>JAJHZJ010000252.1:2239394-3602146 GCA_023548195.1 Bettongia penicillata ogilbyi | reverse complement strand
TAAATAAAGAGGGGCAAAGGCAAGACTATGCTTCCTTCTGGTGTGTTGATGGGGAAAATGTTTGAAGGACTTTTCCTTTAGAGCACAAAAGCTGAGACTGATTTGGCCCTAAGTCTCAAGTCCAGAATTGAGGCTAGAGTTATGAGGAAATAGAAGACACTGAACACTATGAATAAATATAGATTTATAGATACTCATGAGACAATTCCAAAAGAACAAAGCATCTCTATAAAGTATCTTGGGATTCAAGTATTCAGTCTACTATCAGAATCATAAAAGATTCTTTGAAGGAGAAAAATTTGGGAATACAACATTTTAAAAGCATTTTTTAAATGACATCAGCCAAAAATAACTTACCCTGCAAGACTGAGTATAATCCTAAAGGGGAATATGAACCCTGCATGAAATAGAAGACCTTCAGGCAATCTGGTTTCAAAGAATAATATTCAGTATAAACTTGAACTGCAAGCTTAGGAAACAAGAGAAACCTAGAGAGATAAAGGTTGCTGCTGCCCAGTCATACTCGACTCTTCTTGACCCCATTTGGTTTTGTTTTTCTGACAGAAATACTGAATTGTTTTGCCATTTCCTTCTCCAGCTCATTTTACTATAAGGAAGCTGAGACAAACAGGGTTAAGTGACTTGCCCAGGATCATAGAGCTAAAAAGTATCTGAGGCTGGATCTGAAGTCACAAAGATGAGTCTTCCTGACTCCAAACCCAACATTCTATCCATTTTACCACCTAGTAATCCAAGAAAGAGAAATGTATTTGAGCAATGAGAAGGGATTAAATGATGATAAAAAGCCAATGGGCTGATCGAGAAGAAACAATTCTTTTTTTCAGAACTTTGATGTCTTCAAGGATCACAGGAGGAGTTAAATCCAGTAAGCAGAGGTTCCAAGAGGGAGGGAGTGGTGTTCTAATTTAATTATTTTAAGGATAGAAATAAAAGAAATGCTTTAGGGAAGAAAGAAGGCAAACTTATTAATTCTCACATATGAGATGAGATAGATAATATATACATATATGTTATATGATATATATGAAGAATATGCAAATATGAAGGATGAATTAGGGGTGGGGAGAGGAGTATCATATGACTCTTTTCTGAACCCAAAAGAGAGTTGAACATACACACAGAGTGTGATAAGAAAATACTCTTAAATTCAGCATAGGAGAAGGTGGGGACAGGGATGATAGGAAAGGAAGATTTAAAGGAATGGTAGAATTGGCAAGAGAAATCAGAAGCAAAGTAAACTTTGACTTTAGAGAGTGGATAATGAGGGTGGGATTTGGAAGGAAGATAAGATAAGATTCAGTGATTGGGGTCTGGGCTCAGACACAAGAGAAGGGTCAGTAGAATAGAAATAGATGGCTTTGATTTCAGAGCACTAGTGTGGCCCACATTCCTCTTTCAGCATTTCCTTTTTTGTAAGGAGGGGGTGAGGTAGCAAAGAAAAGAAAAATATAAGAAAATATGATTGAGAGAAATGCACAATAATCATGACCAGAGTCGGGAATAAGATGAACTCATCCATGTGAGAGAAGAGGATGGCAGAATGGGTTATGAAACTGAATCAAAGTGCTGTTTACAAGAGATACACCCGAAACATAAATATATATAAAGATTTTAAACAAATATCTAAAGTAAACTTTATTATACTTTAGATAAACTCAAACCAAGGTCATAATCATGATTTCAGATAAGGCAACTAAAAATAAACATAAAAATACACATGGGTACATGGTTAAAAGAGAAAAACAGTGAAATTTAATGCAGTTCAATGTTTAAAGGTACCACAAAATGAATAATATCAATGTTTAGTATACATGTACTGAATGACACAGAATTTAAATATTCAGAAGAAAAATAATTTAATAACAGGGAGAAATAGACAGCAAAACTATAATAGTTGAGGACCTCACTGTACCTTTTGCAGACCTCGACAAATCCATTAAAAAGATAAGGGAGAAGTTAAAAGCATGAATAGATTTTTTAGAAAAGTTGTATCTGGAAATTGCTTAATAAGAATAGAAAAAAGTATATGTATGTATGTATGTATGTATGTATATATATATATATGTGTGTGTGTGTTTCAAATATGCGTTTATAAAAATTGGTCATGCACTAGTGTAAAACTCCATCATAAACAAATTCAGAAAAGCAAAAATATTGCATCCATTATTTTACTGAACAGAAGAAAAGTATACTCAACATTTTTAAAAAATTTAAATGGAGGGTAACTAATTTAATCCTAAAGAACTGGTGGATCAAAGAACAAATCAGACAAACAATAATTCAATAAAAGTGACAGCAATGTCAGCCCACACACACACACACACACATACATACAAACACACACATCAAATTTACCAAAACTCGTTATATTTGACCAAAACAGTTGAGAGAAAAACTTACATCTCTGAACACTCATCGAGAAATTAAAGAGAATCAATTAACTAAACATACAACTAAATTTTTTTTTAAAAAATCTACAAAAGTCACAAATAAAAAAACCTCAAAATTCCAAAATAGAAATTTTGAAAATCAAAGAAGAGGTTAATAATCTTGAAATAAAAAAAAAAAAAACCATTGAATTGATAAGTAGAACTAGAAGCTGCTTGCAGTGGGAGTGGGGAGGGGTTTGGAGGAGAAGGGGAGCTTAGACAATATGTTTACTGTTAATCAGTTTGGTTTCTTATTTATTCATTTTTAACATTCTTTTTTAAAAAGGGAATCCAAATTGTCTCCTTCCCTCCATCCCTCCCTATCTTACCCATTGAGAAGGCAAGCAACATCAATTGTACATGTGAAAAACTGAATTCATTATCTTTTCCTCCAACCCCACTCCTCTTCTAATTCTTTCTTTCTACCAAAGGCTATACCATTCTGATAGTTTCCCAGGTTTGTAACTTAGCATTATCCACAATTTATCATTCTCCATCATCCAACTTACATGCACCTTACCAAATAGCCTTATTTTATTTCTATCTCTACAATATCTCTCATATCTGATCCTTTCTGTTTGCTCACAAAGAAAAACATTTGTATCTTCATCATCTCTCACCTAGACTCTTCATTTCTCTTCTTCCCCATGTCAATCTCCTATTTAAGAAACTCCACCAACTCCCTAGTACCTCTAGGATAAACTATAACATCTCTATTTACCTTTGATAGTCCTTTCCAATGTGGTCCCAATTTAAATTTCCAGATTTGTTGTATATCATCTTTCTCCCCTTTTTGATCCAGCAAATCAATCCATCTTCTGTCTATGTGCTTTTGGACTGTCTGTCCTTAGTCTTGAAATATCCTCCTCTTTCTCAAGATCTGAATGCCACATACTGCTAGTGCCTTCACTTGCAAACTATTTTGTATTAAACTGTTCTATATTTATTTGTCTTAATTCATTTTATATTTATTCATGACATACTTATACATCTTCTTGTTGTCTCTCATTAGAATATAAGCTCCTTGGGAATAGGTATTATTTCATTCATTTGTTGTATTCCCCAGTGTCTAGCACAGTTCCTGGTACATGGAAGGTGCTAAATAATTAAGTGTCCATTGATTGGTTGATTTGGTGCCATATTAATAGAAAAGCATAATGTAGAAGGAAGAACAATGAACTTATGGTTAGAAATCCTGGCCCTACTCTTTAGTGGAAGTAGGACAAGCCATTTCTCTGGGCCTCATTTTTCTTATCTATAAAATGAGCAAGTTTAGCTAGATGATCAAAGTCTTAGCTCTAAATCGTATTGCTTCAGATTCTAAGGTGAGCTCTGAGTTAACAAGAGGGGTGTTTAGACCATTGGGCAGAGCATATGGATTGTGAAGCAGTAGGCCAGTTCTAAAAGAACAAAGACTGGGCTATCCTTCCTGGAATGTTTTTCCTTCTTTTGCTACTCTTTCCTTCCCTCCCTCTATTCCTCTTTCTCCCTCCTTTTTATCTCAACGGATCTTTCCCTCCTTTGACTTTACATTAGAGACCGAATAAAATTTTAAATACTCCAACACAATTTTTTTTAAATTTTGTTACCTATTCTTGATTTGAAAAGCAAATGAACTGAACATTATATACTTCTTTTTCTCCCTCAAAGTAAAAATAAAACCTCAGTTTTAAATTGCTTTTTAATTGTATGTAGCTTTTTGTTATTTTTGGTTTGAGTTTTGTATTTTCCTGGGGATCAGTGACCATTGAAAGAAAAATGGTTCCCCAGCTTTGGACTGATGGTTAACTGTCTTCTTTTTCACATCCTCTGACCAAGAACCCAAGGACCTAAAGAAATACTTACTCCTTATCCTCCTCCTCCTTCTCTTCTTCTTCTTTACTGTCCTCAGTCCCAAAATTATCTACAGGACAGAGCACTTAAGATTCAAGTGGCATTCTAATTATAATAGATCAAGCATTATTTCAATCATTGGAGTCTTGTCATTCATTAGAATGGATAATTAGGTTTCCACCGAAGCTCCATTTGTTGGGAATTAATATCTACAGGGATGCCCTTTATAGCAGACCATAGGTATCTGGGTTTCTACAGCATAACCTCCCAAATCACCTCATCAGTGTTGAGCTGGAGACATGACTCAGGGATGGAGTATGTACTCCAATGAGTAGAAAGAGAACTGTAACTGTGGATGGAGTGATTAGATCTTTGCCCTAGGGTAACATCAGCCCTTAGAGTCCTTTAGCAGCACAGAACTGGGCTTTCATACACTTAGAAGAATAATTAGTTAAAACATTGGCTTGCTAAAGAGATGTTTGTTGAATTGAATTGGATTAAGGTGGACTGGGTTTTTTCAGAAGGTATGAAATGGTTCACTTCATGTCCTAGGTGAGCTTTGTTGTGGTCAGGTACTCTCTTCTTCCCAACCTCATTTTGATTTCCAGAACTTTAGGTTACTTGTCCCAAAACTACTAGTCACAATTCTGAATGAAGGACTCAGCTAGGAGTTCAATAGCTCATCTCTCCTTGAGTTCCAAGAGAATTTGGTTTTTCTGGCCTTCAGCAAGCTGCTCCCAAAACATCAGGTTTCTTAATCCTTCTATCATCCTCCCCCTACCTGACTTTGAATATGCCGTTTTTGCCTTTCTAAGACTCACTTTTTTCATCCATGTATATATGATCCCCAAATTATAAATAGATCACACTCCAAAAGTTCATTGGTAATTTGGTTGTTTGACGTGTAAGTACTTCCTCATGAAAACATTATAACACGTGGTGGTTAACTCTAAGGCCAGCCCACAAAAGCCTATTTTACTTAATATAGTTTATATATGGTGCTAATAGTATTAGTCTGCTTTCTGTATTTTAGAAGCAGAAGGGTCAAGTGGCACAAGAACGGAAAATGATAAAGGATAAGGAAAAAGTTTCTCTTCCCTTTCCTGAGCACCTCAGAACCTTGGCAAAGTTTGGAAGCTAGTGAGCTTGGTCTTTGACACCTCTTTCCTTACGTCTAATCCTGCTCTCTCTCCCACCTCCCATTACCTTTAAGTTCCCATGTTCACTGTTCCTCCCATACTTTGCAACCCACTTCCCTTCCACCATTTTTTTCCAGTCAATCAATGGATACAAAAGTATTTATCAAGCACCTATTAGGGGCAGCTAGGTGGTGCCATAGTGCATACAGTGCCAGACCTGGAGTCAAGAAGATTCATCTTCCTGAGATCAAATCTGGTCCCAGACACTTATTGGCTATGTGGCCAGGGGTAAGTCACTTAACCCTGTTTGCCTCAGTTTCTCATCAGTAAAATGAGCTGGAGAAGGAAATAGCAAAGCACTCCAGTATTTTGGCCAAGAAAATCCCAAATGGGTCATGAAGAGTCAGACACAACTGAAAATGACCGAACAAGAACTATATGCCAGACTCTATGCTAAGCACTAAGAGTACAGATAGAAAAATGAGACTGTCCTTGCTCCTGTAGATCTCACATCCTGTAAAGACAACAAATATCAGGGAATGGTGGCCAAACAAAGGAGTTGTTTGGGGCTTTTTTATGGAGTCATGGCTTGTAAATAGAGCCAAAACCTCAGTATGTGGCTATAGCCTTCCCAGTAGCAATGATAGTGTCACTTTAATTACCCATCCCACAACAAGAGGGAAAGGAAAAAGAAAGAAAGAATGCAAGAAGCCAGGTTGTCCCCATTTCCTGGTGCATGACTGAATGGACTATGAAATATAGAGTGGATCTGGTTACAAATGGTGTTCAGGTTGAGTTTGTATTCAATCACCCACCAAACAAGACAGCTCAGTCCCAGTGTAGATTTCTAAAAATTAGTGAATCAATTCCCTAAAGAAAGTGGTGAGAGTAGCAGGATTTGGTGTCTGGTAGTCAACCAGGAGAGTGGATTTTACAGATGAAGGGGAAAGGGGAGTGGAAGGGCAGAGGAAAAGTCCCCTGGATAAGCTTCAGTTTCACCCAATGATAATTTGGGTCAATCTGGATATAGTGGGTTAGGTGAATTTGTGTTCTTTTACCCACCAATCAAGACAGCTCAGCTCTAGGGCAGAACAAAAGATCTCTGCTGGATGTTAAGAGGAAAGTAACACAATTAGTTTGTCATTCACTCCTTAGTGTGAATTAAATGATAGGGCTGGAAGGGACCTTAGAGATCATTGATTCCAAACTCTTCTTTCATTTCACAGATGAAGAAATATAGACGCAGGGAAGAAGGGACTTGCAGAAAGTCACATTCCTTCCTAACATATTTCTCTTTTTTAAAAAAGGAATTTCTTAATCCGAATGAATTTGGATGTGGAAGCACAAGGCCTAGGTTAGAATCCTAGGTCTTATTTACTCCTTGCAAGGCCCTGGGCAAATCACGTCAGCTCTCCCAGCCTCACATCCTCATCTATAAGATAAGGGGTTTGGCTTAGCTGACCCCGAAATTCCCTTCCAGCTCTAAACAGATGATCTTAGGAATCTCCAGCTGGTGAAATTTTCAGCCAGTGGAACAAAGTAGGAAAAATTCAAGCTGTGTAGGGAGCAAGTATCTGGGGGCAGAGGTCAGCCTTGCCTCAGAGTCAGTGTCTGAGTTCAGCTGCCCTAAAGTATTCCAGTTTTTCACAGTTCCTTCCCTTCCTTCCTTTCTGAACCTTCAGGTTCTAAAAACTGTGTTTGTGTTGGTCTACTAATCACCTCCTGTGGTAGCAGGAGGAAAGACCAGGAGGAGCAGGAGGAAGGACAGAGGCCATTTGTTTGCGTGGGTCATCTGTATGTCGACTGTCTAAGACAGGAACTGCCTGTGCTGGGGATCATAATATCATGCCCTTGCCTGCTTCCGCCAGAATGTTCTCACAACGAATGAACGAATGACAGCGTCTGCCCGGCAATCTGGCATCCTTGGAGAGGGGAACCCTCTCTAAGAGTGAGGGAGAGCAGGAGTCATTAATTATAATGACTATTCCTGAAAAAAAAATCTGTGTCACAGAACATAAAACCTTGTCATAGCCCCTTGATAATGGGCACCTAAATCCATGCATTTCTGCTTGGGATGACAACTCCTTTTGCTACCCGGAAAGCTCTGTCTATGAATAGGCTGCATGAGATGATTTCCTCCTGCCCTCTTCCTGCAGGGCAAAGCTGGAACTCCAGGAAAGCTGGAGTTCAAATGAACTTTGAGATATCTATCTTTATTCAGAATCTTATCTGCAAGCTTTGAAAAGTGTTCAGGAGTCTAGTTCAGTAGGTCAGACAATCATCCTTCTCAAAATCTGATCTCAGGGGCCTGATTCTTCACACCTGTGCTAATCCAGATGACCTACAATTTTGCTTTGGCTATTTCAAGATTTCAGTTTCTGCACATTTAAAAAAAAAGATTTACTTATAGCTATCTTTGCATGCATGAATCAAATTATTCCAACTGAGTTTTACTAACACATAGGCAATCAAAACCTACTTTTACTTGCTGTTTTATTTCTCATTTACTAGTTCTATAAATACTAAGATGTATCCTAAGATGTTTATTTATTCTTTCTATATGAAGGCAAGAGATCTATTGGAATCATTCCATATGCACCAGGCCCATCTCACTGCATCCTCTTTCATTTATCATACCTTTAAGAAACACTATCCTTGCGGAATGAGGGGGCCAATCCGACTTCTCAAAAAAAAAAAAAAAGAAAGACAACCAAGGCTGGTATGAATGAATTCAATGCAAAGCCAGTGGGGGAAATGGACAAACCTGAATTATAGAGACTTTCAGCCAAGGCTGTTGCACACAAGAAGTATATCTGGAAAAGTACAAGAGGAGGGGAGGAATGAGAGTGATTTTAAAGGCTTTGCAAAGAATTGTACATTTGTGCCCTAATTCTTTGTCCTAGAGACATTGCATCTTGGCTAGGGAGAGTGACAGTCTGTGTCTTTCCTTATAAGTGACTCCTGTTGGTTAGCACAGAGACACTTGAGCAAGAAATCTTAAAAATCATTTAGTAAAAAGGAGTGGGGTTGAATGTCTTCATAGGGGAAGAGTACGTTCTCTGAAAAAAAAAAAAGCAAGTTTAAAATAAATCTGGATTAAAACAAATGTGAAGTTAAGATTCCTTCCACCATTTCAAAGATGAAGTCAGGGAAGAAAGAAAATATTGGCACATGAGTTTCAAATATAGTAAGCCCATATCATAAGACAATTTTGTCCCTCACTTCCAAATATCTCTTCATTCTTGCCTTCCCAGAACTCTGAAGATATACTTTGCAGCAAAAGAGTTATTTTTACCCAATCAGGACCTCAAAAAGAGGAAACATCGTGGCAGGTAATACACAAAATCTTTGCTAATTGGAAAACCTACATGATTGATGAGTGAGAAAGGTTTGGGTGGGAGATGGGACAAATTTATCCCATATATATCATGTTTATACATAATTATTTGCATGTTGTGTCCATCAATATCTGGGAGCTATGAGCTCCTTGAGATCAGGGACTGCTTTTTACCTTTCTTTTTATTTCTAGCGCCTAGCTTATTAACTGGAATTGAGTAGGTGCTTAATAAATGCTAGTGAATTGATTGATTATTTTTGCTGAACTAGACCCAGGTGTGGAGACACTGTTGGTAACCATTCAAAGGCAAGGATAAAAGAAGCACTGTGGGATGGGACAGGCAAATGTCAAAAAAAAAAAAAAAGGAAGAGAAACGCGTCTCTTAACTATCCAATAGTGCGCTTGTCTTCAATTCCTGACAAAAGTCTGGAACATATTTATTAAAGAGATGGTGTGTGAGCATTAAGGAAGTAATGATCAAAGAAATGATCAATAAAATCCATTATGGGTTCATTAAGAACCAACCGCATCAGAAGAGTTGCAATTCCTTTTTTTGACAGTCCTGCATCACCAACTGCCTGTTGGACATTTCACACTGGAAGTCCCACAGGTATCTTGAATACTGCATGTCCACCACAGAACCTATTACACCCTAACCAAAACTTTCCCTCTTCCCACCTTCCATCTTACTGTTAAGGGCACCACCAACTTTCTGGATACCCAGGTTCTCAACACTGGTGTCATCCATCTTTCTTTATCCAGTAAGTTGCCAAGTGCTGTCATTTCCTTAAGGATGTCTCCTCTCTACTTACATGGCCGCAACTCTAGTTTAGGCCTCCATCACCACTCAATGGACTGTTGTAATAACCTTCTAGTTGGACTTCTTATATCCAGTTTCTCCCCATCCAGTCTGTCATTCACACAACTATCAAAGTCATTTTCCTAAAGAACAAGTCTAACCATTTCACCTTCCTATTCAATAAAGTTCAACAGTCCCTTAAAGTAGCTCTAAGATACAGTCTTTTTTTGACATTTAAACCTCTTCAAATCTGGCCCTTTCCTACCTTACTAGTCTTCTTGCATCCAGTCCTACCCCATGCACTCTACAATTCAAGCACATCAGTCTACTTGTGTTCCTAGTACATAATACCATCTTCAGTCTTCATGCCTATTCACTGTCTGTTCTCTATTTCTGGAATGTTCTCCCTCTCAACCTCTGACTCTTAGAATCCTTGAATTTTTTTCCCTAGATTCATCTCAAGCAAGAAAGTCTGGTCTGGTGCCCCACCCTTACCCCTAGTTGTTAGTATCACCCCTATTAAGGGTTATCTTCCATTAATTTGGTATTTGCCTCCTGTGTTCAGATATATATATACATATATATACATGTTATACATATATATATATATGTATGACAATACATATATATAATCTCTCTCATTAGAATGTAAGTTTCTTGAGGATAAGGACTGTTTTTGCTTTTTTTTGCATCCCCAGTGTTTACCATGGAGATTGGCATTTTACAAAAGCTTAATCAATTCTTATTGATTGATTGAGTAACAGGGTTACTAAACTTGCAGATTTTAGAAATGCCATAGTTTTTCCCAAAGCAGTTGATTATGTCATTAGTCTCCTTGTAAAAGCTTCTTTGATAAGATGGCAACATATGAACTGAACAATAGTTTAGGTAAATTCAGAACTAGATGAATGACTAGACCAAAGACTCGTCATTAATGGATTGATGTCAACCTGAGGGAAATATCAAGTGGAAAGTTTCAGGTTATTTTCTGTTCAAAGTTTTTATGAGTTACTTCGATGAAGCCATAGATGGTGTACTTGTCAAATCTGCAGATGACACCAAGCTGGAAAGTATCACTAGCACAGTATGTAACAGAAACGTGAAAAGATTTAACAGGCTAGAATGATAGGTTGAATAAGATTATAAGAAGATGAAATTCAATAGAGTTGTAACAATAGTGGGAAGACTGACCAGTTGTAGTCTCACATTGCCAGCCTACACAGTGTTTTCCTGTATGAGCTTGTTTCTGGGTATGTGTAATGGAAAGTCCCTGGTATCCCAACTTCAAAGCATGCCCAGGCATTCTACCTATGGTCCACTCACTATGTGGTGAATAAATGGATTTTTGATTGGCTGCTGAGTCAGAATTGGGTATTCAGCAAATCACCTAAAGCAAAGCTCTCTATCTTTATCTTTTCTTCTCCTGGCCTGGCTAACTTTGAAGGCAATTAGGTAGAACAGTGGTTCAAGCACTGGGCCTGGAGTCAGGAAGACCTGAGTTCAAATCCGATCTTAGACACTTACTAACTGTGTGAACCTGGGCGAGTCACTTAACCCTGTTTGCCTCAGTTTCCTCACCTGCAAAATGAACTGGAACAGGAAATGGCAAGCCACTCCAGTATCTCTGTCAAGAAAACCCTAAATGGAACTCTGAAGAGTTTAGCATGACTGAAAAACAACTGAATAGTTACAGCAATGGAGGAGGAGGAGGAGGAGATGGAGGAGGAGGAGGAGGAGATGGAGGAGGAGGAGGAGATGGAGGAGGAGGAGGAGGAGATGGAGGAGGAGGAGGAAAAGAAGAAGGAGGAGGAGGAGGAGGAGAGAGTTAGCACCAGTCGTCTCATCTTCCCACCCAGGTCAACCTGAAGCCATCATTACATGACACTGCTGTTGCTTCCATCCCTGTGTCTGTTGTGTCTATCCTTTTTCCGCCTTAGGTGAAGGAGTTTCAGAGAAGGATCAGACTAATCCTGGCACTTGTGAGTTCTTACAGGTAGGAAGAGCAAGCCACTGGAATTCAAGTATTGGAAATTCATGCCAGTGACGACCACAAGCCTGAGTGACTTGTCTGACCACTCATAGCAGTAGATCAAAGGAATCTGAGATGGGGATTTTTATCCACTGGCTTTCATGCTTCATTTGGAAGTGAATTTGGTAGAAGCAAATGTTTTGTAGCAAATGCTCTAAGTTTAAACCACTCTCCCTAGGGGACCAAGATTGTATGCACCTCCAAGAATCCTGGAGGAAATTTCTCAAAAAATATCCCTTTATTGCAGCTAATTGATGTTAACTGGTTAAATGAAACTGGAGTCCTAACCACTGGAGAGTGATATTGAGGATAATATACCAGAATAGGGTTCAAGATGAAAGACAGCATTAGCAAACCTCATAATTCCTCAGATCATTTTCTGGATGAGGAACTGAGGCAAACAGTGAGTTGCCCAGACTCACACAGCCAGTAAGTATACAAGGCAGGATTGGAACTCAGGAAGATGAGTCTTCCTGTTTCCAACCCCAGTGCTCTATGCACTGCGACACCTAGCTATCTCAATTCCTCAGGGGCTCCCCTAGAAGCCTGAAGGTAAAATAGATAGACATTAGTGTATTTATGCCTAAATAAATAATCCATGTATTCCAATAATGATATATAGATCATTATATTATATTGATTATAGATCATTATATTATAATAATATATAGATCTAAATACTTGCTCTCAGGCATCTAGAGGTACCTCTGAGGAATTACAGGTTTTTCTAATGCTATCATCTTGAACTATTCTAATGTATTCTCTTCAACATCAATCTCCAATGGTTAGCATCTCAGATTCATTTAACCAATTAATATCAGTTGTATGTTGATAGGTAGATTGACATATCTATACTGAGAGAGAAAGAGAAAGGGAGAGAGAGAGAGGGGAGGGGGGGAAGAGAGAAAAGGAAGAGAAAGAGGGAGGGGAAGAGGGAAGGGAGAGAGGGAGAGAGAGAGGGAAATAGAGGGAGAGAAAGGGGGAAGGAGAGGGTAAGGGAGAGAGAGAAAGAGAGAAATGGAGAGAGAGAAAGAGAGAGAGAGAACAAGGGAAGGAGAGGGAGACAGAGAGAGGGGGAGGAAGAGGGAGTGAAAATGAGAGATTCACTTAACTTTGCTAGGACTCAGCTTCTTCATCTGTAAGACAAAAGGACTGGACCACATGGTTGTCTTGAAGTTTCCTTCCAGCTCTAGATGCATGATCCTAATAGAGGCCGAGTAGGCAGAACAAGTAAGTTGATATTTCACTGTATTCTGTACTTTACAGCTAGGTCCTGATTGGTACAAAGAATGCATTCCATAAAGTGGTCAAATACATTCAAATTCACACTATTTTAAGTTATAATTATGTAAATTATGGTCATTGGTTCCAGTCCAATGGATATATGCAGTGGGAAATCTAGTAATGGAACCATTTCAGGGAATTCATTATTAACATTATTTGGGACCTGGCTATTTTTCTTTGGCCTTTCATAGCCTTATCTATAAAATGAGGGGATTAGAGCATGATCTCTTGAGGGTCCATTGGTATCTCCAGTCATGGCAGTCATGGAACTTTAGAATGGGAAGGGCCCTTAGAGATAAGCTACTTTGAAGTGTTCATTTTATAGATGACGAAAACTGTGGCCCAGAAAGAGGATTTGCCCAGGGTCGCACATGCTGACAACACTGAAGGCAGAATGTGCTTTAGGGCCTCTATCCTCTACACTCTTATGTATCTCCAACCTACTGCTGTTGGTCAGTTTTCAGTCATGTCCAATTCTTCATGACCCTCTTTGGGATTTTCTTGGCAAAGAATCTGGAATGGTTTGCCATTTCCTTCTCCAGCTCGTTTTTTAGAGACAAGGAACTGAGGCAAACAGGGTTAAGTGACTTGCCTAATAAGTGTCTGTCTGAGGCCAGATTTGAATCCAGGAAGGTGAATCTTCCTGATTCAACCCTAGTGCTCTGGGCACTACAGCACCACCTAGCTGCCATCCATATCTTACTACTACCTTACATTAGGCTAACAGGCTGAGCCCAAGGAGCCTCCTGTCCAGTTTTGTCTTGCACAAACAAGATATGATTCCCTTGACACACTGTAGAAATAAAATAATATTAGAATTTTCATTTTACCTGTTCTGTCACCACGAGGCACCAAAATGGTTTTGGACACCTTTGTGTGATGTCAGTCAGTAAGCATGAGTTTTTGTTTCTTCTATTTTTTTTTTGCCTTCTTTTACTGTTCTTTAAGTAATAAAAAGAGGTCTCCAGAAAGTTAGAGAAGTCGTCCCAACCATGGGCAGTTTCTGGAAATAGGCCTGGATTGATTGATTGTGGTTATAACAAACAGCCCACGATGAGGGCCTCAGGGTGCATGCATAATATAAAATACACAAACACAACAGACCGAGGGAAGAGAGCCAAGATTCTGGCTCTACACTTAGATGTGCAGGAAACTCCTTTGAAATCCCACATAGCTGGGAAACTGCAAGAGCGAGCATGATGGCGCTTAACATTACTAGTGTTGCATTACTAGAGGCCTTCACCAGAGTCTGACCTTCAGAACTGAGTTGCATATTCATTTATGGGTGGTGCCCACGTCCCAGAACACAGTCTCCCTGGGAGGGTGGAGCCCACGGTGGTACAGAAAACAATCCCACAGAAGAGGCAGTCATAGCCATCTTCGGGTTGGGAGATGGGACTGGGTGGTGAGGGAGGGAAGGGGCAGTCCCTGAAAGGTTTCCCTTCAGGTGGGGGTCCCCCATGGACTACAGGAACACAGGATGATGTACAGGGATAGCAGTCATGATGGGGAGAAAACACGTAGGAAGTGTTCCCCCCACCCCACCCCATGTCTGGCACCCTGTCAAAACCCCATCTGGCCAGTGCTATTTATGGTTCTGCCCTCTACTGAGGAACTAAATGAAGACTGTTGAGGGGAGAGTGAGTGGGTGTTGGGAGAAGAAAGACAAGTAATCCCTTTTTTTGTGTGGGGGAGGTAGAAAGGTAGGACTACAAGGATTCATTTTTCAAAGACATCTTGGCCAGGTTCATTTGTATTTTCTTGCCTTTTCTTTCATTTTTTAAATAAAGCGAGGCCTTGAGCTAGATGAAGGCAAAGATGCTCTGGATTTGATAGAAAGCCTCTGTTTTTTGGGAAAGGGGGAGGGAGATTTTTCACCTTTAGACACAGACACTTAAGATGTGCGTAATAAACACTTTATATTCACAGACATTTTCTCCCCGATGAACTTGGCATAAAAGGTCCCCGATTGAATTGGAATGAAATGTAGTTTATTGAGAAAACACTGATGCAGGAACAAAGCTCAGAAGAATGCTTTGCCAATTACCCAGCAGACGTTCCTCCAGACATCTCTATGACCTGGTTCCTGGCGTCTGAGGCAGGATACCCAGAGGGGAGCCAGGCAGTATCACCTACAGCAGTGCCAGACACCCAAAGTAGGTTAACAAATGCTATAGTCTTGTCTGTCAGCAAATCAATTATGGGGAGAGTGGAGAGCAGCAAGGACTGAAAATCTTAGGAAACCTGCATGCTGGTACCGCATTGGCCACTAACCTCCAGGGAAACTGCAATTCCAGCCATTTAGGTCACCGGAACATAGGATTTAGAGCAGGACGAGAACTCTGAGATCATCTCGCCTATCCCCCCTTCCCCTCACCCGCCCCCTTATTTAATAGAAGAGGAAACTGACATCCAGATAGTCCCTTAAGTGACTTGCCCAAGGTCACACAATTATTAAGTTGGGAAGCCAGGATTTTTAATTAAGCCCAGTTCTTCTCTACAATTCTGTTTTTCTCCCATTCCTTCTCCTCCCTCCTCCTCCCTGCCCCTCTCATACACATACAGAGTGTGCAGCTCCGATGGACTGGCCACATTGTTTGAATGCAAAACACATGCTGGCAGAAAGATTATTTTATGGTGAAATCACACAGGGCAAGTGTTCACATGGTGGTCAGAAGAAGCAATGTAGGGACATTCTCAAGGTCTCTTTTAAGAACTTTGGAACTGATTTGTGACATGGGAGACATGGCATGGTGTGGCCACATCAGAAAGGGTGCTGTGCTCTATGAGGAAAGTAGAATTGAGACAGCTCCAAGGAAACACCAGCTGTGCAAATTTAGAGTATCCATCCCAAATGTTCATGTGGACTCTTTGTGTCCGACCTGTGGTTAAGCATTCCAAGCTGCCATTGGTCTGATCAGCCATAGATGGACACATTGAAACTTGAATTAGCATAGATGTCATTTTGGTCCTCTTCCAGAATAAAGAGAATCACTACCCTACTAAAATGAAGCAGAACCTTCTGAGGGTTTATCTAATTTCAACCCCAATCAGAGCATTCATTTGTAAGAACACTTACGGTATATTATGTAAGATCACTTAGGAGGCCAAAACAGGAAACTTGCAGAGTGTGCATTTTTGCCTTTCTTTGTATCTCTGACACTTGGTACTTTGACTGGGACTTATATGTACTTGATAACAGCCAGTTTGCTGACTTCCTCTTTCTTCTAACAGCCTCCCCGGATCCCAAGGCCTGCCTATTTCACCTTTGCATTTCACCTTTGCCATGTCTCTCTGATGTTCCTCTTCTCCTCTCATACTGCCACCACGCTAATGCAGGTCCTTTTCACCTCACACCTGAATTATTGCTATAGCCTGCTGGTGGGTCTGCCTGCCTCAACTCTCTCCCTACTCCAATCCATACTCCATTCAGGAACTAAAGCTTTTCCTAAAGTTCAAGTCTGATCATGTCACTCAATAAACCAGTGGCTCCCTATTGCCTCCAGGACCAAAACTTAGCATTCAAAACCTAGCCTTCTCTTACTTTTCCAATTTTCTTACACCTTATTATTCCATCCAGTGACACTTGCCTCCTGGTGTATTCACAAGCAAGACACTCTATCTCTTAGCCCCAGATATTTTCTCTGACTGTCCCCATACCTGGAACTCTCTCCCCTCTACACCCTGATTATGGGACCTTGATGGCTTCAAGTCCCCAACAAAACTGTAAGCTAAAAATGTAAACCAGGTTAAGGGAAACCAAGGGGTCTCAGACCTATCAATGAGTTATCAGGGGTGTCTACCCCAAGCATGTAAAGACTACCCTGGCCAAATGGGTAGATAATAATTTGTTCCAACAGTCATGAAATCAACTGAAGCAAGCCCTATAGAATGCTTAGAGTTTGGTCATGCATCAAAGACATCAAGGTCAGGCATCAAAGATGCCAAGGTCATCCACTGCATCCCAGGCCATTTGCCCTGCCACTGGACTTTGAGGACTCTGGGGGAGAGAGTGAGACTACTGACTTTGTGCAATTCTTACTCACTTAAATCCAGTATCTGTGCAAGCCAACATCACCTTATGATGTCATTGGTCCTCTTCAAAAACAAAGGACAAGCTACAACAAAAAATCCAACCTTCTATAGAAAGCCTTACCCAGCCCCTCTTAACTCTAGTGCCCTTCTTCTCTTAATTACTTCCTATTTATTCTGTAGATAGCTTGCTCACACCATATTTATTTGCATGTTGTCTCCATGATTGATAGACAAGAGCAGGGATTTTAGCTCTTTTTGCATCCCCAGTGTTTAGCACAGTGCCTGGCACATAGTAGGTACTTAATCAGTGTTCACTGATTAATGGGTCATTATTCCTAGTGTTTCCCCCTTTGTTATGAAATCATCTGTTTCCTTCCATCCCTACCTACTGATATAACCTTTCTCCTTCACTACTTTTCTGTTGACACTTACGAACTTCAGTCATAATGGATGTAGTTGAGGCTTGCTTGTCCAGATCTGGTTGGTTTGAACTGCTTTCCCCAGAGACACCAATGGCATGATAATACAGAGCCTTCCTATAAACACAGAGGTCCAAGATTGACAATTTGCCCTCCTCTCAATAATTTCATGAGTCAGGATAGAATAATTACAGAGTGACTTGTTATATTATTATTTTTATTATTGCAGATGAAGAAACTATGGCTCAGAGAAAATGTGATGACTTATCCATGGTCACACAGCTAAGTCCCGGAGTTCTTTACCTTCTGCTCTGTGTGCCTTTGTTTTCTGGTTAGATCACACCTTCTAAGGATTACAAGGTTATATCATGGTAAGCAGCTGACCCACAGCACTTTGGCTAACAGCTGTTACCTGGTTCCTGATAGGATAGCTCAGTCACCACCCCACCTTGTATCAAACTTAATATTCTTGTCGTTTCAGAGGGTGGAGGGCTTCTTGTTGCCTAGTGGGCAATGGCTAGGTCAACAGAGTCACAGGTGTCCTGTAAATCCTGGTGACTGTGAGTTTACTGCTGAATGGAGCAGCTTGAAGTGAGTGAAAAATGATGACAAATCTACCAAATATTTACTCTTCCCAAAATGGTTACTGCAATCATCACATGAAATATATTATCAAATTGACATCTAAGTTTTGGTTCATTGTTACTTCTGCTTTGATGCTTATTACAGTGAATTGGTTCCTAAAGATTACTTTCCTCACATCTCTTCATCCATGTCAACCTCATGACCCATCACCCACTTGTTAATATATGTTGACCACCTTGTTTATGTCCTATCATTTCTTTGAGGCCTTCTATCACCACATGACAACAGCGCCCACCATCCATCTATTTTTCTACAATAACCTCCATCTGACCCTCATCAGTCCGTTTCAGCATCTCTTCAGAAAATCTCAGCTTCTCACTACTCCCGCTTCACCACGTGTCACATTCTAGTACCACCTAGTTCCAACCTCCCACCTCATTAGGCCAAGTTTCTTTAGTTTCCTTCTACAACTCCACAGAGAGTTGTTCTCTCTATTCATTTCAATAAACATTTATTAAAGCGTCTTTTATGTGCAAGGCAATGTGCTAAAAGCTAAGAATGTAGGCCCTGCTTTCAAAGAGCTTATAGAAATAGTATGTATGTAATAAGTAAACAAGAAATTTGTAAAGTAATGAGGGAGGGGGCAAGGAGTACTAAGTACTTTTAGACTCCTTGCCTCTCTTCTCTATTCCCTTCATAATGTTTTGCTTTTATTTTGTAACTTTATGTAAAATTACTTATATGAATTAAGAATGCAACATTTTTCTAGAGTTGTGTTATATTTTCAGCATCTATCATTTTTCTGATATTACAACAAATTTGATGACTTTATATTTGGAGAGGGGAAGTGCAGAAGTGTGTGTGTGTGTGTGTGTGTGTGTGTGTGTGTGTGTGTGTGTGTCTAATTTTAGCCTGCTGTAATATTTAGTGGACAAAATCAGATTTGTTGATATGTCAGCAAGTCTATGAATACTCATGGGAAATGAGGTAGTTTCTCATTTGATAACTTTCTATAAGGCATTTTATCATAGATATATTTTGAAATTTTAACATAAAATCTATTAATACAGAGTTGGGGTACATGGGAAATTGTGAGATAGCAGAAGAGATTACTGGCTCTGGGATCAGAGACTTTGGGTTCAGATTCCATGACTTGGGTAAATCAGTTAAGCTCCCTAATCCTGGGGATCCTCATCTACAAAGCAGGGGGTAAAGGATGACTAGTTGACCTCTGAGGACCCTTCCACCCTGAATCAATTTCCCCATGATCTTTTCTAATGAACTTCCCTCTTGGACTCTGTTCTAGTTCAATTCTATTTATCCCCAGTTAAGGTCACATAGGCTGCATTGTTGCCTCATAAAACCATCTAGGATAGAACATTCCAGGAAACCTGAGGGATACTGATCTGGGGGAAAGAAGACAAGGAAGCAGAAGAACTAATGCACTTTTAGGCAACATTAATAGAAGCATGTTGTTCAGAATGGATGAGGCAATTATCTCTCCCGTACTTTGTCCCGATCAGACCATGTCTGAAGTGTTTCACCTCAGGGCAGCAAGGTATGGGTAGCGCAATGGAAAGAGAACTGGCCCTGGAGTCAAGAAGACCTGAGTTCAAATCCAGCCCCAGACACTTACTGCCTGTGTGACCCTGGTTAAGTCCCTTCACCCTGTTTGCCTCAGTTTCCTCATCTGTAAAATGAGTTGGAGAAGGAAATAGCAAACCACTCCAGTATCTCTGCCAAGAAACTCCAAATGGAGTCATGAAGAATTGGACACAACTGAAATGGCTGAATATCAGCAATCTGTGTGCTATTTTAGGAAGGACATTATCAAGCTGTAGTAAATCCAGAAGAGACAGTCAGGATGGTGAAAGTGAGAGGTGAAACCCCATACCAGGGGTTTTACTGAGAGAACTTAGAAAGAGAAAACCTGGAGGTGGGGGAAAGGAATGCCATCTTTAAGAATTGAATGGCTTGTTTCATGGGAAAGGGAGTAGACTCATTCAGTTTAGCCTCAGAGGGCAAAACCAAGAGCAATAGATAGAAACTCAAGGGATGTAAACTTCAGCTTCCCAACAAATGAATACAGTTGTCCCAAAGAGGAATGGTCTCCCTTGTGAATGAATGAATGAATGAATGAATGAAGCATTTCTTAAGAGTTCATTATTTGAAAAAAGGGACTCCCTACTCATTGAAGGTCTTGGATTAGAAGTTGAATGATCACTTTTCAGGGAAATTGTAAAGGAGATTTCCCTTCATCTAGGGGTGGCATGAGGCTTAGAGCAAAAGGTTCATAGATTGTTAACCAGAAGATACTCAAGTCCAAACCTCTCATTTTACAAATGAGGGTATGAATTATCTACAGCCACACAGAGTGTAAGACATGTGTTGTTTATCACTTCCAGGGCAAAAGAGGAGTGGAAAGAGAAATTCCTCAGTTTTCTTAGCTTGGAGTTATTTCCTGATGACATTCTTTGTAATGGGAAGGACATTGCTGCTGTAATCAGAAGATATAGTTTTGCGTCCCGGCCCTGTCACTTATCAGAACATCTGAAAGTTATGATCTGAGTCTCATCTGAGTTTCTTCATCTGTAAAATGAAAGGAAAATGTACCCACACTTTCTGTCTCAGAGGGTTAGTGCGAACAACAAATGAGATAATATTTATAAAGTTCAACATAATGCAATGTAAACATGAAGGTTTAATTAATTAATAGAAGAGTTTCCATTTAGTTGAACAAAAATTTATTAAATTATTTATTCAGGTGTGTGTGTTTGTCCTTTGTTGACCAAGAAGACCGTGTCATCAGAGAAATGATGACATGACTTGCACTTGACTTTATTTTGAGTGAGGGAAGGCTGTGCAGGTCACCAGCCTCACTTCTCCTCCAGAGCTGTCTGAATCCAGTGACCAGATATTCATCAGGATGACTAGAGATGACCCAGGATGAGGCAATTGGGGTTAAGTGACTTGCCCAAGGTCACACAGCTAATGAGTGTCAAGTATCTGAGGTGAGATTTGAATTCAAGTTCTCCTGACTCCTGCACTGGTGCTCTATCCACCACACCACTTAGCTGCCCCATTTATTAAGGTATTTGTATGGTCAAAGTACTGGCCTAGGGATACAAATATGAAAAAAAATACTCCCTGCCCTCAAAGATTATATATATTATATTTATATATAATTATATATAATGCCCTGGGGAGGGCATTATATAAGTAACTATAATTACAAGATGTGATATGGTAAAAGTAAAAAAATGTTTAAATTATGTATTCTTTTAAATAGATGTTGTTTGGCTTTCCGTCTCTAAGAAGACAATGACATCACAAATGTCTTGGCTTGCATGTGAATTGGATTTAAGTAAAGCAGAACTGTGAAAGTTGCCAGCCTCACTCTTTCCTCCAAAGCCATAAAAGTTCAGTGGCAAGACAAAATACACAAGTCAAGAGGACTGATAATGTCCCAGGATGTGGTGGGTGACCTTAGCCTTTCTAAATTAAAATCTTTCCCAGGTCTCAGTTTATCTGAGACAACACCCATTCAATGATTACTGGCTAGGAAAAGAGACAAAAGATGAAACAGTTTATTATCACAAAAATATCAGTCTGGAAGAGAAAGACCCTTAGGGTTTCTGTCCAGAACAGAAAAAAAAATTGCTATTTATACTCATTCTGAGCCATTAAAACCTAACCTACAAACAGAATCAGAGGAAGCCTTTGACAAAGTAAAATACTCATATATACTAAAAACCCTATAGAGCACAAGTATTGTTGGACCTTTTCAGTGTGATAAATATGTGCATGTATATGTATGTATATGTATAAAAGCAAAAACTAACATTACATGCAATGGAGAAACACTAGAAATTTTCCCCATAAATAAAGGAATTAAAGCAAGCAGACCCCTTTTCCTTCCTGTTATTTAATTTATTTGTAGATGTGGTAGCAAGAACAATGAGACAAGAGAGAAATGAAAGCCAGAAAGATAGGCAAAGAGAGGGGGAAAAGAACCTCTCCTTTTCTGCCAATGAAATAATGAAAATGTTGGAGAATCAGCAAAGAAACTGATTCAATTAATAAACTGAGTAAAGGAATAGGAAACACAGTCAACTTGTCGTATCAGTCGAATTTCAAGCAACAACAAAATCCAGGAGGATTTAGAATAGAAAAGAAAGCTTCATTCAAAATAATGACAAAATGCACAAAATATATTGAAATCAGTCCACCATGACAATTCAGAATCCATAAAGGTTTACAATTACACAAGCTTACCGGAAAAAGTAAAAAAAAAAATAAGAAGGATAACTGGTGCTTGTGGTTAGACACAGCATTAGAATAAAAATGATACTGCTACTTAAATTAACTTACAGGCTATACCAATCAAACTACCAAGAAACTTTATAGAGCCAGGCAAAACAGTAACAATTCATTTTAAAGAATGAAAGAAGACTTCTGGGAGCCAAGATGGCAGAATAAGCACTAAATCTCCATAACTCTCCCATATTCACCTCCAAACAGCCATAAGATGGTGCCCCAAAACAAATCCTGGAACAGCAGAGCTAGCAAAATTACAGAGTCAAACAATTTTTGAACCAGAGAAACTTAGAAGGTGGTCTGTCTCATTCAGGTAAAAGTGGAGCTCCCTCCAGGATGGGAAGCATTCCAGCAAGTCAGCAGCAAGCCGTACCTCAGCAAACTAGTGGGAGATCTTGAGCCCCAGTGTGGTGAAACTAGCAAATACCAACACCAGGACCCCCCATATGCCTCAGCATAGCCCTGGGCAAACAGGCAGCCTCCAGTGGAAGACCTGAGAAAATGAAGAAACACCCCACTTGTCTCAGCAAACACCAGACACCAGCATTAGAACCTTGTCTCAGAACCAGGTAAGCTGTTAGATACCCACAGCTTCCAGCAGTGCCAGCCACTCCCAAATCTACCCCCTCATCACAGCCCCGGGCATGAGGGTCCCGCATGAGCTGCAAGGCAACATGGGTATAGCACCAGGTAAATAGCTAAAGGTGTAGTCTCTGACACAAGATGCCTGAGGCATTGCCCCTTCCATCCTGGGAACAGAGCTCAAATTTAAAAGAAATGGAAAAGGACCAAAAAAAGATAAGCAAAAAAAAAAAACAAACAAAAAATAATAATCTGACTATAGAAAAGTATTATGGTGACAGGAAAGATAAAGACACAAAATCAGAAAAGGACAACAATGTCAAAACATTTATGGGCAGAGCCCCAAAGAAAAATAGGAAGTGGTTTCAAACCTAGAAAGAACTCATGGAAGAGCTCAAAAAGGAGCTTAAGAATCATATAAGAGAAGTAGAAGAAAAATTGGGAAGCAAAATGAGAGCAATGCAAGAGAATTAATTGGTGGGGGGGAGAGAAAACAATTGCTTAAAAAGTAGAATTGGCCAAATGGAAAAGGAGATACAAAAATCTATAGAAGAAAATAAGTTTTTAAAAAGTACAACAATGGGAAAGGAAGTACAAAAGCTACCTGAGGAAAACAACTACTTAAAAGTTAGAATTTGGCAAGTGGAAACTAATGACTCTATGAGACATCAAGAATTAATCAAGCAAATTTAAAAGAATGAAAAAATTTAAGAAAATGTAAAATATCTGATTGAAAAAACAAGTGACCTGGAAAATAGATCCAAGAGAGACAATGTCAGAATCATTGGACTACTTGAAAGCCATAATCAAAAGGAGGACCTGAATGACATCTTACAAGAAATTTTCAAGGGAAACTGCCCAGATATCCTGGAATGAGAAGGTAAAATAAGCATAGAAAGAATTTACTGATCAACTTAGGAAAGAGATCCCAAAATAAATACTCCAAGCAACATTATAGCCATATTTCAGAATTTTCAGGTCAAGGAAAATATACTGCAAAGGGTCAGAAAGAAACAATTCAAATACTGGGGAGCCACAATTAGGATTACACAGGACTTAGCAACTGCAACACTAAAGGACTAAAGGTCATGGAACATGATATTCTGAAAAGCAAAGGAGCTAGGACTACAACAAAGAATCAGCTACCCAGCAAAATTAAGCATAATACTTCAAGGAAAAAAAAAATTAGTCATTCAATGAAATAGGAGAATTTCAAGCTTTCATAAGGAGAGGAGTTGAACTGAACAAAACTGAACAAAAATTTGATCTCCAATATCAAAACTCAAGAGAAGCCTTAAAAGGTCAAAACAGAGAAGATAACATAATGGATTCAGTGGAGCTAAAATGTTTACATCCCTACATGGGAAGATGAAACTTCTTATTCTTAAAAAAAAACACTAATAGCACAGCTAGAAGGAATATACCTAGACAGAGAGTATAGGTATAAGGAGAATGTGAGGGAATGGCATAAAAATAATTAGGGGATGAGAAAGAAGAAGGAAGGGAGAGGTAGAATGGGGTAAATTATTTCACATGAATAAGTGTGAAGAATCTATTACAGTGGAGGGAAAAAAAGGAGGATGGGCAATGGGCATCACTTGAAACTTTCTCTATCAGTATTGTCTCAAAGAGAAAATAATATACAAAATCAGTTGAATATAGAAATCTATCTTACCTAACAGGAAAGTAAGAGGAGAGGAAATTAAGTAAAGGAGTGGGGAGAGGACTGACAGAAGAGAAGGCAGATTGGAGGAGACAGTAGACAGAAGTAAGACACTGTTGAGGAGGGAAAAGGTGAAAGAAAAGACAAATAGGACAGAGGAGGAAAAATGGAATGGAGGAAAATACGCATTTGGTAATCATAACTATGAATGTATGGAGTGAATTCTCCCACAAAACAGAAGCAAACAGCAGAGTGGATCAAAAACCAGAATTCTACAATATGTTGTTTAAAAGAAACACACTTGAAGCAGAAAGCCATACACAGAGTAAATAAGGTCAGGCACTGGAGAAGAATTTATTAGGCTTCAGCTGAAGTAAAAAAAAATCCTGGTCTTGGACAAAGCAAAAGCAAAAATAGACCTAATTAAAAGAGATAAGGAAACTACATCTTATAAAAAGTAGCATAGATAATGCTAAAATAGTCTGTCTGTCAGATCTATGGAGAAGGGAAAAATCCATGACCAAATGAGACAGAGAATATCATGAAATGTAAAATAGATAATTTTGACTACATTAGATTAAAAAGCTTTTGCACCAACAAAACCAATGCAACAAAGATTAGAAAGAAAGCAGAAGGCTAGGAAACAATCTTTATAGCAAGTGTCTGATAAAGGTCTAATTTTTCCGATATTTAGAGAACTGAGTCAAATTTATAAGAACACAAGTCATTTCCCAATTGAGAAATGGTCAAAGGATATGAACAGGCAGTTTTCAGATGAAGACATCAAAGTTATTCATAGGCATATGAAGAAGTGCTCTAAATCACTTTTAATTAAAGGAATGCAAATTAAAACAACTCTAAGGTACCACCTTACACCTACCAGATTAGCTAATATGACAAAAAAGGAACATTATAAATGTTGGAGAGGATGTGAGAAAATTGGGACACTAATGCACTGTTGGTGGAGTTGTGAACTGATCCAACCATTCTGGAGAACAATTTGGAAGTCTGCCCAAAAGAACAACCAACTGATCCAGCACTACTAGGTCTATATTGCAAAGAGAACATTAAAAAGAGTATAGGACCTACACATACAAAAATATTTATAGCAGCCCTTTTTGTGGTAGCAAAAATTGGGAAGTGATGGTATGGCCATCAATTGGGAAATGGCTCAACAACCTGCAATATATGAATATAATAGAATACTATTGTGCAATAAAAAAAAATGAATAGACAGATTTCAGAAAAAAACCTAGAAAGACTTGTACAAACTGATAGAAAGTGAAATGAGCAGAACCAGGAAAATATTGTATCAACAGTATCAGCAACATTGTTGATGATCAACTGTGAATGACTCAGCTTTACTCAGCAACATAATGATCCAAGACAAGTACAAAGGACTCATACTATCTACATCCAGATAAAAGACTGATAGACTGAATGAAGACTGAGGTATACTTTTTCACTTAATTTATTCTTTTTTGCTTTTTTCTTCTGATCTATTTCTTCTTTCACAACTGTGACTAATATAGAAATAGATTTTCCATGATAGCACATGTATAACCTATATCAAATTGCCGACCATTTTAGGAAGAGGGGAGGAAAAAGAATAAAAACTTGAATCTCAAAATCTTGTAAAAATGAACGCTAAAAATTGTCTTGAGATGTGATTGGGGGAAAATAAAATACTATTTAAAAAAATAAAGAACAAAAAAACTCAAAGAAAATATTGAGAAAAAAAGTAGAAAGGAAGGAAAATAACAGTCCCAAACCTCAAACTATGCTATAAAGCATTAATTATCAAAACTGACTGGTACTACTGGTTTAAAAATAGAAAAGTAGATGAGTGAAACAGACTAGATAAACCAGAATTAGAAACCATTGAACTCAATAACCCTGTGTTCAATAAACCCAAGGTTATAAATTATTTAAAGAAAAACTCCTTATTTGCCCAGAATAGTTGGGAAAACTGGCTTGGCAGAAATAAGATTTAGACCAACAGCTTGTACTATACATCACAATGTATTTGAAATGGATATGTAACTTGAATATTAAAAGTCATACCATGAAAAAATTAAAAGAGAATCACATAAAACAGCTTTCAAAGCAATGGCAAGGAGTACAATTATTAACCAGAGATAGAAGTGATCACAAAAGATAAAATATATCATTTTACTTATATGAAATTGAAAAGGTTACATGAGCAAAACTGATACAACTAGGACAAGAAAGAAAGTGCCCAATTGGGAAAAATATTTGAATCAAATATCTCTAAGTAGAGATTGATAAGTGTTCAATAAGAAACTGAAATACAAGATATATTGGGACCTATCAAAAACATATAAGAAGGAATCAAAACATTCCCCAGTAGATAAGTAGTCAAAGATATGAATTAAAAGTTCTCAAAAGAATTAGAAATTATCCCAATAATCATATTAAAGATTGTTTCAAATTATTAATGAGAGAAACACAAATCTAAGTAACTGTGGTTTCATCTCTCATCCAGTCATCATTTGGCAAAGATGACAAATGGGATGGGAATAGTCAATGTTGAATAGGCTGTGGAAATACAGACACATGAATGCCCTGTTGATGGAGATGTGAACTGGTCTAACCATTATAGATAACAATTTGGAATTATGCTAAACAATAACAAACGTCTTCCCTTTTAGATTCAGAAATATCTGGGAAAGTGACTAAGCTTCCACTTTGTGCCCTTTGATCCTGACAACTCATTGGGCAAATACCCAATGGAGGTCATTCATTAAAAGAAAGTTCTCATGTACACAAAAAAAATGAGAGATATTTTTCAGCAACAGCAATGAAATTGAAATAAAGTAAATGCCTCTGGTCTGGGGAATGTAATAGAATATTACTGTGCTATAAGAAACAAGGAAAACTGTGAATACAGAGAAGCATAGAATTTCATATATGATCTGATGCAAAATAAAATAAGCAGATCAAGAAAAGCGGTATGACAACTACAACAATATAAATGAAAAATAAACCACAAAAATCATCAAACCAAAGGTCATGAAATTATAATGACCAAACTTGGCCTAAAAAATAGCCATAAGGTACATATGTGTCCCTCTCTCCTTTGAAGAGGTGGAAGATTATGGATGTGTAACACTGCACATAATGTTGTACATAGTTAATATGGTGGTTGGTTTTGCTTAACTATTTTCTTCTTTTTAATTCATCGTCATAAGACATGGGAAGAAGGAATACATTGGGAAATGTACATGATGTAAAAACAAGAGATACAATAAATTTTTTAAAGAAATATAAAGAGGAAAGTTTATCTTCCATTGAAAGATATCAATGAAAGTTTCATGGGGTATTTGGTTGGTACCCAAGCTACACCTTCAACAAAGAGCATTTCAAACAATGGAGGTGTAGAGAGAGCATGTATTTCAGCAAGAGCCAACGGATGCTTTCTTAAAAATTGTTTTTAAGGATATGGGGAACAACCTTTAACACAGATTCCAGGAAGAATTGAAAATCTCTTAATTGGGATTAATAGCTTAAAAGATAAAATAAAATGAGACACCAGATTCCCTTTATTGCTGTACCCAAGGGTTCATTTTCCGAACCCTTCTTTTGACACCCGGCCAAATCCATTGTCTGAGATCGCTGTTCCCTCAAACCTAACTTCTTGATTGAAGCAAGGTCTAGAATACGTCAGCTGCAAGAGTTCCAGGTGCTCGTGACTGTTGTAATTAAAATCAGCAGAGCTGAAGAAATCAGCCAAAAGCAGCTAAGTCCATATGACTGCCACATAAAGGGGAGCAAGCAGCTTCTTATTTGTTAGTGTGGGAAAGAAGGTCCCCTTCCTCCTCATCCCCTCCCCGCCTTAGGTGATATAGTCAAAGAAGGCCCAGAATGTAATCAAATAGTGTTAATGAGGTGTTAAACTGACTGTTGAGATCCAACTCTGCCCTGATCCCTTTAAGAAGTATAAAAGCCTTTCTGAGTCAAGAAGCGAACAGCAAAATTGATTGAGCAAGCAAATTAGCCATACCTGTGAGGGCTTTAAATAGCTAAGCCCTAGACTAATTTCAGGACTCTAGACTTGGAGGCCATGGGGGAGGAGACACCCCTCTTCTCTACTGGAGAGAAGTATGAGAGAGTGAAGGATTTCTTTCCTCATTCCTCATCAGTTATCTCAGTAGAGGGACTAGATCAACAGAGAGATATTACATGTAGCAGAGAGCAGAGGCACCCATTCGTCAACATGGAATACAAAGGGACAGTCACCTATGGGAGGAAAACAGCTTTAGGGAGTAGGACCCCTGACAGCGACAAGAAAGACAACTATTCATGGAGGAACCTTCAGGAAGCCTGCTGAACAACCTATGTCACAGTGACGCTACACCCAAAAGGAAGCTTTGCAAGAAATGCACAGAGAGAAGAGGCTTCTAGACTTTGATGTATTGAGGAACTCTGGGTTTCATTTCCTACGAGTGTGTCTGATACGTGTTCCTCAGCACCCCTAATCTTATGGTTTTGTGCCTACCCTTCTCATTTATTTATGGAAGGTTTATGAGAGAAATATTTTGTACCAGTTGTTCTTACTGTAAGAGCCTTGCAAATGCCTTGACTAGGAGCTAATTGTGTCTCCTGTTGTGATTATTAATTGGAAGCATAAAGGTATTCGGTTATTCAGTCATTTTTCAGTCTTCATTTTCCATTTCTGACTCTTTGTGACCTTATTTGAGGTTTTCTTAGCAAAGTGCACTGTCATTTCCTTCTCCAGCTCATTTACAGGTGAGAAGCTGAGGTAAAGAGGATGAAGTGACTTGCCCAGGGTCACACAGCTAGTAAGTTTCTGAGGTTGGATTTGAACTCAGATCTTCCTAACTCAAGAGCAGGTGCTCTCTGCAGTGCCTCACCTAGCCGCTCCCTTGTAGAGATGTTGGTTCTAGTATTATAATGTTAGAAGTGTAGTCCAATCGGGGTTACTCCCTAGAACCTGAAAACCAACCTGCAATGAGAAAGTAAGCTGAAGGATTTTCAGAGAGGCACTGCATACATGAATATGTTCCTTACTAAGGACTGGGTGGTGAATCATAGCCACCTCTAATTCCATTCTGAATGGGTTACAAAACAAGCAGACTTTGGAGCTTCTCTTAGAAGGATCTTTTTCTGCAAAAATCTATGTGGTCCATGTTGAGTTTGTTTCAATGTATGCATTTAGAGCTTGTGGAAAGGAAAATTCCAAGGGATAATTTCCCTGGCAAATCAATCTAGTAATTAGGAAAACATGCCAGTGGGTTAGACTTTCTCTCTATATCTTCATCATGTTGATTAGATTGGCTCACAGAGCATATATTTCCAGAGAAATACAGGCTATATTCTGCTCACTCCTAAATTCACCCAACTGTTTTCTATAGGGGAAAGAGACAGGTTAAATGAATTTATTTCTGGGAAAAGAGGCAGAAGCTGCAGATGATTCAGCACAGCTGGGACAATGCTTATCCCATTTCCAGTTTGAAACTGACCTTCTCTTCCCAGGTATGGTGGAAAGAGCCCTGGGCTAGGAGAGAAGATGCCTGGATTCTTGTCAAAGTCTGATACTAATGAGTTCTATGACTTTCAGCAAGTCAGTTACACTCTGGGCCCCAATTTTCTTATCTATAAAAAGAGAGCAGGACTGGGTGATCCCTAAGGTCCCTCTTAGCTCTGCTGTTCTTCCAGTCCCAAATTTGCTTGGAACAGAGACAGGTTATCCAAGACTGTGTACTGAATCTTTTGATAGAATCAATTGTCCATGGAACACTGGGACACAGAAGCAATTTCACTGTCTTTTCCAGTCCTAGGCAGGTTTAGAATGCAGTTCTCTAGAGGCAAAACTAATCCATTTCTGCATTGGCCCTCCAGATGTTTGCTCTGTGCCCAAGGTTTTCTTCTCAAAAACACACTATCTTTCCAACAGGTTCTGCTTTTATTGGTATCTATGACCCTAGTCAGGGAAAATAGTTCAGTAATAGCACTGGTGCTTACTAGAAACATCAGCTCCCTGATATGTAAAAGGTATTTTCAAAATAAATCCTTTGGACTTAAGAGGTCAGGAGAAAGGAAGTCATCCGGAATGGTCTAGTCCTCCTTATAGAACTCTATAATGTGAAATTAGACAAGGTGTCTCATTGTATCCATTGTAGAAAAACCCAAGCCTCTGATCCCTAGGGTCAAAGATGCTACCATACAGTTAGGCTATTACAGCCAAAGACAAAATAGAAGGTTGGCTTTATCAAGAATGTTTAGAACAAAAACAATGAACCACAGACCTAGGATCTGAATTTGACTTCAATTACTTCCTAGGCTGGTTTGCATTTCTTTGAAGGTAGAGTAAATATGGCCCATCAAAAACAAAGCAACAGTAGCAGTAGCAGCAACAGTAATGTTTAGCATTCATATAGCACATTAAGAAAGGTTTACAAATATTCTCTCATTTTTTCCCAGAAATGTTGCAAAGAAAAAATGAGATAATAGGTATTACTATTTCCATTTCATAGATGAGGAAAATGAAGCAGAAAGAGATAAAGTGAATTGTTTCCAGGGTCATATGGCTGTTAAGTGTCTTAGGGCAGATTTGAACTCAGGTCTTCCCAACTTCAAGTAACACTTATTCTAACAATGCAGTTCTGAGAACAAGCTATTTTTTGTGACATGTTGGCCCATTCCCACCAAGTTCTAGATGACTGACATCTTTCTAATTTTCCCAGGTTCTTCCCTATCCTCACCCTATCCCACTCCTTCAACACACACACACACATCATCATCATCATCATCATCATCACCCTCCATTCTGAATTCGGGATACTGAATAATGTGTGAACCTAGCCACTTCTAGTCATACTGGTCCACAAAAGGACCATTTCCTCCTATCTGTACAACGATTTTGAAACCTTTTCATTAGGTATCCTCATGGTGGAATGGAAAATAGACTTGGGTTCTCTAACCCATACTGGCTCGCACTGGGACCTAGCTTCATAATCTCTCAGAGCCAAGATTCCTCCCCTGAAAATGGAAACATTAATGTGTTCTCTGCCTATCTCATAGGGATATTGTGAAGAAGAAATTTGATAATGTATGTGAAAGGGCTTTGTAAACAAATCCATTACACAAACATTAACTTCCATTTAGTGGTGCATCCTTTGGCCATAGTAACCTATTAAATAAAGAAAATTACAAAATGGTCCCAAGTTATATGTCAGCCCCCTTCTGCTTCTGCAGTGACCATGTTACCTACAGATTGTGGTTGAAAAGGAAGTAGACAGCAAAGAACTGAAAAATGTTCACCGATTGGGGAAAGACTGAACAAGACATGGTATATAAAAGTAATGCAATATTATCATGCTGTAAGAAATGATAACCACGACGACTTCAGAAAACTTGGATCTACATGAACTGATACTGAGTGAAATGGGAAGAACCAGGAGAACACTGTACATAGCAACAACCCCATGGTGTGATGACTGATTTTGAGAAGACTTAGCCCTTCTCAGTAATGTAAGGATCTAAGACAACCCCAGAAGACTCATGATAGAAAATGCTATCCGCATCCACAGAAAGAACTTTGGAGTCTGAATGCAGATGGAAAACATACTATTTGCCTCCTTTCCTTTTGTTTAGTTTTGTTTCTTCTTTCTTATAGTTCCTTACATTAGCTCTAATTCTTCTTTACATAATAACTAATGAGAAAATATGTTTCACTGAATGCATAAATAGAGCATAAATATCAGATTGTACCCTGTATTGGGAGGAGAGGTAGGAGGAGAAAATTTGAAACTCAAAATTTTATAGAAGTGAATGTTGAAAACTAAAAATAAATATATTATTTTTTTTAAAAAAAAAAGGAAGCAGACAGTGGTAACCATCATCCCATTTTTATACTAGCTAGCAATATTAATCTATTGATATTCTGAATCAATGGTGTGAAATTCAAGTAGAAATGTAGGCCACTAAACTACATAATCCCTGCAGGCTATATATTGACTTAGTTTAAAAATGTAATATTATCTATACTTTAATGTATATTTCTTTTATTAAACCTTTCCCAATTACATTTTATTCTGGTTCTGACTCCACTTGAGCGTTGTGGTCTACATAATGGTGTTTGCCACCTCTACTCTGAATCACCAGTAAATGATTTAAGAGACAAAAGTTCCTAGGAAGATTCATGCCCATCTCAATTGGCTAATAAATGCCAATGCAGATTGTTTTTCGCTTTTTTTTGCTTTTGCCCTTAAAAACCAGACAATACAATCTCCCCCTATTTTCCCAATAAACACCATTTTGATAGGTAACCTCCTGACTTCAAGCAGCCAAATAGCACCTGGGACTGTAGAGAAAACCTCATTATGTTCTGTTTGTTAGCTAACCTTGAATAATTTTTGGAATACTCCAAACTCATACCTCCATTGTCTTCAACCAGTCACTGTGCTCTGGAACCTGAGGGAGAAGAACACAGGATCATAGATTTTGAGTTGGAAGGGACCTTGGAAATCCAACCCCCTTTATTCCACATAAGGTTAAGTGACTACCTTAATACCCTGCTCCCCACTAATTGAAACCTCAAAAAGTATAGAGTATCCCTAACATGTCAGAAAAGAGAAATTTGGGAGCCATCCTGGGAGCTATGATATCTTTGCCTCCCTTTGGGGGAACTGTCACTTATCATCCCAGTCAGGATGAAGATTTAAAGAGCCCTAGTATCCCATTCTCATTTCCATCCATCTGTAAAAAAAAATATCCCTTAATAAAATATCTTTTGAACAGAAAAGTTGTGGCATATGTATGTGTATTTCCTTTTCCATTTCTAATTCAGGACTCTGGGTCACAATTCACTTATTTGAAGAGACATCTAACCCTCAGTCAAGGAACCTAAGGGTAAGAGAACTGATCAAATTGATCCCATGTAAAGTTCCATGAAATATTTTTGGTTGTTTCTCAGTTGTCTCTGACTCTTTGAGACCTCATTTGGAGCTTTCTTGGCAAACAAACTGGAGTAGCTGCTATTTCCTTCTCCAGCTCATTTTACAGATGAGGAAACTAAGGCAAACAGGATTAAGTAACTTGCCCAGGGTTACACAGCTAATACATATCTGACAGATTTGGACTCAGGAAGATGAGTCTTCTTGACTCTCTAGGTCTAGCACTCTAGCTACTGCATTACCTAGCTGCCCGAAACTTTTTCAGTTTTTACAACACTTACGAGCTGACTGATTGTCCATAGTCACATAATTGGATAAAGGTACAGGGAAAGCAAAATTCCAAAATGTTTGTTGTTAGTTGGCTAATAAGAAAATTATTTTGAATTAGTAGAGCGAAATGTAGCTTGAAATTATTTCCTTCAATAAGATATCTCCCATGTATATGTCAAAATCATTAAAGGGACTTTGGAAGTTATACCAACAGAGATAATAAGTTGATTTCATGACATTCTCCTTGGTAACCCTAAGGCATAAAATGAAGAAACAGACTCACTAATGATATTTCCAGTATCATGGAAGATGGTCAGTGACAGAGGTATCCCAAATGAATGACAAGGTTTTCCAGATGTACTTGTTGGCAGATGACAATTTACATCAATTATGAAAACGCTATTAAAACTTCCAGAAAAGATCACTCAGTCCCTTTCTCCCCTACTTTCCTGTAGTGTAAGATTTTCATACCAAATTTAGTGAGCATGTTATTCCTTAAGCCATATATGAAGAGAGTAAGCTTCACTTTTCCCCTCTCACCTTCTCCCTTTTCTCCTCCATTGAACAAGATTTTTCTTATCTCTTTTATGAGTTATAGCCTGCCCCATTCCATTTCTGCTTTTCTCCTCCCAGTATTTTCCTCTTTCACCCCTTAATTTTATTTTATTTTTTGTGGATATCATCTCTTCTGATTCAACTCAATCTATAATCTGTGCGTGTGTGTGTGTGTGTGTGTGTGTGTGTGTGTGTGTGTGTAATCCCTCCACCTACCCAAATGCTGAGAGAAGTCTCAAGAGTTACAAATATTGTCTTTCCATGTAGGAATGTAAACAGTTCAGTTTTAGAAAGTCCTATATGATATCTCTTTCCTGTTTACCTTTTCATGCTTCTCTTGATTCTTGTGTTTGAAAGTCAAATTTTCTATTCAGTTCTGGTCTTTTCATCATGAATGCTTGAAAGTCCTCTATATCATTGAATGACCATTTATACCCTTGAAGTTTTGTTGGGTAAGTGATTCTTGGTTTTAATCCTTGTTCTTTTGACTTCTGGAATATCCTATCCCAAGTCCTTCAATTCCTTAATATATAAGCTGCCAGATCCTGTGTTATCCTGATTGTATTTTCACAATACTGGAATTGTTTCTTTTTAGCTGCTTGCAATATTTTCTCCTTGATCTGGGAACTCTTAAATTTGGCCACAATATTCCTAGGAGTTTCTCTTTTCAGGTCTCTTTCAGGAGGTGATTGGTGGATTCTTTCAATATTTATTTTGCCCTCTGTTTCTAGAATATCAGGGCAGTTTTCCATGATAATTTCATGAAAAATAATGTCTAGGTTTATTTTTGTGATCATGGCTTTCAGGTAGTCCCATAATTTTTAAATTGTCTCTCCTGGATCTATTTTCCAGGTGAATTGTTTTTCCAAAGAGATGTTTCACATTATCTTCTATTTTTTCAAACTTTTGGTTTTGTTTTCTAACTTCTTGGTTTTTCTCATAGTCATTAACTTCCCTGAACTTGATTATCTCCTTTAAAGAACTGTTTTGTTCAGTGAGCTTTTGAACCTTGTTTTCCATTTGACTAATTCTGCTTTTTAAAGCCTCCTTCTTCTCATTGGCTTTTTGGACCTCTTTTTCCAATTGAGTTAGCCTCTTGTTAAAGATGTTATTTTCCTTAGTATTTTTTTTTGGTTCTCCTTTTTCAAGCTACTGACTCACTTTTCAAGCTCTTCTATGGTCTGGAACCATTTCACTTCAGAGGTACTGGAGGCAGAAGCCTTGACTTCCTTTGACAGTATGCCTTGTTCTTCCTCATCTGAAAGGATGGGAGGAGACACCTGTTCACCAAGAAAGTAACCTTTTATGGTCTTATATTTTTCCCATTTTGGGCATTTTCCCAGCCAGTTACTTGATTTCTGAAACCTTTGCCAAGGAGAGGGTCCCAGTGCTCCTCCTCGCCCCAGTAACATGCTGGAGGCTGAGATTCAGATCAGCTGCTTAGTTCCCCAAGGGACTTTAAGCTAAACTGCCTGGACAATGGACCCACGCTACTTCCATGGCCACTGTTGACACCCATCACCCGCTGCTGCTGCTTCCTATGGCCAGTGCTGGGGGGACACCTTTCCACTCTCTCCCAGATGGGAAAGCCCTTCCACACTGACCCTTGGAGTTTTCCTTGTCATTTGTGGGTTGAGGGATCTGGGACCCTCCCTACTGGGAATTCTGCCCCAGAGGTCTGTTCAGGTCCTGTTCCTCCCCGTGCTGCATGGCCAGGGCTGGGTTCTGCTCTGCTCAGCATCCCATGAGATAGACATTTCCTGTAAGCCTTCCAGGTTACCTTTGGCTGGAAACCTTTTTCATTCTATTGTTCTGTGACTTCTACTGCTCTAGAATTTGTGGAGCGTCATTTTTCACTTGTATTTTGTGTGCTGTGGGGGAAGTGGTAGAGTAGATGTGTCTTTCTACTCTGCCATCTTGGCTCCACTCCCCCATCTTTTCTTTAAGAAGTTATGGGGAGACATAAACAATAGTCACATAGGATCAAAGTCTTGGGTGGCTTGTAATCTGCATTGTTGGAGGAAGTAGTTACTTTTAGGAGATCACATATGCAGCATTGAAGACATATTTGAATGAGAGAGAGTTCTAGTAGATCTTGACAGGCTACAGCAATAGATTGTAATCAAATAAGACAAAATTTCATGAGGATAAATTTAAAAATCCTAAATCGTTTTTCAGATAATCAACTACACAAGATCAGAGAGGCATGGTGAGATTTCTTGTGAAAAAGAAGTGGAGGGGAGAGAGTAGTTAATGGCATACAACTCAGTATGAATAAACAGTATAACATGGTAACCAAAAAAGCAACCTCAGTCTTAAATTTAACCTCAATTTTAAGGGGTCTTGTGTCCTGAACAAACTTTTTTTTTTTTTTTTTGCTTAAGAAATTTTTTCTTGGTTGACATCATTTATATATTATATTCTCCTTTCGGGCAGTTAGCTAACAATGGATGAAGCACTAGGCTTAGAATGAGAAAGATCTGAGTTCAAATCCAGCCCTGAGTATTTACTAGCTTTATGACCTTGGGCAAGTCCATCACCTCTATTTGCCTCAGTTCCCTCATCTGTAAAATAGGGATAAAAATCATAGCTACCTCCCAGAGTTTTTCTCCCAGAATCAAATGAGATGATAATTGTAAAGTGTTCAGCACAATGCCTGGCACACAGCAAGCACTATAAAATTGTTAGCTATTATTATTATTTCTGTGTAACTCAGAACAAGCCACTTAACCTTTGTTTGCCTCAATTTCCTCAATTGCAAAATGGGGGTAGGTATATCAAGTGAGATCAAATGAGACAACAGTTGTAAAATTACTGGCACATGGTAAATGCTATGTAAATACTCCCCCCTCCCCCATTCCTCTTCAAAGAATCTTACCTTGCAACAAAAACAAGCCATTAACAGATCATATAACCAATGAGATGGTAGGGTAGCTGTTTCCTATAAACTCCCCAGACTAAATAACAAAAAAGGAATTCTGCATCAGATGCAGAGTAACTAAAGTAGAGTCCAAAAATATTGTTGTACCAGGTGGCCCTTGACTGCCTTGAAGCTGTCACATTCTGTGCCTCTGTGGCTGTCATGCGATGCTGGGTAGAGACCTCCCTTTAGGGAAGAGATCCTAAGGACCAAATGCATGAGGCTGCCCCCAGAGCACAGCGTAATGGGCTTCTAATGCTCCAAAGTCCTTCAGTTATCTACTATTACTTTGTTGAGGCACTCAAGTGAAAGGAAGAACAACTAGAGTAAGGGAGAAAAAGAAAGGGAAACTCATAGCAAGTTAGCCATGGCAGGTGAGGGGGAATAGAATTTCCATGCCCAAGGAAAAGAAAGCTAGGAACATGGCTGGGGTCAATCAGTCTTCTCCTGCAGAGCTTACTCTGGGCAGGGAGCCAGCTGGTCCTGACACCCCTTCTCCCCGATTTGAGAAAGCTGAGTACACAAGACAAATATGAGTGGAAAGAGTAGGAATTGATCTGTGCAATAGTGGGAAAGGAAAAAGTTGTAGAGGGAGGAAAGAAATCAGAGACAATCTACTGGGAATACAAGAAGAAGGTTGAAAGCCAAAATGTTCTAGGAAGAAAGATTGGGTAAAGGAAGGCTAGCTCCCAAGGGGAAAAATCCACAGATTCACCAAGGCAGAAATAAAAAATGAGTAAACATTTTAAATAACACTATCTTGAACAAATACGATGGAAAATGAATCCCAAATTTCTGTTGCAAACAGAAAATTCTATGAATTCCCTAAAGATGCAGAACAACAAGAAACTATCGAATGGTTCAACTGACTGATAAAATTTTTAAAAGAAGACATGAAAATTGGAAATTAGGTTGGAAAACAAAACTTTTACCATAGGAATAAAGAAAACAGACAACAGGGCTACAGAATTTAAAACACCCCATGAAGAATCTTTCTGAGAAAGAAAGGTTCTGAAAGAGAAAATGACAGATTATCTGAAATTTCACCGTCATCAAAAATCCAGGTCTACTCCTATTGTTTTCATTTTATAGCTATCACCTTGCACAGTGTCTGGAACATGGAAGGTACCTAATTATTGGATGTATTGGATGAAACAAAAACCCATCTATTAACATTAATATTCTATTTGTAATGCTTTAAGATTTTTAATCATAAAATACTATAGTCTCCAAAGACTCAAAATTGTGAGTCACTCAAAAAACACTGGAAGTATAGAAGCAACTGGTGGTTGGGAGATAGAATATTGGGCCTCGAGTCAGGAAAACCTGAATTCCTATCTGGCTTCAGACACTTACTAGCTGTGCAATCCTGGGCATGTCACTTAACTTCTGTTTGCCTCAGTTTCCTCATCAGTAAAATGAGGGTTACCTCCTACCTCCCAGGAGTCTTCTGAGTGCCCAACGAGATAGTATTTGCAAAATATTTCATGGAGTGCTTATTAAGCACTCAATTAATAAATGCTTTTTCCCTTCCTCCCAGTGAAAACACTCATGATCGGTATAAATAGTTGTAACATATCACCATCAATGGAATTGTTCCTATGTAGTTACGTCAAGGAAATCCATAATAGGAATTCCTGAAATCTCTGAGGACCTTGGTTTTGAAATCAATCTTTTGTGAGTTTTCTCATATGTAATATGACTGTTGCAATTGATCCGTTATGTAAATCATAGCCTACACTCCCATTTGATACAACACTTTCTGTTACCAAACCCTGTAAGAGATACAGCTCTTTGCTGTTACAATCTAACAGTAAAAACATTTAATTACAATGCAGATACACCACAAATACAAAAGGGGACAGAAGCAAGTAGTGGTTTCACTTTCTGCCCTCATACACAAATAGATGAAACCTCTCACAAGATTCATGGGATTTATAAATCAAATACCCCTCAATTCCCACTAATCTCCCAATATAGCATGAGGAAGACAAAACTATTTCAAAACTTGCATCTATAATAGTAAAATCTTTGGCATCAATGCTATGTGCTTCCTGGAATTTTATAGAAATCTTTTTGTGGAAAATGGGGATTTGGTCCATGTGCAGACTTCATTTGCTTGTTGAGCTGACGTAAGCTCTTTATATGGAGGATGGTGGGGAGATGGCTTCTAGGAGAATCATGATGATGTGCATGAAAAATGCTTTGGAGATATTGGTTCTGCTTAGATATCCATATGGTGAAGGAAAGGCTCTTTGGCTCTAGAGGTATCGAAAAGGTCTGTTAGATTCAAGTACTTTTTCTCTATTTCATTTGAGTCTAGAGAGAGTTCAGTGACTCGTCCTCTCATGGTGTCAGATGAGAGACCAAAAAGTAAGTCAAATGACCTTCTTCTCCTCTGGGGCTATGCAGGCTTCCTGAAAAACTGGTCTCAGTCTTTGGCCTGTTTGTTTTTGTCGACAGAAATTGGGTAATCAGAATCTAGATCTGGCTTTGGAGTCAATTCAGTATCAGTGTCTACAGGAGCCCTTTTGATGTACCATCCTTCTCCACTCAAGTTAATGAAAGCTGAAGTAAGTATTCATCCAGCATCAATGCCATTTTTGTATCTGAACTTTTGATGGAACTAATTCTGTGTCAGAACTGAGCAAAAGTTTCAGCCTTTATTCTTAGAGTCTGAGGTAGTATAGGAAAGAGGATGCCCTAGAAGTACTAGGGGAAAATACTCATATTCTGTTCTTGCTATTATCTTTGAACTAAATAACCCTATGTCAAGTGGTTAAATGGAGATGGACTCTTAGTAACAGGCCCCTAACAATAGGGGAAACATAGCCAGTGGGGATAATTGCAAGGAAAGAAAGACACCCCAATCCCTTAGCATGCCAAAGAACAATCATTGAATGGTCATCTTAAAGAGGATACTTATTTTTAGCACTCTGTGGCACCTTTGCAAAGATTGATCCTATGTTAGGGCATAATGAACTCATGAATATAAAAAGACAGAAATATAAATTGAAATATAATATATTTCAAAATACAATATATTTCAAGAGAAATATATTGTCTTTTTATGTAAAGATAATAACATTATGATCAATATGAAAAAAATGAACAAAATATACAGATCAATGGAGAGTAAAAGTGATATCCTAAATAGTATATCAAAATAGAAATAATAAATGATAGCAATGAGAATGATAATAATGAAATAACATATCAAAGTTAATGGGATGCAGCTAAAGCAGCATTTAAAGGAAAATTTATAAATAGCAAAAGAGCGGGTAATGAATCAACCATTCATTTTTGTAAAATGTAGAAAACAGTCAAGTCAATGATTAAAAAAGATACACAAAAGAATAAATTGTGGAAATCAAAGGAGCAAGCAACAAAATAAAGAACAAAAAGACTATTAAAGTCTAAAATAAAGCAAAAAATCAAGTTTTATGATGAAAAAATGGTAAACCATTAGCTAAACCATTTTTTAAGAGAGGGGAACAGCAAATTATCAAGATCAAAAATGAATAAGAGGAATTCAAGAATATGCAAGTATTTCAAGAAGACTATGCTAAATTATATGCCTACAAAATATATAATAGATGAAGATTTATAAAAATATAAAGTACTCAGTTGACAAAAAGGAAATAGAAAATATAAACCTACTAATCTCACAGGGAAAATGAACCATCACAGGAAAACTCCTGACCAGTAAGATTTACAAGTATTGAACATTTAAAGAATGAAGAATCCCTTTACCCTATAAACTTTTATAAAAATAGAGAGAGAAAACACTAGCAAATTCCTACTAGAGACAAATATGGTCTTGATGCAAAAATGAGGGAGAGATAAAGTAGAGAAAGAAAACTATCATTAAATTTCACTAGTCAATATTGATACAAACATATCTTTTAAAATATCAACAAAAAATGATAGCTGTATATACTCCTCCAAAAACTTATTCAATATGTCCAAGTTGGATTTATTCCAGAAATGCAAGGATATTTCATTATGAGGAAAGCTATTAGAATAATTAAACACATTAAAAACAAAAATTTGAAAATCACATTACAGTATCAATATATACAAAAACATTAAACTGCAGTACTCATTTATGTTTAAAAATTCTCATAGTATAATAATCCTCTCTGAATCTTTTAATATCAGGTCACCTTCTTTTCCTTGATATTGTCTTCTATCTAGGTTTTTGTGATACTGCTCTCCCCTGGTTTTCCTCCTACCTGCCAGATCACTGCTTCCTTGTTGTATTTTTATCCAGGCTAAGCCTGCTATCTGTCACTATTCTCTAAGGTGCTATCTAACCCTCTTCCCTTTTTCCTCTATTCCATATCCCCTGGTCATATCATACATCTTGTGGATTCAATGATCAGTTTTATGCAGATAATTTCCTATCTTTATCCAGCCCTCATATCTCTCCTAACTTCCAATCTTCCATCTCTAATCATCTTTTGAAAATCTTGTCATATATTCATCTTAAACTCAACATATTCTAATTGAACTTACGATCTTCTCTCCCCAAATGCTTCAACTCTTCCTCATCACTTTCTTATTACTATCAACAGCATCCTCCTAGTCAACCAGGTTTGCAATGTATGTGTCCTCCTCGATCTCTTACTCTATTTCACTCTCTATTTCTAATCTATTGTCAAAATCTGAGTATTCTCCCTTCAGGACACCTCTCCTAGATGCCCCCTTCTTTCCTCTAACACAGCAACTACCCTGGTGTACTTTTGGACTAGACTATTTCCATTGCTTATTGATTGGTCTCCCTGCTTCAAGTCTGTCTATATAGTCCCATCTTCCATTCAGTTGCTAAAGTGACTTTCTTAAAGGACAATTCCAACTCTGTCACCCCTCTCCACACTCAATAAACTAGAGTGGCTCCCTATTAACTTCAGGAATGAATATAAAATTCCTGTTTTATACCTAAAATCTTTCATAACCTGGCACTCTCCAATCTTTCTAGTCATTTTACACCTTACTTCTCTCTGCCTAGTCTTTCATCCAGTTATACTGGTTGACCTTCTTGCTAACACAAGAAACTACACCTACCAACGTCGAGTGTTTTCACTGATTTTCCTTTTTGCCTGAAATGTTTTCTTTCCTCACCTCCATCTTCTGGCTTCTGTCAAATCTGCTTAAATCCTGCCTTTTGCAAGAAACCTTTCCCAGTATGCCTTAATGCTTTATATTCCCTCTGCTAATGCTGATTCCTTCCAATTTACCTTGTATACATCTTGTATGTACGCAATTGTTTACTTCTGGTCCCCCTAATCAGACGGTAAACTCCTTGTGAGCAGGATCTGTCTTTTGCCTTTCTTCGTATCTCATGCTTATCATAGTGCCTAGTACGTGGTAAGTCCTTAATAAATGCTTATTGACTGACTTTAGACTTAATATAAAATAAAACATCACCTCTAAAACTTACTAGTTGTATGACTATGGATATGTCATAAGAGATTCATTGTACACCCATTCTTGGCTTTAGCACTCTGTATTTTGTTCTTCAACTTGAACTGTTAACCTTTGAGCATGAGCATGATCTTCTTTCCTCCCTGGGCCAGGCAGCTGCAATTAGTGGCACCTAGAACTGGAACATAACGTGAATATTAAACTTGTCTCCTCAGCACAGTACTGAGGGATAAGTCAGATCTCTAGGGACTTTCTACAGCCCTGTGGATCCCATCAAAAGCATCAGGATACCCAATCATAAAGCAGGTTGACAGAGCAGCCTCTCTTCCTATCACTGCCCTCCTTCCCAGGCCATGCAATGAGAGAAAATGAGGAGGATAGACACAGCTGTGGCAGACAAGGCCACATGGAAGTTTGGAGAGGGCCACCAGGATTGATGAAGGCCATGGAACTCCTTGCCAGGGCTGACTACTGAGTCCACTCATCTTGTAGCCAGATGAAATCAGAGCTCCCTGCCAGGATCAGAGAGCCAGAATGGATAACATCATCAGCTAGAGAAGCTTCAGGCTTCTGAGGCCACCTAGGTCACAGATCTCATGGGTCCCAAGTCCCAAACCCAGGTTCTGCCTGTGTACTCTAGTGAGTCAAGTATTGAGTGGGTATTCCTTGAGTCAAAAGTGGGCATGGACAGATAGGGATATTGAATTTGCATGGACTCCATAATCCCTGAAACTAAAGGATGGAAAAAGACAGTCTAAGGACCAAGTGGTAAGAGTATGTGCTCCTTAAATTTATTTACTTTTGCATGCCTTGAGTGCTACTTAATAATAACAAAAAATAATGGAATTGATATGATGCTTTATGGTTTGCCAAAAACTTTAAAAATATTTACTTACTTGATCCTCCTAACAATCCTGGGATGTAGGTGCTTCTATTAGCCCCATTTTGCAGATAAGGAAACTAAGGCAAACTGATAAATGACTTGCCCAGAGTCACACAGCTAGTGTCTGAAGTAAAATTTGAACTCAGGTCTTCCTAACTCCAAGTCCAGCTTTTTATTCACTGCACCATGATACCTCTCCTCACATTGTCTTGACTTCATGTGAATTGGTAGGGAATAGACAATATATAATCTTGCCTTCCCAGCTCCTCAAAGAAGAAAGCTGCTGTTGATTGCTTGAGAGCAGCTGCGACCCTAAACCCTGCATTAGGGGCCCTAAAAAGGCTTCATTCCCTGGACTGCTCACTTGCCTCTGTGTGGGGTCTGTCTGTAAAGGCAAACAGAGGCCTTTAAACTTAACCCACTCCCTCCATGAATGTCTGGGGCTTGGTTAGTGTTGCCAGCCCAGAGCAGTGGTTTATTTCAACTTATCAACAGCTGTTTGATGTTTTAGAAGAAAAAAAGTTTACCCAGAGCCAAAGCTGCAGATTCTCAGTTTAAACAAACCCATACACACACACAAAAAAATGGCCATTCTACCTTGCCATACCAGCCCATTCCAGGGCCGTGGTAGGAGAAGACAGACATGCTGTGGAAAAGTAGGCAGTTCCTGCAGCTGCTTTCTAATCTTCTCATGTAACAGCTGCCATCCCACTGCAAACACATTAAATTGTGATATCTGGAGCATGGTGTACATGGTAGCATATGTCTCTGCCACCTTCCTCATTTCTTTCATCAGGTCTCCCGATGATCTCCCCCCCTTGTCTCATAAGCATACACACACACACATGAACACACACACATACACTCAAAAATAGAATCATAGTACTTGGTTTTGTGGGGCTTGCAAACTTCTGAAAAGCCTCTAGTATCCTGAGAACCCAGCCCAAAAGAGATTGTTCTTGCACAGTAGATTGCATGACAAATAAAACCAAGGATCTGGGGTTCTATCCCTTATGTGGTCTGTAACACCCAACGCAGAAATAAATGGCTCATCCAGATGACAACCCACATTCAGAGACACTCAAAAATTCAACCATTTGATTTCCACTACTGTAGATGACTCCAGGAGGCTATTCAAGCCTTCCTCCCCATTCCCATCTATGTTACTTTGAAAATATATGGGTCCATGCAATTCCCAGGTACACCTGGTACACATAAGACCATTCTAATTTAAGCTGCAGGAAATGAGTGTGGAAGATACCCTATCATGGTTTCGCTGGTCCAAACTGTCACTATTTGGCATTCTGGCAAGCCGATGTTCCCATCAGCACGGTAAGCATCTGCCAAAGGGCACTGCCACCAGCCAACAAATCAGCAATTTCATTAACAAGAAAAGCTTCTCTGAAGGGTGATCTGGGCCTCTTATGTTTTTCTCCTCTCTGGTTTTCCCTTCTCATCCCCACCCCACTTTTCTTCCTCTACAAAAAGACTCCTTTTCTCTAGATGGAATTCAGATCTCTGAGAAGGAGAAATTCAGATGCTGAATGAAACTGCTCACCAGACCCTAAGAGAGCTCGGAGCCCTGTGTTGCAGCTGTGCTGTAGTGGTAATAACCACTTGTAATATCTGACAGAAAGAACCCACACTGGTAACATCAGATTTTGCCACATGAAAAGAAGCATTAAGCCTGCCTCTTGGGGGCCTGAGGGCTGGGTGAGAGCCTCAGCACAAATCAGAGGTATTTTTCAATGAAGATGGTATTCAAAGCCCTGGAAAAAAATTAGGGGTGCTTTCCAACACCCGTGGAGATGTCATTATTCTCTGGGGCTTCCTGTTGAGCGGAAATTTTTGAGACCTGGTTTAATCCAAATTGGCCCAACACTTTACATGTCTGAGCTCCGAGGGGAGTGAGATGGTCAGAAAGAGGAAGTGTGACTGACCCCAAGGAGCAGAGGGGAGTCATTTCCACAGACATACTCCTGTACCACAGGGGACTGTCTTTCAGACAGACTCGTCATCACACAATGACTTGGGCAGTACCTGAACTCTCTTCGTTAACCAAATGTTTTCTAACTGAGTGTCCTCTAAAGCACACCACCACTTTTTAGAAAGTGCTTCCCAGCTTCCCTCAAAATCAAACGGTTCACGTGCCAACACCTACAAAGGGCCTTTCCTGATCTCAGGTACTAGTGCTCCAATTCTGCAAAAATTGTTCTTTATTTATTTTTATATATATGAGGTTGTATTATTTGTCCCAATGGAATATAAAACTCCTTAAAGACAGGGACAGGCTTTTTTTCTCCTTTGTATTTCCAGTGCCTAACATAGTATCTGGCCCTGAAATGACTGTTGGATGAATGGATAGATGGATGGATTAATGGGTAAATGAATGAATGAATGAATGAATGCATGAATGAATGAATGTCCAGTTCTGAGAAAAATAAAATGAAATTCACTGCCACTGATGGGAGTACTGATAAATATTTGTAGTTATAAAAATGTGCTCAAGATATTCAACATTCCCTTACACCCCAACTGCCATCGTCTCAAATCCACAAAGGTAAGTCCCCCTTAACAACAACCTAAGGGCATGATACAGGCACTCTGTAGGTTCAGAGACATGAGATCTTTGTAGCCTGGCCTAGGGCAGAAGGGTTTTTGGAAGATGTGGATGAGACTTCATCTTGGCTGGAAAGATTGGAAGAGGTTTTTAAAATCTGAGATGAGGGTGAAGGGTGTTTCTAGTACCCTGTGGAATTATATATCACATCTCCATCATTGCAGTCAGTCTACGAAGCAGGACTTTAGAATGATCCCACAATGATGATAATTGAAATGTGCTTTAAAACTTGCATTTCCTTCTCATAGATTATCTTATTTGAGTTTTGCAACAACTCTTTGAGAAGAACACTAGAGATATTATCAATTTCATTTTACGGAAACTCAAAAATATGATGTGTCTTGTTTATGGTCCACTGAGTTAAAGGGGGGATATGAACCCAGGTCTTCCAGTCTCCAAGTTCTGCACTCTCTCCATACTACCATACCACCTTGAATCAAACCCCAAGAAAATAGAAAATGAACACAAAATGTCAACCTCTTCCAACACCATCCCTATTTCCTTAATGTTCCTATACTTCTCTGGGATTTCTTATAAAATAAGGAGGCTGGGATGAGGGATCACTAAAGTTCCTTCCCATTATGTCCTTCTATGAACCATCTCTTCCTGCTTTTCCTGTCTCGTCTTGCCACAGGCACAAACAGTTCCTCTAGCGAGAGGAGGAGGGATAGGAAAGGCCAATCCACCAGATCTTCATCACTACTCCTGTACTACTTTCTCTCCTTCCCTCAGAGACCCCCAGGCTGTGTATTTCACTACTCTCCCCCAAAGCAGCCTCATAAGCCTGAAGACAGTCCTGCTTCGTGCCTTAATATATGGATGGCTTCCTGCCACCAACCACCACCATCATTCCTTCGGGTCACTGGGTCTCCAACTTTGACAAGTTGTCATCTGGCTTCTTCTGAAGGACTTCCAATGAGGAGTAACCCCCAGGCTCCCAAGGCAGCCTTTTCTTCTTTTGGACAAATCTAATTTTTAAGACATTTTATTTTGTTTTATTTTTTCTCTTCTAGTGAGCCAAAATCTGCTTCTCTTCTTCTTGGACCCATTGCTCATCATTCTGTCTTCTGGGTCCAAGCAGAACGAAGCTAATCCCTCTTCCCCATGACAGCCTTTCTGATGCCCACACACAGCTATTATGTCTCAACCGAATCTGCTCTTCTCCAGGCTAAATAAACCTGGTTTCCTGAACTAATCATTTTTATGACTTGGTTTCCAGTCTTCTCACCATCCCAACTCTCTGCATCAGCCTTTACACAACTTGTCAACTTCTTAAAATCTGGATTATTTGTCTTTTCCAAAAGGCTCTGTAATGTCCTGAGGCTTGATGCAGTTAACACAGTATCATCCCCAAACAGGGGCAATTGGAGGACCTCCCTGTCCACAAAGAGTCTCACATTCACCTGGACTATGCACTGCATCTCCTTCGTTACACTGTGAGATACTTCTGCTGTCCAAACATCTGCCTGTCTCATGCTTCACCTGATGTTTGTTATCCAAAGATCATTGAACGTGATTATTTCTGTGATCTCTTCCAAGGAATCCTGAAAGGTCATGATGTGTAGATAAAAGACATTTGCTATAAAATAACTTGTTTGGAAACATTTTGTTCTAGGAAATCAAACATAACAACCATGGGAAGTAGGTATTGTTAATATCCCCATTTTACAGTTAAGAAAACTGAGTCAAACAGAGATTAAGTGACTTGTCCACAGTTCGGAAGTGTCTGAAAAAGGATTTGAACTCAGGTCTTCTTGACTCCTGGTCCAGTCCTCTACCTACTGTGCCATTCAGTGCCTTCTACTGCTTGTCTCTGCTTTTTAAAACAATACTACCCTCATTTTTTCATGTAAGATTTAACAGACAAGAGCGTATTTCAATCTAATGTGTTTGGGAATCAGCTCTCTCGATTTTATATCAAATATGTTTACTGACAAAGGCATTTTTCTGGCCTCTTTTGGTCTCCTTATTATGGCAATTCATTTATATTAGCTAAATTTTCTGAATGAAATTATTATAGTACATCTATATCAATTCTGTTGTTTATTTCTCATTTTTTTTGCTTTTCAATCACTTGTTTAATTCAATGTTCGATATTTATATTGTACTCCATACATTTTTCTTATTTTCTGTTGTTTTTTGCAAGTTCTTTTCTTACTTTTAATGAGTTTATGATCTGACTGTCCCCTCAGAAATAATTTCAACATCGATAAGTTTTCTCCTGTTATTAAAATAACTATTTATGCTATTATTTTGTGTTCACTGTATATTCATGATAGAAAGGCATGATCTTTCAATATAATCTGCAAATCTGTAACCTCATTCCTTCTTCCTAAAACATACTGTCTCATATACATTTTCCCATCCTTTCCATATTCTTTTTAATAAAGTATCAGAATGTGTGTTGATTTAATTTTGTGGATCTTACTAAGTTCTTCCTAGAATTTCTTGATCACTTTATCTTTGGCAACAATGTTGGTGCATAAGCTGCAATTATTTTCGTGGTAGTTTGTTTTTGTTTTTACAAATATTTATCAATAGAACCATAATATTTGATCTCTAAATATTCCATGAAACAATGTGTATTGTAGTTTAGGAGTTCCACCACTGCATTCCACCACCCCCTTTCTTTGCCTCTCCAAGGAATATCTATGAGCCATCCTTTCCCTAAACAGTAACTTCTTTCTTTCTTCCCTTGCAAAGTCTTGTTCCAAAGCCTTCTCATGGCATGAAGATGATCCTGGGTTCTTGAAGTCTATGCCAGTTGGGGGAAAGGTCTAGTAAATAACTGTCATGCTAAAACAATCTTTGAGTATGGCTTCAGGAACATACTAATCTTTCACTCTTACCACCACTACTACCCCAAAGAACAACATAGCTAATTATGGAGAGGCACATCACTAGTAGGCTGAACAGCTGGTAATGATTTCTTTTTTCCATAGCAACCCATGAGACAAAGAAAAATAAAAGATGGTCCTCTATCATATATGACTCCCCTCTATTTCGGTAATGATGGCAGTACAGTGACAAAGAAGGGACCAGAGAGTTTTAAACCATCAACAAAGTGCATTTTTGATTATTGATATTACAAATGTGAGATCTTTAGCCAGAAAGTGGACATATTTCTGGAGGAGCTGAATCATATAAGTTTTGACATTCTATATGACATGAGGATAGGAAATCAGTAATTTCAACAATATGCATTCCAAAAAACTAAAATATACTCCTCCTTGAATCTCAGAAACTGTTGAATGTTTTTTGAATGAAAAAATCCAAGGAAAGAATCCTGTGATACTCCTCTAGGGACATCTCTCTAGGTTGATATTCATCCACTCTTCGGGACCAGTCATTGAAGCAATTCTACATCCATGTAACTGTACTATCATGTAGCCCACATATCTCCATCTTGGCCACAAAGGTACTATGTGATAATTGAAATTCTTAACTGAAAATCAAATAAATTATATGTATACCATTCCTCTACTATACCAATCTAGAAACATTATTGAAAGAAAGAGAGAGAGTGGGTGAGAGAGAGATGAGAGAGAGAGAGAGAGAGAAGTAAGTTCAGAAGGGAGTCTGGCATAAATTGCTCTTGATGAACCCATGCTAGCTCACAGGGATCTTTTAAGTTGTTCTAAACAACTAGAAAATAAGATATTCTATAATTTTGCCAAGAATAAGCTATAATTTAAAGATTCTGCCATCTACCAACTTCACCTTTTTAAAAACCCATCCAACACTTGCCCATGACCAGTCCCATGGTGCCATAAAGTTTCAAGGCATTAGTAGCAGCTCAACAATCAGTACTTTTAGTACTTTGAGAAAAATTTAATCAAGATTAGTGATTAAAACTCACAGAGGACAATTAGTTGCTCTCTTATCAACTCCGTGTGATCTCTGCACTTAGGTTGGGCCAACCATTTTTGTTCTGTCCTCACTAGTCAGAAGATCTTCTTCTTCATACAGAAAATAACAAAGTACAAGTTGGAGCAGTTACTTGATGCAGTGGATAGAGTGTTGGGTCTGATGTGATGAAGACTCATCTTCATGATCTCAAATCCAGCCTTAGATACTGGGCAAGTTGCTTAATCCTGTTTGCCTCCATTTCCTCATCTGTAAAAAGAGCTGAAGAATAAAATGGCAAACCACTCCAGTATCTTTGCCAACAAAACCCCAAATGGGGTCATGAAGAATTGGACACAACTGAAAACAACTCAACAACAAACAGGAAAATGTTGAGAATTTCTGTCCCTCTCTATCGTCAATTATCCACTAGGAATCCTAAGGGGAAGAAAATCTCAACCAAACTCTAATTTTAATTTTTAAAGCAAAAGAATTCGAACTTGGCAGCCATTCTCTGAAAAAGGGAACAATCATCCACTCACAGATCGAAAACAGTAGGAAACCTTAGGAATCCCCTCTTTTTAAGGATGGTGAAATGGAGGCTCAGAAAGGTGAAATGATCCACCTATGATCAGACAGTAAGTGTCATTAGTGGAATTTCAATTCAGATTTCCTACCACCAAGTTAAGTACTCTACCCACAATGCCACACTTGCTCATATAGGACATTGACAATTAGTCCAAAAGCTCAGGAAATTTAGGGTCCTGTTCCAGTCTGGGAATTAAGATCAGTCAAATATCTGTGCTTCGTGTCAAAGACATTTCATGATGACATCATGAAGCAATTGGGGCAGGAAGTGGAAAGGATGCATACAATGATCAGACTAGGTATTGAAGAAAATATAAAGGAGATTTGTTGGTGAAGCATTCAGAATCTTCTGCTATAAGGGAACCACCTCAGCAAGTCATCACTGACTGCTGCTACTGAGCCTGATTCTTCCATATGAGTGTGGATTGACTTGAACAATATCCCCTCTTCGATGCTGATGGAGAAAATGGAACTTAATTTACGAACAATTACTAAATTTAGAGAACTGGAAAGAAAATAGGAAAGATTTAAAATAGGATAAAACTCAGTGCTAACCTCAAGGTGCTTACCATCTGGAAGAGGGTACACATATAAAATAATTCTAACACCAACTAGAATAGAAACAATTCACATTAAAAGTACATCAATTGACACACATTTTAAAATTTTACTCTAATTTACTATTTAATTTCTCCTACTTGTGGAAATGTAGATACAAAAAAAAACACTACAAGTCAATAAACTTGTCTTTGACATAAAGTTTTTTATTCTACTATCTGTATTTTCTTTGCCTCATGGCTAAAAAGAAATGCATCAAGTCAATGAATGCAGCTTGGTCCTTCAAAATACTCTTAAATTCTGGTCCTTCTATTGGCGGAATGCCAAAAAGCTCTAGGAGAGAGTTAAGGAGGAAGAAACTATTTCTGACTGGGGATGATAAAAAGATTCACAATGAAGTGGCCATTGAAATTGAACCTTGAAAGACAGGAGTGTCAAAAAGCAGAGATAAAGGAGGAAATAAGAATTAAAGAGACCATACTGTAGACTTGTGATGCCTGACATCATGTGAAGGTGATGTGACCAAATGAAGAGGGATTAGAAAGGACAGAAGATAGAATGAGTCTGGAGAACAACAAATATTACAGTGTGGTAGAATTTGTGGAAGAGTGGTCCAAGAAAAGGCCACTGGGAAAGTTGTAACCACCTAGCCAAAGGCACAGAATACCAAGCAAATCAAGGAGTTTGGACTTAATTCTATAGACCTTGTTGCTGTTGAGTCATTTCAGTCATGCCCAACTCTTGGTGACCCTATTTGGGGTTTTCCTTGGAAAACATACAGGAATGGTTTACTATTTCTTTCTCCAGCTCATTTTACTGAGACAAATAGGGTTAAGTGATTTTCACAGGGTCACACAGCTAGAAACTTTGTACTCCGAAAGATGAGTCTTCCTGATTCCCGGTCAAGTACTCTATCTACTGTACCATCTAACTCCCTTCTACAGGCTCGAGAGAATCATGGAAAGTCTTTGCCCAAAAAAGGAATACTAGCAAAGCTCTGCAATTGAAAGATTACTCTAGCAATAGTTTGTAGGACAGGTTGAAGCAGAGAAATTAGACACTAGAGTCAGGAAGACCAGTTAGGAAATTATTGCAATAATTCTTTCCAATTAATTATATTATACATATAATGAGAAATTGAACTAGGGTAATGGCAGGGGAAATGGAGAGGAGAGTCTAGGCTAATAGCTATTGCAGAGGTAGAATCAGCAGGACTTGGCAACTGATTGGATATGATGATAAGGGGAAAAAAAGAGTCAAAGGTAATGTCCAGGCTTCCAGTCTGGATGAAAGGGGGAAAGATTATGTTGTTAAATATTCTATGGATGGTAGAGGAAGGGAAAAGCTAGGTAGAATGAGTTTAATTTTAGAGATACCAATGTACAACCCAAGTGGAGACAAACAGTAGACACTGGAAATAGGGGGAATTTGAGTTCAATTAAAGAGAATAGTTGAAAAAATATTTGTCTCATCTACATAAAAGAAACAATTGTAGCCATGAGACTGAATGAGATTAAAGGATAAAATGCAGGGTGAAAAAAGAGAGGACAGAACCTGAGAAGATTTTACATTTAGATGGGGCATGGAAGCCAGGAAATAGAAGAGGACCCTTGGTACGAGACAGAAAAAGAATCCGAAGAGGAGAGAAGAGAACCAGGAAAATACTATGGTGTAATGTGGATAGATAAAGGTAAGGCACGGTCTGTAGTGTCAACTGTCACAAGAAGGTCCTGCAAGATGAGAAATGAGAAAAGCCCTTTTGAATATGACCATAACAGAGTTACTGGTGACCTTTGAGAGAACGGACTCAGTCATAAAGCAGAGGTAGGAAGCCAGATTGTACAGGAAAGAGCAGGTGGTGGAGACGTTGGGTTGTCTGATATTGAGAATTTTTTAAAGAAATGTACAGGGAGAGGTATGATGGAATCTGGATGTGAAACAAGAGTTAAGAAAAAGTATTAATAATCTAAGGTTGATGAGCCAGTTTTCAGGAATATGGGAAAGAGTCAGTAGATGTTATGAAACTGAACATAAGAAAAGGGGGGAATGATTGATAAAACAAGGTCCCAGAATAGGTAAGAGGAAGATGCAATAGGTAGCAAGAAGTAAAGCCACGTCTTCTGTGGCAGGGTAGAAGGAGGCAAGAATAAATAGAGAAACACAGAGGCCGTATATAGGGTCTAACTAAGGAAAGTTAGGGAGATCACATCAGATCTCAGTAAAGTAGGAATCAAGATCACTTTCCAAAAGTGGGGCAGAATGGAAAAGCTGTGGTGGATTTGATGGAGAGTCAATAAGAAACTAATACAAGAATTGCTGTGAAAGTACATCAGTATGTTATGCTGATTTAAACTGTGGCTACAATGAATGCATGTATTCAATATACACAATCAGTACTTTTTTTTTTTCTTTTTCCACCAGTGTTCATCACTTCAGGAACTGGACAAGAGAAAGTAGAAGGTAGAAGATGCCTAGAATTGGAAATAACACAGCAGTAATCACAGAAGTTCAGAGTAAAGAATTCAAGAGTGAAGGAGAGGACCTTGTTGAAACAGTTGATTATGGCGGTCAGGACTGGACTGGAACCCACGCAAAAGCCAGAACAAGATTGATAGACTAGGAGAATATGGAACATATGAGGGGACAAAGGATAATAGGACAAAGAAGGTATCAGTTGGAGTAAGGATATGGCACCAAAGAAGAAAATCGTGGTCAAATCACTTCATTTTTCGGTGTTTCAGTTTCTAAAATCAAGTATAAAATCCTCTTATTTATCAATGCCTCAACATACCTTTTCAGACTTATTGTACATTATTCTGCTACTGAACTCTTCAATCCAGGCCAGTTGTGCTCCTTTCAATTCCTTTTACGTGACCTCAATCTCCCATCTCCACTGCCAGTCTCCTATACCTGGAATGTTTCCTCCTTACTTTTACCTCATGGAAATGTTATCTTCCTTCAATATGCAATTCAAGCACCATCTTCTATGTGAATCTTTTCCTGATCCCCTCAGCTACAAGGGGTCTCTCAAACTATTGTGTATTTAATCATTTTATATTTATTTCTTTTTATTTTCTTCATATTTATTCTATATATACAGAATTGTATCATTTCTAAAGAATATATAATTGTTGGGCAGCTAGGTGGTGCAATGGATAGAGCACCAGATTTGGAGTCAGAAAGATAAATCTTCCTAAGTTCAAATCTGGCCTCAGACACTTGCTAGTTATGTGTCCCTGGACAAGTCACTTAACCCCATTTCCTCATCTGTAAAATGAGCTGGAGAAGGAAATGACAAACCACTCTAGTACCTGTGCCAAGAAAACCCTAAATGGGATCATGGAGAGTCGAATGTAAGTTAGATAACTGAAAACAATAAAAATATAGTTGTTTCCTCCATTAGGATGTAAGCTCTTTGCAAGTAGGGATTATTTCATGCATTATACTCATATCCTGAACATGTAGCACAATGCCTGGCACATGGTAGATACTTAATAAATATTTATTAACTGATTTGTAAAATGAGGAATTTGGACTAAATTTCTAAGGTCTAAGGTTATGGCAGATCTGAAATAAAGAAATAGAAAAGAAAAGAACTCAGACCTTTTTCTTTTTTGTGTACCTCCTCAAACCACTCATTCCCTGCCACATTACCTTAGATCAAGCATAGGCCATCAAATAACTGAGTCTCCCTGTGATTCAGTTTGAATCTTTCTTTGTCCAACTGGAAACCTAGGTTTTACCTATTCTCTGAGCTCCAGGAGCCTTTTGAGAATTAAATATCAGTCAACTCAGTACCATATTCTGGGACTTAACCCTTGAGGAATTTACTTTTTCAGAGAACAGAGAGCCACAACACAAACTCTGCTTCTACATTTGACTCTTACAAACTAAAACACACATGGCACATTTCTAGAGGTCTGTTTTGCCTTCTTTTTCCTGAATCTCCATGACACCTGTGGTACAATATCAAGATTCCTTTATTAGCCATTCCTGTCCACCAACATATTGTACTTTGTCTGGCATGGCAGGACCCATGCTGTCCATAGCCTCAGAAATGAAACAACCATAGTGTTCAGGCACATGAGCAGGCTACCTTTTTGTACCACTTTTGCATTTCTATCAGTATCTTGTCTTTAGTATCAATGCCTTTGAGGGTAGGGCTGGAAAAATCAAGAGTGTATGGATGACTCTGTGTGTGTGTGTGTGTGTGTGTGTGTGTGTGTGTGTGTGTGTGTGTGTGTGAAATGTTTTATGGTCATTCATCGGAACATTCCAAAACCCAAATCCACCCCCATACAAGTCTCTTACCTTGCATGATCCCCATGGTCACTGACCCAAGGGGCATCTACAGTGAGGCCTGACTGTCAAACAGGAAAGAGAGAGAGAGAGAGAGAGAAAGAGAGAGAGAGAGAGAGAGAGAGAGAGAGAGAGAGAGAGAGAGAGAGAGAGAGACAGAGAGAGAAAGGATGTGTGTGAAAAAGGGGAAGGTAGGGCGGGGGAGAGTGAGCTGGAAGAACCAGACCAAGGACAGAGAAATAGCTCTGGAGCAAACTGTTATGCTGATACAGCTTCCCCCTGTAATGCAAACACAATAGACGTCTGGGTGGGCTATCAGAGCCCCACATGAGACAGATAAGGGCTACCCGGAGAAAGCGGCTGGTCTGGTCTGGGAGGGAGAGGCAACAAAGATAAATGCTGGCCACTGTGGCATTTGGATCTCCCCTCCCCCCAACACAAAGGCAGCCTTTCCCTGAGGTCTCTTTGCAGCTCAGATGGGCAGGGAAGCCCTTTTCCACCTCACGGAGAGTGTCAATGCATGTCTTTTTCTTTAAAAAGTGGGGGGTGGGGGGGGAAGATTGGGGTGAGGGGGAAGCCTCAGCTCACAAAGAGCTTGGATGAAAAATAAACCCTTTAAAAGCCCGGCCTCTCCTTGCTCAGCAGCCCGGTATTTCTCCAGACTGTCAGACTTAGCAGATTGCTTCCTGGAAAAGATCCAATTGGCCAGACCTGCAGCTGTGCAAATGAAATTTTAAAATCTCGTTCCTTGTCGCGCAAAAAGAGGCTTTCTCTTTCTGCTTGTTGTACATCGGCCTCATAGAATTATTCACTTGTCTCTCGTTGTATCAGGAACCACTACCCTACCTCCTCCCCCTTTGCCTCCCCACACGAGGGGTCCTTATCCAGGCTGAGCGTTTCTACAATCAGGAGCAGTCCTGAGTACCACTCCAGGACCAACCACCTGGGGCTCCTCTTAGCCTCTCACCTAATAATTACAAGAGGGAGAGAGACTTTGCGGAGAGAGGAAGAGAGAACCCAAGACTTCGGATTTGGGGGCAGTGTCATGGCAGACAAGGGAGAGAAGGGTAGAGCACATAGGCACCTTTGTTTCGCCTTTCTCAGCAAATGATGTTTTTTATCGATTGATCTCATCCCACCTGCTCTGTTTTCCCTCCTCCCTCCAATACAAAGTCTGCTGAAAATCTGAGCCTGGAGTACTGACTGGTCCAGCTAGATCTGACAAGCAGCTCTGACCCTGAGGAGCCTGTCTGGGAAAAGGCCCCTGTTGTCATGGAGAGGACCCTGGTACTGACTGGGGAATCAGGAGAGCCGAGTTTGACTCCTGACCCTTTCTCTAAGGACATAGGTGACCCTGACTGAGCCACTTACTTAACCTTGGATAGGATCTCAGAACTATAAAATATCCAAACTGGAGGGGGTGTTAGAGGCAATCCAGTCAAACCTCTGGCACTGTGCAAGAATCTCAACTTCCATTTCCTTATCTATAAATATATCCGGAATACAGGATTTCGATGAGTGTTAAGAGTTCTGTGAAATACATAAAGGGCTATATAAATGGAAGGCATTATTATTACTTTAAGGATCACTGGTCTTTCTCCCTCCTTAAAATCGTAGAGTGTTTCTTGGACAATTCCAGAGGAAATGGGGAGATCCCTGTAAACTGAGGCAGAATGAAGTGAGTGGAACAATTACAACATTATAGAGGAAAAATAACTTTGAAAGCCTTCCAAACTCCAGTCAGTACAACGGTAAAGCATGAGTCCCGAGGACTGAAGGTGAAACATGACAACACATCTCCTGCCAGAGAAATAATGGGCTTAAAATGCAGAATAAGACATGCCTTTTCAGACATGGCCAACATGGGAATTTGTTTTACTGGACTACATGTATTCATTGTAAAGGTTTTATTTTGTTTTTTCATTTAGGAAGAACAGTGAGAGGGAAAGATAATAAATGCTTGAAAAAATTTCTAAATACAGAAAAATAGCATTTTTATGCCAATGTCCACTAATATGACATTGTTTATACTTACTCTGTTCTCTTTCATTAGGGAATCTTCCTTGCTATGCTTTTTTGGAATAAAAACAATCTCAGACCCAGAAATGTAAGTAGAGTGGGTTGCTTGGGACTTTTAACCAGTCTTTGCTATCTGGAAACGGGTATGTTTCTCCTCTTAACTAAGATCCAGAGACTACCACCTCTCAAACTCATATTCCTATGCCAGTTCTAGTCCTTTTGAGGTTTTATGGGGAGAAGGTGGCCCCAAGGATAGAGTTCCTGGACCAGCTATAGTAGGTAGGGGAGGAAAAAGGACAGCCAGTCTACTTTCATGACTGAACTCAATACCAGACTTTCTCTTTGAGCCTGTTTGTCTTTTCCTCCCACCCCAATGGCTTCAGAAATAATCCTATCCCTTCCACAAAAGAGGCATCCTCCTCATTCCATTTTGGGTAGAAAAAGAAATGGGGTCTACTGAAGGAAGATCAATTAATCAAAAAACACTTATGCTATTGAACACACAAAAAGTATGTAAGACAGAGTTCCTTTCCTGATGGAGTTTAGTTAGGGAGACAAGATATGACACATAAAAAGTCACTAAGAATAAAAGGCAGAGAGGGTCCACAGGATCTTAGGTGGGGAGAGGCCCTAGAACTTCAGCATCTGACAGATGAGAAAGCCAGAAGATGAGCGAGACTTGGAAGGAGAGGCCCTAGGTTCAATACCTAGCTTCTTCATTTCCCACAAGGCCACACTCCTCTGCACTTCTCCATCATGCCCTCTCCTTTCTCTGTTTCCTTTTGTGTCTTCCCCATTAGACTCCTTAACGGTCGGTTGTCCTTTGCCTTTCTTTGTATCTCCCATTCCTATTGCAGCACCTGGCAAATAGGGAGAACTCAATGTGTGTGCTAACTTAACCTTCCTTTGTCTTCACTTTCTTTATAAAATGAAGGATTTAGACCAGATAATATCTAAGGTCTGTTCGAGCTCTGATGTTGTGAATTGTAACATAATCCCAAAGTCCAAAGCAAAACTCCAAGAGATGCCAGATCCAGGTTGTATGTGTCCTTCTTTCTCAAAGAGTTTCATGACATCAGGGAAATGATGACATGATCTGCAGTTGACTTTGATTTGAGTGACGTAGGACTGTGCAAGGCCAGATTCAAGAGGCTATTAAAAAGGAAGATGTCACAATCAGGAATAATAAGTCTAAAGCAAAACAAAGTTGAGGGACACAGTAGAGGTGGGAGGTAGGGATGAAGGGGACAAAAGGTAGGTCCAGAAAAAGAATATGGAAGAAAACAAAAGAGTTCTGGGGAGGTCAGTAAGGTTTCTTCTCCAGCAATAATCCTAAACAAAGACCAGGAATTCTGTTTCTGGTGAATATTTATAAGAAAAGCAAGACTCTAATTTGGAGGCCAATACTCCAAGGGTTTTATTTAGTCCTTTCGTTCCTTGGCATAGGTTCATTTACATGCCCACCAAGAAACACTGTAGGTGATTGATGACAGTTTCATGGCCCCAGCTTCCTTCATCCTCTGAGTAGTTTGTGTTGGGTGGAATCCTTTAAGGAAACACAGACTGACAATAGAGAATTTGACAGAAGTAAAAAGGAATTGTCAGAGAGTTTTCAAAGGCCAAGAATGTCAACTAAGAGCAGCAGACAAGGGACCAAATGACAGACTTAATCTTAGCCTGAAGACATCTGCCTTTTACTAGTTGCCTGTCTAGGTACAGTTCTCCTGGCATGAGTCTACTTGGAAAGAAAAAGAAAAAAACTTTTAGCATTCTCTTGCCAGGGAAAGGCTTGCTAGCCATTGCATTCAAGCAAAGGGTAGCAGAGAGTGGCAGATAGCTAAAAAAGAAAGGAAGGAAGGAAGAAAGGAAGGAAGGAAGGAAGGAAGGAAGGAAGGAAGGAAGGAAGGAAGGAAGGAAGGAAGGAAGGAAGGAAGGAAGGAAGGAAGGAAGGAAGGAAGGAAGGAAGGAAATCAGCAAGTGATAGCAGAAAATAGTTCAGTAAACACTGAAACTAGGGACCAACAGAGACAGTGTACTAGCCAGGAGAGTTTGGATATACCATACCCAGAGACATCACTATGATTTCACTAGAAAAAGTTGTGGCCCTATAGCATCAGAAGTGACAGTAGCTCTGACTATCTCCTGAGATAGAGCTAGAAGTGTCCTGGTGCTTGTGAGAACAAGGATAAAATCAGAAACAGTGTTAGAAAGAAATTTATCAGGCCATTCAGTGGAGGAGAGCAAACCAGAAAGGAGGTGTATCTCTGTCCCATCTAGGTTCTGGAAGGTTTACATTATTGTGCTGTGTTTGTCCTTCATTGCCAAAGAAGACCACACCTTCAGAGAAATGTTGACATGACTTGCACTCGACTTTACTTTGAGTGAGGGAGGGCTATGCCAGGGCCCCAGACTCACTTCTCCTTCACATCAGAATCCAGTGACCTGATATTCTTCAGGATGAATGGAGATGACCCAGGATGCACTGGGATTTAGATAAGGAAACCTGCACACAAATTACATATATGCAGTTAAATAAATTTTCTGAGAGGGTAACTTGAAAGCAAGATACATTAAGATGGATATCAGTAAATATAAACATTCAATAAAATTCAGGTGAAATCAAAACACAAGCTTGGGTGAATCCCAAACAAGGTATGCAAACCCAAAACAAGAATATTTGGGGTAGATCCAGGAATCTGGGAAATTCAAACTTCCTTATAGTCATTTCCAGCTTTCCTGGAGAGTTATTGAAGCCTGAGACACAATCTGGACTCAAATACTCACTAGCTGTATAAAGTTAGCTTCAAACAACATTAAATAAATGATAAAATGTCCCCAGAGTACATCCAATCCAATTATCTTATTTTACAGCTGCAGAAACTAAGACAAAGGGAATTAAATGACTTACTCAAGGTCACACATCATAAACACAAGAGGCAGGATTTAAACATGGGTTCTCTGACCTCAGAACCATGTTCTTTGTACTATACCAAAATGTATCCCACTCTATGCTTCCTATGAGTGTGTCCAGGGCACACATATTTCCTGTATGTATGCCTTTTTTAGCATGTTCCTGGCCACATGTTTCGCCCACAGGTATGCCACTTTTCATGTGGTCCCTGATAACATATATCTTCTTCCTATGCATGCTGCTGACCAATGATATGAGAAACTTCTACTTGATTTATGCCTGTTAAATGTTCAATCATCTGGTGGACTGCCTCTGGTGCTGAGGGCATGGTGATGAAGGGAGTGCCTCAAATCTGTGAGACCCCATGACTGAGGCGGATGTGGGTGCTACAGGAAACCATTGTTTGTTTTATGGAGAGTATCAGCCCTAAACAATGCCATCTCACAGCAAAGCGTGCTAACTGTATTGTCCTTAACATCTGCCTCCCACCACCGAGGAGTATAAGGCATTGTCAAATGAGTGGTTAGAGGGGACAACTAAGGGCTATAAAATTTCCGAGGTGGGGAAGGGTTGCTACAGGCTGGGACAATCCACCTAAGAAACATGGCTGGAGTGTGGCCTTGGAGGATGCAAAGGATTCAGGTGGAAAGGAGGAGGGGAGTATACTATGAAAAGTCAGGATAAAGGGACAGAGGCACTCAGAAAATGACATCATTGTCACCATCTCCGAGTGCCTACCATGCAACCCACCCAATCCTGAGCTCCCCTGCATTGTTCTAAGAGCCTCTCCCCCTTAGAAGAAGCCTCAGAATATCTCTCAAGCCAGTCAGAACCAACCCTGAACTCCAAATCTTCACTGGATTGCTGGATTGCCAGTAGAAACAAGTCGTCTCTGTGAAGGTCACACTGATTCCTTTTCAAAGCTGCGCTTGAAGTCAGGGGCTTTCCAGTCCTCCCTGGAGTAAAGGTCAGTGTGAAAATGTCACGTAACTTGGCTGCAGCCTCCCTCCCCACGCTGACTTGAAGAGCCCCAGTCACATAGGCTGGCTGGCTTTTGATGTATAGAAGGGGGGGTTCCGGCCACAGTTTGTCTCAATAAATGACTACTTTTCAAGCTGAGTCTTTGCTCTCTACTCCTGCCTCAGCTTCCAGAGCCCCTAGGTTGAGAATAGCTTCCATTGGGCAGACTCTCTTGGGAAAACAGACAGGATTCTATTTTTCCTTTTTTCCATATTTATTTGTGGGGGTTTTTTTTTGGGGGGGGGGCAAGGATGAGGTCAAGAAAAGTAGGAAGTTTCTTTAACATGATCTTCTAGAGAATACTTAGTGTCCAGAATTCTGTCCTCATTTTTACCCATCCTTTCTTTTATTTTGAGAGAAAAGACTACCAACTTTTACGTGGAATTCCTCCCTTGCGGAGACACAATCAAGCAGCTCACTGTTTGAGCTCAATGGATCACCTCTCTGGGTGTGCAGAGGAACAGCATAGTAGAACAGAAAATTATCTGGCAAACCGGGTCTATTTTTAAAAATTTTCTCCCATATTTAGTTAACATATTTGTGCAATACTGGTTCAACTTGCCTGTATCTCCTTTCTGTTTAAACTTTTGGTATGCACATGCAATCTGGCTCAACCTCTCCCAAACCATAAGTTGTTCCTGCCTTTAAACCAGTTAGAAGCCTTTTTATCACCATGTGATACCAGTTCCTCAGTCACTCATGGCTGGCACTGGTTTCCCAAAGTTCCATATGTTGGATTAGAATCAAACAAGGAGTATTGATGCCCGTTTCAGGAACTAGTCCCTCACTACCAAGATAAGACCAGTTGTGATGCTATAGCCATTGGTCAGAACTGGTTTACCTGTGGAGCAAAGTGGGTGAGAGGAAATAAAGATTTATTAAGCACCTACCATGTGGCAGGCACTGTGCTGAACAGTTAACAAAAACTATATCATTTGATTCTCACAACAGCCCTGCAAGAGAAGTGTTATTAGGATTCCCATTTTACAGGAAATTGAGGAAGACAGAGTTTAAGTGACTTGCTCAGGGACACACTGCTATTAATGTGTTTGAGAATGAATTCGAACTCATCTTTCTGACTCCAGACCCTATGTTCTATCTATTGGGTCATCTCACTGCCTCAAGAGAAAAGAAACTGATAAAATAACTGAGGAGAGAGAAACTGATTCAAATAAGCCTTTAGTGTATGGGGAAGGATAGAGCTAGAGCTGAACAGGGCTCCTGGATAGCCTCTGGGAATCAGCGTAGAAGGAGAGGTATCTGATTCCTTTGCAATTACTAGGTTTCTCATGTTTATGACCATGCTTGGCACCCTTCCTATAATGATAGGAGAGGGGAGTGTCAAATGCTCTCTTTGGGTCAGCCTGTGATAATATAGTAATTCATATGCATTCTAGGCTGCATATCTGTTTCCTCTACAGATGTATCTGATAGCTCCAGATGTTTATAGGGGAACATTTGGAATAGTAGAAAGAAGATAGAAATGTAGGTTCCAGGTGCTGGTTTTGCTACTAATGTGATATGTGGCCTCAATTAAGTTACTTCACATCTCTGGGCTTCAGTTTACGCATCTGTAAAATCAGGTTAGAAAAGACAATCTCTAAGATTCTTTTTAGCTCCTAACAGTCTACAAGTCTATAACTGGTAAATTTTTGAAGCCCATATTTAAAAAAAAAAACCTTTATTCAAAATAATATGATTTCTAAAGCCTGAATTTAAGTGATACATAAAGCATCTATATTAAAAAAAAACCTTTATTCAAAATAATATGATTTTTAAAGCCAGAATTTATTAAGTGATATATAAGGCAGTCCTGAACTACAAATGCACTATGTTACAAATGTTTCTACCTGTAAAGTTGTGAGCTCTGAAAATGCGGATAGACATGCCAAGAAGTGGGGACAGTATGGTCAGTGACCAATTCTTGTTAGTTCTTTACATGTTAGGAATATGTATGTCAAGGAACTTCTGAATAGCTAAAGAAACAGTGTCGCATGGAGCCTGGTAGAGAACTATAGAAAATGAACTTTGCAAGATTTGCTTTCAAGTTTAGGTTCTGACTTTTAAGAGGGAACGTGACCTTAGATGAATCACTTACCATGTCTGTGTGTCAAGTTTCTTCATCTTTAAAATGGAAATAATGATAATTGCTCTACCTACTTTATGTCTTTGAGGATCAAGTGGGATAATGTATGTTAGAGCATTTTGGAAATTCAAAAACCAGTTCAAATATAATGGATTCAGAGGTTCCCAAAGTTATTTGGCCGACCACTCCCATTTTAAGAAATTACTCACCACTCCCTTGGAAATCTACTTTCTTTAAACCATTAATGTTTTTTTTAATTTGTATCATTTCAAAAATATAATTTTTTTTTGAAATGAGGCATCTTAAATTTAATAATTTATTATAAATTTATGGGGTTTTCCTGCATTGAAATTTTGTTGATACAATATTGAGCCATGTAACTGTATAGTATCATATTGTAAACAAGTCAATACAGGCACATATTCCTGCCAATTCATGCTGGACTTCCTAACAATGTGGGACATGTTTGCCTGCCAACACTTGCTTGTTAAGACCTGTAGGCAGACTTGACCACTGATCAGTTATAATTTGATTTTGTGTGTTTATTTGGAAAATAATGTAATCATTATGACTTTAATTTTTATACAACAGATAAAACATATATGAATAGTTTTTTTTAAATTCTCCTCTTCTTTCCTTTTGCTTACACTGTCCCCTTATTTTTATTCAACACCCCCTAACTGCACACCATACTAGTGCCTTGTGCTCCCCCTCTGCCCAATTGATTCAATGGCATGGTATTGTTCACTTTGGGAACCTATGGATCATTAACTTGTTACTATATTCCAAGGTACAATGCCCCAAGCTCTGGGTTTGCTTGAAAGAGCTCTAATCTTTGAGGTAAGCCCCACAAAATTAATTTTTCTTTAGTTCACCTGCCTCTTGCCTAAAGTTGTTGCTGGAAGTATCTGGATATGGCTCCAAAATGGCTCATGTCTTGTTCCCCACAGATTATTGCTTTCTCAAACACTCTGCATTAAGCATGTACTATCTCAAGTATGGGACAACTTTTATTCCAACACAGAGAAAATGCCAAGCTACACTGAAATTCATAGCAGTGCCATAAATAATTGATATAATTCTTTTCCCTCTCCATTGGGATATACCACCCCTGCCTCACATCCCCTAGGTTCCTCAGTTCTATAGACTCATGGACACATCCTGTGGTTTGGACTCCCCACAGAAAAGAAATGGAAGTGGAACTACTAATGGAACAACCCACAACATTCTAAAGAATTCTCCCTTTTACCCCGAAGACCAGAGAGGCATTTAGCCATATGTTACTCTCCTGACTATATGGACAATTACTGAAGGAAAATGAACTTAGGGATATTAAAGAAGCAATGCCCTTCCAGACCATTAAAATTACTCACAGGAATAGTAGAGGACAAAGTTCAGGTACTCCCATATCATGGCTTTAGCCCCTTGCTCATCTTCCAGTTGGAAGGTTAGGAGGTAGGACATGTGGATATGTGGGCAGCTAGGTAACTTGGCAGATAGAGCACTGGGCCCAGAGACAACAAGACCTGAGTTCAAATCTAGCTTCACAAACTTACTAGCTGTGTGACCCTGGCAAAGTCCCTTAATCTCTCTCTCAATCTCCTCAATTATAAAAGGAGGATAATACTGGTGCCTAACTCCCAGAGCTGTCATGAGGATGAAATGAGATAATAATTGTAAAGCACTTAGCACAGTACCTGGCACATGTAAGTGCTATATAAATGTTAGCTATTATTTTTAGTGGTGGTGGTAGTAGTAGTAATAGTAGAAGCAATAGTAGTTGTGGTGGTGATAGCAGTAGTAGTAATGGTAGTGGTAGTAGAAGTAATAGTAGTGATAGTGATGGTGGTGATAGTAGTAGCAACTGTAGAAGTAATAGTAATAGGAGGAGGAGTATAATATCCTTTTTTCCTCAAGAGGCTGGAATTCCCAGGCACTCTCCCCTTCTCTGATAGTAAACTGTATTCTGGGACTTCCGATTTTAAGTATACTGGCAAGGCAACACATAAGGCTAACAATTTCCCAGGAAATCATCCTCCTTTCACTCAAAAGCCAGATCCTGGGGTTGCACTGAGTAGGAAGTCCTTTCTTCTGTCCAGAAGACTGGAGTTCAGGACCTCTTTTCATTCGGGCCATGTGGTTCCACTCTCCACAACTGCCATGTGGTTTGAGAAATTATGTCAGTGCCTCTCTAAGGCCAGTGTCAGAAACTCAGGGTCAACATTATCATGTCTTGGCTGATTAACTTTCCCCTTATCAGGACCCCAGTCTTTTCTGAGTATGGCTGTTCTCTGAGCATATTGCTAGGAGGACAAACACCACTTCCCCAAATGTGTGTATCTATATCTACATCTACATATATATACACATATGAATGTGTATATGTGCATGTGTACATGTATACATGTTCTATATATACATATTTATATTTACAGGTGTGCATATATGAAAATATATACATGCACATGTAAAGATATATGCAAAAGGGGAAAAAGGATTGAGCCCAAGATGAAGACTCTCTTTGTAGATCAAAGGGTGTGGGTTTTCCCATAATAGTCTGAGCCACAGGAGTCTGAGCTGACCAATTAATCTACAATTTCTGAAATCTCTTCTCTGAGAAGTATCAACAGCCATGTCCACAACATCCATAGGATGATATAATTAAAAATCCTAAACAGAGTCTCATTACCCCTACATACTCATCAAGGTGATCAGAGAATTCTCTTAATCAGCCTCCAGGAGATGTCCTTGCTCCTCTTCATAAGGTACTAAGAGACATGTCTATACCCTTCATAGGAAAATGCTCTCAAAGCTCCCCACGAAGGCTTAGCACCTCACAATGAATTGGATGGATCTGGGAACTCTTTTGATCCACTCCCTACATTTCAAGGGAAACAGAGGGTAGTAGTAGAAAGAATTCGGAAGTAAGGATCTGAAGACTGAGGTTACAACTCAGTCTTTGGGACCATAGTCAAGTTATTTCATCTCAATGGGCCTCAAGTTGTTCACATGTAAGACATGAGCCTGGAATAGATACTGTCTTAGGTTGCTTTCAACTCTAAGATCCTATAATTTCTAAAAATCAACAATGGCCCTCCCTATCCATGACATTTTTAGAGCAACTCTTCTCTACTCATATATATATATATATTATCCCTTTGGAAAAGTCTTAATAACACTGCCCATTGGCTAACTTGAAGATTTGAGAAATCTTTGCCAAAAGAACAGAATTTGGACAAAAATCTGGGGGAGCAAATGAAAAATAATAATGTTAACATTCATATAGCATATCAAGTTTAACAAGGGATCGGGATAGGGAATGAACCTGTGATTCATTGCTTTAGGGAACTTCCAGTTAAAGAAATTCCATCTAAGCATACAGATTGGTACCTTCTCTGCAACTGATGGACTTACAGTTTCCTAGAGCCCTGAGAAGTTAAGTGACCTATCCAGAATCACATAGCCAATGTGTGTCATAAGAGAGACCTGACCCCAAATCTTTTTGCCTTTAAGTCCCGTTCTCTAGTCATGCTATTAAAAAAAATTCAAATACATTATCTCATTTAATATTCCCAATAATATTGGACCTACAGGTATTTTATATACCTTTTTACAAAGGAGGAAACTAAGGTTCAGAAAGTGATTCACTCATTTTTATACAATAAGTACAGAAATAGCAGACTAAAGGAAATGTGACGAGAAAGTAGTGTTGATGAAAAGGAGTTCCTACCAGATGACAAGCTCCGTTTAAATCAGTAAGATGACAAGCCATTAAAAAAGTTAATAGAATCCTAGGCAACCTTTGAAGAGAGTAACCATGTCCAGAACACGGGAGGCAACAATCCTGTTGTACTCTCCCCTGGTCAAACCACAGCTACAGTATTGTGTTTGGATCTAGTAGACAAATATTAGTATAACACCTGGGAAAACATCTTCCCACACTGAGCCACATTAGATCCCCAGGATTAAGAGAGAAAGGAAGGAAGAGGATAAAGATGCATATAGCACCTACTGTGTGCTGGTCACTGTTCTAAGTGCCTCATAAATATCTTACTCAATCCTCACAACAACCCTGAGTGGTAGGTGCTATTATTATCCCCATTTCACAGCTAAGGAAATTGAGGCAACCAGAGTTTAAGAAACTTACCTAGGGCTATGCAGCTAGAAAATGTCTGAGACTGGATTTAAACTTGAAAGTCCTCTTGCTTTTGGGCCCATAGGTGTACTGGATGCCTAGATCCACTGTGGGTTTATCTGCCCTATGTCATGAGCTTCCACTGATATGTTTACTTTTACTGTTTAACGGGGGGTTATTATTAGATCAGGCCAAACGCATCTCATGAAATAAAATAGCAAGAAAGGTAACAATAGAACATTCTCCTCATTAACCTGAGTCATATGTTCCCATAAATATATGAATGAATGAATAAGTGAATAAATATACTTATTAACAGAGAGAAGAAAGGACAAATATATTAATCACATGGAAGGAGGAACAGCCATAGGGAGCAGGAGTAACCAGTGCATACGTATAAAGGTACAACTCATGCCTCAATACTGCTAATATTTTCTAGTGGTATTATATTTCTTGCTTCTGAGCCTGCTCTCTGCTGAACAGCCCTCTCTGATGGGCCTGACCTCACTGGGCATACTGATACCTGCTACTTTCATGGTTATCAGTACTCTCTGATGCCAGCATCTCAGCTTTATCTCTTCAGTATACTTATTTTCCCATCTTAGTTCTTATAACTCCAAGTCCCTCTAAAACTCCCAAATACCTTGAGTCAGATTAAAATGTAATTGGGAAATCTTTAATAAAATACATAAAAAATGCAGTACCACACAGATAACGCTAGCTTACAGTTTTAGAAGTCAATAGTTTCTGATACCACTATGCTAGAATATAGTGATTGGAAAGCTTTCCCCCAGAGAAGGACAGGATGATAACTCTTTAATCAGAGTCAACACCATAACAACTACACTCAAGAAATAGAACAATAGCCAGGTTAAATACCCTCCAGGATAAGACTAAGTCTATTATTTTAGTCTGTTTCTTCTCGAAAACAGGATCAACATCTCTATCCCAAGTTTTTATCTGGCTGAGGGTTATGATGTCTCCTCTAACTCTTGTTTTTCAGTCATTTCAGTCATGTCTGACATTTTGGGATCCCATTTGGGGTTTTCCTCACAAGGACAGTGGAGTGGCTTACCATTTCCTTCTCCAGCTCATTCTACAGATGAGGAAACTGAGGCAAATAAGGTAAGTGACTTGCTTATAGTCACAGAGCTATTAAGTGTTGGAAGTCATATTCGAACTCAGGTCTTCCTGAATCCAGACTCAGCCACTCACTGAGCCCACTAGCTGCCCTCTAACTATAGTCAGTTCTTAATTGTCAACCTGCATTCTTATTTTTTGAATGGTTATTTACTTTTAGTTTTCAATATTCATTTCCACAAAATTATGAATTCCTAATTTTCTCCTCAAATCTCCCCTCCCTCCACCCCATAGTGCCTTGCATTCTGATTACCCTTTCCCTCAATATGCCCTCCTTTCTATCACGTCTCCCTTCCTTTAGTCCCATCTTCTCTCTTATCTTGTAGGGCAAGATTGATTTCTATATCCCATTACCAGTATTTCTTATTTCCTAGTTGTATGCAAAAACAATTCTCAACATTCGTTCTGAAAATGTAGGGTTACAACCTATCTCCCTTCCTCCCTCCCCACTCATCCCCACTGAGAAGGTAAGCAATTCAATATAGGTTATACATGTGTAGTTTTGCAAACGACTTCCAGAATAGTCATGTTGTATAAGACAAACTATATTTCGATCCATCCTATCCTGCCCCCCATTTATTCTATTCTCTCTTTTGACCTTGCCCCTCCCCAAAAGTGTTTACTTCTAGTTGCTCCCTTCTCTCATTTGCCCTCCCTTCTATCTATCATCCCCCTCTCTCCACTTGTCCCCTTCTCTCCTACTTTCCTGTTGTGTAAGATAGATTTTCATACCAAATGGAGTGTCCATGTTATTCTTTCCTTGAGTCAAATGTGATGAGAGTAAGCTTCACTTTTCCCCTCTCACCTCCCCCCTTTTCTTCTCCATTGAAAAAGCCTTTCCTTGCCTCTTTTATGAGAGAAAATTTGCCCCACTCCATTTCTCACTTTCTCCTCTCAACATATTCCTCTCGCACCTCTTACTTTTCTTTAGATATCATCCCTTCCTATTCAACTCACTCTGTGCTCTCCGTATACATACATACATGTGTGTGTGTCCCTCCAACTACCCACATATTGAGAAAAATCTCAAGAGTTACAAATATTATCTTTGCATGTAGGAATGTAAACAGTTCAACTTTAGAAAATCCCTTATGATTTCTCTTTCCTGTTTACCTTTTCATTTTTTCTCTAGATTCTTGTGTTTGAAAGTCAAATTTTTTATTCAGCTCTGGTCTTTTCATCAAGAATGCATGAAAGTCCTCTATTTTGTTGAATGACCATTTTTTCCCCTGAAGTATTATACTCAGTTTTGCTGGGTAAGTGATTCTTTCTATTTCGTTGAATGACCATTTTTTCCCCTGAAGTATTATACTCAGTTTTGCTGGGTAGGTGATTCTTTCTATTTCGTTGAATGACCATTTTTTCCCCTGAAGTATTCCCAGTTTTGCTGGGTAGGTGATTCTTGGTTTTAATCCTAGTTCTTTTGACTTCTGGAATATCATATTCTATGCCCTTCATCCCTTAATGTAGAAGCTGTCAGATCCTGTGTTATCCTGATTGTATTTCCACAATACCCAAATTGTTTCTTTCTAGCTGCTTGCAATATTTTCTCCTTGACCAAGAACCTGTGGAATTTGTCTACAATATTCCTAAGAATTTCTCTTTTCAAGTCTGTATCAGAAAGTGATTGATGGATTCTTTCAATATTTATTTTCCCTTCTGGTTCTAGAATATCAGGTCAGTTTTCCGTAATTTCATGAAAGATGATGTTTAGGTTCTTTTTGCGATCATAACTTTCAGGTAGTCCCATAATTTTTAAATTGTCTCTCCTGGATCTATTTTCCAGGTCAATTGGTTTTCCAATGAGATATTTCACATTATCTTCTATTTTTTCATTCTTTTGGTTTTGCTTTGCAGTTTCTTGTAAATTCATTAGCTTCCATCTGCTTCATTCTAATTTTTAAAGAACTCTTTTCTTCAGTGAGCTTTTGAATCTCCTTTTCCATTTGGCTAATTCTCCTCATTGGCTTTTTAGACCTCTTTTGCCAATTGAGTTAGCCTATTTTTAAAGGTGTTATTTTCTTCAGAATTTTTTTGGGTCTCTTTTACCAAGTTATTGACTCTCTTTTCTTGATTTTCTTGCATTGTTCTCATTTATCTTCCACATTTTTCTTCCACTTCTCTTACTTGATTTTCAAAATCCTTTTTGAGCTCTTCCACGGCCTGAGACCATCGCATAGTTATTTTGGAGGTTTTAGATGCAGAAGCCTTGACTTTTATGTCTCCCTCTGATGATACGCATTGTTCTTCCTCATTTGAAAGGATGTGAGAAAACACCTGTTCACCAAGAAAGTAACTTTCTATAGTCTTGTTTTTTCCCTTTTTTGGGCATTTTCTCAGCCAGTTACTTGACTTTTGAGTCCTTTTCAAGAGTAGGGTATACTCTGGGGACCTATAAGTTCTCAGTTCCTCTACGGTAGTACAATCAAGGGACAGGAGTTTGCTTCTCTCCTGGTCTGCACACTGGTCTGGGAGCAACCAAAAACTTTTCTACCCAGAACCTATGAGTAGTAGAATTCCCTCTCCACAACCACCTCCAGCTCCACCATGCCAGTGCTCCTCCTCCTCACCCCAGGGCTGAGAGGCAGATCAGCTGCTCAGTTCCCTCAGGGGCTTTAGGTGGAGGGCTCCAAAAATGGATGCTCTTGCTGCAGTGGCTGCTGCAGGTAGGGCCAGATCATGTTCCTTTGTCACCCAGATGAAAAAGCTTTTTCACTGATCTTTGAAACTTTCTTTGGCATTTGTGAGTTGAGGGAATCTGAGAATCACTGCTGTTGCTGGGGATTCTGCCCCTGAGGCCTGTTCTGGTCTTGTTCCTGCCAGTGCCAGAGTCCAGGGCTCAGCTAGGTTCCATGGGCTGCGCTTCACTTTGCACCCCACTCTGCCCCTTTCCTGTCAGCCTTCTAGGCTACCTTGGGCTGATAATCTCTTTCACTCTGTCTTTTTTGTGGCTTCTGCTGCTCTAGAATTTGTTTAGAGTCATTTTTTACAGGTATTTGTGGGCTGTGGGAGAAGAACTAGAGTATGTGCATATTTTTACTCTGTCATCTTGGCTCTGCCCCCCCCTCAACCTGCATTCTTATTCAAGTCATTCAGAGGAGTACAGAAAAAGTGGGAGGAGGGGTGAACAGTTTTCCAACTAACCTGAAAGACCTGTATGGCTCTAAGGCAGTGTTGATTCCTTCATTTCTCCCAATCTTCTGGTTCTTATCACAGAAAGTAATTAAGTAAGCATAATAACTAAGTTATAGGCCAAAGTTTTCAATTTCCCTGGCCTACATTGACTATCTTGTAAAGATATGAACTTCAACAAACCACCTAGACTTTGAGCTTTAGAAAACATACTGGAGCAGATGTAGAAGCAGGTGGGCCTTTGGTCACCTGCCAGTGGTCAGGGGAATGCAGAAGATTGTGCTATGGGCAGATCAGTTGAAGGACCTGTGCATGTTAATTCTTAACTAGACAACGCTTGGAATAGGGTGGAGACATAATAATTGCCTTCAGATATTTGAAAAAGTGTCATGTGAAATGGAAATTAAATTTGTTCTGCTTGTCCCAGGGGGCAGAACTAGGGGTCATATGCAATATTTGCAGAGAAACAAAAACTTTTGATGTAGTCTTGCTCAAAATTATAGCCATCACAAAATGGAATGAACTCATTCAGAAAATAATAAATTCCTTTTTCACCGGAAGTCTTCAGGCAAAAGTGGAGGATCAGCTTGTTGGGGATCCTAGAGAAGAAATTAATTTATAAAATAAGAGCTTTGAACTAGATGATCTCTGAAGTCTCTTCCAGCTCACAGTTTATGGTCCCATGGCCCTGTGACATGATGTTTCCAATATCAATTTGACAAAAATGACTATGAGATTCCCACAGAGTCTATCATTTCAGTTAGTGCTCACAGTACAAGAAAGGATATGTTTGGCCCAGGAAAAGTGTTATTCCTGGTGTAGATGGGGCAATCATCCCTAAGATCATTTTGAATTCACATCCAGGACTTGATATAAAGGCCAAAGCAAGACTGTATAGTTTCTTGAAGAGCATATTGGACATGGTATTAAAGTGACTTTCTGAGTGCTATTACCGGACTATTGTTAGTACAATAATTATCACTGTTGATCAAAAGACTTATTAAGCAATCTCTGTGGCCCCTATTTCATGGGGATCTTCAAATGGAAACAAGTGATCCAATCCAAACAAGATCTAGAAACAGGCAAGCATACAAAATGATGACCAGGCATCTTACAATAAATGTTATCTCTTCTCTCCTCTTCTCTCTTTTACATCATCTTTTTTCCCCTCCCTCTTCTTTTTCCATTTGTTTCTTCTACTCTTCTTTTTTTTTAAAATTTTTATTTATTTATTCTTTTTTTTAATCTTATAATTAAGGAAACTGTGACCTTGAGAAGCAAGGTGACTCAAATTATAAATAATGTAGCTGGGATAAAATCTCAGGTCCCCTGATGATAGACCTAAGGTTCTTTACATTGTCCTTCCTCCTTCTGATATTTCTCCTTGTAGGTTTGTTTTCTTTTCTTTTTCCTCATCTTCTTCCTCCCTCCAAAGTTGGCAGGCAAAGAAAGAGAAAAGTTTCAATCATACTACATTGATGCCTGGCATAAACTACTAGCTATTCTTACTGCTGTTGTTTAGTCAGTTAGATATGTCTCTTCATGATCCCCTCTGGGATTTTCTTAGCAAAGACACTGAGTGGCTTGCCATTTCCTTCTCCAGTTTATCTTCCATATGAAGATACTGAGCCAAACAGTGTGAAGTGACTTGCCCAGGGTCACACAGCTAGTAAGTTTCTGAGGCTAGATTTGAACTCAGATCTTCTTGTCTCTAGACCTGGTGCTCTATCCATTGCACCACCCAGGTGCCCCCTATGCCTGCTATTTCTGCCGTATCTGAACTCGCATGCTAATCTCTCTAAGCTTCCATTTTCCACATCTACAGTAATAAAAATAGCCTCAAACTAAGGAGGAAGATAAGTGAAAGGTGTTTATGTATTACATCAGACTACTGTGTAGCATTTTGCACACATGGCCAGGGAGGGAATCCAAGTCATGTGTGTGTGTGTGTGTGTGTGCGTGCGTGTGTGCATGTGTGCTTGTGTGTGTGTGTGTGTGTGTGTGTGTGTGTGTGTGTGTAGCACAGAGTAAAGTGCTAAAGGTAGAGGAATCCCCATGCAGCTCAATCCCTTGCCTCTTTTTTTTTGTCCTTGGTGACTGGACTCAAGATATAATATATGTATATAGATTGTCTAGGAGGAATTCAAGCTCGATTATAAATCACCCTCTCTGGTCTTTATTTATTTCTCCCACTTATAACCTTGGACTGGTTTTTAAAAGTGACTGCAGAGGGCCCACAGGTTTCTTGAGTTCCCATGGGGAGTTCATCACTCACCCGCCCTGAGCTGGCTTCCACTCCATGCACTGGAGGCTCCATTTCATTTATTCCAGACTGTCTCCTGTCTACCTCTGTCTCTGCCCTACCCCCCTCTCCTCCCATTGCCAGAACTCTTCAAATAATTACATAACCAAAGCTAGCAGGCTAAATTGGTTTTATATATTAGAGAGAAGGAATCAGAATAGAAAGGGGACAAGTGAACAGAACACTCAGTGGGGAGGGAGAAAGCTGATCAGCACTGAAGAAAAAGGGAAGCCAGGAATTTTCTGACCATAGTGGTCAGGAAGAGGGCTTCCTGCTTAGATACCAGAGAAGACACAGCTCATAGCTCTTCTCCTCTGCTTATAACTTTAAGGGAGGGGGCACATCTTTGAGACACTCCCCCCCCACTCAAATCAGATTCGTCTGGAATTATATAGGTCATATCTCCCATGAGGGATGCTCACAGTTTTTCTAGATTCAGGTGATGGGGAGGAGATAATCTGAGAATATCTCTTCTCTCTACTCCAAGAAAGAGAACTCATCCGTTCCTTTGAACTCCATATTTCTTTCTTGTCTTCAAGTTCTTTTTCCCAGAATTCTGCATGAACTAATCCCAGTCACCTTCACATGCAGCCTTCCAAGAACCTGATTAAAAAAGTAAATGCTTTGTATTCTGTATACCTCATGCTAACCAATAAGCCCCATTATTATACACTTGCTCCTGTCTAACAGTTTCTACATAGCATTGGTCTCACCAATTTGCCAAATGAACATTTATCTCAGCCACTTACTGAACTGTTCTGGGCCCTGAAGGGGTAACTGTTGGCTGGCTATAAAACCTGACGTTCTTCATTTTTGACTGGATGGCTTGCTTGCTGGACAATTGGAAACTCACAAGGTCATAGCATCGAGATCAATCGCCTTCACCTACAAGGCTGAAACATGGAATCCAAGGTCATTTCTCCAGACTACGCACTGGCCTCAGACAAGGAGAGGACTCAAGACCCTTCACCTCACACTTTTACTGGATATTGTCTGACAGGAAGAAATCAGCCAAGAATAAGTCAGACCAAGAGAAGAGTTCTAAGAGGGATGATGAGGTTGAATAAGGTTTTCTGAAAGCATCTTGAGTTCCACACCTTCAGCTGGAGTCAGTCAAAGAGCTACCATAAGCCCCATGGTTAGAAGACTGGAGTCAGTTACAGAATGTCTGCTCATGCTCCAAAGTCTCTCCAACACATTGCAACTACATATCCACATCTATTGAGTCCTTGCTGCTTCTGGGTCATCGGCTGTACTTCCCTTATAACTCACTATCCCACTCTCCATAGTAGCTCTTTCAAACTTTTCCATCCCTCCTCATACTTCTCATGCCTTTCTCCCCTCTTATCTGAGAACCTTGCTTCATATTTTACAGAAAAAAATGGAGACCATTCCCTCTTCCCTCTTCCTCATCTCTTGTCACTCAAATGCCTTCCACCATTATGTCCTCCTTCACCTTTATCTCCCAGGAAGAGGTAACCTTACTCTTTACCAAATCAAACCCCTCTGCTTTACAAACAATCCCATTCCATTCCATCTCCTCTAACAGACTGCCCCACTCTCTCACTTATCTTCAGTCCCTTCCTATCTACTGGTTCATTCTCTACTGCCCATAAACACGCCCTTGTCTCCCCTATGCTCAACAATCCTCATTTGACTCTTCTATCTCCACCATCTCCTAGATCTCTTCTGCCTTTTTGTGATGAAATTCCTTGAGAATACATTTTCTCTCTTCTCTCTCTTTTAACTCCTACTAATTTAGGTTCCAACCTCATCATCCAAAAGAAACTACTCTCTCCAAAGTTATCAGTGATCTCATCAAATGGCTTTTTATCAATCCTCATTTTTTTTGAACTCTCTGCATCCTGTGACACCACTGATCACCTTTTTCTCTTTGATACATTTTTAACATAATTTATTTATATTCAGTTTACATTATTCACTTCCACAAGATTTTGAATTCCAAATTTTCTCCCCATCTCACCCCATCCCCACCCCAGGACAGCATGCACCCCATCCACCCCTTCCCCCAATCTATCCTCCCTTCTATCATCCCCCCTCCTTCCATTTCCCTCCCCTCTATTTTCCTATAGGGTAAGATAGATTTCTATACCTGTTTGATTATCTCTTTGACGTTTGATATGCTTTTGTCTCTAGGTTTTGGGAGAACATCATTCTCCCCAGTTCTTTTGTCTGGTTTATAAACAAGATGCTTCATCTCTCAACTCTAGACATTTTCCCCGACTGTCTCCCCGGTCTGGAACACCACCTCTTCTGTTTCAACTACTGACCTCCCTGGCTTCCTTTAATTCCTAATTCCACCTTTTCAGGAAGTCTTCTCTAACCCTGCTTAATTCCAGTGTTTTCCCTCTTTTCATTATTTCCATTTTGTCCTGTATGTTTGTTTTCATGTTTTCTCCTCACATTAAATTGCAAGTTCTTTCAGGGTAGGGGTTGCCTTTTGCTTCTTTCTGTATCCCCAGAGCTTAGCACAGTGCTCACAACATAGTAGACACTTAATAAATTTTCATTGAATTAATTATCTTTCTCTCTAAACCCTCCTTTCCCCATCTTTCCTATTACTATCAAGGGTATCACCATCTTCTTGTTCACCCAGACTTACAACCTAGGCAGTATCCTTTACTTCTCTCACTCTTTTGCTTCCTCCATTTCCAATCTGTTGTCAAGGCCTGTCAATTATACCTTTGCAACATACCTTAAATATTCCCTCTTCTTTCTCTGATGCTACTACCACCTTGGAGCAGGCCCTTCTTACCTCTGTCCTGGACTGCTGCTGTAACTTGCCGCTGGCTCGGCTTGTCTCAAGTCTCTCCTCATTCCAATCCATCCTCCATTCAGCCCCCAAAGTGATTTTCCTAAAACTCAGGACCAAACATGTCACTCCCATTCTCAACAAACTCCAGTGGCTCCATATCAAATACAACACCCTCTGTTTGGCTTCCAAAGCCCTTCAGAACCTAGCCTCTTCTACCCTTCTGGTCTTCTTATACCTTATTGCTGACTACGTATTTCCGATCCAATGACAATGACCTCTTGGCAAAGTAATCTATCTCTTGGATCTGGGCATTTTCTCTTGCTGCCCCCATATCTGGAATGTTCACCCTCCTGAATTCTACCTACTGGCTTTCCTGGCTCCTTTCAAGTCCCAACTAAAATCCATCTTCTAAAGGAAGGCATTCCCAATCTCTCTTAATTTGAATGTTTTCCCTCTTTTAATTACTTACAATTTTTCTTGTATATAACCCTTCTGTATATATTTGTTGTTTATTATTTTCTCTGTTAGACTGTGAGCTTCTTGCACAGGGACTGCCTTTTGCCACTTTTTGTAATCCCAGAGCTTAGCACAGTTCCTGGCACTTAAATACATGTTGGCTGACTATCATCCCAAGTTTCCTAGAAACCTTAGACTTCCTTAGCCTTCTCCATGTGAGGAATTCCTTCAGCCAAGCACAATGATTCATTCTATACAGACTAATAAAGACTGGGTTTGTTGGCACTTACACTGATAACACAATTCTTGCACAGCAGGTAAGTGGCTAGTACCCGGATGATATGGTGATCATAGTGCATGGTGCTTATGATGAACATTTACTAAACTATCACAGCTGTATTCACTTATATTCAAAAACAAACATCCATTAAACTCTTACTGTGTGCAAGGCCCTAGATTACCGCAGATCTTAAAACCTGGTACAAATATACTGAAGAAAACAGAGTTTCTGTCCCCAAAAAGATTTAGGCAAGAAATTACATTTATAGAATTACAGGATTCAGTTCTAGAAGGAACCTGAGAAATCATTCTGCCCTGTCTTCCATTTTATGTACAAGGAAACTGAAACCCCAAGACACAAAATGATATATCCAAAGTCATACAAGCTATAAATTGCAGAGCTGGAAGTAAAATTCAGGTCCTTTGGCTGCACATCTGGAGCTCCTTTCATTACGCTTTAGCTCTTCTTAAGTATGGTGTTGTCAGAGGGCTTTAAACAAAACCTTTCGTACATTCAATAAATGTTTTATCCAGTCCCATATTTGCATAATATATTAGGCACTGAAGGAAATCACAGTATAAGAACTCAGTAGTGTGGTCTGGTGGAAGGAGTTTGGATTTAGAGTCAAATCTGGGCTGGAATCCCAGGACAGCTACTTAGTACCTAGGTGGTTTTGGCCAAGTCATTAAACTTATTTGGGTCTCAACTTCCTTATCTTTCAATGAAGGGGTTGTACATTCCAGCTCTAAATCCCATGATCCTATTAATACAAAGTATAAATTCAAGTCCCAGAGTCTCTATAAGGCTGAGTGAAGTTAGGGAAACAATAAATAAATGTTTCTGTTATTCAGTCATGTGCAACTCTTCCTGACCCCGTTTGGGGTTCTCATAGCAAAGATACTGGACTCGTTGGCCATTTCCTTCTCCAGTTCATTTTACTGATGAAAAAACTGAGGCAAATAGGGTCACCCAGCTAGTGTCTGAGGCCAGATTTGAACTCAGGAAGATGAGTCTTCTTGACTCCTGGTCCAGCACTCTATGCAGTATGGTGCCTCGTAGTTGCCATAATACAAAATACATCAATTATGCTACTGAGCAAAAAGGCAATAGATGTCCCAAGACCACAAAGAATTGAATTCAGAGTGATTATCAATAGTAACTGTTGCTGTTTCCCTCCCAGCCTGCTGTCTTTCTTTTCTTTGCCTCATTAAAGGGACCATACACTGGTTACTTCTTAAACAGACCTATTCAATGAATGGGCCTTACCTCACCCTAAGTGAGTACCTGCATAAACCTTGGCCTAAAGGACCCAAGGTCTCCCAGTGCATCCTGGGTCATCTCCAGTCATCCTGATGAATATCTGGTCACTGGATTCAGATGGCTCTGGAGGAGAAGTGAGGCTGGTGACCTGCACAGCCCTCCCTCACTCAAAATAAAGTCAAGTGCAAGTTGTGTCATCATTTCTCTGATGGCGTGGTCTTCTTTGGCAATGAAGGATGAACACAACAACAAGCAGATCGAGTGTTAAGCAATAAATATTATGTATTTATTGCAGAGCAAGGACACAGTGGGTAGAAGTGATGAGGGAAGGTTTCCTGAAGGAAATGATCTAGGCATCTCCAAAAGCTGCCCTAAGCCCATTATACAGATAGAACAAACGACTGACCCAGCACAAGGATATGTGCATATGCATATGTGTATTGTGAAAATGCATGTATATACATATATTATGTTCACACATGCATATATAATATATGCATATTATTATGTGTATATACATATATCAACCAAGAAAGAGCTCTAGTACAAAGAAGGCCTTTTGAAGGCATTTCCAGTTCCATTTCTACAAACAGCAACCAATATATATATGTGCGTATTTATAGATGGATTCATGGATATGTGCACCTGTGAGTACACATATGTATATATGTGTACATGTTCTTGTATACATATAGGTATATAAATTGTAAACATGTCTGTACATACATAGATACATACCTAGACACACACAAGCATGCATATGTAGGTTTACTTCTCTGGTAAGGATACAGTTGTCAAGCACAGGGCAAAGATATATGAGACCAGATTGGACCCAATGACAATTGTAGGTTGCAGTCACTGCACAAGCACCCTGGGACTCATTGCGTTACTCCACAATAAGGCTTGTCCCAGGTTTTAATCTCACTGCAGCCAGTACAAAGTAAGGGGTCTTTCCTGGCCAGTGCAATTGTTTTCATCCCCAAATGATCTATGTTGCATCAGTCTGGTGGTTGCCTGGGCAATAGTGAAGTCAGGGTCTATGAGACTTGCTGCATCTCTATTTTATAATCTTGCTTCTTCCTGCTCCTCCCCCCAGCCCTTTTACAATCTTGTTTACCTGTTATCACCTAGTTAAATTCTTACTGTGCCCACAGCCCTCATGGGTATATATTTTAGTTTGGGGCTTCAACAGCATTTGGCCAAAGTCCAGAGCAGACAAGGATTTTGAAAAAGCTACCGAAGGGAGAGTGTATTTCTCATGGGGGAAGCAAATGAAAACAAGCATAAGAAGGAATGTGGCATGATGGGGGACCATGTAAGATAGATCTACCAATTGTGCTGGAAGAAGGAACTCTAAGAAAGCATTTGCTGTTTGCCCTTAATTTTAGAAGAGGACCATGGCATCACGGAGCTGATGCCCTGACATGCAAGTGAATTGGATGTAAGTGAGGGAGGTCCATGCAAAGAAATCAGCCTCACTTTCTCCTCTGGAGTCATCTGAGTCTAGTGGTGAGAGATAGATCTATATGACTAGAGATGGCCCTGGTTGCAATGGGAGACCTAAGTCCTTTTAACATTAAAGTCTTTATGAGTTTTCACTTTGACTGAGGCAACACCCATTCGGTGGCTAAGACTAGACAAGAAATGAGGCAGAGAATGATTTCTTTACCTAGTTAAAAAAAAACACCATACATATATATATACATATATATATACATATATATTTAGGGGAGACAGAGAGACTAGCAAGTAGGCCAATTTGGCTCAAAAAATAGACTGTGTGAAAATGTACAGTAATCTAGGGACATATAAAGGACTTCAAAGGCAAAATGAAGGAAGTTAAATTTTATATTATGATTTATAATCTAAGGACAATAGGGAGCCATGGCAGGATAGGGAAATATTCTTCTTGGGAAAATACACTGCTTTGCAGTTGAGCTTGTTAGCATTCCTTGGCCTAAATCAGGGCTCTTAACCCAGGGTCCACAGAACCTCTGAGATAGATTTCTAGGGAATCTGTGAAATTTTGTGGGGGAAAAATTATGCCTTTATTTTCATCAACCTTTGGTTCCCTTTAAAATCCTATGTGTTTCATTTTATTCATTTAAAAGCAGTATTCTGAAAAGGGGTCCATAAGCTTCACCAGACAGCCAACAGGGTCCATGACACAAAAAAGTGGAAAAATCCTTGCACTAGATTATCTCCACAGTGTGGGATTATGTTCTCCAGGGAAATGCTAGGCCAGAGAGAAGGAGGGATGGCACTTTTAGGTCAAAGCCCAGGGTTCAACTAGGATATTTTCATAGGACTTTGCCCATTGGTAGAAAGAATTGATTATTTCCTGTTCTGTGCCTGCTTGAGGGGTGGAAGTATAGCTTCTTAAAGTAGGCAATACAACTCCTGGGGGGGTGGTGCTGGAATGATACAGGGAGGTGGTAGTAGCCTTGGGTGCAATTGTGGAGGGCATTGAATGAAAACAAGGGGGTAGCACAAGGAAGGAAGAGAAGAAAATTTGAAAAAATAATTTGTACATGTTTCATCTGTTGTGTTACAAAGTTAAAGTCATAGTGATTACATTATTTTCCAAATAAACACACAAAATCCACGTCATAATCAATCAGAGGTCAACTCTGCTGATGAGTCTTAACAAGAAAGTGTTGGCAGGCGAGCATGTCGTGTACTTTTGGGAAGTCCAGTATGTATCAGCAGGAATATGTGTGTGTAATGACTTGTTTACAAAATGATACTATACAGTTACATGGCTCAATATTGCATCACTAAAACTTAAATGTAGGAAAATTTACAATATCACAATACAATACCACAGATTTGCAATAAATGATTAAATTTAAAGTGTCATTTTTTAAAAAATATATTTTATATGTCTTTGAAATGATGCACATTAAAAAAAATCATTAAAGGGTAGATTTGTAGAGGAGGCACTGAGTAATTTTTTTAATGGGGGCAGTAGGGCAAATAACTTATAGCCACTAAAGCTTGAGAAAGAAGAAATCTAGACTCTCCTGGTTTCTGTCTTGAGGGAAGACATATATATATAGTTCCTGGATTCTTTTTAGAGAGAGTTCTCTGGAAAAAAACACACCAGGAAGCAGCCATTATGTGGAGAAGTTGGCTCCTGGTTCATGTCCCTGTTCCTAGTTATCTATAGCCAATTCACTATAGACTTTGGGAACTTTCCCTTCAGTGAGATAGGAGGTTCTCTCCCTGTAATGGCTGAGCTGAGATATCTTGTTCTCAACAGAAGAGCTCATTCACTCTTGTATATTGTCTGGTATATCCTCATCAGTATAACAGCTTCTCTGATTTCTGCTTGCTAACAGCTTGGTTAAATGGGCTTACTCACTATTCACTTTGTGTGATGGCCCTGGTGTAATTGGCATATGGTGGGAAAGGAGTCAAGCCCTATGGATATAGCTTGGGGCATTCCTTCCCAATTAAGCGATAGCAACCAGAAGCACAGTTTGAATCTAAAAACGATTTCCCTTAAACCAGCAGATAGGAAGGCGGATTTCTTTTCTAGCAACCCCTATCTGAGGAGAGCAGGGTAGCAAATCTCATGGCCCCAGTCTCCTACCCTCCTCATGACAGGGATAAAAATCCCTCTTGAAGAAATGTAGACAGAGATTATATGTCTATGCATACATACACATGCATCTACATGATATATACATGTACCTACATGCACTTGGGCACAAATATGTATGCATAGATTGTATACACATGTGTGAGTATACAAACACATTTCCTCTACCTATCCTTCTCTATGGGAGATTTTGATTTCTATCAGGAGGAGAATAGGAGAGAGGGGCTATGAATGTGGCTACCTTTCTCTCCTCAGAGAGAAGCTACTGGAAAAAAAAAATCCTCCTCCTTATCTGCTGGTCTAGGGGAAGCCATTTTTAGGTTCAAATTGTGCTTCTGGTTGCTATCCCTTAATTAGGAAGGAATGCCCCAAGCTATATCCATAGAGCCTGACTCCCTTCCCACAAAGTGTCAATCATACATATGTATATGTTTTTATATATGTATTTATACACACACATTTATATTTCTGTGTATATGTTTTACATATATACACATATACATATATATGTTTAAGAATATACTTATGTCCCCCTGAGAGCCACATCTGGATAAAGCCATGTGGATCCATACAACCCATACACACAGTACACATGCACACCTTGCACTGGGAAGTGAGCCGCCATCCCTCCTCAGCAATAAAACTAGCAAGCAAACAAAAAGGATGGAACCATTTGGGTTAGGCAAGAAGCAAAGCACAGAGGTAATGAATGAGGGAAGGGGGCAGGGGCACACTCTCTCCCTCTCCATTAGCAAGGACCACAGGGACAGCTAAACGCTAAAAGGCAGTACTTTTTTCCTCCAACAGTGTAAAATGCACAGGCACAAGCCACAAATCACTCAGGAAAATTCAGAAGAATATCAGCCATTTCTACGAATGAAAATAAAAATAAATAATCATCATTCACTCTATAGATTTAACCTAGTCTCTTTCTCCACGGACTCTTCACGTTTATCTAAGGTCTGATCCTGAGAGTGGAGGGGGAGGTATGTATTGGCTTCTCTATTTTTCATTCAAATTTCTTTAATAATTTTTATTTTATTATTTATCTTTATTTTTATTATCTTCTTTATTATCTGTCTATCCACATACTTCTGCCACTCCCATTCCTGCTCCAAGCCCCTCTTAAGAAACAGCAGTGTAGCTCAGTGGAAGGAAGGCTAGATATGGGGTGTGTGACTTTGGGTGACAACTTTCATTTCCTTCTAGTTCAGTTTCCTCATCTATAAAATGAGAAAGAGTTGAAGGCCAAGGAATCGAAATTTATCCAAAGATGGCTGGAGAAGGCATGTTGTTGATGCAGCGTCATACTACCATTCTCCTGTTCAAGTTTATTGTTAGGATGAAAGGAGGCACTTACAGGTCAAGGCTATCTAACAAAGGAGCTTAATTTTTTCCTAACACAGCAAGAATATGCAGCAAGGAGAGAGGAGCATTTAGTGTGTCCACGTGTAGTATGGGTGTCCCCTGGCTCCACTCCATCTGGAAATGCGTCTGGTCAGTACATTTGAATTCGATGGTTTTAGGCATCCACCAGATCAGAGAGGTCCAAATTGTACTTGGCTGGGACTTTTGATGCCCCTGGGAGACCCAGAAGCTGCATCAAGGAAACCAGACCCAGTGAGGTCCCAGAGACAGCTTTGTCTTTGGCCCATACCACATTGGCTGAGAGGGTAAAGAAACTAAATTTGAGAAACTTAGGCCAATCAGTCCCCAGGGGCAGTTGAAAGAAACCAAGTAAAGGAAGCACGAGTTCTATCAAAGGGGCAGCAGGCCTGGAAAGACCTGAGTTCAAATCTAACCTTAGACTCATCTTCCTGAGTTCAAATCTGACTTCAGACACTTATTAGCTGTGTGACCCCAGGCACATCACTTAATCCTGTTTGCCTCAGTTTTCTCATCTGTAAAATAAGCTGGAGAAGGAAATGGCAAAGCACTCCAGTATCTCTGCAAAGAAAACCCTAAATGGGGTCATAAAGAGTCAGACACAATTGAAACAACTGAACAACAATCCTGTCACAAAGCAGACCTTGAGGACTACGCACGTGACTACAACAGTGTAAATGAAACTAAAATTAGAAGGCACAGATTAAAGGCAATGGAAAATATTGGCTCTAGAGGACAGATAATAAGACACCTCTTTCTCTTTTCAGTAGAAAGGTGGCAGACCACAGGGACTGAATGGTGCATATGCCATCAGATGCAATGGTTGAATAGGGTTGTCTTAATAAAAGTTTACCTTTGTGAAAAAAGTTTCTATGAGTTAGGATTTGAGGGGAGGAAGGAAAAGGGGAAATATTTTGTTTTTTTAAAAAAAGGCTTCAATAGAACTTTAAACAAAGAAATTATAGAGCTTTGCATGTTCCCACCTTGGGTCTTTAATAAGCCAAAGAACCAAGTGTTCAGTGCAACCAGAGAGCTGGACTAGCCCTGGGATTTCCAGAGTGCACACTCAATCCAATGAGATCACATATTAGATCACAGGGTAAACTTTGAAGCTCTATGAAATGTCTGTTCTGGTTGTGACTGTGGTTTTTGCTGTCATTGTTGCAGAGAGGCACAGTGGTATAACTGGTAGAAAGCCAACCTCAGAGTTGGAAGGTCTGGATTCAAGTACCGTACCTGACACGTACAGGTGGTATGATCCTAGGCAAGATACTTGATCTGCAGTGTTCTAGGTCACTCCTTAAGAAAAACCCACCCTAAAGACACAAGGTGTAAGTGTTCATTGAGTTTGTCTAAACAGGGCTAACAGGGAAGGGTGAATATGAGTAGATGTTTCCATGAATAGAATCTCTAGAATTTTACTTAACCCACTTTCTCCCTGGAGGAGAGCAGGAGGTTGAGGCTAGCCTGCTCTGCTCTCCTCTGAAAGGGGAGATTGAACTAATAGTATGTCTATGAAACCCCCAAATAACTGCTAATCTAGCAGACTAGACTCTCCTGATTGCTATCCCTTAACAGTAAAGGAATGGCCCAGTCCGTATCCAAAGGCTGGACTCTGTTCTCACCAGTATCAGTTATAGAGGGAATAGCAATTAAAAACATTTATCAAAGTCAATAGCAAATAAAAAAACACGCATAAATTAGAATATACCAGAAAACACATGAGTTGATGAGCTTTGCCATTGGGAGTGAGATATGAGAGACAGAGAGAGATATAGACACTGAGAGAGACAGAGACAGAGACAGAGAGACAGAGACAGAGAGACAGAGACAGACAAAGACAAAGAGAGAGCGAGAGAGAAAGAGGGGGGAAGAGAGAGAGAGAGAAAGACAGAGAAAGGGAGAGACAGAAAGACAGACACAGAAAAAGACAAAGACAGAGCGACAGAGAAAGAGAGAGGGGGGAAGAGAGAAAGAGAAAGACATAGAGAGAAAGACAGAGAAAGAGAGAGACAGAAAGACAGACAGAAACAGACAAAGGGAGAGTGAGAGAGAAAGAGAGAGGAGGGGAAGAGAGAGAGAGAGAGAAAGAGAGAGAAAGAGAGAGAGAGAAACTGATTGCCCAAAGACTCAAAATAGGGACATGACAAAGTCACCAGCTCTTCTCCATGTCAGCTTCTTCCCAAAGACTTTCTCTTCCTCTAAGCTCTTTATCCTGAAAAAAGCCTGGAAGCTTTTTTCTTGAAGATGGAGTCAGAAGAGGCACCTTCTCCCCAACTCTGTCCCTCCAGCAAACAGGGAGCACTTAGTAATCAATTATTCTCTCATATCAATGAGAAGAATCATAAGCAAATACTCAGGTTTGAAACCCAGATCATATAGAGAAGATATTGTGTTACATAGATTACACAGAGATTTGGTTTTTGGGTTTTCTTGGCAAAGATACTGGGGTGGTTTGTCATTTCCTTCTCCAGCTCATTTTACAGATGAGGAAACTGAGGCAAACAAGGTTAAATGACTTGCCCAGGGTCACATTATAGCTAGTAAGTATCTGAGGACACTTTAAAAGTTCCAAAATTGATCCTCTATAAGTCTTTCACCAATGTAGTGGCAACGGGCTTTCTTCACACCTCTGAGTTTCTATCCTATCTCTCTTGAAACATCCTGTTAGGTTAAAAAAAAAAAGGACCAAGTCTTACCTTGTTATTCAATTGAAATTGCTCTCACCAAAGTTACCAATGACCTCTTCATTGCCAAATCCTATGACCTTTTCTCAGTCCTTATCTTTTTGGACCTCAGTCCCTGATTCCCCTCTCCTCAATCTCCTTTGATGGATCATTTCACTATATTACCCCTCTCCACTATTAAATAAACTCCAGTGGCTCTTTATTACCTCCAGGATCAAATAGAAAATCCTCTTATTTGGCTTTTACTGTCCTTTCCAATATGGCCTCTTTCTGTCTCTCTATTCTTCATATTCCAAACTTCTCAGATCCACTGACACAGCCTCCTTGTTTTTCGTTTCACAAGACACTCAATCTCCCTACTTTGGGCATTTGTAGTGTCTTTCCCATGCCTGGAACTCTCTCCCTCTTCATTTCCACCTCCTGGCTTCCTGGTTTTCTAAGCATCTCACCTTCTGCAAGAAGCTTTTCCTGGTTCTCCTTAATCTTGTGCCTTCCTCTTGAGAGCATCTCCTATCTAACCTGGACATGCCTTGTTTGTACGTTGTTTTTCACGTTGTCTCCCCCCAGAGACTTTTTATTTTTTTTCCTTTCCTTGTATGCTATGCACTTAGCATAGTACCTGGCACACTACAAGTGTTTAATAGATGCTTAGAGACTGATTTATTCTACTCAGTGGTGGAGGGTAGCACAAGTTACATTATAGCAAGGCAGATTTTGGTTCAATAAAAGGAGCATCCTAATAATGAAAACTGACCCCGAATTAGAAAGGATTGCCTCAGGAGATCGCTGGATAGCTTCAAATGGAAATTGGGTGACCTGTCAAGGGTGCCGCTGAGGGGATTTGTAATGGCTTAACTAGAGTTATCTGGGCCCTTTCCAATGCTGACATTCAGTAACTCCTTAGATTTCCAAATCAGTTACTACCAATATTAAACATGCAGGATATTTGGTGATTGGGGTATGAAAGGAGCAAGAAGTTGCTGACAGTATCCCTAAAAAGGGAACCACTTTGAGACTGCTTATAACTCACTCTCATGTAATAGCATGAAAAGCTCCCACCACTCTACCGTACTTCCAGAGCCAAATGTGTTAGTGGGCAGACATGACAGTGAGAAAACCAGGTGAGATACCTTTGTGGTAGAACAAAGGCGACTCTTTGTGCTTGGGCTAAGAGTGTCTTTTCCTACATGTCTTTTCTCTTTGGGAAGTCACATGTGCTAGTCCAGGGGTTCTTAGGTTATTTTGTGTCATGAATCCCTTTAGCAGTTTGGCAAAGTCTATGGACTCCTCAGAAGAATGTTTTTAAATGTATAAATGTGGATAAGAACAAATCCCAAAGTCTAAAACAGTTTTAGAAAGAAATTCATTAGGCCATTTGTCAGAGAACAAGCCGGAAAGGAAGTGATTCCCTTTCATCCAGGTCTGGAAGGTTTACATTGTATAGGATTTAGACAAGGTGTGTGTGTGTGTGTGTGTGTATGTGTGTGTGTGTGTGTGTATGCATGTCTGTGTGTGCTCATCCTTTGTTGCCGAAGAAGACCATGCCATCAGAGAAATGATGACATGACTTGCACTTGACTTTGTTTTGAATGAGGGAGGGCTGTGCAGGTCACCAGCCTCGCTTCTCCTCCAGAGCTGTCTGAATCCAGTGACCAGATATTCATCAGGATGACTGGAGATGACCCAGGAGGAGGCAATTGAGATTAAGTGACTTGCCCAAGGTCAAGTGTCTGAGGTGAGATGAACTCAGGTCCCTGCACAAGAGTAGGGCAAATTGGATGGATATCAGTAAATGTAAATAGTCAATAAAATTTGGGCAAAATTGAAACACAAAGGGAACTGAAAGCACAAGCTTGAGCAAACCCCAAACAAGAATGCCAGGACCTGGGGGAATCCAAAATTCCTCATAGCCATCTCTGGCATTCCTAAGAAATTGCTGAAGTCAGGAAAAAACTTCTGGGTATAAACAATCTAATCCTGTGAAGTTGGATCTAAACAGTATAATGGTTAATAAGTTTTCCAAACAATATGACAAAACATTTCCACATAAAATACATAGGAGTACAAAGAAAACCATATTGCAATATAGTTATAAAAAAGGTTTTTGTAAAGTTCACAGATCCAAGTTAAGAATATCTAGGTTCCATTGTGCTACTGAGCTATAAAGGTTATGAGACCCTGAGACCAGCCTTGTTGATTTTCTGTTTTGTTTTTTACAATATAACACACTACCACTGAAGTATAGGATGTTATAAAAGAAAGAGAAGCTAAAGTTGGGTAATCAGTGGGGGTCCTGGTCTGAATCAAAAGGTAAGGAATAAGTGAGCATGTAGGCCACCACCTATGTATAGATATATAGATTCCAGGTGACACCCACCTGCACTAACTGAACTATTGAAATAACTGCCTCTTAGGTCTGCCTCCCCCTGTCTCTCCCCTCCTCCAATCAGTCCTTCACACCATTGCCAAACTAATATTTGGGTGTAGATCAGCTCATCTCCCTCCTCTACTCAAAAAGCTCCAGCAGTTTCCCTACTTCCTACTGAATAAATTCAAATCTTTTGCTTAGCTTTCAGAGCTCCCAGAATGAGGAACCAAATTTTCTCATGTTATTCCCCTCCATGACCTCTTTGATCCTGTCAAACCAGACTATTCCTGGCACTTCAATTAAATTCTGAAGTATTCTACTTGAAAACTTCATGTTGTTATCTATGCCTAGAATGACATTTTTTTCCTATTGAATTCCTACCCATTACTTAAAACCCAACGTAGAAGGAATCATTGAATCTTAGAAAAAAAGAAATTTTTGAGGTTTATTTAGTTCAATTCCCTACTCGAGGCAACCCTCATGTATATGTATACATTTATGTACATCTACACATTTGTGTGTATTTATACATGTGTGTTTTGCTCCCAGAGAGAGAAAATTTGCTAGTACCGGTAGCCACTTAATACCCATTGGGTTTTGAAGATACCCTTAGTGTTTTGTTTGACTCCAAATCATGAGTCTCCCCGCTTCCTTTAACTAATTTGTGACAAGATAACTCACAACTTTATAGCATATAAAGGACCATATCAATCCATATAGCATATCAAAGCCAGGTCAACCACACCATACTGTCTACATTAGACTGAACACTTGTGAAGTCTATGGAGGAAAAAAGAGGAAGGATGACTGGTGTGTGTGTGTGTGTGTGTGTGTGTGTGTGTGTGTTTGTAATACACTACTATTGTATTTTTACCTATATGAAAACTCTATTTTGAAACAAAAATAAGCCAGGGAAAATGTTTAAAATCACAAAACCATGAGTCTTGGTCTTGTGTTAAATAAAATACACAATTACTTTATACATCATGAGGTTTTTCAACATACAATGACTTTTCCAACACCTTGAACAGGTACACATATATATTCTGTATAGACGGAATGTCCCCAAAGTCTTAGTGCAATTTTAAGCTTTAAGGCCTTGAATATAATCGATCATAGTCATAAGTGCTTCTGCCACTGCAGAGCTCAGATGGTCCACAACTTATCTCATGTCATTCTTGCTCATTCATGCCTCTCCATAAGTCATCCATGAAGAGTCTACCCAGCATACTAGGAGCATTTTGTTACTATTGTAGCAGAGCCAACATGGCGCCTGGACTCTCCTCTCTCTCTCATTCTTACTCCTGACTGGCCTACCTGCTCTTCTGCAATGTAAACCCTTCATCCATTCTGTCTTTTGCTTATGACTAATCCAACCTCTTTCAGTCATCCAGCATCATGGCATAATGGAAGGAACACTGCCTCTGGAAGCAGAAGATCTACGTTGGCATCCTGTGCTTCCTATTTGGCAAAGTCACTTAACTTCTATGGCCTATTTTTCTTAATCTGTAAAATGAAGGAGTGAGGGGAAACAAATTTTAAATTCTCTTCTGATTTTAAATATTTGAAAGTTACTTCATCCAGGGAGTTACCCTCTAGTAGGTAAAGATTATTTTGTCACACGAACTTTAAATATCATTTTGTTTTGTACTTTGCTAATGCATTTATCATATAATTTGGGATATTAAAATTAACTCTGTATGTAAATTATTCTCCTCCTAGATCATGAACTCCATGAGGGAAGGGACCAGGTCTTATCTAAACTTTCCTTCTCCCCCAATACCAAATACAATGCTTTCTCAGTTTTATAAAAATGATTGTGGCACTTGATTCATTTGAAATTTCTTGTTCCCTCTGCACAGAAAGTAAAGAGGTGAGTAGGCCTTTATAAGAATAAAAATTAAAAATAAGTAAGTTGTCTTGAAATACATTTATCTAGGCACACTAGGAGGCTATTTTTCTCTTTCCTCAGCATCATCTAGCAGAGGTCAATGCCAGAGGCAGGTGCCACAGGACATGAGCCATTGTTCCTTCTAAAATGGCAACTCCTAGGGGAATAACCAGTGCTCAGCTGAGGGCTGAAAGGCAGCAGGAGCCACAGAGATTCCAAGCAGCCATCTATTATCACAAAATAGCCTCAATGAATATTGACAGCAACATACTGCCTCAAACTTTCCTCCAGGACCATTTGCTCATCTACATGGCTCATATCCAACCATGAAATTGGCCCTCTTTTCCCCTGGTTAAAATGGCACCCAGACTCTTTCCCTTGTAAGGGAAGGAAGAATTTGACCTTGTAGCTCTGTTGACCCCAAATTTAAGTTTTTCCCACCTGCCAAGAGAGCAGTGACCCATTCTAGATTAGAATGCATAAATGTACTTTATAAACCAACATTAGTTCACTGTTCCCCAAGGGAGATGATAACCAGCAGTGTCCTACATGCCTATGCTGCCTTTCTAATTCATTTGACACTCCATAAAGCATACACACACACGCACACACATACACACACACGCACGCACGCACGCACGCACATACACACCCCAGTTTTTCCAAAATACTTCTAATTTCACTAAAGTAAAGTAAGACTTCAATGATGCTTGGGAAAAAAATGTCTTTGTCGAAGTTCCATTTGGAAGATATGGTCACCAAATCCATAAAGGAATGGCAGGATTAGACAGAAAAATCACTGTCTAGTAGAAAGATCAAACCAAGAGGAGCTAAGTCAAAAAGCAGTGAGCCCTTCTTTATAATACAGATTTTTATAATGGGTGGAATGGGGGAGGGAAGCAACTCAGCAAAATTAATTTTTGCTTACTAGTTCAGCATTTCTGGACAAATAATTCCATACCTCAGTTTCCTCATCTGCAAAATAAAGCATTAGATAAGATGACCACTTCATGTACATGTTTAGATATGGCCAATATGGAAATGTGTTTTGCTTGAATACGCATATTTGTTCCAAGGGGTCTTCCCCTCCCCCATCACCACCAGTGAAGGGGCAGGAGTAGGGGGGAAGGGAAAGAATAGAAATGAATATTAATTGAAACAAATAACAAAAAGAGTCATTGTAAAAATTAATAAATTAATTAAAAGGTGAAGTCATCTTCTTAAACGAACTGATTCATAATGAAGTAAGCAGAACCAGAAAAAATATATATACAATGACTACAATAATGTCAAAGGAAAATATCAATAAATTGAATGCCGTAGAATTATAATGATTAAGCTTGGCTCTGGAGAAAATGCAACCTCCCTTCTTTGCAGAGATGGTATCTAATGAGTGGAATATTGCATATATAGTTAGTCACCGTTGACGTGTTAACTAGCTTGGCTGAATTGCTTTTTTAAAAATCTCTATTTAGAAATCTTTTTAAGAAATGGATAGGGATGGGAAGGAACTTTCTAAAAAAGAAGATGATATAAAGATTAGGGATATCGATAAAATGAGATTAAAATTAAAAAACAACGAAAGATGATTTCTAAGCTCTCTTCTAGCTCATCAGCAAAGTCGTGAATGTCACCGAATTTGGATCTCTTAGCCTAGGCTCAACTTCTCCAAGAATCCCCCTCGTGACCAATAAGACACATCTCCAGCTTGATGGGAGATTTCATCCGGGCTTCACTAGAGACACAGGTTTTTCCCTGTTTGTGAAAAAGGATATTTCCACCCTCCCCTCCTGTGGTTTTCATGCCTGGGGCAGAGTGAGGCTGCAAAGGATCAAGTGTTCAGGAAGCTCTCACTTCCCATGGTGATTCAGAGCCAGAATCCACAGACATCATCAGCACACATTCAGTCGTGCTGTGTCTCACATCTGTAACACTTTGAGTGCCTCCAGCTTCCTCCATGGAGTGTGGCCGAGATCTGTGACACATCCTTCTGCTCCTCCCCAGCTCATCCCCATGGTCTCCGTTGTTTTTTTGTTTTGTTTTGTTTTGTTGTCATTTTTTAATTATCCTCAGGGAACCCAGGAATCTTGCTAAGATTTCTGTATACATGAAATGTCTTTTGAAATCTTCCAAAATGCAAGTGAACGTTGGGAATGATTTCTTTATTTAACAAGATGTGAGGGGGAATGTATGGTCCTGAGAGGGCATCTCTCCTTGCTCTGACATGAGGAGAGGAGTGAGAGGACACCATCCCACCTATTGTCCTCCCCCTGCCACCTCTACCTCCAATTGAGTGACCTTGGGCAAGTAATTTCATTTCTGAGCCTCAGTATCCCTCTAGAAAATGAATGATCTCTACAGTTCCTTCCAGATCTGCCAGTCTACATATGTAACTGATTCTAACGATAAACCTTTGTCCCTACTTCCAGAGCACCCCTCTGCCCTAATTGTGCCCCATCTGGAATTACGTACCTGCTTTCCAGATGACTTAGCAAGGACCACCATGAAATCAAGCTCAATTAGAATCACTGGATCTCAGAAGGTTAGAACTGGAAGAAACATTGAAGGTCATCTAAGTCAGGGTTTCCTAACTTTTGGAGGGTCATGAGCCCCTTTGGATGTCTTATAAAGTCCATGAACCTCTTCTCAGAACATTTTTAAATCCATAAAATATATAGGATTATAAAATATATAGGATTATATATATTATATAAATATAAATATATGGAAATAGTTATCAAAATATCAAAATAATTCACTGATGCCCCCCATCCCAGATTAAGAACCTCTGACCTAAACCAGCCTCTTCACTTGACACATGAGGAAATAGGATCAGAAAAGTGAAGTAATTTGTGCAACATTCAACAGCTAATTAATAGCGGAGTTGGGTTCTTTACTAAGTCCTTTACTAAGGTTTTTCCAACTACACCACAATATCTTTTTTATGTTAAAAAAATCCCAACCCTATGAAAATCATGGATAAAATGAACAAAGACTTTTCCCCTTAATTCTAAAATAGATTTCCCCCAACTCCCACCCCCACCCTGGAAACTTGCACGTAGTGAAGTAAAGGCATTTGAAAAAAAACTATTTCCCCCACCAGATACAACACTCACAGAAGAAATTATTCCCTCAAGAGCTGGCATATATAAATATATATATAAGAAAATATAAGTGGATTTTCAAAGGGTTTGAGTAAAATTAGGAATGACACGAACATAAAGGGCTATTCTGAGAACCTGGGACCTAACTTACCTTTAAGGCCCACATGAAAAATGCCAACCAAGACACCTCAAGTCTCTTGGAGGCTTGCATTGGCATCAGAATCCTGGCCTAGTCCAACTCAGAATGCCAATCTTTTCTCTTTATTTACTGCTCCTTCTATTGTATTAGGATGGGGATGGAAGAAAAGGATATATCCAAGAAGCAAAGAGACTTAGAAATGGTTATTAGCTTAGGAGTACAATTTTAGAGGATAAATCCCCTTACTCATGCTCCCATTTATCCTTCCTTTGTTGCAGAGGAAAATTAACCTGAGGTGTCAAACATTCATCCCAAGTCTCTCCCTTTAAGTGCCCAACTCCTAGACAGAATTATCGGCTTTCGATGCCTTCTCTTCCACCACCCACTCACTTCTCAATCTCTTGCAATTTGGATTGCAGCTTCATCACCCAAATGAAGCTGCTTTTTCCAAGGTCATCAGTGATGTTCTGAATGCTATATCCAGTGGCTTTTTCCTAGGCATCCTCCTCCTTGACCTTTCTTCAACTTTTGATGATATTGCAGACATCTTTTCCACGACTCTGCTCTCTCCTGGTTCTGTCTGTCAGGTATTTACTCCTCGGCATATTTTTGCTTATTTATCTTTGGTCTCTTAACCAAGGTTATCCTGGTCCCCTTTTTCTTATCTGCATGTTTTCATCCAAATATCATATATAGCACTATTGTGCTTTTTCCAAATTCTTTCCAAAATGGTTGGACTCATTCAGAGATCTACCCAGTTATATCACTGCCAGTCCTCTATCTCAAAGAGAAAAAAGAAAAATAAAAAGGTCCTATACATAAAAAAATATTTATAGGAGGGTTTTTTTGTGTTGGCAAAAAAAATTTGAAACTAGAGGGATGCCAATCAATTGGCTGAACAAATTGTTATATGTGAATATAATGGAATACTACTGTGCTGTAAGAAATTACAGGAAACATGGTTTCAAAAACACATAGATTTATATGAACTTAGGCAGAGCGAAGTAAGTATGATTAGAAAAATAATTTTACTATAATATCCATACTATGTGAAACAAAGGATTTTAAAAGACTTAAGAATTCTGATCAGCTAAATGATTCATTCCAGAGGTCTAATAAAGAAGAATGTTTTCAACATCATAACAGAAAGGTGATGGAATACATTTTGGACATGGAAAAAAAAAGGTAGTATAATATAGACAGAAAACTCTAAAATGTACATATCTAACTCCAACCCTGTTCCTCAGTTCCAGTCACATGTTATCATCTGTCTGTTGGAGATCCCCTCCTGCATGTCCTGAAAGCATCTCAAATTCAACACGTCCAAAATAGAAATCATTATCTTTCCCTCTTCCTCCCCCACAACCTACCCCTCCTCCAAGATTCCTTAATTCTATGGAAGGTCTTCTTCCCAGTCACCTGGAATGATCTCTGCTTCCTGACTTCCATAGCTCCCTTCAAGTTTCAGCTAAAATCTCAGTTTTTACCAGAAGTCTTTCCTAGTGTCTCTTAACTCTAGTGCCTTCTTTCTGGAATCATCTCCAATTGACCCCATATGTATCTTGTTTGGAAATATGTTTGCATTTTTCTCTCTCCTATTAGATTTTGAGCTCCTTGAGAGCAGGGAATGTTTTTGGGGGGTTTTTGCCTTCGTAACTCCAACACTTAAAAGAGTTGCCTGGCACATAGCAGATGCTTAATAAATCCTCGTTGACTTGGCCTAAATTCATGACTTTGGAGTCACTTTTCATCCTTTCCTCTCCTTCATTCCTCCTATCAACCAGTTACCCAGTTCCTGGTGATCCTAACTCCACAACGCATTTTGCATCTGTTCCCTTCTTTCCAACCATGTAGCTTCCCTACCAGTTCAGGCTTTCTTCTGCAGTACCACACTGTCTCTCTTATCAGCAATTTGGAGCCAGTAATGCTGGTGCTTAGTGTAGGCAATTGAGTGCTTCAAATGGGCTGTATTTGTTTGTTTACATAGAGGAAAACATTAAAATCCTAAGCAGTGCTTCACCTCAGACTATTCTGAGTGGCCCATGAGAGAGAGCATAATCTAATTAATTAAGTCCAGAGATTGAAAGGGAGTGACCTGGGTTGTCTTTTCAATTCTTCCACTGATATACAGTAGGCCTTTTCCCCGGACCTGTCTGTGCCTCAAGTTCTTGATCGGGAATATAAAAGCATAAGATTCCCTTGCCTTGTGTTTAGTCACAGTAACTCCGAAACTGTATTTTAAAGGTTTGAGATGGGAGTGGGGTGCTGAGGGAAAGGTTTGAGGGTAGAAGGGGATGAGCAGAGAGTCATAGAACTCATGAGAAAATGTTTATGAAGGGAGTCCAGCTCAGCTATGCTAAGATATTCAGTGTTAGTGACTGGCCTCTGATAGGATCAGAGAGCCCCACGGGGCTTGGGGCCCTGTGGAGGTAGCTTGTCCTTTGGTCATTTTTAGCTTTGGAGCAGCAAAGACCTCCCAGTCCCTCAGGCCCCCCTGGTGGGTCCAGCGTCCCAGACATTTCCCCCAGTCTGCTTGGCAGAAGCAACCCTGCCCTTCCAGGAATGCCTGCACATCTTAGAGGAAATCAGAATATTTTTTTTGATGTGAAAAGTAATTTTTTGCCCTTAAGTAGGGGCTGCAGAGATACGTTTATCAAGCTCTTTCCCTCCTAGTTTCAATGAGCTTGTTTACCAAGCAGTTCTAAAATATGACCCAGTTCCGAGTCCCCCAGAGGACTTTGTGAGGGTCAGGCTCACCCCTGCAGCTCCACTTCTTCATTGATTTGTAGAGACTGACAGCCCAGAGCATTGATCAGGATGTAGATCTGAACTAGAATCTCAACTCAAGCAAGATGGCACAGCTTCCTGGGAAGAATTGAAAAGCTGAAGGCTCCTGCCATTTTTCCCCCTCTCCAGAATAGTTTTCAGCTTTCAATTATTATAGGGCAAGAGTGAACCCTTGACTTCCATCATGCTCCAAGAAAAGACAAACATTGTCTCGGGCCCTAACCCTCTAGTGCTCCCCATTTCCTCTGGATTGTCAGGAGAATCAGGAGAGATTCCCCAGGAATCCTGATTGGCCAAGGACGATCTGAAGGAAAATCAAGTCAGGAATGAAAGGAGAGCAACAAGGAAGAGATTTATGTCTGTTACTACCCATCTGCAAAGCTAAACAAAAATAGCTGAAATGCCGCTTTTCTGCTTTATCGGCTCTGTGAATGAGCATATAAATTTCTATGACATTTCTGGAGGTTTGCTGAAGGGGAGAAAAACCCCTCCCCCAGGACCTGGGCAGCAGCAGCCATGGCATATGGTTTGCTGAAATCGGAGCTGAGCGTGTTTTGTGTGTGTTTGCATTAAAAAGGTGACTTTGGAGTCATTTCGGAACCAGGAAGACTTTCTCTTCATCCCTTTTTGGTTGTTCTTTTCTTTTCCTTTTTTTAAATATCATCTAAGCTGATGCAGCTGTCACAGCCAATAACTCTTAAGCAGAGAAGTTGTGCCCTATTTCATGACAGAGAAGCCTTGAAAAATGCAGATTTTGTTTGCAGCTTTTGCCCTGCTTCTGTGCTGGTAGGCGTGTGTTCAGCCACTTAAGCATGAAGCGGTCTTCTGACTAACAAGTTCACGCGTAGGTGGCTGTGAATGCCCCTTTTCTCTGGGGAGGGAGTTCAGAGAGGATCCAGGAAAGGACCAGGCTTTGCTAAGGGATGGGACTGAAGCTACTTTCATTTCTTCTAGGAGGAATCCCTTCCATAATAAGGAAATACAATCATAAATGTGTGTTGAATATGTATTCAGTGCTATGAAGGATGCTTATAATCTAGTAAGGGAAAACAGATATAGATGCATAAAAATTAAAATATAATAAGTGTATCATAGATGTTTGGATTTGGGCAGCTAGGTGGCAAAGGAGATTGAGCCTAGAGTCAGAGACTCAGCTTCCTGAGTCAAATCTGACACTTGTTAGTTTTTGTGTCCCTGAGCAAGTCACTTAACCCAGTTTGCCTCAGTTTCCTCATCTGTAAAATGAGCTAGAGAAGGAAATGGCAAACCACTCTATTGTCTTTACCAAGAAAACCCCAAAGGAAGTGACAAAGAGTCAGACATGAGTGCAGAGACTGAAGAACAACCAGAGATTTGAATAAAATGCTTGAAGAGGTCAGGGGAGAAAAGTGACGGAAGGTTTCATGGGAAAGATAGGACCTGTACCAGATCTTTAAGAGACTTCAATATTGAGGAACCTCTAGGAACAAGGGGATATTTATTGCAGAGGGCACAGGGAAAAGGTGGGTTGGAGGAGTTGGGAATTAAAGGAATATTAAATAATCCAATTTTCACCCTCTGCTTTCCTGCCCCTTTTTATGGGCTGTGCTCCCCTCATTACAATGTGAGCTTCTTGGAGGCAAGAGTATGTCACTCACTTTTATCTGTATCCTCCTCACTCAGTACAGTGCCTGGCTTGTAGCTGCTCTGGAAAAAAGGATCAATGATTTCCCCCCAAAAGATAGAGAAACATTATTTTCATCTTGCTTTGCTGCTAAGGACTCCACTCTTTTCATATTGGCTAAAATGACGTTAGCCCATGAAATTTATTTCCATTCTGGAAACCACCTTCATGATCCAAGGGAATAACGGTAAAGTGTTATTCTGCCACAACAGTGCTCACCATCTTGGAGAACTGCAAAAGAAATCAAACCCCTCAGTCCCCAATTCTATCACCTTTGAACCTTTTCACTCAGTAGATGGAACCGTATTACTGTCCTTCAGAACAACTCTGTGACACAGCCTTGTAATGTGGGGTAATGACTTTTGTAAATGGAATTTATTAAGCACCTACTATGTGCCAGGCTCTGTGTGAAGTTCTAGAAATACAAAGGCAAAAATGCACCCAAGGAGTTCACAGTCTGATGAGGGAAACAACATGCAAACAGCTATATACCCATAAAATATATACAGGATAAATTGGAGATAATTTCAAAAAGAAGGAATTAAGATTAAAAAGGAAGACTGCAATTGCAGAAGGTGGGATTTTAACTGCAACTTGAAGAAAGCCAGGGATGCAAGGAGACAAGATGAAGGAGGCAGTGCCAGACAAGGGGGATGGCCAGTGAAAATGCTCAAAGTTAGATGATGGAGGGGTATGTGAGGAACTGCCAAAAAGTTAGTGGCCCTGGATCACAGAGTTTTGGGGATTTAAGGGTTAGGTGGGAGATAGAGAGTAAGGTGTAAGAAAACTGGAAAGGTAGGATGGGGTCAGGTTGTGGAGGGCCTTTCAAGCCAAACTATCAGATAAGACATACAGGCGATGGGGTATAGAAATCTATCTTACCCTATGAGAAAATAGAGGGGAAGGGGAAAAGAGGAGGAGTGTGATAGTAGGGAAGGCAAATTGGAGGAAGGGTTAATCAGAATGCATGCTGTCTTGGGCTGGCCAGAGCGGAGAGATGGGGAGAAAATTTGGAGCTCAAAATCTTGTGGAAGGGAATGTTGGAAATTAAAATTTAATTAATTAATTAAAAACAAATTATCTTTTTGATAGTCGAGTGGAGGATAGACTGGAGCAGGGAGAGGCACTTGAGGCAGGGGCACCAACCAAAATTACAGTAAAGTAGAGGTATGAGATGATGAGAATCTGAAGTCCATTCTGCAGGATTATATATACATAGTGCTCAAGGCAGTGGGATAGACCGATGCACAAAACGGTTCTCATTTCTGGGACAGCCTTGGATGTGTTGGTGGCTATAATACCAGGACAAGTTCAATGGTGGATACTGTATAGCTCTGGCTTCCTTTATTCTCACAATCTCCCTCTCATCCATGCTTCTGGATGGTGCTCGGAAATCTGTCTGAACCTTAACAGGAGTGCAAAAGGACAAGCCCTCTGCCGTCAGCAGCAGCAAAATGTCAAGCTCATGAGACAGATGCTAATGGATGCAGGCCTCCCTGAGGTTCGCTGTCCCAGTCACATCACTGTCCGGGTCACAGATGCTGTTAAAAATGCAGAGATCTGTGATGAACTAATGAATAAGCATAATCCATCCAAGCAATGAAACGACCCTCACAGTTCCACATGGAGAAGAGCTCCTCCATATTGTCGCAACCCCTCACCAACACTATAGATGATTAACTGTTTCCATACAAACCTTCTGGCTACTTGGAAACTTGTTGGGTAATATAGAGAAAGATATCTCCCCTCCCCAGCAGGATGTTCTTACATGGAGAGGTCATAAGTGAAAGACAAAAGAAAATGTACAAATATTTACAAACAAGCTATATACAGGATGAACTGGACATAATTAAAAGAGAGCATTTTAAGGCTCTCAGATTAAGAGGGGTTGGCAAAAGCTTGCTGTAGAAAATGGAATTTTGTGTTTAACATGACTACACATGTACAGTCTATGTCGAACTGTTTGCCTTCTCAGTGTGGAGTGGGGGGAATGGAGGAATAGAGAATTTTAAACTCTAAGTTTTAAAAATGAATGCTGAAAAATGTTTGCACATATAACCAGGGAATAATAAAATACTAAATACACATAAAAAAAGAAAATAGGATTTTGGTTGGGACTTAAGAAGGAAGCCAAGGAGGTCAGTACTTGGGGAAGGGGGAGAAGTGCTCCAAGTATGGGGGACAGCCAAAGAACCAAGAGATAGAGTGTCTTATGTATAGGACATCCAGGAAGCCAGTGTCACCAGTTTGAAGAATACATGACAGGCAGTAAGATGTAAGAAGACTGGAAAGATGAATGGTTAGGGTGGGGAGAGAGGTTATGAAGGTCTCTGAACACCAAACAGTGACATTTTGTATTTGACCCTGGAAGCAAGAGGGAGCCACTGAAATTTATTGATTAAGCAGGTGACCTGGTGGGGCCTGAGAGTTAAGAAAAAATCATTTTAACAATTGAATGGAAGAATGAGGAGAAACTAGAGGCAGACAGACTCGCCAGCAGGCTATTGCAGCCTCTGCCAGGGTGGCAGCAGTATCAAGAGAAGAGAGGGAGGAGTATTGGAGAAATGTGGCAAAGGAGAAATTGGAAGGCCCTGACCACAGATGGGATGTGGGGGCTGAGAGATTGTGAGGAGCTGAGGATGACACCTGTGTTGTGAGCCTCAGAGAGAACTGAAATGGGAAATCGGAAATCACAATGAGAATGAAGAACAGGACTCTATGAGGTCAATAGATTATGTTTGGATAAGAGCATTTCAGAACTCATGAGCATGGAGGTGATACATTTGTGAGTTACGTCAAGATCAAGGGCATGACTGTCTTTATGTGTGACTGAGGTGGGGTAGAAGAATACGTCACAGGAAATGAGTAGGTGGAAGAACTGAGTGATTAGGGAGTTTGAGGGAAACTTTATATGTCAGCTAAAGTCCCATAGTATGAAGGCAGGAGCTGTGGAGGAAACAAAAATTGTGAGACATACCAAACTCATTGAAAAATGAAGAGAAGTGAACTGGAGGTCTGGAGACAGCAATTACAGGATTTTGATGGGGTGGTAGATATGGATTGTATAAACCTCAGAGAAGAGATTATGGAGTGATAGAGGTAGGGGAAGAAAATGGAAGTGGCAGTGGGAAAAGAAGGAATATGCCAATTCCCCTGCCTTCACCAGAGAGCCAAGGGGAAATAAATGAAGATTCTGCCAGCATTGGAAAGGGTGCCCAGGGAGGTTGTGTCATCAGGAAGGATCCAAGTCTTGGTGATTGCTAGAAGATGAAATGAGTAAGAGTGGAAAAGGTTTAGGATGACGAGGATGTTGCCTGTGGAACAGGCAATGGGCACGATGGAAAGGATGGATGGCATTTGGTAGGGACTTTGGTAGGGTAGGGTTGAGGGAGATGAGAACAAGAAATTGAATGGTGGGGGATGGGGAATGGAATTTGAATGATGGCCTACACGGCTTCAGAATCACTGAGATAAACTCAAAGTTCCTCACTGAGTAGAAGACCACTCCTCTTTCCAGAGGAGACTGAAGATGAGATAGCAAAAGAAGGTGCACAGTAAGATGAGAGGTTCCTTTTCACTTCTTTTCTCTCTAAAGGTTGTAGATTAGAGAAGAGACAGAAAGTGAACCTCAATATGAAGGAGCTGGAAGTCCTACCACCCATAGACTTTGTTCATTTTCCCACAGGAGGCAAGTGGAGCAGGAGATGGAAAGTCTAAGGGGAAAGGCTCCTCTCTGCAAGAGAGGCTCTAAGCTTTCCTGGTGGGAGATCAGGATGGCAGCAGAAGGTAGAAGTTGCCTTGTGCTGGCAGAGATGGAAGTTGCCAACGTCATTCCCTACCAACCTTCCCCCAACGGCATGCAGAGGAGACAGAAGGGATGAATCCCATAGATCTCCAGTATAAATCTTCATCATCCATCAATGCCTTGGTCAAGTCCTATCTGCTCCTTGAAGACTGCCCAGTTTCCCTTTGATTTCTACCTCCATTGAGTTCTTTCCATTGGAGAACAAATTTGGATGCAGTAGAGGAATGAAGAACAGTATTATAGAAAGATCTCTGGATTTAAAATGAGAAGACCTATATTCAAATCTTGCCTTGGACACTTACTACCTATCCTTAGCTATCATTTATAAAGCACTTTAAAGTTTGCAAAGCATATTATCTTATTTGAGAAAATAATATGCAAATATTATCTTATTTGAGCCTCAAAACACCCCTAGGAGGTGGGTGCTATTATCATCCCCATTTTACAGGTGGGTAAACTGAGGTACACAGAGGGTTTTTTTTGTTTGTTTTTTTGTTTTGTGTGTGTGTGTGTGTGTGTTTTTAAGTGATTTCCTCAGGTTCTAACAAGTAAGTGTCTGAGTCTGCATTTAAACTCAGGTCCAGCATTCTATCCACTGTCCCACCCAGATGCCTGCTTCCTTGAGCAACTCAGTGTAGTGGAAGTCTCCTGGGCCACAGTTTCTTCATCTGTACAATGAGGGATTTATACTAACTAGATGATGTCTGATATCCCTTCTGATTCTAAATGCAGGGATCCTCAGGCATGATACTCAATTATCAAAGTAAGAATAGGGATGCTCCATGAAGAGAGAAAGAGGCGTTAGGCATGCACTTTGCCAAGTACATAATCTTTCAGCCTTTGCTGACAGCAAGCTTAGAGGAGGGAAAGGAGAAAGAAGAGGATGAAACTGTCCATATGAACTAAGGGAAGTCTCTGACCTCTCCAAAAATTGGACCCCTATTTTTTTTCCTCTGTAACATAAGGGGATTGTATTACATGGTCTCTATAAATACTTGTTGGATGAATCAAGGCCCCTCCTAACTTTAAGGTGCAATGTCTTTGTTGATGCAAGGCATACAGGGAAATCATGCAAATGGGAGCAAACCATGTCCTGCTGATTTCCCAAGTCCCTCTTGTCCTTTCTGACCAGATGTGGCTCCAAGATGCTGAGCCTTACTTAACCCAGTCAGAGCATTGTCATTAGGCAAACAGAACCCCAGGGTGCTCTGAAGATCCCTGGCATTATATGCCAGACCTTTGAAATGCAAAAGCCATGGTGCCAGTAATCAAATTGCTCCTTCAAGATAGACGGAAACACGAAATGCATTTTGTCTCGTTTTCCCTCTGAAGGGTGGTCTTTGTAATGAAAATGATCCTGAGATACTTGAAAGGGGAAAGAGAGCCCGCCAGGCTGTGCCAAGAGGTGTTGTGATGGGGGAAGGAGGATGAAGGAAGCACCACAGGCTTTCCTGGGAGCTTGGAATGACATAAATCTTTTCCCCCTCCTCCTGAGGAGACTTAGCTGCTGAATTCTCTTATTTCAGAAGGGGCCTCAGCTCTTTCAAGCGCATGTGAGAAAGATTTAGGGCTTTTTTTAGTTCAGTGGGGTTTTTTCAGTTGTGCTCTACTCTTCATGACCCACTTAGGGGTTTTCTTGGCAGAGGTACTGAAGTGGTTTGCCATTTCCTTCTCCAGCTCATTTTACAGATAAGGAAACTGAGGCAAACAAGATTAAGTGACTTGTCCAGGGTCACACAGATAGTAAGTATCTGAGACCTGACTTGAATTTAGGAAGATGAGTTCTTCCTGACTCCAGGCCTGGAACTCCCACAGAAGGTTAGACTGGAAAGGACTTTGAAGATAATCTTATCCAAACCTCTTATTCTACAGATAAGGAAACTGAGACCCACAATGATAAAGGGATTTGTCCAAGGTCAGATAAATGAGGATACTATCCTGGAGCAAAAGAAGACTTAGCAGGAACATGATAATGGGTTCCAAATACTTGAAAATACTTGGCTAGCTAATGTGTTTTTGAGGAAGGATTAGATTTGTTCTATATTTCTCAAAAGATGAGTATCTGGTCACTGGATCCAAATGGCTCAGGAGAAGAAGTGAGGCTAGTGACCTGCACAGCCCTCCCTCACTCAGAACAAAGTCAAGTGCAAGTCATGTCACCATCCCCTCTGATGGCATGGCATTCTTCGGCAATGAAGGACGTTCCTTTTCACAAAAACAACAACCAGGAACCTGTGTCGCTAAGTAAAAAGGGTGTGTGTGTGTGTGTGTGTGTGTGTGTGTGTGTGCGTGCATGTGTGGTGTGGGTGTGTGTGTGGTGTGTTTGTGTGTGTGTGGTGTGTGTGTGTGGTGCATGTGTGTGTGGTGTGTGTGTGTCTGGTGTGTGTATGTGTGTGTGGTGTGTGTGCATGTTGTGTGTGTGGTGTGTGTGTGGTGTGTGTTGTGTGTGCGTGTTGTGTGTGTGCATGTGTGTGTGGTGTGTGTGGTGTGTGTGCGTGTGTGTTTGTTATGTGTGTTATGTGTGTGGTGTGTGTGGTGTGTGTGGTGTGTGTGGTGTGTGCGTGTTGTGTGTGTGTGGTGTGTGTATCTGGTGTGTGTGTATGTGTGTGATGCGTGTGTGGTGTGTGGTGTGTGTGTGGGGTGTGTGTGGTGTGTGTGTGGTGTGTGTGTGGTGTGTGTGTTGTGTGTGTATGTGTGTGGGTGGTGTGTGTGTGTGGTGTGTGGTGTGTGTGTATGTGTGGTGTGTGTGTGTGGGTTGTGTGGATGTTGTGTGGGTGTTGTGTGTGTGTTGTGTGTGTTGTGTGTGGTGTGTGTATGTGTGTGTGGTGTGTGTGTGTGGTGTGTGGTGTGTGTGGGGTGTGTGTGGTGTGTGTGGGGTGTGTGTGGTGTGTGTGTGTAGCGTGTGTGTTGTGTGTGTGGTGTGTGTGTTGTGTCTGTATGTGTATATGTGTGGTGTGTGTGGTGTGTGTGTGCTGTCTCTGTGTGTGTATGTGTGTGTGTGGTGTGTGTGTGTTGTGTGTGTTGTGTGTGTATGTGTGTGTGTGTATGTGTGTGTGTAGAACAAAGGTGACTTCACCTCCAGGTATGGAGAACTTCTCAATGATTACAGCTCTTCAGCAATGGAACGGTATGTTCTGTGAAACAGTGAGTACCCTGGAGATTATCAGGCAGAGGCTGAATTTTTCAAGAATCTTCCAGAAAGGAGTAAGTTAAGTGACTATAGCACAGAGACTAGAATCAGGGAGACTGAAGTTCAAATCTGGCCTCAGACGCTTGCTAGCTATGTGTGCCTGGGAAAATCCCTTCATATCTATTTGCCTCATTTCCTCAAAATGGAGATAATTATATCACCTATCTCTGGTAGGGTTGCTGTGTCTATCAAACAGGATAACATTTGTAAAGGTTTTAGGATAATACCTGGTCCATAATAGGTGCTTAATAAATGCAGCTAGGTGCTGCAGTGATAGAGTGTTGGGCCTGGATTCAGGAAGACCTGAGTTCAAATACAGCCTCAAACATTTAGCAGTTAAGTGACCCTAGGCAAGTCACTTCACCCTGCTTGCCTCAATTTCCTCATGTGTAAAATAAATTTGAGGAGGAAATGGAAAACCACTTCAGTATCTTTGCCAAGAAAACCCCAGCTGTGGTTATATTATATATATGAATGAAATGACTGAACAGAGCAGTAAGTACTTGCTTCTTTCCTTCTGTGTCACGGAAAAGTTGGCTTAGATCAGGAATAGAAATGGGGGCACTAAACAATAAATAGAAAAGTTTTGTAGGCAATATATTAACTTAGGAAACCACCTACTCACATTATCTGTGACCTATTGGATTTTTATTTATTTTGTTAAATATTTCCCAATTATATTTCTTTCTTTGGGGGTGCACTCAGGAGCGTTTGTGGCCCATGGGCCACCTCTGTTCTAGAAGATCTCTAAAATCTCCATGTTTCCACCTTTCTTCAATGCCGAAACTCCATGGAGTGTGTGAAATATTTAGTAGGAAGCCTCGCCTTTTCTCATCCTCACAACAAGGCTTGCTGTATGTATCCATATATCACCATCACTGTGAAATGTATTTTAAGGTCTCTGTGTACATTCCGATGCTAGGATCTATACAGAATTAGCTAGACATGTTTCTAGCTAGCTGAAAGTTTACTGTTTGAAACATATCACACAGATGCAAATAGACTTACAAAGAACACAAAGATCACATGATAGGAAAGACACTTTTAACCCCCTACATGGATATAAGAAAGAATTTACACCACATGCAGGGCTGAGAAACAGGAAAAGTAGAATTGAAACTTCCATATCCAACTACAGCAGGGTTTAATCCAACTGAGGTATCCTATGATCCAATATAGACTTGAAAGTAGAGGTGAGATTTCAGAAACTTTGGTGGGAAAGATTTTTTTTTCCTTTTTTTTTGAGAAATACATATATTTCAGTCTGACAAGGGCAGAGAATATAAGGCTTCTTTTGTGGGAGTATTATCAGAATAAATGAAAGGAGAGTCATTAAGATACTTTAAATGGTACTGAAAAAGGGAGCAGATGTGATTCCTGAGTCACCGTCAAAGATTACAGAGGACAGAAGTGTGACAGATCTGGCAAAGGGCAAATGCTGTCCCGATTTTCCAAAAAGGGAAGATACTTGAGTATGCAAACCATAGGTCAATGACCTTGACTTTGATTCCTGAAAACATAATAAAATGTATTATTAAAGAGATGATTGGCAAACATCTAGAAAGAGAATCAGTCTTCACAAAATTCCAATCTGACTTCATCAAGGGTAGTTCATGCCAGACTTAGCTTATTTGGACACCAATGGGCCCCTGCCTAAGGCTCTTCTGGACCCTCCTGGTTTTAGAGTGATTATCAGTAGTAACTGTTACTGTTTCCCTCCTAGTCTGATATCTTTCTTTTTCCTGGCCTCATTAAAGTGGCTGGCTACTGGCTACTTCTTAAACAAGACCTATTAAATGAATGGGTGTTACCTGACCCTAAGTGAGTACCAAGGTCTCCCAGTGCATCCTAGGTCATCTCTAGTCATCCTGATGAATATCAGGTCACTGGATTCAGATGGCTCTGGAGGAGAAGTGAGACTGGTGACCTGCACAGCCCTCCCTCCTTCAACAAAGTCAAGTGCAAGCCATGTCATCATTTCTCTGATGGCATGGTCTTCTTCTGCAAGGAAGGACGAACACAACAACTACCTTATTTGTAGTATAGTCCTAATCCTGAGTCAGCGGGGTAGCAGAGTGAATAGAGGACTGGGCTTAGAGCCAGAAAAACTCAAAGGAGACCTAGGGCTTTTGCTACTTGTGTGACCATGGATGAGTCACTTAACCCTTGCCTGCCTCAGTTTCCTCAACTGTAAAATGGGAATAATGATAGCACATACCATCCAGGGTTGTTGGGAGAATCAAATGTGATAATATTTACAAAGCATTTAGCACAGTGTCTGCACGTAGTAGGCACTTAATAAATGCTTATTCTCTTACCTTCTCCTACTCCAGTCTCCAGGTCAGGGTTTCTTGATTGAGCAAAATGCTACTTCAAAGGATCTCTTTCAACAAGGTGTCCTCTTCTTCCCATATATCAAAATTATTTAATCTTTTCTTAAAACTATGGAAAGAAAAATAACCTTGATCCATGTCTCTTATTATCAATATTAAGTGAGTTAAAAAAGTATACACCATTTTCATGGAGAAGATACAGCAAAGATTTTACATATATTATCTTACAAGAATTTTCTCATTTGGTTGTCACAACAACCCTAGTAGGCAGGTGCTATTGTTATCCTCATTTTACAGTACAGGAAATTGAGGTAAATAGATGTCAAGTGACTTTCCCAGGCTCATACAATTAGCAAGTATCTGAGACCAGCTTAGAATTTAAGTCTTCGTGCTTCTACTCCCACTACTCTAGTTAACTCCTATCTAGAGGATTCCTGAAAAATGGTGATTCAGTCTCTGTCTGAAAATCTCCAGGGAGCTCACTATTTCACAGTTAGAGTCCAAGCTAAAGAGAGATGCTCTAGGGATGGTAAGGTCCTCCCGATGTTTGCATACGACAGCTATTTAAAACCCTGGAACATTGCAGAACTTCTTAGGAAAGATCCAAAAATACTCAAAATAATTTAGTTTGATCATCAACGTAGGAAAAATCCTGTGAATGAAGAATGTCTATTGTCCAAATTACAACACATGAAGCAAAATGGATAACTCATAGAATGTGTACACACACATATATTTATGACATGTAGTGCACATGCTCTATGACATAGGCACAGATGTGCTGCCATTACATAAGATATAAATATTATATATAATAGCATATATGTATGCATATTATATTGTGTATGTATGTTGGAAATTTCACAGATGGATCGAGCATTGGATTCAGAATGAGATAAGCAGAAGATAAAAAGTAGGATTCTCTTTAGAAAATTACAAATTTCCTAAACTCTTTTCAGTAATAAAGACTCAATTTAAAATACTGATTGATTTTTATGATAATTTTGTACAGGTAATTCCATAGAATACTACAGTGTTCTAATTAATTTAATTTATTTCTAATTAAAAGAATTAAAAGTGAGTATTAGAGAGTAATAGAAAGGTCATTTTGCACATGTAACCAACATGTAACAAGGAACTTCAAAAAAGAGCCAAAGGAAAACTGATTGGTTGTTTTTCTTCATTCTCAAAGAGCATGACATCACTACGATGAAGTGAAGTTTCAGTGTGTCTGACTGCGGCTGATCAGACCAATGCAAGCTCGAAATGCTCTGCCACAGGTTGGGCACAGAGAGTCCATGTGAATACTTGGGGTCGATACTCCAAATTTGCACATCCTATGTTTACTTTGTGCTGCCTCAATTCTGCCTTGCTCATAGAGCACAGTACCCTTTCTGATGTGGGCACGCCATGGTGAGTGGTCCTGTGCCAGTGTCTCCTGTGTTGCACAGTCAAATCCAAAGTTCTTGAGAGAGACCTTGAGAGTGTCCTTGTATCACTTCTTCTGACCACCATGTGATTGCCTGCCCCATATGAGTTCTCCATAAAATAGTCTTTTAGGCAATTATACATTTTGCATTCAAACAACATGACCAACCAATCGGAGTTGCACTCTCTGAAGCATAGTTTGAATACTTGGTAGTTCAGCTTGAGCAAGGATTTCAGTTTCTGGTACTTTATCCTTCCAGGTGATCCTTAGAATCTTCCTAAGAGTTCAAATGGAAGCGATTCAGTTAACTGGCATGGCGCTGTAGACTGTCCATGTTTCACAGGCCTGCAACAGTGAGGTCAGCATAACAGCTCTTTAGACCTTCAGTTTGGTAGTCAGTCTAATACTTCTTCTCTCCAAACTTTTCTTTGGAGCCTCCCAAATACTGCATCAACCTCTTTGTCAATGTGTACATCCCTGGAAAGTACACTACCAAGGTAAGTGAACTTATGCACAGCATTGAAAACTTCTCCATTTGTTGTAACTGATGGTTCCATGTATGGATGGTGTGGTGGTGGCTGATAGAACACCTGTGTTTTCTTGGTGTTAATTATTAGGCCAAAATTAGCAAAGGCAGCAGAGAATTGATCCACACTTTGTTGCATCTCACTGTCGAGTGCACAATCATCTTCAAACAGAAAAATCATGCACCAACACTCCCTCCACTTTTGTTTTGGTTGGTAGCCTTTTCAAATTGAAGAACTTACCATCAGTATGATAGTTGAGCTTGACGCCGTGTTCATCCTCATAGAAAGCATTTGACAACATGGCTGAAAACATCATGCTAAACAGCATGGGAGCAAGCACATAACCCTGTTTCACTCTACTGGTGACTAGGAAGGCATGAGAGCATTGTCCATTACCCAGAACCTGGGCAAACATGACATCGTGAAATGACATACAATACTATTGAACTACTCCCGGAAACCACATTTTGAGATAATTTTCCGTAAGCTGTCATAACTAACTGCATCAAAGGTCTTGGTCAGATCTACAAAAGTTGTGTACAGACCTCTGTTCTGCTCCTGGCATTTCTCCTGGAGTTGTTAGGCAGCAAACACCATATTGACTATTCCTTGGTCCTTTCTGAAGCCACAGTCACTCTCAGGTAGATGACCATCTTCCAGGTGAAGAATCAGTCTATTAAGGAGAACTCTAGCAAGAATTTTGCCAGCAATGACTAAGAGAGAGAGACCCCTCTGTGACTGTGGCAGGACAATCTATTCCCTTTACCATTATAGAGATGGACAATGGAGGCATCCTTGAACTCCTGGGGGATAACCTCCTCTTGCCATAAAACCTGAAAAATTTCAGTCAGCTTTTGTTTGAGCAATGGTCCCCCTAAAATCTCAGCTGGAATAGAAATCAGCACCAGGCACTTTGCCATATGAAAAGAGCCTAATGGCCCTCAAAACATCTTCTTCAGTTGGAAGTTTAGCTAAGGAGGGATTGACTTCAACCTGAGGTAAATGGTCAATGGCCTCAGCATTGATTGATGATGGTCTGTTGAGAACACTATGGAAATGTTCAGCCATGAATATATAAGGATCATATCCTTATCACTAATAACTAATGTGGCTCCATCAGCACTGAGTAGTTGTGATTTTTGGTCCACAAATAGCTTTCTGGTAACATGTAACAAGGAATTTCAAAAAAAGAGGCAAAGTATCATTGAAGGGTAGCATGAGTGAAGAAAAAGGTGAAGTGGTCATGTGATGAGAGCAAGAGATAACAATGAACAACTCGTGTACTCTATTGGCACTCCAGTGATGTCAGAAAAAAAGTCATGGAGGACTCCAACACACTGGGAGGATCTGATGTGAATTATGGGAGAAAGTGAACAAGAGTCATGCAAGATGAACAGATATGAGTGGATTACAATTTGCATTATTGGAGAGAATATCCACCTCAGTGAGATGACAAATCCATTTGACCAACAGATCAGAGGAATGCTGCTGCAAATATATATAACAAGGCTTGCATCTATGTCCCAACTGACAAGTCATTAGCCCTGTGCTTCAGGTTAGTCCCACTTAGAAAGCCTCCAAAGGTGATTGTGTCAACCAAGCTTCAGCTGTCAAAGGACCTAGTGTGCTAAATGATGTGGAAAATATGTAGTATATTCCTGGGTAGATGTTGGTCTTAAGCACTAGAGGGAGGAATGACAGCTTGGGAGGCATCTCTGTAGATGCTAGGGCCTCCTTCTACGTCTGTTCTACTAGTGCTGAGGCAGCGTCAGAGAATGAACAGAGTCCTATAAAGGCAAACCAAAGGTTAGGAATTGTCAAGGGTCCAGCCATTGACACAGCAGTGAAAGAAGAAAAGCAGTAGAATGGCAGAATCTATACTCCAGGTCCAAATTCTCTATTACTAACCCTTCAGGAGGCTGTGAGTGACAAGCAGATGAGGAACGGGGGGAGGAGTATAACGAGCTAGAGTATTTGATGAGGGGATTTGGGTGTATGCACCTGAAATGGGCTCTTGTTACTCTTGGCTTTTGAGGGCACCTATTTCTGGTTAAGGACTCCCTAGATATGGGACAGGTTATGAAAGCACAGTCCATATGGTAGTTACTTTAATATATTTAGTTTAATTTCTTTTTCTTCTTTCTTCCTTCTTCCTCCCTTCTTTCCTTCCTTCCTCCCTTTCATTATTTTTTCTTTTTTTTCTTCTTTAGTGATGAGTAAAGAACTGCAAACAAACAAATCATGCTGATATGATAGACTGCCTTATGCCATTACACATAGTTAGAGTTCCTTGAAACTGTACATGGCAGAAGATGTCAGTTTCTCAGGGGATGGATGAGCGAAGAGTTGACTTTGCTGAATCCTCAAAGAACATACACCTAAACCAATGAGATCAGTACTGTCATACATAAAATGATCAGAGCCAGAGGACAGGCATAGCTGACCCTATGAGTCATAAGAAACTTGAGATTTCCCCCAACTGCTTCCTTGTATTAACCAGAGTTCATAATTATCAGAGTGAGGATGGAATAAGCAGTACTTGACCCTCTATGGGATTAGAAAAGTAGCCAGTGGTGCTTCTTGGTAGTCAAATACAGTTTAACTTAGATTTTAGCAAACTATTTGACAAATTCTCTTATGTTATCTTTGTGGGAAAAAAATTTGGGTTCTATGGTAGTATATATATATATATATATATATATATATATATATATATATATATATATAATATATATATATTCAGAAACGATCAGATGACAACATCCAAAGTCATGAATGTGTCAATATTGATATGTAATTTAAAATGTAATATAAAAATAAAATACATTAATAACATTTCCAAAAATATATCAATATGAAGGAAAGTCTCTAGTGTGATTCCTATGCTTGACCCTATGCTATTTAATAGTTTTTAATCAATGAATTGGATAAAAAGATAAATACTATGCTTACCAAATTTGTAGCTAACATAAAATTAGAAGGAAGAGTTGCCATATTGGATAAGAATCAGGATGCAAAAAGATCTCAACAGGCTAGAATCTTATAGGAGGAAATTTAGGGCAGAATGTGAAGTCCTACACTTTGATTCAAAAAAACAGCCTCACAAATACAAGATGGAAGAAGGCACAGCCAAACAGCACTTCATCTGAAAAAAATCTGAAGGTTTGAGGGGATTACATGCTCAACATGAGCAGGCATCACCATTTGGGAGCTAAAGAAGTGATTACATTCTTGGACTGAATCTAAAGGGGATTAGTGTTTGAATATGAGGAAGGTGAGAACTTCAGCATATTCTGCCTTGGTCAGAGTACATCTGGAATATTGTGTTCTATTCTGGGAGCCAGATGTACAGGTATAAGTGTACATATATGGATATAGATATAGATGTAGGTGTGGGTATAGATGTGAATATAAATATAGAAGTAGGTGTAAATGGAGATGTAAGAATAGGTGTAGATGTAGATGATATAGATGTAGACATAATTATAGATGTAGATGATATGGATGTAGACATAATTATGGATGTAGATATAGATATCACCAGGTCATCAACCTTCAGGTCGGTGAGTTTCTTCCAGTTTGTCTTGATAAGTCCTCAAACGACAAGCATACAGTATATCATCAAATCTATACTCCAAGCACACACACATACATGCAGAATTCCCAAAAGTCTTAGGGAAATTTTAAGATTTTGCTAATTTACTCAAACACAGATTTGTCTGTTTGTATATATGAGTGTATTTGAATACATATGCATGCATGTTATACACATGTATATTGTGTGTATATATGTGTTCATATAAGTATTGTGATATGTGTATTGTGTGCACACATATATGTATATTCGCCTATATCCACATGTGTCCCAAAAGTCTTAGGGCCATTTTAAGCTTTTGATAGTTTTAAAACTGCCTTAAGACTTTAGGGGTACCATGTGTAGGTACAGTAGGGGGAGATGTATAATACCTAGCACTTATATAGCACTTTATTATCTCATCTGACCCCCACAACTGCCCTGGGAAATAGCTGCTATTATTATTCCCATTTCACAGATGAGGAAACTGAGGTAGACAGAAGTGAGTGATTTGCACAGACTTCCACAGTCAGTAAGTGTCTGAGGCTAAACATAAACTCAAGTCTTCCTGACTCTAGGTTCGATGCTCTGTCCACTGTATCACACAGCTGCCTCTAAGTACTCGAGGATCTGTGATCTCATGAATGTGGATGCTTCCTCCAGTTATGGAGATCATAAGTCCAGCCATGCCAGCTCACCATGGGTAATTCAGTCCATATCCTTCTAGAAGTTTACCACAAAGGAGTGCACCCAATAAGCCTAACCCTTTTTCATTTGCTTTTGACATCTATCATATATATTTTTGCTGACACACTTTTGTGATTGTTCAGTTGTTTCAGTTTTGTCCAACTCTTCATGACCCCATTTGGGGTTTTCTTGGCAATGATACTGGCATGGTTTGCCATTTGCTTCTCCAGATCATTTTGCAGATGAGGAAAGTGAGGTAAGCAGGGTTAAGTGACTTGCGCAGTGTCATGTAGCTAGGAACAGTCTTTATGCTGGTTCTTCACATTTCTTTTTTTTTTGTTATATGTTGCCACCTAATCACCCTCACTATTTACCTTTCTTTTGCCCTCTTACATATATTCCTTTTTAATGCCTTGGAGACTAAATTGCTCCATGACTCAAAGACATACAATATCACCAGTAGAATAATGGTACTAAAAAGAAGGCCCTTTCTTTCTTGGAGGAGTTTGGAGTCATTAAAGGAGATTTGCAATTTCCCAAAGGCAAGCTCTCTCTTCTCTTCCCTTTTAATTTCGGGACTAATTCATGGTTCATTTGCAATATCTGTTCAAGATGTATATACTGATATATGAGTTCAATATATGTGTTCAATCGGCACACAGTAGGTCCTAAATATATGCTTATTGATTGATCTGACTTAATGTCATAAGATGGATAATAGGTAACTATATACAATAGATCAATAGTGTTGTATCAGGAGGGAAAAACAGAAAATGGAAAAGGCAAGAAGAAAAAATGTTTTGTATCTGTCAAGCTTTGAAGGAATTCAAAGCAATGAACGGGTTTCCATTCGTTTCTTCCGCACCAATGCCTTTGGAGCAATGCCTTTTGCAGGAACCTAATATTCCCAGCTTCTAGTGTTTCTTCTCTAAGGCCATCTTCCATCTACTTTGCATATACTAATTTATGTATATGCCATCTCCCTCTTTAGAAAGTAAGTTTCTTGAAGACAGGGACTATGTTTTCTTTATATTGCCAGTGGCTTAGCCCATCCCTGGAAGAAGTAAATACCTAATAAATGATCCCTGGTAGATTGATTGATTTCTGTCAGCTAAGAGTACAAAGAGCAGAGCACTGGCTAGTGATCTAGCTTTCTAGATTAACCCCAGCTAGCCCTGGGGAGGCCATCGTCACAGAGAAAGAAGCAATTCCTTTGCCTGGCACGTTGTCCTTACACCTATAAGGAAGCACACCAGAATCCCTGAACACCTCTGTCTTTCCTCGTAGGGATGTTTCTGTCTTTCTTTATGGCTTGCCCTATACTAATTGACTTACCCTGTGCCTCCCTGGGCACATGTACCTTATAACATTCCCTTTTACAGGAGCTAAAAAGTGGGGGTGGCCATGTCCTCCTTCCTTAAAAATATCTGTACCTTTCTAGAAGGTACAGCACATTGGTTTCTCCCAGTATAATCCTGCCTCCTCGTGACAATGTCCCCTCTCATCCCCACCCTGATAACCTAGCTCCCAAGAAGACAGAGAAGGCTGCATTTTGGAATTCTCCCTTTGTGATTCTCCCAATTTGCTTCCAACAGCCTGACAGCTATGCTTGCACAATTTGGATTGCTTCTTCCTGTCGAATCCTGAGGTGTTCTGTCGCCTTTTTGTTTAATTCATAAGGAGCCCTTAGCTGGTGGAAAATCCTCAGAAGATCAAAGAAGGGGAGGAAAAGGCTCCCTTTAAGGCACACTACAGCTCTCTTAGAGTAGGGGCCATTTTTTAATATGGGAAATAAAACCCCTTGGTTTTAGAAAGCGATTAAAGATGGAATATTCGTTCTGACTCGTCTAAGGGGGGTCTGGGTGACTCAGGTGCTCCCAGGAGCCAGGGAGTAAGGTCTGCAGATATGTGGTTGCTGTATGGCATTTATAATACTGTAGAACAAAGGATGGAGAGCATTACTTCAAACTTTAGGCGACCCACTTGAAGGGTGAGGGTTGGGAGAATGGCCAAGGCCCTTAGCAAGTTGAAATTCTTCATCAAAGTCAATGCAGTTCACATATCAAGAAGCCTGGGCTTATTCTGTTTGTACTTAGTGATCTTCTAGTGAGAAGTGGGAGGGACCTTGCTTCCTTAGGATAGAGACTTTGAAGAGAAAGGACAATGGTTTTGAACACAAACATATCCAATATAAATTAAACAAATATGGTACCTTGTGAAACTCTCAAAATCTCAGCAAATTAAGAACAGCTCAAAAGGACCAGATAATGACCTGGAAAAAGGGACAAGGTGTCCTGGAAGAGTGACACCACCAATGTCCTCCATCAGATGGAAAGTTTTCCAAGGGATTGTCTGGATAAGCAGATCACTTCAAAGTTAAAGAACTGGAAAGAATCTCCAAGTTTATTTTCCCGAACAGCCTCATCTGACATATAGGGCTCAGAGCCTGGGAAGAATATTCTGGACATATATACAGTCAATTTTGCTATGACATATGTTTCCAAAACACAAATTTGTTCCAAGGGGAGTCATACATTAGGGAACATTCTTATCGTAACTCGAGTTGGCTTATGCCAGATTTCTTTTGCAGAAAAATGTACCACTTCACAATAACAAACAAGCTGTAATCCTTCCTATGGCACTTTCACAAGCAAATTTCAGGTCTTTTCAAAATAAAGTGCCATATTTATTTTATATCTCCTGACATGAAGACCCTGTGAGCCAAGATAAGCTGGTCCATATTACTCCCACCCATATTCCCACATGACATTCCTCTTCAACTTGGATCTGGAGCTGCAGGTGACTCAACTTGCCCATATAGCCCAGAGCAGGAAGGAGCTAAGTAAAAGCCCAAGGTCAGAAACAGGGCTTCCATTTATCATATTTGTGTATTTCTTAACCATTTAACATGTATAAAGTTGTTCTATCATTCTCATTAGGTTCCTATCTTTACTTTCACACGCCACTAACAAGGTTTCTGAGTGTTGCACCTCAATTCCATTTTCTCCATAAGTCCGGTGGTTTTTTTAATGCACAATTTTGCATAGCTCTGTACTTTGAGGAAACATCTGTCAAGTTACATCGCAGAACTGCTTAACATGATAAAGTCAGAGATATAGCCAGGCAAGGGAACAATTATAACTTTGTCCCTTCCTTGTTTTCCCCAGTTTAATTTTGTTCCAATGCCTTTCCTCCTTACCTATGTACTAGAGAAAAACAAAGAGTTTGGGAATTGAGAAACTGGAGGACTCAAATCTGAGAGTCTTTAGCAGTTTCTGGAAAGGTAACCTCTCTAAGAATAATGACTAGGTAAGGCTAGCTACCCGGAAATTAAGCAGAGTCACATAGATTTTCTAGATCTAAACTACAGAGAGAAGGCTAAGTGCTCTCTGACCAGAAAATATAGTTCAAAAATAGAATTAGGTGTGAGACTAATAGATAACCAGGAGTTTGTACGGTTTTGTTCCAAACAATTTGGTGCCTAGGTCAAGGAATCTTTTTCTGGAGAAGAAATCTTATTCCCAGGCCCTATTAAGAGACAGGCAGACTATACTTAGGGGGAGAAGTCAGGAAGGGTTTCCCCCACCCCAATCCAATAGTTGTCTGTCTTAGTTAAGGCTGATTGTTTTCTAAAACAGCTGGAGATTTAAATTAAAAGAATATGACAGCTCATTCATTCCTCTAAAAAGGAGATTTAGCACCCCTGCTAAGGACCCAAGGCAAACCTAGAAAGAGAAAAAAGCTCCACAACCTTGGGCCCAGTGGTAGCTACATCCAACAGCAAAAATTGATAATGATAATTCTTAGTAAGTACCTATAATGTGCCAGACACTGTACTAAGCACGTTACAGAAATTATCTCATCTGATCCTCACATCGACCCTGGGAGGTAGGTGCTATTATTGTCAGTATTCTAGAGATGAGGGAATTTAAGTGACTTGCCCAAGCATGTAAGGCAACATTTGAACTCAGGTCTTCATGATTCCCATCCTATAATACCCTATCTACTGCTACACCTAATCAACCTTTCAATACCAGCAGGGAGCAATGACTGGGTGTCTGGTAAATGCTTCATGTCATGAAAGATCTAGATTGGGAATAGATTCACCAAGAAAGACACAATTACATCCCCAGAAAACAATGGTAACTCTGAAACATGGGAAGCAGAAGGTGCTTTTCCACACAAGGGCCATGGCCACAGATGCTCCATATGTCTCTGGGAAAGTGAATCTTTGAACTGGAGAGTATTTGCTGGTTCTCCATTCAAGGTCATATATCTAGAGTTAAAGTCAGTCACAAATACAGCTTGGATATCCTGGAAGCTACTCAAACATTCTTTTTACCCCACACACTCAATAGATGCTACAATTCCAGAACTCCAAAACCAAGAGAGCTAAGGTGGAAGACAGAGGATTTTACAGGAAAGGGCAAAATTTTTTCATCTCCCTAGGATAGCATTTTTGAGAAGAAAATTTGAATTCACCAGAATAACTGAGGGCTATAAAAGGGAAGGCAAGAGAAGAAGAAAGCATTAATGAGGTGCCTATCTTTGGAATGTTAAATACATCTTAGTTGGTCAAAGAAAGCTCACGTACATTTCTTGGCAAGCTACTTGTACACCTATGTCATATTTTGCATCTTTTTGCTTTATGACGCTGCCCTTCCTATGCCAATTCCTGTCCTCCCTTTCTCTTTTATTGTATCTGTTACAATCTTTGGTCAAACACAGAAGTTCAAAACATCCCAAAGAGGAAGGACAAGACCCCCAAATTCTTTTAGCCTCTCCTGTTTCCTTCACTGACTCATCCTTCTCTTATCTCCTCAAAAGTTGACTTTTTCCCAAAGTGCTGTCCTCAGCTCTTTCTTCCTCTCCTCCATATTTTCTTCTTTTGGTGATTTTACCTATATTCCATTACTTCCAAGATTACTTCTATGTAGATAAATCCAAAATGTATACCTCTAAATAACTGATGGTACATTGGATGGAGCACTGGGCTTGAAGTTGTAACATTAAAATAACTTCAGTTCAAATCCTACCTTAAATAAAGTTAGGGAGCATTTATTAAGAACCCGCTACGTGCTAGACTTTATTCTAAGTGCTTGACCCTGGTCAAGTTACTTAACATGTTGCAGTCTCAGTTTCTTCATATGTAAAATGATAGAGGTTAGATTTGTTAACCTCTATGGTTCTTTCCAGCTCTAAATCTACGATTCTATGGCTCCTTTCCTAAACTCCAGACACACATTTACAGCTACCCCTTAAAATATGTTCTTCCAATTACTTACTTTCCATTACTATTAGTCATGATTCTTCCAGTCTCTCAACATGAATACTTTGTAGTCAGTTTACTTCTCCATCTTCCTCACCCTCCATATCCAATCAGTCACTAATTGTCCTTAATTCTACTTCGACAGTCTTGCCCAATTTACTTCCCCTCATTCCAAAGGAATGTCCACTATCTAACAGAGTGCCCTGGAAATGTAAGGATTCTGTCCTTGACCTCATGACATAAATTGTCACATCAAGGATCTAATTGAAGGCATGCTGACCAAATTTTCAGATGACACAAGCACAGAAGGGATAGTTAACATGCTGGATAGCAAAAAGGACTCCAAATCATCTTGAATACTGGAATGTAGAACTAAATCTAATAAGATAAAATGTAATAGAGATAAATGTTAAGTCTCATCCTTGCTTCAAAAAGAATCAACTGAACAAGTATAAAATGAGGGAGATCAGCAAATCAGTAAAGTGAATGGTTATTAAAGAATCCAATTCCTCAATCCTCCCTGCATGAACAGAGACAAAACATAGCAAAATAAATAGACAGATAGCAAAAGAGAGAGCTACCAAAAAGCCTCCAAACCGAATAGCTTTTCAGATAAGAAAAAGGAAAGAACAAAGAAATGAGCAAAAAAAGAAAAACTCCAACACAATGAACAAATATTATGGATTAAAAGATCCCTAAGATAAGTCACCAAAAAAAAGTTAATTAGCTTCAGAGGTCCCAGAAATAAAGCTGGCTCTGATGCAAGACATATCAAACAAGATTCAAAAAAAAACCACAAACTCTTTCAAGAAAATGATGTCCATAAAGTAAGAGCAGTCATGAAAGATTTATTATCAATAAAAACAGAAGATCAATTAATAAAAGTCAGCAATATGGGAAAAAAAGTGGAAAATTTGTATAGAGCATGCCATTAGTGGGAAATGATATTTTCAGGCTGGAAAGAAACTTAGCAAAACATTGTGGCAAAAGTAGATCCAAACACAACTCAACAGACTTTAAAACTTTGGAAGCAAAAATGATCAAACTAGAAAGCACATTTCATAGAAATGGTTCAAGAATCATCAAATTCTCTTTCCCCTCCCCCCACCAAAAAAAAGAAAGTGCAAGTAAAGAGCCTAACCACTGATTTTCAGGAAATCACTCAAAAACAGTCCTAAGTCCTAGTAAGATTAAGGGGCAGACTACATTCTATAGATTTTAGCAGCAACATTCATACAGAAACATTATATTCAAATCATCCAAATATGTTTTCATCAAATTCCAGAATCAGATCAATAAAGAAAAGATTTTATAAGCCACTAAGGAGAAAAATGGAAATTGCCAAGCAACTTCATTTAGAACCACCCAGGATTATTTATCCTTCATGAGAAAGCACAGAAAAAGCTGGGAACAAGGTTTACAGAAGTCGAGGAAATAAAATTTGTCCAAAAATCTATTACCCAGTTAAATTAGGAATGATATTTGAAGATAAAAATATATTTGTATCTTTTTGATTCTCCACAACATTTCCAAACATTTCTACAGGAGGGAAAAAGAAAAACTGGCCAACACTTCGATATGCAAATCATAGAGGGAACAAACTTCCAGGTAATTTCTGAAGAAGTCACATTAGGTGGGATGCATGATACGTAAATCAATGGCAAATTTAAGTTAGAGCCAGTTTTAAAATTCTGAATGACAAAGTCACTAAAAGGAGATTCTCTGTAAATGTTAGACTGGACTTTCAAAGAGATAAAGGTTGGTGGGGAAGTTTGCCAGACAAAGGTTTACCTAGAAAGACCACCAAGTTGGGAGGCAAGGAGAAGTATCCATTCTTCTTGACCTCTGGAGCTCAAAGAATTGTCCTTATATCCCTGGTCAGAGTGTCTATTGGAGAATTTTAATATTAACTCTCAGTTTTGGCTAAGCAGGCAAACAAAAGACCCCAATTCAACATGGCACCACTTCAGATAGGAAACAGTCTCACAATACCTGTGCATCCCCTGAATCAAGGCAAGGACCCTCCATTCCATATTATCACATACTTCCATAAACAAATTGCCAAGCATTCATATGACTTAGTACCAGGGAGTGCCAAATGCCCACATTCCCAAAACTGGGCCAGTCTTCCATTATATCAAATTTTTCTAATACTACATCCACATTTTACACACCAATCCCCTTTTCTTCATCCACATGGCCATGACCCAAGTTCACTTCTCTTCTGAATTTTTGTAATAATTTCTGCCTACAATCTCTTCTCTCTTCAATTCATTTTCCATCCAGCTGCCAAACTGATATTTCTGAAACACAAATATTACCACTTTATTCCCCTACTTGAAAAGCTTCAGGAGCTGCCTTTTGGATAAAAGACAAACTCCTCTATTAGGCATTTAAATCCTTTCAAAATTTGGTTCCAGACTACATTTCCAAATTCACTTTGCCAAGAATAACACACATTATTCTCTATCCTACATTCTATATTCAAGAGAAATTAGCCTACTTCCTATATCGTCCTGTGCCTCTATACAAGTAGACCCCAGATCTAGTAAGTATTCCCTCCTCACTTCAGTCTCCTAGAATTACTAGCTTCCTACAAAGCCCAACTCTTCTGCCACCTCTTGAATTCAACTGATTCTGATTCCCATGGTTTTTGACACTTTTCACCACATGAAAATTACTTTGGATTTGCTTTGTATGCATTTTGCATTTACTTTTTCTGAGTGTGTATTTTTTTCCCAACAGATTATAAACATTTTGGGTATAGCAACTTGTTTCATTTTTGTCTTTGTACCTCCACAGTGGTTAGCATGAAACCGGGCACATCATAGGTGTTTAAATCAAATGAATGAATGATTTGAAATTTTCTCTTGCAAGAGAATTTTTAGACTTGAATTCTTTCATCCCAGAGGTCAGAACCAGAATCAGTGGTAGAAAATTTCACAAAGACAGATTTTGCATCAGTGTCAGTGTTAGTGAAAACATCCAAAAGATCAGAGCTATTCAGAAATGAAATGACTTCTCTCTACCATTTTCCTTTGACCACCTTCAATGGAAGTCTTCAAGTATAATCTGTGGTCACTTGTTTGGAATATTTTAACAGCAATTCCTTTTGATCCAATTTAGACTAGAGGATCTCTGGGCCTCTTTCTGACACTGAAATTCTCTGTTTCTTCATTCCCACTACACCCGCCTACTTCAGATCCTTGTAATCTCTTGTCTGAATTATTCTAACAAAACCCATCACTGGTCTTCCCATCTCCGACCTTTCTCCTGAATCCTCCATCATACTTGCTCTTTATCTAGCTAAATTATGGTTCAGATCACAGTGTCCCCTGCTCAGTACACTTGCTCTAGGTCCTTATTGTCTATTGATGAAAGTCTAGCATCCTTTGCCTAGAATTCAAAGCTCTCTATAATTTGGCCCCCTATACCTTTTTAGCCTTATCTACCAATATATTATTTACTTCACATTTGAGACAAACTGTTCCTTTTCTCACTCTCAGTGATTTTGCTCAAACTGTTTCCTGAGCATATAATGCCATTTCCCCACCCTTCTAGTTCTATATGTCAAACCTTTCTTTCAAGGCCAAGTTCAAATACCATCTCATTCCAGACGTAATCTCCCCCTTCTCTGAATTCCCAAAGCACTTCCCAACTCTCTTATTATCCTTTCTCTTTGTAATTTGGATTTTATTAATTGATGTATCTGTCTTATCTCCCTTACTAAACTGCAAACTCCATGAGGGCTGGAGGAGTAACTTTTAATTTAAAAATAATTTTAAATTATAATTTTAATTACAAATGGTTATTAAAGTAAATTCTTAAATTTTAATTTCATCCTGAAACTTAAAATTTAAAATAATTTATTGAGCACCTATCTTTTGCCAGACATTGTGCTAAGATGTGGGAATACAAAGAAAGGCAAAAAAAAACACGAACAGAAACAAACAAAGATAACTTATAGGATAAATTTGAAGTAATCCACAAAAGGAAGGCATTTGTATTAAGGTAGCTCAGAAAAGACTTCTTGAAGAACATGGGATCTTAGCTATTGCTGGGAAGAAGCCAGGGTGGAAATGAGCAGAGAGTATTCCAGATGACTGGGACCACAGCCCTCAGCAGAAATAAGGAAAGCTTGGGGAGAGGTAGATTTAGTAGGAGAAGATAAGGAGAGTTTCATTTTGATCTGGTTGAATTTCAGATACCCTCAGGACATCCAGGAGGAGCTATCCAACAGGCCAATGACAATATTCAGGAGCAAGGTTAGGGCTAGATATATACATTTTGGAGTTTTTTGGCTATATGCTTTTCATGTCTAAAAATGCACTTCTATTCCACATATTAGTTCATTAGTCTTCTGTCATGAGGTGGTCAGCATTCTTTTTTATCAGTCATATGATAAATCTATTCATTTTCTCCAATTTATCATATATATATATATATATATATATATATATATATATATATATATATATATATATATATATCTTCTTTATACATAGTTACTCAAATGGTTTTCCCCCATTACACTGTGAGCTTTTTGAGAGCAAAACTCATTTTTTGCTTTTTTTTTCTCTTATCCTCAGCATTTAACCCATTGCCTGGCACATAGTAGGTGCTTAATTATTGACTGACTCACCAATGGAATCATGGTTGCTCATTTAGTTGAGTTAGTTCTTAAAGAAAGGTTTCCTGCAAAAGGTGAGATTTTAGCTGGGACATAAAAGAAGCCAGGAATCAGAGATGAGGAGAGAGAGAATTCCAAGCATGAGGAACAGACAGTGAGAAAGCACAGTTGGAGGATGGAGTGTCTTGTTCCAGGAGTAACATGGAGGCCAGTAAGACTAGATCTTAGAGTCTGGGGAGGAGAGTAAGATAAGTAAAAATGGAAAGGTGGACAGGGTTAGGCTATGAGGGCCTTTGAATGTCAGAGGGTTTTATATTTGATCCCAGAAGTCATAGGAAAACTGGAGTTTACTGAATAGGGGTTTGTTTGGTCAAGGAGAAGGGCCACCTCCTCAGATGGGAAGGGTAAAGGAGGAGATAGAGGCAGAAGTGAGTAGGGTGGAAGGCAGTTGTTGGAGGTGGCTCTGTTAGGTCTTAGTTCAGATTCACACTCAGTACAGATTGATGTTGAGATAAAATGAGATACTTTAAAGTCATTGAACAGGTCACAAAAAGAGGCTAACTTTGCCCTAATAGTAAGGATATAAAATGAGGATACAGCAGCTATAGTTTCTAGACATGGCCCCCTTCATTTCCACATGGTCACCAGGGAAAGATATTGCACATTGTAACTCAACCAGTCTTCAGAAATTCACCAGATTGGAGAAGCCCAAATGCCTATGACAGAAATTTTTTATTGTGCCTTTAAGTGGCCAGGAGGTCGTGTCCAGAAGCCAGGGCAAATCATGTCCCAAGGGACAACTTTATCTCCTTTTAAGGAGGAGGTAACATGGAGGACCTCGGTCCACCCCATGCTCTGGGTAGAGGAAAGAAACCGTGTCAGGAAAATGTTAATCCTACAACAGTGGAGAGTGGGAGTCATCCAAGGATGAGAGTTGGCCAGACAAGATCAACAACAGAATATAGGGATGAAGACAGTGTTGAGGCAAACTATTTCACCAAGAGGTGAAGGCAGGGAAGGGAGGAGAATATAGCCAGTACAAGTGTGCTGATCTGGGAAAGAACTAAGGCCTCAAAGGATTGGAGGTTATGGTGGTGAGGACAAAAAACAGGGTAAAATGACAACAGAATGTGAGCAGGTAAATGAATTTTAATATTCACAAACATGAAAATAGTACATTTGTGGGTGATAGCAAGAGTAAGGGCATGGCCATCTTCATGTTTAGCTGAGGTGAAATGAGTAAGCTGAGGAAGTGCCAGGTTAGAATCTTTGAGCAAGTATCAATATTTGTGATGAAATGCCCTAGTACAAGGATAAGAATACGGTAAGAGGACAGAAATAATTGTGAGCCTGGCATTAAATTCATTGCAGAAGGAAGAGGAGTGTCCTGGAGATTTGTGGACAATCGCTACCAGAATTTTGATTAACAGATATGGCCTAAGTGAATCTCCAAGTTGCTGAGAGAAAGCAGAGGGAGAGGGTGGACATAGCAATGGGAGTGGGGAGAAATAAAGTACATCCAGTGTCACAAAGCAGGCATTCCAGAGGACACAATGGATAGATTTTGAGTGGGACATTGGGAAAGGTTGGGTTCAGCAGAATGAGAATAAGAGAGGGTGCTGAAGGTAGAAGGGAGAGGAATCTGAATTCATGCAAGATTTGAATAATGATGGACAGCAGCTAAGAATCATGTGTTTTCCAAGATTCCTGTGAGATTCTTGTTGTGTTGGAAGGTATTTAGTAAGTATCAGTGAGTGAGTGAATGAACGAAGTCCTACCATTCTGGGAGGTCCTAGATCAACTGAATTTCAGTGTTAGAGGTATGGAGGGGCTGTTCATCATGCCATAAATTCCTTGGAATCACAGGTTATGTCTACATCCTGATGGAAAATTCGACACATCATGTAGATATTTCCAAATATCAGAAGACCAAGCGTAGTCCTCCGGAAACTATTTAGTCAGTCGGTCCACTTCTCCTTCTGCCAAGTCCAAGGCTCTTCATTATCACTATCTTTCACCCTTTTCCTCCAGTCCACTTTACCTCTATTTACTCTCTTGGTATATTTTCTGTTCTACATCAACCTTGGCTTGCCTGTCTGTTCCTTTCCCCTCCTATAACTGTTTGTTTCTTCCTCTTTCTGTTTTTTGTTTTGTTTTGCCAAAGATTACCCTCATTTTCCACTCATGTCCTCCCTCTGACCAGACAATGTTGCCCCTCCGTCCGTCCCCCAGCAGGCTTCAGGAAATTTACAGTTGTTCAGCCATTTCAGTCAAGTCGGGGTCTTCACGATCCCATTTCAGTTCTTCAGTTTGTTTGTTTGTTTTTGGCAAAGAAACTGGAGGGGTTTGCCATTTCCTTCTCCAATTTATTTTACAGGTTAGCAATTGAGGGTTAGTTACTTGCCCGGGATCACACAGCTAGCAAGCATCTAAGGCTGGACTTGAACACCTGGCTCCCTATGAACTTGGAAGCCAAGTCTAAACATTGGTTGCTATCCACAACAGAGATCATATAAAAAGCTTCTAAGACACAAGTCTGGCTAAGTAAGAGAGATCCCCTGCTCTTTATCGTCTGACTTGTTTTCCTGTCCTTCCAATTCCCCGGCATCCCCTCCTTCCTGATTGTCTGCTTGGGATTCTGCAGCATGCTTCTTATCTGCCTGACCTCCAGGATCTGTGGGTCCCCTGGCTTCTGCTCATGTCTGATGAGCTCACCACAGCCTGACCCTGGCCGAGTCCTGACCGCAGGCCTGGTGACTGGCCCACTGCACCATCCGGCTGCTTGCTTCCCGGTGCCGCTTTACACCTCTCAGCATTCTCCCTCCCTCCACATCACAAAGTCCACAACGGTCTCCTTCCACTTTTTCCATGCTTTCTGTCCTTGACTTTGGCTCTTTTCCTTCCTACTCCCATGGGCCAGAGGTAACCCCTCCCCATTCCCTTCTCACCTCCACAGGCTTTCCCTCCCCTGGTCCCTCCTTAATTTCCCTCATTAAAAGCTTTCCCCTCTCCGGCTGACACTAACCTCTTCCCTCACCCTATTTGCGACTACCTTTGTCCTCCGCTACCATTTGGGCTGCACGTGTCCAAATTAGATGGTAAACTCCTCCGAGCCCACAGAGATCTTATCAATTCAGGATTTTGCTCAGGGCTGTGGGTGTCACCCCGTCGTGGCTGCTGTCAATCAGGAGAGGGCTGGGCAGCCTACAGAAGAATGCACAGCTGTAAAGAACCTTCATCTCTAGGAGAAACATTATGGAAATGCCCGTCCAAATTAGGAGCAGCCCTCCGGCTCCTGGAAAGCTGCCAGCTCCGGTCCCTTGGCAGGGCAGAAGCCAGGCTTCCTCTCTGCGCTTGTGTCAAAGCTCACCAGGAGACTCATTTCTCTAACCTAAAAACCCATCCCCTTTCATTCTCAGTGTCCTCCGGGTAATGAATGGCTGGGTGAACTGAGAGGCCTCTGGGTGTGCAACATTCCACAGTGGGGGGAATCATGATGTATTTGCACCACACACACGCATGCACACGCACACACACACACACACACACACACACACACACACACTGCTCATGCCCATCTCTGTGTCTTCATTGGAAATGAACTCTCTGTGCTTCCTGGGAATTGCCCTCCTCCCATTTGCCTACCTCACCAAATCCTGCCTGTCTTTCAAGGCCCAGATCACATCCCACTCACATATTCCATAAAGCCTGCCTGCTTTGACAAATCCTAGCCTATGATGATCATTCTCAATTCAGTCAGGCAATCAATGAACATTTATGAACACCTACTATGTGCCAGATACATAGTTTAAAAAAAAAGTAGTAAGATTGTGTTAAATGCTGGGGATACAGAGAAAGGAAAAAAAACAGTCGGGGGATAAGGGCGTGGGGGAGGGGGTTGATCTATTTACTGCTACACTTTGCTGCCTGGATGAATTCCAGGATGAATAATACATAATTAACAGAGAGAAGACATTGGAATTCAGAGGCATTGGGAGTTTGAGGTTTCCAGTAGAAGGTGAGATTTTAGGTGGATTTTAAGGGAATCCAGGAGAAGGAGATTGAGGAGGGACAGAATTCCGGGCATGGGGGACAGACGGTCAGAGAAAATGCCCAGAGCCAAGATACACAGCGTCTGTCTTGCAGAAACAACCAGGAGGCTAGTGCCCCTGGATCGAAGAGTACCTGTGGGGAAACAAAGTGTAAGAGGACTGGAAAAGGGAACTCCTTGAAGCGTTTGCAGCCTGTATCACACAGAAAAGCCTTCCAGAGTCTACCTCCTTGTATTGTCCTCTCATGGCTTTATTTTATCTATTTATTTTCCCAGTTAGTGTATAAGGACCTCAAAGCACAGGAACATACTTATACTTCTCCGTGATGCCAAGTATAGTCCTGGGAGGCAGAGTAATGCCAATAAATTTAAGTTATACAAGTTACCTTATATGCATTATCTCATTCAGGCCTCACAGGAATACTCTGCAATAGGTGGAGAAGGTACGTTTATCCTCGTTTTACAGCTCACTTCATTGAACTTCACCTTTCTTAAGTTGTTTAGAGCCAATTCAGTTTCTTATTGAGGTAGATAGGAGGCACAGAGGATACAATGTGGGAAGTCAGGAAACCCTGAGTTCAAATCCGGCCTCAGACAAACACTGGCTGTGTGATCCTGGACAAGTCACAGAAACTGTTTGCCTCAGTTTCCTCAAATAGCAAAATTAGTATAATAATAACACCTAGCATCCAAAGTTGTTATGAGGATAAAATGAGGATCTCAAATGAGATATTTGTAAAGTACTTAGCAGTACCAGATACCTAGAGGGTGAAACTAAAACCAAGGAAAATTAAATGACTTGACCCATATACCTTAAGAGGTAGACTCAGGATTTAAACCCCAGGTCTTTGGCTCCATGTTGGTGTTTGGTTCATTTTACCATAACTGACTTAAAACGTGGGACCACCAGTCCAATGAGAACCATAACCTTGTAGTAAAAGGAATTTCTATTAAATGGTAATAATAGGATGATGATAATGATAGTTAAAATTTATATAGTATCTATATGTGCAAGGCGCTGTGGTGAACACTTTATAATTGCCTCATATGATCTTCACAACAACCCTGGGTAGGAGGTGCCATTATCAGCCCCATTTTACATATGAGGAAACTGAGGTAAAGTGAGTTGCCCAAAGTCACACACCTACTAAGTGTCTGAGGCCAGATTTGAATGCAGGTCTTTTTTGTTCCAGGTCCAGCCTCACTTGCATTTCTAATAGCAAAAGGAAACCCAGATAGACCTTTGAAAAAGTCAGTCTGCAGGGAAACTTTCAGCATCCCTGGCTAGAGGCAGAGAGAGTCTTTAAAAAGTCAAAATAAGGTAGCCCTCTTTTATTTATTTTTTCTTTTTTTATTATTTTATTTGTTTTCAGTGTTCTACAATCACTTTCATATAACTTAGATTTTCCCCCCTCCCTCTGCCCTCTACCCCCCTCCCTTCTCGCTCCCTCCTTGAGTCGGCATACAATTTTATATACGTTCTACACATATATTCCCATTAAATACATTTTCACCTTAGTCATATTGCATAAAAGAACTAAAATGAATGGGAGAAATCATAAAACTAATCAAAATATAATACAAAAGAAAATGATCTGCTACATTCTGCGACTGAATTCCATAGTTCTTTCTCTGGATGTGGAAGGCATTGTGCCTTAAGAGACCATTGGGAATATTTTAAGTCCTTGCATGGCTGTGAAGGGATAAGTCTACCAGAAAAATTCCTCGCACACTGTAGTCACTGCTGTGCACAAAGTTTTCCTAGTTCTTCTCCTTTCACTCAGCATCAGTTCATATAAGTCTTTCCAGACTTCTCTGAAGTCTTCCTGTTTGTCATTTTTTAAAATTTTTTTAATATAAATTTATTTACTTAACTTTCTACATTCATTTTCACAAAATTTTGGGTTCCAAATTTTCTCCCCATTTCTCCCCCTCCCCCCCACCCCAATACACCGAGCATTCTAATTTTCCCTGTCACCAATCTGCCCTCTCTTCTATCCTCCCTCCCTTCTCTTGTCCCCATCTTCTCTTTTGTCCTGTAGGGCCAGATAATTTTCTATTCCCCATTAACTGCATTTCTTATTTCCTAGTAGCAAGAACAATACTAAACAGTTGTTTCTAAAACTTTGAATTCCAAATTCTCCCCATCCCTCCCTCCCCACCCGTTCCCTTTGGGAAGGCAGGCAATTCAATATAGGCCATATCTGTGTAGTTTTGCAAATGACTTCGATAACAGTCGTGTTGTGTAAGACTAACGGTATTTCCCTCCATCCTATCCTGCTCCCCATTGTTTCTATTCTGTCTTTTGATCCTGTCCCTCCCCGAGTGTTGACTTCAAATTGCTCCCTCCACCCATTACCCTCCCTTCCATCATCCCCCCCACTCTGCTTATCTCCTTCTCCACCACTTTCCTGTATTGTAAGATAGGTTTTCATACCAAAATGAGTGTGCATTTTATTCCTTCCTTTAGTCGAATGTGATGAGAATAAATTTCGTGTTTTTTCTCAGCTCTCCTCTTTTTCCCTCCACTAAAAAGTCTCCTGCTTCCCTCTTGAATGAGATATAATTTACCCCATTCCATTTCACCCTCTCTCCTCCCACTGCATTTCTCTCTCACCGTTTACCTTAATTTCTTTTAAGATATGGTCCCATCCTATTCAATTCACTCTGTGCTCTCTGTCTCTGTATGTGTGTGCACACACATGTGTACATGTGTGTGCATGTGTGTGTGTGTATGTGTGTGTGTGGTGCTACCAACTACCCAGATACTGAAAAGATTTAAGAGTTACAAATACTGTCTTTCCATGTAGGAATGTAAGCAGTTTACCTTTGGTAAGTCCCTTATGACTTCTCTTTGCTCTTTACTTTTTCATGCTTCTCATTCTTGTGTTTGAAAGTCAAATTTTCTTTTCAGCTCTCGTCTTTTCATCAAGAATGCTTGAAAGTCCTCTATTTCCTTAAAAGACCATATTTTCCCCTGAAGTATTATACTCAGTTTTGCTGGGTAGGTGATTCTTGGTTTGAGTCCTAGTTCCTTTGACATCTGGAATATTCTATTCCATGCCCTTCGATCCCTTAATGTAGAAGCTGCTGGATCTTGTGTTATCCTGATTGTATTTCCACAATACTGGAATTGTTTCTTTCTAGTTGCTTGCAATATTTTCTCCTTGACCTGGGAATTCTGGAATTTGGCCACAATGTTCCTAGGAGTTTCTCTTTTTGAATCTCTTTCAGGCGGTGACTGATGGATTCCTTCAATACTTATTTTGCCCTCTGGTTGTAGAATGTCAGGGCAGTTTTCCTTGATAATTTCATGAAAGATGATATCTAGGCTCTTTTTTTGATCATGGCTTTGAGGTAGTCCCATAATTTTTAAATTGTCTCTCCTGGATCTATTTTCCAGGTCAGTTGTTTTTCCAGTGAGATATTTCACATTCTCTTCCATTTTTTCATTCTTTTGGTTTTGTTTGGTGATTTCTTGGTTTCTCAGAAAGTCATTAGCCTCCATCTGTTCCATTCTAATTTTGAGAGAACTATTTTCTTCAGTGAGCTTTTGAACCTCTTTTTCCATTTGGCTAATTCTGCTTTTGAAAGCATTCTTCTCCTCATTGGCTTTTTGAACCTCTTTTGCCAATTGAGTGAGCCTATTTTTCAAGGTGTTATTTTCTTCAGCATTTTTTTGGGTCTCCTTTACCAAGGTATTGACCCATTTTTCATGCTTTTCTTGCATCTCTCTCATTTCTCTTCCCAGTTTTTCCTCCACCTGTCTAACTTGATTTTCAAAATCCTTTCTGAACTCTTCCATGGCCTGAGCCCATTGGATATCTATTTCGGGTGTTTGGGGTACATAGGCCTTGACTTCTATGTCTTTTCCTGATGGTAAGAACTGTTCCTCCTCATCAGAAATGAAAGGGGGAAACATCTGTTCCCCAAGAAAGTAGCTCTCTATGGTCTTATTTTTCTTCCCTTTTCTGGGCATTTTCCCAGCCAGTTACTTGACTTCTGAGATTCCTGTCCACTCCTGCCTAGATCCACCCAGCTAGTGCTTGGGGTCTGAGATTCAAATGCTGCTCCCCAGCCTCAGGGCTTTCAGGGGCGGGAGTGGCTGCTATTCAATGTGAGCTTAAGTTCTGGTGCTTGGGTGGGGGCAGGGCTGCCTCCCAGGCTCAGCTCTCTCAGGGAGTTTATATGGAGATCTTAGGTAATGGCCCTGAGCTCCTTTCTGCCCCGGGAGCTCCTGGCCGCAGCTGCCTCTGCCGCTGCCTCCCGAGGGGGCCCGAGTCACAGAGACACCCCACTCCCCTCTCAGGCAGCCCAGAAGTCTCTCTCACTGACCTGGAGTGCCTGTGGGTGGAGGGACCTTCAAGGCCACCAGAGGTTCCATCCCTGAAGCCTGCTCGGATCTGCTCCTCTGGGGCCGCATAGCCAGGGCAGTGCAGGAGTGGGCTCCGCTGTCCGGAGCGTGATGGACTAACTTTCCAGGGCTCTCTGGAACGGAAATCTCCTCCACTGTGTTTCTGTATGGTTTGCAGTGCTCCAGAATTTGTGGGGAGTTCTTTTTACAGGAAATTTATGGGCTGTGGGTTCGGAGCTAGCATACAGTGAGTCTTTCTACTCCGCCATCTTGGTTCCTCCCTTTTCGTCATTTTTTACAGCAAAATAGTATTCCATTACAGTCATATGTCGCAACTTATTCAGCTATTCCCCAATTGATGGGCATACCCCTGATTCCCAGTTTTTGGCTGCCACAAACAGTGGGCAGCCCTCTTTTAGACCACTCCTGAGTATGCAGCCTGGAATTAGAAGACATCTAAACAGTTAGAGATAAGGGAGTTCACCTCATTGATTTCAAGACACAATAACTAGCACATTTGAAGCCTGGGAACATTATAATAGTCTCTAAGGTCCATATAACACTCTCTTCTTTGAATTTTTGGAAATTCATTTTAGAAGAAAACTCATGAGTATAAAAACAATTGCTCCAAGCTCGCAGTTAGGAAAATTCCTAACATATTAGTCTCTGCCTAAACTTATATTTCTCTCTCTCTCTCTCTCTCTCTCTCTCTCTCTCTCTCTCTCTCTCTCTCTCTCTCCTCTCTCTCTCTCTCTTTCTTGTCTTTCCTGAAACCTTGAGCCCAGTGCACTCTGAAGCCCATACTGGTCAGCAGAGGGGCCCTTCCCAGGCTCCACTTGGGGGCTGTTTTGTAGACCCTCCTGGCTTGAAGTGATTGTCAATAGAGGCTGTTTCTCTTTCCCTCCCAGCTTGATTTAGTTTTTTTTTTTTCTTTTTCTCATTAAAATGGCCATGAAGGATGAACACAACATCTCTGGCTAGTTAACACCTGGCCTCTTTGTTGTTAAGGCAAGACTGGGGTACCTGGGAACATTTAAGCAACAAAATATCATATTCTAGTACAGAATATTTGATAGGCAGAGTGAAGGGAAGTTAGAAATAAATAATAAAAGAATAAAAAAAAGGATAAAAAATTCTGATCCAGTAGCACCTCCCACCCAGAGTTGTCATGTGGATCAAATAAGCTACTAATTAAGAAATGCTCCACATAGTGCCTTGCACATAGCAGACATTATATAAGTGTTAACTGTTATTATCATCATCAGTATTTGGGCACTTGGCTCCCCAAGGGCCCATCTCATTTATCTCTCTTTTCCATCATAGCTCAATCTTAACTTTTCTTTGTGCTTTTTGCTGGTTACCCAGGTTCTGCCAGTTCCTATTCTCAGCTCCAAAGGACTTCATTCTTTCCTATAAGCTTCCCTTTCTTGGAATCTCCATCTGGTTCTGTGAGAACGTCATCCTTTTATTCAAATTCCTCAGTGAATTAAGTAAAAATGACTTTGATTGATTCAAAGAGGAGCACAGACTGCATTGACACTCCATTGTGATTGATTCTATCAAGTTCCTATCTAAGAAAGATTATTACTTTTAGGTGAGTAGGATAATCAGTGGAACACCATACATAATTCCACTGCCTGAGGTCAAACAGTGGTTGTCATTATTGCTAAAACCAAGAAAAACCCTTTTGTTCACCCTCTTTTCCTTTTTTCTATTTTCCCTACTTCCCATACTTTCCCAAAGTTACCCAGAGACAAGACTCATATTCAAGTTTTCTCACTCCAGATCGAGTGACACTTCAACTCTACTACACATCTTGTGTGTTAAATATATACTTATATATAATATTTATATACTAATATGTTATTTATATTTATAAATAAATGTACATGTGTATATGCATATACACACATATATGAGTATATATAGTATATATGAGTATATACACTGGATAGAGCTTAGAATCCTGACGACCTGAGTTTCAGACCTGCCTCACACACTCACTAAGCTCTATGACCTAGACATTATCTGCCTCTGTTTTCTCAGCTGTAAAATGGTGCTAATGATAGCACCTACTTACTATAGTTATTGCGACAATCAAATAAGATAATATTTGTAAAGGGTTTGTGAACCTTCAAGGACTATGTAAATTCTGGCTAACTATTAAATACTCGTTGAAGATATCAAATAGATGAGGAAAATCTGGGGAAGACATAAGTGGAATGTAAAAAGTACTATAGAAATTCTGAAAAATCAATTAAAAAGGTGTTTGGGAATTTTCTTTTTTGCTTGTTTTATTGTGGGGTGCATGTGTGTATGCTCTGCTTTTTATTGAAGCAGATAGGGGAGAGGGAAGAGATAGAGGAGAGAGTGAAAAGAGACAGAGAAAAGAGAGTGACAGAAAGAATGAGAGAGAGACAGGGAGAGAGGAGAGACAAAGACAAAGAATGAGAGAGGCACAGAGAGGAGATAGAGACATACAGAGACAGAGAGAGAGGCAGGGAGAGACAGAGAGAGAGAAAGAGAGAGACTGAAAGAGGGAGGGAAACTGAGACAGACTGAGAGACACAGAAAGGAGACAGAGACATACAGAGACAGACAGAGAGAGAGAGAGAGGGAGGGAGGGAGAGAGAGAGAAACAGAGAGAGAGGGAGAGAGAGACAGAGAGGGAATCATGGGTCAGTGAGCAAACTGGCCCTGCTGGCTATCACACCAAAGCATCTGGGAGGGATGCCAACTGTCAGCTGGAAGGATGAGGAATTTCACTGACTCTAGACTGGTTGCTTCACCATACAGAAGGAGGTGCTGCCTCTGGCTGAGACACCGCAGCTGGTGCTGGCTTGACTAACCACAGTGGGACTGGCAAAGAGAGCATGAACAACACACAACACAGAGGCAAGGGGAATGAGGCCAAGTAGAAGAAACTTCTGCTGGAAGAAGAGGCATAGGCAGCAAAAGCCCCTTGGCAGGACATAGCCTAGAATTCTCGGTCATCTCCCTAGATGCAGAGCTATATGTGGTATAAAGGAAAAAAAGAAAGTGATTTGGAGCCAGAAGATACGAGTGTGAATCCTGGCTCTGCTGTTTACCATGTGTGTGACGTTGGGCAGCTAGCTGGCTCAATGAATAGAGTATCAGCCCAGAAGTCAGGCAGATCTGAATTTAAATTCAACCTCTACCACTTACTAGCTGTGTGACCCTGGGCAAGTCACTTAACCCCATTTGCTTCAATTTGCTCATCTGTAAAGTGATCTGGAGAAGGAAATGACAAACCACTCCAGTATCTTTGCCAAGAAAATCCCAAATGGGGTCATGAAGAGTCAGGTGCAGCTGAGATGACTGTGTGACATTGGATGAGTTATCACAATTCTTTGGGCCTTTCCAGCCACAATAACTAGCTTTCTGGTTTGAAATAAGGGGTTTGAATAGGCCCTGTAAACTCTCCCACTCTAAATCCTATGATACTTCTGTATTTATTACACTCTTCTTCTTCCGGGGAGAAAAAGTAGAAATCAATAGAACCTTGCAGGAATAGCTGCATGGCTGCATGAAATTGGAACAAATGAAAGACTGGGTAGATGGTCTGGGTTCAAATTCTGCCTTACTAACCATGTAACTTTAGGTAAATTACAACCTCTCAAGATTCTGCCTTAGCACTTAAGGTATAGGACGATCTTTATTCTACCTCAAAGAAATACAGAAAACACAAGGACTCACAACAGCCAATAAAATATCAGGACAGTTCTTCTCCCTCTGTGGCGGGTCACACCTTCCCCTAAATCCTAAAATTTCATTTGTTGTCACTCAGTCATGTCAGACTCTTTGTGACCCCATTTGGGGTTTTCTTGGCAAAGATGCTGGAGTGGTTAGTCATTTCCTTCTCCAGGTCATTTTAAACATTTGGAAACGGAGACAAATAAGGTTAAGTGACTTGCCCAGGACCACACGGTTAGTAAGTATCTGAGACCAGATTTGACCTCAGAGAGTGGCTTCCTGACTTCAGGCCCAGCACTCTGTCCACTGCACTACCTAGCTGCTCCAAAAGTCTCATAGTATCACTCTGTTATGGTTGGGAATCTTCTTAGCAGGGAAAAGAGCTTATGGTTGTAGCCCCTTTCCACTGTACCCTCACAGTTTGAATAATTCATAGTAATAGTGAAGTATAAAGTCCAGGTCATTTACACCCCCATAACATGGTCTTAGGAGGAAGCTAGGTGGCTCAGTGGCTAGAACACTGGGCCTGGAGTCAGAAAGACGAGTTTAAATTAGGCCTCAGGAACTTACTAGGCAGGTCACTTAATCTCTTTGCTTTAATCTGCTGGAAAAGGAAGCAGCAAACCACTCCGGTTATCTTTGCCAAGAAACCAAAGAATCAGACATAACTGAACAACCTGGCCTTATTCCTTTGTTGATTGTCCCACTTCAGGGGGAAAGTGCACAACATTCTTCTCACCAGGCCAGTACCACTCAGGAACTTAAGATAACTCACTTTTTGACTACTAGATCTCTCAAACATGGGATTGCTAAAGAGGCATCCTTCAAAGCTAGTGCTACCCAGAAAATTCCCTGCATTTCTTGAAGGCTGGATACCAGGTTCATACTACCCAGGAAAACTCTCAATTTCTATCCAGGAGGCTAAGATTCAAGAAGAGTTAATACCCCTCAAGGAAGCTGAGGTTTGGACACTCCTACTTTTTGGATCAAGTTATTTCCTTCTCCACATGTTTGAGAAGTTATACCACTGCCTTATGGAGCCTGGGGCTAAGAAACCCTCTTTGTGGGTCTGAGCTGAGTTCATATAGTATCTATGTGCCTTGCCCTATCACAGCCATTAATGACTTCCATTTCTACCATTCTCACAGGATCTTGCAAGACAAACTGAGTGGAAAGTAAAAGGAACTAGACTATACAAATAATCCCACCTTTTTTTTGGTAGACCCAGCCTAAAAGGTGTCTCATTTTACAAAGCCCATCTCTCTGGAGAACAGGCCAATCAGATCATCTTAGGAGTAGTCTTGATCATTATGATTTAATAAGGAAATTTCCATAACCCTCTCAATAAATTGCCAATGGTTGTGTTCACACAGCCCATAAAAAAGATGCTCTCAAAAATCCCAACAAAGGCTTTAACACAATCAAATTATTAGAAAACTGCTCCCTTACGAACTTCTTGGGTGGTTGAGAGCAAATAAATGATGAAGTAATAAATAAATGTGAAATACTATTACTATTATCATAGACTCATGTCCCAGGGATCAACTTACCTTTCTGGGTCTCATTTTTCTCACTTTAGAACAGAGTGCCCATAGATAGATTTCAAGGAGTCCATGAACTAGAGTTTTTTGAAATTACATCTTTCTTTCTTTATGTGATTGTAAATATATTGATAAATATTTTCTATTATATGCAACATAATTTATACATATACTTATGAATTTATAATGCTTATAAATATATTATCATTTATTTCTTTGTTTTTATTTATTAATTATTTATAATATAAATATATTATTATTTATTTCTTTCTTATAGTCTTTGTTTTCCTTTGTAAGCCTTTTTTTTAGTTCTTTTTTTCTTTAAGTTTTCAACATTCATTTCCACAAAATTTTGGGTTCCAAATTTTCTCCCCATCTCTCCCCTCTCCCCACTCCAAAACTCCAAGCATTCTAATTACCCCTATCACCAATCTACCTTCCCTTCTAACATCCCTCCCTTCCCTTATCTCCATCTTCTCTTTTGTCCTGTAGGGTAAGATAAATTTCTATACCCCATTACCTGTATTTCTTATTACCCAGTTGTATGCAAGAACAATACTCAAAAGTTGTTCCTAAAACTTTGGGTTCCAACTTCTCTGCCTTCCTCTCTTCTCACCCATCCCCTTTGGGGAGGCAAGCAATTCAATATAGGTCATATATGTAGTTTTGCAAATGACTTCCATGATAGTCATGTTGTGTAAGGCTAACTATAATTCCCTCCATCCTATCCTGCCCCCCATTTCTTCTATTCTGTCTTTTGACCTTGTCTCTCCCCAAGAGTGTTGATTTCTAATTGCTCGTTCCATCATTCCCCCTACTCTGCTTATCCCTTTCTCTCTCACTTTCCTGTATTGTAAGATAGGTTATCATGTCAAAATGAGTTTGCATTTTATTCCTTCCTTGAGTGGAATGTGATGAGAGTAAGCTTCATATATTCTCTCTCACCTCCTCCCTTTTTCCCTTCATAGAAAAGTCTTCTACTTGCCTCTTTTTTGTGAAGCATAATTTGCCCCATTCCATTTCTCCCTTTCTCCTTCCAATATATTCCTCTCTCACTCCTTAATTTCATTTTTTAGATATGATCCCATCCTATTCAACTCACCCTATGCTCTCTGTCTCTCTCTCTATGTGTGTGCATGTGTGTGTGTGTGTGTGTGTGTGTGTGTGTGTATGTAATCCCACCAACTACCTAGATACTGAAAAAAAGTTTCAAGAGTTACAAATATTGTCTTTCCATGTAGGAATATAAACAGTTCAACTTTGGTAAGTCCCTTATGATTTCTCTTTGCTGTTTATCTTTTCATGCTTCTCTAGATTCTTGTGTTTGAAAGTCAAATTTTCTTTTCAGCTCTGGTCTTTTCATCAATAATGCTTCAAAGTCCTTTATTTCATTGAAAGACTATTTTTCCCCCTGAAGAACTATATTCAGTTTTGCTGGGTAAGTGATTCTTGGTTTTAGTCCTAGTTTCTTTGAATTCTGGAATATCATATTCTATGCCCTTCGATTTCTTAATGTTGAAGCTGGTAGATCCTGATTGTATACACAAATTGTTTCTTTCTAGCTGCTTGCAATATTTTCTTCTTGATCTAAGAACTCTGGAATTTGGCTACAATGTTCTTAGGAGTTTCTTTTTTTGGATCCCTTTCAGGAGGTTATTGGTGAATTCTTTCCGTATATATTTTGCCCCCTGGTTCTAGAATATAAGGACAATTTTCCTTGATATTTCATGAAAGATGATCTCTAGGCTCTTTTTTTGGTCATGGCTTTCAGGTAGTCCCATAATTTTTAAATTGTCTCTCCTGGATCTATTCTCCAGGTCAGTTGTTTTTCCAATGAGATATTTCACATTTTCTTCCATTTTTTCTTTCTTTTGGTTTTGCTTTGTAATTTCTTGGTTTCTCATAAAGTCATTAGCTTCCACCTCTTCCATTCTAATTTTCAAAGAACTATTTTCTTCAGTGAGCTTTTGAACCTCCTTTTCCATTTGGTTAATTCTGCTTTTTAAAGCATTCTTCTCCTCATTGGCTTTTTGAACCTCTTTTGCCAATTGAGTTACCCTATTTTTCAAGGTGTTATTTTCTTCAGCATTTTTTGGGGTCTCCTTTAGCAAGTTTTTGACCTGCTTTTCAGGATTTTTTTGCATCTCTCATTTCTCTTCCCATTTTTTCCTCCACCTCTCTTATTTGATTTTCAAAATCCTTTTTGAGCTCTTCCATGACCTGAGCCCATTGAGTATTCATTTTGGATGTTTGGGATACAGAAGCCTTGACTTTTATGTCTTTCCCTGATGGTAAGCATTGTTCTTCCTCATCTGAAAGGATGGGAGAAGATATCTGTTCACCAAGAAAGTAACTTTCTATAGTCTTATTTTTTCCCCCTTTTGGGGCATTTTCCCAACCAGTTACTTGACTTTTGTGTCCTTTGTCAAGAGTAGGGTACACTCTGGGGATCTGTAAGATCCTCCAAGGTGGTACAATCAAGTGTGTACACTGGTCTGGGAGCAGGAAGAGATTTTTGTGCCCAGAATCTTAGTACAGTTTCCTCTTCACAACCACCTGGCCTGCAATTCCACCAAGCTAGCACTGGGGGTTGAGATTCAGATAAGCTTCAGGGACAGGGCCGCCGTTCAGTGTGAGATAAAGGTCAGCTGCTGCAGGGCCTCTACACAGGGCTGAGGTAAGAATCAGCTGCTCAGTGCCCCCAGGAGTTTTACAATCCAACAATGGATGCAGGCTGCTGTAGGGGCTACTGTGGGAACTGCTACCACCTGCCAGATGTGACTTCTGTGGCTGCACCCTGAGGTTGGAGTTATGGGAAGACCCTTATCCCTTCTCAGCCAGCTGAAAAAACCCTGTCACTGACCTTTGGTGCCTATAGGTTGAAGGATCTGTGAATCACTGCTATTGTGACTGGGCCCCTGAGTCCTGCTTGGTCCTCCTCCCAGAGCCAAACTACATGGCCAAGGCTGCGCTGGGCTCCGCTCTGGGTCCTATGTGACAGACATTTTCTGTCGGCCTTTCAGGTCACCCTGTGCTGGAAATCTCCTCCACTCTGTTATTCTCCACTTCTGCAGCTCTAGAATTTGTTGAGAGTCTTTCTTTATAGGTATTTTATGGGCTGTGTGGGAAGAGCTAGTATATGTACAACTTTCTGTTCTCCCATCTTGGCTCTGCCCTCCTTTGTAAGCCTTTGTAGTATATTTTATGCTTTTAAAATCATTCTTTATCTTTTATTTATATGCATTATTTCTGCATATAAAATCATAAAAACTTCACCAAATTGCCAGAAAAGTCCTTGATACACATACAAAGGTAAGAATCTTTGCCTTAGAAATCGTCTAACTTAATTTGCTTATTTTAAAGCAAGGAAATGGAGAGGTTTACATGAACTGAAGTAGCATGAAATAAGCAAACCAAGAAAACAATACATACCATAACTACAAGGAAAATAGAACAATCAAATACCAAATATTGAAAGTAAATGTGACAAAATTATAAAGAGTAAGCTTGATTTGAAAGAATAAATATGGAAGAATATTCCTAACTCACCCATTTTTGGATTTGGGAACTCCACAGGTGTTACACACTGCACATGTTTTTGCACTTTTTCAATGTATTCATCGGAGGTGATGATTTTGTTCCTCTTTAAAAAAATACTATTTGGAAAGCATAGCCAAGATGATGGAGTAGTAGAACAGACCTGTAAAAGCTCCCCTTCATAACCCATAAAATATCTGTAAAAAATGACTCTAAACAAATTCTAGAGCAGCAGAAGCCACAAAATTACAGAGTGATAGAGATTTCCAGCCCAAGACAACCTGGAAGGCCAACAGGGAAGGCATATCACAGAGGGTGCAGAGTGGAGTACAGCCTGGCCTTAGTAGCAGGGCAGCAGGGACAAGACTGGAACAGGCTTCAGGAGGTAGAATCCCTGGCAGCAGCTTCAGGTCCCAGATTGCTCAACTCACAAATGCCAAAGACAGCTTTAAAGGTCAGTAAGAAAGCTCTTTCACCTGTGTGAGAAGGGAACAGGTTCTGACCCTGCCAGCTACAGCAACTGTAGCAGCAGTGTCCATTTTTGGAGCCCTTGGCCTAAAGCCCCTGGGGGAATTGAGGGGCTGATCAGAATATTAGTCTTGAGTGGCTCTCCTGGTTTGAGAAAGAGTGCTGGTATAGTGGAGCTGGAAGTGGTTGTGGAGAGGGAATTGTACTCACAGATCCTGGGCAGAACAGTGTTGTTGCTGCTCACAGACAAAGCACAGGCCAGGAAAGGTGTAAACTCCTCTCCCTTGACTCTGCCACCCTGGAGGAACTGAGAACTTACAGGTCCCCAGAGCATACCTCCCTCTTGACAAAAGACTCAAAAGTCAAGTAATTGGCTGGGAAAATGCCCCAAAAGGGGGAAAAATTACTATAGAAGGCTACTCTCATGGTGAACAGATATTTTCTTCCATCCTTTTGAATGGGGAAGAACAATGCATGCCATCAGAGGAAGATCTAAAAGGCAAGGCTTCTGTATCCAAAACCTCCAAGATAAATGTGCAGTGGTCTCAGGCCATGGAAGAGCTCAAAAAGGATTTTGAAAATCAAGTAATCCAGGTGGAGAAAAAATTGGAAAGAGAAATGAGAGCAATGAAAGAAAATCATGAAAAGAGAGTCAACAGCTTGCTAAAAGAGACCCAAAGACATGTTGGAGAAAATAACATCTCTAAAAACAGACTAACTCAACTGGCAAAAGAGGTCCAAAAAACCAATGAGGAAAAGAATGTTTTAAAAAGCAGAAGTAGCCAAATGGAAAAGGAGATTCAAAAGTTCACTGATGAAAATAGTTCTTTAAAAGTTAGAATGGAGCAGATGGAAGCTAATGAATTTATGAGAAACCAAGAAATTACAAAACAAAACCAAAAGAATGAAAAAATAAAGATAATGTGAAATATCTCATTGGAAAAACAACTGATCTAGGAAATAGATCCATGAGAGACAATTTAAAAATTATGGGACTACCTGAAAGCCATGATCAAAAAAAGAGCTTAGACATTATCTTTTATGAAATTATTAAGGAAAACTGCCCTGATATTCTAGAACCAGAGGGTAAAATAAACATTGAAAGCATCCACTGATCACCTCTTGAAAGGGATACAAAAAAGAGAAACTTCTGGGTACATTGTAGCCAAATTCCAGAGTTCCCACATCAAAGAGAAAATATTGAAAGCAGCTAGAAAGAAATAATTAGAATATTGTGGAAATTCAATCAGGATAACAAAAGATCCAGCAACTTCTACATTAAGGAATCAAAGGACTTGGAATATGATATTCCAGAAGTCAAAGAAGCTGGGATTAAAACCGAGAATGACCTACTCAACAAAACTGAGTATAATACTTTTGGGGGGGGGAATGGTCATTCAATGAAAGAGAGGACTTTCAAGCATACTTGATGAAAAGACCAGAGTTGAATAGAAAATTTGACTGTCAAACACAAGAATCTAGAGAAACATGAAAAGGTATACAGGAAAGAGAAATCATATGGGACTTACTAAAGTTGAACTGTTTACATTTCTACATGGAAAAATAATATTTGTAACTCTTGAAACTTTTCTCAGTATTTGGATAGTTGGAGGGATTATACACACACATACATACATACATATATACATATATATGTATGTATATATAGACAGAGAGCACAAGATGAATTGAATAGGAAGGGATGTCTAAAAAATAAAATCAAGGGGTGAAAGAGAAATATATTAGGAGAAGAAAGGGAGAAATGGAATGGGGCAAGTTATCTCTCATGAAAGAGGCAAGAAAAACCTTTCTCAATGGAGGGGAAAAGCAGGGAGGTAATAGGGGAAAAGTGAAGCTTACTCTCATCACATCTGGTTTAAGGAGGGAATAGCATGCACACTCAATTTGGTATGAAAATCTGTCTTACACTACAGGAAAGTAGGGGAGAAGGGGATAAGTGGGGTGTAGTGGGATGATAGAAGGGAGGGCAAATGAGAGGAGGGAGTAATTAGAAGTAAACATTTTTGGGGAGGGACAAGGTGAAAAGAGAGAATAGAATAAATGGGGGGAAGGATAGGATGGATGAAAATGTAGTTAAGTGTTATCCAACATGGTTATTATGGAAATCTTTTGCAAAACTACACATATATAGCCCATATTGAATTGTTTGCCTTCTCAGTGGGGATGGCTGGGGAGGAAGGAAGGGAGAGAAGTTGGAATTCAAGGTTTTAGGAATAAAGTTTGAGAATTGTTTTGCATGCAACCTGAAAATAAGAAATGCAGACAAGGAGGTATAGAAATCTCTTTTGCCCTACAAGAAAAGAGAGAAGATGGGGATAAGTGAAGGGAGGGGTGTGATAGATGGGAGGGCATATTGAGGAAAGTGGTAATCAGAATGCAAGGCATTATGGGGTGGGGAGAGGGGAGAGATAAGAAAATTTGGAACTCATAACTTTGTGGAAATGAATGTTAAAAACTAAAAATAAATAAATAAAACTAAAAAAATAAGAAAAATGCATGGAATGGCACTCCCTTCTACCAAATAACCATGCATTTCTATCAGTGGATGTCACACATGCTTGCGTGCTAAACTAAATAAAGCACTTTGAAAATAATAAAAAAAAATACTATTTGTTATATGGGATAGTTCTCTGTGAAGGGGAGAGGAAGAATACTGGGGATAGCTATGATATTGTCAGAAACAGAAGACATCAATAAAATCTTATTTAAAAAAATAAAGTTAAGTCTTAGGCTCCATTTAGAGTCTGATTTATGTCTTCATTCTTGTATCCTCCTCTCCTTACAAGCCCCAATTTCCAAGAGTAGTGTGAGTAGCCCTCTGGGTAGTCTATTTAGTCAGGTGAAATCCAAGAGGCTATACCTCACGGAATGCTAAAGTGACTCTAGCCTAACTCCCCTCTATTGCAGATGGGGAAACTGAGACCAAGAAAGATGAAGCACCCTAAATAAGGTCACCCAGCTAGTAAGTCACAAACAAGTTGGAAGTTATTTTAGAGATCATTTAGTTCAAGTCACACTTGAAAAGAAGTCCCTCTATAACATCTCTATCAAGTAGTCATTTGTATGAAGAACCAAAATGATGAGGAATATCCTGACCCCAGCTCAAGAAAGAACATTTCACTTTTGTACAACTCTGGTGGGTAGGAAGTTTTTATCTTACATGGAGCCAGAATCTCTCTCTTTCTGGAATATTCACCTAGTACTCCAATTCTGCCCTTTGGGCCCAGGCAAAATAAGTCTAATGCTTATTCCATAAGATAGGCTTTTACGTATTTAAAGACAGCTATCAGATCACCTTCACTAAAGTCTTCTCCTAGTTAAATAAGGGTGCCCATTTTCTCCAGTCAGTCCTTTAAAAGCCACCAGGTTTCACTGGCAAATATAAGAGGTTAAATTATCAATCTTCCTTACATCCTGGGGCTAACTGGATGTCCAAGGAACTCCCAACCTCCGTTTGGGTCATAAAACTTCCCTGCCAACCCATTCTCTCCCTCCACTCTGTGGTATAACTTTTCTTTCAACCCCCATAGATCTTCTGGTTTCTTGGGAGAAGAAACATGATGGAACCAAAAGGCAATGACTGGATACCAAGATAAGCAATGAATATACAAGTAGAAAATTGGGGTAACCCCTGGTCTCAGGGAGCTTTTGTTCTAATTAATGGAAGCAAATGATAAATGAGAGTTCAATTTCATGACAGATGGAAAGGCCAGGTGGTACTTAAGGTCTGGCAGACAAATCAGCAAGGCAGATGGTAAGGAATGATGGAACTTGTTTGGATATAGAAAGACAGATGGTCCCTAATCAATGACTGCTGGAAAAGAGGTTGTGGGCCTAAGGGTCAGCATAAAGTGGGACTCTGGGTTTCCTCTGGTCAAATTGAAAATAGGGGTCCAGCTGAGAGGGAAATCTAGTACTTGGTATAGCTGAGAAAACTGGGATTCAGGTCAAAAAGGTAAAAGGGTCTTCAAAGCCTATTCCTACTGGTTGGCAAGCCAGGGAGCAATACTGTTCTGATGCAGGCAATTGGTGATGCTGATTTATGAGGGGTTGCCTATCGGCCTCCTGGGCTGAGGAAGGGAAGATGCCTGGCTCCTTGATATCCTGATGCATGAAAGAAGAAATGAAGGCTGGCTTAATGCCTTGCTGACTCCCATGATTTTTATGGATTATTGTGGCCTTAGGTTTGTTGTTGTTTTTTTTCCAGGCTAATAAATGTCCAGTGTAAACTTTTTACTTTGCCCCAGACTCTATTCCCCATTTCCAGATCTCACAGCATTTTCTCTCTGTATAAAGGAGAACCTATCCTTTCCTCTCCCTAATCTTACTTCTAATGAGTAAAACACAAGAAGCAGTTTGTGTTTTTCTTGGCCAACTTTTTTTTAATCACATTTTAAGAGCTTAGGAACAAATGTAAACATTTAAGAGAAAAATCCAATGTTCCCAACTCCCAAACTATCCCATTGAAATAGCCAAAATGGGTAAGAAATTAATATATATCAGAGAGACTTGTTTTTCCTGGAGTAAAGAACATAGAAAGAAGGGAGGGAAGGGGAAAATATGGACTATCCTCACCCCAGCTCACTCTGGGTCAACAACACATAGGTCTGTCTACCTCACTTCCTTAGTCTTACTTCTCAGTGAACAATCTGAGAGTGATCTGCTCTCTCTCTCCTCTAACTCATAATGACATCTTCTACCTTACCTCCCATTGCTGGACCCTGCTATTAATGGCTTCTGCTTCTGCTTCTTCTTCTTATAAGCCCCCATTTCCAAGGGTAGGCTATGTAATATTAACCAGTCTTCCCCCAGGTCAAATTTAAGGGTTTAGAGTTCAGGCAAAGCTAAGGAAAAGTTCTCACCAACAGGAAGGCCCTTGGCTCCTCTTTCCTCCTCAAGAATCAAACCTTTACAGTCAGAGCTCCCAAATTCTGGTTGTACTATTATTGCATATATCACTGGGTTCTCATCATCCTGAGTGCCATCCTCTAGTATAGGCAGAACTTAAATCAGATCTTCTGACTCCAAGTCTTCTTACTCCCCTACTACCTGAGCCCTAAAATGGAGATTAAAATGGCTAGTGTTTGGGAAAATTATGGAATAACAAAAATTTGCTTTAATAACTTCCCTTTATTCTTATGCCCTCCTACCCCTCCCCCTATGCCATATGACAGGTCATCTGAATTTACATGCTAATTTGTAATTCATAATGTTAGCCTGCTCAGAGTTGTTTGTCTTTTAAAAGACAAACTAGCAAGAAGGTCGAATTACACACAATGGAAATAGGAATGTGGATGTAGAAATTTCTCAGATTTCATCACATGTATCAGTCAGTCAACAAAGGTTTATTAATCACTTTATTTTTTAATTAATTAATTAAATTATTTTAATCAAATTAATTTAATTAAATAATATCACTTTATTAATTAATCACTGTGTCAAACTAAGTCAGCTGGTAAAATACAAAAAAAATACAAAAAGGAGTGAGAAGGAAGGAAACTCTACTCTTCAGGTGTTTATAATCTAATAAAGGTAACAAAAACACATATGTATAAACAAACTACATACGGGATATACAGGGCATTACCAATAGAGGGAAGACACTGGAACTGAGAGTTTGGGAAAGGCTTCCCGTAGAAGATGGGATTTTAGCTGGCATTTAATGGAAGTTAGGGAAGGTAGTTGGCAGAGATGAAGAGAGAGAGGACACATGAGGGACAGCCAGAGAAAATGGAGATGAAAGACTGAGTGTATTGTTGGCAGAACAGCAAGGAGGCCAGTGTCACTGGATTGAAAAGTACATGGCCATGGGTAAGATATAAGATTGGAAAGTTAAGAACAAGGCTAGGTTATAAAGGGCTTTGAATGCCAAATAGAGGGTTTTGTATTTGATCCTGGAGGGCAATGGAATTTATTGAGTAGGGGCCATAATATGATTGGATCTAGTAGGCTAAATCTTACCCAAGCACCCCTGCATTTCTTGAGGGTCAATTAAATAAGAGATATTGCTTCAGGGTGTCTAAGGGAGTAAGAGAAGTCTCTAGAATGACCCCAACCACAAAATCTCACTTGGAGGGCTGACTTTCAAACTTATATAATTATCTGTGACTTATTGTCTACCTTATACTAATACTGACTAATATGCAAGACTATCTGTCACCTTCTAAAATATCTTTCTTTTCCCTAGTTGATAAACGGTCAAAGGACGTGAACAAGCAGTTTTGGGAAGAAGAAATTAAAGCTATAAAGAGTTATGTGAAAAAAATGCTCTAAAAATCATTTTTGATTTGAGAAATACAAATTAAAACAACCTTGAGATATTATCTCACACCTAATCAGATTGGCTAAAATGATAGAAAGGGGAAGTAACAAATGTTAGGGGAGACATGGAAAAATTGGGACACTAATTCACTGTTGGTAAAATTGTGAATGAATTTTTTTAAGAGCAATTTGGAACTATGCCCAAAGAGTTATAAAACCGTATTTACCTTTGACTCAGCAATATCACTATTAGGTCTGTTTCCAAAGGTGATCAGTGAAAAGAGAAAAGAACTTAAATGTTCTTCAGTATTTATAGCAGCTCCCTTTGTTGTGAAAAAAACTGGAAAATGAGGGGTACCCATCAACTGGGAAATGACTGAATAAGTTATAAGATTGTGATGGAACACTACTACTCTGGTATAAGAAATGAGGAGCAGGTTAATTTCAGGAAAACATGGAAAGACTTGCATGAAATAATGCAGAATGAAATGAGCAGAGCCAAGAGAATGTTGTATACAGTAACAGCAATACTGTTCAAAGGGTAACTGTGAATGGCTAAGCTATTGTGAGTAATATAAACATTCCATTCAATGTGGAAGGATTTATGAAGGAACATGCTATCCACCTGCTGTAAAAGAAGTGATGTATGGAAATAAGTATTGCATGGTTCCACATATATAGCTATATAAAATGTTGACCTTCTCTAATGTAGTGTGGGGAAGGAAAGACAACTTGGAACTCAAAATATAACTCAAAATAAATCAAATAAATTGAAAAAAATAAAAATTAAAATATCCCCTTTCCAACACTGAACATTTAGATGAATATTGGGAACTGAAGGGCTAATACATTGTCAAGTTGTAATTTACTCTTTCTTGCCAACTGGCAGTCCCTCTGGGTCCATTTCTGACCTCTCTTTATCAAGAGAGTCCATAACATATTCCTTGTTTGGATTCAAGCATATCCCCCATGATATCCAAGAACCTGGCATTTTCCCCTTGTTCCTAGATCTTTTGTTCCTAGCACAGCTTTAGGCACGCTAGAGATGCTAAGTAAGTATTGATCTTTTTTTAAATCTCCCCTGGGGCAAGGGGCAGGTCCAGGCTTGAAACCCTGAAATCTTTTCTTTCACTTCTGAAAACCCTGAACCCCCTCATGCAGCCAAAAATAGTGTTCAAAAAAAGCCATCAGAGAGGGGAAAGGGTGCCAAGGACTATTAAAAAGTCATGGGAATCAAACCCACAAGAAAGTAAATTTAAATGGTAAAACCATGTATTCCAGACAGTTGTAAACAGTACAAAGCAATAAGAGTTTTGCCCTCCAGGACACTTTCATCTTAGGAAGGGAATAGAATTCCTCTTCAGCAAGATCTGGAGGAGGGGGCACACTTCCTCTGTTTCATTCTTATTATATTACATTAGAAAAGCAGCGCATTCCCTCTGTGTTTCATTCTTAAATTGGAAGGAAGCATACCCTCCATATGCTAACACCTTGGCAAGAGGAAGCAGTCCCCCTTGTCTATGTTAGGGTAACCCCCCTCACCTTGATACCCTTCTCTTGGGTACCTTTCCCCATCAGCTGGGATGCCCCTGATCCCAGGAGACTACCCATGAACCAACTGGTCTGGGAACCCAAAACACGTGAAATGTTCGGGGTTAGTGTGGTGATCCCAAACACATCAGCTTTGAGGTACCCTGAAATTTTCTCCAGATGCTCTAATTTCCAGATGATCCTCTGATGCTAGTTTGAAAATATATCCACCCAATGAGTAAGGAGGTGCATATGATAGCTTTTGTTACGATCTAGCCCTTTAACTCCAGGAGTTCCCCACACTACCTGCAAAAATGGATGATCCTTATTTGTGCTAGCCATGGAAAATTTTCTTTCAGGCATTCTTTTTTTAAAATTTGGTGCCAAGGATCTGAATGGGCCAAGATTTCATCAAAAATCTCGGGCAAGTGATAGATAGCTCCTATTTTGTTTAACTCCCCTTCGGGTTGTTAGCCGAGCAGCAATTAAACTTGACAAAATAGTGATTAAAAAACAATGAGAAGCAAATGTACCAGTGCTCCAGCGTGCATCCAAACGATTCTGAAAATGATCTCTTAAGTGTTTGGAATAATCCGATTTACTTTCCTACCACAGGAATGAGTTTTCCAAAAACAGCTCTTAGAAAGGGCAATCAATCTGCCACAAACATTGTTGGGCCCCCACTCCCTTGCAGTATTTTCTTCTAATGGATTCTCTCTCACTTCACATTCCAACTGTAGTTCCCAGATCAGATTCATTAGGCAGGGGAACAAATGTTTCAAAGATGCCCAGAATTAAGTGTTTTCCTGCTACTTTTAATAATGCAGGAGAAAAACAGAACTTCTTAGCCATGCTTTGGTTTCCTAATTTCCAATATATCAACTGCTGGTTCCCCTGCTCCTAAAAGGTCTTGGGAGGTTAGAACTATCTTAACCTGGGGATGGAGTTGATCTATACTCCACCAAGAACGAGAAATGCTGCTAAATGAATTTTTAGTCCTCTGATTGACCAATCTCCCTAAATGCTCCTTTGTCACTGTGTTCCTAGCCATAAAGAAATTCCACCAAAAAAAGGGTGTATCTATACAATATCCGGCTGCTCCAAGTGAGAATTGAAGATTATAACTGAGAATCTTGTAGCAAGAGGATGGATCAGCACATTTACAGCTGTCAGAATTTTGTTTTGTTAGTTTGTTTCAAATCTTGATACATCTGCTTTTACTCAAGCTACTGCTATCTCTGTGCCTGTCTCTCAGTCTGTGTCTCTCTTTCTCTGTGTCTCCCTCTCTCTGTCTTTCTCTGTCCCTCTGTCTCTATCTCTGTTTTGTCCCTGTGCGTCTCTTCTCTGCCTCTCTGCCAGTCTCTATATTTCTCTCTCACACTCTGTCTCTCTGTCTCTGTTTGTGTCTCTGCCTCTGTCTCTCTCAACATAGAAGCAGCTATTTTTTCTATTTCTAATTATAGATGCTATCTATGTCTCCTAGGTAGATAAGACAAAGCATTCTGGCTATTTCCAGAGCTGCTTTGTTCTGGTTTATGGTTAACATTGCCACCTTTTCTTTGGAAATGAGTTTTTTTAGTGTCAGAGCCCACAAGTCTCAGTATTTTGTTCCAGCTATTTCTATCCCACTTCCCTCATGTCCCCCCACCCCATCCCCATTTCTATAATGCCTTGAGGTTTATAAAACTCATCTCCTAACACCACTACGAGGTAGGTAGTGCAGGTCTAATGACTTGTCCATAGTGATCCAACATAAAACATCTAGTATAAAACATGTGGAAAGATTCAGTGAACCTTCTTTCCAATACTCCTTGGACTAAACTCTCAACCAACATCTGGAAGAAAGGAAGGAGTGGGTGACCTAAAGTCACAATGAACTTGTAGACTAGAGGTCCTAGGCGCTAATTCTAGCTCTGCCACTAACTAGCCATGTGACCTTGGACACATCACCTCAGTTTCTTCATTCGAAAATTGTGTTGGGGGTGAGGTGATACATTCATGTCATTTAAGTTTCTTTTCAGCCCTTAAGAATCTTTGTGGCTTCTAAACCCAGCTCAGCTATCTAAACTTAGCTCTTGACCAAGTCACTTTTGCCAAGGTGGCAGAACCTGAAGTCAAGATGACCTGAGTTTGAATTCCACCTCAGTCACGGAGTAGCTATGTGACTTTCCTTTTAACCTCTCCAAACTTCAATTTCCTCATCTGTAAACTGAGGGCAATAAAAATGCCTAACTCATAGAGTTGTTGTAAAGATCAAATGAGATAATGTATGAGAAATGCTTTACAAACCTTAAAATGCAGTATAAATATTAGTAGTAGTAAGAGTAGTGGTAGTAGTAGTAGTAGTAGTAGCAGTAGTAGTAGTAGTAGTAGTAGTAGTAGTAGAACAGCAGCAGCACTCATAGTAACCTGTCTGTCCATGATGTGTAGAAAGTGCTTTGTAACAATAAAAGGTCACTGATGTAGGAAATTCCGACAATAGGAAACTCTCTTTACCTATGCAAGTCTGCAGATACCCTGCAAATTAATTATACTTAGTCTCTTAAAACTCTGTGCTAAGTGACTTGAGCATCACACAGCCAGAAAGCACTATAAGTGTGACTTATTACATCGTCCTTTTTAGCAATCACGGGAAGGCAAAGAACGGAAGGAAAACAGAATAGACAAACTGCATTGCTGAAGGATAAAGGCAAGGTGTTGTTTTGTTCTGTTTTGTTTTCTCTAGCCTTTTATTTGGCGACTTGTATTATCCCCAACCTTGCAAAAACCCGGAGTTTTGAAAGCAGTTGTGTGGCCTTCCACATCTGCAGGCCTTTCGAGCCAAGGTTTGCAACAGTTTCCAGCGAATTTCTGGGCTCAGGCTCCCACGGACATGGGGAGGTCAGAGCAGGGAATATAAAGCGAGCGATCATTTGAAAAACAGCCAGCGTGGTTAACGCTCCCATTCCCACCAATCCCTGGCTCTGTTCGTTTCCATGGAAACGGGCGCCAAAGTAGGAACCTGCTGCCGGGAGCTGAGGAGTTTGGAACCACTGTCAGGTTCAGCTGCTGGCTGCCAGCTGGGACCTGGAAGTGCCCTTTTCCAAAAACTCCCCTGCTGGTTCCAAGTCAAAAGGTTCTCCTGGTATCTGCTGTGCTCAGAGCCTGCATGGACGTGGAGATAGGAGGGAGGAGGAGGGGAGAGAAGAAAAGTAAAAATATTTACATTCAGCACTTTGATGTTTGGGAAGGACAGTGTAAGAATGGGAGCCTGGATCTATTGTGGGTGAACTGCTTAGATTTCAGAACAGAAATATTTCCCATACATGTGAACATGCCAGTTATTTTCTCTTTCATTTCTAAGGCATCAACAACTTGCATTGGGTTTTTGCACCAGATGGATACAGCTGGTGAAGAGAAGGTTTGAGGAATATCTATAGGGCTTATTCATTTTGTTTTCTCAGACACTTAGTAGCTGTGTGATTGTGGGCAAGTGACTTAACCCTGTCTGCCTCAATTTCCTCATCTATAAAATGAGCTGGAGAAAGAAATGACAAACCACTTCAGCATCTTTGCTAAGAAAATCCAAAATGGGGTCAATAAAATATCCAGACAACTGAAAAATTACTGAACAACGTATTTTGTCCCAGTATAGTGAAAACTCCTTGAGACCACAAAGTGCTCTTTCTCTGGAATCTCAGCACCTGGCACATGTGAGTGAATGAATGAATGAATGAATGAATGAATGAATGAATGAATGAATGAATGAAATCACCTAGTTCAACCTCCCCTGTTTTTCAAATAATTGAGATTCAGGGAGCTAAAATCTGAAGGTCATACAAAGAGTAAATCAGATCCTTTTTTTATATTCATTTATTTTTAGATTTTGAACATTCATTTCCAAAAAATTTTGAGTTCCAATTTCTCCCCATCTCTACTCTCTCTCCACCCCATAATAATTGCATACTGATTACCCCTTCCCTCAATGTACCCTCCCTTCTATCACACCCTTCCCTTATCCCCATCTTCTCTCTTTTCTTGTAGGGCAAGATACATTTCTATACCCCATTATCTGTGTTTCTTATTTCCCAATTATATGCAATAATAATTCTCAACATTCATTTCTAATACATTGAACTCCCTATCCATCCCCATTGTGAAGGCAAGCAATTCAATACAGGCTATATATGTGTCATTTTGCAAAAGACTTCCATAATAGTCATGTTGTGTAATACTAACTATATTGCCCTCTATCCTACCCTGTTCCCCCTTTGCTTTTTATTCTCTCATTTGACCCTGTCCCTTCCCAAAAATGTTTACTTCTAGTTACTCCCTTCTCCCATTTGCCCTCCCTTCTCTCATCCCCCTCACTCCACTAGTACCCTTCTCTCCTACTTTCCTGTAGTGTAAGATTTTCATACCAAATTTAATGAGCATATTATTCCTTCCTTAAGCCATATGTGAAGACAGTAAGCTTCACTTTTCCCCTCTCACCTCCTCCTTTTTCTCCTCCATTGAACAAGATTTTTCTTTTCTCTTTTATGAGTGATAGCCTGCCCCATTCCATTTCTCCCTTTCTCCTCTCAGTATTTTCCTCCCTCATCCCTTAATTTTTTTTTTATGGATATCATTTCTCTGATTCAACTCAATCTATAATCTGTGCGTGCGTGTGTGTGTATAATCCCTCTACTTACCCAAATACTGAGAAAAGTCTCAAGAGTTACAAATGTTATCTTTCCATGTATGAATGCAAACAGTTCAGTTTTAGAAAGTCCTTTATGATATCTCTTTCCTGTTTATTTTTTCATGCTTCTCTTGATTCTTGTGTTTGAAAGTCAAATTTTCTATTCAGTTCTGGTCTTTTCATCATGAATGCTTGAAAGTCCTCTATATCATTGAATAACCACTGATTCCCTTGAAGTACTATATTCAATTCTGCTGGGTAGGTGATTCTTGGTTTTAATCCCAGTTCCTTTGACTTCTGGAATATCCTACTCCAAGTACTTTGATTCCCTAATGTAGAAACTGCCAGATCCTGTGTTATCCTGTTTGTGTTTCTACAGTACCCAAATTGTTTCTTTCTAGCTGCTTGCAATATTTTCTCCTTGACCTGGGAACTCTGAAATTTGGCCACAATATTCCTAGGAGTTTCTCTTTTTGGGTCTCTTTCAGGAGGTGATCAGTGGATTCTTTCAATATTTATTTTGCCCTCTGTTTCTAGAATATCAGGGCAGTTTTCCTTGATAATTTCATGGAAGAAAATTTCTAGGCTCTTTTTTTGATCATGGCTTTCAGGTAGTTCCATAATTTTTAAATTGTCTCTCCTGGATCTATTTTCCAGGTGAGCTGTTTTTCCAATGAGATGTTTCACATTATCTTCTATTTTTTCAAACATTTGGTTTTGTTTTCTAACTTCTTGGTTTATCTCAAAGTCATTAGCTTCCCTGAAATTGATTCTTTTAAAGAACTGTTTTGCTCAGTGAGCTTTAGAACCTTGTTTTCCATTTGGCCAATTCAGCTTTTTAAAACCTCCTTCTCCTCATTGGCTTTTGGAACCTCTTTTTCCAGTTGAGTTAGCCTCTTGTTAAAGGTGTTATTTTCCTCAGTATTTTTTTGGTTCTCCTTTAACAGGCTGCTGACATGCTTTTCAAGTTCTTCTGTGACCTGAGCCCATTTCATATTCATTGTGGAGGTACTGGAGACAGAGGCCTTGATTTCCTCTGACAGTGCGTCTTGTTCTTCCTCATCCAAAAGGATAGAAGGAGACACCTGTTCACCAAGAAAGTAATCATCTATGGTCTTATTTTTTTTCCCTTTTTTGGGCATTTTCCCACTCAGTTACTTGACTACTGAATCCTTTGTCAAGAGAAGTGTCCTAGTGCTCCTCCTCTCCCCAGTACCATGCTCAAGGCTGAGATTCAGATTAGCAGCTCAACTCCCCCAGGGGTGTTGGGTGGGGATGGGGCTGCCATTGAGGGCTGAGGTTCAGATCAGCTGTTCAGTTCTGCCAGAGGCTTTAAGCTGAGCTTCCTGGACAATGGACCTAGGCTGCTGCCTCCCAGGGCCAGTGCTGGAGGAACCCATGTCCTCTTTCTTCCAGCTGGGAAAGCCCTCCCACATTGACCTTTGGAGCTTTCTTTGTCACTTGTGTGTTGAGGTATCTGGGACCTTCCCTACTGTACAGGTCCTGTTCCTCCCAGTGCCATGCAGCCAAAGCTGGGCTTCACTGTGCTCAGCATCCTGTGAGCTAGACCTTTCCTGTTGGCCTTCCAGGTTACCTTTAGCTGAAAACTTTCACTCTGTTGTTCTGTGGTTTCTGCTCCTCTAGAATTTGTTGAGAGTCATTTTTACAGGTATTTTGTGGGCTGTGGAGGAAGCACTAGAGCATATGTGTCTTTCTACTCTGCCATCTTGGCTCCATTCCAAGATCAGGTTTTTTGACCCTAGATCCAGGACTTTTCCCACAACACTATCTCCCATTAGTTTTCATCCATATCCATAGGGACTATGAGGCTTCCTCTGGAGGGTTAACTGATGCAACCATAATGCTGTAAGTGACTTCTTAGTCATGAAGTAGTAAATGCCATTGTTAACCCCAAAGTATATATGTACTGCGACGCTTCTCATGTGGAAGGGGATGGAATTCAAATCAGCCTCAGAAACTCATTGATCAAGTCATTTAACCACTGTGGTTTAAGTTTCCTCAGCTATAAAATAGGAAAAATTATAGCACTTACCTCCCAGGGTTATTGTAAAGATCAAGTAAGATGTTTGTAAAGTACTAAGCACGGTACCTGGTACATAGTAGGCACTTAATATCCCCATCCTTCCTTCCTTCCTCCCTCCCTCCCTTCCTTTCTTCTTCCTTCTTGTGAATTAAGAGGTCATGTTCCAAGGGAACAACTTGCTTTGGCAAGTAAATGTGAGTATGTTAATGTAATGTATGTGTTACGTTAATGTTGTATGTATGTCAGTATGATGTTCTTCTTGGCTATGACTAAAAGCAAAATATATTTGTGGCACAAATTTCTGCACTGTTAGATGAGACTTTCACATACACACAAATCAGCTAACAAATTTCCTATTTCTGAAGAATATTTTTGGAAGGGTAAGGATTTATGATTTCATAGGTATAAGGATCTCCCAGTGTGAAAATTCCCTCTCCCACTCTGGATCAACAACTCATTTACAACTTAACTGAGAGGTTAAGTGACTTGTCCATAGTCACACAGCTAATACGTACCCAAGTCTTCCTGAAAGAAAAAAACAGGTATTTACTAATATGTACCCAAGTCTTCCTGAAAGAAGGAAATAGGTATTTATTAAATACCTACTATGTGCCAGACACTGTATTAAACCTTTTATAAATATTACCTCCTTTGATCTTCACCATCACCCTGAAAGGTAGGTACTATTATATCCCCATTTTACAGATGAGAAAACTAAAGTTAAGTGACTTGCCCATGGCCACACAATGTCTGAGGCTACATTTGAACATAGATCTTCCTGACTCTGGGGTAGCTAGGTGTTACTGAATGCTAGCCCTGGAATTAGAAGAACCTGAGTTCAAATCTGGTTTCAGACACTTACTAGTTACATGACCATGGGCAAGTCACTTAACCCTATTTGCCTCAGTTTTCTCACCTGTAAAATAAGCTGGAGAAGGAAATGACAAACCACTCCAATATCTATGCCAAGAAAACCCCAAATGGGTCACAAAGGGTCAGATACAACTAAACAGCAAAAACAGCTTCCTGGCTCCAGGCATTGTTTCATCCACTATGCCACTTAGAACATGATTCTCTAACCATCCACAAATAATAATATTTTTAATTCCTTGGCCAAATAGTTGTAATAACAACCACATTAGCACACAAGTTGGGCTGCTAGCACAGGTTCTTTGATCTGCTTTTCTAAAGGAAAGACAATTTTAAAAAGGTCAATAATTTTACTTAATTATAGATAAGTATAGAAAATACAAGCAGAGAATAGCAGAGAAATTCAACAGACAGGGTTCCAACTATCTCAACAAAGTAATGGAACCACCTACATACACCAACAGACTGGGAGAACACCAACATCTGAGTAGTAGTGGGGAGGGGTGTGCTCTTAACAAATGGCTACCCAGAGTCTGGTCTAGGGAATCAAAAGGTCTTTCTCATAAGCAAGCCCCCAAAGCAAAATGCCAACCTCCTAAAATATATAACAAAGACTCAGCCCCTGTTTAGTTCAGAGCCAGGAGGCATGAAACCTATGTGACTCAGCACAGCTATGAATTATCAGGGTTCAAAGGAGATCAATCTTTCAGATGTTTACAATTTACCCTGAGTCTAGGAAACTGAACTCCAGGGAAAAAAAAAACCATCAAAAATCCCATTTTATTTATGCTTACAATAATCTAGCTCATGAGCAGTTCTAAAACCTATTATATCTCTCTGCGATCCCAACATTTCATCAAGTCCCTCAAACTTCAGTTATGTGAAGAAGATGCTGCATATCCAAGTACCAAGGTCTCCTTGGGAATTTTTCCCAGCCCAATTCACACAGGTCCATACCTTGTTCAGAGAGACTGGCAGTAGAGAAGATCTTAGAGGTGTGTGTGTGTGTGTGTGTGTGTATGGTTTCACTACAAACTATTAATGCTCATTGTTTTTATGTCTATAGAATTTAAGAATCATAATTGTTAGAGATGGAAGGAATCTGAGAGGATACAGAGGGTACCCTCTCATTTTAGAGTTAAGAAATATGAATGCTGCAATACTTGAAAAGCTATGCTTTCATAAATTCATTTGAGAGAAAAAGTAAGAGTTTTGTTTTGTTTTTTAAAACCTCAGTTTCAATGACTGAGCAATTTTGAAATAGTAAAGTCATAGATTTAAGATTGGAAATGACCTGGTCACAAGAACACAGAAACTCAAAATTGCAAGAAACCTCAGAGGTCATCTAATCTAACTTGACTAAATATTTCCTCTGCAGCAATCCCAAGAGAATTCTTAATTTTAAAACTTCTAGTGACTACTGGTTATCTCCCTAGGTAGGTCAAGATAGCCTAGTTGATGGTGCCCTGAGGGAGAGAAAAGAAGCACATGTGCCTGATAAGTCAAACCACCATCACCACCTTGCTCACCATCTCCCCTCACACCCTGATGGAAATAGCCCTGGGTCCTTAACCCAAGAAAGAACACTGGCAATAGCAATTCTTCCAGCCCAGTGCCCTCAGTCATCATCATGGGTAGTAATCCCTAAGGAGATGCATCTTGGTAACTATTCCTGCAAGTGATGCTATCACAGCTACTGAAGAGCCAGAAAAGAAAGTTCTTGCCACCAAAGCCTTTGGCCTTGTCAACATCAAAAACTGACACAATTTCATCAGTGGGAATGACATTAAAGATAAAATATTAACATCTATTTTGCCACTGCACCATGAGGATCATGAGACTTTCCCATCTGTCTCTATCATTATAATGTGAGCTCCCTGACAGCAGGGACTATCTTGCTTTTCTATTTGTATCTCCAGCAATTAGCCAGTACTTTTGCACATAGTTAAATGCTTCACTCATTCATTCATTCTTTCTGGGACATTGTGGTTACCCCACTCCCCACCCCCCATCACCAACCCCAATTTTCTCTCCTCCAGATTTTAATATTAATGAGCTGCTGTGGGGAGAAAAACAACCCCTACTGGCCAAACTTCTGGCAACGAAACCTATCACCATCTTGTCCATCATCTCTGAACTTACCGTAGCCAGGCTGACAGCAGTCAGCAAATCACTTCATCTCTCTAAATCTCAGTTTCCTCATCTGTAAAATGAGAATGTTGAACCCTAGTCCTTTCCAGGTCGAAATCTATGGTCCTATGATCCTTGGATGGCAAACAGTCTATGATAGGGCTCATATCGGAAGACTTTTCAGGTGGAGAGGATCCATCGGAGTTTGTAACCCATTGGTACAACCTTTGAGAACTGAAAGTCACCAACACAAGGAGGCATCAGAATAGTCTCTTAATGGGACACACACACACACATGCACACACATGCACACACACACACACACACACATACACCACCCTTGGTTGTATTCCAGATGGCTAAACCAAACCACCTCACTCACCTCCAGTAAATCAAAACAAACAAAAATGCTAATCAGCTTCAGAAAGGGTGTTATTACTGGTTCTTTCCTAGAGGGACTATACAAGGTTATCTCAGGCTTTAATGATGGCCCTTCCATTTCAGGCTGCCCTGCTAACTCAGATCCAAAGGACTTCAGCCTGAAAACTCATTCCTCTCTTTCACTACTTCTTGCACCGGAAATACCCTCAGCTCTGACGTCTCATCTTCTGGTTGGCTGGTTCCACTTTCAGAAGGTCAATCATGCTTTCATTCTTCTTTCCAGCTGCATTCCTGATTCATCTCTACCAACGAAGTACCAGCTAATATAAGAAGATGGTGACTATACATCAGTGACTTGACCTGTTACTGGGCAGAATTTCTTTGGCATCTAACCAGTTTCCATGGTTTATCCTAACAATTCCTTCCCAAAAGTATTTGTCCTTTTCCCACATGCCCCAGACTCTCCTTCTGCTCTTTTCCTCTGACTGCTCACCCTGACTACCCACTCCAACCTTTCTATCTCAATGGAGAGTACAGGTATAGAAACCAACATGGGTGTCATAAGTTAGGGAGGATAAGGCTAGGTTTTGTGCCAGCAGGTCTGCTGTTTTTACTTGCTACAGGATGGGGAAGAATACACTTGAAAATGATTATTTCAGGGGGAAATGGAGGGGAGATGGTTCAGGTGGGGCTTTTTAGACAGAATAAAGAAGTATTTTGAAATAGGAAATGGAAGGAAAGGGAAAAGATCCTCTTAACTGAATGATAGCCACTCTCTAAAGAATGTGAAGGCAAAAGTAAATCTGAACAAGAAGAAATTCCCAGGCCTGACAAACATATTTATAGTTTCTTTGCTAGCACAGGCTTTATCAAGGGATATGTGGGGGTTGGAGTGGGAGAACGGGACCTTTGTCATCTCTGGATGACTCTAAGACTCAGATTAAAGGTCTACATTGTCACTTCCCTCACTTCTCTATGAGTCCACAAATGTCCTAACCACCAGGAATAACATGGTCTGTACCAGGATTCTGTTTTAACCAGATCTGAGCTTATGTTAGAGCTGAGGAACCTGCCCTCTTGGCATGATTTGTGGGTTTAATAGCATCTCTGGATGAGGGAGAGATATAGTGTGTGTTCAGAGAAAGACTAGTGCCTTTGGTGTGATGGCTGTTAAGTCCTTTTCAAGGCTGCTTTGTTGTCTGTCTGATCTATCTAACTCTCACCTGCGACTCTAAGAAGCTGTAGCATGTACAGCGGCCACACCATGGTGAACCATTTTGGCAGACAGGATAAACAAGGCTGACGGTAACCAAGGGATCTCAAACCCATCAGTGAGTTAGGAGATTATCTATCTCAAGGCTTCCCCTGGTGAAATGGGAAGACGAGAACAATTTGTCCCAACAGCCATGAACGTGGCTAGAGAAGGTGCTATGAAGTGCTTAGAATTTGGTTAGACATTGAAGATAGTAAGGTCATCCATCTTGACTCTGTCCTGCCACTGGACTGTGATAACTCTGGAGAAAGTGAGGCTGATGACTGTGCAACTCTGCCTCGTTCAAATACAATTTATATACTAATCAAAAGGCATCACCCACACCATTTTACCATTTTTACCTGTCTCAAAGTCATAGGGCAACAAGGAAATAAAGAAGCACAGGTGCAGATACACTGGGAGCTATAGTCACAACACTGCACATAGGTGGCCCAGGCCATAGGCTCATCTTGTCACTAGAAGCAGGCGTGGAATTCAGCAACCCACAGTATCTGAGTAGCCTTTTAAGGACCACACTGTTCACCTTCTGGTGTGAGGAGGGACCTAGAAAAGGTGCTATAAAAATTGTGTGCTTACTCAACCCTGGCCTGATTACCACAACATGTGAGGATCTCACTCTGCAGTTGAAATATAAAAACATATACAAAAACTTCTGCAAAGATGATTCTGCTCACCATCAATAAATGGAATACGTGCATACTTATACACAATGCAAAATCCAGTAGACCTGAAAAATGAATAGCTCTTGTTGCAAGAGAACTGAGCAGGTATTGCATCTAAACAGCAGCCTTGAGTGAAACAAGGCTGGTAAATGAAGGCCACCTGACTGAAATTGGAGCTGGATGACTTTAGTGAAGGGGAGTATGGTAAGGCTGGAATAAGTTTTACAATTAAAACTAATCTAGTCAACAAGCTTGTATGCCTACCAAAAGGAGTGAATGACAAGCTCATGACAATGCAATTGTCACTTACAGGAAAACTCCATGCCACCATCATCAGTGCCTATGCTCCCACCATGACAAACCTTGATGAGGTCAAAAGAAAATTTTATGAAGAACAGGAGACCTTTGTCATCAATGTGCTAAAAGAGAGCAAGCTTATAATTCTGGGTGATTTAAATGCTAGAGCAGGCTCAGACTACCAGACATGGCAGGGAGTCCTTGGGAGGAATGGAGTTGGAAACAGCAACAGCAATGGTCACTTACTACTGAAGAATTGTGTATCTCATGACCAACACTGTCTCTCATTTATCTAAATGCAATAAATCTTTGTGGATGCACCCTCACAGAAAACACTGACATTTAATAGACTATGTCATTATACAGAGAAGAGACAGACAGGATGTGAGAGTGACAAAGGTAATGTGTGGCACAGAGTGCTGGACTGGTCATAGACTTATCCTCTCCAAGTTAAATATTCGCATTCAACAAAAGTGGTAGCTCCAAAGCAAAATGACTTAATGTCAACAGATCAGAGCACTTCTCTGAGTGGGAGCAGTTTGTTGCTAACTTGGAGGGAAAATTGAGCCAACATACAGTTGGCAACAATAGAGCAGAAAAGAGTGAGCAGCTTTCAGAGATTTGGGGCACAACACTGCATTTGATCATGTGCGTCAGAACACTTACAAACATCAAGACTGGCTTGATGAAGATGATGGGGAAATTCAAAAGCTACTAAACCAAAAAATGAGAACTCCACAGGGTTTACCAGCAGGATGGCTCATTCATCTCCAAGAAAGTAACATTTAACTCCATCAAAAGCAAAGTACAAGCAAAGCTTCGAGAGATGCAGAATTCTTGACTCAGTAAGAAGGCAGATGAAATGTAGTTTTATGCTGATAGTAACAATCCAGAGTGTTTTTATGATGCCCTGAAGGCTATTTATGAGCCAAAGACATTTGGTGCATTCAATTACTCAGTGCTGATGGAGCCACATTGACTAGTGATAAAGATGATGAAATGGATATGGGATGAAAACTTCCATACTGTTCTTAACAGACCATGATCAATCAGTGTTGAAACAACTGACCATTTACCTCAGGTTGAAGTCAATCCCTCCTTAGCTAGAAGGTTTTGAGTGCCATTAGGCTCCTTTCATGTGGCAAAGAACCTGCTGCTGATTCCATTCCAGTTGAGATTTACAAGGAGGGAGGGGGCCCATTGCTCATACAAAAGATGACTGAAATTTTCTGGTTTACATAGTAAGAGAAGGTTATCCCCTAGGAGTTCAAGGACACCTCCATTATCCATCTCTACAAAGGTAAAGGAGATAGATTGTCCTGTGACAATCACAAGGGGATCTATCTCTTAATCACTGCTGGCAAAATTCTTGCCATAGTCCTTCTTAATAGGCTGATTCTTCACCTGGAAGATGGTCATCTACCTGAGAGTCACTGTGGTTTCAGAAAGGGCTAAGGAATGGTCTATATGGTATTTGCTGCCAGACGATTGCAGGAGAAATTATAGGAACAAAACAGAGGTCTGGACGCAATGTTTGTAGATCTGCTGACTCAAAGCCCATTAATATTTCCACTGCTCCGTGTGATCATATGCCAGTTGATAACTGTCAGGATAAACAGCTGCCCTTCTTAGTGCAAGAAGCAGGGATGCCAGGGACTCCTGAACTAATTGCCCAAGAAAAAGCAACTCATGTGCCATCTTGGCACAGACACCAAGCTCTGCAGAGGACTGGAGGGAAGTAACCTCCTTATCCTGATATATGAAACTTTTCATCATTCTCTGCATTATGAGCACCTCTCTTCAAGTTCCAGCTGTGACATTCTGCCTGAATATGTCCACGTGTCTATGCAGACAGAGATATAGAGAGAGTGAAATGCTTCTTCGGGGCCCAGAAGGAAGTAACCCTGTTGTGTAAGAGCTGGGACAAGAGAAGGGAGAATCCCATCTTCTCTCGCTATATATATATATATTTTTTTTTCTTATTTTGCATTTTTCATTATACCCGTCTGTCGAAGTCCCAACTGATTTATTATTTATTGGTCCAGAGCGTACTACAGGGACAGGGTGATTTTCTACAGTGATACAGAGCATTTGATTAGACTTTCGGGAGGCAGCCAGGGGCCACAGCCACAAATAAAAATATGGGAACATTCTAGGGCTGACAAAAGCATTTTCTCAAGGGGAGAGTGGAAAGATGGGGGAGGAAAAAACCATCTATATCCTTAATGAACAAGGAAAACATGAGATCAGCATTATGCTGGTTACAGGCCCTGTAGCTCTGTATTTTGCTTTAAAAAAAAAAAACTGAGGAGAGGGAGGGAGATAGCATTTTCAGGTCATATATTTAAAATTTTTATCTCACCCTGACCTCTAAAATTACAATCTAAAATTTGGGACACCAGTTTTTAAAGGCCAGGCAGGTTTGGAATATTGTCCTAAAGTTGTATTTCTGCTTGGAGTTGAGGTAATTAAATATATCTATTTGATAAATTTGCATGTGCACTCGGTGTGCGTGTGTACACAACAGTGCCTGTAGGGGAGATAAAACATGCAGGCGAGAAAATGAATTCCCAGGAAAGCACAGGCCCATATTTAAAAGCTATTTTGGGGAAAGGGGGAAAAAAACAATCATTGTGGAACAAAATGGAGTTTGGGAAATATAGGTGGGCAAAAGTGGTGATGAGGATTCAGTCATGGCATTAAAATTATGGTCCTGACTCAATAGTTCAGCCACTGTTTTATTCAATCATAATCAGATTTGGGTGGCACGCCAATAAATTCTTCAGCAAACCAGGAAACTCTTTAGGGGAATGGAATGTCTTTAGGTCCCATGGCTTTCACTGAATTAAATATGAAAACGTGTAATATAATCAATATTGTAATATTTGATTCAATAAGTATCTCGAGACAGGAACACGAGTTTGCCCATTTGTTTTTATGTTATCACAGAATGTTTCAATTTGTTTTCAAATTTTTTATTGACAAATCAGCTTAACAGTTATTGGGGGATGGGGTTGGAGGTGGCAGTACAATTAAAAAAATTTTCATTATTCTACCCTAAACAAGTACCTATTATAAGGAATATTTCCTCACATAAAGAACAGAAAAGGGGGGAGGGGGTCCATAGGAAGCCATGAATCTCTACTACAAACAGCTTTCCTCTTTTTTTATAGTATATAATAAATTCAGCATGTTAGTTTCAAAGCTGTCCTGCTTGTTTGCGTCCCCCTCTGGACCTCCCTCTGTTTGCTTCTGTGTGTTTTTAATATGTTTCATCACAATGAGTCACCATTTCTTTACCCAAATCCTTCACTGAATTTAAAAGAAAAAAAAAATCCCTTGTGTCAAATAAGCCCTGTCAAGCAAAACAAATACACAATACAGCCACGTCCAAAAATGTACATTTCCCATCCATCACTTCTCTGCCAAATGGTGGGTATTATGATTTGTCATTGGCTCTCCATAGTTTTTGTTGGTCATAGCGCTGAACAGAGTTCTTAAGTCTTTCAAAGCTGTTTTTCTTTGCCAATGTTATAATCATGATTTAACTTGTCTTCCTAGTTGTGCTTCAGTTTATACAAGTCTTCCCAGGTTTCTCTGAACTCATCCTTTTCCTGCAGTAATATTCCATCACATTAATACACCAGACTTGTTTGGCCATTCTCCAGCTGATGGGTTCCCTCTCAGTTTCCAGTTCTTTGATGTTACAGTGAAGTATTACTATAAATATTTTATATATATGAATCCTTTCACTTTGAGTTTAAGCTGTTGGGGTTATGTCTAGCAGTGGCAGTGCTAAGTCTAAAGCTGTGTATAGTTTGGTACTTATATAGCACACTTCCAAACGACTGGTAGTACTACCCACAATACAACGAGAGATTTAGGCTACTACTGTTTCTTCTGCTGGTAAATTTTGCTTCTTACTCATAAGATAAACTCCCCAAACACTACGGGCAAATCAAATTTTTGTGAATCTAATCACATTTCAGACACTCTGGGGGAGGTTTGCTATTTGAAGGAACCCTGGAGGGTGTTATGTGACTCATCCCCTAATTTGCCTGATTTGTAGGTTAAGTTTTTATGTATGATGTTTACTTAAATCAGAACACACTCAGATGCAGTCAAGGGAGAAAAAAGGAAGCTGAGTGGTTTTAGACTTAGATATGTATAAAGCATGGCTAGTAAGGATACCCTGACCATATGTTACCATTGGCCCTTGCCCGAAGAGTAAGATTCAGGTAAACCAAGAGGAATACAACTACGTGCTCTGAACACACCTATGAGTTTTATTTTCTCTTCAAGCTATTGACGACCTGGGTTGACACATAAGAAGAATGGGCCTAGTGGGATCCAGTAACGTGGGCAAACAACTCTGGATCACATTTCTTCCCTGAGACACCAGGAACGGTAATTAAAGGCTAGGTAAGAATTGAGGTAAAAGATGGCCTGAATGGGCTTTGCCTCAGACAAACAGAGACATGGGAAAGATCTTAGCTTAAAAAGGCCAAGGTCTCCCAGTGCATCCAAGGCCATTGCCAGTCGTCTTGACCTGTTTTCTTGACACTGGCCTCCGATGACTCTGGAGGAGAAAGGGAAGCTTATGCTCTTGCACAGCCAGGCTTTATTTTAATCAGTTCACAGAGTCAAGACATCACTCATTCATCATCAACCACAAACAACAGCCAGGAAGTCTGACAGACCTGCGTAAGGCTCATATGAGCAATGATGAACCGCCTCTGTCCCCTGTTCCCAGCTGCTGGGAACTGTCTCCTAGTGTCATGATAAGGATGCTATAAACCATACAGTTTGTTGTTTTGTTCATAGAAGGAATGAGAGAGAATCATTTGGTGGCCAGAGTCAAGCTCCCAGATAGTTTCTGAAATGTCTACGCAGACAGAATTAGTTTTCCTATAAATTCCTATGATCTTTTACCAAACCAAAGGCAAGCATTTACCCATGTGTGCCTCTTATATGTATTTTTCTAAATCAAAACTTGTCTCGTACTACCAAGTGTTGTATATGTTACCACAGTCGTTAAAATTCTTCCTGCTTCCTTCCCAACACACCTGCCTCTCATTCAAGGAGAAGCAGAAGTAAGTGGGAGCTGTCTACAATTAAGAGTCCCCTGATACAAGGAGATGGGCTAGCCCTAGCCTCTCACAAGCCAGCTAGAAATCCTACAGAGAGGTTTAGTATGCTGAGCATGACAAACTGTGTGAAACTCTTTGATTTGAACCGTTATACAACATAAACAAATAAAAAATAAATAAACGGATTAATAAATAAACAATATCAGTAACAATAATTCATCTTTACCAAGCACTTTCCTCACAACATCTTTGAGGTGGACCATGTGGTTGTTATTATCCCTGTTTTATATCTGAGGAGAAAATGAGGCTATGTTAGTAGTTTGACTAATACAGCATCAGAGCTGGGTTTTGAACCCAAACCTCCTGACTCTAGTCCCAGCCCCTAAATTCTTCCTGCTGTGTCATCCTATCTCTTCCTTGATCTGTTTGAGACTTGGCTCATTCTGGTTGCTGATTTTATTTCCTTTGGCCCAAAGAATTCATTGCTATTGACGATGACCTTCTGGAATACAGATACCCTCTTGATTTCTGATGCTCTTCCCATTGGCTAAACTGTCTATTGACTTCTCATCACCAGTTCCTTACAGACATCCCATACTGCTATTTAGCGCCCCACCTTCCCCATGTCCCATGACCATCAAATCCCACAAAACCTCAACCAACACCAGGAGAGACTCATGGAGCACCACACCTCTGGAGGAATGAAGCAAATTCAAGCCACATTTCATTGCTAATTCCCAGGAATTCAGCAAATGTATGCATGTATAGGAATGCCTAGTTAATGTAAAAAACAGATTTTTTTCCTCTAACATTTATGAATTTAGCTGATCAGTTCAGCTGATGTTGGCATGAGCTGAGTAACCTTCATCCAGGCATTCACTACTGCATAAAAGCACCATAGAAACTAACTTCCATCCAGGAAACCAGAATAGTACGTTGCTTTTATTATCACAGCTCCTTTCATCCTTTGTTCAGCACCCATTATTTTTATATTGCTGTGACAGCCATGTAGACACACAAGAGAAGTAGAGAACACAGATGCTGTCCTTGAGAAACTTACAGTCTTCTGTGATTCCTTTGTAAAGTGAAACTTTCTGGGAAGTAACTCCCCTACGCAGTATTAAGCTGGAATCCAGAAAAAAATCCACCAGGGAATAAGGAGTAGTTTCAATTCTGACCTCAGTCCTTTCTGCTGCTAATCTGGTGACGAGCCGTATGGCAATGCTGAGAGGATTTGTAGGTAACTCCTTTCACACGACATCCCTAGTGCCACTAATCACCTTGCCACGTGGACGTCTCTTGTGCATTTGCTCCCTCCTGCCCTACTTTCCTCTCTGTCATATACTTCCTCCCTCCCTCCCTCTTTCTTCCTCTGTCCCATCCTCCCTCTCCTCTGCCTGTAATTCCACACTTGCAACATCACAGATGGCTTTCCTGCTGAGCCTGTCTGTTTGGCACATTGACCTTGTACTCCTGTTAGATGCCACCTGGCTCCCTCGACAGTTCCTTCTGGAAAGATAAGTCAGCAATTCCTCTGGGCCTTGTGACATCCAATCTTGGAACGGGAAATTTACAGGACTACACAATGCCCCACTATAACTACAGTACACTCTGCTGGCAACTCTGCTGCTATATCTTCCCCTAGCATCTTTCAGAGTAGGCAGTGGGGAGGTGGGAGGGGGGGTGGGTAGTTCTTCTTAATCTTTGCCCAACTAGCAAAAGAATGACCTGCCTTCATATTTGTCTCACGTCACTGTGAAGTCCTCTTGGTGTTTGATGTTCATCACCTAGTCTCTTCTATCTAGTCTTTTCACCCCTTACTGCCCTTCACTCAATGGCCCATTCATGCCAGCCTACTTGTGTTTCCTCTCACAAAATATCACATGTCCAATTTCTGCACTGGTGTAGTGGCTATCTTCCCTACATGGAAGGTTGTCCCTCCTGATCTCCTCTATTGACATCTCTGGCTTCTTTCAAGACTCAGTTCAAATGGTACCATGTGCACAAGGACTTCCCTGTCCCTGTCCTCCGCCACTGTCCTCCACCACTCCCCCACCTCAGCTACCTGTGCTTTGCCTATCCTTCTACGTATATATTTATGTGTATATATAAATATGTGTGCATGTAGGTATATAAGCATGTATATAAATATGTATATATTTACACATATACACATTTTTAATATATACATATATGTATGTGTGGATGTGTATATATATATATCCCATTACAATGTAACTTCCTTGAAGAAAGGGACTGTTTCTGTATTTTTGCTTCTTTTTCTATCCTCAGCAACTAGGTATCACTGGAACTCAAGTCAGGAAGACAATTCAAATCCTGCCAAAGACCCTTATTAACTGTTTGAACCTGAACAAGTTATTTAGCCTCTTTCTGCCTCAGGTTCCTTATCTGTAAAACTGGAATAATAGTACTGTCTTGAGGACAAAATGAAGTATTTGTAAAGTTCCTTGAAAAACATAAAGCTCCATATAAATCTTAGTTTTATTTTTGCCAATATATTAATATATAATTTATAACTATAAAGATGAAATAGTATATTAATATAACCACTATAAATTATATAGAAAGCAGATGGTTATTAATAAATACTCATTGATCGACCTGACTGATTTCCTTCTTCCCTTTTTTTCCTCCTTATCATTATTGAGACTGAACTCCATAGACCTAACTTGGGGATGTAATTCCATTCTGTCATTTCCATATTCATTAACCACTGGCTAGTCCAGGTCTCGCTAAAAGAATATAATAGATATATCATTGAATATCAGGGATAGAAGGGACAGTAGAGATCATCTAGGTCAATATCTTCAGTTAATTGATGACTAAACCTAAGCCTAAGGCAGCTTGGTGTGGGGATAGATGCATGGGTTCAAGTCCTGCCTCTGATTAATATTAACTGTGTGACTCTAAGCAAGTTATTCAATCTCTCAGTGCATCAAGCAGCTCTCTATTATAAAATTGCCTCACAGATACTGATCTGCATGACCTGAAGGAATTTACTCATGGGGATTTCCCTACCAATGAAGTCATAGAGATGGGGGTGGAAGTAAATTGGGGAGGAGTGAGGGGAACCTGAAGTCCCTGGAAGCTGGAATTTACCCAAAGACACAGATACAGTTTTGGAGGTTTGGAACTAGGTGTCAGGTTTCCTAACTTCCAGATCTCCAAGATATAAATGGGACTGTGATCATTTTTTTTTCTTTTAGTTTATACACACTGCCAAGATTGGCAGAGGAGACAGGTCAGGGAGGCAGGAAAAATGCCATTTGAAAAGAGAAAAATGAAAAATTTCATCTTGGCTAATAGGGGAAAGTGCGAAGCTGGGATTGCCAGATGATGATGATGATGATGATGATGATGATGATGATGATGATGATGATGATGATGATGATGATGATAGATGGATAGATAGATGGATAGAAAGATGATAGATAGATGGACAGATAGACAGAGATGAATGGATGGATGGATAACATACAGAGGTAGATTTAGATAGATAGATAGCAAATCCTATGCTTACTCAAGTCTCAACTCTTCCATGAAGCCTTAGCAGATCCCTCTATCCCACAGCGAGATGACTTCTTCATATTGCTGCTATTGAGTCATTTTGTGCACATCCAACTCTCCATGACCCCATTTGGGGTTTTCTAGGCATAGATACTGGAGTAGTTTGTCATTTCCTTCTCCAGATGAGGAACTGAGGCAAACAGGGTTAAGTGACTTGCCCAGGCTCACTCAGCTAGTAAGTGCCTTAAGCTGGATTTGAACTCAGATCCTCCTGATCCAAGGAACAGGTCTCTATTCACTGTGCCACTTAGCTGCCCCTCATCATAGGACTACTTATTTAGCTCATGAGCTACTTGATCATATGTTGCCTCAAGGAATAAATTGTATTTATATACTGTTGTATATAAATTGTATTTATATACTATTATATAACAGTATATATTAGTATATAATATATACTATTATATTATCATATTATTTTATATTATATTATACTATATTATATTAGTATATAATATATACTATATATACTATAATAAACATACTACTATATATACTAATATAATATATTAGTATATAATAGTATATATATATAAACAGTATTTATATACTGTTCTTTTTCATCTTTATATCTAAATATCTTGACTCCTCCAATCATCCCTGAAACCCAACCTCAATGTCATCCTGAATTCCTTTCCTATGATTTCTACATCTCTCCTATGTCCGCAGTAATAGAGCTACCATCCTAAATGAGTTGCTCATTCCCTATTCTAATTATTGAATTATTCCAAAATCCTGCTAATTGATCTCTTTGCCTTAATTTCTTTCCTATCCCAATCATTTTCCACTCAGTTGTCAAAGTTATTTTGACTGACGTGCAATTCTAACCATATCACTGTCCTATCCAATCCATGGCTCCCTATTGCTTCCAATACAAACTCACCTATTTGACATTTAAAATTCTTCACACTCAGGTCTCTTCCTACTTCTCCAGTCTTCTTGCACATTCCTCTCCTCTCTGCATGATAGAGTCTAGCTATACTGTACTCCTCACTAAGATTGAGAAGAAGCAGAGAGACAGGTAGAAGACCCTACACAGCACAGTCACGAAAACCCAGAGAAAGAGTATACAGCAAGTCAGTCAGCAGTACCAAATGCAGGATGGGGATCAGAAATTTCAGGAAGAACAATTTCAACTGAAGTCAGAAGCCAGATTTCAGATTAAGAGGGGAAGGAGAGAAGTGGAAGCAGCCAGTGTAGGCTGCTTTTTAAAAGGAGTTTAACTGAGAAAGAGAGAAGACAGAGGAGATGTAGGACAAGAGCTAGCAGGCATGGTAGGACTTAATTAGGGTTTCTTTAGGATGGGGAAAGGTATCCTGTTTCTAGGCAGCAGGGAAGGAACCAGTAGCTAGGGAGAGATTGATTAATAGTAAGGGAGAGGAGGGCACCTAGGTGGTACAATGGATAGAGCATTGGGGTTGAAGTCAGGAGGAGTCATCATCCTGAGTTTAAATCCTACCTCAGACACTTACTAGCTGTGTGGTCATAAGAACTGAGCCGATTGAAAAAGTGGAAGGTTAGGATATTGAAAGAGATATCATTTGTAGACTGTTCCAAGGCATGTGTGTGCTCCAAGGTTCTCTCCTGGGTTGTATTCTTTTCTCTCTAAATAAAATCTCAGTTGGTGACCTTGTCAGATCCCATGGGTTTCACTCATGCAGACGACTCTCAGCTCTATACATCCAGCCCTAGTCTCTCTCCTGAGCTCTGGCCCTGCATCCTCAGCTGCCTTCTGGACATTTTGAGCTTCAGGCATCTGTAATTCACCATGTCCAAAACAGAAATCATTATCCTTTCCCATTAACCCATTCTTCTTCCAAACTTTCCTATTACTACTGAGTGAATCACAATCCTTCCTGTCACCTGGATCCAATACCTTCAAGTCATCTTCAACTCCTCAGTTCCACTCAACTCCACACATTCTAGCAGTTGCCAAAATGTGTTGTTTCTACTTTCACCAATCTCTCACCTGTACTTTGTCTTCCACTCACACAAGAACCACACGTGGTCCTCATCACCTCTTGCCTGTACTATCAAAATAATTGGCCCCCTAATAAGGTATAGAAATCTATTTTGTCCTACAGGAAAATAAAGGGGAGGGGACTGGAAGAAGGGGGGTGGTGATAGAAGGAAGGGTAGACTGAGGGAAAGGGTACATGGGGTGCATGCTGTCCTAGGATGGGGGACTAGGAGAGATGGGGAGAAAATTTGGAATTCAAATTCTTGTGGAAGTGAATGTTGAAAACTGAAAAATAAATAAATTATATATGAAAAAAAAATAACTGACCTCCTAATTAATCTCCCTGCCTCAAGTTTCACCTTTTCTGCAGTACACCCTCCACACAGTTGGCAAAGTGATTTTCCTAAAGCACAGGTCTGACAGTGCCACTCCACTGCTCAATAAACTCCAACGGCTCCCTATTATATCAGGTATAATTTCCTCTGTTTGCCATTTCCACTGTTTTGCCCCTTGTAATAAACCTTGGGAAATGGATGGAGCAGTCTCATGCTCCTGCTTTTCTCCCAGGTTTCTGACCAGCAGATTGGTTACCTGAACAGCAGCCATGTAAGGACGCCACCCCATGTTCTCAGGAAATATCTTTTCCCTCTTTTGAATTTCTTTCCTTTGCTATGGCTAAGTAATGGGGTGTAAAATCACCTTTCCAACTTTATTGCACATCACTCTCCTTTATCAACACTACTCTTTAGCTTAACTCCCCTTCTGCTCATTCTGTGCACAAAATACTCCATCTATCATCTTCCTGCCCTTGTACTGATTGCCCCCAAAGCCAGGAATGCACCCCTTCCTTATCCCCATCTCTCAGAACCCCTAGTGTCCTCAAGGCTCAACAAGAGCGACATCTTCTACATGAAATCCTTCTGGATCTCACAAACTGTTAGTACTTAGTAACCAAAATGATCTTCCATGTATTTTCTATTTTGCATAGACATACATCCAAATGTACTTATCATCTTTCTTACCTAACTGTAAATTCTTTGAGGACGGTAACTGGCTGGCTGATTTTTGCTTTTATCCCTGGTCCCTAGTACAGTGCCTGGGACATAATAGATATTTAAGAAATATGTGTTGATTGATATTTTTTCTAGTACTTTTAGAGGTCTGTCATTATTTGTGAGTTGTTAGGAAGCCTGTCCCCACATGTTTTGTATCTCTTCACTTTCTACTCTTGCTCAGTGAGGAGATTACATTACCAGAAATTAGATAGGGATGTGAACAGAACACCTACAAGCCTGTCAGGAACTTAGAAGGACTCCTTCTTGGCTGCAAGTGATCCTGGGATTGTAAAATGGACCACTGAATTTATCCCATGGCACTCACTTGCGCCTCTGCCAAATTGGCACAGGCTGTTCTAGGACAGAAGGCGTTACATTTTTCTGGAGCCAAGAGATAGTCAGATGTGGTGGCACAGGACTTCCAACCTGAAGAGGGCACTAGACCAAACCAGACCCGGGGAACTGTAGGTAGGCAGAAAAATAGTTTAGAAAGATTAGGTCCCACCTGGTCTTGGAGTGGTAATTGCTGTTTTTTAATGTGTTTAATGACCTAAGTTTCTGGATGTGTGTGTTTTATTTGCCCCTTGTAATAAACCTTGGGAAATGGGTGGAGCAGTCTCATGCTCCTGCTTTTCTCCCAGGTTTCTGACCAGCAGATTGGTTACATGAACAGCATCCGGTAAGGACGCCACCCCATGTTCTCAGGAAATATCTTTTCCCTCTTTTGAATTTCTTTCCTTTGCTATGGCTAAGCAATCCTCCTCTTCTTAATAGTTAAATGAGCTTCAAGTGCTTATTTCACTTTAATCACAAATGTGAGGTACCAGTCCTGACCTACTACAGAAGGGTAACTTCTTTCTCTTTTTCATTTTTTTTCGAAAACAATTCTCTCTTTTTTTTTCACATCTGTCACTTCGGGTCATTAATTCCAAAACATAAGAGCGAAACATCCCATCTCACAAACTAAGCCAATCACCTAATTATAAAAGGGGTGCTATATAACATCATATTCATTCCAGTAAAAAGTACCATTTTTTAAAGTATTTTTTTCCTGAATTCTGCTGATGAAAATGATGGACTGCTTGCCACCTCTAACTGGGCTATAGTGATAGATGGTAAGTGCCTAGAGAAGGTATGGGTCAGCTTTGGCAACTCGTATGTCAGGCATAAAAAGAAAGTAAATGCCTACTGACGGCAAGGAAGTGATGGTGAATGAGGAGATGAAAAGAATGGGAGACTGCCAAGAATTATTATTCCACCAGATGGGCAAAGCTAAGACACTTCCTGGGTCCTTAGGTCTTCCTGACTTTAAACTGCCACACCTAATGATAGGGTAACAGATGATAAGAAAGAGCAGGGAGGGGGAAGAACTATACCATGGGGCCACCCTGACTCCTGGTGTTTCCTCTAATGTAGGGGCAAGTTGCCTATCTCTCAATCTGTCCATCAATCAATTAAAATGCACAGTGAAACCTGCTTAGAAGGGCCACCCACAGTTAGATGGAAAATTGTACTTTCGGATAGGTGGCCTTTGAATACAGGTATTATCTCTAAGGGGATTTACTGAGCATTGAATTTGCATAATATAGTAGTAAACATGTGTGTCTGTGTGTGTCTGTGTGTGTGTGTCTGTGTGTGTCTGTGTATATGTGTGGGTGTGTCTGTGTGTGTATGTGTGTTTGTGTGTGTATCTGTGTATATGTGTGTGTGTCTGTATGTGTGTATGTGTGTCTGTGTATATGTATGTGTGTCTGTGTCTGTGTGTCTGTGTATATGTGTGTATCTGTGTGTGTCTGTGTATATGTGTGGGTGTGTCTGTGTGTGTATGTGTGTTTGTGTGTGTGTCTGTGTATGTGTGTGTGTGTCTGTATGTGTGTATGTGTGTCTGTGTATATGTGTACGTGTCTGTGTGTGGATGTGTGTTTGTGTGTGTGTGTCTGTTTGTATGTGTGTATGTGTGTCTGTGTGTGTCTGTGTATATGTATGTGTGTCTGTGTGTCTGTGTGTGTCTGTGCGTGTGTCTCTGTGTGTGTGTGTTGTCCTGTCTCAGTGTGAGGGTTCTTGATGTATACTACAAGCCTTCTGTAGCAAGGCCTGTAAACAAGATGAGGATGTATATGTGTGTTCCGCTATCTGGGTGTTTGCTTCTCTTCTTCCAGGATGGGAATAAATTGACTAGTTTAAAAGAATCTCTTCTGCATTTCATGTGTGTCCTGCCCTAACGTGTTGGGCTTGAATGCAGTCACAGTCAGTTGACCTAATTCATTTATCTTATTTACACTGTATTCCACTTTACATATGTGGAGTTAGGGCCTCCTGGATCCAATATGCAAATTATGCACAACAATTTGCAAATGAGCAGAAGCCTGGTACTTTAAAAAGCATTAATAATAATGCAGCCCTGGAAGCATGGGAGGAATGCTGGAAGTAAGCTACACATGATCACGTTGGCTTCGGCTCCAACCGAGGTTTGGGTGCCTGTCGTCCTGTCATATATTTTCCCAGGCTTTACCGAACACCTGTTGGCATCAAGTTCCCCTATGTTATTAATACCCATCACTGTGAATGCATTAGAGAACTGAGGGTGGAAGAAGCCCTGAGGGATGAAAAGACTGGCCCCAGGGACTCTAGATATCACTATGTATAGAACACAGAAAGGAAATCTTAAAAAGCAGCTCCCTTCAAGCAGCCAAAGCAAAAACGTGATGTGTGGAGCTAGGTTCTTGTCTGAAATTCCATAAATTGGACTTGCAATCATGTGTGTACACAAGCTCTATGCAGAGTAAAGTGGAGGTGAGCCCATGGAGTCTGTGTCCAGAGGTTTCTCTGGGTACTTCTTCTAATGCAGTTTGTTAACCTCTTTTGTGTCCTGGACCCTTTTGGAATTCTGGTAAAGCCTAAAGAGCCCATCTTAGAATAATATTTTTAAATATTAAATTAAATTAAATATTTTGAAATATATTGGATTGTTAAGGAGATCAATTATATTGAAATAATTATCGTTTTAAACCCAAGCTCATAGATACCAAATTAAGAACCCCTGCTTTAAAATGAAAGACAGCCACCATCAATTGTAATCAAAATGTGGGGACAAGTCCCTACACACCCTGTTCTGAGCTGGGCACATCCATCTCAGGACTGAACATGACTGCTAAATTATATCCCAGGTGACCAACTATGCAGACTTATAGGATCTCCATCTCCTCTCTTCCCTTTCCTTCCCCTCTCTTCTCTTTTCTTCTCTCCTCTCCCCTTCTTTCCCCTTTCTTTTTCCTCTCCTCCCTTTCTTTCCTCCCATTCCCCTCCTTTTCTCCTCTCCTCTCCATTCATCTCCTTGTCTTCTCCCCACCTCTCTGCTTCCCTCCCCTTTTTTCCTTTCCTTTTCCTCTCCTCCTTTCTCCTTCCCTCCCTCACTTTCCCCTCTTTTTCTTCTCTCCCTAACCTTCTGATCTTTCTCTCTCATCCTTTCCAGACACACAGTGTTTGTTTAGAATTCACAGGAATGATGTGCACAAAGCTCAGTCACTATTCATGGCTCATTAGCTTAGAAGGCAGGGTATAGATGATAAGACCCATTCGCAGCATCATAACCTGGATCCTTCTCAGAACTCCAGTGTATTGTTTACATACAGAAAGCTTGCATCTTCCTATAATGCAGGATGAGGGGCAATTTACCTCTAACATGAAGTATACGATCCAGGCTTCTATATGTAAACCTAATGCTTTACAAATGGGTAGCTATGAAATATGGAAGCCAGCATATGAACACTAAAGAAATATGTGGGAAAGATCCCATTTCATCTACTGACTATGATCCAGTAGTCGAAATTAAAATGATCTCTCCAATTTTTCCTCTCCTGTTTTAGTGACCCGCTGTATTGTTTTCTTACAAAGTATATCAGATAGGAGACGCATATTGGTTCAAAGTCTCTTGGATTGGTTTGAAGCCAACAAGTCCTTTTTTTTTCTACTGAAGGAAAGAGCCTACAAACACATAATCCAAGATTTTGAAGAGAAGGAACAAACGATTTCCATAACAAAGTTATATTTTACTTGGCAGTCAAGAAAGCAGTATTTTTTTAAAAAAAAAAAAGTATCGTTGTTTATTGTTCTGTTTCTAAGACTATGCAGATGACATATCTCAAGGGCGGAAGGCAATCTTTCACTAAGAATTTCAAAAATGATATTTAAAATGTTTTGCCATAATTAGGTTAATGTGAACAAATACAGAGTAGGCAAATGAAAGTGCAAGGATAGATTTAACATCTGGGGCCGTTTGGCAAGTTGTCTCAGACAAAAAGGATGATGTTTGTGGAAGCTTTAAAAAAAATCAGTGTGAGATCCCATAAAAGATAATGCCATAGTTGCCCCTGGCACACAGGGTTTGCATTAGGACACTCATAGTCCTACCATTCCACAGGCTCGAAACTGATCATCTGGGAGTCAAATTCTATCTTAATATGACTCACTGAGAACTAGCCACCTTTGCAGGCAGCATGGGAGAGGGTTTTAATTACAGTGTTCTCATTCTCAAATGGATAGTTTTGTGATTATCATTTTAGTCAATAATAACAACTCTGACTTTTTTAGGTGTTCACCATCATCTCCTCTGCTGCTAATGGAAGTCAGGTGGGCCCAATGCAGAAGAGACCATTGATTATCAGGTCCAAAAATAAGTAACTTAGAGAATAAAGAACTGTACCTCAAAGGGGAAGAGAAACTGAAAAGCATCTATCTATGTGTTGGACTCTGTGCTAAAAGCTATTTAACAAATGTTTTCTCATTTCATCTTCACAACACCCCTTCAAAATAAATGCTATTATTTATTCATTTCCAAGTTGAGGAAACTAAGGCACAGGGAAGTGACTTGTCCAGGGTCACACAGTGAGTGTCTGAGGTCAGGTTTGAACTCGGGTCTTTCTGCACAGCCCTAGCTCTGTATCCACTCTACCACCAGTTGCCTAGAAACTAACCAGTTCATAGATAGTGTGACAGAAATAGATATGCAAAGTTAAAGCTGATCTTGGGCAGAGGGAAAGTATAAGGACAACTTGGGGAGGGGAAAGATGAGGAGAAGGCAAACTTCAGTTCTCCCATAGGGAAGACAGCTGAGTGTGGATCATGGGGAGGAAAGCTAGGCTTCTTATTTCTTTACTTTTGGAGATGGGGCTGGGACACATTGGGGTACGATGTTCTTCCGGTTGTTGTTATTGAATTGCTTCTGTCTTTTCTGATTCTCTGTGACCCCATGTAAGATTTTGTTGGCAAAGACACTGGAGGGGCTTGCCATTTCCTTCTCCAGCTCATTTTACAGATGAGGAAACTGAGGCAGTGAGGGTTAAGTGACTTGCCCAGGGTCCCATAACTAGTAAGTGTCTGAGGCCAGATTTGAAATCAGGTCCTCCTGATTCTAGGCCCAGTGCTCTATCGAGCCATCTAGCTGCTCTCAGGGTAAAATACTATGTATTATTTACCAGGAAGGTCTATAGACTCTATGTGAAATGAATCATTGATTTCAAAGAATAGGGCCAATAGAGAAAAAAAACTGCAGGAAACTTTTGTTTACCTGCTTCAGGTCATTCCCTATGTCAGCCCCTACCTATGCATCTTGTTCAAGCCCCATCTTGAAGAGATAGGGTAGAAGTTTAGCCAGAGGTGTGGATGGCACACCTTTGGGGAATCAGACTGAATCTGGTAAATCACCAGGACCTTGACATTTGCTTCATTTCAACTTCCTGATCATATATGGAGGTCCTCAGGGCTCAATCTTTGATCAGCAACAGACTTTCCTGTTTCTCTCTAACTAGCCCTGTTGGCTCTTGATGCTCCAAGAATTCAATTGACTAAGCCAACTTGACTTTTCAGTTTATTCCTACTCTGCTCACAACTCTAACAAAGCTGCCTCTGGACCAGGTAAGAACTACCTCACTGACAGTACAACTGATATTCACTCTTCAGTCTTAAATGTCTGTGATGCCTGACTCAAGATGGTCTGGTGTTTCATATTTAGGACTAAAACAAGGAGTCACAGACCATCCCTGTCAACAAAAAGAGCTTTACTTATCAATAGCATGGAAAGGAAAATCAACAAGGATACAATACTAGGTCAGGAAGACTCAGACCCTTCATCTGCATACAGAAATGTATCTAGACAGAAAGACATGTTGACTCAAATGGCCATGGAACATCCATCATGTCTGAAGTGTATTGACTTCCTGTGGGCTGGCCTTTCAATGCCCTAGGCAACAAGTATCTGCCTCTTAGACCAATCAAACATCAGGGACAGCTTCCTAGCCTTTTAGATAAAAAAAAAAAAATAGCCTAGCCTCTATGGCAGATATTGTTTCTACTACACCACTCACCCCTTGGTGGCAAGTTCCTAAAAAAAAAAAACTTCTGAAACTTAGTGTCTTTACTAGACAATGCTGATATAAGAAACCAGGCACAGTTATCACAGAAGAAATTTAGAGTATGTAAAAGAGAAAGAAAATTAAAAGTAAACAGCATACAATCTCCAGAAGTAATTCAATACCAGGGTGATCGAATGTGGTAGAGAACAAAGACCAGAAATCCCAGGTTTCACTTTTCCCCATTGGAGAGATCTTCCATGTGATGATTAATGTTGAGGGCAGTTGAAAATGGACTCTGCCAATGGAAAGCTGGGATGTTCAACAGAAGTACCACAAAGAGCATTAGCACCGCAGCACAGAGATGTAGACACCCATCACCAGTCAAGGTCATCTGAAGTATTATAGTGATGAGATCATAAGACTCTTACAAGAAACCTTTACCAGGATCTGAGTCAATGCCTAGACTCCCTGTGGACTGACACTCAGTGATCTTTGGCCCACCAGAAAAAAAAAAAGAAAAACCTTCTTTCTGGGAACTCCATAAGGGGGTGATCTAAAATCTTTTCCTCTTAAAAATCTCCTGCTGAAATGCTTCTTAATATCTACTTTGTAGACTAGACTAGGTTTTGTTTGCTTTTGGTTTATTTTGTTTTGTTTTTTTTTCATAAAACGCAGGGAAACTATCCCTGAGACTTGATTAAACTAGAGGATTGAGGCTTAAACCATTGACACAGCTGTCTAGTTATCGAAGGCCCTACTGCCTAGGTTAGGTTAATTTCCCTAAGCCTGGCCACATAGACTGGGCTAATCATCTCCTAAAAGGTAGAGAAGTTCTCTCCAAGACTTGATTGATCCAGGAGACGAATGAATAACCCATTAATGTGGCCTCCCGGTTATCTATGGCATTAAAAGGCCAGTCCATGAAGAGTCAGTGCTCTTCAGTCTTGATAGATGTTTCATGACGATGTTGGTAAACACAGTTCCAAATGGAGATGAGGGTACTGTCTATATGTCTACCTGAACCAGTGCAATAGTGTCCTTAATGAGTATCTTTTCCATGCTTTGGCTACGTAAACCTCTTTTCATTAGCTATTTATAATCTAGAAGTGTCTCCTTTAATTCTAATCTTGAACCTAAACTATCAGACTAGCCTGAGTCAGTCCTAACCTACAATATTCTGTTGATAGTAAGATTCGATTAAAATGGCATTTGAATCATATTATGACCTAAATGGTGTAAGGGTGTATGTGAAGGTGGACTATGTCATCCTAAAGGAAGATGTAATAAACAGATGATAAATAAACTCTCTCATTATGTAGAGAGAGCCCCTCTGATGGCATATGGAAAAGATCTCACTGACCCCAAAAGATTGGCCTAATGGATGCTAAAGGAAGTTGACATAGAGCATAAAGATGATTCCAGGAAAGTATTCCCTAGTTACTGTTAATGATCCAAAAAAAGCTGTACAAGTATAAGGAAAATTAGAAGGGATAAAAACAAACAATCCCTCCCCCACACACACATACAAAAAAAAAAAAAATTATGACAGCCCAAGTGACTGAGACTAAAGAGAAACTAACCTAGTTAACATGGCAGAGCCTTTGGTGACCAGAAAGCCATGTCAGTGGTTCAAGCCTTTGCCCCCTTGACTAATCAGAGGCAACCTAGGATATGTGGCAGATATTTTTTCCTGCAACAGATACATTGTCCACCCACAGTGATACTCATCTTCTGCCCAGTTATAATTTTGCTAGTGTTGTCTTGTATAATGATTTAACTCATGTAGCCATTTAACTTTCCATGTGTTTATTATGCCTTTTCCTTCCAACTAGAGTGCCAACTCCATAAAGAACTAGAAATATATCTTTTACTTGTTTTCTCCCCAGCTTAGAATAACGCCATATGTAGATTTGGTACTCAATGTTTTTGGAATGATTGAAAAATATACATTTAAAAATTTACATATAACCCACAGCTCAAAACCTATTTGGATAAGGCTCTCCTCATTGGTGGAGATTAATTACTCAGTGCTCCCAGACTGTGTGAAGGGTAGAGTCCTTAAGAGCTAAGGAAAAGAGAGATTTTGGTCTTCTAGCTGCCAGCTTCAAGAGAGAAGCTACTGGTTATAGATTTTTCTGTAGGGAGAGGTGCTGAAAGGAGAGGAGGTCTCTGGGAAGAAGCCAATATGGAAAGGAGCCAGCACCTTGATCACATCCCTATCCCCAACTTATATTACACTAGAGACTTCAGGGAATTTTCCCTGGAATATGATCTGGGACTCTCTCTCTGTCTGTCTGTCTGTCTGTCTGTCTGTCTCTCTCTCTCTCTCTCTCTCTCTCTCTCTGTCTGTCTCTCTCTCCTCTCTGTCTCTCTCTCTGTCTGTCTCTCTCTCTCTGTCTGTCTCTCTCTCTGTATCTCTGTCTCTCTTCTCTCTCTCTCCCTCCTTCCCCCCACCTCCCACTTTTTCTCTCTCTTTCATCTATCTCTTTTCTCTCTTTTTCCTCTCTCTCTTCTCTCTGTCTCTCTCTCTTTTCTCCCCTCCCCCACCCCACTCTACTTAGTTGAGTTGAGATATCTCATTGTCAGTGAGAGAAGGCATTCATTCTGTGTTTTGTCTGGTATATTCTCATCTCCATACCTTCTCTGATTTCCATTTGCTATCAGCCTGGATAAACAAGTCTATTTGATAATCATGATATATCTTTTTAGAATTGGTATTTGGTGGAAATAGAGTTAAGCCGTGTATATATAGTTCCTTCCCTGATAAGGGATAGTAATCAAGAGTGGAGCTTGAACCTCAAAATTATATCCCCTAGACTAACACTATTTAGAGGGAGTGGAAAGGTATAAATCTAACACGGTACCTACCCCCTTTTACTGAGGAGAGGAGAGTGATCAGTCTCTGGCATCAATCTCCTATTTCCCCTCCAGACAAGGAACAAAGTCTTCCTTGGAGAAGGGTGGGCAGAAAAAACTCTAGAGATACCATTCCCTCCTCCCTTCAAGTCACATCTAGTCTACAAACCTATGTAGACATTAATATGGTCACACACTAGTCAAGACATCACCCCGTGACAGCACTGTTCCTCTTCAAAAATGAAGGACAAACAATTGCATGTAATATTGGGGGGGCAGATAATCAAGGGATTCTCTAATTATATCCCATTACATTTGTGTGTAGCCATACATACTTACATGCATGTTATGTACATAAAGTACATACATGCGCACATATACACACATATATAATCTGTTTTGATGGTGTTTTTGTTTATTTTTGCTTGAAACTTTGATGTTCTCAGAATTAGATGATTACACTAGGTATAATTCCTGCCAATCAGATTGTCCTGTGCTCTCCAGAACTGTTACCTATCAGAGATGACTGATAGTGCCTGTCCATTTCCTGTCCCTTCATCCTGACTCAGGACTTTCAGAGCCTAGGATGGGTTTTCAGGACAGTCCCTGTCATTTCTCTCATCACTCTCAGCAGAAGATCATCATTAGATCCCTAGAGAGATCTAATAAAATCTGACACAGTAGCAACAACACTATGGCTGGAGACCCTTAAACTCCTTCACCATCACTGAAACCCAGGAGCAGAAAAGAATTAAGGGAAATTGTCATGAGTGTAACTTGACAAGTAACTTCAGGACCTGAAGCTATTATTATTGGAACTTCCTCTTTTGTCCCTTTCTGCTCATTGTCTACTTCTGTGGTAGGATAACCTAGTAGTTAAGGAGTAGGGAACCTGGGGCCTCGAGGTCACATGTGAAGTTTGGATCCAGTCAAGGGGCCACACTTGAGGACCTAGAGGATCACAGGTTGTCTGGAGGCCCCAGGTTCCTCACCCCTGCTCTTTAGTGACAAGTAGAAGACTAGGCCAAGCCTCCTGGCACTATAAGACCATGTCAGCACCATCACCCAGTGAGACAAAGAAAACCACCAGTTGTAGTATTTATTGCTCCCTAAAACCAGATCAAGAGACTGACCAAATTCTGCTGTTTAACACAACTCCCAGGCTCAGTGAAAAGCTATCCTAAGAAGGGAAATCTTCCCTTTAGCACTCACCAAGAGGATAATACTGCTGATTCTGTTGGCCATTGTTCCACAACCATGGAATCAGACTATTGAAGAGTTAGAACAGACAGTATCTGCTATATGGATTCAGAAATAAAATACCTATACTAGGCCTATATGGAGATTAATGGAGCTCCTCCAGAATTTTCACCTCAAAACAATAGCTATTGTTTGCATTGAAGTAACTGTCTCATTAGAGTTTTACAACTGTACCGTGAAGGAAGTAGGTAAATATCACTATCCTCATTTTACAAATGAGGAAACTGAACCTCAAGACTCAAGGACCTATAGGTCCTCATGCCTCTAAGTCATCTTTCTGGACTGAAACTTTTCTCAAAGCAATCCAGAGGTTTTTGCAGGGAAAAAAATTAAAGAGAAATGAAGTCAAAGGTTGAACTGTGGCTACCTCCCCACTTTGGGGTTATTTGCAACCTTGAGGCCTATGCTTAGAAGCAAAAGTTAGACACTTTCTGAGAATCTCATGGGTTTTAGAGCAACTTTCTTGGAGCTCAAATTCCCTCTCCCTATCTCTTGCTTACTGCAGTCTATGGCAACTCTTTCCTCCTATTTCCCCTGAAGTTCATACTAAGATCCTTTCCCTTGTTTGCTCTCCCACAGATCATCTCCATAGACTACACTCAAGTTTCAACTCCAAGTCCAATGAACTTAACATTATCTTGTGATACTCATTCTAATTCTTTGGACTGAAACAAGCTCAAATTTGAAATAGAAACACCAGAATAATAACCAAAGTGAGGTGACAGGGGTTTTGCAGAAAGGTGGGAAATTTTTCTAAAGACAAGAAATTTAAAAGACTAGGGACAGCACTTTTAGCCTTCTAAGGAGAAGCTCATGGTGGTTGGAATCTTTAGTGAGTAAAGATGTTGAGAATTTCAGTTTGTCTCTGATTCTTCTGAGTAGACTCTAGGGGAAAGAGTAAGGATGCAATCAGTGACTTCAGCTGGGATAACAGTGCAATGTAACTCCATCTTCCAGAGTTCCTCCTACAAGTGAGGAGATAAACTGAAGGCAAAGGCTGATGGGATCTGAGCTCTGTACCAGCTGAGGGTTGGGATACAAGGTCTAGCTTTAACCCTGGTCTGGTTTGTCAATTCATCATCACCAGCCTACCCTTTTCAAATGCTACCCTTGCAGATTTTGTAAAGAGAGGACAGTGGTACTGCTATTTGACTCCCGGGGAAGACTCTACAGGCCTAGGAGTTCTCAGGTATCTTAGAACAAGGTAATGCAGAGACTTGAGAAGGCACAAGATGGGGCCTCAACCCCTACTGAAACATTATGCCTTGTTGGAGGAATTAGAGTACTTTTTTTTCTCCCTACGTTGTGTCCTCCTAAATCTCTCAAACTTGTCTGCTGGTGCAAGAGAACAGAGAGGCCTTGAACTTGGGACCAGCATGGGCCCTGAATGATAGAAAAGTCCCCTTTCTCTCCTTAGTCATGAGATCAGGAACTATTATTCTGGAGGAACTGGTCCCCTAAGGCAGAGGCCAAATTTCAGAAACCAGGGGAAAGGGAGCCGAACTGGGAACCAAGAAACCTGAGTTCAAGTCCTTCCTCTATAATGTCTCATCCAGCTCCAATAATCTGTGAGTTGATGAGATTTGGCCTCTGTTAGAATCCACCTGTTGGAATCCACTCTGTTGGAATCCACTTAGCCTCAGTTTCAATAAGAGTTGAAGGAGCTTTTCACTAAGGTTTTCACTTCCTGTCTCCAGGACCTCACTTTCCTCTGCTGAAAAGTGAAGGAATTGGTCAGAATGATACCTAAAACTCCTTTCATTATTAACATTATTTTTTGAAAATTGTCTGGTTTTTTTGGGGGGAGGGGTTGGGAGTGAGGGTTAAGCCCTCTCCACCCCTAGGCCTGAGAATCTGTTTGTTGTAAGTATTACCACTCCACATTCATCTCACAATTATAAGGCTTCTAACATGACAAGTATAAAGAGATATGGATGGAGGGGTATGGGTGGGCACATACTGTGTCCTGGGGCTTCCCTCTCTTTCCATGAGGGCCTATCTATTCTCCTCCATACACACACACACACAAACACACACACACACACACACACACACACACACATACACACACACACTCCCAGCCCAACTAAAAGTGCATTCCAAACTCATTGCCCCAGATACATTGGTGGTGCTTGTCCCAGGGGTAAAAATTCTTAGCCAAAGCCTCCATCACCATTACCTGGTACCTCCTAGAAGAAAACTAACAATGGGGTGGCCAGATGAGTCCCTGAAGGAGAACCAGATAATCATGAAAGGAAAGAACGAATCCATAAACATAGCTCCAAGTTCCAGGCCTGGGGTTTGTTGCTAGATATTGGGAGGCACTAACTTCGTGGATGTATTCTGCAATGTAAAACATAGCAGATCGTAGATGGAGAACTGAGTTAGACTTTGCTGTGAGTTCTCATGCCATCAAAACTCATACATATAAAAGAATGCTATGACATCACCCTGCAGGTTGACATCTTGCCATTCTGCTGGGTGTGGGAAGTCATACAGGCTCGCTAGCTGTCTGGTTCCAGTACCTTAGCTATTTCAAATTGTCTTGGTCCAAGGCCAGTCTCAGCAAAAAGGTTTTGCCAGCCCAAACAGCAACGTATAGAGAACAGCAGTGAAAGAGTTAAAAGGCAGGAAGCGAACCTGACTCCCAGATAAAACTCCATTAATTGCAATCTTACCAGAAATCTTTCTCCCAGCAAATCCATGGGCTACAAGGGAAGATCTGAATTATTTTGAACACAGCTTTCGCCAAACCACAGATTTGCAGATATTTCTCTTCCAGGCCACACAACAATGGCCTTCTGCTATTAAATCTTGCTGAAAAGTGGGCTGAGACCACTAGGTCTCCTGTGAAAATTATCAGACTCAAAAGATGGCTGATGTGGGAATTAGCCAAGTTGTACCATTGTGCTGGGGGGAGCCTCCTAACCAGGAGAGCCCGTTCCAGGAAGGGGTCTCTGGGACTCCCAGCAGCCCACCAGAGGTGCCAAGGGAGGGCCGAAGGTCTGCAGGTTACCTCCTAAAGGAGAGAATTGGGATCCATGGGCCCTCTTCTTGTTCCGCTCTACATTCCTAGAGTGGCTTGGGGGAAGTCGTTTAAACTCCTTGCTCCAGTTGCCCTGTTTGTTGACTGGGAATGAATCTGCTGCATCTCACAGCAGGGCCAGGTGGTTGTTTCTATAGCAATTTCAGACTCATGGGTAGGAGGGACTCCAACAGCCCCGAGATATTTCCTTACTGAGTCTGTAAATGGACCACTTAAGTGGTTGCCCACCAACTGGGGGTGCCTGCCTGTGGTGCATACAAGCATACCCAATGCTGGTGTGCACAGGTGGGGAGGCCTTGGTAAGCAGACATAAAGCTGTTCATGTTGCACCTCCTCCCATATGGCTGATTTAGGTGCTGGCTTTTTAGCAAAATTCATACCAACGATAGAAAAAACCATTTGAGTGGGAAGGAGTCTTAGAGATGGTCTAGACCAACAACACATTTTTCAAAGGAAGAAACGAAGACCCAGAGACACTAAGCTTAATAACAATAACCCATATTTATATATCACTTTAATATTTACAAAATACTTCACAAACATTTTCTCATTTAACTCACCAAAAGCTCCATGAAGTAGCTATTATAATACCCATTTTAGAGATGATGAATCAAGGTTCACACTTACCCTGCATTGCACAGCTGGTAATGATGGGGTGCTTGGGTGCCTGTGCTTGGACCCCAATTCTAAAATCACATTTTTCTCTATAAATCACATTTCTCCCTTGCCTCAAAACACTATCCCAGGCAGTTTCTCCCCAGCCCAGGGACACAGTCTGCTCTAGCAACAACCATTATTTCCCTTCCTGATACAGTAGTCAACTGCACCTATAGAATTTATTAGTCTGAACCAGCTGCATACTGGCTGAACTGGCTGTGTACTGGGTCATAACAACATTTACTACTCACTGCCCAATCATATGTTTCCTAGACTTAGGCATACCTATACTCCCTTACATTTATCTTGTCCAACAAGACATTGATGAGAACAGCTGGTATTCCCTAGTCAGTCCTGACCACTAATTGACTTAGTTGGGGCCTAAAACCACACCTCTCTGTAGCCCCACCTTGGGCTGTTTCCTCAGTGAACTCTGAGTAAAATACTTGAGAAGTAGATACCAAAAGTGTATGTTCCTTTAAGAACTAATCACTTCTTAACCATTCCCTAATCCTTCCCTGAATCATTTAATTAGCATATTTGGCACCTGTTTTACTATACAATATCCTACATAAACTTTGCCTTTACCCCTCTAAGGTTGCAGGTTCCCTAAGCACTCTTGCCCACTGAAAATCATAATAAATCTTTACCACCTTGACCCCAACAATGCTTGAGTCCATGAATTCTTTCCCAGACAGCCCACTCAGGGAACTCCAGTCTTGGAGTTCCTGTACCTCTATCTCTCCAGTCCTGATTGTAACTGGAATGAGAACCCAAATCAAAACAATCTGTTCAAGTTACTATTTCAATTTCATTACATCATTCCAGTCTTAACTTGTATTTGTCCCTCAAGATATAGAGCCAAGGCTGATAAGCAGCAATCTAGGTATAGTATGTGCTACTGCTGTTCAGTCGTTTTTGAGTTATGTCCAATTCTTTCTGACCCCATCTGTGGTTTTCTTGGAAAAGATAGTGGAGTAGCCTGACATTTCCTTCTCGGGTTCATTTTACAGACAAGGAAACTGAGGCAAACATGGTTAAGTGACTTGCCCAGGATCACACAGCTAGGAGGTGTCTGAGAGTGTATTTGAATTCAGGAGGATGAGTCTTTCTGACTGCAGACCCAGCACTCTATCCACTGCACCACTTAGTTGCCCACAGTACAACAGAAAGTATAATAAAGAACACATTTTAATATTATTTTTTAATGACTGCATATACTTTTAATGACACTCTTCATGGCATGTAGATTCCTATTAGGACAAATAACAAAGCCCCCTCTTCCACCAAGAATTATTAGAATTTTCAGTGGGCTGATGCATTTACCATATTTACATAATTATAACTTTGAATAGTGCCACCACTTCAGTAACTTCATTATTGGCACTAACTGGGACCTAGCTGTATTTATTCTGCAGTAAGTCAAATCACATTATAGCAAAGACTACCAGTTCAGGATGACATGTATGGGGTGGGGAAAGGGGAAGGGAAGGGAAAGGGGTGGGGCCATTTTTATGTCCTCCATGTGTCTCAGACTTTCCACACTCTGTTCCCTTGGCCTAAAATTCAGTTCTTCCACATCCCCATCTGTAGAAAAATGGCTGGGCTATGGGCCCCTCCACCCTGAGGGTACGGAAGTAGAAAGCCTTTGGATTGTATTTGCAATAATCTTGTTCACTCCGTTTTAAGAACATATTATTGCAAACTTGTTATCTCAAGGACATAGGGAGGGAGAAACAGACTGTTCCTGATTGAACAGAGAGGCAACCATGACTCCATGGGAAAGATAACTGAAGAATGGACCCTAATTATTATGAGATGTTAAAAAAGTTTAAGTGTTTATGGATAGTCATTATGTAAGTCATCAAGCTGGACAGGAGTCTGCCTGAGAGCATCATGAGGGAGGAGGATATGAGAAGTCCTGTGTGGTTTCTGGGGAGCCACGTAGGGCTATGAGCACATGTGGCACTCCTCATTCCTGTGACTAACATGAACCACATGGGACAATAAAGCTTCTGAACTGCGTCTTTAAAAGCCTCCATCTTAACCCTCTGTGGAATATGGTAGAGAGAGGACAATTGGAACCAAAGTTCAAGCACTAACAGAAACCTTATCCATTCTGCAAGAGTCAGCTCAAATGGGACTTCCTTTGAGCCTTTCCTGATTTCCTCCAGACAATCACATGGGATCCCTGCTTTTCTCTTAACCCCTTTGTGCCTGTGGCTTAGATAGTATTCTGCCTGTCCCAAGTGATTTTTATTCTTGTTCCTTTTCCCCCTTCCCCTCCATTTCAGATCATAAACTCTTTCAAAACAGGAAAGGTCTTCCTTTCTTTATCTCAAAACTCTTGGTACAATAGCTCACACATAGTAGGCACTTGATAAATAAATACCTTTTGAGTCAAAATGAATTTTGTTTCAAAATGATTGATGCAAAAATCCATTTTTTTCAAAGATGGATACAGTCTGTTGAGGACCTTCCTTCTACAGTCTTGTGAATAAATCCCTCTATTTCATAGAAAGTCAATCTCAAATTCACTAATGAGATAGGAAGAGATGACTTTTGGAAAGGGGGGAAAACCAGCTTCCTGTGATTGTCATGGAAACTTTTGAAAATGGACTTGATTCACCTGCTCATCTAGAAATAAAAAAAAAAAAAAAAAGAACCACACATCCGAACAGGCTTGTAGAATATAGTAAAATTCGTTTAAATACCTGAATGCAAAATAATGTTCTCTCTAAACTGATAGACAATTTATTTAGGAAAGATAATTTATGGATTATTTATATTACTCTCCAGTGTCCAGCTCTGCTATCATTGAGATGAAGTAGTTGGGATGGAGTGAAAACCCTTAATTACTCTTGCCTGGGCTGCATATGTTTCAAGGAAAGAAAACATAATGCAAAGCACTTATATATTTCAGTGGCATAATAGCTTGATGAAGATTTTTAAATTTTTCAAAATGACACTTCTTTCCAAAAGATAGATTATTTCTGTTGGGGTTTAGGCTACCTAATTATTTCTGCCTTGATTACTTAACCACTCCAGATTTTTCATCCCACCATGCTCTTATCACTTTCAGCATGTAAGAAGGCAGTCAGCTCATTAGCATAAACTCTACAATTCTATTTTCCGGCAGTTCTATTTTCCGTAGTATGGGGTGGGGGAACTGAAGGAGAGATTTTTGTTTCTTTTTTTAAGACTAGGGTGACATGCGATCCTAAAGCTATTTTCCCATCAGTACATTTATAGTGACCCAGACAGAGCTGTACCAGAATAACTGGAACCTTTATATAGTGGCTCTGATACTAGTCTGGTTCCATGTGCCAAAGTCACTATCTGAACTTAATCCCCCGCTTCCATCTATAGAGTTTTATTTTTAATTTGCCAACTTAGTGTTATAACAATATTTGCATCTTTATTTAAGTTCAAATCTATTCACTTACTAGTTATGTAATTCTGGACAAATCGCTTAATTGCAGTTTACCTCATTTTCCTAACCTGTAAAATGGGGATGATAATAGCACCCACCTCTCAGAGTTGTTGTGAAAGTTAAATGAGATAATATTTATAAAGTGCTTTGCAAACCTGAAAGCTCAATGGAAGAGAAAGCACAATTGCCTAGCAATTGATCATATTTAATAAATTTATTTAATTCCTTTTAAATCTATCTAGTGTGAGAAATACCTTGGATCATAAGCTAAATAAGGATTCGGATGAAATTCAAAGGCTAACAAAATTACCTTACTTGTCAAAAAACCAAAGAAGGCTCCTACTGGAATAAAGGCCGGACCCCAAAGACATGTCCACAGGTCTCTGCAGGGGCATTTCTAAATATCTGCCCCAGCACAACATCGGTCTCCAAGTGGGCACCAGGCTCTTTGTGGATTCCACTGAGCTAATTAGCCTTGGAACGCGGGGGGAATCTTCGAATTTCCCGAGTGTTTTCCCCTGCCAAGGGAAAACAGGGGTCTGTTACCCAACAACCCCCGTGTCATTCTTCATTAATGCAGCGGGAGCCTGCTTTCTGGTGCACCTGCCAAGGTTGCATATTGTGTGAGGAATGCCTGCTGCCCTTTGGCTGATCCTGCATCCTGGAAAAAAGCCAGGATCTTCTGCGAGGGGCCTTTGAAAGCCCGTTCCTCAAAGGCCAAGGCGCTCTCCCTCCTCTCCGGCCCCCCATCCTCTACACACGCACACTTTTTTTTTAACCTTGACACGCTTGATGTCAGCCTTCCCTGCGCAGCGGGGCAGGAAGGGATCAGGAGGGGCGCCTTCTCCACTCACATGGCTGGAGGGCAAGCGGTTTCCTATTACACACGATTATAAAGAAACATTTGTTGAGAACTGATGAATTGCAGCCGAGCCGGCTTCGCCGTTTAGCGCACCTGTGGTGATCGGCGCTATCAGCTTTTTTCTTTTTTTTTTTAAATGTACACACTAAACCTATTTATACATCAAACATGGCAACGGTTTTTCCCCTGGGCTAGTTGCCCCTCCCCACCCCAGGGGTTGGGAATGGGGCCATGGAGCAACCCAGTGGCCTTGGAGATCTCTAGATCGCCCTTGGGGCCGGCCAAGGAGTCCTCTGCAAAGGATAATCCTAAAATGAGCAAATGGAGGGAGATGGGGGCTAACGTGGGTGGGGATGGGTGGGGGGGGGGGGGGGGGGGCGGAGGGGGCTAAGTGTCAGGCTTGCCTCGCGCGATGAGGAGAGGGGCAGGGGAAGAACTTGGAGCTAAGGAAGGGTTAGCTGAGAGATCACTGAAGCCAAGCATACAGTCCAGTTCCAGGGCCACTTCCTTCCAAAGGTTTAGGGCGGGAGGAGCGGGGGGCAGAGGGAAGGGTATCTTGGGGCTCCGGCGAAAAACTCGGAGATCAGATCCATGTATAGCCCCCGGTCAGGCCCTTCTGCCGCTCTCCCTTTCCCTCCTCCACCGCCCCTCCCCAAAAGGTAGATACGGGCTGCCTGACCTTTCCCAGTTCCAACCGAGCTGTGTACTCCGAGCCGCCACCAGGTCATTTTATCAAATACAAAGGAATAGATTAGAAAGCCGCGGCAAACAGAGTGCTAGCGGCGGGCAGCACGTCGAAGTAAAAAGCGCCTGGGAGCTCCTTAATAAGCGGGCTGACATGTGGGGAATGAAATTTTAATGCTGGAAGAAATAGAAAACACATGCTCCCAAAGACAACACCCTCCCATCGCCACGACCTGTGCTACTGGAGGGCAGATGTGTCTGACCATGAGTGAGTTCGAGGTTTGGGTGAGACCCTGAGGCAGCGGGGGACAGTGGGAAGAGCCATGGAGAGAGGGGACCAGGATATAAATCCTTACTCCAAGTATAACCCGGGGCAAGTCTGCCAGTCCAGGCTTCAGTTTTTAAAATAAAGGGATTAGATAAGATAACTGCTAAGACCCTTTCCTGCTTCTAAGTCTAGGATTCTATAACCCCCTGCTAGACCTCATCTCTTTATTTGCCTGTGGATCCTACCTGGTCAATGACACCAACGAAGATGAACTTGTATTTGGTCCTTGGAAGTAGGCGTTTAGTTAGTTCTCAATTTCTTGCTCAATTCCCCCTTAATTTCCAGTTCTTTGCTACAACAAAGAGTGCGGCCACAAATATTTTGGGTACTAATAGATTCTTTAGTCTGTGGAAGTACCCCTGAGATTAATATGTCTGTTTCCTATGAGTTATCTTACCAGGTAGGTGCCCTGGACACAGAGTAAGAATATTTACTAAAAGGAGCCAATCAGGAGCCTGCTGTGAACCAAAGTCTTGCTCACTCCCAGATGCCTTTGCTGATGTTCCATAGTGGGGAAAGTGGTATGCCAACACTAAAGACCAGATCTATGAGCCAATTTTAATTTGACACTTTGGGCTGCTGCCATTCAGATGTATATACCTAAGTTCAGTCTTTTACTTACCCATGTTTGCAGGATGTCATCTTCTCTTGACCCTGCGCCAACTACCACCAATTCAGGATCTGCAGAGGACTTAGGAGAAAACCCTGGGAAACCACTCAGCAGCTCCAAAGTGAATACTTCTCTTTTTAAAAAAATGAAATTGTAAATCTCTGTACCATGCAGTGCTTTTTAAATGTAGAATTAATTCAACATGGCAGTTCCAAACCTGCTCTACTGGTCTCTCCCTGTCTCCGTCTTTGAGTGGTGTCTGACTCTGTCCAAGGTTTTCTTGGCAAAGATACGGGAGTGGTTTGCCATGTTCTTCTCCAGCTCATTTTGTAAACGAAGAAACTGAGGCAAACAGTTTCTTGTCCAGGGTTACATAGCAAATGTCTGAGGCAAGATTTGAACTTCAGAAGATGAGTCTTGGCACTCTACTCTCTGTGCCTCTAGCTGCCCCACCTCTTTTGATACTTCAGTCTGTTCTTTTCTATGAATTTTCAAATGCTCCAGTGACCCCCTTTATTTCATTGCTTATTTGTTCATCACTGTTACTATCTGCCTCTTTCTTCCATCCAATTTTTTGAAACTCATCTTTGTAACAAATAATCTTAATTAAGCAAAATAAAACCCATGTATATCCAAGATCCAACAAATAGATAAACTGATGATAGAGATAGATTAAAGATAGACAGACAAACAGATAGACAGACAGATAGATAGATAGACAGACACAGACAGATAGATAGATAGATAGATAGATAGATAGATAGATAGATAGATAGATAGATAGATAGATAATGGCCATTCTGCACTGCCTCTCCAATCACTTCTCTGTCAGAAGTATTGCCATTAATTTTTTGGAGTTGAGGCTGGTTTTTGCAATGATGAAAATGCTTTATTCTTTCAAAGTTGCTTTTCTTTACATTTATATGATCATTGTATAAATTGTTCCCCAGGTTCTGTTCACTTCTTGTTACATCAGTTTATAGAAGTCTGAATGGATCCCTTTAATAATTTCTTAAAATCACTGTATTCACTTTCATAGCACACAGGGCCAGCCATGGAGTTAACTGAAAGGGACAAGTCCTAAAATTTAGAAATGGGGAGTTGAGTGGGACTTCATTGATTACCTGAGGAAAGGGGAAGGCAAAGGGCCAAAGGACATGAAATGAGTGAGCTGAGAGGTGGTTGAAGCCAAGAATAAAGTCCAGATCCAGAGAAATTTCCTTCCAAGTGTTTGAGATAGGAGGGAGGGGGGTTAAGCCATTCTCCAATTGATGTTCATGCATCCCCTTAGTTTCCAGTTCTTTGCTACTGATGGGGCACTTGGGTGCCTGTGCTTGGACCCTAATTCTAAAATCACATTTCTCTCTAAAAATTGCATTTCTCCCTAGACTCAAAATACTATCCCAGGCAGTTTCTCCCCAGCCCAAGGACATCCTGCCCTAGATATCTCTTCCTGATATAATAGACATTTGCACCTATAGAATTTATTAGTTTGAACACACTGTATACTGGTTGAACTGGCTGTATACTCAGTCATAAAGATATTTACTACTCACTGTGTCCTATGCATATATACACTGTGGGACACATTGAAATTTCACTTTACAATGGTGATGTCATTTTGGTCCTTTTCAAAGACGAAGGACAACAACCATGCATATGCATCCTAGATTTATATATTAAATATACTCCCTTCCTTTATCTTCTCTAACAAGGCATTGAGGGGAGCAGTCCCATTATTTCTCAGTCAGCCCTGATCATTTTAGTTGACTTAGTGATGTTTCAGGCCTAAAACCACACACCTCCATCTAGACACGCCCCCCCACCTTGGGCTATTTCCTGATGAACTCTGGGCATAATACCTGTGCAGTAGACAGTAAAAGTTCCATGTTCTTTTAAGAACTAACCACTCCTTACCACTCCCTAATCCCACCCTGAATCACCTAGTTAGCATATTTGGCACATATTTTACTATAGAATATCTGATGTAAACTTTAACTGTACCCCTCTAAGGTTGTAGGTTCTCTAAGAACTCTTGCCTGCTGAAAAGCAAAACAATAAACCTTTACCACCTTGACTTGAAGAATGCTTGAGTCTGTGAATTTTTTCAGTATGGCTCAGTCCTGTACTCCAGTCTTTAGGGGTCTCAGAATTTGCCCCCCTTTTTAGCCACTGTCACTACAACAAAAAAAAGTACTGCCATAAATATTTTTATACTAACAGGTCTTTTTCTCTTTCTTTTATTTCTTTGGTATATGTTCCTAATAAAGACATCACCGGGTCAAAAAGTATTCAGTTTGGTGGCTTTGGGGGTATGATTCCAAATTCCTTTCCAGAATGATTGTGACAATTAACAGTTCCACCAACAATACATAAGTATTCCTGTTTTGCCAAAGACTCTGCAATTTATTTTTTAACAAGTCCTCTCTAGACAAACCCCCCAAAAAGGAGGAAGATTCCCTAATGTGCAACAAGATTACATGGACCATCTATCACATTAATTTACTAAACACCCCTCAGCCTCTCACTTGACTTATTCCCATATTTAATCTTATCATTTTGAGCTCTAAAGTAATCCAGAGGTCTGCATGTATATTTTCAAATAATTAATTACATTTCAACATACCTTTCAATTAAGATTAGAGTCCAAACCCCAGTTTATCAAAAAGCTATTTTTATAATCCAGAAAAACTTTCTTTCCCAATTGTGTTTACGCTGTCTCCCTATCAAATCCCTTAATTACCCATAATTAAATATTAAAGTTACCAAAAATACAGTTTAATAACAATAAAATTAATAAGAAAAGACATGCATAATTATTCACAGTATCTTAGTTGTGAAAAAGAACACGAACAGAATCTCCTCACACTACCACTAAAATTGTAGTTCTAATAACACAATCACACAGCATTTAATTCTTTCAGGATAACAAATAAAATCTGTTTCCAAGAATATTTTTCACAAGATAAAGGTTACAGTGGTTTGATAAAGAAGATAACTGTCTTCTTTCTCTCTGTTCTCAGATTCTTTCCAGATGGGATAGGGGAAGACAATCTTCTGCTTATCTCAAGCTCTCATTCTTAAAAAACTTTGTCCAGATACACACCTCATAAAATTCTCTTCAAGTTTCTTCATAAGAATAAATTAATCCATTCTAACAAGAAAGATGTTTCTCTTCACCTTATTTCTATTTTATCCACCATTTATCTCATGAGATAAATTTTGATTTAAATCAAAGTTAAAATCATAAACTCCCTATTTCCATAGGGAAAACCACTTCACAGAGTCATAATTACTACTGTATCCCCTATTTTCTCACCTTCTGAAAGTAAAAGTAATCATCTCTTATAGCAAGGGTTCTTAAAATTTTTTGAGTGTCATGGTCCCCTTTGGCAATCTGGTGAACCCTATGCACCTCTTCTCTAAATGATGTTTTTAAAAGCATAAAACAAAATCCATACAATTACAAAGAAAACCAATCACACTGAAATGCATTTATGAAGATTAATTTTTTTCAAAGTTCACAGATTCCAGATTAAGAATCCCTGTACTCTATAGAAACCTCCATATAAGAAACTTTTGAAACTGGAGTTTCACCTTTTTTTTTTTCATTCATCAATCTGGTAATTGTGTGAATTGTTTTGTTTTGTTTTCATTTCTCTTATCTGTTATCAGTTTGGAGCATTGAACTGCTTGTACCAATCATTTGACCATTTATCTATTGGCTTTTATTCTTATGCATTTGAGTTAATTCCTTGATATGTCTTGGATAGGAGATCTTTATCAAAGAAACTATCTTCCAAAGAAAAAAAATCCTCAGTTCTACTAGTTTTAATTGTTAAAAAAAGTAAGACAACACCATCAACTTTCCCAGGAATCAAAACTGTCCTTTTAATCTCCTATGTTCCTCCAAATGTATCTTCTTTCCTAATCTTGCAATTTGCTTATAATGTAACCTTTTCATATCTAAGTCATTGATTTTATATTCATTTAGAACTTACTGTGGTGTATGGTGTGAATGCTGTTCTAAACCTAATTGCTGCCAGACCACTTTCTAGTTTTGCAAGCAGTGATTCCTCACTCCTTATTCTAATCACTGGGGTCTTGGGTTTCTTGAACATTCTGCTACTATGTTTGTTTGCCTCTCTATATTGTATATCTAATCTAGTCCACTGGTCAACTTCTCTATTTTATTAACTGCTACAAAGTAATTTTCATTATTACTATTTTGTAATATAGTTTGAGATCTGATAATAGTAGACCTGCCTCCTCCTCACTTGTTTCATTATTTCCCATATTTGAAGTATTTTTTTTTTCTTTGACATGAAAATTCTGAATTTAGGCTATGTCATTTCTTGAAGTTTTCATTTTGGAGTTACTTTCAAGAACTGACCTGTATGTTCTTTATATTTTTACTTTTCCCTCTGGTTCTAATACATCTGAGTAATTTTCATTTATAATTTCTTTAAACATGATATCCTGAGTGCTTATTTGATCATGGTTTTCCAGGAATCCAATAATTCTTAAATTATTTCTTCTTAACCTGAGTTTCTAGGTCAGTTTTTTTTTTAATCTTTTTTCTTGTTTTCTTGGATGATCCATAATTATCTTAAAATGTCTAAAGTGGAACTCATTATCTTTAAAAACAAAAAATAAAAAAAAAACTTTCCCCTTCAGAACTTCTCCACTGACATTGAAGGTGCCACCATCTAGTCTAGTCACCCAGGCTCACAACCTAGGTGTTGTCATTGACTCCTCACTCTCTGTTTCCCCCACATATCCAATCTGCTGCCAAGTCCTGTTAATCCTATCTTTGCAACATCTCTCCAGTACCGAATGGATATTATCTCAATCAAAGTAAGAACTCAGAAAGACTTCAGCTTCTACTGAATCTGGGGCCATCTCCAGTCCTCCTGATCTCTATCTTGCCACTGGACCTAGATGGCTTCAGAGGAGAAAGTAGAGATGGTGACTTTGCACAGTCCCCAAGCCCCCTAAAACTAATTCACTTTCAAGTCATAGCATTGTCTTCCTGATGTCATGTTCCTCTCTGAGAATGAAGGACAAACCACACAACCACAACCAATATCAGTCAGTCAATAAACATTAAGCCCCTACTATGTGCCAAGTACTGTGCTAAGTGCTGGAGATACAAAGAAAGACCAAAGACAGTCCTTGTCTACCAGGAGTCCACAATATACTGGGGGGAAGATATCTTAGAAAAATAAGCTGAAAACTAGAGGTCGGAGGAAAGGTACCTAGTGCAAGGGATGGAGAGGGATGATGGAGTCCTGCAACTGGATGGGAAATGAGGAGATGGCCTTCCTGGGTCCTCCTCCTTAAATGGAGGATCTGAGGAACAGAGGGGCCCTGGGGCAGGGGATTCTGTGGAGGTGTGAGTTTCATAATTGATATGATATTGTAGGAAAATGAATTTCTGGAGATAAGGATAAAGTCTGAGAGAGCAACCAGGTGGGAAATTGTGAAGTGGCTATCCTGGATCCCTTTCTTAAATAGAATGTCTAGGAGGAGGTCTATGATGCACCCTCCCCTCTTCTGATACTGACCCAATCTTTAAACCTGCACTACTACAATAGCCTTCTGGTTATGCTCTCTGCCTCAAATCTCTTTTCCATTCTGGTCCATCCTCCATTCAGCTGCCAAATTGATTTTCCTCAAGTGTAAATATGACCATATCACTCATCTACTCAATAAACTTCAATGGCTCCCTATTTTACCTGCAGGATCAAATAAAAAATCCTCTACTTGACATTTAAAGTCCTTCCCAATTTGGACCCTTTCTCCTTTGCAGTCTTCTTAAAATTTATTTTCCTAAACAAACTCAACAATATAGTTGTATTAGTCTGCTTGCCTATAGGTGTCTAGCTTTCTTTTTTTATGTAGTTCTCAAATGGATCAAGATGCTTACTGTCCTTTCACTTTGGACTTCTTGATGATGCCCTTCGTGGAAATTTGCTGGAATAAATGTGAGAAGTCTACACTACTTGATAAACATTCATGGAACCATCTCAACAGGCACTCCTCCACCTTACTTTCAAATAATCAAAAATTGACTATCTGTGATTTGGGTCAATGTCTTGCGAATGAGAATCTTTAAAATCTAATGTTCTGTGATCCCAAGAAAGAATTATATATTTACTTGCTTCTAGATGAACATTTTCCAAATTATATTCATGGAATACTGGGTTTCCCCTCAATGTGAACATGGATATTAAAAGGCATCCCAAAAGTCTTAGTTTAGTTTTAAGGTTTAACCACTTCAGAAGCAAAATGCTATGAACTCAAATTAAAAAGTTAATTGTTTACATTTTAAAATATTGATTTTTTTTTATTATAATTCAACATAACCATTGTCTGGTGCTATACAGCTGCCTAGGGGACACTAAAGGGAACAGTGGACAGAATACTGGCCCTGAATTCAAATCCAGCCTCAGACATTTACTACCTATGTGACCATGGACAATTCACTTAACCTCTGACCTCCTCAGTTTTCTCAGCTATAAAATAGGAATAATAATAGTACCTACCTCTCAGGGCTGTTGCAAGGACAAAATGAGATAACATTTATAAAGCACTTAGCACAATGCCTGATGCATAGTAGGCCAATTTTCTAATTTTGTAAAAACTTTCACCAGCTGTTGCTCAGGATAACAACTGTAATTGTAGCCTTAAGATCATCCAAAGAATGAGGTTTTGGCTTAGTCTAATGTGAGCACACACACAAATAAATGTCTAATGGAGATAGTTCAGGTAACCAATATGCCCAAACAAAAAGACCTCCTCTACCAAACCACAAGTCTGAGAAAAGTGTCATCCAGAAAGAATCAAACACATCATACATATTGACAAGGTACCCTGTCTTGATAAAAAATTTTTAAAATAAATGTATTATTAAAAAGTCACAAAATGTATAAGTATGAGATAAATTTAAATGGTTAAACTTTCAAATTTTTTTTAAAAATAAGTTTATAGCCTTTATATTTCTATTCAAGTTTAAAACTGCACTAAGACTTTTGAGAGAAGACAATATCAAAGAACACAACGTTTTCCCCCAAAAGAGTAAGAAATAATTTGTATCAAAAGTACTGAACACCTGCACAATGTTTTCAGAAAGAAAAGTGGCTTGGTTTTCTCAGGTTTTCCCCCCACAATGTCCAACAAATTCAACAAACATTTATTAAGGTCTGACTGTGGCAGAGCTCTATGCTAGGCACTTGGGGAGATGAGAATCCCTCATGGAACTTACAGTCTTGCAGGGGAGTGAGACCCAGGCAAAAATGACTACAATGCAAATATTACATAGTCAGTGCATTAGAGAGATACAAATCAAGTGCTCTGTGATATACAGGGGGCAAGTCATCATAGACAGGGGCTTTAGGGAAGTCGTCTTGGAGGTGGTGTTTGAGTTAAGCTTTGAAAAATAGGCAATACTCAACAGATGAGATGGAAAGAGAAATTGGAAGGAGCCTGAGAAGTATGAACCAAAGGCATAAAAGCAAAAAAAAAAAAAGTACAAAGCACGTTTGGGGATAAATAGAGTAGTATAGGTGGGCAAGAGCAGAAACTAATCAGAAGGAATCAGTATGACACAGCTGAAAAGGAAAAATGGTGCCAAATTGTCAAGGACCTTAAAAGTCAGACTATGGCTCACATCAAGAGCTTCTCATTGCAAAGTTCAGACTTAAATTGAAAAACGTAGGCAAAGCCATCAGACTATATATATATGGACTAATTCTCATATGAATATGAAGTTATGGTTATGAATAGATTTAAGAGGATTAGAGCTGGTCATTAGAGTTCCTGAAGAACTAGGGACAAAGGTTCACAATATTACACAGGAGGCAGCAATAAATGAAAACATCCCAAAGAAAAAGAAGAGCAAAAAAGAAAAATGACCCTCTGGTGAGGCTTTACAAATAGCTGAGGAAAGAAAAGGGAAGGAAGGATATCCCTAATTCAATACAGAATTCTAGAGAATAGCAAGGAGAGATAAAAAGATTTTCTTGAATGATCAATGCAAAGACATAGAAGAAAATAATAGAATGGAAAAGATAAGAGATGTCTTCAAGGAAATTAGAGATATGAAGGGAATATTTCAGGCAAAAATTGACATGATAAAAGAAGAAAATGGTAGGAATTTAACAGAAGCAAAAGAGATTAAGAAAAGGTGACCAAAAAAAACCATACAAAGAAGATCTTGACATCATCAGTAGCTACTACAATGGTGTGGTTACTGATCTAGAGGCAGATATCCTGGAGACTGAAGTCAAATGAGTTTTAGGAAGCATTGCTAACAATAAGGGTAGTAAAGGTGATAGAATTCCTAAAAATTCTAAAAGATGATGCTATTAAAGTGCTGAACTCAATATGCCAGCAAATTTGGAAAACACAACAGTGGTCACCAGATTAAAAAAGATCAGTTTGCATCCCAATCCTAAAGAAGGGCAATGCTCCCAAATATTCCAGTTGCTGAACAACTGTACTCATTTCACACACCAGCTTAAGGTTCTGCAAGCTAAACTTCAGCAATCTGTGAACCAGAAGAGCAGGGTACTTTTCAAAGAGGCAGAGGAACTAGAGACCAAATTGCCAACATGCTTTAGATTATATAGAAGACAAAGTAGTTCCAGAAAAAATATCTCCTTCTGTGACATTGACTTCTCTAATGCATTTGACTGTGTGGATCACAACAAAATATGGCAAGATCTCAAAGAGAAAGGAGTACTGGATCATTTTACCTGTATGCAGGCCAAGAAACAACACCTAGAACTGAACATGAAACAACTGATGTGTTTAAGTTGGTAAAGGAGAATAATAATACTGTATACTGTCACTTTATTTATTTAACTTGTATTCAGAGTACATCATGCAAAATGCCAGGTCTGCGGGAATCAAAAGCTGGAGTTAAGGTTGCTGGGAGAAATATCAACAATCTCAGATTTGCAGATAATGCCACTCTGATGGCAGAAAGTGAAGACGAATTAAGAAGCCTCTTGATGTGGGTGAAAGAAGAGAGTATAAAAGCTGGTTTGAAGCTTAACATAAAAAAACAAACACACAAGAAACTAAGATTTTGGCAACTGGTCCCATCACTTCCTGGCAAATAGAGGGAGAAGAAATGAAAGCAGTGTCAGATTTCATATTTTGGGGCTTAAAGATCACTACAGATGGTGACTGCAGCCCTGAATTAAAAGATGTTTGCTCCTTGGAAGGAAAGCTATGGCAAATCTGGACAGCATATTAAAAAGTGGATATAACCTTTTGCTGACAAAGGTCTGTATAGTCAAAGCTGTAGTTTTTCCAGTAGCAATGTGTGGCTGCGAGTCTTGGACTTTAAGGAAAGCTGAGCACTACAAAATCAATGTTTTCAAATGGTGATGCTAGAGAAGACTTTTGAGGGTCTCTTGAACAGCAAGGAGATGAAATCATTTGATGATTGATGAAATTAATTCAATTTATTCACTGGAAGGTAAAATACTGAAGCTGAAGCTTAAATACGTTGACCACATAATGAGAAGATTGGATTCTTTGGAAAAAGATCCTGATGTTGGAAAATATTGAAGGCAAAAGGAAAAGAAGACAATAGAGGATGAAATGGATAGATAGTGTCATGGAAACAATTAACATAAGCTTAGAGAGACTTTGGGAAACAGTGGAGAATAAAGGACTCAGGGTGCCGTGGTCCACTGGATCAAAAAGAGTCACACATGACTCAACAATAATCACAATGTAATTTAACTCAGTGAGCAATAGAGTCACTGACTATTTTGACCAGAGAAGGGACATGACAAGATTATCCTTCCATTGTTAGGAAGAATGCATAGAAATGGAGAACAGAGTAGAGTTGCGAAGACCTGTTAGGAAGCCTGATAAAAATTAAGGTTTGTGGGAGACTTCTCATATCCCTAGCTGAAAATGTTTTCTCTGTCCTTAAAATATACCTAGAGGATTTTTGCAGATCTCTCTTTTGCCTCCATTAACTTCAAACTTTGTATATTAATCTGTTTACATATCGTATCCTTTTCCCCAGTACTACCAAACCAATATTGGTGATCATTAAATTGTGAGTTCCTTGGGAGCAAGGACAGTTTTTTGGATTTTTTTGCCTTTCTTTGTATTCCCAATGCTTAGCACATTGCCTGCACTTAATAAAAGTTTATTAACTTTTAGTAAAATATGAGATCTATGAGGTCACGGATGGTTTTTGTTTTCTCTTTGTAGTGCCAGTACCTTATAAGGACTTAATAACAAATTTTGCCTGAATTAAGCTGAATTGAACAGAATTGAATATTATTATCCTGAAGACTAAGAGATTCATGGAACTAAGATTCATCGAAGATTCAATTCAATTCAATATATTGTATTTAATGGAACAGTATACAAACTATGCAAGCCCAGCACAGTGCCTGACATATTAAAAGCCATTAAAAAATGTTTGCTGAATCTGATTGAACTAAAGTTCATTTAATCAGAACACCCCATTCCTCAAAACATTCTGGTTAATGGAGGTTTTACTGTCAATCCTAAAGAACGCAGAGATGATCTCTAGTCTCTTCCTTCAAAATTGAAGACATGACATGGAAGGTGTGGAACATTGGAATTCATGGCTTGATCTCTGTGCCCAGTGTAATGTCAGAAGTAATAGATGTTATCCTCATTAGAACACAAACAGAGGCACTGGTGCTGTTCCATATCTGACATTTCTGATGATGCCTATGCAGGAAGAAAAATAAGCAAACACAAATAAAATCCAAGTAGAAATAGACACAAGTTTTTTAAGTCATTCTTCTGGCATTTTTACTCTGGTTTTAAATTTTGCTGGTAATTCCTCAGACACCTTTTTGAACCTCTTGGGGGTTTTTAGACAAAAAATGATTATTATAAGCAATGCAATTAAGCATATTGATTCTTAACTATCAACTATTTTAAATGGATGTGATAGTTATTTTAATAAAGATTTGCCCTGGGTAAAGTTATGACATAAGTGAAGATGCCTTAGTACCCCCAACTAAAGTACTAAGAACAAGCATTAAGGAAAATCAAGGTGATCACCCTGAGGTCCCAATATGCTATGGGGGCCAAAGGGAGAAGCCTGTAGCCAGTGAGGTACCCTTGGAGTCCAGAGAAGACCGCCACCTCAGTTAGTGCTCCTTCCCCTCTGTCACTACCCCCCTACTCAGAACTGTCAGAGAACCTGGAAGAGGAAGTGCTTTGGGGTATCTTCTCCCAACATTCCTACCATTGTCTTCTTCCCCTTCTTCCTTCTTGGCTGAACAATGACCATTCCATCCCTACCCCTGCAGGAGAGAATCCAGAATCCCCATTCCATTCAGACCCTCAGGTTTACTTCCTCTTTCCCAATGGTGCTAAGCCAGGCCCTTCCAGGTAGCACCATCCTCCCTCATATTGCTTGGATGAACAGTCATCAATTACAATCTTTCCAAAAAGGTGGAGGAGTACCTTAAGTCCTTACCATCTACTCTGCCACTGTACTCTAAAGGCGTTAACATCTGACTTTGTTTTTATAGGACTTTGGAGATCTTCTATCCATAGCATCACAGAACCTAACCACGGACTAACAGAGAAACACAGGAAAACATAGACATACTTCATGAGTTCCTGGCTACTTTCCCCAATGGTTCCACAGCCATGACCATCCAAAAGAAATGATGGGTTGTTTGGGTGCATGTACTTGGATCCCAATTCTAAAATCACATTTCTTTTTAAAAAATCACATTTTTCCCTAGCCTTGAAACACTATCCAGGGAGTTTCTCCCCAGCTCAAGAACAGCCTGCCCCAGCAGCAACCATTATCTCCTTTCCTGATACAGTAGCCAGCTACACCTATAGAACTTATTAGTCTGAACCAGCTGTGTACTACTCACTGACCAATCATATGTATACTAGACTTAGATGTACATATACTCCCTTACATTTATCTTGTCTAACAAGACATTGATGAGAGCAGCCTGCTATTCCTTAATCAGTCCTGACTGTTAATTGACTTAGTGACATTTCGGGTCTAAAACCGCACACATCCATATAGCCCCACCTTGGGCTATTTCCCAGTGAACTCTGGGTAAAATAACTGTGCAGTAGAAACTAAAAGTGCATGTTCCTTTAAGAACTAACCACTCTCTAACCCTGCCCCGAATCCCCTAGTTAGCATATTTGGCATGTTTTACTATAGAATATCCTACATGAATTTTACCGGTACCCCTCTAAGGTTGCAGGTTCCCTAAGTACTCTTGCCCACTGAAAAGCATAACAATCAACCTTTACCACCTTGACTTCAAGAATGCTTGCGTCCAAGAATTCTTTCCAGACAGCCCACACAGGAAACTCCAGTCTTGGAGTTCCTGTACCTCTGTCTCTTCAGCTCTCCTCAGAATCATGGAGAAAGTCAAGAAAGGAATACCCAGAACAGTGCAGCTGAAGAACTACAAATTTTCCAAGTCTCACCCTATTCCTCACTTTAGTACTCTCCTATCAACACGGTCATGAATCTTAACAAAATGGCCCTGTTTTGACAATTTCACATAAGCACCAAATATAGCAAAAACCAAAAAAATGTAATAGCTCCTCTTCCCTGAACTAGATAGAGGTGACATTTCTTAAGTTTATCTCTTGTAACTGGTCCCAGTCATGTACTTCATCCATCACACCCTTGTTAACAGATTGTTCAGTTGGTATTTCAGGATTATACCTATGCTGTGGCAAATGCATAAATGAAAATTAAACATTTCATTCAATAATCTGTATATTTCCAAATGTGATATAGTATGTGTTTGATATAATAGAGGGAAAGGAAGAGAAGGAAAGGGGAGGGGAGGGAAGGGAGGGGAGGGGAGGGGAGGGAAGGGAGGGGAGGGGAGGGGAGGGAAGTAGATATTGAGTCATCCTTGAAAATCTGAAGACTTAGGCATACTAGCCATTATTTGGGTAAGACATTCAATGTCTTAGGTACTCCCAGACAACTCTCTAAAACTATACGTCACAGATAAATTGCTAATCTTCATCAGTGAGTGGGGTTTTGACAAAGGGACTTCATAAGATCTTAAATTAAATTTAAATTAAATTAAAATGATAAATAAATAAATTTTAAATTAAGACCATGGTCAACTACTCCAAGCCACTCATTTTATAAATAAGGAAACTGAGATTCCAAAATGTTAAGTATTTGTCCAGGGTCACTCAGCTAGTAATTATCAAAGTCAGGATCTTAAGCTCAGGTGTTTTGTTTTTGTTTTGTTTTGGGAGCGAATCGGGTTTAAGTGACTTGCCCAGGGTCACACAATTAGTGTCTGAGGTCATCAGGTCCTCCTGACTACAGGGCCAGTGCTCTAACCACTTTACCACCCAGATGTCTCTGACTTTTTTTTTTCACCTCGACTGTTCTTGACTCAAAGTGCAACATTATCCATTCTGCCTCTCCATGATTAAATTAGAGTTCTAGACGTTGCCTCTTCCCCCTCAAAAAAAGACATATATGACTCATTTATAATTGGAATGCTTTTTAAATACTCTAATTATTTGAAGAAAAAAAAAACTAGAATAAATACACAGATTCCAATTCCCGAAATTAGTAGGACTGAAGGCTGGTGAAGGTTAAGTAAAGCCCAGTGGTCATAAATAAGTGTGGCACCCCTGATTGTTAAGAATATAGATTGATTGATTGATGCCAAATTAAAGGGCTCACTGCTAGCTTGTTTATTTAACGTCACCTCTGTAAGAGAATATCAATCACAGACAAGTTTGATTCCTCCACAGGACAAATGCCAAACCATACAGAATTATTCCACCAATGTACATTTGATTTTCCTGCAACTAAAGAAACATCAACTGCAGAAAGTAATATTACTTAAAGAAAGTTGGCAGTCCAGGTTTTTGTACTCCACAAGCCCACCATAAATACTACGGTGTTGTATAGAGGGAAGATGTTTTGTTCATTTTTCTTCTATTGTTGTGAGAGACTTTCCATACTCATAGCATAGGGGGTGTCTTGCCTCAAAGACCATACAACTCAAGCCACTTTTCCCACATCCTTCTCCAAGGGAGACTTTATTTCCTGCCAGGAGTGGAAGAAAAGAAGGGGGAAGGGGGCAGGGAAGGGTAAGTTGAAGCTTGGCCCCTCTGATCTCAGAGAGGAGCTACAATTTTGTCTGTTTGCTCCTTTAAATATTGTTAGACTAGGAGATGTGATCTTCAGGTTTATTCTAACTTCTGGTTTCTATTTCATTAATTGAGGGGAAATAGGGTCCCAAGCTTTACATCTAAGGCTCGACTGCATTTCCCACCAAATACCAGTCCCAAATGTCACGTAGTGCAATTCTAAACAAAGCCCATTTGTCCAATTTGATAGCCAGACAGAAATCAGAGAAAGGAGAAGACAGCTGGACTGTGTAGGTGATAGAGTGCCAGGCCTAGAATCAGGAAGCCTCATTTTCCTGAGTTTAAATCTGGTCTGACACTCACTAGCTGTGTGACTTTGTCACTTAACCCTATTTGCCTCAGTTTCCTCATCTGTAAAATGAGCTGGAGAAGGAAATGGGAAATCACTCTGGCATTTTTGCCAAGAAAACCCAAAAATGGGGTCACAAAGAGTCAGGCACAACTGAAAAACAGTTCAACAATACATAAGAGAATATATACCAGATAATATAAGAGTGAAGGATCTCTGCCATTGCAGGTGAAGTAACTAATTCAGAGAAACAGAAGGAGAGAGAGAGACCGAAAGAGAGAGAGAGAGAGAGAGACCCGAGAGAGAGAGACAGAGACAGAGAGAGAGAGAGACAGAGAGAGAGAGACCAAGAGAGGGAGACAGAAACAGAGACAGAGAGAGAGATACAGAGAGAGAGAGAGACAGAGAGACAGAGAGAGAGAGACCAAGAGAGAGAGACAGAGAGAGAGAGAGAGAGAGACAGAGACAGAGAGAGAGAGAGAGAGAGACAGAGAGAGAGAGACCGAGAGAGGGAGACAGAAACAGAGACAGAGAGAGAGATACAGAGAGAGAGAGACAGAGAGACAGAGAGAGAGAGACCAAGAGAGAGAGACAGAGACAGAGAGAGAGAGAGAGAGAGAGAGAGAGAGAGAGAGAGAGAGAGAGAGAGTCTTAGATCTCATCCAAGGAGAAGTTCCCCCAAAGTCTCTAGTGTAGCAAGCTGGAGATAGGGACACGATGAGATGCCAGTTCCTGCATGTTGGCTTTGTTTTTTCTTTAACAACCTGATGTAGGGTTGGTCTTTTCCATCTCCTCTCTTGAAAGTGGAAGCCAAAAGCACCAGAAATATCTGCAGATGAGCTCTCCTTTCTCCTGCTGTTGCCAGCTCTATCCCTCCTCTGAGGCAGACACACAGCACTGATGTCCACCAGTAAGGAAAGAGTCCCATGAACTAATATTTATCTATGACAAGTCTGAAGGCCATCCACCTCTTTGTCACGCTTTATATTTCTTGATGATGGCTGTCTGCACCACTGCCTGAACTAGCAGGCTGGTGCAGCAGCAACATCACAGCCTAGGGTACCACAAGACCCCGGCCCAGGCCCAGGCCTGTATGGCCAGGGGACCTGACGCACTACCTCCTCACCCACCAGCCCCTCACAGAAGAGAAGGCGAGAATTCCCAAGGTCCACAACAACCACAAGACTGGGAACTTGATTTTTTTATCTACTACTCCTCTGACCAAAAATTTTCACCACCGATATTAATCAATTAATCAGTGACTAACTGCATAAGAGAAAATTATTCCTAATCCCATCTTCCTGTTCCTTTACCCTCATCATTCTCATGGTAATGTTGTCACTAGGACCCAGTCCAACCCTGCCACCGTGCACTCTGGATTTCCCATTCCGTAGTGAACAGATTTTCCTTCTTTATTAGCCCTCAGTGAGATTGGCTTCCCCCTGAAAACACAATATCCCCAGTTTTCTTCTCTACAACTGACTGAACCTCCACCAACATGCTCTCAAAATCTGATCTAAGAGAGGAAGTCAGAAAACTCTTTGCTTCCCACAGCTACTTCCAGATCCTCCCTTTGACACCATCACTTAGAACCTGCTCCTCCTTTGAAGCCTGTAGTATCAACATTTTTCACCCTGTCCAAATAATGGTAGCTTTTATAGGCTGATGCTCTGGTTATTCTCCTGTCTTTCTCTATGAGTTCAGCACTTGGCTTAGTATCTTCCTCCTTTACCTAATTCTTGCCCTTACACTAGAAGGTTCAGTCTCCATGGTCATGTACCTTAAATATTCCTAATCTCCCAATTTTTCAGTATACTTCTATTCTATAACCTATTCCTTTACTCCATTTCAGCCTCAATGGATGGTTACACACCATATCTCACAACTGCCTTCCCCCCATAAAGGGCTCCATTTTCCTAATTAAAAACTGTTGATATTTCTCTCTTTGACCATAATGTCCAACAATTCCCTCTCTCCAGATTCCTCCTCATTTCTCTTAAATCCAGTCTTCATCCTCATTAAGACCTCTAACCCTCATTAATTTCTGAGAATATTATGCCTGACTGACTTCTATTCCTCTCCAATTTTGGCCCTGGAGTAAGCCAATTCAACTCTGCAATGTCTCCACTCTCAAATTCCTCATCCCCTTCTCCTATTACCACTACTCTTGCCTTCCCAAACTTCCGACTTGAATCCCTCCCATTTTCGAACTGTTCGATTTTATCCATGTGCTGCTAAGCAGGCTGGAGGAAATCACATCACCATGTTGACTGAGTACATTGTAAATTCATATTATCCAACTTCAATCGAGCCCTCAATGCAACAAGGTAATCCTTTTATTATATATATCTTACTCCCTACATAAGCTTTTACAAACCTCTTCTCTCCTCAAGCCTTCTACACTTTCATCTCTTACCTTCTCTTTCAGCTAAGAAAATTGCCTCTTGCTTTACTGAGAAAATCAAGGCTGTTCAACACAACGTCTTTTTTCTACTTTTCTCTTCATCTCAAAGTACCTTGACTCTCACTCTCTTTCTTTCTCCCAGTATCTGACAATGAAGTAGCCTATCTCCTTGCAAAGTCAATCTGTCTTCTTATGCCTTGACTCTATCTCTTCTCCCAGGAAATTGCAGCTTTAATTATTCTTTTCCTCTAATCTTCAACTTGTCCTTATTGGTTTCTATGCCATTCGACCATTCACAGGTTTCATATTCCTTCATCCTGAAAAAAAATTAACCAAACACCTTTTCATTAGACTCCTATTTTTGTTCAGTCATGTCCATCTCTTGGTGACCCCATGGATCATAGCATATCAATTATCCAGGAGTTTTCTTGGCAGAGATAGTGGAAGCTGTTTGTCATTTTCTTGCCCAGAGTCATACAGTTAGTAAGTGTCTGAGGCCAGATTTTAAACTCAGGTCTTCTTGACTCTAGACCTAGTGCTCTATCCACTGAGTCACCTAGCTTCATCCTTATTAGACTTTACCATACCCCATACCCTCAAGTTATTGTTTTTCCTTTCTCAAATTTCTGGGAATGGGAACTACCTACCCTTACTGTCTCTACTTTCCTCCTCTCACTCATTCAATTCTTTCCTATTTGTTCTCTGATCTCAACACTTAACAAATTGTCCTATCAAATCTTAGAGTCTTTTCTCAGTCTTCAGCCTTCTCAATCTGGTTGCTACCTTTGAAACTATTGACCATCTTCTAAATCCTGTCTCCTATCTGGGCATCTGTCATCCCAATCTTTCCTGGTTCATCTCTTACCTGTCTAAACAGTTATTCTCATTTCTTTGCTGGTTCACCAACCACATCCTGCTCCTAAGTACAGTTCTTCTCCAAGTTTTGTCCTAGGCTTTTTTTTCCCTTCTCCTTCCTTCCCTTTCCTTCCTTTCCCTTCCCTTCTCTTCTCTTCTTTCTTCTTTCCTTTCTTCCCCCTCCCCAACATACACACATACTTACTGAGCTCCCATGGGTTAAATTATCATCTCTATGTCAGACTCCCAATCTGTATTCCATCCCTAAACTCTTCCCCAAGCCTGTTTCGTATGACATTTCAAACTGAATACCCCATAGACATTTCAAATTTAACATGCTCAGAACAGAATTCATCTTTACCCACAAACACATTTCTCTTCCAAATCATCACTATCTTCTAAGTCACCACTCTTTTTCTAGTCTCCTCCTAGGTTCATAGCCTCGACATTATTCATGACTCCTCATCCCCCATAATTGTATATATCCAATCAGTTGTCAAATCTTGCCTTTCTGACCTCCATAACATCTCTTGAACATAATCCCTTTTCTCTGCTCACACTGCTGCCACTTTGGTTCAGACCCTCATTACCTCTTGCCTGGATTATTGCAAAAAACCTCCTTTCCTGCCTCAGGCCTCTTCCCAGTTCCAGCCCAACCTCCACACTATTGCCAAAATGATTCTCCTTAAGCGCAAATTCAACTCTGTCACTCTCCTAAATTCAGTAAACTTCAATGACTTCTCATACAGCCTCAGAATCAAATAAAATCAAAAAGAAATGATCAAGGCAAACAGACCCAGAAGTAGAAATGGCATAAATAAAGATTAAAAACAAAGCGAGGATATGAAGGATAGGGGTTGGGGAAATGGATTGGACTAAAGCCACAAAAAGGAGGCAGATAAAACAGTTATCCCTTCCATATTGTGGAAGTTAGGAACACAGAGCCCAGGGATTTGGAAAATTCATGTAAAATTTTTCACCCTCCCTTCATACCAGAGGTTGGAATTTTTTTTTCTTTTAAGACGTAGAGTGCCTTATTGTAAAATTTGGGTTAAATATTTGATCATAGGCTCTGTGTCATCTGCTGGCCTCCACAAAACTTCCCAAAATTCCCATTTGACTTCTTATGCCTACCCACAATATATCAAAACCACAGTGGAGAAAGTCAGGCTGTGGAAAGGGATAGCTGTAGAAAGAAGGAAATGGAGACCACTGAAAATGGACTTGGAGAGAGAAAGTGAAAGCAACAGAAAAAAGAACACAGAAGGAGAAAAATGATAACAGGAAGAAAACTAAGAAGGCAGAGAAGAGAAAGACCTAGAAGAATATATAGAGGTAGGACAATGAGAAAAAGAAATGAAAATAAGGGAGGAAAGTGGACTGGGGGAATAGGAGAGAGAGAGAGAGAGAGAGAGAGAGAGAGAGAGAGAGAGAGAGAGAGAGAGAGAGAGAGAGAGAGAGGAACCTGAGACGAAAATAAGAGAGCACTGATTACTAGACAATCAAGTTTTAGGTTTAGACTAAAATGTATAGTAGGGAAAACTTTTTAAGTTCACAATTATTTCGGGAGCTAAGAATCTCAAAATAGTTTGACCTAGGCTAATTGCAAATCTCTAACTAAAGGAAAATAGTCCTATCCTAATGTATTATTGTAAGTTAATGATTGGTTATCATTGAGCAGATGTAAGAAAGAGTGAAGTAAGAGTTGAAATACAAGATGGATAATGAAGTGTCTTGTGTTTGTGGTACTTCAGTCTGGGTGAAGAAATAGTCAGGTTTCTAGAACTGCATTAAAAGAAGACAATGCAAAGAAGTAGAGAGAAAGATAGGACATTTCAGTTGAGGAAATGGTTCTCTTGCTCTACAAAGAAGTGTATTTAGGCACAAATATATTTTGGGACAAAATTCCAATAAGATGCTGCAAAAAAAAAAAAGAATAGAGTAATGGAATCTTCTCTACCCACAGTAGGTACCTGGAGGGATGAAAATACCAGTGTCAAAACTAAAAATAATGGAATTTATCATTTTCATGTACAATGATTTATTCTTTATATATTTGAATATTTGTGGAGTTTGGCAGTTGTTGAGCTTAAAATATAAATGAATCAATGAATGAATAAAACAAAAGAATAAAGTACCACTTTAGGGAAGAGGAATTCCAAGGACATGGCAAAGTTTATAAAGAAATGTTGAATTACTTAAAGTCACTGCTAGCCCTGTTTCCCTCAAAAGTCTGTGAATCAGTCAAGCATTCTCCTCGTCTTTCATTCTCTTGGAGAGATTTGTAATCACTAATTAAGCTCATTAGTGGTATTCTTATAAAGAAAGTTAACATTTCAGCACCTATTTGAAACCTTTGCATCCCAAAAACTGAAGAGCTGACTCCAAGTCTGGTGTGGTCCAGTAGTGCTATCATTCCAGTCAACCCCACCCCCTCTCCCCTCCACCCCAGGTCGGGGTTAAACAGCCAAATTAAAAATAGATTCAAACCTTCTCATGACTCCATGAGACCTAGGGAAAAAAATAAAAATAAACTCCAACTCACATGAAAATTGGGGTTTTAAGAAAGGAAAGAAAAACAAAATGAATCATCTTTATGTGTTTGGAAAAGCTGGAGAGCCTGTTGCCATGGACACAGGGTCCTGTTTATAGGCCCCAGTTTTTCCCAGCAAGTCCAAGACCAGCACAGGAGCCAATGGAAAGGCAGCAGCTGGACCAGCGCATCATTGTCAATATGTTATCACCACTGTGTCTGCCATTCTGTAATACTCAGTATGGAGCAGATGATGTTAATGACTGCTATGTCAAGCTTAATGTCCTCTCCCTGGAACCACTCTGTCCCTAGGAGGAAGTTTAAGAGGAATGCCAATGGCCTCTGGGATTTGGGAGAGACCTTTCCAGGTTTTGTAATTTTGCTCACAATAGGAGAAGGCAGTGCTGACTTGTAGAGAAGCCAAAGGGAAAGGGTTCTTAAATCACTGCGGGGAAAGCATGTTTTCCACCAGATACTAAACAGCCCTTGCATTCCAGTGCCTGTTAGCTCTCAGATTCAAGCCACAGATCAGAGGACAAAGAGAGAAGAAGGAAAGAGCCATGGGACCTCAGAGGACTGCTAAAATGGAATTATGCTTCTGGAGGAATCTATCAGACTTAACAGCCTAAATCATAGGTCCACGTTGCCTGTCAGACCTACAACTGAGTTAGTAATGGTGCATCCCAAGCCAGAGGCCCCCAAAAGCTAATTTCCAAAGTCCAGGGTCCAGAACTAGGATTTCAGGAATTTATTCCATTGAAGTGGAAGAGGGACTGGGACAGTCATTCTACTCTATTGCAGGTATTTCTCCTCTATAAGAAAATCTGATAAACAAAAATTCAAACTTACAAAGCAAATAACTTGGTAGGGGAAAGGAAGAAAGGGAAATCCACATAATTAAATAATTCTTCATTGATAAAAATAATTCACTATGGGTTTTTTTTCAGCTAGTACATTTCAAGAAAATTGGATCTGCAAAATCTCGAGTTACATACAATGTTTCTATGAGTTTTTGAGATACTGCTCTCTCTAGGTTCTTCTCTTACCTGTTTGCTCTTTTCCAGTCTCCTTTAATGGATTATCCTACATGTCACACCCACTGACTGTGGGTGTAATTCAAAGGTCTGTCTTATGCCTTTCTCCCATTTCTTCAGTTATCCCTTCCACTTCTCCAGAGTTAGGGGCATATTGCTCCTGCAATCTGGAAAATCCATGTAAAATTTTTTGGCCCTCCATTTGTACCAGAGAAGAAGTCTGAATATTTTTCTTTTTTCTTTTATGGGGTGTTTACAGTACCTTATTATAAACTTTGAGTTATGTATTTGATCATAGGCTATATGTAGCTAAAAATACTATATGAAAAATAATTTTGTGTGTGTCATCTGCTGGCCTTTACCAGTCTGTGGCTTTTGCAAAACTCCCAAAAAATTCCCATTTAATTTCTTGTGCTGATCCTCAATATATGGAAACAACAGTGGGGAAAGTCACCATGTAGAAGGGATATGTATATGTTCTCTCAGTTGTTGATCTCAACACCTCCCAGGAATTCAATTATTTCTATGCAGGTGATTCTGAGATTTATTTGGATAGATACATAGATTGATTGATAGAAGATATATGGATGCATATGTTTATTGTGTTTATTTATTATTTTATATGTATATGCATAGGCTTACTCCTGATTTACGGTTCCCAGCCCCAGGTGCCAACTTGATATTTTGAACTGGATGTCCTACAGGTTATCTCAAAAGCAACAAGAGTAGTATTTGCAAAGCCTTTAACACAATCTCTGGCACAAAGTAGAATAAATCCTTGTTTTCTCCCTTCCTGTTCCCTTCATGTCTAAATAACTTTCTAAGAAAAATTTAAGTGCGAAGTTCCATAAGGTAAGACATACCGACTAACGTATAGAAAGTTGAGATCTGCATTGGAGAAGGGAGTTCCCAGTGAAGAAATCAGAGCACCTGGATGTATTGATTTATACACAAGCTGTCAGGAACACATCTATGGCCCTCTATGTCTTTCTTTGTTGGCATTTCTGCAGCATTTAACACTGTCAACAACCCTTCCTCCTGGACAATTTCTCCTTCTTTGGCTTACAATGGCACTGCCCTTCTGCTCAGTCCCCTTTGCTTGCTCACCAGCATCTTTCAGCCCCTTAAATGTGGGGAACTGTCTACACTCTGTCCTGTGTCTATGCTCTCTCTTTTGGTGGTCTTATTCACTCCTGTGGGTTCAATCATTGCAGTGCTGTGAATGATTCCTATCTCTGCCTGAGCTTATTTCCCACATTTCCAAGTATCTGCTGGTGATATGGCACTTCTGCCTAAATGTCACCCACCACTTCAAGCTCAGACAAGCTGCTCCTCCTCCTAATTTATTCTGGTTGATGGTATCAGTATATTCTCAGTTCCCCAGGGCCTAAACCTTAGAAGACTCTCTCATTTCCAACTTGCTGACTCCCTCCAGCAAATCAATGGCCAAGACCAGTTGATCCCAAATAGATTGCTATTCTCAGTTTTCCCCCTTCTTCAATCTTGATGCAATTTTTTAAAAATAAAATTCATTATTTATTTATTTTAAACATTCTTTTCCTTTTAAATTTTGAGTTCTAAATCCTCCTCCCTCCCAACATTCCCCTTCCCACTGAGATGACAAGAAATATGCTATCAATTATACATGTGGAATCTTGCAAAACATACTTCCATATTAGTCATATTGCATAAAAGCAAAAAAAAGTGAGATTACATTCAGAGTTTATCAATTCTCTCTCTTTTTCATTAATTCTCTTTCATTTTTTTTTTCATCATGGTCCTTTGGAATTGTCTTGGATCACTGTATTGATCAGAGTAGTCAAGTCTTTCACAGCTGACCATCTTTACCCTATTGTTGTCACTGTACATCTCCCGATTCTTCTCACCTTATTTTACATCTGTTCATATAGGTCTTGATCTTTTTTCTGAAAGTGACCCCTAGCCATTTCTTATAGCACAATAATATTCCATCACAATCATATGCCACAACTTGCTCAGCCATCCCCCAAAAGATGAGCATCCTCTCAATTTCCAATTCATTCCCCCCACAAAAAGAACTGCTATAAATACTTTTGTACATATATGTCCTCTGCCCTTTTCTTTAATCTTGTTGGATTAGACACCTCGTAGTGGTATTGCCAGGTCAAAGGGTATATGCACAGTGTTATAGCCCATTGGGCATAGTTGCTAGTTGTTCTCTTGGATCTTGGACCAGTTCATAACTCCACCAATAGTTCATTAATGTACCTTTTTATCAATATCCTCTCTAGCATTTGTCATTTCTGATAGATGTGAGGTAGTACCTCACAGTAGTCTTAACTTGCATTTCTCTAAACAATAATGAGTTAGAACATTTTTTCTTAGGAGTACAGATTATCTTCATGCAGTTATAAAACATAATCTCCCCATTTTACAAAATCATGTGTCTGTTGCATGTAGGATAAAATATACAATCCTTAGCTTAGCATTTAGGAGTATATACAATCTGACTCCCACCTGCCATTTCAAGTCAAGTTACACATTTATTAACCACTTGCTTTGTACCAAACTCAGTTCTAAACGCTGGGGATGCAAAGAAAGGCAAAAAACAATACAGGATAAACTGAAGGGAACCTAGGTGGTAGATAGAGTGCTGGGCCTGGAGACTTAGCTTTATGAGATCAAATCTGACTTCAGACACTTACTAGTTGGGTGACCCTGGGTAAGTCACTTGACCCTGTTTGCCTCAGTTTCCTCTATAAAATGAGCTGGAGAAGGAAATGGCAAACACTTCAGTGGCCAAGAAAATCCCAGATGGGATCGGGAAGAGTTGGACACAACAGAAAAATGACTGAGTAGCAACAACAAACTGAAAGTAACTCAGAAGGAAGGCACTAGGAGGAGGGGGAGAGAGAGAAGGAGAAAGAGAGAGGGAGAGAGAGAGGGACAGAGAGAGAGAGACAGAGAGAGAGAGAGAAAGAGAGAGGGACAGAGAGACAGAGACAGAGAGAGACAGAGAGAGAGACAGAGACAGAGAAAGAGAGAGGGAGAGAGAGAGAGAGAGTGAAAGAGACAGAGACAGAGAGAGGGACAGAGAGAGAGAAAGAGAGAGAGAGAGGGAGAGAGAGAGAGAGGGAGGGAGAGAGAGAGAGAGGGAGAGAGAGAGAGAAAGAGACAGAGAGAGAGAAAGAGAGAGAAAGAGACAGAGAGAGAGAGAGGGACAGAGAGAGAGACAGACAGACAGACAGAAATACAGAGAGACAGAGAGAGGGAGGGAGACAGAGAGAGGGAGAGAAGAGCATTTCAACTTTTGCTACAGTGATCTTCTTCACATACTTTATATTTCAGCTATATACTGTTAAACAGCCTATATTACACTCTAAATGCCATTTCCCACCTCCATGCATTTCCACAAGCTGCCTTACCTTCTGGAACTCACCTCTCCCTGATGAAATACTTCTCTTCCCTCAACATTGAATCCAGGTGCCACCTCCCACATGAACCCTTTTATGATCCCCCAACAAAAGTGCTCTCTCCTCCACAGACGCTCCTAGAGCACCTTTTCTGCCTCTCTTCTTTGCCTAATTCAACTTTATCTTGAAGCATACTGTAATAACAAGCATCCTAGCATACCCAGGATGACCTGCTAGCATAGGTCCTTTGATCTGCTTTTAAAGGAAAGACTGCTCAAAAAGAGATTAACAACTTGTCCCGTCCCGCGGGACTCAGTTATTCGGGGGGTCGAGGGGAACCCAGCCTGAAAGAGAAACGGGCGAGAAGAGGAGGGAGACCAAGCAGATTTTGTCAAGGTCTCAGTTTATCTAGCTCAGGGTACAGCTTATATAGTAATTGAAACAGGGAAGAGGAATAGAAAGGAATGGGGAGGGTCCAGGGTGAGGGTAGTATCTAATCATGCAATCTTTACGATTAGGTTATTTCCTGGGACTGGGGGGCCGAGCCTTCTTGTGGTTGCGACATCCGTTGACAAAGACGTCTTGTGATATTTGCTTATTGCAAACAAGATGTTCAGGGCATGTTGACCTCAAGGGTGAGGGGCCCAGCACTAAAGTGCTGGCTCCCAACACAATTCTACTTTTAATTATATTCTTTAGTTCAGGGGAAAGGTTGGCACCCTGAACTTGGAGGAAATACAAGCAGAGAAATTAACACAAAGATCAACAGACAGGGCTCCAACTGTCTGAGTAAAGCAATATTGCTACACACTTTACATACACCACTGGATTGAGAGAACATAGATATCTAAGCAGTGGGGCAGGGGGGCTCTGAACATACAGCTACTCAGTCTCAACTAGGAAATCAAAAGATCCTTCTCATGATCAAATCCCCAAAGCAAAGTATTAACTCAGAGTAAACATATATGTTTACACATGCATATGTTTACATATATGTAGCATGTATGTTTACATATATGTAACATAAGTGTGTATATACACACATACTTCTCAGAGCCAGAAGGTGTCACAACCCTTGTCACTTAGTGCCTAATAAGGTAAGTACCAAAAAGTGTTAAAGCCTTCCTACAAGCAAGTCTCCCCTAAGCAAACTCTCTTTAAGCAAGTTCCTCCCCCAGTGGGATCTATGTGATTCAGGATGTATTACAGCTGGGCACATAAGCCTATTAATGGGTGAGGAAGATCTTCCTACTTCATTAACAGTACACATATTTACTTGTGAAAATGTTACACTTACCTTTTTGGACTGGAAACTCTGAGAACAAAGAACTATGCCAGGGTTTTGATTTTGGCTTTTATCTTTGTAGACTTGTTGTCTTGTCATTTCCAGTACAACTGAAGCAGAAAACTAAAGAAAACTTCAGCTAAATTGAAGCATGACTCAAGGGTTCTCCTCAAAGAAGTAAATAAGGAAATTGTGTGTCTGTATGTGTATGTGTGTGTGCATACAAGTGTTTCTCCATGGGATATATAGTCATCTTATATTGCATCATTCTTGATAATGATTTGCAAAAAAAGACCATCATGAAAATAATTAGAGCCTTATAAGCCCCTTTCCATTGCAGATGATGACATTAAACAAATTCTGTAAAGAGTTTATTTGAATCTCCCAAGTAAATCCCAAGCAAATTTGCTTTCATAACTGGTGGCTTCAAAGCAAAAAATGGGCACAGATAAAGACAGCAAAAAAATATGTTGGAAAATATTGTAAAGGAATGAGAGAAACTAAAACTTGTAGAGCATAAAGAAGATCTAGCATCAAGAGGCACATTAACATACAGGAAGCGATCTGTTACTGATGTGGCTACTTTTCAGTCCGTTGTCTGTGAATAGTAAAGTCCCCAAATTGTTAGAGAAAAAAAAACTAACACAAAACTAGATGAAAGAATAAACATTTACAAGATCCAGTGTACAATGAAAACAATGACAATCTGGCATATTTAAACCAGTTGTCAGTACTGGAAAAAAAATGAAATTGATGATAAAAGGACATCACAAATTTTATAATAATTTTATACAGAAGTTTAACCAATGTAAATTAATTACTACAACAAGAATCCCAAAAGAGCCTTTTAAAAACCCATTAGTCTTGATCTTGTGACCATGGAAAGAGGAAAATACCAGTTAAGATTTTCAATTCATTTTTAAAATCTAAGAGAAAAGATGGTAGAAAGCAAGGAGGAACATTGCCTGTAAAACAATGAAATGCTGTGGAAGAAAAACCAACACAAAGAAACTAGTAAAATCCTCAACTAAACAAAGTTATCTCTGATGTATTAAAGGATCAAATTGAAAGGACTACAGAAGACATATGGAAAGCATCTAAAAATCACCATAAGAAATGATGAAAGAGATTTAAAGAAAGCTGGGGAAAACACTTATGAACTAATAAAGAGTGAAATGAACAAAACCAGGAGAATAATTTATAAAATGACTACAATAATGTGAAAGAAAGCAACTTGGAAAGTCAGGTCAAGTCAACAAGCATCCATTTAGCACCATTATGTTCAATGAAATAGCCAATCACTGTTCTAGAAGACAGACAACGGATTCTATTTCACATCATCTCATGACAGAGAAGTGGTAAGCTATAGTTGAAGAGTGAGATATACATTATCAGATGTATCCAAGGTATGAATCAATTTTGCTTGACTATACTTATTTGTTACACAGAAAGGCTTTATTTGGGTAAAGGAGTCATGGGGAAGGAGTAGGTGGGTGGCAACAGTGAAGGAAAAAAAGAAAAGAAAATCAAGGAAATAGAAAAAACTTACCTATAAAAGATAGTAGAAGGAAGAGCAGAAGGGGATACAGTCTAGTAAACTATTGTTGGTACTCTTGTGTTAAATTTACTGTGTACTTTAAAAGAATGCTAAGATTCACAGTTTCATATATAATCCTCTTTTTCTGTTCTTTGTATATTCGTTATTGTTCAGTCGTTACAATCATGTCCAGCCCTTCATGACCCATTTGGGATTTTCTTGGTAAAGATAATGGTTTGCCATTTCCTTCATTTTATAATTTTTTTATACATTTCCTTCCTATGTAAGTTTATATATTTCCTTCAATTTACATATTTTTTCATCATTTTATAAATGATAAAACTGAAGCAAACAGGGTTAAGTGACTTGCCCAGGGTCACCCAGCTAGTAGTGTTTGAAGCCAGATTTGAACTAAGGAAGATGAGTTTTCCTAACTTCAGACCCAACATTCTATCCACTGTGCTGCCTAGCTGCCTCTTTGTATGGAAACATTCACATTTGTTGACAGTTTGTTAAGTTCATAATGAAAGAGAAAAGTTTAAAAGGAGGAAAAAAAAAATCTAAAAAGTTTTGGGTTTTTTTTTAACCAACTCTCTTGACCATCAAGGAATCAGAACTGCCACATTTGGACTCTGTCCTAGAGGTGCTTAAAGAGAAAGCAGAAATGACCCTGAAGAGAACCATGAAAATGGCTGGAGGAGGCCTAGTACATACAGAGGAACTCCATGTTGAACACAGCACAATTTCAGATCTGTGGACCTAGAAGCAGGAAGATCTTAAACTTTTGAGTTTAAAACCTGCCTCAGACCATTATTAGCTGCTACACATCACGTGATATCTCTGCCTCAGTTTCCTCAGCTGTCAAATAAGTGAGTTGGCCTCGGGTTTCTTCATGCTCTGATTTTATGACTTCTCTATGAAACGCCCATGATGGATATGCACAGTCCACAACAGCAAATTTTGAAGAAGTGACATAAAAAATATGACCCTTCAATATGTAGGGCGAGACCCTTCACCAGAAAAAAGATTACCACTCACTGAAGGCTTAGGTGATGATTATCTTTTTGGGGGGCAATAAAGTATTTTAAAAATTAAGGTATGTACATTGTTTTTTAGACATAATACTACCATACTCCAGACTACAATATAGTGTAAATATAGCTTTTATATGCACTGGGAAACCAAAAAATTCATGTGAATTGCTTTATTTCAATCGATTTATTGTGGTGGTCTGGAAAAGAATCTTCAATATATCCAAGATATCCCATATAAATGCTAAAGATGATCATCATCATTATTATTGTAATTTATGATTATATCATAGATTTAGCCAATTTAGTAAATAATCAATAAATATTTATTGTGTCTATTTAATTTATTAAGTGCCTGGACCAGTAATACAAATAAGAAACAGAAAACCACAATGCACTTACAATCTACTGGGGGAAAACAGCATAGAAAAGGAAGCTGAAAGGAATGGGGATAGGGAGCTGGGTGCAGAGGATAACTGGCCTGGAAGCGTGATGTTTCCTCTAGAAAGGGAAGAGTTTATTGCTCTGCCCTCTAGTCCTCCACTCCAAGAAGAGAGGTAATTGAAGGTGCAAGGAGGTGTCCAGAATTAAAGCTGAATCATTCAATCTCCATGAGGATGTTTCAGATAATGAGGCATGATGCTGGTAGTGGAGTCAAAACCAAGCAAAGTGGTTGACAGGAAACAAAGAGATTTAGTCCTGGAAGGAACCTTAGAAGTCATCAGGTTCAACTTCATTTTACAAATGAGGAAACTGATGCCTAGAAAGGTGAGATGATTTGTCAAGGTCTCTTCACCTCTGTCTTACACTCTACCTCACATAGGTAGTATGTGATAGAGATAGAATTAGAATGTGACTCCAGTACTTTCTTTCACTACATCAATCAGCAGCCTCAATGGTTCTCACGTTTTTTGCAGTGGTAGAACCTTTGAACAGTACTTAGAGTTGCTGAATTTTAGGATTCGAAGGAACCTTACAAATCATCCAGTCCCATCCCCAAAACTCAAACACAGACTTATTCAGTTATACAAGTGGTCACAGAGCTAGAAATGAATTTCAGGTCATTTCTTCAATTTTTGTTCCACTAGGCCAAAAGAAACTCATTTTTACATAATTTTTAATGTCAACTACTAAGGATCCCAAATAAGGGAAGACTGAAGTATTTATTTTACATATTCAAATCAACCATTTTAAATCTAATAATATTATAAATTACTTACTTGGTGAGAAGGATATGATTATTCATTATCAATAAGTGTTTTATAATTAGAAACAAAATTGAATGTGATAACTCACCTCATAAAATGTTTCACAACAACTTTCACTCCCTTTTGCTTATATAAACCTCTATTTGGTTGGGGGGAGGGTGACGATAATTTCAGTTAATCATATTTTCTCTTTTTTCATTGTAAGAATTTTTTCTAATTTACTGATTTTGGGTTTTTTTTAAAACAAATGAATCTTGAATGTGCTGTACTGTTGAAACCATTTTTAGAGGGGTTTTTAATTTAGAAATCTAACATACCGCAATACACACACACTTGTTTTGTGACCATGGCTGAATCACTTAACTTCTTGGTGCTCCAGATAACTGTGTAAGACTAAGGATTAATTGTTGATCTGTATTGTATTGGTGGGAGGAGTTCTGCAATCAGAGGAAATGATGGAAGGAAATCATAATTCTGAATCAAATAACTCTACCGAGTGCTGGATAGAGGAGGAAATAGATAATCAGATTAATTATGGATATTACTTATTAATAATTACTAGTAATTATTAATACCCAAATCAAACCAAAGTCAAACAACCAAGCAGAAACCCCATTGTTCATCAAAATCACTAGAATTGGAATTAAATTGGACATTGCCATTATAATATTAAGATTTAGTGTTAATTTAGTGTAAATTAAGACTTAGTGTTGCAAGTTGGTTCCTGTCATTTCATCATCCATATCTTCGTTACTGATGATTTTGCTTTCTCGTCTATTCTAATTTTCCATTTTTATGTGGTAATCCATAATAGGCATGGGTACAAAAATGCTAATGGGGAGAGGGATGGGTGGATGCCCTCTCTTTCCTCCTCCCAGTTCCTAATGTCCAATTCCTTCCCACCTGTCAAGGTCCAGGTCAAATACCATCTGTTTCACAAAACCTTTCCTGATGGGAGGAAAGGGAGTGGAGTGGGGTGGGGGAACCTGCCAAGAATATAAATGAACACCAGTTACTTTACATGGACTAGCCTGAGACAGGCCTATCACCATGGAACTGCCTCAGAGAGATGGCTGGGCAAATTCAGTGTTTGATTCCAGACCAATGAGAAGTCAATTTTTGACCACATGATGTATCTTGACCCGTATCTAATGATTCTCTGCATGATCAAATTTTGAACATACTATTTGAGACTGACTCAGCCAGCAAAATGCAGGTCTAGGGCTTGATAATTCCATGGCATACATTTTGAGAGCCCTTTCTTCTCTCCCTCAAGAGCATACCCACCCTTTAGCAGAATTTCAGATAAAAATAACCTACAGAGATAGAAAGCTGAAAAAGCATTTACATCCATGTACCCAATCAAGGCTTTACCCTTCATTGAGCTGAGTTCGGTGGGAGCAGTCTGTAAATAATTCATGACCTTCTGCTCACCTCTATCTCCCAAAGGAGAACCAGGTGCCTCAGGACTACAGCCTTTGCCTATGTATACATTAGGATCCGTTTGTCCTTATAATTACCAGAGGTGAAAGGTCAGCACCCTCTTATATCATTCTTTACGAGACCTGGACACAGATTGGTTTTGTGTGACATGGCTTGTCAGTGAGCAAGGGCTCGTAGGATTCAAATCGAAACACATGTGACTCTCCCTCACTATGTAGTGAGCACACGCAGACACACAGACACACATACATAGTACATGGGAGAGCTCGTTAATGTTCGTAATTCTTTCTGTTGTTAATTCAACAGTCAATATCTCAAACAAGACACCTTCTCTTCCCTCAGAGAGCTTACAGTGTAATGAAAGAGGCATAAACTACAACATCAAGCAAATGTGAAAACATAAGAGATGCACCAAGTGCCTGTGGGAATTCAGAAGGAGGATTTGAATCATGGAATGTTAGAGATGAAACTGGGCAGGTCACTTCACTTCTCTGATTATCTGTTTCCTCAGCTATCGAGCATTTGACACAGCAGGCACTTAATAAGTATTTGTTGAATGACTTTTTGATTGACAATAAATGAAGTAGTAAGACTAAATGGTTTCCAAGGTCCCCTCCAACTCGGAGTTTACAATGTAGTCCAATCCCCCCTCAGGTCTTAATATAGAAAACGTCAAAGATTTTAATACTGAGTAAAGTGGAAATGCAAGTTACACGCAAGTTAGCAGTAGAGTCAGAAGTAGAACACCTGCCTTCTGACTTGTAGCCTACTGTTTGTGGCACTATGCCTGTTGAAAGAACAGGCAAGTTTTCCTGGAAGAGAGGGTATTTGACCCTGACATTGGCAGAAAGGAAAGAATTGGATATCAGGGACTGGGAGGGGCAGGAGAAGGTATTTCAGGTAGAGGGAACAGTGTGAACAAAGATTTGGAGGCAAGAAATCATAGGATGTGTTTAGAAAATGGTAAGTAGTCCTATTTAACCAGAAATACTTTCAAAATATGGAGAACATAATCATCATCAATATTAGAACATTTCTAGGAAAGATCGACAATCAGCAGTGGCAGTGGGGTGAAGTTAGTGGTAAAGTTAGTCTCTTTACTAGCAACCACTGGCTCCTGGCTTTCAGCATTCAGCGGAGGATTTAATTTTCTTCAGTCTGCTCTTAATGTTTAGCAGCCTTCTGGTGGTTTTCATCAGGGCTTCCCAGGACTGTCTCTGGTTTGGGTGCCTCTGTGACATGAGGTTTGAAAGACACCGAAGATTTAAATTATTAAGTTTTACATGAAATGAATGAGTTGGTTTTTATATGCCATGTGTATTGCTTTCCAACCTCAGGGGCTGAAAATTGTAATGAAAATTACTAACATGGTTAGATTTATTATTACTTTTCTCTAAAATTGTATTTTAATTTTTAAAAATTTTAACTAAAATTTTTAAGACACTCAAGCTGGATGCTAGAGAGAAAAGATTACTGGTAATGCTTATCCAAGTAAAGCAAAATAAATTACAACATGAGTAACACAAATTTACAGGTACTGTCCTTGTAAGAAGAAGCTGACTTTTGACCCTTAGGCAAGTATAGAGTGGCCCATGATTTTTTTTTTTAAGTGCACAGAAGAAAAGGAAAAGAAATATGACTGAAATACAGGCCAAATAGGGACTGCTTAGGTAAAGTCCCCCAGGAGTGACTTCTGATCCAATTTAGTAACTGTACTGGAATATTTTAAGAATCTTGACTTCATCAGTTCCTCCTCCACCCATGCCAACACAAACAAAATTTGTGGACAATCTTTGAAAGCTGCTGTGGTCCGAAGAACACTAACCACTGCATTTGATGAGCAATGGATGATGAATACCAGTTGAGGTATAAAGCAGAGAGAGAAGCAAGCTCACTAAAGGTATCTCTCATTGTCACTGAGGAGATGGGGAGAATCCAAGTTGATGAGAGATTCCTTGTGGAGAGTGACATTCTTTAGATACTCCTTTGCGGGGATGACATTGTTCTCATACTCTTAAGACTTGGAACATTATGGAAGAAATCCATAATCACTCAAAAGGGTTTGGACCAATTGTCTCTTGGCACGCTTGCTGTTCTTTGTTCTTTGTTTTAAAGAGGACCCATGACACCACAGGGTGGTGCCTTGACTTGCAGGTGATTTGGATTTAAATGAGGTAGAGTTGTACAATGTCATCAGTGCCACTCCTTCTACCAGAGTCATCAAACTCCAGTGGCAGGACAGCAGTCAAGATGACTGTTGATGCCCCAGGATGCAATGAATGATGTAGGCATCTTCAGTGTCTCATCAAATTTCAGGAACAAACTATTCTCATCTACCTATTCCACCAGGGTAAGTTTTTACATGATTAGGACAGATCAACCACACAGGTGGATGGAGAATGCCTATTGTCCAGAATATGACATTAACTTAGAGAACCTATTGACTTCATCCCTGTCCATACAGTTGTATTGTCTGCCCAATATATATGCATGTCTATATGTATTTGTATTTAAATGATTAATAGATGGTATGAATGAGCCACAATATGGCACCAAGATTGAACAGATGATCAGGCTAAGTTTTATCCTCAAGGAATGCCAAAATTCTTTTAATGACTACAAAATTCTCTAAGAAATAAAGACTCACCTTTTTAATACCAATATTCTGACAGAATTATATGCCTACGAGTCATGGAACACCATAGTCTCTGAAGAATTAAACATGAGTATCACTCAAAGGGTAATGGAGAGGCATATGGGAGGTGTGAGCTGGAAATGACATATAATAAACAAAGAATCTAAAGAATTAATAAGTGAAGCTATGGATACAGTATTGGAAGTAGAGTCAGGAAGATTTGATTGAGTTTAAGCCCTGCCTCCCACACTTGCTAATTATTTAATCCCAAATGAATCACTTCATCCCTCCTCAGTCTGTTTATTCATAAATACATGTATATATATATATATATATATATATATAGAGAGAGAGAGAGAGAGAGAGAGAGAGAGAGAGAGAGAGAGAGAGAGAGAGAGAGACAGAGAGAGACAGAGAGAGACACAGGGAGAGAGAGAGAGAGAGAGAGCTCACAGGGTTATTGTAATGATGAAAGCAGATTGACACATATAAAGGGCTTTGCACAATTTAAAAATCTGACAAACAACAAAAAAACCCTTTTCATTTAAAAACTTTTTTTAATGGAGAACCTAAATGATGTTGGGGTGAGAGATAACCAGTAGACAGCTATGAACACTACTGGTGTCCTTACAGTGTCAGGAGAAATTGCAGGGGGCGGGGGGGCATCCAAAACATTCCAAGGACTCCTTGTGTTGAATTTATGGAACAATACAGATGAAAGTCACACAAAATGGGTAAACATGGGTGAGTTTCCACTTGCATTATTGGAGGGTATGTCCTTATCAATGAGATCCCAGAAAAACTGACTGGCCAGAAATGGTGATGCCACTCCTAGCTTAGCTTAACTAGTCTTCAAGTAACTTCAGTCTATTATGAAGATATGAGGAATATAGTTTTCTCAACTGCAAAACAGGAATAACAATAGAACTTACCTCCTAGGGTTATTAAGAGGATCAAAGGGGATATTTGTAAAGCACTTAGCACAGAGCCTGACCCATTGGCATTTAATAAATGTTTGTTTCCTTCCTTCTTTCTTTTTTCTTTCTTTCTTTCTTTCCTCCCTCTCCCTCCTTCCCTTCCTCCCTTCCTCCCTCCCTTCCTCCCTCCTTTCTTTCTTCCCTCCCTTCATCCTTCCCTCCCTGTCTTCTTCCCTTCCTCCCTTCCTCCCTTCTTTCCTTCTTTCCCTCCTACTTGCAAATGTTCCAAATGTCTGAAAATATGAAAAGGTTATATTTTTTATCTTTCCAGGAATTGGTCCCATTTCTGTGTGTGTGTATGTATGTGTTCATAGTCGTGTCTCCTTGCTCGTATTCTGCCTCTCCAATCCATCCTTCTTATTGCTGCTAGAGTAATCTTTCTTACACCTAAAACCGGGCACATCACTCTACAGCTCAAAAATTGTCAGTGGCTCTTACCGCATACTAAATGTGGAAGTATATCCACCAAGGCATCTTTTTTGTCTAAGAAATGTTATGAAATAATATGACAGTAGCCTTTGATCTCTCCAGAATGAAAAAATCTTATCAGCTTTCCCTGAATAGAAGGCTTAATCAATGCCAAGGAGTCAATGTCCTAGCCTGAAGTTATTGGTTTAGTTCTTATCAAAGACCTGATGGGTTTCGGGTAGCAGGAGACAGTCAAACTCTGGAAGAGATCTTGTTTCCCTGAAATTGAGAGACTTTTCCTTCTATGTTTAAATTAAGCGCACATTTTGGTTTGGGTTTGTTTTTTTTTTTTTAATCTTTGTTCACCTATGACTGAATTGAAAAGGGAATTATTGGAGGAAGGTTAAAGAGGGACTGTCCCTTTTGTTAATAAAAAGAAATGTCCCTTAGTTTATCATGGTTACAGTGAGAAAGGTGACCTTACTGTGCATCCTGACCTTAATTTTCCAGAAAGATAGATCATCTCCAAAGATATACCTTCAACATTAACATTTCTACAGTTCTGGTTAAGAAAAAAACCCCCCAAACAGACAAAAAAAACCTTGAACTTTATTGATCTGTAGAACATTGTCTGTTTCTTGATCACTGTGAAAAGGTAAATTCACATGGATTAGGTTAGAGAGAATTCCAACAAGTAGGAGAGGAGACTATAATTTTATTCTCTTTCCCTAAGCAGAAATACTTGGATAATTAATTAATTATCCCTTACAAAATAAAAATTCCAAGTGCTGAGTTTTTCTTCCATACAGATAAAGTTCAAACTTGAGGTCTGGCCATTAAGACCCTCTACAATCTGGTGCCAGGTCTCTTGTTCAGTATTGTCCCATAGTCCTTTTCCTAGGCAGCTAGGTGTTACAGTGGAACATCAGACACTTACCAGTGTGATCCTGGGCAAGGCACTTAACTTCTGTGTGCCTCAGTCTCTTCAGCTATAAAATGAGGATAAAAGTAGCAACTGCCTCCAGAGTTGTTGCAAGGAGCAAATGAAATAATACTTTAAAGCACTTACCCACAGTGCCTTGCCCATAGTAGATGTTATATAAAATGCTTCTTTCTTTCTTTTTTCTTTATTCCTTCCTTCCTTCCTTCCTTCCTTCCTTCCTTCCTTCTTTCCTTTCTTCCTTCCTTCCTTCTTTCCTTCCTTCCTTCCTTCCTTTCTCCTTTTTCTTTTTCTTTCTTTCTTTCTTTCTTTCTTTCTTTCTTTCTTTCTTTCTTTCTTTCTTTCTTTCTTTCTTTCTTTCTTTCTTTCTTTCTTTCTTTCTTTCTTTCTTCTTTCCTTCCTTCCTTTCTTTCATAACCTCTAACCTAGGCCCACACTGAACAGCCACCTGCCCCTGAGAACATGCAATTGGTTCTCTATGATCTATTCTTTTGCTCACATCTTTTTTTATACCCATAATGCCATTCTTTCTTCTTTTTGCCAGTTGAATTCATGTTCACTTTTTAAAGATCAATTCAATCACCCTCTCTAGAAAGTCTTCCTAGATCCCTTTACTCAGTAATGACCTTACCCTAGAATTTCATGTAGTTCTTTGCCTTGTAACACTCTAATATACTTATTGTATTCTACTGAATATTATATCTTATCCTCCCTCTAAATTGTAAAAGACAGGAACTGTGTCTTAATTAAGCTTTCTATCACCCCTGACATTTCCTAGAACATTGATCTGCACAAATTAGGTATTTAATAACTATTTGTAGTTTCTCTTGGTAGTCTTCTCCTCCAACTTAAAGTGCTTTCTCCATGCCCATACCAGAAATCTACAATTCCTCTTGAAGGAGAGGAGAGATTCAAATGCAAAACGTAGCCATGACACTATTTGCTCCATTGGCCAGAAATCTTTCCTCATAACAATTCTCTGAGGTAAGTAATACAAGTATGATTATTTCCATTATTCACATATGGAAACTGAGGCTGAGAAGTTAAATGACTTAACTAAAGTTGGCAAGTATTAGAACTGCAATTCAAAGTCAGAACTTCCTACCATTAACTGCAGTGCCCTTTCCACAACCCCATCCTGACACAAGAAAAAAAATAACAGAACCCAGTGAGAATCCATACTGTAGGTTGGGAAAACCCTTCATGATGTTGAACTACCAGGCTAAAATTCTAAGGAGCAGCAAGCAGTTATAGTGACCTTTCCCCTTTCCCCCCAAAGAATGAAAGTTACTTCACAGATCAATGGCCACATATTTATCTTCTGAGACATGTTACCTTAACCTGGAATCTACCACAGGATGAAACTTATGTGAGCAAAGAGATTAAGGAAGCTGATTTTGAAGGGACTTCCAAGAATGTTAGAAGTGAAGAGATATAAGAACTGAATCTTAAGAGACAGAGGGTATGACACATTTTGCTTTTCCCCTGGATGATTCATAGATCCGGGGAGGCACTTGAGTGAGTAAGATTGAAGCCAGAGGATTGGATGACTGGTAACTAGTTAGAATAATGACCATAATGCTTGGTAAAATGGTCTGCTTGGAAGCTGCAGAGAGACACAGAGAGATACAAGAGAGATACAGAGAGATACAAGCGGATGTAAAGAGAAGTCTACCTTTCCACATCAACATATAAGATACATGGATTCCTGCAAGAAACAGGAAAAATTGAAACAGGCAGAAGGATGGAAAGAGATTCAATCACCAGGGAGAAGTTAAGTTTCCATGAATGTGTGGTTTTATTAGAAAGCTCATTTGCTGCATCAGCACCCAAAGTAAGGCTCTGAGGAAAAAAAAAAATTTCCCAGCAAGTTGGAAGAAGCGCTAATGAAAATTTAGCCAGATATCAAAGCTTGCACTCAACGAGGCCTGCTGAGTTTTTATAGCAGTTGCCCAGGCATTTGAGATGGGCAAAGACACATCTAACTCCCTGTAGCTACAGGGGGTGGGTAAGGGTGTGTGGAGGGTGGTTCTACAATTCCAGTTCTAAGCACATGTAGCTTCCAGCACTGGACAGCAGCTCCCAAATTCGTGATATATTTGAACCATGGACAGCACTCAGGTACTCTCTGAAGGGACCTTGGAAACCATATGGTTATACCTATATAACAATCCACCACTATATGAGTACTTGAAGGTGATTTTAAATGTGAGTCCTTCCCTAACTAGATAAAGCATGTAAAGCAAAGTAGAAAACCATTTAAAGTCTCAGTGTCATTTGGTTCCATTTGAATTCTCTATTTCCATGACAAGGTGCTGTCACCCCAGTTTCTGCATTTGGAAAATGAGTGTAAATAATACTTGCACAACTTACCTTAAAAGATCATTACAAAGAAGATGCTTTGTAAACGTTAAAGTGCTATATGATGAGTTCTTCATTATTGTTCTGATTGCTCACATTGTGAGCATTTTAGAATTTACAAAACACTTTCTTCATAACATACAAAATTGTCATTGTAAATCCTAGCAGTGTGAAGTAGTACATAGAGAACATAGAAGCAAGAAGACCTGAGTTCAAGTTCTGCCCTTGACCTATGCCAGATTTTGTTTTTTGTTTAAGACCAAGTCTTCTTATCAAGCCCAAACTGGAAGAACAAGAGCTATTCATAGGGTTAATCCAACTGCTGATTCAAGAAGGTTTGCCCTGCAGGCAACCTGGTATCTCTATCTCCACTCCACCCCCCCCCACACACACACCTCCCACTCCCACTTCTTGAGGCTCACCATATTGACACTGAACTAGGCTCAGACGCCAATTGGTACAGCCCCCTGCAGCACAGAGTTCTGAGCTCAGGGCAGTAGTTTACAGGACTAGAGATGTGCCACTTCTCTGCTTTCACACTGGTCATGGACAAGTCATCTGACCTCTCAGCACCATCCCCCACCCCTTTACAGGCAAGTCTTCAAGAGTATAAATTACCAATCTGCATCAGTTGACAATTTATACTCAGTATAAGTTAGAGGGAATTTCCAGCACTGGGAGTTCCCAGACCCATGGAATCATAGGTCTGGTTTTCCTCCTTAAGAAAAAAAAATAAACACCTCAACTTGGTTCTGCCACCTATAAAATGTTAGAAAATTAGTTTAAATCACTTAATAGTAAAATCTTTATAATTAAAGTAAGTATGTGAATGACAAGGTATAAAAGTGTCTTGCAAACTCTAAAACACTATAAAAATGTGACAGTAGTAACAGTAGTAGTAGTAACAGTAGGTGGTGGTAGTGGTGGTGGTGGGACCCATTCCAGGAAAGAGTGCTGAGTCTGGAGTCAGGTAAGGTTTATCTTCAGAAGTTTAAATCTAGCCTCAGACACTTACCAGTTGGTGACTCTGGAAAAGTCACTTTAACCCTGTTTGCCTCAGCTTTCTCATTTATAAAAATCACCTGGAGAAGGAAATGGCAAACTGCTCAATTATTTTTGCCAAGAAAACCCCAAATGTGATCATAAAAGGTCAGACACAGTTGATAAGTCATAATAGCACTCCTAATAGTAATCCTAACAATACAGACTGGGGGTGTGATTCCCCAAAAACAAACCCCTGAAATAGATATCCAACAGCATTTACTTTGCATGACTAAAACATGTCAAGGAATTAAAGTTTCCATTTTGGGGGGGAGGGATATATATATCTCAGAAATGCTGAGATGTCATCTTTATGTGTATAAAACAAGATGGGGATTTCTCTTTATACATTCAAACTGTTGGGAAATAGATACAGAGAACAGATCTTAGGACCAAAGGGCTTAGAAAGCACTGAGTGTATATGCTAGCAGATAGAGCAATAAGAAGTGGAGGCCAATTCAGAAGTGGAATTCTATGAAACAACATGAATTAACTGATAAATGTCATATATAACCACCTTCCTCCAATGCTGTCACATAGCATCATAGGTTCTGAGCTGGAAAAGTCCTCCAAGGGACTCTGGAGATCATGTAACCCAACTGCCTAATTTTATAGAAGAGGAAACTAGGGCACTGAAAGGCTAACTGATGGGCCCACCATCATATAGATACTAAATGGCAACACCAACCAGTGCTTTCTACCCCAAATTCATCATTTAACTAATTGAAAGTACAGCTCCAATGCCCATTTGAAAATCCAAAGAGATGGTGGATTGTGTTAGCCATGGAGCCCCTTGACTTAGGAAGCTGAAAAATGACATATCACTGCTGCGACGACATTGGAGACAGGAGATGAACAGTGCAACTTGTGGTTGACAAAGAATTCTCTTTCCACATTGGTGGGGGGGGGGAGTGATAGTCTGGAGGTACATGTTCTTACCCTTAAAATCGGAGGCTTCTACCTCCTTAGACTCCAGTTTAGACACCCTCACATCTCAGTAGGAATCTGATAAAAGCAAAATAGAGAGATATGTGGAAATTTTTGAGTGGGAGGGCAGTCATGGGGACTGGAGCAGAGAATTCTACTGACCCCCTTCCTTGCCCTTTTACACTGCCCTCAATGGGGACATTGTTTGTGTCTTTCTAACCCCTCCCAACAACAGACTAGAATCCATCCAGTCATTGGGGAGGAGGCTGAATCATAGCTCAGAGCTTTTCTGTTCCTCTCTTGGTGAGTTGGACCTTGTCCTGGAATTCAGAGGCCCTTGGAATTACAGGAATCTGGAACTACTAAAAAAAAAAAAATCTTACCGTATGTATTCAACTTTCTGTGCCAGTTACATAATATGCTGAAATCTCAGCCATGTGTTCCTCTGAAGGAGGAATTCTGCCCCCTTTCCCACCCCAGCTATTAATGTATACAGAGAGATTCCATCTGTATTCAAACCTGTCAGCCCAGCTGCAAGCTTCAGCCACAAAACCCCATCCAGCCAGCTTTGCTTTTGCCAGCAGATGTCACTGCTGTCTGACCCCGGGTTATAGAAAATAAAATGCTAATTTTGTTCTTAAAAAAAAATTAACAACAGGAAGGACCTAGAAGATACCAGTCCTGGACTCTGTTCCCTGCTCTGCCTCAAACTTGCTAGCTGCTTGAAAGATACTTTATCTGTCTCTATTTTCCCATCTGTAAAATGGACGCATGAGGCAATGGAGCAGCTAGGTGACACAACGGATAGAGTACCAGTCCTGGAATTACGAAGACTAATGTTCAAATCTGGCCTCAGACACTTACTTAGCTGTGTGACCTTTGGCAAGTTACTTAACCCTGTTTGCCTCAGTTTCCCCATCTGTAAAATGAGCTAGAGCAGGAAATGTCAAAACATTCCAGTAAAATCCCCCAAAAAGCATCATGAAGAATCAGACACAACTGAAATGACTGTACAGCAACAAAAGTGTACAAATTTGAAGGTTGAGGATTTTTTATGGTTGATTCAGAAGTCATGAATTTCCTCACACGTTTATTATTACTTCATAGTAACAATCATCTTAGACTTTTTACCACACAACATACAGATACAATATCCACTTTAAAATTGCACCACTGGGATGATAATTGGCTAAATCTACATTCACAGGTGACATTGAACTCTAATCACTCATGTTTCAATTAGCAAGCATTAATTAATGCAGTGTCCCATGCCCCAGACATTGTCCTAAATACTGTAGACCCAAAAGGGGAGGTAATGGGAAAGGAATAAACCTATATTAAACAAACACAAATAAACATTACACTGTGTGCCAGGCCCTTTATAGACATTATCTCATTTGATCCTGAGAGGTCGGTACTATCAGAATGTCCATTTTACAGTTGAGGAAACTGAGGCAGACAGGTAAAGTGTCAACAATATGAGTAGTACCAATGATTCTAAAAAATATAGCTAACAGACTTTTTACAAAAGTCCACAAAAATGACACCAACAAAATAGATGATATGGATGGCTATAATGTACTAATTTGAGAAGACTGACACAATTCAACTTCGGTCATCCCAAAGTTGTGGTGATGAAGACTTTATGGTTCCCCATCTCATGACATACATTTTCAAGGTATCCAGAATATGTTTGATTAGATTCAGATTTTTCTTGCTTACATAATGGAAGTAGATGATGTTTTAAAGCAAGACCATTAGGAGACATAGTTTTTATTGGGTCTGCCCTGAAGATGAAAAAGAAGAGCTGGAGACAGATGTGGCTATCCCATTAAAAAAATGTCAAAGACAGGATACACTGGAAGGAACTGGTAGAAGGTACCAGCACACTATCCTTCCCCTCTCTGTGTGAGACCTCTGCTTCCCTTTGAAGGTCAAGTTGCCATCAAAGCCCTGTAGCAAGCCCTACCAACAGAACCATAAAACTGACCTCCCTGAGAGAACACAAAGGCAGAAAGAGGTTGACTTGGCAGCAAGCCTGAAGCACACTGCTATTATGATGAGCGAGCAGAAGAAATCAATCAGCAAACATTTACTAAACACTTAGTTATCCCTTCCACATCTTCACCTTCCCCATTGTGATTTGGACACATGAAAAATTAAATGGGAATTTGGGGGGAGGTTTTTGGAAGCCACTGATGACACTTGAGGTCAGCAGATGACTTAGAAAAATATTTAGAAATTCAGAAGTGTATAAAATACATGTATAGTATTATATACTATCAACATATTTTATCTTTTAATGCCACAATAATTCACACTTCTTCTGGGGTACAAAGGGAGAGCCAAGACATTTTATGTGGATTTTCCAGATTGAGGGAATGCCGTACCTCTAACCCCAGCAATGTGGAAGGAATTATATTCCCACTACAGGAAGAAATTATATTTTTTCCAAGGGACATATGAAGTGTTCAGGAGGGGCTAGCATCTGTGATGTAAAGACTTGCTGAGTACTTTTCAGGGCTGCTCATCTACCTTTGGTGTCCACCTCTCACCCAACTCTGATCTGTGGCTCCAAAAGCTGTAGCATGTGCAGCAGCCACATACCTGTAAATAGCTAAATCAGGTAATTGCCAAGCCTCAAATTCATTGATGAATGGGGGGGTTGTCTACCTTATGCATATGACATATGTAAAAACATCAGCTGGTGGAATGGGCAGACACGAATAATTTGAACGCTTAGAGTTTGGTCAGACATAGAAGGTGCTAAGGTCATCCACTGCATCCTGGTCCATCAACAGTTATTTTGACTTTTACCCCCCTCCCCTTCCCCACTTTGATGACTGGTAGAGAGTGAGGCTGGTGACTTTGTACAACTCTGCTTCATTTAAATCTCATTCATGTACAAATCAAAATGCCATTGGTCTTCTTTGAAAACAAAGGACAAACAATAACAACTATGTTCTAGGCACTGTATTAAATAAATAACAAGGATCCAAAAAAAATAGAAAGGCAAAACAGCCTCTGCCTTTAAAGAACTAGGTGGGGAAAGGAACATGGGGAGGAGACAACACATGTATAAATCAGCATATATGAGATGATTAGATGAAAGGTAAACTAAGAGGGAAAGCTAGGAAGATGAGGAAGGGCTTTCTGGACGATTTGTCACTTGAGAAGAGTCTTAAATGAAGACAGGAATTGTAGGAGACACACGTAGTTAGGAGGAAGAACATTGCAAGCATGGAGAGAGGAAAGTCAGAAGGATAAGTTGTCTCCTATGACTGGATTGCAGAAGGCATGGAGGGAAATAATGTGCTCAAAAGATTAGAAAAAATAGGAAGGTTATAAAGAACTTTAGATACCAAACAAATGAGTTTGTGTTTGATCTTAGGAGTTCATAGGGAGTCATTGAAGTTGATTCAATGGGGAATTCATGTGGTCAGACCTACATTTTAGGAACATCATTTGAGCAGCTGAGTGGAGAATGAAATGGAGTGGAGAGAGACTTGAAGCTGAGAGACCAGCTAGAAGGAGATTTCTGTGGTCTAAATGAGAGGTGATGAGGACCTGAATTACCACAAGGCTGATCAAGCAAGCAGAGACGAGACCTATGTGAAAGATATTGCAGAGAAAGAAATCACAGTATTTGTCAACTGATTCAATATGTGGGGTAAGGGAGAGAAAGTGAAGATGACATGGAGGTTGCTAACTCAAGTGACAGACAGAAGGCATGGTGGTATCCTCAAGAGTAACGAGGGAGTTAGGAAAACAGGTGGATTATTACAGTCATTAGATTGCATCATACCAAGAAAATAATAGGCACATTTGTGGTTATTATTGTTGGGTTGTTTCAGTCACGTTCAAAGCTTCATGACTATATGTGGAGTCTCCTGGCAAAGATCCTGGACTGGCTTGCCATTTCCTTCTCCAATTCATTTTACAGATGAAGAAACTGAGGCAGACAGGGTTAACTGACGAGTCCAGGGTCACACAGTGAGGAAATGTCTGAGGCGAGAGAGAGAGAGAGAGCTGGGAATCATCTGCATAGAAATGATAACTGAATTGGGGGGGAGAACTTATAAGATCACCAAGTAAGAGTATAGAGAGAAAAGAGAAGAGGGTCCATGACCTTGCAATGTTCATAAGCAGTGACATTTTCGAAGAATTTAGCTGAGATAAGAAAGATGCAGAAAAATAGCTGCTAGGCATGGTAGGGTCTAGTGAGGTTTGGTTTTTTTGTTTTGTTTTGTTTTTTAAGGATGAGGAAGACAGACATGTTTATAGGTCTCAGGGAAGGAAGGGAAATATTGAAAATGAGGGAAAGTGGGAATAATTAAGCAGAGGCAATCTGCTAGATAACATGGGAAAGGATGGTACAGTGGACCAGACCCAATTGACTCAGGCTAGGCTGGTTTAAGATTGGAATGAAATGAACTACAAGGAACCTATGTAACTGTCACTGAAAGGAGATTTACCTATCAAAAGCAGAGGAAGCAGCATCATAGTATGGAAAGGATGCCAAACAAGAATGAACAAAACTTCTCTGCATTTGTTTTGTGTGTGATGATCAAAACCCAAAGAAGGAGCTCCAGCTCCTTTTAGGTTGGCCATGAAAAAAAATTCAAGTGACCAGAAAACTCTATCAATGACCCAAACCTTAGTCCTTTGGGCCAATTAAGTCTCCTTTAAAAAAAAAAAAACAATTTAATTTCTCTCTCCCTCCCCCATTATAGGTAAAAACAATTTTTAACATTTGGGGTTTTTTTTAATTTTTTGATTTCCAAATTTTCTCCCTCCCTCCTCCCCTTCATCGTGAATGAATTAAGTCTCAGGGACTGTTTTAATATCTTTTAAGAAGAAACTAGTCTAATATAAATGGGGCTGGATATTAGCATATGGCACTGACTGTGGATATGATCAAGGGTATATGACAGGGATTGTCTCTGACAAGCAAAAGGGCAGCCTCATCATCAGAGACAGGAGTGAAAAACAAGATAGTGAGGGATGATGCTGGAGGCATGTGAAAGGAGGATCAGCGAACAAGAGGAAACAAGAAAACAAGCTTTCTTCAGCCATGCCTAGAGTCTAGGCTAGGAACTCAAATAAGAGGGTTGGGGAAAGATTTATCATGAAACACCTGAGGAAAGGGAAAGCTTGGGGACAGCTCCTAGAAATGATGCTGTGATGAGTACGATAAAGAATCATAATAGGAATCTCAGACTGTCCTTCTGCAATAATGACTGGGTGGAGAATGGCTAGAATAAATTTGTGGTGGAGCCGGTCTATAGCATTTTGTGGTTTCCACCAGTCTTCTTCAGCAGCATGTGAATAGAAATAAAGAACCTGGATGGCCCTGGATGGAATAATCCAGAGCTTTGGGCAATTTGTGATTGCCAATGGGATACTGGGGCATGGGATTCAAGAGAAATGAACAGTGTAGACTTAAACTAATTCACCAAGTGATTCATATTGGGAAGAAAGTATAGCCAGAAATACTCATCCTAGTTAGCTTTGAGGTTGGCAAAGCACTCTATCTGTATTAGCTGGAGCATGGGCAATGACCTGAGATAGTCCTACAGGATGGAGAGAATGAAGCTCAGAGTGAGGGGAAAGAGTAAGTTTAAGAGGAATCCATAAAGAGAGATGGAAAGGTAAAAGATTATCAAGAGATTCCTCCAATACCTTTTGACCTCTATTTCATTCCTTTCTTTTTTGTACATGCTTCCCACTCTCCCAGTAGAGGGGGAGATATAGAGCTGAAAGGAACTTTAGATATGAACTAGCCCAACCTTCTCAGATATAAATAGGTATTATATATATATATATATATATATTTATATCTTCAATATATGTATATATATATTGCAGATATAAATAGGTAATTTCTTTGTCTCAATTTGTCTGAGGTCATAGGTACCAAAGGTAGCAAAATCAGGCTTTGCGCTGTTTCTCTGACATCAAATCCAATGATTTTTCTGCTTCTCCACCCCTACATTTTATAGATGAGGAAAGGAAATTGAGACCCAAAGAAAGTGACTTGGCTAAGGTCACACAGTGAATAAACACTCCCCATCATTCAACACTCTCTATCCATGGAGTAGGATGGTTTTTGTAGATTGAACCATGAAATTCTATGGGAAGCACGGTTGCTCTTTCTGACCTCCCACTCTTTGGAGGTTACCACGGCCTTGCTGGAGCTTGCTGGTAAGAGTCTGAACGTGTCGGCACAGCTTAATCAAATGCTAATTCTATGTGGCGAAAGAATTTGCTGGAATCTGTGAGGGTACTGCTGGCAGGAGGCGAGCGCATTGATTCACTCCAAAATCTGCTTTGCTGAGAGCCAGGGTGTGATTTAGAATGTAAAGCTGTATTAAATCACAAAGTGCTGTTTGGCTCACACAGGAATCCTTTGTGTCCTTAATGAAGGGAAAAACAGGGCTTTATTCTAAAGCTTTATGTATAATCAGATGCCATGTTGTAAAGCTCTGGAAAACACACCAGAAATAATAATTGGGAGGAAATAAAAGGTTTAGTTCAAAACAGCATATGATTTAAATAAGAAGCAAAAAAAGGAAAAAAAAGAAAAAAAAGAAACTACCCCTAAGATGTGAGCATTTAAAGAATAAACTTTTAATTCATTTGCATTGAGATTACAGGGGGGAGGGGCAGTATTTAAAATAGTATGAAAAACTAGTTTAGATGTAAATTAGAGATAATGGTCTTTAGCCAGGGAAATAAGCAGGGGGATGAACTTTGTACCCTCGGGAGACCGCATCCTGGCAGTCATTGTTGGAGGCCTCCTAGAGCCCAGATGCTGCAATTAACAATGAGTTTGGGGCAGGCTGGACCCAGGGCATCACTCTCTAGAGCAGGCGACCATCTGGGGAGATTGGGGAGGTTAACTGGCTCATGACAATGGATCATTAACCGGCATTTAGGAAGAAGAAAGGAGGAAGATTGCAGACTGGGATGGACACGGAGGGATTTCTGGAGCTCTGGAGGGTGGGGAGTGGGGGTGTTGTTTTGTGTGTACGTGGTTTGTTGGGGTTTTTTTTTTTAAGCTGTTTCTTTAGTGTTAACATGTTAATGTCCCTATGAAAAGAGCTGAGTTCTTTCGCACTTGTCCTGTAGCCTGAATTAAGGAAAACAAAATTCCACCCTCCCATCCCTTAATTCACTAATGATCTGCTTATTAGTTGTGATCTGGAAAGATGTGAATTGGCATTGATTTATAACTCTTCAAGTCTGTACAGCTGTACTTGCTACCCTGCCAAGGAAAAAGCCCAACAGAGGAGTTGGGCATTGGTTGACAGGCTCGGGGAGGGCAGATTCATGCTTTCTGCCTCTCCCCCTTCCCACTGTCCTTCCCTCCTTTCTGTGAATGTCTTCGGCTTCATTCATAGCACAAAACATGGAAACATGATGGCACTTTGTATAGGGAACTGGATTTGGAATCAGAAGACTATGGAATTCCCAGTGAGGAAGCTCCCTCTTAGCACAGACTGTGATGTGCTTTGCAATTTATAGTCTTAGAGAATTGCCTGGCAGCCACCAAGAGGTTGAGACTTGCTCAACATCAAAATGCCGGGATGTCAGAGCTTAGATTTGACCCTGAGTCGTCCTAACTCCAGACTTACTTACTCTCTAACCATTACACCACACTGCTTCTCAATCAAGGCAGAGAGTAGACATCTAACATACGCTTGTTTAATTGAATCGAACTGAGTGATGGGTGCAAGAGATGTTGTAGAGATGAAATCAACGTGATTTGCTAACTGCATCTGAGAGTTGGGAGGAGGATGCGGTGAGAACTCCATGGTTTCAAAAGTGGAAAATTGAGTTTCTGTTCTAAACTGCCTTCTCCTCCATCTCCTCCTTCTCCTCTTCCTCCTCCTTCTCCTCCTCCTTCTCCTTCTTCTTCTTCTTCTTCTTCTTCTTCTTCTTCTTCTTCTTCTTCTTCTTCTTCTTCTTCTTCTCCTCCTCCTCCTCCTCCTTCTTCTCCTTCTTCATCATCATCATCATCATCTTCTTCTTCTTCTTCTTCTCCTCCTCCTCCTTCTTCTTCTCCTCCTCCTCCTTCTTCTCCTTCTTCATCTTCATCTTCTTCTTCTTCTCCTCCTCCTCCTTCTTCTTCTTCTCCTTCTTCTCCTTCTTCTTCTTCTCCTTCTTCTTCTTCTTCTTCTTCTCCTCCTCCTTCTTCTCCTTCTTCTCCTTCTTCTTCTCCTCCTCCTCCTTCTTCTTCTCCTTCTCCTTCTCCTTCTTCTTCTTCTTCATCTTCTTCTTCTCCTTCTTCATCTTCTTCTTCTCCTCCTCCTCCTTCTTCTTCTCCTTCTTCTCCTTCTTCTTCTTCTTCTTCTCCTCCTCCTTCTTCTCCTTCTTCTTCTTCTTCTCCTTCTTCTCCTCCTCCTCCTCCTTCTTCTTCTCCTTCTTCTTCTTCTTCTTCTTCTTCTTCTTCTTCTTCTCCTCCTTCTCCTTCTTCATCTTCTTCTCCTCCTCCTCCTTCTTCTCTTTCTTCTTCTTCTCCTTCTCCTTCTTCTCCTTCTTCTTCTTCTTCTTCTTCCTCTCCTTCTTCTTCTCCTTCTTCTTCATCTCCTCCTCCTCCTTCTCCTTCCTTTTCTTCCTCCTACTCCCATGGTCACCCAACTAATAAACATTTATTAAGCACTTCCTGTATGCCAGGCACTTAACTAAAGCAAAAGGGATATAAATACAAAAGAAAAAAAAGATAGACCTTTTCTTTCAGAAGCTTGCAATCTAACTGGGGAAAGACAACATGCAAAGAAATTGAAAAGGGAGAAGGGATATGGGGCTGTTGTAGAGTGTACACAGTTCTGCAGCATGGCATAGAAATCAGGCAGAGAAGTCCCAAAGTAGTGCAGCCAGGTAAGAAACGAGAAATGGTGTGAAAGAATGTTAAAAATTGTTTTTGCACATAATTTGAAGAAAATATTCTTAAGAACCAGTGTCAGTTATTGCCTCTATGCAGATGACTTCCAAGTGTACATGTCTACCCCCAACCTCTCTCCATAGCCTCACACCTGTATTATCAGCTGTCATCTACATATTTTCATCCAGATATCATGCCAGAATCTCAAACTCAAGAAATATAAAGATGATTTCATTTTTCCTCCTAAACCTGTCATCTCCCTCACTTCTCTATTTCTATTAAGTTAGGACACCAAAGGTCTCAGTGGCAGGGGAGGGGCTTGTAGAGGCCTGGACTGAACAAGGGAGTCTGGGATAGACATGCCAGAGTCATGTAATTCTTGTATTCCCTAAGCTGGCTTTCAGTGTTCATCTAAGTAGGCTTTGCTATCCTGGCTATCAAGAATGGACCCTGCTACCTGAGATAATAAAAACACACTAGCTTCACCAAATACATGATCTATGTTTCCTCAGCTAGATACTAGTAAGCCTCTACCATTTCTTGAGCAAATATTTCCCCAGAGTAAGGATTGACTTGGGCCTTTTACCAACCTAGATACCTTGGTGTCCTCTAGACTTCAAGCAGACAATTTCATGGTTTTTTGAGTCACTTCTTAGCATTTTTGTATGAAATATGATCCAGAGATCTTGGCCTATTTCACATTCTCCCTCTGATTAATCCCATTTGCATTCTGTTTTAATCACTGTCAGCCGGCTGCTCTCTAACATGCAACCAGAGATGACACATGGTCTCCAAATACTTCATCAAAGGCTATTGAAGCAAGTATTCTGGAATCCCAGTCATCTCCTCCATCAGAGGCCACCTCGACCAGCCATTCAAAGATATACTGAGCACTTGGGGAATGGATACAGGGGTGAAGAGAGAGCTAAGTACTTGGGCTAAGGAAAGAGAGTCTGGAATCAGACATTCTCTCATCATGACTGGTTGTGGCTTCCCAATCTTGGTCCTCTCCTTCAAACCATTTACTTGGTGGTAGAGTGAGGGGATGGATGTTCTTGGTTGAGACTGGATAAAGCTAAAGAACATGTGATTTGACCTGGACATAGCTTCATGATGTGTCTAGGATGAGGGGGGGATGTGAGCAGGAGACCAACCAAGTCAGGAAGTGAAATTTAGCCTTCATTCTGTTCTCCTGGGAACTGAGTGATGGGGTAATTGGAGCCAAGGGAGTATCAGGCTCTTCTTTGGGGGAGAGAGAGAGAGAGAGAGAGAGAGAGAGAGAGAGAGAGAGAGAGAGAGAGAGAGAGAGAGAGAGAGAGAGAGAGAGAGAGAGAGAGAAGGGTTTTCCTCTGTATGTAGAGCTCCATGGGCAAGGTCAGTTCTCAGATTTCCAAAGGAAATAGCTTTTGGTGTTGAACCAAACTGTAATTTCTATCATGGTATCAATACCCACCTAAATAAAGATTTCCCCTTTATGGGGAGGGGGAGAAAGGGAGGAGAAAAAAGAGGAAGAACACTGAATTTGAGACTAAAAGATCTGAGTTTGAATCCTGGGTAAACCACTTACTTCCTATGTGACCTCAGTGACTTTTGGGCCTCTTTCAAATGAAGGAATTGGATTAGATGGTATAAACCCTCTGATCCTATTGGATAACCTCAGTCTTCTCAGAGAAATCACGAGGCTAAGTCATTTGCTGAAGTATAAAAGGTGAGGAAAGGAGAGTGCTGCCTGGAGCTTGAGGACAGAGAAACAGGTTCAGAATAGGGTGGAAAATGAGATGGGGAGTTAATAAAAGTAGAAAATGTACCTGACCTCTTCTCACTGCAGTGCTTAGAATGACCATTCCGGGTGCATTTTCCATCATTTTCACTGGGTTTGGTGATCACATTTGTGGAGGGAGGTAATTTGTTTGGTGGGCTGACTCCATCATGGGAAGCTTCACAGACTGCTGGGCCTCAGGAATGAAATTACTATCAGCCCATTTGGTTCCTACTTTCATCAACCTCAACCCCAGTTAATATGGGGTCTATAACCCTTCCAGTAGCAGTGAGTGTCAATGAAACAAGCACATGAACCAAGGGCTGGGACTCTCCAGGGAAAACCTCACAGATGAGCCTGTTTCCTAAGAGGGTAAATATACAAATTTAAAGTTCAGTCAAAAACTTCAGGGGGTCAGGGAGAGAGTCTGTTTTCCCTTTCTCCCATATCTACTCCCCAAAACAGAACAAACCCCAAGTGTGTCCTTAGTCCAACAGAATCTCAGAGACCTGGAGTGCAAGAAGAAGGGTCTCCTCTACAAGTTGCTCTCAGGTAAGCCATCCAGTCTCACAAACATTTTTTTCAAAAGTCATTTGATTAACATTTGGAGGATTAGAACCTGAACCTTGGATTTATTTTTAAGTCTCTTTCCATTTGTAGTCAGAGAAGAGATTTACTCTTTGTCTTCCTCTTTGCCTTTTGATATTTAGAAGCCACTCAAGGAAGCAAGTGGTTCAATTTCATTAATTCTTGATGTAGAGATGGGGCACCTGCAACCTAGTCTGTACCTATTCCTGCATTATTTCACCTTTACAAAGGTGAAATCTTGTTTTTTCAAAAACTGTGATGTGAGCTCTTCCATTTTGCTCCCAGTTCTGAGGGGGAGAAAAAAGAAAAGAAAGAGAGAGAGAGAGGGAGGAAGGAAGGAAGGAAGGAAGGAAGGAAGAAAGGAAGGAAGGAAGGAAGGAAGGAAGGAAGGAAGGAAGGAAGGAAGGAAGGAAGGAAGGAAGGAAGGAAGAAAAGGGGAGAGAGAGAGAGAAATGGCTAGTCCCTGTGACAGCTTTCTTTAGACATTACTAACATAAATAGACAGTGAGTAATTCATTAATTCTCACAGTTGAGTCATTTATTAAGACCACATTTTCTCCATTTATATACCTAGGACCCTAAAGGGAAGCAAACAAAGAGTCAGACAACCCAGGTTCAGCATACTATTAATTTCATCATTATTAATTATTTTATATTATCATTTTTTTGTGTGAACTTGGACAAATCATTTCCCTTCTCTGGGCCTCAATTTCCTTAGCTATCTATTGAAGAAGTTGAACTAAATAATCTGTCTCTAATTAGTCTATGAATCTATGATTTCATGACATCCCATTATTTTTAGGACTGTAGTAATTATCTTTAAAATAGGGTATGAATTTGATATTAAAAATGAGACAACTATGACCTAGACTAAATAAAAAATGACATCTCACCCACTCCTCCTTAGATTTGTTCTGCCTGTCCATATGTTGGCAAATGCTGCATGCTACTATGGTGTCATCAAAGCAAAGATCAAAGTAGTAACATTCACATTTTCTTTTTAAAATTTTTAACATTTTATTTCCCCCAGTACATGTAAAAAACAATTTTTAGCATTCATTGTTAAGTTTGGAGTTCAAAATTCCATCTCTCTCCCTCCCTCTCCTCCCCTTCCCTCAGATGGTAAGCAATCTAATATAGGTTATACATATGTAATCATGTAAAACATTTCCATCATTAGTCACTGGGGGGGGATGAGAGAGAGAATACATTAAGTCTACATTCAGACATCAGCTTTTTTCTCTGGAAACAGAAAGATTATTGTGTAGAAAGGTAGAAAGGATTATTGTGTTGTGGACAACAAGCTAAGTCATTCTCAATTGTTCATCATATGATATGGCTGTTACTACGTACAATGTTCTCCTGGTTCTGCTCACTTCACTATACATCAGTTCATGTAAGTTCTTCCAGGTTTTTCTGAAATATCCTGCTCAGCATATCTTATGTCACAATAATATTCCATTACAATCATATACCAATTTAACATTCAAAATTTCAACAAATATATAATAAGTACTTAATAAAAAGCACTGGGATTATAATGATAAAAAAGAAACAATCCTTGTCACAAGGAATCAAGCTTACATTCTACTGTGGAGTCATGGATGTTAAATATTACTCTTCTAATAATGCTCTTATTTTAATAATTCAGATGGATCTAATCTTTGTGCAGGTGGAGGGAGTGGTTTGGAGGAAACTCACTGCAAATATAAATCAGCATCAATTATGCAAACTTATAGCCTTGAACTAGAGTTGCCTAGGGCAACTGATAAATTAAATGACTTGTCTGAAGTGTCAAAGCCAGTATGCATGCAAAGTGGGGTTGGAACCCAAGTCTTATCCACTATGACATACAATATAGACTAGAGTAACCTCATATAACTGTTGGGTCGACTATGCACTTTACCATTAGAAAGTTACCTTAATTCCTTTTAAGAGTTGGGATCCAAATGGCCAAATACTATATGGGGGGGTGGGGCAAAAGGAATAAACACATATTAAGTGCCTACTGTATGCCAGACTCAGTGCTAAAGACTTAACAAATATCTCATTCAATCTTTTCAACAATCCTGGGAAATAGGTAATCATTATTATGCCCATTTTTCCGTTGAGGAAACTAAGATAGAGGCTGAGTGACTTATCCAAAGTCAGACAGCTAGGAAATATCTGAGGTGGGATTTGAACTTGGGTCTACCTGATTCTTTATCCACTGTACCACCAATACTGACCAGTATACTGCTAGAAATCTGACTGTCTACACATCATACCATGATATATACTAGGACAGGATCCAAGAGAACTGGCTTCCATTCCATGTCTCTGTCAAATACTAACTATGAATACTTAGGTGAGAAACTTAACTTTAAAAAAATCTTATTCTGAACTTAAGAAATAAAACAGCTATTTCCATAACAAAGTAGAATAGAAAAAAAAATGAGGATTGCGCATGAAACTGCAAATCTATTATGTACAACTTGTTTTTCCTTTTAAATATAAAGTTAACATGTAACTTTCTTTTTCTCTCCCTCCTTACCTCTCTCACTCTAGAAACAGCTGCTATTAGACAAAAATATGTGTGTATATATATATATATTTATGAATATATGTGTGTATATATGTATATATATACATATATATATATAAAACACCATATTATATGTATTTCTATTTGTCTGTTCTTTCTCTTGATGTAGATAGCATCTTCCTTCACAGGTTCTTTGTAGCTAATTTGAGTATTTATAATGGTCAAACTTACTTGGTTGCTCATAGTTGCTCTTAAAACAATATCGCTGTCACTGGTCTCTGCTCATTTCACCTTTCATGACTTTATGCAAGTATTTCCATGTTTTTCTAAGATCACTGATTTCATTTCTTACAGCACAGTAATATTCCATCACAATCGTACACCATAACTTATTCAGTTACTCCCCCATAGATGGGCATCCCCACAATTTCCAGTTCTTTGCCACCTCAAAGAGAGCTGCTATAAATATTTTAGAACATATAGGTTCTTTTCCTCTCTCCCTAATCATCTTGGGAAACAGGCTTCATAGTGGTATTGCTGGGTCCAAGGGTATAAAGAGCTTTATAATTCTTGGGGCATAATTCCAAATTGCTCTCCCAAATGGTTGAACTAGTTCACAGTTCCAACAAGTGTGAATTTTTCCACATCCTTTCCAACATTTGTCACTTTCCCCTTCTATCATTTCAGTTAATCCGATTGTTGCAAAATGATATCTGAAGGTTGTTTCAATTTCTCTAATTAATAATTATTTACAGCATTTTTTCATATGACTATAAATTATTTTGATTTCTTCATCAGAAAACTGCCTGTTTATGTTTTTTGACCATTTGTCATTTGAGGAATGACTCATATTCCTATAGAATTGACAAAGTTCTTTACATATTTGAGATATAAGACCTTTTTCTGAGAAACTATATAAAATTTTCCCCAAATTTTCTGCTTTCCTTCTGATCTTGGTTACTTTGGATTTGCTTACAAAACTTTTTTTATATCTAATGTAATCAAAATTATCCATTTTACACCTCCAAATACTCTCTATCTCTGGTTTATTCATGAATTGTTTCCCTATCCATAAGTCTGCCAAATAATATATGTGCCATGTTCTCCCAATTTTCTTGTAATATCCCCCTTTATATCTACATCATGTATCCATTTTGACCTCATCTTGGTAAATGATGTAAGATATTGGTCTATGCCCAATTTCTACCAAACAGCTTTCCAGCATTCCCAACAATTTTTACCAAATAATGTATTCTTACCCCATTCTCATTATATTTATGATACTTGTCAAATGCAAGGTTAATTTGCTACTGTGAATTTTTTGTCTACTGTGCTCCACTGATCTAACTTTCTATTTCTTAACTAGTATCAGATAATTTTGATAATTACTGCCTTATATAATATAGTTTAAGATATAACACTACTAAACCTAATTCCTTTATGTTGACCCTGACTACCCATGAACAATTCATATTTCTCAAATTATTTAAATCTGATTTTATTTGTATAAAAAGTTTTTTTTTAAAAATAATAACCTTGTTCATAAAATTTCTGCATTGTTTTAGCTAGCATACTCCCAGGTATTTTATACTGTTTAGAGCTATTTCTAAAAGGTATCCCTTGCTATCTCTTCTTGAGGGCTTTTGGTGGGGATATATAGGAATGCTGATGATTCATATGGATTTACTTTATATCCTGCTAAAATTACCTTTTTAGTTGAGTCTTCAGAATTTTCCAAGTATATCATATCATCTGTAAAAAGAAATAGTTTTATTGCTTTGCTGTCCAGTCTAATTCCTTCTATTTCTTTTTCCTCTCTAATTGATAGTGCTAGAATTTCCTATGTGATGCTGGTAACAGTAAGCATCCTTCTTTCACACCTGATCTTACTGGAAAGGCTTCTAGCTTTTCCCTAATACAAATAATACATGTTGATTGTCTTGGGTAAATGTTTCTTATCAATTTAAGAAAAAATCCATTTGTATTTCTAATTTCAAGTGCTTTCTTTTATAGAAATGAGTATTGTATTTTATTAAATGCTTTTTCCTGCATCTGTTGATGTAATCATGTTTTTGTTATTTTTATCATTAACATAATCAATTATTTTAACAGTTTTCCTTATGTAAACCATCCCTGCATCCTTGATATAAATCCCACTTGGTCACAATGTAGAATCTTTATAACAAATTGCTGTAAACCCCTAGCTAGAATTTTATTTCAGATTTTTACACTCATTCATTAATGAAATTGATCTATGATTTTCTTCCTCTGATTTTACTCTTCCTGGGTTGGGTATCAATATCATACTGGTTTCATAAAAGGAGTTTGGTTGAGCCTCTTCTTTGCCTATTATTCCAAGTAACTTATTTGATATTAAAATTTATTGGTCTTTAAATGTTTAATAGAATTAATTCACTTGTAAATTTGTCTGGGCCTGGTGTTTTTTTCTTAGGAAGCTCATTTATGGCCTGTTCATTTTTTTTTCTAAAATAGATCTATTTAGATTTTCTATTTCTTTTTCTGCTGAAGAGGTGCTTTATATTTTTGTAAATATTCTTCCATTTCACTTAAATTATTAAATTTATTGACATATTATTGGGCAAAATAACTCTTTATGATTGCTTTGATTTCATCTTCATTCGTGGTATATTCACCTTTTTATTTTTAATACTAGAAATTTGGGTTTCTTTTCTCTCTTTTTAAAAACCACATTGAATGATTTAGCAATTTTTGGGGGTTTTTTTCATAAAAACTGAGTCCTAGTTTGATTTATTAATTTAATGGTTTTCTAAACTCATTTATATTATTCTCATCCTCAATTTTTAGGGTTTTGAATTTAGTGTTTAATTGGGAATTTTTGGTTTGTTATTTTTCTATTTTTTTTAATTGTATACCCAATTCATTGGTATTTCTCTTTCTCTAGAGCAATGAATTGGGTATACAATTTAAAGAAAATAGAAAAATAACAAACTAAAAATCTCCAATTAAACACTAAATTCAAAATCCTAAAAATTGAAGAAGAGAATAATATAGCTGAGTTTAGAAAATCGTTAAATTAGTAAATAAAATGAGGAGTTGTTTTTCCTCTGATTACTGCCTTTGCTATATCCCATAGAATTTGATATATTGTCTCATTATTGTCATTTTCTTTCATGAAACTATTGATTTTTCCTATGATTTGTTCTTTAATCCACTCATTCTTTAATATTTGGTTGTTTAGTCTCCAATTAGTTTTTATTCTATGTTTCCCTGGTCCCTTATTAAATATAATTTTTATTGTATTGTGATCTAAAAAGGATTCATTTAATATTTCTGCTTTTCTACTTTTAACTTTAAGATTTTTATGGTCTAATACATGGTCAATCTATAGGTACCATGTACTGGTGAGAAAAAGATGTATACTTTTCTATTCCCATTCAATTCTTTCCAAAATAACTTATCTATATATAATTCTATTCATTTCCTTGACTTCTTTCTTCTTTATTTTTTGGTTAGATTTAGCTAGCTCTGAGAGGGAAAAATTAAAGTCCTCTACTATTATAGTATTACTGTCTATTTCCACCTGTAATTCATTTAACATTTCTTTTAAAAATTTAGTTCATATAGTGTTTGGTGCATATAGGTTTAGTGTTGATATTGCTTCATTGTTTATGGAACCTTTTGTCATAATGTAGTTTCCCTGTTTATCTCTCTTAATTAAATCTATTTTAGATTTAACTTTATCTGAGATCATGATCGCTGCTCCTGCTTTTCTTTTATATCAACTGAAGCATAATAAATTGTACTCCAGTCTTTACTTAAACTCTGCATCTATCATTTCTAAATGTGTTTCTTACAAAAAAACATTTGGTTGGATTCTGACTTTTATTGCATTCAGTTATTGGTTTCTGTTTTATGGGTGAATTCATCCCATTCACATTCAGAGTTATACTTACTATTTATGTATTTCCCTCCATCCCATTTTTCTTCACTATTGTTCTTCTCAGCCTCTCTTTTTATCCTATTCCTCCTCACACTTCTAATTTTATTTCTAACAACTACCTCCCTAACCCACACTCTTTTGAAGAATCCCTTACCCTCTCCCTTTACTATTCTATTCCTTATTCAACCCACCCCTCTAAGAATCCTTTCTACCCTTCCCCTACCTCCTAAATCTTATTCTACATACCCTTCTAAAAATCCCTTCCTTCTCCTATTCCCTCAACCTCTTAATTCTTTATAAATTTAGAAGATGCCCTTCTAGATATATATGTTCCCTTTTTACCCTAGATCCAATCAGAGTAAAGTTCTAGCACCACCATAGCCCTCCACCCCCACTGCTTCCCCTTTATCAGTTCTCCCTTTCACACTTCATTCATATGAGATAATTATTTCTTTTTACTTTTTCCTACCCAATTTTGTTTTCCAGAATCACTCCATCATACTCAGCTCAGCACCAACCTTTCTTCCAAACTACCCGAGTAATAATGACAGTCTTAAGAATAATGATAACATTTTCACATATAAGAAATAAGCAGTCTGACCTTATTGAGATGCTTATAATTGGTCTTTAATGTCTACCTCATATTTCTCCTGGATCTTGGCAAATTTTCCATTGAGTTCTGGTCTGAAAAGTCTTTCAGTTTATTAAATGTCCTTTTTTTTCCATTTGGGATTATACTTTACTGGGTAAGTTGGTTTTGGTTGCAACCTCATGTGAGAAATAATTTATTTGGTCCCCTACTCTATTTCAATCAGTATTAATTAGTTTGATATTTTACATAAATTATCTAGGGATTATTAAATAGATAAGTTCTAATAGCTGGCCTCAAACTTTGATGTAATGTTCACTACTTATTTACCAAGTTATGAGGCTCACTTGATGACAAAAATATCTCTGTCCTGTTTTACTCAAATTCCATGTTCAAACGCAGCATGGGTGGGATGCCTTGATGCTTTGGAAAGTCCCCCAGTTTATTTTTATACCTCCAGACCTCTCTTTGTCTTGATCAATATGAACAAGTGATTATCTTATGACCACTTAGTGAAGATGTCCCATGCTTCACCCAGCCTGTGACCACTTCTCCCCTACCCCCAATGATGTATTATTTTTGACCCTTAAGAGCAAGGTCTATCAACCAATGAGATTCTTATTTCCCCATGCCTCTTTTGCATATTTGGTTATCAAACCTTATAAAAACAAGGTCCTGGAAGAAGAGGCCTTCACAGATCATGAGAAAGATCTGAGGTCCACTTCACCGGAGAGGCCTATGGACCCTTTAATAAAGTGCCATTGGTGCAGAACTCTGCCTCAGTCTCTTTTTATTGTAGATTGGACAGTTTTAGTCCCTACACCCAGTTGTTTTGATCTTTGAAATATAATGTTCCAAGACCTATGGTCTTTTAGTGTGGAAGCTGCTAGGTTTTATGTAACTCTGATTGTAGCTCTGTAATATTTAAATTGATATTTTTCCTTGTTTCTTAGAATATTTTCTCCATAACCTGGAAGTTTGAAAAACTTGGTTATTATATTCCTGAAAATTTTCATCCTGGGATCTTTTTTAGGTGTTGATGGGGGATTTTTTTTTTAAATTTCTACTTTACCCCTCCTGTTACAGAATTTGAGGGCAATTTTCTTCAATAATTTCTTATAATAATGTTTCAAGATTTTTTTTAATTGTAACTTTCAGTTAGTTCCAACAGTTCTGGTGTTGTCTGTCTCTTATCTGTTCTCCAGATCAGTTGCTTTTCTAATGAGATGTTTCAAATTCTCTTCTGTTATTTCATTCTTTTGATTTTGTTTTATAATATTTTTTTAAATGTCATTTGCTTTTCCCTTGTCCAAGTCTAGTTTTCAAGGAGTTATTTTCTTCTTTAACTTCTTGGATCTCTTTTTCTAATTGTATGATTCTTTTCATAATTTTCTTGATATTCTTGGATAACTCTAATTTTTTTTTCCTAATTTTTCCTTGATCTCTCTTATTTGACTTTTCAAATCATTTTTAAAGTTCTCCTGAGACCTCTTTTGGGGTTTGTGACCATTTGATGCTTCTCTGTGAGATAAGAGTGGCTTTTTTTTACTTCAGTATCCTCCTCTGAATATGAACACAGATTTTTCTTTATTTCTATAGTAGCTGCCTATGGTCAGGTTTTTTTTTTCTTTTGCTTAATTCATTTTGCTTTTATTATGTTTTTTTAGCAGCTTATTATCACAAACAGGTACTAGTTCAGTGGGTAATCGTGCCCCAGGGCTGAGGTCCTTTATTATTTTCTGAACTCTCTCTGGGGGTTCAACCTCAGGCACTCCTCCTCATCCCCAAGGCATGGCTGGGGCTTCCCAGCCACATCGTCCCACAAGTTCTTGCTCCCTGCATCTCTCCCAAGCTGCAAACTTCAGTTTTTCCCTAGAGCCAAAACTAGGGACTCTACTTTCCTGAAAGTTCCCACAGCCAGATGGGTCCCCACCCCTCTATTACCACAGTGATTGGACTTGAGGGATCCTTCTCATCCACAGCTGTGGCTGGGTTAAACACAGCTGTCCCTAACATCCTAAGAAAGCACTTTCAATCTTCCTCTGCTCAGCTGTCGGACCCCACACTGTCTGTGGGGGTGATGGCTTCTGAGGGCCAAGTCCGCTTCCTGACTCAGCTGCCCCCAGACTGTGTTGTTGATTCTGCAGAGTTGGCCTGGAGGTTTTTGCACTTCCATTGGGCCAAACTTCTTATCCAGGAAGTAAGATCTTTCCTGAGGTTCTCTCAAGTTTGTCTTAGGAGGATAACTACTTTTTTCCACTTTATTTTTGCTGCTGTATGTTCACTTTGAGGTGATGTTCCATTGTGCCTGTGGAGGAAATTTGGAGAACCTGGAGTTTTCTGACCTACTCTGCCATCTTCCCAGAAAAATTCACTTTTTGTAAGTCTTCAGCCCCATGATAGAAGATGCCCTGGCATCATACACTTGCCCAGAATCATATTACTAGTATCTGAAGCCAAATTTGAACTCAGGTTCTCCTAACTCCCTGGTCACCCTAGCTGCCTCTGTGTATGTCTACCCACATCAAATAACTGTGGTTCATAAATATAATAAACAGGTTCAGACTAAGAGGCACTTTCCCTGACACTTTCAAGAGCAAGGTCATACTTAGCTTAAACTCATCTACTTAGCTCCTTCACACCAAAGGCTGGTTACACAAAAGACCATCATGAATAAATACCTAGTACATTAATAAACAGAAATTGGGTGAATTATTATACAAATTGCAATGGACCATAGAGAATAAAACTAAATGAATTATTCACCTGGGAGTAAGATGAGATCTCAGCTCAACAAAAGAAAGAAAAATTCAGTGGGGTACTGGAGCCAGCTTTTACCAGATAGCAACAACTGACTTAAATTTTCAGTGGGAGCACTTATAACTCAGAAATCAATAAATGTAACAAATTAGGGTTTAATTTATATTGCTTCATTGATTGTTTAGACTTCAGAAAGTGATGAAGAAATGTATTTACAACTGTAAAAATTTAAAAGTATGACTTGTGTTTTCCTAGCATACCTCTGAAAAATCACCACAAAAAGTTGACTCTTGACAGTCTCTACAGTCATTGGTACTAGGAAACAAGGACATATTGAAGACCAGCAGATTCCCTTCAAATCTTACAGTTCCAGGATCTAATCTCTCCTCAAAATGCCACATTTGCTTCTTTCTTACCTATTCTTTCTCCAACTACTCTTTTTAAAGCATATCCACCTTGTTCAGCGTCCTTCACTGCCAGCCAATCAGGAGTCACTTCTCCCTCCAAGGACACAGAACACAGGTCACAGGGCTGTCCTTCAAGGAACTCCCATCCCAGGCTTGGGAAGAAGTGGATTTATATTAGGCAAAGAGAGTAGTTTCATGAGCAAAGACATATAAGAGGGAAAAGTCTATGTAACATAGTCCACAAATAACTGGGAAATTTATTTCTTCTACACTTCCATGTACATTCTTCTATACCTCCAAATACCTTGGTGATATCACTTTTAAAAAAAACATATAATTTTACAAATTTCTTCTAGTTTCCACCTGACTTGGTTGGTATTTATAAAGGCCTTCTCCAATCCAAAAGCAATAAAGGAAAGAAAAAGGAAAATAAAGACAATTCTCCCCTTTGTAGGGAAAGTCTAGTCCCTACAGAGCTCTCAAAACATATTAGGCCCTCCCCTACACCCAGGGATCAGAGCCTGGGATGAACTAGAAGTAAACTCTTTACTCTTGGGTGAGAAAATAAACTATCCTGGATGAAAATTCCTCCATGATTCTCTTTAGCAAATGGAGCAATTCACCTGGAAGTGTGAACAAAATCTCCGGGCATCTTTCTCCACACAGGACATTAGCATTTGTCTCTAAGAATTCCTTTCATACATAAAGTGATCCCACTGTACATCCAGAAACATTTCCTGTAGGTCTCCACTATAGAATAGCAAAGGCTCCCTACCAATATGCAAGTAGAACCTCTCACTAGGGTAAGTAGATTAACTTAAAAGGAAAATAAATAAATCCCAAAAAGGTGTGCAGTTTTCCTCACAAGGAATTCAGCAGTTAGGGTTTAATACTCTGAATTTCAAGGTTAGCAAGAAAATCTTATACTATGAAACTACAATCCATAAGGACTTCAGATAAGCTATCTGGACTTACATCACAAGTAAAGAGAACTGTCTGATTCTTCTTAAAAGTAAAAAAAAAGGAAGAAATAAACATATATGATCTATTACTGTATGTTCTAGACAAACTTCTAGGTACTAGTATTTTAGGGACTCAAAATCCATACTACTCATATCAGCCTCTATACTTATTAAGGATTTAATAAATACATCAGAACTTAACCATATGACTGAGCAAAAGAAGTTAATCCCAAAACAATGGTACTGATTTATAAAGGAAATATACCAGAAAACAGACTGTCCAATTACAATCTAAAAAAAATCCTAATTTTTTTTCTAATGAATAATCAGTAGAGTTGATGTTGTATTTGTCCTTCATTTTCAAAGAGGACCATGACATCAAGATGATGACATGACTTGCAATTGACTTTGATTTGAGTGAGGGAGGGCTGTGCAAGGTCACTAACCTCACTCTCTTCTCCTGAGCCATCTGGGTCCAGTGGTGTGATACTCATTAGGATGACTGGAGATGGCTCAGGATGCAATATGAGACCAGTAGAGTAGGGTATCCAAGAATGAGAATCACAGATGGAGAATCTCTCCTGGGAGTCCTTGTAAACACAAAGAATCTCAAAATTATACCAGCCTTTTAGCATCTAGCATCCCTTCTGGGGTTATTTCCCCAATTACCACTTGAATTGGCAAGGCAGGTCCCCAGAGGACAGCTGACTACTACTTTTAGAGTTCCAGTACTTTTTCCTCATGCTCTCCTTTCATTATCAACTAGTAGCATCACTTAGCTTTCATGGAGGTTGCGGGGAAGGGAAATGTATAGCAAGAACCATAGCTACATAGACATTTTATTCAAACCTGTGGATGGGATGGGGAGCATAATCCCTCTATTCTCATGGTTAGGTTCACAGAGTACAATAGTCATTTGTGACACATTTGTGCGTCTCGCATACATATCTAAAGAAAAGTCATAATAACTCCTGGTTGCTGATGTCCTTTTCTCTGTTTGTGGAATTTCCCAAGCTCCCCTTGGGTTTAGCTCTCCGCTGGGCTCTGAAGATTGCTACTTTAGCATGTCTATCTTGAGCTTCCTATGTCAATTCCTAAGTCCTATGGCTAATTTTCTACTAATTCTGATCATGAGTGGGACCCTTTGATCAGACTTCAGGATCTCTGAAATTTCCACAATTAAATGTTTGTGTGGGGAGAAGAGAAATAAAAACTCTTGTCCCTGAGCAAAATTTTGTGTGGAGGACCTCTACAACCAAACTGGCTCCCTACTGGACTGACAATTCTTTTTATACATAGGTCCAGAGACATATTTTGATGGTCTTAATTAATCACAAGGAATCTTGGTGCAGTCATCTGCCTTTCATCCAATGACCAGTCTTGTCCTTCTAAATTGATTAAAATCTTGTCAGAGTACTGTGATTTATAGGAAAATACCTTAAAACCTGGTTTACTTCCTGATTGATTGATAGATTAATTGGGTGTGAATGGAGCCTTACATTTCATTGTGTATACTGTTCTTTTGATTCTATTTTCTTCACTCTGCATTGGTTTAAACAAGCTCCCTCATGTTTTTCTGCATACTTTGCATTCATTATTCCTTGCCAGGTATCAATATTCCATCATATTTCATATGCTATACTTCATTCAACTATTCCCCACAATCCTTGGGTACATAATTTATTTCCAGCTTTCTACTACTACAAATACTACCACTGTGAATATTTTGGTACAATTTGAGGTCTTTTTACCGTCCTTGACCTTTTGGTTGTATAAACCCAGTAGATAATATGAAGAATTAAATAAATAAATTCCATTAAGTAAATAAATTTAAATAAGTGAAATCCCCAAATCTTTTTTCAGAACACACTGATCAATTCACAGCTGTACCAATAGCATATTAGAGTTCCTGTCTTCCCACAGCCATTGAGACATTGATGATCTTGGCCAATAGGATGTATGTAAGATAATACATCAAATTGTTTTAATTTTCTTTTTTTTATTTTCTCTTTTTAAAAGATTAATAAAAATCTATTTTCTCTCCTTGCTCCACCCTCTCCAGTGGGAGAAAAAGAAAAACAAAACCCTTGTAACAAGTATGCAGCTAAGCGAAACAAATTTCTGCAATGACCATGTCTAAAAAGTAGGTCTCAGTCTGTACCCTGAGTCCATCACTACCCAGCCAGGAGGTGGCTAACATGTTTCCTCATGAGTCCTCAGGAATTGTGGTTGATCATTGTGTTGATCAGAGTTCTTAAGTCTCAGTTTTTAATTTTTTCCATTTCCCTCATTAGTAATTTGGAATATTTGCCATATGGTTGTCAGGCCTCTGCTACTCCACTAAGTCCCAAGTTGGAGCAAGACCAGGTCGTGAAAGACCATTAAGCAAAGCCAAGGAAGAGGCCCAATTCTGGAATTTCAAGTACAAGGGGAAAGGAGGGAGGGTTAGGGAAATGGAGCATCATGTGTCCAAACGAGCAGAAGGCCGGTTTAGTTGGACCAAAGGATAGAGGGGAGTAATGTGTAGTAAAGCAGGAAAGGTAGAAATGAGCCTGGTTTGGAAGAGCTCTAAATGCCCCAGAGAGGAATTTATATTATTCTGGGGGTAATAGGGGACCACTGGAGTTTACCACATAGAGAAATGACATGGTCAGATCTGCACTTTAGGGAAATCACTGTGGTAGCTATGTGGAGGTTGTATTTGGGTAAGAAGAGACTTTAAGGCAGGAAAATCCATTGGGAGATGACAGTAATAATCCAAGCAAGAAGTACTAACAGCTTGAATTAGGATGGTGCCTTTATGAGTAGAAAGGCGAGAATGTGGGAGAGGACCCAGGACAGAGCCTCAGGATACAATCACCGGTATTGGGTGAGACCTGGATGAAGATCCAGGAAAGGAAACTGAAAAAAGGAGGAATCATACAGATAGGAGGAAAATCAGAAGACAGCAGTCCCAAAGCAGAGGGTGATCCTTACTGTCCAAAGCTACAGAAATGTCAAGAAGGATGAAAACTGATACAAGTCCATGGTTGCAGTTGAATGATGAAGCAAAAAGCCAAATTGCAGAGGGCTTAGAATCTAGGGAGGAGGGAGGAAGTACATACACCACTTTCTCAAGAGCTCAGCTGAGAAGGGGAGAGTAGATATATGACAAAAGATAAAAGAAACTGTCAGATAAAATGAGGGCTTTCTAACCATGAGGGAGGCAGTGCCATGTTTACAGGCAGCAGGGAAGCAGCCAGTTGAAAGGGATTGAATAATAGGGAGAGAATGGAGATCATGACGAACACAATCTTCTGGACAAAACAGAAGGGGAAGGGATCAAGGGTCTGTGTTGCAGGATCTACCTTGTCAAAGAGAATGACTGCTTCTTCATACAAGATGAGGAGAAGGGGAGATAGAAGAGGAACATGTCTGGGTGATGGGAGATGAGGAGAGAAAAGGGATCTCTCAGTGAATGACTGCAATATTTTCAGTGAAATATGAGGAAAGATCCTCAGCTGAGAGTGTGGGGAGGGGTGTTCTAGGAGGTTTGCAAAGAAACAAGATCTCTTGGAATAGCCTCTGCAGTGGGTGAGATAACAAACTGTTTAGGAAAATATAAAAGGATACCTTGCTGCAGTATAGACCCAGTTGAGATTATGTAGTAAATTTGTAGAGGATTCAATATGGTTTTGTAACCTTTTTTCCCCAAGTTCCATTGAGCAGTAAATAGGGTCAAAGAAGGTGGGATGCTAGGAATAATCCCAGATTGGGGCTTGTCGTGGTAGAATTTAAGCAAAGAAGACAGTGTAGATTGAACCAATTCTCCAAAGGATCTAGACACAGAAGGGAGGACAATGTGGCCAGTACAGAGGTGATGGCCAGGGAAGGAACTGAGGCATAGAAGGATTAGAGGTCCCAGAGAGTATGACAAACAGGGTTAGGGGTTTTAAGACCTATGGCTTATGGTTTTATATTGACTCCTCTATGTTCTGGTGTGTATGTGGAAATGATTTTTTTTTCTCTCTTTTTGTATTTAAGTTCAAAATGAATAAAAAAGTTTTAAAAATAAATAATAATAAACTTGGAGGGGGAAGAGATCAGTGGCTGAGAAAAAGACAAAAGGGCAAGATAGAATTGGTAGAATCTCATAATCAGATAACTTAGAATTTTAGAGCCCATGACTAAAGGCATAATCAAAGATACATGAGAAGTAATGGTGGAAAAGAGGAATAGGTCATGGGTGTTTTATGTTGAAATCCCCTGGTATAAGAACAGAAGTAAAGGAAAATACTGTGAGCTAGGCACGGAACTGATTAGAAAAGGGGGAGAATGTCCATTGATAACTTCCACCAGGCACTGTATTGGGTAATAAATCTGAATTGCTTGGACACTAAAGGAGAAGTTGCTGAAAGATGGTAGTAGAACATGAGCTTGAAATTAGCAACAGGGAGCAAGAAATATTTGAAGTTGGGGGAAAATGAGGGAAAGGGTAACCAGTGCCGGAAAGGGTGTCCAAGGAGAATATAAAGTAGTATGCCATTAGAAGAGAACGCAATTGGTAGGGATCAATGAAAGTTTAATTGAGAGGTTTCAATTGAAGTCTTAAAGAATAGGTAGGAAATTTAAGATCAAAGAAGTTTTTTAATTATAAAGCAGTAAATCCTGACAGAGAAGGGACTGGTACACTATGGTCCATGGGGTCATGAAAAGTCACACACTACTGAATTACTGTACTACAACAAATCCAGATAGCACGATGGAAGGGACAAGTAGGTCAATAGTGGAATTTGGAGATGGAGAGTAGGGCAGAGGAGAAAACCAGGAAGTCAGGAGGCTGGTTAGGATGGGGTATATATATATATATATATTGGTAGTTTGGTGTTCAGAATCACTGGAGAAAGATTGAAAGTAGACTAATTCATGAAGGAGAAAGAGAGAGGCCCAGGGAGGGAAATAAGTAGATGATTAGACTGCTTGAGTTCCTCCCCTGAGATTCCACCTTGTGCCAGGTGATGATACTATGTTCTGTGAGACCTAGGACACCCTCCTCATAGTAGGCAAAATCTAGCAGAAATACGGCCTGAGACAGTCTAATCAGGAGGCAGCAGTTGGCCATGGGGAAATAGATCTGCTCTGGAAATGACTTCTGGAGCAATGGAAAAAGGTCCAGGGGTGAAAGAGCCCAAACGTAGGTGGCAGATACCCGGATGATGGTGAGCTCACTTTCTTTCGCAATAAAGTTGCTCCTTGCTAGCTTGATTGACGTTAAGACTACATCTGTAAGTTAATTTAGATCGTATCATCATTTGGGGCATGTTGGCCCAGTGCTAAATGCTTAATAAAGATATAAATACATCATTATGAATAATTATTATGTATATAAATGTTTAATAATTATATACAGTATTAATACTATATATGTAAGTATATATTACACATCCATAATATATTTACATGATTATAAAAACAGGAAAGCTTAATAAATACTTGGTTTTATTGTTGCTGAGGATGATGGTGATAATTTATTATATTGGTGTGGCCTAGCCATGAACATTGAAAATATCTGCAATTATTCAGGTCTTCCTTTATTTCTCTAAATATTATTTTGCAACTACATTTATGTACAAGACCTATGTTCATCTTTTGTAAGCTAACTCCCAAATATTTTATATGTAATGTGTTTTTTAAATGGAATTTCTATTCCTGCCTTTTCTTCCTGGCTTTTGTTAATAATGCACAAAGCACTGAAGATTTTTTATACTTATTTTGTATCTTGCTACTTTGCAGAAATTATTAATCGTCTCAATTAGTTTCTTCATTGTCCTTTAGGGTTTTCTTGGAAGACAATCATATTGTCTACAAATACAGATGATTCCTTCCTCTGCCCTCACATGTTCTTCTGCTCTCCCAATGGCCTTCAGACAAAGTAAGGAATCTCAAAAACACCATTTCTCTCTTCTGCTATCCAGATTAGATAGCAGGGCATCCCTGAGTTTTGCACCTCCCCATTTGAAAAGCTTTCATCTGAGAGTTGTGAATTTTCTTACAAGGTAATTTTTGTAACATATTTTGTAACAAAGAAGTTTTTTTTTTTTTTAAGAGAGGAAAAAAGCAGTTGAGTAAAAAATAACCAATATATCAACTGAATTTGATAGGATGTGAAATGTTCCATAGCTGTAGCCTTCCACCTCTGAAAAGAAAGGAGGGAAGTACATTTTCTCATCCCTCTTTAGGACCAACTGAGATTCTTGATCATAAAAACTGTAGAGCATTCAGTTCCGAGATTTTTTCCAGTTGTATTACAAAGTCATTGTGTATATTTCTTTCCTGGTTCTCTTAATTCACTGCTCCAGTTCATATAACACTCCTCCAGCTCATTCAACCTTCAGGATAATTCCCATTCGGCTTCATGGGGTTCACCCATGAATGTTCTCTCTTGATTCTCTAAATGACTCTCAGAAAAGATGAGATTTCTAAAGGAGAATTGCTTTAGCCTTCCCTTTGTTCATTCCTCATAGGAATGTGTTTCTGGTTCCCCTTCCCCACCCCATTCTTTCCCATCTCCCCTTCTCTCTGTTTCAATGACCTTTATATGTTTGAGTGACTTTCATTCCCATTTATTTATTCAATTAACCCTACCCCATCCCTCTCCTTTACATATTTATTTTTGCTGATAAAACAACCCTAACTCACAGGGTGCTTGTATGAATTTCTTTTGGATGCAGTGGGGGTTAAGTGACTTGCCTAGGGTCACACAGCTAGTAAGTGACTGAGGTCACATTTGAACTCAGATCCTCCTGGCTCTAAGGTTGGTGCTTTATCCACTGCATCAACTAGCTGTTCCCTTCACAGGGTGCTAGTTAACAGAATTTAATGAGATCATAGGATCATATATTTAGTCTCTAAATCTAATCCATTTTCCCCAGCAGTCATTGTCAAATAGTGAGTCTTCCTCCAGTATGTTGGGTCTTTGGGTTTATCAAACTCTATGCCACTATATTTGTTTGCTTCTATATGTTGTATTCCACTGATCAACCTTTCTCTTTTTTTAATCAGTACCATGCTATTTTATTAATTACTATTTTTGTAGTACAGTTTGAGATTTGGTACTAATAGATCTCGTTCCTTCGTACTGTTTTTCATTATTACCCCTGAATTTTTGACTTTTTTTCCTCCAGATGAATTTTGCTAATATTTTTTCTAGTTTTACCAAATATTTTTTAGGGAGTTTGATTAGTACAGCACTAAATAAGTAAATTAATTTAGATAGTATCTGTTATTTTTGTTATGTTGGCTAGACCTACTCATGAGCAATGAATAGTTCTCCAATTATTTCTCTATTTCTATAAAGAACATTTTCAATTAGATTCATGTTCTTCCTCTCCTTCATTCTAGAAGACCGAAATGGCATCACTGTTCGTGTTAAGGTATAGTGTGTCCTACTGTAACTGATTAGAACAATATAAGCTCAGAAGGCTCTACCATAGATTGGGCACAGATAGTCCTTATGAACATTTGGAGTAGAGATGTCTCTAAATTTGTACATCTTGTGTTTCTTTTGAACTACTACAATTTTGTTTTCTTTTGCTCATATCTTTTTTTTAGTTAAATTTATTTATTTAACCTTTTACACTCATTTTCACAAAATTTTGGGTTCCAAATTTTCTCCCCATTTGTCCCATTCCCCCACCCCAATACACCAAGCATTCTAATTTCCCCTATCACCAATCTGCCCTCTCTTCTATAATCTTTCCTTTCCCTTGTCCCCATCTTCTCTTTTGTCCTGTAGGGCCAGATAACTTTCTATTCCCCATTACCTGTATTTCTTATTTCCTAGCAGCAAGAACAATACTCAACAGTTGTTCCTAAAGCTTTGAGTTTCAACTTCTCCCCATCCCTCCCTCCCCACCCATTCCGTTTGGGAAGGCAGGCAATTCAATATAGGCCATATCTGTGTAGTTTTGCAAATGATTTCCATAATAGTCGTGTTGTATAAGACTAACTATATTTCCCTCCATCCTATCCTGTCCCCCATTGCTTCTATTCTCTCTTTTGATCCTGTCCCTCCCCAAGAGTGTTCATTTCAAATTGCTCCTTCCTCCCACTGCCCTCCCTTCCATCATCCCCCTTCCCTGTTTATCCCCTTCTATCCCACTTTCCTGTACTGTAAGATAGGTTTTCATACCAAAATGAGTTTGCATTTTATTCCTTCCTTTAGTCAAATGTGATGAGAGTAAACTTCATGTTTTTCTCTCAGCTCCCTTCCTTTTCCCTCCACTAAAAGGTCTCCTACCTGCTTCTTCTATGAGAAATAGTTTACCCCATTCCATTTCCCCCTCTCTCCCCCCAATACATTTCTCTCTCATCACTTAATTTCATTTTTTAAAGATATGATCCCATCCTATTCAATTCACTCTGTGTTCTCTGTCTCTGTGTGTGTACATGTGTGTATGTATGTGTGTGTGTGTGTGTGCGTAATTCCACCAACTACCCAGATACTGAAAAGTTTCAAGAGTTACAAATATTGTCTTTCCATGTAGGAATGTAAACAGTTCAACTTCAGTAAGTCCTTTATGACATCTCTTTGCTGTTTACCTTTTTATGCTTCTTTTCATTCTTGTGTTTGAAGGTCAAATTTTCTTTTCAGCTCTGGTCTTTTATCAAGAATGCTTGAAAGTCCTCTATTTCATTGAAAGACCATTTTTTCCCCTGAAGTATTATACTCAGTTTTGCTGGGTAGGTGATTCTTGGTTTTAGCCCTAGTTCCTTTGACTTCTAGAATATCATGTTGCATGCCCTTCAATCCTTTAATGTAGAACCTGCTAGATCTTGTGTTATCTTGATTGTATTTCCACAATACTGGAATTATTTCTTTCCAGCTGCTTGTAATATTTTCTCCTTGACCTGGGAACTCTGGAATTTGGCCACAATGTTCCTAGGAGTTTCTCTTTTTGGATATATTTCAGGTGGTGATCTGTGGATTGCTTGAATACTTATTTTGCCCTCTGGTTCTAGAATATCAGGGCAGTTTTCCTTGATAATTTCATGAAAGATGATGTCTAGGCTCTTTTTTTGATCATGGCTTTCAGGTAGTCCCATAATTTTTAAATTGTCTCTCCTGGATCTATTTTACAGGTCAGTTGTTTTTCCAATGAGATATTTCACATTCTCTTCCATTTTTTCATTCTTTTGGTTTTGTTTGGTGATTTCTTGGTTTCTCATAAAGTCATTAGCCTCCATCTGTTCCATTCTAATTTATCTTCAGTGAGCTTTTGAACCTCTTTTTCCATTTGGCTAATTTTGCTTTTGAAAGCATTCTTCTCCTCATTGGCTTTTTGAACCTCTCTTGCCAATTGAGTTAGCCTATTTCTCAAGGTGTTATTTTCTTCAGCATTTTTTGGGTCTCCTTTAGCAAGGTGTTGATCTGCTTTTCATGCTTTTCTTGCATCTCTCTCATTTCTCTTCCCAGTTTTTCCTCCCCCTGTCTAACTTGATTTTCAAAATCCTTTTTGAAGTCTTCCATGGCCTGAGCCCACTGAATATTTATTTTGGATGTTAGGGATACAGAAGCCTTGACTTCTATGTCTTTCCCTGATGGTAAGCATTGTTCTTCCTCATCAGAAAGGAAGGGAGAAGATATCTGTTCCCCAAGAAAGTAGCCTTCTATGGTCTTATTTTTTTTTTCCCTTTTCTGGGCATTTTCCCAGCCAGTTACTTGAATTCTGAGATTCCTCTCCACCCTTACCTTGCCTCCAGATCCTCCCAGCTAGTGCTTGGGGGCTGAGATTCAAATGCTGCCTCCTAGCCTCAGGGCTTTCAGTGGGGGTGGGGCTGCTATTCAGTGTGAGATTAAATTCAGATGCTCAGGTGGGGACAGGGCTGCTATTCAGTGTGAGATTAAGTTCAGCACTCAGGTTGGGGCAGGGACACCTCACAGGGCTCAGTTCCCTCAGGGGGTTTATGCAGAAATCTTCAACAATGGATCTGAGCTCCTGTCTGCTTTGGGAGCCCCTGTCCTCTGCTGCCTCTGCTGCTGCCTCCTGAGGGGGCCTGAGTTTTGGAGACACCCTGCTCTCCTCTCAGCCAGCCAAATAGGCTCTTTCACTGACCTTTGGTGTCTGTGGGTGGAGGTACCTGTGTGGTCACTGGAGATTCCCTCCCTGAAGCCTGCTTGGATCTGCTCCTCTTGGTGCTGCATGGCCAAGGCAGGGCTGGGCTCTGCTCTGGGTCTGGTGCTCCACAGACCTTTGGTGTTGGTTTTTCAGGGCTCTCTGGAACAGAAATCTCCTCCACTCCATTGTTGTGTGGCTTCTGCTGCTCCAGAATTTGTTGGGAGTTCTTCTTTACAGGTATTTTATGGGCTGTGGGTTCAGTGCTGGCATATGTGAATCTTTCTACTCCACCAACCTGGCTCCTCTCCCCCACTCATATCTTTTTTGATGTGGGCACACCATGCTGGGTGGTCCTGTGCAAGTGAATATTGACCATTTTCTCATGATCTATAGATAGCTGGTTCCCATCACAGATTTCTCCATTGCCTTTTCTATCCCTTATAGCTACATTTCTTTGGTGATGATATTCTTCCAAGATTCAGAGTCATGAGGCATCACCAGGAGAAAAATCATGTTTAAAAAAGATGGACCTTTGGGTTAGGCTCCATTTGACATCATTAAGACTACTGCATTTTTTCACAAATGTAATCCATTCTCTTCCTCCTATTCAGTCCTAGATCCAAGGCAAGGTCTCTTTGCAATTCCTCTCTCAGATAGATATGGGCTTCAGCCTGTTTCCAATGAAAGAGATATCATTAAGGAGAAGTACAGCTAAAAAATAAGTGAGTGGTCATGTGGCAAGAGAGAGGAAGAAAAGATAGACAAAGAGAGCAGTAATGACATCTGTGAAAGGTAAAAAGATTTAGAGGAAAGCACATTGGGTGAATACTTGTTAGAGGATTTCTCCAATAAGAGAAAACATGCATGGCTTGTGATCTACTCCAATGAAGGGAGCAAACTATATGTATATGCACACACACATATATATGTATATATGTATGTATGTAAATGTGTATATATGTATATGTATAGGTGTATATGTATATATTAATATAAACATACATGCATATATGCACATGCATACATGTATGTGTTTGGTATATATGTATGTATGAGTATGTACATTCACATACAAACATAGACACACATATATACATATATCCTATTTTAATGTATAGTGTAAATAACATTATTTAAGAAGATATGTATTTTAATTCATTTTCACATCAAATATTATTTGTATTTAATATATGTATAATGATTATCATATTATGTATACTATAAATAAGATGACTGACCCATGAAATATTAAACTATTCTGGGAGATATTGCAAGGTTGTCCCAAAAAGAATCCCCTCACTCAGCTGTCCAACTTTATTTGCCACTGCTCCACCGTAATAAGGCTGGTGTGCCCACTGTCCCACATATATGCTTATTAGAGTCAGTAAATGGTTAGACTAAGGGAGATGGGAGTAGGGGAAAGGGCATTGGCATCAGAGGGGATGAAAAGGTCCTGAAGGTCATTTTTAAGCTGGTAAACAGATGAAGAAAACTAGAGTACTTAGAGATCAAGTGACTTGCACTGGATCACACAGCTAATTACTGTGGACCTGGAACTAGAATCCAATCCTCTTCACTCACAGTCCCATACCCTCTTGATTGTGCTATACTATCTATTTCCTCCCTCATATATACAGGGATATATACTATATACAGGGATGTCACAAACCAGAGAGATCACATAAATCCCTTTGTTTCTTCTTCCCTTTACATGCCCTTTCTATTGCCCAGGGTAACTAGAAGAGAGGCAGTGTGGTACCTTGCAAAGAGTACTCTTCTCCTCAGATCCAATGATCTAGCCCTAACCTTTCTCCTGATCTAACCTATTCTCACATCTTCAATCACCTACTGCAGAGATGTCAAAGGGCAGCTAGGTGGTGCAGTGGATAGAGTACCAGGTCCAGAGTGAGAAGAATCAGGGTTCAAATCTGACCACAGACATTTACCAGCTGGGTGACCCTGAGTGAGTCACTTAACCCTATCTGCCTCTGTTTCCTCATCTGTAAAATGAACTGGAGAAGGAAATGACAAACCACTGCAGTATCTTTGCCAAGAAAACCCCAAAGGGGGTCACAAAGAGTCAGACACAAAGGACAAAAACAACAAAAAAGAGATGACAAACACTGGAAGGAGGCTATGTTACAATGGCAACATTTCCCAGTGAGGCTGAGTCAGATTGAAATGTAACTGGGAAACATTTTTAAAATAAATAAAAATATAACAAAACATAGTTAATGTCGATATGTGGTTTTCTAAGTCAATATATGCCTGCAGGAATCCTTATATATGGTTTACTGTCTCTATTTCCATGTGAGTTTGACATCATTGGTCTACTGGACCTCTCAAACTAGAAGTCATATAGAAATCTTAAACTTAACATGTCAAAAACAGGACTCATCATCTCTGCCCCTACTCCCCTCCCCCATCCTTTCCCTCTTTCCAACACTACAGAGGACCCTACCTTTCTCCCTCTCACAAAGTTCACAAAGTAGGGGCTAGTCAGTCAACAAGCCCTGATTAAGTACCAGGCACTGTGCTAATTGCTGAGAATACAAATATAAGTAGAAAAACATCCTTGCCCTCAAGGAGCTTATATTCTAATGGACAAAAACAACAGATGAAAAGAAGCTGAAAAGGGGAGGAGGGAAGCAAAGTGCCCAGGTGGAGCACGGCAGAGGAAGTTCAGAATGCAGCCTAGAGAAGAATGAAAAGATCCTGAGCAGCTCTCCTAAAAAAAGGGGGGGTGGGGTTAAGAAGGAACATCCAATCAGAGGGAAAGGCAGCAGGGGTGGAAGATTCCCCCTCCCCCCAAGATCCTTCCATCTTTATTTTTCATGTCAACTCATGCAAAACATACTTTCATATTATTCATGTTGCAAAGCAAGAAAAATGAAGGGAAAATACACCTCAATCTGCACTCAGGAACATCGGTTCTTTCTCAGGAGGTAGAGTGTGCTTTCTCTTATCATGAGTCCTTTGGAATTGTGTTGGATTATCGTATTGATCAGAATAGCTAAGTCTATCAAAGTCGATCATCACACAGTGTTACTGTTACTGTATACAATATTCTCCTCATTTCATTTTGCATCAGTTCATGTAAGTCTTTCTAGGTTTTTCTGAAATCATCCCCCTTGTCATTTCTTATACAACAACAGTATTCCATTACAATTATATACCACAACTTGTTTAACCATTCCTCAAATGATGGGCATCCCCTTAATCTCCAAGTCCTCGGCACTTCAAAAAGAAAAAGCTACTATAAATATTTTTGTACATATAGGTCCTTTTCCCTTTTCATTAGTCTCTTTGGGATCAGACCTAGTAGTGGTATTACTTGGATCAAAGGATATGCAGCTTTACAAACCTCTGGGCATAGTTCCAAACTATTCTCCAGAATGGTTAGACCAGTTCAAAACTCCACCATCCGTTTGTTAGTGCACTTATTTCCACGTCCCCTGGATAGAGAGTATTTCAAGTGTGTGAATTGCAAGGCTATAGTGAACTTCAGGATGTTTCTTCGTTTTTATACATCCCTTCTCATCCTCCCCAATGCAAGCCCTCATCACCTCACTCCTGTCTGTAATAGTCTTTGGTTGGCATCCCCACCTCAAATTTCTCTTCACCCCTGTCCCTTGTCCACTTAAGCTATCAATGTTATCTTCTTAAAAGTGCAGGTCTGACAATCTCTCTCTCTCTCTCTCTCTCTCTCTCTCTCTCTCTCTCTCTCTCTCTCTCTCACACACACACACACACACACACACACACACACACATACACACACACATATTATTCAATAAACTCCAATGGCTCCCTATTATTTCCAGGATCAAATACACAATCTGGCCCCTTCCTACCTTTCCAGCTATCTTACATTTTACTCTCACACATGAACCCTATAATCCAGTGATCTTTGTCTCCTCATCATTCTTCAAATAAGACACTCCTATGTCTGGATGTGCCTGGATATCCCCTCCCTCCTTATCTCCACCTCAGGGCTTCCCTGGCTTCCTTCAAGTCCCAGCTAAAACTCCATTTTCTACAAAAAAAACCCCAAATCTCCCTTAATCCCTCTGGGATTACCTCCAAGTTATCCTGAGTACATACATACATACATACACATGTATATCTTGTTTGTACATAGTTATTTGCATGCATATCAGATCATGAACTCCATGAAAACAGTGCCTATCCTTGCATTCCTTTGTATTCCCCAGCCCTTGGCACAGTGCCTGGCATACAGTAGGTGCTCAATCAATACCTGTTGACTGGCTCAGGTCAAAGGATCTGGGTTCATATCCTACATCTGCTGCTACCTGTGTGGCCTTGAATAAGTCACTTAACCTTGATTAGTTTCTGTTAAATGAGAGGATAGACCAGGGGAACTCTAAGGTCACTCCCAATTCAATCTATAGCCTTACAAAGGGGAAAATTATTCTTCTCTCTGCATTTTCCCATTTTGGGACTAAGTGAATGGAGAGATAAACTACATCATTTGTAAGCTCTCTCACAGCTCTGAGGTTCCATTATTCTAGGAATAAATTTTATATAAATCCTGTTTCAAACCCTAATAGCTTTAGAATTTTGATAGGAAAGACAATCACACACACACACACACACACACACACTGCCTTTAATTTTTATTTTCTTCTGTTCCTTCCCCGGAAAGGAGGTGATGTCTGAAATAGAATGTGGCACTTACTGAAAATCAGCCTGGGTAGCTTGGGTATTTCATTGATATGTATAATGGGGGAAGGTTATTCAAGTTCATTTATGCCAAGAATTTCAACTGACTTCTTATATCTTGGTGTTAATTAACCCAAGGAATTTAAATATGATGCATTAGGACAAAACAATTCTAAATGCTTTAAGAAAAATTAACTGTAACCGAACTTGAATCTAGTTGAACATCAGGAAATATGAACACTGACATTATAAAAAAGTAAACCGAAAATAACATTGACATATTGAGCACTGGCCTGCTATGGCCCTCCCTTAGTAAGGAAAAGCTCCCTCCTGAGAGATGATGGGTACCATTATGGAAGTGGGAAAAGATAGTTGGAGTGCTTATGGCAGGTAAAGAGAGGAAAGTGAATTCAAAAGGGATTGTAGAATAGAAAAAGTACAAATCTTCTTTGCACCAAGAATAACATGTGGAGACTGAAGAGGGTAGGGGTAGGAGTAGGGAGAAAGCACAGAGAAAGAGAGGAGGATGAAGAGGATGCTGATCCCCAGAAAGCTAGCTACTGATTCCCCAAATAAGACTGGTCAGTAACTGACTTTTCCTCTTGAGCAAGTCTCATATTGTCACATATTGTCCTTTCTCCCTTTAAGACAACTTTATGCACCAGCTACAGCAGTATATGAATGGTTATATTCAGTGTCCTTAAGTCAGACACTTCAGGTGTGAGACTTGTAGCCCAAGGTGATCTCACACTGAAGACACCAATTTTCTTTCTTGTTTATAAAAAGAAAGTGGCAAAAGCAGAGGACAGTGCAGAATTGTGCTGAGTCAAGGCTAAGAGCAGCCAACAAGATTGTGAGCCAGGGTCAGAATTCACAAGTGTTGCAGATATAGGCCTGCAAGATAGATTTTCCAAAATGTTAATACTTAATCCACATATTATACTGAAGTGACAAATGGATTTCCTCTTCTAGCAGATCTTTGCATGTGCAATATTTGTGCTTTAATGATGGTTCCCACCCCACCCCCCAGTCTCAGGATTTCACAGTTAATCATGAAGCTGGTGACATACCAGTAACCCACCCCTATCATACACTCTTTCCAGGAAGAAAAAAAAAAAGGAAGAAATTACAGGAGAAGAGTGTGTGTGTGTGTGTGTGTGTGTGTGTGTGTGTGTGTGTGTAGGACAGAGAGGTGGGGGGGAGAGAGAGAAAGAGGGAGGGAGGGAGAGAGAGAGAGAGAGAGAGAGAGAGAACAATTCAAAAAGTCAATGCTTCTGTGTTGATCAGTAGTGGAATCAGTCCTAGCCTGGATGAGATTGGGAGAGAAAGAAAAAAAAAAGGAAGGAAGGAAGGAAGAAAGAAAGAAAGAAAGAAAGAGAAAGAAAGAAAGAAAGAAAGAAAGAAAGAAAGAAAGAAAGAAAGAAAGAAAGAAAGAAAGAAAGAAAGAAAGAAAGAAAGAAAGAAAGAAAGAAAGAAAGAAAGAAAGAAAGAAAGAAAGAAAGAAAGAAAGAAAAGAAAGAAAATACCCTCAATCTCTGTCCTCAAAGCCCAAGTGAAGTTTCACAGAGCTGAGAAGCAGTACTAGGTTTGGAAGTAAAGGCCCTAAGTTCAAATCCCACCTCTGAAACTTACTGGTTTTGTGACTTTGAACAAACTGTTTAATGTCTCAGTTTAATCTATTAAATGGAAAAACATTGGATTGAATATCCTCAAAGGTCATTTCCAGCTCTAAATCTATCATTCCTATCAGTTAGTCAGCAAACTTTCGGTGTTCACCAAGTGCTAGGCTCTGTGCCAACTGCTAGTGATGTAAAGGTTAAGCAGGCTCTGCCCTGAAAGGGTTCATATTCTAATAGGGGTGCCAGTATGTAAGTAGGCATATATAGTGGATTTTCAGAGTGTAGGGAAGGCAATCTGAAAGGGAAAGCACCAAAAAAGGGAGAGATCAGGAAAGTCCTCCTGCAGAAGGGGAATCTGGATCTAAGTCTTGAAGGAAGTCAAGGAAACCCAGAAGTGCCAAGTACTCAGCTGACTGGCCATTACAAAGACCTCCAGCCACCATACACCACAACACATTGAATTGGGGGTGAGATAACAAGTTTCTTTCTTTCTTTTTCTAAAATAATGTCTTTTGTCACTCTTAAAGTTGACAAGTACTGAGAAATATGAGCATTTCCATACACACACACAAAAAAAACTCACAGAAAAAAGAGAGCATGTACATGAAATGCAAATCTCCATTATTTGCGGCTTTTTTAAAAAGTATATAATCCATTCAGCATGTTAACCCCAAACTGTCCAGCTTGTCTGTGTTCCAGACCTCCTTCTGTGGTCCTGTTCCGTTCACTTTCATGTTTTATCGATGTCTTCATCATTCTTTTTAATCTGCCTCACCATCATTACCCCCTCTTGCCCGAATTCTCCCCAGTCCCAAACAAGCTGTAATCAGTAAGTATAGTCAAGCAAAACAAATCTAACCACTGGCTAGGTTTGCAAACATAGGTCTGATTCCTCACCTCCAGTCCATCGCCTGTGTCAAGAAGTAGGAAGCATGACTCCCCTTCTGTCCTCCCACACTTATTTCTGATTTGTGATGAGACCCTCACTCAGGCAAGCACAAGCACATCCCTTTTCCACATAAAGTGGGTGTAAGTAATAAATCTCCCTCACTCCGTTGTTCTCCCTCTTCCTTCATTTTATTACAAGGTGACCTCTGTCAAGGAAAGAGACTGTGCTTCCTACTCACCTCTGACTCGAGGCTAATGCATGAGGGTGCTGGGACCAAGCCTTTCACTTGGACTTCAAGGCTCCTTCACTACAAAAACTCCAGTCTTCTCCCCATCCAAGCTGCCCATTGGCCCCCACCATTGATGTGGCATCTAAAAATCTAGTCCTTTTCTCCTATGTCCTCTATAAAACTAAACCCCTTCAAAGGAGAGACTATGTTGTGTACCAACACCTGACTTGAGAATATCCTATAGATTCCAATGGTCAGTTAAACACTGGCTGCCTGTGCCATGATTTACTATAAGGTTGAAATTTTCTTCCCCATCCTATGTCCTTCCTGTTCTAAGCTGTAACCAAGCTGTCTTATTCTGAGGGTACGATTCGATGGCAAGTATATGTTTGGTTTTTTTCCCCCTACCATCCCCTTTCTTCTCTCTCAGAAGGATTATGTTCCCAACTATCTTATGGATTAAATATTTGTTGTGGTTTTTTTTTTTTTTGTGGGCTGTGGAAACTAATCTCCTTTTATAACGTTTCTGTGGGAAAATGCATTTTCCCTTCCAAATTATTCTTACAAGTTCACTTTTAAAATACAAATCTATTTAGATTTAGAATTTTTTGTCAGGTAGAAATTTCTAGTATTTCTTAGACATCAACCTACCATGCTTATTACATAATAGACACTAATAATTCCTTGTAATAAATGAATGAAAACTCCCCAAGATTGGCAACATTCTGTGTGATTTTGCTAGAGGAATAGGGCTAGAGTTGAGAAAGACAGAATTTAGAAAATAAAAATGATCCTTCCAGAGGAGTAAGAACCACCTGAATGGCTGAATGCTCTCCATGCTGATCTCTTATACCTGTCATTGGACTCCAAGCTCAGAAATGCCACCTCCCCCAGCCCCAGGCTTTGAGGACCTTTTTAATGTACCTGCTCCACACAGGATCACAACTAATTCCTTCAGAGAAAGTCAGTAGTCCCTTCACTGCCCTGCTAGTAAATCTTTTTGTCCCCATGCCCCACTTTCCCCACCTTCCCTCTCCCCAGAGCAGAGTGACCAGATGACCCTCGGTTGATGCATTTTGTGCAGTTTTTGCTTGCTTTTCAGGTCTTTTTTGGGAGGGGGCAGGTTGTTTGGTCCTCTAGCATGGACAGAAAAATGAATCCTCCCTCTGTACAGGATGCTATCATTTGTTCCAAGCCTCCCCTTGGTAGATTAGGGGAACCACATACAGCCATCATTTCCCCCAGGCAGGTTATCTGTTCCCTAAGAGGATTGTAACACATATTCCATCACACCAACCTTCTAGTGGTAGGAATGACACCCTGGGTAGTAGGTCCGCACTGGGATAGGATCAATCACTCTGTCCTCTGGGTTCTTTGCATGCTTAACATTACAGTGTCTGTACAAGTCTTTGTCTGTCTCCTACCTCTCTCTCTCCCTTCACTTCTCCCTTCCCCCATCCCAATCACTTCAACTTGCAACAATAACGATAACTCGATAAATCTCCCTTGTTTTGGAGCTACACATTAAGGATTAATTTAAAGACTTTCTTTTCCTCATAAGCCTAACGTTTTGGGAAGAAGGATTTTACTGTGCATTTCAATGGGGCATTTGTCATCTCATACCCAATCTTTAGAAATTTCTCTCCTTCAAATCATCCTAGCCTAGAAAGACTGCCTTGTCACACACATCAAACCTGATCCTCCGGACAGCTCCGAGAGCAGCAGTCCTTTGGAGGATCAAGAGGCATTAATGACTGAGGCAGTCAGACAAAACCAGTGTTGCTGGTCCACACGAGCCAGGATTCATGGGTACAGCTGGCTATAGAATAGCCATAGTGCCAGGCGGGTAAGGGGAGCCAGCCTTCTCCTCACTGGTGTCACTCTGGTGCTAGGTCTGCCAAAGCCACAGGAGAGGAACTACCTACAAAGCTCAGGATACTGCTCCTCACCAATTTCTTAAAGAAGCTAGATTCTCTTCGACTCCAGTTCTTAAGGGAACAGTTATATGGACAGCCTTCAAAGGCTCCCTATTTCTCTTCATAGCAGAACTGAATTACAAAGCTCGGAACTCAAATATAATAATATGCATTGCTCCTACGTATACTTTCCACAAAGTACTTTCTCCACAACTTTATCCTCATTTTACAGATGAAAAAACTGAGGCTTAGAAAGGTTGAATGAGTGTCAGAGTCAGGTGTTCTAACTCTGTTGCTCAGTCATCTCAGTCATATCTCACTCTTCATGAACCAACCCATTTGGGGTTTGCTTAACAAATATACTGGAGTGTTTTGCCATTTTCTTCTCTAGCTCATTTTACAAATGAGGAAACTGAGGCAATCAGAAGTTAAATGACTTGCCCAGGGTCACACAACTAGGAAGTGTCTGAGGCCAGATTTGAATTCATGACTCCAGGCCCAGCATTCTGTGAACTATGGTGCCACCTAGCCATCCCTTGTTCTAACTCTGAGTCCAAGGCTTTTTCCACCTAATCCACATCACAAGGTTATCACAAGAATCAGATAGCAAAAAGTATGCAAAATGATTTGCAACCATAAAGTGTTACATAGATATGAGTGATTAAGGCACTGTGTGTTGGTTGTGTATGCCAGTAGAAACTAAGCTCCTTAAGAGACTTAGCTTGTATCCTTCAAGATTGAGGTCAAATATCAATTCTGCAAGGATTCTCCTGCCCAATCCACACCCCTCCAAGTATCTCTCCCAATAAGGTTGCCTCCCATCTACCCTACCTATGTGCAAGAGTATGCCTACAAATACTTAACCACCAGCTCTGAGACAAAATTATACACCGGACCCATCTAAAAGTTTAATCTGCATCCTTAACATTTTCTCCACCATTTTCAAGAAAATCCACAAAAAACATCAAGCCCTGATTGGTAGCATTTGCTGATTTTTGAGTTATAAATGCTCAGACTGGAAAATTTAATAATCTTCTCAGGCTAGTGTGAATCCCTGCTTACAAATACAATTATTTGTATTTTTTCCCCATTAGGATAAAAGTTCCTTGAGGGTAGGGGCTATTTTGCCTTTCTTTGGATGTCTGTCTTAGTACTCAATAAATACAGGATGATTAAAATTCTGTTTCTCTTCAAAACTGTGTGTTCATCCTTCATCACCAAAGAAGACCATGCCATCAGAGAAATGATGACATGACTTGCACATGACATTGTTTTGAGTGAGGGAGGGCTGTGCAGGTCACCACGCTCACTTCTCCTCCAGAGCCATCTGAATCCAGGGACCAGATATTCATCAGGATGACTGGAGATGACCCAGGACATGGTAAACACTCATTGGCCTGCATTGCCTTGAAACAATGAATCAAAAATATTCATTAAACACCTACATTATGGGAGGAGAAACTCTGAGAGTCTTCCCCTCCCAGACTGATTCTTTTGTGAAGTCAAACCAGGCCATCTTTTGCCTCAACTCTTACCTGGTCTTTAATCACTGGACAGGTGTTGCCTCAGACAAACTGAGACCTGGGAAAGACCTTTGCTTTCCAAGGCCAAGGTCTACCTCTGTATCTGGGACCATGGCCAGTCATCCTGACCTATATCTTGCCACTGGTCTCTGATGATACTGGAGGAGATAGTGAGGCTGGTGACTTTGCACTGCTCTGCCTCATTTAAATCCTATTCACTTGCAAGTTATTGATGTCACTGGTTCTCACTGAGCATGAAGGATGAATGGCCAAAGAAATAACTACACACCAGGTGCTATCTAAATGTTGTGGCCAAAATTAAACAGTTCCAAGCCTCAAAACCCCAAATTCTCTTAGGGAAAACAATATATTTATAAATACAGATATGCAATATATACACAAAATAAATTCAATGTCATGTGGGTGGGCAGCTGAATGAAGGAGGAAAGGCTTCATGTAAGTTAGGCAGATAGTGTTTCTGCTGAGTTTTGAAGGAAGTAAGGGTTCTAAAAGATGGAAATGAGAAGGGAGTCATATTCCTGGCATGATGGATGGTGGATAAAAACATGGAGATAGGAGATGGTCTACCATGTGAGCAATAGCCAGTTGTGGTTAATAAATATTTAGCCACTGCCAGCATGCAAGTTTGTAGGAAAGTACGTGCCATGTTTATGGGGGACATACTTTGTCATTGCATTTACCAAGCTAGTTCTTTAAATGCCTTTGCTTTGCATTGTGTTCTCTGGCTCAGAGTGGTCAAACGTAGGGGCCATGTGGTCCCCAACACTTCCCATGGGTGCTGTACCAGATCCAGATGTGATTGGGAAATATTTAACAAAACAAATAAAAATACAATAAAGCATAGATATATTACATTTCAAAAATAAGTCAATATGCAGCCCACTGGGATCCACATGTGTGGTTTAGTGGCCTCTTTTCTATTTGAGTCTGGCATTGCTTGAAGTAGAAAAGGTAAAACACATTGGTGAGGGTTTATGAGCTATGACTTTGAATGCATGCAGACCCACCAACTACTTCAAACCCAGTGGACCCATTGTGCTGCTAAGGGCAGAAAGGCGGGCAACAGTATTTTCAGGTGCTTCATATCTAAATGTAAGTTCTGCAGCCAGCTGGAGCTTGAGAGAAGCAAACGTTCAGTTTTCAGCGTGAGCATTTACACCTTGGTGACCAGCAAATGTAACTGATGGTCTTAATATTTTTTTAATTTTCTAGACTTAAGAAAATAATGAAGAAAATTTTTTTAATGCAGATTAAGCTTAAATATGTGTCAAGCACACATTCCCCCAACCCCATCCACTACCTCTGAGAAAGCCAGTTTTTTAAACCATATTCCTGGTTACTTATCAAATGAGTGACTAAATGGTAGAGGACTGAGCCCTGGACTTGGAGTGAGAAAGACCTGAGTTCAAATTCTGTCTCCAATCCTTACTAACTGTGAGCATCTGGACAAGATATTTAACCTCTCTCAGCCTTCATTTCCTCATCTGTAAAATGTATTAACAATAGCACCTACAACTCACAGTTTTGTTAGCAGACTTTGAACACTTTCACTATTTCCCATGCCTAGAATATTTTCTCTCCTAATTTCCACCTATCAGCTTTCCTGACTTCCTTCAAGTACTGAAAATGGAAATAAAGTACCTGAAAGCACTGAAGATGATATACAATCCTGTCTTGTACAAGAAACCTTTTCTGATTCCCCTTAATTTTAGTACCCTCCCTCTGATGATTATCTCTGATGTATCCTATATTTATCTGTGAAGGATGCCTATTAACTTAGTTTTGAAATGTAATACTATCTATATTTTATATATTTTTTAAATTTTGTTAAATATTTCCCAATTACATTTAATCTGGCTTGCCTTTCTTTGCCTCCCAAGCACTTAGTATGACTCCTGACACATAGTAGGTGCTTGATAAATGCTTATTGACTGTTGGCAAATGTAAAGCATCTTGTTAACCTTAAAGCACCATGTGAATACTAGCTATTATTATTAACAATAAGTAACACTGAGCTAGGCAATGGAGATTCAAAGAGAAGAATATAACTACTACCCATAATGAATTTACAAGCCATGAATTGGAATAAGTAGAATGGAATGGGTAAAAGGAAGATTCCGATGAGGAGATATCAAGGTAAAGGAAGCCTTCCGGGGAGGTAACTTCTGAACAAGGCCTCAAAGGAAGAAAAGAATTTCAATTGTCAGTGATAGAAAATAATAAAATAATAAATACTAAGAGGGAGAAATTCATCTGAAGAACAGCTCGGAGTCTAGATTGGCTATTGGGTTGAGTATTCGAAGGATTAGACTTGCTCTTGTTGGCTAGTCCTCTAGCCTTGTCTGACTCTCCATGATCCCTTCTTGGGGTTTTCTTGGCAAAAATATTGGAGTGGTTTGTCACTTCCTTCTCCAGCTCATTTTGCAGATGAGGAAGCTGAGGTACTCAGAGTTAAGTGACTTGCCCAGGGTCACACAAGCAAGTAAATATCTGAAGCTGGATTTGAACTCATGGAGATGAGTCTTCCTGACTGCAAACCAAGCACTCTTTTCATGGCTTCACCCAGCTGCCCCCAGGGTTACAATGAGAGTTATTAAATTAATTATTGGAAGACCTATTTTTAAAACATAAAGCCATGAAACCAGTCATATATCAAGGTATTTTTAATACCTTCCTTTTTCTCTTTGGTGTTAAAGTTGAGATAAACAGATAAATAAGCTTACAGGTCTCATACATGTATGCCACCACCAATCAATATTTATTGATTTCCATGTCTAGGGGATATACAAAAGACCCAAAAGACACATTCCCTGTCCTTAAGGTGCACATGATCCAAGACTGAAACATATTCTCATATGTTCCCATTAACATAAAATATTGACTTGACCTGAAGATAGATATGATCAATAACTACAGTGTACAAGAGAGGGAACATGGTCCATGCATGGTAACATGGCATAGCAAAAAGTACTGGACTGAAGGTCAACAGATCCAATTCTTCCACTAATTTGTGATACGGATTTGTGTAATTAACTCAATAAGTCAGCATCCTCATCTATAAAATGACAGGGTTGGACTTTTCAGCCCTTTTCAGCACCTCATGGGTCTGACTCTTTATGACACCATCTTGGGACTTTCTTGTCAAAAAATACTGGAGTGGTTTGTCACTTCTTTCTCAGTTCATTTTACAGATGAGGAATCTGAGGCAGTCAGGGTTAAATGACTTGCCCAGGGTTGCACAGCTAGTAAGATTTGAACTCAGGAAGGTGAGTCCTTCTAACTTCAGGCCCAGCACTCTATACACTGTGCCTTCTACCTGCCCTTAGTGCTAGACTAGATTATCTCTATTGTTCCAGTTACAAAATTTACAACTCTTATTAATTATAAAGATAAGCAGATAAAAAATAAGTAAGAAATCTACAGTTTCCAGAGTTCATTATTATTTGTTGGCTAAAGGGAAAGGACTAGTACTAGAAGTTTGTCATTCCTCTACAATCTTGGGCAGTTACTGCATATGATCATGGAAGGACATTCTGGAAGATGCCTCAGAATTAACTTGATGGCCAGTCCCATTCCGGTCTCCCCTCCCCCAACCCTAATACTTTCATACAATTGAAATCTGCCTAAAACTAGAATCAAGAACAGCCCTAAAGACAAAAACAAGTCACAAAAAAATGGTAAGGTGGATTTTGAATATATATTTGGGGAGGGGAACAGAGAGGGTATTTTTACTCCTTTGTTTCGGTAAAGGTCGTTTATAGGCTGTGTTTGTACATGTACATTTTGGGGGATTTTTTATAGCAGCTCTGTATCTGTAGCTGTATCTATATGAGTCAGCCAGGTGGCACAGTACATAGAGCACTAGGCCTGAAATCAAGAAGACTCATCTTTCTGAACTCAAATCTGACCTCAGACATTTACTAGTTGTATGACCCTGGTCAAGTCACCTAACCTGTTTGCCTCAATTTCCTCATCTGTAAAATGAACTGGAGAAGGGAATGCAAACCACCCTAGTATTTTTTGCCAAGCGAACCCCAGGTGGGGTTCTGAAATGACTCAACAATTGGAGAGGGGCAACAGAGAGGGTATTTTCATCCGTTTGTTTCAGAAAAGATCATTTATAGTCTGTGTTCTACATGAGATGTGGGTATTTTTTTTAATATCAGTTCTATATCTATACCACTTCTTACTCCCCAGTGGGCTTGTTCTCTTAGTCATAGACTGATAATCAATCACTGTGTTCATTCTGTGCAGGTCCATTCCCAAAAGCCACAAAACCCCTCAATCTAAAGTCTCAATTTTATCCCCTTCCTCCAAACTTACAATAGCGAGAGGCAATGCACTATAGTGGATAGGGAGCTGGCCTTGAAGCCAAGAAGGCCTAGGTTTGATGCCCACTTGTAATGGGTCCTGGCTTAACCTCTAGGAGGCCACTCTCTAAGACTACAAACTTCAGAGAAGATACTGCCCTGCACTGGTAGAGAGAGCTTTCACATCAGAGTCCCCACTGTCCATGAAATCACAGATGTGGTCCCTGCCCATTTATCTATACATAGGGCTCTGCTGGATTCTCACAACAACCCTGTGAGGCGCTCCAGGGACCAGTATCCCCACATTTCAGAGAGGACACCTTGGGCTCAGAAAGGTTAGGTGACTTATTCAACCTTGTATAGCTAGTACTGGGCAGAGTAGGGGGCTCAGACCTGGTCCTGTTGAACACTCCAATGTTAGGGCCCTTTTTATTACACAAAGTTGTGTCTAATCAGTGAATGAAACATACAATGGAAACTACAGTTATCCCTTCCACATCAGAGAGGTTAGGGATGTGCCCTTCCTTCCTCCCCCCTTCCCTACCATGATCTGGAAAATCCATGTAAATTTCTTGGCCCTCCCTTTGTACCAGAGAACTCTGAATTTTTTCTTTCTTTAATGGAATGTTTTCAGTACCTTACTGTAAAATTTGGGTTGAATATTTGGTCATAGGCTTTGTGTCCTCTGGTAGCTTTGGGGTCATCTAAGCTTCCCTAAAACTCCCCAAAAATTCCTATTAAATTTCTTATACTGACCTACGATATATCTAAACCACCCTAGAAGAGATAACTGTATATTCCCAATCTCTCTCTCTCTCTCTCTCTCTCTCTCTCTCTCTCTCTCTCTCTCTCTCTCTCTCTCTCTCTCTCTCTCTCTCTCACACACACACACACACACACACACACACACACACACACACACACACACACACACATCATAATCACATACTGGGGAGAACCCCTTCCAGGTGTTGTTCTAGCTCTCCAGCTCTTAGCGACATCTAAGGCTTCTTAGAAATGCACGGTGGGTGCTGAGATGCTCAGAGGGAGGGGTTAGGTGGGTATAAAAAAGGGGAAGGCATTTTCGCCTTTTTTATTTGGAAGCAGCCTCACACACTCATGCTAAAGGTCCGTGTACTGCTGCCGCGGGACTGCCGAGGCTCCCAGCGAGAGCCTGCTCCCTGCTCCGTCTCTGCGTGAACCGCTGCGGAACCAGTTTCTGCTTCTAGCGGGGTCAGTGAGCACAGATCAGCCGTGTGTTTGAATGCCAAAAACATTTAATGACTTAAAGAGATCAAGATCTATGGCTTCAGCATTTTCTGGGAAGCAGTAATTCAGCGAGCTGTGGAAGGGTCTCAATTGGCCGTGCCCGGGCTGGCCTCGGTTGGAGGATTTATGCTGAATGCGCTTTACAACCTGAATGTATCCTGGGATCGCGGCTGATGGGATCCCCCTGATCTGAGGTTCTCTCTCATGGACATCATTCGCATGGCTGCCAAGTCCTGCTCGCTCCGAGGGAGAGTCTTCCATTTCACATTAATTATAAAGCTATTTTCCAAGCATTTCTCCCCATAATGAAGGGCTTATCACAAAGTCTCAATGAAACATTAAAAATCTAGCTGGCCATCTTTTTTCTTTAATACATCCTGCCTACTCAATCTGTATCTTTTATTACTCTTAGTATGCTCTAAGCAAAAAATGCGTCTGGAAACATAGGATCACTTGTCTAAGGTGTACAGAAGGGCTGGTGAGAGTGGGGGTAGCAAAAAAAATAGAATGCCTCCCCTTTCTTTCTCCCTCCCCCTACTACCACCAACGTTACTCTTCGCTCCTCTAACACAACATCAACCGGTTTGGCCTTTGATGATTAGGGTAGGAGAGAAAGGAGTGCTGGAAGACATGAAGAAGGCATATGAGGGCAAAATTTGAGGACGGGGAATATAAGAAAAGACTGGGACTCATCAAATAATAAGAACTCTCTTACTCTCACCATACTTCAAGTATTCCCTATGGGGTATATAGATTTCTCCTGTTTCGTTCATTTATTTATCATTTATTCATTCACTTATTCAGCAAAAATGTCATTGAAAGATCAGAGAAAACAAGAGGAGTGCCACAGGAGAGAAGGGTAACTGTTTTTTCCTATATGTTTCTATAGGGAGGGTTCTATGTGTAAACCCTCCAAAGCTCTGGACTGAAGCAGCGTCCAGTCTCAAAGAATGATCCAAAAGAAATGATCCAACCAGAGTTTATGCAAGGAAATCTGCAGTTATGATCATGTTGGCTAGGTTTTCACCCTTATGGATAAAAGGGGTCCTCAGATCCTATGAAAGCACTAAAGGTAACAAATACATAACCGAAAAAGGGCAGTCTTTTATGCCCACAGGAAACAAATACATTACAAGTGGTTCACTCAACAGATACCACAAAATACTCGAATATTCACATTAGTTCAAAAGTTCCCCTGGAAAGGAAATTGAACTCAAAGTTGCCAGCACGGTCACATCTTGACATTCCAGAAAAAATCTTTCTTCCCCATAGTCTTTCCAAGACTCTGAGTATCACTTTGCAATTTGGACTCTCCCAAGAAGGTACTTTGAAAGTACTGAATAGGTAATTCTACTTCCCATTGGATCTATATTATTCAAATTAATCACTCATAGTAATGGATGTGGTGTGTGTGTGTGTGTGTGTGTGTGTGTGTGTATGTAGAGGGAGGGGCAACATCTTGATCTCTTACCCCTCACAGATAATGACTTTAATTCCCTTGCGTGTGGGGGACATGTGGGCAATTTTCTCAGTTCAAGAGATACGCTATTCAGAACCACCACCACCACCACCAAGTCAGTTGCCTAATTCTTGAATTTAGGAATACTCACTGGGGAATAATTAAGACTAGTGCTACCCAAAAATAGTCTCCCTTGCCTGCCTAGAAGACTAAACTCTGGGATCACTCTGGAAATCAAAATCCCCTCTCCTCTACCCGAAAAGTTGGGGTTCATAAATATTGTGCATGAACATCTGTCTCAGGCCTTGTAGGCAAATGTGAGGGCTTCTGCAGGAATTCTTGATACCCTGCCACTGTTCCATCTGCTGCCATCTTTTGACTGGAAAAGTCCATTCTCAATTATCTCTCTGTTCTGTGCCCTATATTCAGAAGGGGAAACAAAGACAGGAATCCAAAGTTCAAGAACTCTCAGACCATCTGAGCAAAGACATACAGTTTTCTATATATTTATGCTGCAAGACTTCATTATCTATTCCAGAAGGTGGGGTATAGTGAGAGAGAAATCTCCTTCCCTATTCCCTCAGTATTGCAGAAGAAATACACAAGGGAAAAAATGATGGAAATGGGCACAAAAAACAAAATGAGCAGTTCTGTAGGTTCACTTTTATAAACCATCACAAAGTGGGGGCCCCTCCCACTAAAACTCATCCTATCCTCTCAGGCATCCTAATCAATCAAATCATCTTGGGGGCAGCCCCAGTCACTGAAACCCATGCCCTAGAGAGTATCAAATGGCAGCTCCAAACAACCAATTCATCTTCTTATACAGGGTTACCTTTTGTCCTTTTAAAAAGGTGTCCATGTGCATGTTCATATTTAATTGGAATAGAAGTAAGCTCACCAAATGATGGCGGAGAGAAAACTCAGCTATTCTTGCATCTGTAATAGGAACTATAATACAAGTCATCCTCACGACTAAGTGATGATTTTGGAGCTTTATCTTTGTACTTCTGCAAGTCTGGTGCAAAGAAAAGCAGAAGGTAAAAAGGGGGAAAACATGTCTGCGGATGCTGCATGTGGATTTCTTTGTCATACCCATACCCCGTCACATCCCAGGGGATCTGGGACCTCAAGAGTTTACCTTTCCTCTTCTGATACATACAGAAGGTAGGAGCCAGTGTTGAGACTTGACTTTTATATTCATTCCTGATTAAGATTCAGTGTGGTTATATTTTCAAACACCCTAGGAAGTCCTCAAACCTTCTTTAATTGGAGTGGCAGTGGCTGATTCCTGATCTCTCAGCATTCGTCAAGGAAATCAGCACTGGTGGTCTTCTTTAATCAGGGATAGGGGTTAAGTTCTTATCCCAGTGTTTCTAATTTTTCTAGGTTGACCTCAGAACCAGGACTAGACAATACTTATATCAACGGGCAAAGAGAGAGATAAAAGAGTTGGAAGTAAGGTGATTTGTTGAAGGCCACAAGTGTTGGGAGTATTTGGCATTAATGTATTTTTTTTAATATCACAGTGCTTTCTCCTTAAGTAAACTATATTTGTTATCTCTCTGATATGTGGTCATTTAGTAAATTCTGCCTAGTCTAAAGGAGGAGATTTTGTGAACATTTTTACGAGCAGGGTTTAATTAACCCCAAACCAGGAAGATATCTAGAATTTCAGCTTTCAGCTCTGTCCTACATTGGATAACTCTTAGCCAGAATAATTTTCAATTTTCTTTTGCAATTTGGGATCTTTTTTAGTGAGATCACTTTGAGTATTGGGACAAGTTGAATCTGTTTTCTCTAGAATTGCTAAAACCCACTGAAGACAGTTTACATTTTTCCTTCCTCCTAGGATGCAACTGATAGTAAAAGGAGATTTTCCCCCACCCACTAATATTCTTTCTAATCAGACTAGTTGCTTCCTGTATCTCATGTTACCATATGGACAGTGTCACAACAGTGTTGCTCTCGTTGAGTTAATCTCTTCCATTGTCGTAGGACAAAGTGATTGAGCTTGGCCTTTAAAAAGCACCGTAATCTTCCAGTTACTGGAAAGTTGGTATGCATTAGTGGGACTGTAGCCACATCAGAAACTGCAAGTTTTAGGAGTTCCTGCTGGCCACTGCGTTAAACTGATTGAAACCATTTTATGCAGTGACATCAATAATGTAGGGTCTTTCCATTACAAGCCTAAATCAGTTAAGAGTCTAAATCAATAAATTTTAAAATATGTGCTGTTTGTTTTTTCTAGTTTTACATAATAACCCAAACTAAGATTCAAAAACAAACTACCACCAGACACAGTATTTTTCATATAACAGGCAATTAATAAATGCTTGTTAAACTTGAGTGAAAGGATATTTTCTCAAGAGGTCCTTGGACTTACTTTTATGAATTAAAAAGAATAATATGTTATTAATGTGTCAATTGTAAATGTTGCTTCAAAACAGTTTATTCCTACAAGCACATTAAACAGCCTCTCCTCCCATGTTGGATACATTCATGATTTGCTGAGTGATCTTTTTTTCATAGATGGAACAAAGATAAACTCAAGCCAAGACCTCATCTGAATGACAACAAATTTTGACTCAGTGGATTTCCAATGAGTGTGGTTATACTTTATAGTGAAAGTCTTGGTATAACAGAGCAAGCTTGAGGCACCGCATTATTAAGTACTATTGTAAGTACTATTGAGTACCAAGGCTACCCACCCTTCTGAGTGAAATCAGAGAATCTGGAGATGGGAAAAAAGATCATCTAATCCAACTCACTCATTTTACAGATGAGGAAACTGAGGTCCTGTGTACAAGCTTTGGTCCTCAGCCTAGGTATAGCATCAGCTCATAAATATTTATCGAGTACTTGTTCTATGTGTTAAGCAGTGAGGGAGGGAAACCGTGAATTATAAGATATGGTCCCTATAGGACTTGGGAATTTACACTCTAATCCTAGTACAAGGAACTTACAGTCTTGTGACGGAAAAGGAAATGACCTGGAATCTCACAGGCATGGAGATTTCCATCTACACGTGCAAGTTATCACATTCTCTACAATTTAGGGTCTTGGAAAGTTGCCTGAAACAGGTGGAGGTTTAGTGACTTGTCATGGTCTACACAGAGAGCCTTGGCCAGAGGAGAGACATGAATGTACTTTTTCCTGGCTGCAAGACCATCCTCTTTACCACGCTGCCTCTCACTGAAAGAACAAAGTCTAAATACCAACAAAATTAAGTGCACTTATCATTTCAACCTAAAATAAGAGTGAGGGGTTGGCTCTTGACTCGCGCCTCCCTCTCCAAAGACTGTAGCTCTGCTCTAGTTTGGCTTAAGAGTCCACTCCAAACTAGAGACTTTTTGTTCAGTCACTTTGCAATTGTGTCTGACTTTTCACAACTCCATTTGGGGTGTTCTTGGCAAAAATACTGGAGTGGTTTTGCCATTTCCTTCTACAGTTCATTTTACAGGTGAGGAAACTGAAGGAAATAGGGTAAAATGACTCACAGAGCTAGTAAGTGTCTAAGGTTTGTACTCAAGAAGATGGATTTTCCTGACTTCTGCCCCAGCACCCTATTTACTAGCTACTGGTGGATCCATTGAACTAGTGGAGGAGGGGCTTACTGTAGACCCATCTGGTCCCTGCCAAGGCTTTGGAACTGGAAGAACTTTAGACACCATCCTGACTACTCTAGTTTTTGAGAGGTTGTTACTATCTTTTAGTCACAAATAAACCATAAAAAGTAGAGTTGGAATGCCTGTCCAGGTCTCTTGACGCCTTGAGGACCTGTCCTAATGTCAAGAATGCCTTAGACTGGGAGGCAGCTAGGCAGCATGGCAGCACAGTGGATAGAGCACTGGCCCTGAAGTCAGGAAGATTCATCTTCATGAGTTCAAATCTGGCCTCAGACACTTATTAGTTGTATGACCCAGGGCAAATCACTTAACCCCCATCACCTCAAAAAAACCCCAAAACATGTTAGAATAACCCACAAAGGCTATGTAATCAATCAATCAATCAGAAAACAGGAAAATGGGTCACATTCCTCCTTCCCCATAACAATGTGGCTTTGACTTGGATACCACCATACCTATCATTATTGCCTAAAAATTTCTTCATTATTCATCCTCTCTTTGCTCTAAAAACTGCCAACTCCTCTACCCCAAGTAGGGTGTAGGGACAGACCTCAGAGCAGTTTTAACTTGACTGCTACCAGGACATCCACCATAGCTACAGAGGTTCCCCAGGTGACAGGTGGGTAATAGCCTTATGCCCCCTCCCCACCCCTAAGATATCTCATTGTATTATCTTTCCTTCAAGATAACTACTCTTCCAAATTTCCTTATTACTGTTGAGGATACCACCATACTTCCATCAAGGCTATTACACATCCAGGTTCATGACCTTAGTTTCATCTTCAGTCTCTCACTCTCACTCACCACCACATATCTTTGCCAAATTTTGTCATGTCTATCTCTACATGTAGTGCAGCAAAGTGGCACAGTGCTGGTCCTAGAGTCAGGAGGACCTGAGTTCAAACTCAGCCTCAGACACTTACTAGTCCCTAGACTGACATGTAACCCTGTTTGCCTCAGTTTCCTCATCTGTAAAATGAGCTGGAGAAGGAAATGGCAAACCACTACAGTATGTTTGCCAATAAAACCCCCAATAGGGTCAAAAGGAGGCAGAGAGAATTAATCAACCAAACAACCACCTCCACATGTCTCCCATAGGTCCCCTTGTCAATGCTCACATAGCATTCACACTAGTTCAGGACCTCATCAGCTCTCACCTGAAAAGCTGCAATAGCCTTCTAATTGGTCTCATATGGCATCTTCCAATCCATCTTGCACACAGCTTGCAAAGTGATTTTCCTATCAGGCCTGAAAATGTCACTCCCTTACATCAATAAACACCAGTGACTTTTGAATCAAATATTATTTTATCTTTATTTCATCCCTTTATATAAACTTAATAACATACATAATTACCCATGCAATTATACACATATGTACTTTACATATAAGTAGACATATACATAGTAGGGATGCATGCTCAAAATTGTTTTATTGATAAGCGTGTATTATCAAAAAAAAATCCAACTCTAGAGACCACTGCCCTACGTCAGTGAAACAGACCTTGAATCATCAAAGCACCCCAAGATTTAGGCTTGGTTCCAGGACCAGCTCTACAATGTGAATTTCTTGGCATTCAACCAGATAATAACTTACATTTATATCCAGCATTTTATATCTCATATTTGTATATAAAGACACAACTTTTGGGTGGCATGGAAAGATATGATCTGTGATCTAGCATACCTTTTTGGATGGTACATTGAAGACCCTGCCAACATGGCCAGTGGCCAGCACAGGGAGGGGCTGATAGGGTTCTAGGCTTCTAGGGCTGAGATGTCATTCCTCCAGTCTCCAAGGAGGGTATTGGGCTAGAATTACATCTATCTGTCACACTTCAAATATCTAATCCAGGGTCAAAGTTTGAGTTCAGAATGAAAATTCATTTCTCTAATCATTCTCAAGGGAAAGGTTAACCCTTGGTTTATTCATACCAGCTTCTCCTCTTTTCAACAAACCTTAGTGACCCAAAAGATCATCTAGAAGACCTAGTAAACCTATTAATCAAAGAAAGCAACAAAGACAAATTGAAGAAGCTATACAGATTAGAATATGCCAAAGAGCACCTGAAATTACATTGGCTATTTAGCTGGGAGAAAGATCTCAAGGAGAAGAGAGAGAAGCTCAAACCAGGAGAACAACCTCATCCAAGAGTCTCCTAGGGCTATAATCACAGGAAGTCCAGAGACAGGATGACTGGCTCCCCTATGTATTTGGGGCCCTGTGGCTATAGCCTGACTTTCAAAAGGGAAAAAGGGAAAGAACCTATATGTTCTAGAATGTTTATGACAGTTCCCTTTGCGGTGGCAAAGAACTGGAAATTGTGGGGATGCATCTATTGGGTGATGGCTGAACAAGTTGTGGTATATGACGTGATGGAACACTACTGTGGTATAAGAAATGATGAGCTCAATGATCTTAGAAAAACATGGATAGACTTGGCATGAAATAATGAAGAGTGAGATGAGCAGACTCAAGAGAATATTGAATATAGTGATAGCAGTGTGGTTTGAAGAACAGTTTTGAGTGAATAAATTATTTTGACGATTATAAAAATCCAAATTAACTACGAAAGATCTATGAAGGAGGACACTGTCTGCACCCAGAGAAAAAACAGAAATGTATAGAGAATGGTTTTGTGTGTGTGTGTGTGTGTGTGTGTGTGTGTGTGTGTAACTAATGGTAGTTATCTCTAGGGCAGAGATGGGGGACAGGGGAAAGGAAAGAAAAAAATGGAAAAAAAGAAAGTTACATGATGACTTCATTATATATTTAAAAGGAACAGCAAATTGTACATAATGGATTCACAGTTCCACATATAATCACCTGTTTCTATCCTACTGAGTTATAAAAATGCTTGTGTTATTTCTTAAGTTCAGAATAAAAAATTTTTTAAAACTGCTGCCTCTCCTCTCTCCTGACCCATGTCTCATCTATGTGTGTTTGTCTTTCTCTTTCTCCCCTCTTTCCCTTTCTCCCTCTCTCTTCCTCTCTTTCCCTCCCTCTCCCCTCTTTCTGTCTTTTCTCTTTCCCTCTCTTCCTCTCCTCTCTTCTCTTTCTCTCCTTCCCTTTCTCCCTCTCTCCTCTTCCCTCTCTCTTTCTCTTACTCTTTCTTCCCCCTTCTCTTTCTCTCTCATATTTTCCTATCAGCCCTCAAAGAAGCATAGTCCAGATCAGTTTCTTAAATCTCACGTGTTTCAGTTTAGAATAAACTAGCTGAGTTTCTTTCTTTATGGTACGTTTAGATAATTAAATGCAGCTCAACTGAAATGTCCCCAGTAGGGACTCAGAGATTTCTCTGATTTCCCTTTTCCCTGCATGTTCCCTTGCCCAACTCCAACCTTTCCCTTCAGATGGTGGCATTTCTTATCCCCAGATCACCAAGTACATACAGTTGGTCATATTGTCATATTGATATTACATGATAATTCACTTTGACTTCTAGACCAGGGGGCTTCCTGGTTGCTCCAGACTCAGAGTTGTAGTGTTACTCAAAGATATCAAGAGTATCCTTTTCAATTTAATGACCATAAACCACTAAATTGGAATGTTAGAGGAGGAGGTAGGGACCCATTAGCTTCCCTACAGGCTGAGTTCCTTGTTACACTGCCTAGCACAAAGATGTCTGTGACCCACTGCCCATGAATTCTTATTCTCGGAGCAAAGACATTATTCACCAGGACTTCCGGTGGCAATAATTGTTTTGAGCACCAAGGTACATGGCATAGACGTATTGTCCTCAGAGAGGTCATTTCACATTTTCAGGGTCAGGAGATTGGGGGGAAAAAAGAAATGAGCGTGTCCAATAAGGACGATTCAGAAAAAGAGAACAGAAACGAAAGAAAAAGAGTCAAGGAGCAGAGGAATCAATGCCAGTGAAAAGCAGGTTGTGGGCCTCCGTTTGCTCATCTATAAAATGAGGAAATTGGTCTAAATGACCTAAAGTCTTTTCTAATTCTAAATCTTATGAGTTTTTGAGCCCCTATCACTGCTGGTTATCAAGATTTATATGGCCAGAGGTCCATGTCCTACAGACAGTCCAGCAGTTGTTATGTGCAAAGTGCCCTTCACTTGGTTCCTCTTTTAACCATCTGACTCTGTGTTAGAGTCTGAACTGTAATAATAATGCAGTCCATATGTTAATTGTGCCCTAGGTCCTAACACTAGAGACTGAGGCTGTCTTGCTATAACTTCCAAGTAAATACTCCTTTGCAAAATTAATTGATGCTAATTAGTTAAACAGAACCAAAGGTGTTAGTCATTGGTAGCTAACAGTGGAAAGGATCATACCTGAAATGGGGAATCAAGCCCATAGTATTAGGAAAAGACATTCCAACCCCTCAGGAGTACTCTGAGAACCCTAGGAGGAACAATGTAGCAGTCTGGCTCTAGGATAACGAGCCAGAACATACCAGGTCCACTTAAAAGATACTGATACTATCTTCAAGATTTAATTGATCACTTCTGGGTCACATGAACAAAAAATGGAAGATTTGATATTTTCTCCAATCTCTATGACCTCTCAAACCTCTCAGAAACAAATTTTGTGCCAAATATAAAGCAACTTTGGCAATCTCTACAGACTAGGTCACCCAAAATCCAAAAGAAGGTAAAAACAAATAGCTAGTCTCTCACATAATGACTATTGTGGAACTGTTTTGCATGACTCCACAAGTATGACCTATATCGAGTTGTATGCCTTCTTGGAGGGGGTGAGAGGGGAGGCAGGAAGGGAGAGAAGTTGGAACTCAAAGTTTTAAAAAAGAATGCTAAAAGTTGTTTTAACTGGGAAATAAGAAATACAGGCAATGGGGTAAATAGAAATCTATCTTGCACTACAAAAAAATAGTGGAGAAGGGGATGAGAGAAGGGAGGGGGATGAGAGAAGGGAGAGGCATGATAGAAGGGAGGGCAGATTGGGGGAAGGGGCAATTGGAACACACAGTCTCTTGGGGTGGGAGGAACGGAAAGATGGGCGAAATTTGGAACTCAAAATCTTATGAAAGTGAGTGTTGAAAACTAAAAATAAATAAATTATTTTTAAAATATGTAAAAAAAAAGAGAGATTAAAAACAAAACAAGAACAATTGGAAAGGATGCTAAGTGACCCTGGGCTCACTGAAGCTCCCTCCCCCACTTCCTACAAAATCAGCAGTAAGAATTCATTAGCAGATCCAAGGACAAGATGCAATCAAAACCTATCTCTATATCGCTGGCCCCCCTCTTCCAGCATGATTCCAAACTGTGGAATTTTGCTTGGCCCTCATTCAACAGTCAGTTTGGTCAACCTGCTAGGGGTTAGATCCAGGAAGCACCAGTGCTGCAAAGCTGTGAGCTGCCAACCCCAGGGAAAATAGGCCCAGAAAACAAAGGATCTGAGGGAGTGGGACAGGTCACTAGGACAGGACACTGTGCAGTTGGGGGACTGTGCAGTATTCCACCAAGCCTGAAGGAAAACACAGCATCCAGTTGGGGCCAGTCTGATTGCCCATATTTCAGTTGAAACACAGACCTAGGCTGGTAAACCATGAATCCACTGTGGGAAGAGGCTGAGACACTGAGATTCAATCCCTAAGGAAACCACAATCAGAGAGGATGGAGTCAAAAGTAAGGGACAAGGAAAATAAGGAGGGGGAGAGGCCTGAAAAACCAAAAAAATTCAGGAAGAAGAAAACTCAAAGACACTGAACATAAACTGATAAGTTAACAGGAAAAACAGCAACAACAGAAGGCCTCCAGATCCAGTAAATGAATTCAGGTATTTATGATTAAATACTGCAAAATAAAGAAAAATGATCTAATACTTAATAAGACAGAGAAGCATGAAAAATATGAAAACACAGAATCACAACATGATGTTCCTGAGTGGTTTAAAAGAGAAATGAGAATTTGTGAGATCAAAATTTATTTCCTGCATATCAAAAATCATAAGTAGAATAGAAAAATTTGGATCTGAAATAGCAAGCCTCACCAAAGAAACAAAAGGAGAACAGTGCATTAGAAATGCAAATACACAGAAGTAAAAGACAAAATAGAAGGAGAGAAGAAAAAAATGAATAACATTAAAAGAAAATACACTCATTGTGCAAAGAAATGATACTGATTGAAAACAGAATGTGCAGAGACAACCTAAGGATCACATGTCTCCTACAAGAACATACAGGACAAGAAACTTTAACAATAGAATGAAGGAAATATTAGAAGAGAACTGCCCAGAACTTCTAAACATAAAAAATGAAATTTCAGTTGAAAGAATCCACAGATCATCTCCAGAAAAAACTCAAGGCTACAAACCCCAAGACACATAGGAGTTAAATTTAGCAATTCATTTCAGAAACAACAAGTTCTGCAAGCCATCAGAAGAAAGACCTTCAAATACAAAAGAAAAGACATTCTAATAATGCAAGACTATTCCACATCCACTAGAAAAAGGAAGAAGGATTGTTTCAATAATGTGTTCCAAAGAGCAATGGAGCCCAGGAAGCAGCCCAGTGTGACCTATCCTGCAAATGTGAGCTTGACTATACAGGACAGAAGATGAACATTCAATAATTAAGAAGAGTTGGAAACATTTTTAGAAAGAAAATCAGATCTGAAGAGATTATTTGTTACTTAAACATTCCAAACAACAGAAATGTAAGAGAAGTAAATAAATGTAGCAACAGACATCAGAAAGACCAGTAAGAGATTTGTTTCTAAATGAACATGAGGAGAAAGAAGTGAAGGCAGAAATCTGATAAAGGTAACAGTGAAAAAGCAGCCAAGGGGTATTACGGACAGAACCTGACAACATTCTGCCTAAAGGTGAATCAATATTTCTTTTGTGGGACTACATTACAACATGGGAGGGTATGTAAAAGAGGGGCAGGGGCAAAGAGGGATGGAGAGGAGTATGTGATGTACCAGAGTAAAATCAAAATAATAAGGTGAAAAAAATAAAGGGAAAGTGTTTTCAGAAAAAGAAGAGCCTGTATAAGCGTGGATAAGGTAGAAGAGGAAGAATGAAAAAGGAGGGAGGAAGAAAAGAGATCTTACTTTGGAGGTGGAAGGGATTCCACTGTTGAATACTCCTTTGGGTAAAGAGAGATGGTCCATGAAGAGAGCCATGAGAATCTCACATTGGATGAGACCTGGGAGATTTGTGGCTTGAAAAGTCTGCTTGGAAGGAAGGGAGAGTGGAAACCTGTGGGTCACCTGGCACCTGGAGGAATAGGAGAGTATGGACATAGGGAAGAGACTTCCAGGTAAATGACAGAAAAAAAAGGTCAATAAAAGAGAGTGTCAGTGGTGGTAGAGGGGACCTACCTTCGAGCTGTGTCCTCTCTGACACCTGTAATAATTAACACTATTCCTAGAGTGGGGAAAAGAAAAATACATGGGGTAAGCTCTAAAAGGTAGTGGCAGAAAGCTCCTAAAGGGGCAAGTCTGGAATGGATACTTAAGAAGCTTCTCTTACATGAAGAATAGAGAAAAATGACAGAATAGATAATTGTGTGGGTCATGTATCAGAGAATGAGGTCTAGAGTAAACGGAAAGAAAGATGGATAATGAAGAGAATGAGAGAAATCCTTTTTAGAAAGAGGCACACAAGAAAAGATATTTAGAAAACTAATGAACTGAAGGAGAATTAGCTGAATAATTAGCTGAAGGAGAAGAGAAGAAAGGGAAATCTACTTGATTGAGAGGGGATAAAGAAGGGGAAGAAATACATAAAAGCAGGACAGAAAAATTCAAGCTATCAATGGCCATATGAAAAAATGCTCCAAATCACTAATAATTAGAGAAACGAAAATTTAAACGACTATGAGGCTCCATCTCACACCTATCAAACTGGTAAATTTGGGAGGGAAAAAAGGAAATGACAAATGCTAGAGGGGCTGGCTGCGGAAAAAGAGGCACATTATCGTATACTAAAAAATAAAACTCTAAAAGGAAAAGGTAACAAATGAGAATCAGAGATGGGTTAAGGAAGAGAGAGCCAATGAAAACAGAGCCACCTTTAAAACAGATTAAACAAAAGTAAATGAAGGAACATAATGCTGTGTTTACAGCAGAAGAGAGAAAAAAACATAACTTGAAAAAAAACAATTTCAGAGACAGATGGAGGAAAATATAAACCTAACTCTTACAACTTTAAATGTGAATGGATTAAACAATCCAGCAAAACAAAAAAGAGTGACAGATTGGGTAAAAAAAAATCATACAATCTGTTGTCTATAAGAAACCATCAAAAAAAAAACAAAGACATACATAAAATAAAACTGAGAGGATAGAATAAAATTGACTATGCATCAAGTGAATCCAAAAAAGATCCCCATATACTCCAACATATCTACAGCAGCATTTTTGTGATGACTAAGAATTGGAAACCAAGTAGATACTCATATATTGGGGAGTGGCTAAACAAATTGTGGTACATGAATAAAATAGTCTTACTACACTGTAAGAAATGATGTGTGTGATTGAATACAGAAGGAACTAAACACAATTGATTTGACAATATACACAGTAACTCCAACAATGTAAATGGAAAGAATATCGCATCAAAAAAATGAAAGGTAAAGGTAATGAAATTATAACGATCAAGTGGGGTTCATAAAACCGTGTATAACTTTTGTATACCACTATCAAGTCTGTTTCCCAAGGCAATCTGAGGGGGAAAGGGAAAGCACTTATATGTTCTAAAATATTTATATCAACTCTCTTTGTGATGGCAAAGAACTGCAAATTGAGGGGACGCCCATCAACTGAGGAATGGCTAAACACCATGTGGTATATGATTGTGATGGAGAACTCCCGCACTATAAGAAATGATGAGCTGTCTGATTTTAGAAAAACTTGGAAAGACTTACAGGAAATAAAGAAAAGTGAAGGAAGCAGAACCAAGAGAATGTTGTATACAGTAACAGCAATATTATTTGATGACTGATTGTAAACAACCACATTATTCTGAGTACTATAAATACTCAAATCAACTCCAAAGGACCTATGAAGGGAGACGTTATCCACCTTCAGAGAAATAACTTATAAAAAAGTGTACATAATATGGTTTTACATATATTGATAAATCTGCATGAAATGGTAGCCTCTATTTCAGAATTGGGAAGGAGGGAAGGAGATAGGTCAGAACTTAAAATGTAACCAAAAAAAACCCCAGGATTTTATACTTGATCTTTATCTGTTTACACGTTTTATCATACAGTAGCATGTAAACTCGAGGACAGGAATTTTTTAAAAAATTCTTTCTTTGTAGCTTTTCTATGAGATTATCTCCCATGGTGACCTTTGCATAGCTAGTGCTTTAAAATACTTCTTGTTTTACTTGGAATATCATTGTGTTCTTTATCTATCTTCTGTTATGGTTGCTCACTGTATTGATCTGGACATGGCCAACATGTGAATCTATTTTGCTTGGTTACATATACATGGATTACAGGGATTTTCTTTTCAGTGAGGGTAGCAAAAGTAGGAGGGAGCAAAAATAAATGCTTGTTAACTAAAAATAAATAAATAAAATGTAATTTAAAAAAAAAGATCCAGTGGAACTCAAATGAAAAGATATGAGAAAATATTCCCAATCTACACCTTTCTGGAGGTGGGAGGTTAACAGGTGCTACACATCACACATGTTTTCCAATTTTTTTTTCAATGTATCAATAAATTGTTTTTCCTTCTCTAAAAAATACTATTTGTCATATGAGATGGTTCTCTGGGAGGAGGAAGAAAAGAATACATGGGATACTATGATGAAGCACAAAACAGAAAACAAAAATTTTAAGTACAATGAAAAAAAAAAACTTAGTTGATTTAGGGGAACTAAGATTTGGACAATCGATGTAGCTTCTTAATGGCCCAACTACAGAAGTCAGTCCTTGAGGAGGCTCCAGGGGCTGCTCTCCCTCAGACTGAACTGGTCGGCTAGCCTGGCCTACAAAGAACCAGGGAAGGTGTTCTCAACTGAAGCAATGTTGTATCCTTGCAGCTATCCTTGTATCTGTTGTATATCCTTACTGAGTATACTAGGTGATTTTGGGGTGGCCTCTGTGCCTTTGAGGAATTTCTGGTAGTACTGGCATCTCCCACTGTTCCAAGATAATTTGAGACAAAATCTTCTTTGGACATTCAACAACCAGGGACATGTGAATGTGCTCTGTATCTTAAGAGCACTGCCCTGAAGATAATAAATGTTGTCAAATGTCCTTTCTTGAGTTGCATAATTTTAACAAATATTTAATAGTACATTTTTTCAATTACATGTAAATATAGTTTCAACATTCATTTCTGTAAGATTTGAGTTCCAAATTTTTCTCCCTCCCTCCCTTCCCCACCTCCCCGAGACAGTAAGCAATCTCATATAGATTATGTGAAAGAAGAATTAGAACAAAAGGGAAAGAAAGGGAAAAAAAGTGAAAGTAGTATGCTTTGATCTGCATTCAGACTCCATAGTTCTTTCTCTGGATGGAGTTAGCATTTTCCATCGTGAGTCTTTTGGAATTGTCTTGGATCACTGTATTGCTGAGAAGAGCTGTCACAGTCGATCATCACATAATGTAGCTGTTACCATGTACAATGTTCTACTGGTTCAAGTTTGCCTAATTTTTGCATTTGAGCCTAATCATGATCTACTGGGCCCTCTCCAAAGCCTGAAATTTGGGGAGTGTCTAAGAACTATGCAAAGAAACCACTTAAGACTTCTTCTATGTCATGTGGGAGGCTACTGAAATCTGTCATGTTAACTCTGTTGGGACTTTTTGGTGCAAGGCACCAGAAGCAAGTAGAACTCCCCCAGGAGCCCAGACACCTTTCTGGAACTGGGTATATGAATCAACTTGCCCAATACATACCACTTGATTTGCAGAGAGCAGGGAGGTCTGCAGTATCTTAAAATAGGAGAGCTTCCCATTCTCAATCTTGTGAGCTGTAACTTTTTTCCCTCGGGACTCTCATAGAGGGAGAAATCATTTCTGATAAGGTCGGAAGACCTGGTCATGCTCTTCCAGCAACAAACCAAAGTGAGTCCCAGTCTGATTATCTGGGGAATGAAGGGAACAGAACCAGGAGAACCATTTATATTGTAAATGGAATAGGAGAAATATTATAAATATAACAACTATGAAAGTCTTAGGAACTCTGATCAAGGCAATCACCATTCCAGAGGACTTGAGATGACATGTTACCCATGCGATGGCAGACCTTGTGCTACTCACAAGGCACTCCATCTCCCATCACAAGAGTTGGGCGGTTTGGGGGCTCCTTTGACCTCCAAAGGGGCAGTGGAAGGTGTGATGAATCAGGGGCCAAACAATTCTGGGTCTGCCACTGACTTTGGGGAAGTCATTTAATCATCCTGGCCCTCAGTTTCCTCACCTGTAAAAATGAGAGTTGGACGATATAGTCTTTTAGGTCCCTTCAGTATCTAGATCTTTGATCCCATGACCTTAATTCATTGTTGCAAATGTCTGCTTTATTATGTATGAAAAGCCCTATACAAAAAATACCGGATCTTTAACCTCATGGAGTTTTCCTGCCTTAGGAACGGATGAGACAGAAAACTATAGCACACAATATCATATTATTAGCAATAATATTACATTAGATAGGCACATTAAAGAAGCACACTAAATGCATTGTGAGGATCTGGGGAGAGGTTATTATTAATAGGAGAAATAAAAGAAGGTTTTTATGGACGAAAGGGCATTAAAGCGAAGGCAAGGAGAGGGAGGACGTTAAGCACCCGGGAATAGACAGAGTAAATGCACAGGAGAGGAAAGTACTGGATGTTGCCTCCTCTGTAAAATAAGGGGTCTGGACCAGCACCATAGGATTTCTAAAGTCAGCCTACATAACCTTATTTACAACCTGCATGACCTTAGGCAAGTCGCTTAACCCCCTTGGGGTGTCTGCTTCGTTATTTGCGAAAATGAGGACGGTTTGACTAGAGATCACAGTTTAGATCCTCCTCGGCTGCGAAGGCTGCGCTCCTACTCCGTGATCTGTAAAGCGAGGCTCATTGAATTCATCTGCTTCCTCCTGTATATTGCTAATAAACAGAGGCTCCTTAGGGTGGGGGTGGGGCGATGTGGGAGGGGGCGGAGGAAGGAGGAGGCCGTGTTACAAACATCATTTTGTATCCTCTCCACGGACTGCTTGGGGCGAGGCGGGGGGCACTGGGAGGTTTCACTGTGTCATAAAAGCTGTCCCGAAAGGGCATCCACTGTGGCCGCATCTCCGTGTTTTTTCACAGTTTGCTGCAGATGCCAGCTCTTCCCTCCTCGCTGGATTAATTTTTATTTCAAACGCTGCCCCTACCTGCTCCGCTCTTATCTCGCTCGCAGCTTGGCAGGCTCCAGAGGCGCCCGGGCTGCGCTGGCTCCCCTGCCCTCCTCCCCTGTCCTCCTCCCTCTGCGCTCGCTCCCCTGCCCTCCTCCCTCTGCTCTCCTCCCCTGTCCTCCTCCCTCTACTCTCCTCCCCTGCCCTCCTCCCTCTGCGCTGGCTCCGCTGCCCTCCTCCCCTGCCCTCCTCCCTCTGCGCTCGCTCCCCTGCCCTCCTCCTCTGCGCTGGCTCCCCTGCCCTCCTCCCTCTGCTCTCCTCCCCTGCCCTCCTCCTCTGCGCTCGCTCCGCTGCCCTCCTCCCTCGCCTCTCCTCCCCTCTCCTCCCCTCCCCCGCCCCCTCGCCTTTTGTCTCACTCCCCGGTACAGCCGGGGCGCGTTCTGAGCCAGCAGGCTGGGTAATTGCAGGACTGGAAGGAGGAGAGGAGGGCCGCGAGTCTGGAACTGCTAATGAGCGGGTGTAACCGGAGGAAGCGGCGGAGTCCGCGGAGAGACGCTCGGCTCCGTCAGGAAGGCAGCCAGCTGGACCCAAGAGCCCCCGAGCTAGAGCGAAGGGCATTGGCTGCTCCGCTCCATCGAAGCCCAGAGGCGCATCGCTGCGCCCTGGCACGGGAAGAAGGGGAAGGAAGAGCGGGGAGCGAGACGCCCAGGTGGCCCACCGCACACTCCGCCTGGCACCGCCCGGCGTGGATAATCGTTCATTTGTCACACCTGTAACGCTTGCCTGGCCCCCTGGATCTCTCGCCCATTTCCTCGCCAGCCGCCCCCACTCACCTCCACTGCCCTGCCCTTCCCCTCCGGTCCTCTTCCAAGGCTGCGCCTGGCACTCAGCGAGACAGACGTTCCGACCCGCCCGCTGTGGCCCTGACCCCCGCCCGGCTCGCTCCAATTACCCTCCCGCCGCCCCCAGCCCAGCCCGCCGCCCCCGGCAAGCCCCGGGCTCGTTCCGCCGGCTCCCGGGGCCCAGGGGAGCGTCAGTGCCCGAAGGGACCGCAGGTGCCACCCCCGCCCTCCTCCCCTTTGCGCTCCGGCTCGTTCGCTCCAGACGCCCGCGTTCCAGTCATTTCACAAGCGGGTGGGAACGAGCTTGTTTTCTTCCCAGCGCTGAGACAGAAAAAGGGAGGAGTGGAGCGGCCTTGGGAGAAAAATTGGCCGTCTGGGCACGGAGTAAACATCCCGAGGTGTGTGTCAGCGTAAGGGACTTTGCATGTCAGTCTTCGAAGCTTCCCCTGCGGCATAAGGCCACTCGAGGAATGGTGGCGAAAGCTCTGGCCTGGGGCGTCTGGAATTGTGATTCCAAACCTCATTGCCACTGACTAGCTGCGTGTGACCTTGGCCAAGTCACTCCCCAGTTTTCCCAAATATAAAATGAAGGGGAAGTGGTTGGCCCCGTGCGTGATCTCTGAAGTCCCTTCTCTCTAATGCCATATTTCTATGAAGTCTTTTGTAAGATTTGAAGCACTTGAGAAATGTTATTTTTCCATTAACATATATACGTGTGTATGTATATATACATACATATACGGTCATGCCCTCCAGACCGAGGTTTGAAGTTGGAGGTTAGGAAAGGATAGGTTTGATAGATGTGAGGAGAATATCCTCCACTGATCATAAGATGAGAATCAGCATCCTAGAATTTCACCCCATAATAGGAATGAGCTGTGGATATAGGTATTGGACCAGTTCCAGTTAAAATCACGAAGCAGGAAATAGGCTGTCACCACGCATCTCGACGCCCCTCCCCCATTCTCATCCAGCCCACTTCCAGCCCTCCGGCTGTTTCCTAGTTTGGGGGACCATGCACATAACAAACTCCTAGGAGAGTGCTCCACTATCAGAATTATCTTCTTCCCTCTATGCAAGCATCGAAATGACCTTGGTTCCAACTACTTGTCATTGAGAGGACTCCAGAGTAGTACAATGCCTTAACCCAATGGAATGATAATGGTGTCATTTTAAATGCAGGCAGATGAGATGAATTGTGGGAGGCAGGCCCTACAGATCGTAACCACATAGAGTCAGAGAGGCACCATGGGTCTGACCAAGTTAACCCCCTGCTTAGAAACCTTGATGGTGAGGGGGAAGCAGGCAGGGAGATAGAAAAGAAAGAGGAAAAGAGGGGGAGAAAAAAGATGGGGAGGAGAAAGGGAGAAAAGGGGACAGAATGGGGAAGAGGGAGTATGGTGTGGTTTAGTCAAAGTGGAAAGAGCACTGTATTAAATCAAAGTACTTGAGTTTGGATTTTGGTGCCCCTAATTTAGAATATGTGTGATCTTGGCAGAACAAGTCATTTAATCTCTGGGTCTAGGTTTCTTCGTTGATAATCTGAGGGTCTTGGATTATATGACCTTTAACTTCTTTCTTCCAAACCTTAATTTTATGATCCTTTTTTCCCCCATAGGATAAAATAAATACTTCTTAGCCTGGCACTTTTAAGCTCTCCACAGTCTAATTCCAACCTATTTTTCCTGCATACTTCACACTATTACCCTTCACAAACGCTACATTCCAGCCTTACTATGATCTTTTCCTCATTTGTACTGCCTGTTACCCTTGCCTGGAATTTACATCCTTCCCAACTCAGTCTTTTAAAATGCTTTTTCCTTTAATGCTTCCATGATGCTGACTTCCCCATATGATGCTTGGTGGAGAGGGTTCCCTAAGATCTTCTGTACCACCTCCTTCACCAGCAAGTCAAGACATTAATTACCCTCATGAAGTCCTCCTTCTGAATGACTACTGCCACACTATCAAAAAATGCTGGGTCCTGATTCACACTCCCACCATCATTAACACACCCCAGTCCAACTAAATGTGAATTTTACCACACTTAAGAGTGCTTTGGGTGGATTTTTCTCTTCACCCTTCTACCTTGTACATAGTGTTTATCCCCCTTCCTATATAAGATTGTAAACTCCTGGATGGCAATGATTGTAAGAACTTAATAACGCTTTGTTGAAATGAATTGAATTTGGAGCTTCATTGAGAATCAGAAGATTAAGTTTTACATACCCATTCTTCCATTAACTAGTTGTGTGACTTTCTGGGGGAAAAAAATGTAACTCTCTGCACCTCAGTTTACTCATCTGTGAAATGGAAATGTAAATACCTGCCATAACTACTTCACAAGGTAGTCATGCAACTCATGAAGTAGCAGATGTGAAAAAATAAGGTTTTACTCAAATTTTAAGTGTTATTAGAGGTGACACAAACGTCACTCCCCAACTCAAAAATCCAAAGTGCCTCCCTATTGCTACTAGAATGAAATGAACAGCCAGCCTAACATTAAAATTGTTCCACAATTTAATTGCCACCTACCATCCTAGTCTTATTTCATATTATTTCTCATCATGAATTCTTTCTGTAGGAAACTACCTTCCACTTCCTGCCCCCAATGCCTGGAGTAGGTGATCCAGCAATGCCTGGAATGTTCTCTTTCCTTCCCTTTGTCTATTAGAAGCCATAGCTTCCTTCAAAGCTTCCGATCCTCCTCCCCTAAGACCTCCTAGGTGTTCCTATTCTCTCCCTTTTGCAATTACTTTGGATTGCCTTATAAATAATTTATTTTACTTGTTTATTACATAATGTGGGGTAGTTGTGTTACAGTGAATGGAGCACAGGTGTCAGGAAAACTCATCTTCCAGAGTTCAAATCTAGCTTCAGATATACTTACTAGATATGTGACCATAGACAAGTCACTCAACCCTGTTTGCCTGGGTTTCCTCATCTGTAACATGAACTGGAGAAGGAAATGGCAATGGAAAGATCTAGTATCTTTGCCAAGAAAACCCCAGGGGTCACTGAAAGTCAGAAACAACTGGAAAACATATGTATTGTGACTTCCCCATAAAATCCAAGCCTCTTGAGGGGGACTGTCTTTTGTGTCCCCCGTATCTAGTTTGGTGCTAAGCACGTAATAGCAGCTTAAGAAAAATTTGTTGAACTGCCTTCCCTATGAAGAGCCTAACTCCTACCTAGATGGCGCCTTTACTTTTATCATTTGTCTCCTCCCATTTCTGCCTCTTCAAGCTCCCCCTCCCACTCTCCTCCTCCTCCTTTCTCCCTGCTAACTTCCATTGCCTTTCAATCCACTTCTCTGCCTTCCTCCTCCAGCAGCCCCCATGTGAAGTAATTTACTGCTCCTGTCTTGGCCGAGTACTTAGTGCTCTGGGAATCTTTAATCTGTGGATGCAGGCACCGGCGTGTGTATCCTTTGTAGAAGATCTCTTAAAAGGCCCTTCTCAGACTTCCAGTGGTCAGATGGGGTCCATGTCCTGAAAGATTCCAGCCTAGCATGCCAAGGAAAGCATTCTCAAGCCTCAGAGTCAGAACTGATGTAGAAGGCTACCACCGAGGGAATCCTATTTCCACTGGTTTAACCCTTAGCTGTCACTACCAAAGGAGAATGGGAGACCCCCTTCCCTCAATCCCAGACTTCATCCTTGGCACTCACAGCCTCTAGTCAATCAACATTCATCAAGTACTTTTTATATGCCAGGCACTGTGATTAGCATTTGGAATAAAAGGAAAGGTAAAAGACAGTCCCTGCTCCGAAGCAGCTCACAGTCTACAGTAGAAGATAACATACAAACAATATAGATACAGGAAAAAGTGGGGCAGGGGTTTCAGGGGGGAAAGGGCTGAGATGAATGGGAATTAGGAAAGACTTCTTATAGAAAGCGGGATTTTACTTGAAACTGGAAGGAAACCAAGCCAAAAAAGCTATAAGGCAAAGATGAGGAGGGAGAAAATTCCAGGTGTGGGGGGATGCCAGTGACAATCCTTAGAGTCAAGTGTTTCTGTTTAAGGAACAGCAGAGAGGTCAGTGTCTCTGGGTGAACAGTATAAGGTATAAGGAGGCTGAAAAGGTAAGGAAGGGCCAAGGTAGCTTTAAAAGCTAAACAGAGGATTTTATATTTGATCCTGGAGGGAATAGAGAGTTTACTGAATAGATGAGGTGATATATGGTCAGGCGTGCACTTTAGCGAGATCAATTTGACAGATGAGTGGAGAAAGAACAGGAATAGGGAGAAGCTGGAGGCAGGAAACCTGCTTAGCAGGCTGGTCCAGGATTGGGGTGAGAAGGGCCTGCTCCAGGGTGGTAGCAATGTGAAAGGAAGGAAAGGGCCACGTGTGGGAGGTGTTATGAAGGCAGTGACATCAGGACTTGAAAACTGATTGGATATTAGGAGTAACAGCTTTCTCAGTACCCTTCCCCCACAGCATCGACCATAGAACACTCACAGAGAAAATCATCCAACTGCAATGGTAGGGAATAGGATACTTGGAGCAAGGCTTGGGTTTCGGTCCTGGATCTGCTACTTATTTGATCTTACTGGACTTAAGCAGCAGTTTCTTCATCTATAAAAACAAGGGGTTGTACTCTGATCTCTAAGGGCTCTTCCAGCTCTGACAGTCTGTAATTTCAAAATTTAAGCTATATACAAAACAGCTGCAAGATGTGCACAAATCCCATGTTGCTCAACTCAGTGTAATTTAGCTTAAGGCTGTTTTTAGTCTCCTCCGGGCCCTTCCTTTTTCATCCCCAGGTCAGCTGGCTCCCCAATTCCTTGAACTCATTTCATTCCTTGAACTCTCAGTTCCGAGAGGCAGCTGGCTGGTACAAATAAATACAGTGCTGGGCCTGGAGCCAGGAAGACTTGAGTTGGAATCACTTAGCTTCTGTTTGCCTTAGTTTCCTCAACTGTAAAATGGAAATAATTATAGCACCTACCTCCAGAGATTGTTGTATGTCTCAAGTGAGGTAATAATTGTGCCTGGCACCTAATGCTGACTCTTCATGACGCCATTTGGGGTTTTCTTGGCAAAGATCATTGGAGTGGTTTGCCATTTTCTTCTCTAGCTCATTTTACAGAAGCAAATAGGGTTAAGCAACTTGCCCAAGATCACGTACTTGTAAGTGTCTGAAGTCAGATTTGAACTCATGAAATGAATCTTCCTGATTGTAAACTCAGTGCTCTATCCACTTCACCATTATCCAGAACCTGGGCAAGCATGATGACATGAAATTGACGTACAATACTGACGAACTTCTTCAAGTAACCAAATTTTGATATAATTTTCCAGAAGCCTCATGACTAAAATATCAAAGACAGATCAGATCTACAAATGTATTCAAACTCTGCTTCAGAGCATGCAATTCCAATGGGCTGGCTACTTTGTTTGAATGCAAAACATATGCTTGCCAAAGAGACAGTTTTACAGAGAACTCACACAGGGTACTTGCTCCCATGGTGTTTGGAAGAAGTGATACAAAGACTCTCTCAAGGTCTTGTTTAAGAACTTTAGAACTGATTGTGTGACATGGAAGATACTGGCACAGGACCACTTGGCATGGCGTGCCTACATCAGAAAAGGGGCTGTGCTCTGTGAGCAAAGCAGAATTGAGACAGCTCAAAGGAAACACAGGATGCACAAGTTTGGAGTATCTACCCCAAATGTTCACATGAACTATTTGTTCCAGACCTGTGGTAGAGCATTCCAAGCTTGAATTAATCTGATCAGCCACAGTTGGACACGCTGAAACTTGGCTCTAGCATACTGATGTCCTTCTGGTCCTCTTTGAGATCGAAGGACAACCACCCATTCATTTCACTCATTAGCTGCCTTGGCGCCTAATAAGGACTATGTAAGTGCTAGCTACTGTTTTTGTACTTTGAATGACTATCCTTGAGTAGCTCACCCTTACTTCCTCTCTCATCCACTCCATTCCCTGCTTCAACCCACCAAGCCCCAAGCAGCTCTTCAGCCCTGGTAACAATTCACGTCCCTCCTCATCTTTGCCTTTTCAAAAAGACATCTTTATCTGGATCATCTCAGGTGCCACCTTGTCCATGTAGCTTACATCTTTATCTGGATCATCTCAGGTGCCACCTTCTCCATGTAGCTTTCCCAGGCTTCAGTCCTGCTGCTGGTGTGATTTCCTCCCTTAAATGTCCCAAGAGTTCCTTGCCATATCTCTCTTGCCCCTTGGAACCCTACCCTGTACTACATTCATCTGTGCTATTGTATCTCAACAGTTGAATGGAAATCCTAGGTATGCAGTCCATGTCCAAGCTACAGAGTGAAGGTATCGGGCCAAACTTTGTAGATAATTGGATAACACCAACCCAGCATTTACATCCGCTTGTAAGGTTTTCAGAGCTCTTTACATAAATTAATTACCTCCTTTGGGAAACCCTACCTTGTCTCTAATTCCTATCTTGCCCTCCAGTTTTAGCAGCTGTAGAGTTGCACATTTCATACTGCTATGCCTAAATGAAACTTATAATAGAACAGAAGCTCCCTGAGGACAGTGACTGTTTTGTTGGATTTTATCTTTGAATTCTATTATTGTTGGATTTTATAACCTCCTATGGTGGCTGGAATATGGCAGAAGCTGAAGAAATGTGTGTTGAATGAAATCCCAGTTGTTGGTTTTTTTTTTTCTAATAGAGTTGCATAGAAAATTTTTCATAGATTTAACATTATATTGACAATTTATGACAAAATTTTCCAACAATCCCATTAAATAACTGGAGGCAATAAAAAAATATTAAATCCCTTGATGATCCCTTGGTAACTTGTTTTTGTGTTACCATCAGAATAGCTGGCAGGTGGTAAGGAATGAATAGAATCTTGGAACGTTGCTTGGAAGTAAGCTAGTCCTACCCCCTTACTTTACAGATGAGGAAACTGAGTTCCAGAGAGGTAAAGAGACATGCCCAAGATCACTAAGGTAGTATGTGGCCAAGTTGGGAATTTGGACCCAGATTCTCTGACTCCAAATCCAGTATTCTTTCCACTATAACAGGACGAGAGTTTTAATTAAATAGAATTAACCAACAAAGCATAGAGGGCTGATTGTGGAGCCAGGAACACTAAGGTTCAGATCCTGCTTTCAATGCTTACTAGCCAACTGTGTGATCCTGGATAAGTCAATTAACTTTTCTGACCCTCAGTTTACTCATCTGTAAAATGGAGAAAATATTTATAGTAACTACCTCACTGGATTGTCCAATTTAAATGAGATAAAGTATGCAAAATTATTTTCAAACTTCCTTCCCCCATCACCTCTACTTTTTAATAGAAGTACTTTGAGGTCATAGAAACTCATTTTTATCTTTGTATATGTGCAATAGGTGCTTAAAATGAAATTAAATTGAATTCCCTCCCCAGATCGTAGTTTTCTAAAAGCCATCCCAGATACATATGTGTTTTTATTCAGGTGAGAGGTAGCCTCAATAGCAGGCTGTGGAGTCAGGAAGCCCTGGATTGAGTTGAGTCCTGCTTCAGATACATACTAGCCATGTGAGCCCGGGCAAGTTGCTTAACCTCTCTCCTAAGACTCTAGCTAGCTCTCTAAGTATGGTGAAAATCTATGAGAAACACTGTTAAAGTCTGAGGACCTTGGCTTGAATTCCACATCTGAAACCTTTTACATTTGGGGCAAATAATTTATTTCATTTTCCTGGACCTCAGTTTACTCATCTGTAAAATGACAGAGTTTTACTAGTGCCTTCTTACTCTAGATCTAGGATGCTAAGTTTCAGATGAGTTGCTAATAGGCATCAGTGAAAGGAGTTTATGCCTTGGGGGAAATATTTGAAATCACAGGTCAAGATCAAAAAAGAAAAAAATAATGCATCCTGGTAAACTTCTGTACATATGGTTTATATTATCCATAATCAGAGCAGGCAATTGCCTACCTGCTATGATTTAAAAAGTAGGAAACCTCTAAACAGATACAACATGCAACCCTAGTGATGTCAAAATTATATTAGCATTATTTATTCATCCCTTTGAAGTTCTAGCCTCTTCCTGAAGTCTTTTTTAAGTTTTGTGCCCCGCCACACTCTGTGCTATGTCCCCCAACATCCCCCTCACTCACTATTCCCTCACCTCTGCCCCCACCCCATCTTTGTGGAGAAGGGATTTAGCTGAGGTTAGCGACAGGAAGGAAGGAGAAAGGTGGTTGCAAGAGAGAGGCATAGTGCTGAACCTCAAATTAGAAAGGTAAGGACCTACGATAGAGGTGAGACTCCCCTGCTCTGTAGTGAGTCTCCAAGCAGGAAAGTAGTTAGAGGCTGTCCTCCCTCCATAGAAGAACAGGTAGGAGAAATTTGGAACTATACCCAAAAGACTTTGATCCAGCAATACCACTAGGTCTGTACCCCCAAAGAGATCCTAAAAAAGGGGAAAAGAACATATTTATATAAAAACATTCATAGCAGCTTCTTTTGTGGTGGCAAAGAATTGGAAATTAAGGGAATACCCATCAATTGTGCAATGACTGAACAAGTTGTGGTATATGAAAGTAATAGAATACTGTTATGCTATAAGAAGTGATGAGCGGGTAGATTTCAGAAAAACCCAGAAAGAATTATGTGAACTGATGTCAAAGGAAGTGAGCAGAACAAGGAGGAAGAGCAACGTTGTCTCATGATCAACTATGATAGACTTAGTTCTTCTTAACGACATGATGATCCAAGACGATTACGAAAGACTCATGATGGAAAACGCTACCAGCATCCAGAGAAAGAACTGATGGAGTCTGAATGCAGATGGAAGCAGACTATTTTCACTTTCTTTAATTTTTTGGTAGTTTTTCCCCCTTTTGTTCTGGTCCTTCTTTCACAATATGACTACTATCTTACATGATTATACATACATAACCTGTATCAAATTTCTTACCCCCCAAGAGGGAGAAAATTTGGAACTCAAAATTTTAATTTAAAAAATGATTGTTAAAAAATTTTCTTAACTTGTAATTGAGGGAAAGTTACTATTTAAAAGGGAGAAAAGAAGACCAGATCTCTAAGAATGAGAGAAGCACCAACATCCCTGAGTAGTTCACTTTGGATATCGATTTCCCCTCTTTGGTCTCATTTGAGATCCCTGGTCCCCTGAGCTCCTGAATGGATGCCCTATTGCATAAGCCCTAGGAACAGCATTGCTCTCTCTTTCTCCCCTTGAGTCGAGGTGGGAATGGGCATTCCATGGTCTGCTTGAAGAGAAAATGAGTGCCCTCGAATCTCTGGGAACAGATCAATCGTACATCGGGGGAGTTCTGGAGTCTGGAAGTGGTGAATCAATGTTTCATGTTTTATTCCCAGCTGTGTTCTTGTCATTAAGTATTATTTATTTCTTTATTGATTCTATGCTAAGAGTAAATGCAGCATGCAGTAGCGGAGCAAGCTTGTCTGTTTCTGTGTAAAGGCAAGGCCATTATGCCAAGATCATGTGAAGAGCCCTCATTTAAATAGAACCAATTCTAAAGGAAGTGAGCTTAGGCAGTGGTTGGGGCTCAGAACTAATTAGTTGACCCCAAAATAACCACACCCCTTTGATAATTAATTACCACCACTCACTAGAGAGGCTGCACTGAAGTATAGAAGGTCATGTACTCTGTGGTAGCCATAGGCAGTATAGCACTCATTCAATCTTCCACCATGTGTAGGGCATGCCCAAACTGCTAGGGTGAGCACAAGCCTTCCTATTGGATGGCTCTTTAACAACCATTGGTTGTTAAATAAGATAAATCATTAGGGGTAGAAAACCCCATTAGCACCTACCTCTTTAATTTGAATGAATTTATCTGACATTATCTCCCTTGTGAAAAATTCAGGGCAACACTGGGCACCTGACTTAGGAAAGAAAGTTGAAGTGGGGAGACTAGAGGAAAGACTAGATAATAGAAATCACAGAAGAGGATAGGTAATAAAACTAGAGAGCAGGAAAGAGGGAGGGATCATGAATTTATGTAGTGCCCACTGTTTTAGGCACTGTGCTAAGTACTTTAAAACATTATGTAATTTGATTCTCTCAATAATCCTAGGAGATAGGTACTGTTATAATTAGAATTTTACAGTTAAGTAAACTGAGGCAGACAAAGGTTAAGTGACTTGCCCAGGATCACACAACTCGTAAAGTGGTTGAAGCCAGATTTGACTGCATCTTCCTGGCTCCTGGTCCAGGGCTCTTTATCTACTGTACCACCTAGCAGAGAAAGTTGGATTTAGAACCAGAAGGATCTTTAGAGAGCATATAGGCCAACCCCCTAATTTTATAGGTGAGGAAACTGGGTCCCAGGCAAGGTAAAAATGACTTCATACATTAAGACATTAATAAAATACTTATTGTGTGTGCAAGAAGCTTTGAGAGGCTCTGACAGAAAGATAAATAGTCTCTGATAAAAAGATAAATTGATAAAGCATAGTCCTTGCCCTCAGTGCACTTAAAATCTAGTAACTTGACCATTTTTCCAGAGTTGGCCTTGAAGTCTTCTCCTGACCTCTTGGTTTAAAGGATTTAAGAATTCTCTTTTTTCCAACCCACACAGCAACATAAACCCACCCAACAACTCTTTACACATGAAGTAGAGCCAACACGTGCAATAAAAATGAATCTTGTGAATTGATACAGGTTACTTCCTTCCCTTACAATACACTGTTTTAGATAAAGCCCAGCAAGTCTTCTGGCACTATAAATCGGCAGATGTGGAGCAAATGACAAATGAGTCTGCCTTTCGGCCAGAGCTTTTGATAAACCATTTGGAAGAGGCGCATGAGACATATATGTTGGTCCTTATAATGTATCGTGTATCCATAATCCATTAACATCATTGTCTACTTTACTAAAGCATTCCATGTATTGATGGAATGGAAATCCATGATCTGAAATATTTCTTTTTTGCCCTACAATGTCACCCTTTTTTCTATTTTTGACCCTCCCCCCCAAAAAAGGGAAAAAAAATTAAAGGTTCACTTCCTTCCAAGATTCATTCAGATTCTGTCTAATTATTGTCGGTATTAACTAATAACCCTGCACATTGAGAATGGATGAATTAAATGCAAGAGCCCTCTAATCATGGAAACTGAAGACAAATAGTGCCATAGCTGTGTAGAAAACTTTGCTCTGTAAAACGGAACACATATTTTGGAAAACAAACGGACCTGTCTTGCCAATAATGTTCACAGAAAATTGAAGAGGTGCTTTTATAACACCTGTCATTTGAATTGCTCTGAGGCTGTATCTTCTTTAGGACCTGAATCATCCAGTTTGTCTATTTATATCTATCCAAGGCAATGGATAATTGCCAAAGCTCCACTTGACTTTGCGTCCTGGAACCAGGGCCCAAACTAGATCTGCTTCATGGCCCAGACTTACCCTTACATTCTGCATTCTGATGAAATAGAGGACTTCTGTCCTTAGCGTTGGGTGGGAACAATCAGGTGCAGAGCATTTGAGTGGGTTCACCTGTAGTACCAAGAAAGCAGGCACAGACAACTCACTGCATTTCAGTTGGATGACCCATTTTCACCCCTTCCATAACCTCTCATTCATCAGAGCATACCACACAGTAAAAAGCTGTCTTCAATGGGAACAGAAGGGAAGTCAAAGGAGGTATGAAATGTCTGGTATTTGAATTTCTGCTTGAGACACTTCCATGGACAAAAATAAATGAATACAGCCTCTGTTTGTATGAAGACTGGTGCTAGAATCTACTAATGAAAAATTCAAATTGAGCACATTAGCATCACATTGTAGGAAAACAATTGAAACTCATTTCAATTGAACACTCATCTACTGGGCATTGGGCATTATAATAAGCACAGTTATCCCTTCTGCATCACAAGTTTCCCCATTGCCGTATCGAAGTTTCAATACATCTCAGGTCAGCATAAGAAATTAAATGGGAATTTGGGGGGAGGTTTGAGGACGTCGCAGACAACACAAGGACAACAGATGACAGAAAAAGGTTAGAAACTCAGAAATTCATAAAATATCTATATAATATTACATAATATCAACATATTTCATCTTTTAATACCATAAACATTTGGAATGGAGGGCCAAAATTTTTACTCAGATTTTCCAGATCTTGGGGCACCATGCCCCTAAGCCCTTCCATGTAGAAGGGATAATTGTACTGAGGTAAAGAGACAAAAATGAAACCAGCCGCTGCCCATGAGGACTTTACATTGTACTGTCCTCAACCCCAAAGGGACAATGGATACAGTATAGTATATAGAATACTGTAAGACAAGAAGGATAGAAATAAGCATTTATACAGACAGATACTGTGCTAAGCACCTTTTGTTTTTGATTTTTTTAAACAAATATTATTTCATTTGAGACTCATAACAACCCTGCAAGGTAAGTGGTTTCCCCCATTTTAACTTTGAGCAAACTGAGTCAAACAGATGTACCCTTAACTCATATATTCTACTGAGAATGAGGCTATGATAGTGGGTTCATGGACTCCAGAAGCTTGACAGACCCTATATCTACTCTGCTCCTAGTTATTGTCTCCTTATTTCTTTTTGTCTGTTAAACATGTTTGCTAGATTTGTTTCCTGCAGGCTTAGTACCCTCCACCTGCAGATGCCTGGTCACTTAAGTTGGATGGCACCCCCTGTCCATGACTATGATGTATCGCCCCTGGACCTGGTGTCAACAAAGCTCTGGATGCCAGCTGAAGAACTGATCTCTTGTATGGGACTTCTTGGGTCAGGGACAACTCTATGTCCAATTTGAGCAGGAAGTAGCTATGGAAGAAGTGACTTTTGCCCCTTACTTCAAGATTTTAGGCCCTATTCGTTCAAGGGGAGAATGATAAGGTGCTTGTGCTTAGGCCCCACCCTAAGATATTGTTTTATGTGCTTATTTTGTGTGATCCCTGTTATATTGTTGTAAGGTTCTCTTGACACCAGTTGCCCCATTGACATATGTAATGGATAAGAAAGATCTGGGGGACGATTGTATTGTTAATATATTTTTACTTAATTTGAAGATCTTTCCCATCCATTAGTATGCCCCTGCGACCTGCTAAAAATCACATGGAAGCCCAAGTCATATATAGTGGAAGGAGCTTGCTGAAAGGATAGAACAGGAAGCGTGGAGCAGAGCTGGGAAGAAATTATTGAGAGCAGTTAGGGTGGAGGAGAGAGGACGTAGCTAGGCACAGCTAGTCCTGTTAGTGTTCGCTTGTGGGAAGGCCCCAGCAAGGAGGAGGAGAGGGTGGGGAAGGCTTGGGAAGTGTTAATGTGTATTGACTTCTTGGCTACTATGATGGATTTGGCTTTCTGGCATTGGGATTTGACTTTCTGATGTCTGAATAAGTATTTTTCTTCTGCCTTTTATATGGAGAGTCTGTTATACTTTGTGATTCATAACTGTGCCAGCATATTCATAGTCACCATTAGTGCTGTGAATATTGCCTTGGCAATACAACAGGTTAAATGACTTGCCCAGAGTCCCACAGCTAATGAATGTCTAAGGTCAAATTTGAACTCAGGTTTTCCTGATTCCAGGCCCAGCAATCTACCCACTGAGTCATTTAGCTACCTTGAGGAGGCCAGAGCTTGTGCTTAAAGCCTAATCATTAGGAAAAGAGGATAAGATGTGAAAAGTGACTGGTACCTGAATTTCTACTAGAGGGCCCCTCATAAACAATGGCTGAACACAGCTTTATATCTGCATTAGGGCTTTGGCAAGAGGCTGCCAGTTACAGGGTTTTTTTTATTTTAAAATTTCATCATATTCTGAAATCAACAAATGCTGGCAAATACAAGCATTTACACGTATGAAGAACAAATTAAAAGAATTGCTCAAGAAAGGATGAATTTCCACCACATACAACTTGCCCTTTTTTCTTCAAAGTGTATAATAAATTCAACATATTAGTTCCAAAGCTATCCAACTTATCTGTTTCTCTCTGAACCTCCTTTACTTCTCTCCTATGCTTCATTGACAAACATGATTTTTCTTTTTGCATCACATATATCCCTCCCCCACCCCATAAAAAAAAGAAACTTCTTTTAAAAACACCCTTCCTTGAATCATCCTAGTTCAGGTAAATAAATCTACATATTGCCCATATCCAAAAATGTATATCTCCTTCTGTACATCTAGATCATCTCTGTCAGGATGTGGAAAACGTATTTCTCCATCATTTTTCTGAAATCATATTATTATTTGACTATATTATATTACATTATATGATTATATTAATCAGAGTTCTTAGGTGTTTCCATTTGTTTCCTTCACATTATTTACATTAATATTATTATTACGGTCATCGCATAGTTATTTACCTGGTCTGAATCCACTCATACAAATCTTCTTAAATTTTTCTGAATTAATTCCATTTTTCATCTTACAATTCAATAGTATCTAGTATATTAAGAGATTATATTATGCATAATACATAATAGGCTATAGTTTGTTCAGTTATTCCCCAGTTGATATCTACCATCTTAGATTCTAATTCATTGCTACAACAAAATGTGCTACCATAAATATTTTTGTACATATGGGTCCTCCCCATTTTTCTTTTAACTTTTTGAGATATGTCTAGAGGTTGTATCTGAGTCAAAGGATATACCTTTGCAGGGGGAGGTGGGAATATAGTTCTAAATTGTTTTCCAGAATGGAAATGTCCAGCAGTGTGTACACTCACTTCATGAGGTTGAGACTTTTTTTAGCAGTTCAGAAAAAGTCTAGGTTACCTAAAACAATTTGAGTTAAGTTGGTCTAAGAAGGATGGGAAGCTCTCAAGAATGAAATTTTAACACTTTAAAAAAAAACACACAATTTTATTGAAGAATAGAACACATTACCTAAAAACAAAAAAACACTAAGTAAGATCTGAGCAGACAAACTCATGAAACTTGAGCATGAGATTGGGACAGCCTCTGGATTTGGCCAAGAAAATACAGCCACCCACAAAAACAAATACTCTGGGGCTGATGGAAGGAAGCATTATACCTGCTGCCATGGTAAGTGGGTAGAGAGTAATGACACTCACTCTTTTGAGGAGCTTTGGGTGTGGCTCGTGAAACATAGAGTGGAAAAGATGATTGATCATCAGCCTAGGATGATGTTGGTAAAACTATTTCTTAAGACCCAGAATTTGGGGATATGGCAAAAAGTACATATGTTTTACATTGGTTACGCCAGTTTATTTTTAAGGGGATAAGTAAGCTGTCCTGGGGATTGTTGATCTCAAGGACTAGCCCATGAATCACTGGCACAGCCTCCTCGTCACACAAGGCATAAAAAGGCACACAATGCATAACCTCCCATAAGCCAAGCCTATGGGAAGTCAGTGTTCCTGAGGTTTGATGGAATTTCTGCCAAGCAGGCCATCTTTTTAATCAAGCATTGCTGCCCTAGAGAGTGTGGAGGCAGAGGAGAACAACGTCCATTTTTAGTAAATTACATCCTTTTAATGCTAATCTAAGTAACTTTATTTCTATTAAATTTTGCATTCCACAAGTATTTCATTGCATTCTAGTTCTAAGCCTGAATCACTAGATGACTTGAAATAAGACACACTCAGAACATTCTTTCCCTCAAGACTACAGTTAAGTCAACCTGGTGAGAGAAATTATTATTAATAACCCATGATTTGGAGAGATCCAGCATTGCCCCCTTTTCCAAGAGACCTGATTTTGAAAGTTCAGTCTCTTAAAGGACATTACTGGTAATGAAATTGGACTCACTTTTTCAGAATCATTCAGGTGGGAAAGGCATTGTGTTATACTCCAGTTTGGGTGGGGATAAATCCTTTGAATAGATTTCCCAAGGCTGGGGATAGCTTAAGAAGTAAATTTTATAATTAAAGTTCAGGGCCAGTCCCTCATTGTAATATTCATGCTCTCATTAATTGTTAACCAATCAAAGTTGATCAGCACCCTTAGGAACACCCTTCTTCTAAAGGGCACATAGGTGAGCCCCATGACTGTGATTGTCTTTAGTCTAAGAGAGAAAGAGGCAAAGGATGATCCTTTTATTAAAATGTTATTAATAAAATGATTAAATTGTTGCATCATTAACATATTTTTGCTTAATTTGAAGATCTTTCCCACCCATTAGTAGGCCCACGTGACCTGCTGAAATCACATGGAAGTCTAAGTCATATGTGGTGGAAGGAACTTGCTGAATGGGTTGAATAAGGAGGCTGGAACAGAGCAGAGAGGAAATGAATGAGAGTAGTTAGGGTAGAGGAGAGAAGACACAGACAGGCACAGCTAGTCTTATGAGTGTTTGCTTGTGGGAATGCCCTGGCACAGGGGTCTGAGGCAGGGGTTGGTGGGGTTGGGAAGGGGGAGGAATGGAAGGGGGCAAGGCTTGGGAGTGGTGTCCCCTGCAGTGCTAATGTGTATTGACTTCTTGACTATGGTGATAGATTTGACTTTCTGGTGTTGGGATTTGGCTTTCTGGTGTCTGAATAAATGTTTTTCTTCTGCCTTCTATATGGAGACACTGTTATACTTTGTGATTCATAACCATGCCAGCATATTCATAGTCGCTGTTGGTGCTATAAATATTGCCTTGGAGATAGTTACCTAAAAACTACGTCTCTTGGACCTTTTCAAAATGTCCCACTAGCCTTCTTATACCAGTCCTCATACACAGAAGGAGATGAGGCCAGGGGAGGGGTGGAAGGCTTCGTAAAAGGAAGGCATCAGTTTCAAGTGTAACTAATATAATCAATGCTGTAATTTCAGAAATCATGACCTGTCATGAGGAGGTGTTGTCATGAGAAATTTGGGGTCTCAGAAAGCATTATCTCCCAAAAGACAGTATTGCAATTCAACTCAACAAACTGATTAAACATGGAGACTTTGGGAGACACTTTGCTAAAAGATGGGAATACAAAGATAAAAACAAATAGTCTCTGTCCTTGAGGAACTTACATTCTATTGGGTGGATTGACAATTTGGTTGGTGGTTCTTCACCCTTGAAGAGGACCAAAATGACATCTCCATGATAAAGTGAAGTTTCAGTGTGTCCGACTGTGGCTGATCAGACCAGTATGAGCTCAGAATGCTCTACCACAGGTTGGGCACAGACCGTCTGTATGAATATTTGGGGTGGATACTCCTAATTTGTGCATCCTACATTTCCTTTGTGCTGTTTCAATTCTGCTTTGCTCAAAAAGCACAGCATCCTTTCTGATGTGGGCATGCCATGCTGAGTGTTCCTGTGCCAATGTCTCCCATGGTGCACAGTCAAATCCAGAGTTTTTGAGAGAGACCTTGAGAGTGGTCTTGTATCACTTCTTCTGACCACCATATGATTGCCTGCCCCATGTGAGTTCTCCATAAAACAGTCTTTTTGGCAAGGGTATATTTTGTATTCCAACAACGTGACTGGCCCATCAGAGTTGCACTCCCTGAAGCATAGTTTGAATGCATGGCAGTTTAGTTTTAGTAAAGAACTCAGTGTCTGGTACCTTATTCTGCCAGTTGCTCCTCAGAATCTTCCTAAGACAGTTCAAATGGAAGCGATTCAGTTTCCTGGCATGGCGCTGGTAGACTGTCCAGGTTTCACAAGCATATAACAATGAGGTCAGCACAATGACTCTGTAGACCTTCAGTTTGGTAGTCAGGCTACTACCTTTTCTCTCCCAAACTTCTCTTTGGAGCCTCCCAAACACTGAGCTAGTTCTGGCAATGCATGTATCAACCTCATTGTCAATGTGTACATCCCTGGAAAGTACACTACTAAGGTAAATGAACTTATCTATAGCATTCAAAACATCTCCATTCGTTGTAACCAAAGTTTCCACATATGGATGGTGTAGTGGTGGCTGATGGAGAACCTCTGTTTTCTTGGTGTTAATTATTAGGCCAAAATTAGCACAGGCAGCAGAGAATTGATCCATACTTTGTTGCATCGCAGCTTCAGAGGCTGCATTGAGTGCATAATCATCTACAAACAGAAAATCATGCACCAACACTCCCTCCACTTTGGTCTTGGCTTGTAGCCTTTTCAAATTGAAGAACATACCTTCAGTACAGTAGTTGACCTTGAAACCATGTTCATCCTCATTGAATGCATTTGACACATGGCTGAAAACATCATGCTAAAACTCATGGGAGCAAGCACACAGCCCTCTTTCACTCCATTGGTGACTAGGAAGTCCTGAGAGCATTGTCCACTATCCAGAAACATGTGCAAACATGCCATCATGAAATTGGCATAAATATGGGTGGGTTGACAATTTACACTGAAAATTAATGAACAGCAGATTTTTTTATTATTTTTTTATTAATTTTATTAATTTTCCCTTTCTTTTCCTTCCTTCCAAATGTTATTGGTACACAATCAGTAGCAGCATTTTGGTTTTCTAAGACTTTGAACAGCCACAATGTGCCCTTAACTAACTGTAACATTAAAAATGTTACAGTAACAGTGGGGTGAAGCTTAGAGCTGCTTTTGGTTACACCCTGACATATTATACTTGAGTTATATTTTTCTGACTCGATCATAATAGTTTACTGTTCTGCAAAGATATGTAACACTCGGGAGAGGAGCCAAGATGGCAAAGTAGAAAGACTCACGTATGCTAGCTCCGAATCCACAGCCCAGAAATTTTCTGTAAAAAGAACTCCCCACAAATTCTGGAGCACTGCAAGCCATGCAAAAACACAGTGGAAGAGATTTCCGTTCCAGAGAGCCCTGGAAAGCCATTCCCAGGGGTCCATCATGCCCCAGACAGCGGAGCACAGCCCTGTGCTGCTCTGGCTGTGCAGCCCCAGAGGAGCAGATCCGAGCAGGCTTCAGGGACGGAATCTCTGGTGGCCACGAAGGTACCTCCACCCACAGGCACTACAGGTCAGTGAGAGAGACTTCTGGGCTGGCCGAGAGGGCAGCAGGGTGTCTCCGTGACTCAGGCCCCCTCGGGAGGCAGTGGCAGAAGCAGGGGTGGAGGCAGCAGCGGCCCGGGACTCCCCAAGCAGGCAGGAGCTCAGGGCCATTACCAAAGGTCTCTACATGAAGCCCCTGAGGGAACTGAGCCTGGGAGGTGGCCCTGCCCCCACCCCAGCACCAGAACTTAAGCTCACATTGAATAGCAGCCATGCCCACGGCTGAAAGCCCATTTGAATCTCAGACTAGCTGGGCAGATCTAGGCGGGGGTGGACAGGAATCTCAGAAGTCAAGTAACTAGCTGGGAAAATGCCCAGAAAAGGGAAGAAAAATAAGACCATAGCTACTTTCTTGGGGGACAGATGTTCCCGCCTTTCAATTCTGATGATGAGGAACAATTCTTACCATCAGGGAAAGACGTGGAGGTCAGGGCCTCTGTATCCCAGACATCCCAGGTGGATGTCCAGGGGGCTCAGGCCATGGAAGAGCTCAAAAAGGATTTTGAAAACCAAGTTAGACAGGTGGAGGAAAAACTGGGAAGAGAAATGAGAGAGATGCAAGAAAAGCATGAAAAATGGGTCAATACCTTGGTAAAGGAGACCCAAAAAAATGCTGAAGAAAATAACACCTTGAAAAATAGGCTCACTCAATTGGCAAAAGAGGTTCAAAAAACCAATGAGGAAAAGAATGCTTTCAAAAGCAGAATTAGCCAAATGGAAAAAGAGGTTCAAAAGCTCACTGAAGAAAATAGTTCTCTCAAGATTAGAATGGAACAGATAGAGGCTAATGACTTTCTGAGAAACCAAGAAATCACAAAACAAAACGAAAAGAATGAAAAAATGGAAGAGAACGTCAAATACCTCATTGGAAAAACAGCTGACATGGAAAATAGATCCAGGAGAGACAATTTAAAAATTATGAGACTACCTGAAAGCCATGATCAAAAAGAGCCTAGGCATCATCTTTCATGAAATTATCAAGGGAAACTGCCCGGAGATTCTAGAAACAGAGGGCAAAGTAAGTATTGAAGGAATCCATCGATCACCACCTGAAAGAGATTCAAAAAGAGAAACTCCTAGGAACATTGTGGCCAAATTCCAGAATTCCCAGGTCAAGGAGAAAATATTGCAAGCAGCTAGAAAGAAAGAGTTCCAGTACTGTGGAAATATAATCAGGATAACACAAGATCTAGCAGCTTCTACATTAAGGGATCGAAGGGCATGGAATAGGATATTCCAGAAGTCAAAGGAACTAGGACTAAAACCAAGAATCACCTACCCAGCAAAACTGAGTATAATACTTCAGGGAAAAATATGGTCTTTCAATGAAACAGAGGACTTTCAAGCATTCTTGATGAAAAGACCAGAGCTGAAAAGAAAATTTGACTTTCAAACACAAGAATGAGAAGAAGTATGAAAAAGTAAACAGCAAAGAGAAGTCATAAGGGACTTACCAAAGGTGAACTGTTTACATTCCTACATGGAAAGACAATATTTGTAACTCTTAAAACTTTTCAGTATCTGTGTAGTTGGTGGGACCACATACACACAAATACACAAATGCATGCACATACAGAGACAGAGAGCACAGAGTGAACTGAATAGGATGGTATCATATCTTAAAAGAAATTAAGGTAAACGGTGAGAGAGAAGTGCAGTGGGAGGAGAGAGGGTGAAATGTAATGGGGTAAATTATCTCTCATTCAAGAGGCAAGCAGGAGACTTTTTAGTGGAGGGAAAAAGAGGAGAGCTGAGAAAAAAACATGAAGTTTACCCTCATCACATTTGACTAAAGGAAGGAATAAAATGCACACTCATTTTGGTATGAAAACCTATCTTACAATACAGGAAAGTCGGGGAGAAGGAGATAAGGAGAGTGGGGGGGGATGATGGAAGGGAGGGCAATGGGAGGAGGGAGCAATTTGAAGTCAACACTCGGGGAGGCACAGGATCAAAAGACAGAATAGAAACAATGGGGGGCAGGATAGGATGGAGGGAAATACAGTTAGTCTTACACAACATGACTACTATCGAAGTCATTTGCGAAACTACACATATATGGCTTATATTCAATTGCCTGCCTTCCCAAAGGGAATGGGTAGGGAGGGAGGGATGGGGAAAACTTGGAACTCAAAGTTTTAGGAACAACTGTTGAGTATTATTGTTGTTGCTACTAGGAAATAAGAAATACAGTTAATGGGGAATAGAAAGTCATCTAGCCCTACAGGATAAAAGAGAAGATGGGGACAAGAGAAGGGAGGGATGATAGAAGAGAGGGCAGATTGGTGATAGGGGAAATTAGAATGCTTGATTATTGGGGTGGGGGAGGGGACAAATGGGGAGAGAATTTGGAACCCAAAATTTTGTGAAAATGAATGTAAAAAGTTAAATAAATAAATTTAATAAAAATAAATAAATAATAAAATAAAGATATATAACACTCCAAAATTATAATTGAACATTCATATGATGACTTTTTGCCTACCAGAAGTTTTACTTTTTTGCTGTTTAAAGGGATAACCTTCATCTATAGCTCTTTTATATACATGGTTTATGATATGTTCTTCAACATACAATCACTATTCTGCTATTATGTGTAATTTAAAAATTTTTAGGAAATAAATTCTATCTAGCTGTTAAAAAAAAAATTTTATTCATTTTTAGTGTTCTACAATCACTACCATAAAACTTAGATTTTTTTTCCCTCTCCTTTCCCCCTACCTCCACACTCCCTCCTGGAGACAGCAAGGTCCTACACATACATTCCTATTAAATACATTTTCAATATAGTTATGCTGTGTAGAAGAATTAAAATGAATGGGAGAAATCATGTAACAGACCAAATAGTAATACAAAAGAAAATGACCTGCTTCATTCTGTGATCAAACTCCATAGTTCTTTCTCTGGATGTGGAAGGCATTTTGCCTTAAAAGACCATTGGGAGTTTATTTCAGTCCTTGCATACAGTGAAGTTCCAAGTCTACCAGGAAAAACTCTCACACACTGTGGCCATTGATGTGCACAAAGTTCTCCTGGTTCTGCTCCTTTCACTCAGCATCAGTTCATATAAGTCTTTCCAGACCTCTCTGAAGTCTTCTTGTTCATCATTTCTTATAGCGCAATAGTATTCCATTACATTTATATACCATAATTTATTCAGCCAGTCCCCAATTGATGGGCATCCCTTTGATTTCCAGTTTTTGGCAGTTATATAGAGTGGATAGCAGATAATTTAAAGGGGGAGGGGACATACTAGCCAGAGGGGGTTGGGGGTTAGTCTTCACAAGAGAAAGGAACCTGGAAGATAAGGAAGAAATGAATTCTTATCCGGAGGGATGTCTTCTGTGAATGTCCAGAGGCATTAAATGAATCTTTCCCCAAGATCAGGGAAAAGATAGTAAGTGGAGCAGTTGGGCAAGAACATGTAGTTAATGAAAGAGAGTAATGTAAAACAAGTCTGGAAAGGTGAGTGGGAACCAAATCATGAAGTACCCAAATGCCAGACTAAGGACTTCTTTTAATTCTAGAAATAATAAGGAATCATTGAAGGTTTTTGAGCATGGGAGTGGAATGGTGCCATATGAAGATTATTTGGGGAGCTGAATGGAGAATGGATTAGAGAAGGAGGGGACAGAAAGAGATCTACTAAGAGGTTGTTACAAGAGCAATATTGTAAGCCCCTTGGGAATATACAATCTACATACATGACAGAAAATCAGAGAATACAATCGTTTCAAAGAACTGAAAATTAATATCCCATTGAGGACAATGGAGAGATGTGTGGAGGGCATGCACACAACTGAAATACAACATATGGAGAAAGGAACTCCAAAGAAGGGGAAGGAAATGAGCATTTATATAGAACCTACTATGTGCCAGGCGCTGTACTAAGGGCTTTTTACTTTTAACAAATGTTATGTCATTTGCTTCTCAGAACAACCCTGTGAGGTGGGTGCTATTATGAGCCCCATTTTACAGTTGAGAAAACTGAGATGAAGTGGCTTGCTCAGGGTTGCACAGTTGGTACATGTCTGATACCAGAGTTGAATTCAGGTCTTCCTTACTCCACACTCAGCCCTCTATCCACTTCACCACCTAGAAGAACATGAATAATAGCCAACATCAAGGAATTATGTCATAGCCAGAGCAATTGGGCTGGTCACACAGTAGGACTGAGGAATAAGACATGGACAGCCATAAAGTCTATACTGGAATTCCTAGCAATGTCAGGTGAAAATGAGGAAGGCCTCCAACATATTGAGTAGATGCCCAAGGAGAATGCGTCCAAGAGCCACATACTTTGAACAGATTTGGAGGGTTACAATCTATACCACAGGAGAATTTGAACAAGTTCTTTGAAAGAAGGGATTTTCATTTTTTTCTCCCTTGTATCCTCAACATCTAGCACAGAACCTGGTATATAGTAAGTACTTAATAAATGCCTGATTGATAGTCCAAACAGGAGGCTAAACTACAGTGGCAGCTAGATGGATGGAGAGAAATGGATGGTTAGCCACAACGTGTGTGTGTGTGTGTGTGTGTGTGTGTGTGTGTGTGTTTCTGTTGAAGGGGAGGGAGGGTTGATTGGTAGCAACCATCTGAATGGGTGAAAATGGGAAAGGCCACTTCTTGGAAGGGAAGATGGTAAATGGAATGATGGAGTAATCTGCTGACTCATCCTTTCCAGAGGCCAAGGTAGTATTGATTTGATTAGCAAGAGGTATGAAAAGAGCGGAGGGAGATGGTACAGATATTTTGGTGTCAGGGTTGACAGTGTTTGGGGTATTATAGACGAGGATACATGAAGTTCAGTCAGAGCAGGCAGACACCTTCCCCTAAGCACTATCTTTTATTATAATAATTAGAAACAAAAATGATGCACATGAATCCTTCCAAATACTAAGATTCTGTCAAAAAAGTTTGTTTCTTGGATTTTAAAAATGATGGCAACTAATTTCGATTTGTTTTCTCTTCCCTCCCTATCCCCAATTTAAAAAGTTACTTGCCAGCCATCTTGATGTAGAGCATGAGGGATCTCAAGGACATTCAGGATTAAAATGTATTTTCTTCTTTTTCTTTTTCATAATGGGTGAGTGTGGGGATAGACAGTTGGTCACAGTGAGTGAGAAGGAAACAAGACTTAAACCAAAAAAAATGAACAAATACATGAATAGTTCAAAGTAAAGTTTACAGCAGGCAAGAACCTCCCTGAAAGAAATCAAGATATCATCCATGCCTTTGATAGACATAGAACCTTGTCTTCCTAAGACAGACTAAGCTGCTCCATTATGGCATCAGGCTGTCCAACAGCCCATGTTGGAGCTCCAATATGTAGAATCACTCCTGTCACAGACAAGACAATAAAAGTGTTCATTAGAGATGAGGATAAGGGTAGTAATGAGACACCAGACAGAAAGGTGAACGTCTTTGTTTTTATAAAGTATTAAATAAAAAAGAGACTCTCAAGGAAGCATTGTAAAGTTCTCTTGATTAGTCAAAACATCATTCCCTGAGCCAGCAGACCCTCTGGTTTGGTGACAAAAAATAATAATCATCAAATTAAAATCAATCTGAACAAAGCCAGAGTTCCTACAACAGTTCTATCCATTGGAGAATTCCACAGTTACACATCATCCCCTTGAGGGCAGCAACAGTGGCCACAGGCCAACCATAATGAAGAACTTCCCTGAACAAGAGTCCTCCCTGAAACTAACTTGGATCCCCAAACAAGGGAACAATCAGATCAGTGTTTTGGGAGAACTCCCTTATCCCCAGGGAGGACCAGGAAAGTTCAAGTTAACCCTTTGTATTATTCCTTGGTAGGATACTCGGAAGAAGAATGTCCACCTCTAAGCCTTATATGCTTCAAATGTCCTTCCAAGGACCAGAGATTTAAATAACCCACTAAGGGGATGGTTCTAGGTCCAACCAACTGGACTCCCATGGACATCTTCATTTAAGAAAGACTTGACTTCCCTGTTTGTTTGTTATTTTTGTTAAGCCCTGACTTTCTCAGGTGAAGATGACATTGCCCCATAGACAAATTGTCAGTACACAAATACTGAGTTAGACACCATATGTTTGCACAGGTTTCCATTCAGTGCCATTTGAAACCTACAACAGACATGTGGCCTATTTCCCCTCATCCACTGGCGGTCTATCTCCCATCTTCATTCCTTTCCTTTGACTGTCCCCCATACTGGGAATGCTCTTCCCCTTAATTTCCACCTCTTTGAATCCTGGACCTTCTTAAAGACTCAGTTCAGGTAATAACGACTGCAGAAAGACTGTTATTCCAGATAACAGTGCCTCCAATTATCTGTTCATCTTACATGTAACTGGTTTATGTATATATCGCTTCTCACATTTGATTGAATGATCCTTGAGGGAAGCGATTGTTTTAGTTTTTTGTGCTGTCCCTAGCACTTAGGACTACGCTGAGCCCAGAGTAAATGTTTAATGAATATTTGCTGACTGATTGATTGATGACACAACTAACCGGAACTATCCCTGGAACCATTAGCAGGATAAAAACATAGCATCAGAGCCAGAGTTACCCCATGACAAACGGGGATGAGCTCTAGGCTTCCACCTCCAGCCTTACCCCAGAGTCATCTATTGATTTTCTAGAGAACACTTCCTCCCCTGCCCCAGGATTTCTTGTGTTGCTGTTCAGTCATTAAGTAGTGTTTAACTTTTTATGACCTCGTGGACTGTGAACCATAGTACACCAGTGCTGTCCATGGAGTTTTCTTGGAAAAGATACTGAAGGGCTTTGCCATTTCCTTCTCCAGTGGATTAAGGCAGAGGTTAAGTGACTTGCCCAGCATTACACAGCTAGTAAGTGTCTGAGGCTGAATTTGAACTTGGGTCTTCCTGACTCTGGGAAACTAGATGGCAAAGTAGATAAAGCTAGGCGTGGAGTCAGAAAGACCATTTCCCTGAATCTAAATCTGGACTCAGATACTTCCTAGCTCTATCACCTTGAACAGGTCACTTAACCCCTTTGCCTCAGTTTCCTCATTTGTAAAATGAGCTGGAGAAGGAAATGGCAAAACATTGCAGTATCTTTGCCAAGAAAACCCCAAAAGGGGTTCTGAAGAGTTGGACATGACTGAAAAAAGACCGAACAACAGCAAAGAACTTCCATACTCCAAGCCAATACTCTATCCACTGAGCCACTTAGCTACCAGGATTACTAGGTCCAGTCAAATTGACCTCTGTGCCATTTCTGCCCTTCCCAGACATCCACCTAACCTCAGTCTTCCCATTCCTCATCTCCCACCCATTCTGTCTCTACTGTTTTTGTCCCAGGTGAAAATAAAAATACTGATTTGTGTTCCACATAGGCCAGAACAAAGTTGGTGTCATCTATGTGGCTCAGACACATCAAAGAACAACATCAAGCCCCCAAATATGTTTAACAAATGCCACTTCTTGAGGGGGAATTCCTCTGTGTATGAGTTGGACCAGACTCTGGCTACTGAAGGCACTTCCTACTCTCAAATTCTGTGATTCTGTGAGAATATTGCAACATCCTCTGGTCTCTAAGTGCAGACAGGTACTTAGTAGTTCTTAAATTGCAATTTATTGATGGCTTTTCCATCTTAAAAAAAAATATAGGAGAGAAAGTTTTGTTGTGATTACCTGATAATTGTCAGTCCCAACGACCAAAAGCAATATTAGGGTCTACATCTCACAACTCAACTTATATATTTCTGACCCCTGACCTCCATCCTCCATGCCCTTACTCTTACTTCTCTATCCTCAAAATGACCTTCTCCACAGTCTCATCTACTGACTTCCAATAATTCTTCAAGGGGTCAAGTGATAACCCCTCAATTAAGCCTACACCCATCTGGCTTCTTTCAAGGGTCAACTAAAATGTCACCTTCCACATGAAGCCTGTCCTGATGCCCTCTTCAAACCCCTCAAGTTAATGGTGCCCTTGTGGCCAGAAAAATACTATATAATATTTTGTATTTACTTATCTCTGTTCACATTAGGCCCCTTCCCAACAGAATGTAAGCTTCTTGAGGGAAAGGAATCTTGAAGTCAGGCATGACTGAAAATGACTGAACAATAAATAGATATTAACAAATCTTTGTTTTCACAAATGAAGGAACTGCAATCTTCCACCAATCAAAAAACTTTCAGATTATACATTCAAGGAGGTAAACTTGAAGAAGAAGACTGGACAGTGAACAAGAGTCTTCCTTTCAACTGTCTTTTTTTCTCCTTGTCGTGGTTCTCATACAGCATCTATCTAAGTTCAACTTGGACCAAACACAACCATTCCAAGGCAGAGCTTTGACCAACCAGCACAGGTGTCAATAACCCAACCTCGTAAATGTTATGAATTGACTTTAAGATTTGGCTAAGGGGATTTCTAAAGCATATGACTCTTCCATTGAGCCCAGACATTAAAACCCAAAAGTCTGATCATAATTCCCACTTGATGTTATATTTAAGGTATAGTCTTTATCAAAAATAAATATATTCATATTATATATATGTGCATATTATATATACTATATATAATTGCATATAATATACAAATATATATTTGCATTTTCTCCATGTTAAACTGAAATTTTATGTAAATTGATAATAAATTACCTTTCCCCTTCTTCCTGTTCATTCATTTGAGAATCACATAAACTAGTTTATGGTACATATTATTACATCTCATGCTAATATGGCCATAGGAAGTTAAACTTTAGCCCAATTTGCTTCCCCAATCAGTCAGTCAGTAAGCATTTGGTGCCAAGACTGAGGAAATGAGAGTGGTACAAGGCAACGTCTCTGGCATCCCTTCTTTTCTGCCCGGAGGGAATGATAAGAATTAAGGCACTTCTATGCTTTAGAAAAACTAGATCGTCAAATGAGTTCAATTTGTTTGGTTTCTTTTTGTAATCAGGCCAATGTTTTACTTCAGATTCCTACATCACTCACTTTAAAATCCAAATAAGTGATCTCCTTTAATCCCACAGGCAATGTACTAGGTCCTAGCACATTAAGCAGCGGCTTAAATATACCTAGGCACTATGGGACGGTTCTTTAATGATCTCTACACTGCAGAAGACTTACAAGCTAGGACAGATGAGACTAACAAGCAGAGTCAAAATGTTGAACTATGTCTAAGTTTAAGTTGTGAGACATATACAGGAAAAGTAGTTTCAGTGACTTATCTAGTGATGCTCTCATATTCATCTCTAGTGACCCTCTTATAGATAGCTATGTAGTACAGAGAAGAGAGCCTCGAACCTGAAGCTTGGAAGACCCAAGTTCAAATTCAGCCTCAGACACTTACTGGCTTCTTCATCCTGGACAAATCACTTAACCTCTCAGCCTGTGTTTCTTCATCTGTAAAATGGGGATAATGATACAACACCAATTCCCAGGGCTATTGTGAGGATAAAATGAAATAATATTTGTAAAGCTCTTTGCAAACTTTAATGACCTATAAAATGCTAGTTAATATCATTATTTCTGTTATTGTTGCATCACATCCTTAGTAGTGAGTAATTTTCAGTGGAATCTGAACCCTAAGGTTTTCATACATGTCCATAATGATCCCTGAGCAAGACGTAACTGTTATGTCACCAAGGAATTCTGTATATTTTATTATTATATGATACACTATTACATATTGTAGTTACCAAGGAATTATCTAGATCTAAAAATGGGGATTAAAAAGTCAACCCCATGTTCTTGAGCATGACTAAACATATTTAATACTAAAGTGCATCAAATGCCCAGACCTGATTAATATCAGTGAAGTGTAGATTAGCCAGCTCTGATTGGAAAGAGGTGATGGGGGATACAGGGTAGACTGTTGAGAAATAGCCAACAATCAAAACAACTCTGGGGTTTCATTTCACATCCTTCAAAGTGGTAAAGATGAAAAACCCTTATGAAAATGATGGCATTTTATCCACTCTTTATAGATCAGGAAACAGAGGCACAAGGAGGTGGTTTGCCCACAGTTATACAACTAACTCGTCAGTTTCTGAGGCAGAATCTGAAAACAATCTCTCCTGATACAAGTCCAAAAAAATACTGGAGGTAATGGGGAGACAAACTGTTACTTACTGGGGTCTGTGATTTAATCCAGCTCTTTGGGAAAACAACTTAGAGTTCTGTTAAGAAATATTAATAAACTGTTTATATTGTTTGGTCCAGCAATCCCATTACTGAGTGTATAACCCAAGAAAGGTTTTTAGAAATGGCTCCAAATGTATCAAAATATTTATAGTGATATTTTCTGTAGTAGTCAAAACATGAAAACAAAAAGGTGTCCATAAACTGGTCAATGACTGAAAAACTAGTGGTTTATTAGCATAATTGTCTATTATTGCACCAATAAAAATTATAAATGTGAGAATTCTGAGACATATGGGAAGCTTTGTATGAACCTGGTGTAGAGTTTTAAAAAGAAAAATAAATAAATAATTGCAACCAGGAAAACAATGATTACTATACTAGAGGCAGTTGGTAGCAAAGTAGATAGAGTTCCAGGCTTGGAGTCAGGAAGACCTGAGTTCAAATTCAACCTCAGACACTTCCTAGCTGTGTGACCATTTCTTTTCTGCCTGCCTCAGTTTCCTTAGCTGCAAAATGGGGCTAATAACAGCACCTAACCTCCCAGGGTTGTTATAAGAATCAAATGAGGTAATATTTGTAAAACACTTATAGTGCCTAGCATATAGTAGGCACTTAATAATCGTTTCCTTCCCTCCTCTTCCATAAAATGAAAAAAATTCTACAAAACAACTAATTCAGATTCATTGCTAAAGAACAGGAGATTAATATAGTTCTCTCCTTCTCTTACACATAATGTGGAATAATGGAAATATCTTTGGACTTTGACTCTGTGGACTTGGATTTGTGTCCGGTAGACTCCAGCTGGTCACTTTCACTCTCTCCCCTACATCCACTGATGCTATATAGAAAGAGAAGTAAATAGTAGCTATGTTAGAACAGAGAGTAAAGGGGCGAGGGGCACAGTACTAAACGCCAGCAGGAATCTATCCTTCCCCTCAGAAGAAAGAACAGGAGGGAAAAAAAACTCAGAGAGACTCCTCTGTTAACTGGAGTTGCTTTCTTCTCCAATATAGAGTCACAATAGAAGGAAATGATATCTGAAAGGACTCCTGGGTCATCATCTCCCCAGATGTGGCTAACATCAACACAGCCAAATTCTGCAGCCCCAGCAGTGATAGAAACCATCGTCTTCCTCACAAAGTAAAGAGCAAGTGAGAACTCAGAGATCTGGCACACTGCATTGACCCTGGAAAATCCACATGGTCCCAAGATGGAGGACAAACTCTTGTCTCACTCCCTAGCTCCTCTTCTTCCAGGGCTATTTTCTCAGAAATTCTCGCAAAGCCCTTCCCAGAAATCCAGTTCCAAAACATCACTAGCTGGTGGATTCTGTGGGTGGTGTCAGCTGGAACATCTAGTCTCCATGGCAACAAGGATGACATGTAAAATAAGGACATTGGACGAGATGACCTCTAAGGTCCTTTCCAGCTCTAAATCTCTGATCCCACGAGCCTCTTTGTAGAGTGGTGGAGGGATTAGGGGGACTGAAGTTTGCACACGTAGTCACTTTGTCCGTCAATTTTGCCTGTTGTACTCTTTTACAAGGGATGTTTCTATGGGGGAGGAAGGAAAGAGGGAAGAATACCAGTGAAAAACTATGAGATTCAGAAAAAAAGGCATCAAGAAAACATTTTTAATGCGGGAAAAAAAACCATAGCATATGAGACCTTCAATCTGATGATAAGGCAAGCTACAAATTACAATCCCCCAGACAATTTATATCTCTAAATCCTGCTTTTGTCTTAAGTAAATGAATGATGCAAACATCTGCTGTGAGGTAATGATGGCTATACAAACCTTTCAAGAGTCTTGAGTGGTTATTTTTATTTTAGAATAAAAATCTCTTCTGCAGTTCTGCATATTTCCTTCCATACGTTGCAAGTCAAACATTGTTTATTTGACCAGCCAATGGGTGTCAATAACCTGACCTTTTTAATATTGTGGATTGACCGTGAATTGCTATCCCAGAGAAAATTTTGAAGTTCCCCATTATTAGCTAGCCCCTAATATAACCAGTCGAAGGAGCTGAAGCTAGAAGGACATTTAATCAATCTTCTCCTTTCACAGATGAAAAACACAGTTTTACCAGGTAGTAAGCATGTAAACCAAGCTCTCTGCCTCCACCTCCAAAGCTGTTGGGTTTGGTTTGGTTTTGTTTTGTTTTTACTATATCACATTACTTTCTTTTTTCCCCAAAAATGTATTAATTTATATATTTTCAATTTTCAACAATCACTTCCATAAATTCCAAATTTTCTCCCCTTGGTCCCCAAAACAACTTGCAATCTTACATAGGTTCTACACATACATTCCTAGTAAACACATTTTCAGATTAGTCATGTTGCATAGAAGAATTAAAACGAATGGGAGAAACCATGAGAAGGACAAAACAAAGGAGAAAATAATCGCTTCATTCTGTGTTCTGACTCCAGAGTTCTTTCTCTGGATGTATGCCACGCTACTTTCCACAAGCTCTCTGACCACCAGCCCCTTACACTGTAAAGGAGGTGACATTATTTGTATTTATTGCATTTATATTTACATGGTATTTATTTTTGTATTCATTGTACTTATATTTGTATTTATGATTGAACTTATTGTCTGTATATTTATACTGTATTTATATTTTTAGTTATAATTGAATTTATTGTATTTATATTTATATTGTATTTATTTTTGTATTTATTGCATTTATATTGCAATGGCTTTAATATCTTTGCCTGCTTAAGGCATCCCTTCTCATTTATTGTTGTCTATTAGATAGCAAACTCCTTGAAGGCACAAAGTATCTTTTGTCTTTCTTTGTATCCCCGTGGCTCAGCACAGTGCCTGGCACAGATGTGGCACTTGAATTTATTCACTTGAGTTTATTGACTGATCGGCTGACTGTCTTCCTGGAGTGCTCTTCGTATGCACTAGCAATTTTTGCATGAAAATAATTCTGTTTCATGACCACAAATTTATTACTAACTACACACGCAGGCACCCACAAGCACACACACACAGACTTGTCCCCCTTAAATGATAATAACTCACAAATATAGGGTCTTCTAATACCTGCAAAAAGCTTTACATATGTTATTTTATTTGATCAGAACAATGACTATATTAAGAAGATGGCATATTTATTCATTTTTTATAGATCAGGAAACCAAGGCACAATTTGGTGATTTTCCCATGGTCATACAACCAGTCAATGTCTGAAGCAGAATTGAAACCATGTCTCTCTTGACTCCAAATCCTCCCCCACCCCCCCAAAAATTGCTGTCCTATCCATGCTTTGCTGTTCAGTTGTTTCAGTTGTTTCAGTTCCATCCAACTTTTCATGACCCCACTTGGGCTTTTCTTGGCAAAGATACCAGAGTAGTTACCATTTTCTTCTCCAGCTCATTTTATAGATAAGGAAACTGAGGTAAACAGGGTGGAGTGAGTTGCCCAGAGTCACACAGCTAGCCAGATTTGAACTCAGGAAGAAAAGTCTTTTTGACTCAAGGGCCAGCACTCTATCCGCTGCATCATCTCTCTGCTCACTACCATGCTGCCTCTCCCAAATCCATGTTTTGGAACAAAGAGAGGACTTGGCAGAGGGTGTGGATCAAAGCATTCAGCACTTCCGGTAAAACCCCTTAAAGAACTCATCCTCTTGATGGTTAGTATTCATACCAGCCTTGTAGGACACAACTTTAAATTCCAGAGATCACTCAAGTGGGAAAATTCAATAACAGCAAATTCTGATGTTAATTTAAGAGAGATTTTTAAATGGGATAAGAAAAGATGAGAATTCCTGTTGACGAAGATAGCTTAGAAAATTATTGTCACCTTTTAACAGTCATTGTATCACTTGCTTCTTGCTGTAGATGTGATTCTGGCAAAAGTGTGGCATAAATAAAAATTTTGTAAATTCTATTGTTAAAAATCCAAAGGAATCTTACTTTTAAAATAATCCTGTAGTGATTTCATTTTGTAAACAATAACTTTTTATAGCATTGCTGGTGACACATAGTCAATATGTATCAGAGGCAGGATTTGAACCCATAGTCTCCCAATTTCAAGGTTGGTATGCAATTTTTTACGTAAGGGGTTAAGACATACACCTACTGGCAAAGAATTGGAAATTGAAGGGATGCCTTCCATTGAGGAAAATCTGAACAAGTTGTGGTATATGAATACAATGAAATACTATTGTGCTATAAGAAATGATGATCAGGTAGATTTCAGAAAAACCTGGAAAGACTTACATGAATTGATACTGAATGAAATAAGCAGAACAAGGAGAACACTGTACATAGTAACAGCAACATTGCACAATGACCTGCTTTGATAGACTTAACTCTTCTCAGCAATATAATGATCCAAGATAATTCCAAAAGAATCATGATGGAAAATGCTATCCATATTCAGAGAAAAACTATGGAGTCTGAATGCACTATTTCCTCTTTTTTTCTTTCTCATGGTTTTTACCTTTTGTTCTGATTCTTCTTTAACTAATGACTAATGTGGAAATATGTTTAATAGAATTGTACGTGTACAACCCATATCAGATTGTTTGCTGTCTTAGGAAGGAGGGAGGGGAGGAAAAAAGGGAAGGAGAAAAAAATTTGGAACTCAAAATCTTATAAAAATGAATATGGACAGCTATCTTTACTATGTAATCAGAAAAAAATAAAATACTCTGAAGTGGAAAAAAAGAAAAAGAAAGAAAATAATTTTTTTAAAAAAGTGCACCTACAGGTTCAAAAGATGCTGATACCAGTGTCAACAATGTGCCAGTTCTAATACCTACAGCATCTTCCCTCTCCAATTCATTCTCTGCATAGTCTCAAAAGTTATTTTCTTAAATCACAAATTGGACTATTTTACTCCTCTACTCATTGTATTTCAATGGTTCATGTAAATTTATTTTTTTCCCTCCCTCCCTCCCCCCAGGTCTCCTCCCCCACCTTAGAGACAGCTGCCGTTCAATACAAACTCCTCTGTCTGGCATTTAAAGCCCATCAGTCCGGCTCTAACCTACTGTCCCAGGCTTATATGTTTACCTGTCTTCATGGGATCTATATTCCAGCCAAACTGGCCTTCCTGCTACTCCTCACAACCAATGCTCCATCTCCCATCTCTGAGCCTTTCTATAGGCAGGCTCTGCCATGCTTGGAACGCATGCCCAGCTCAGCTTCCCTTCTCAGAATCCCAAACACCTTCAGAAACTCAGCACAAGGGCTACTTTCTACATGAGACCCTTCCTAAACTCCTCACATGCTAGTGGGCACCCCCCCCCAAATTACTTTGTATGCTTATATGTACACACATTATCTCTCCCTCAGTACCTACCCCTGGAGAGTAGGAACTGCTTCATTTTTGTCATTCTATCCCCAGGGATAGAACAATGCCTGGAACACAATAGGGGCCCAATCAATGTTTGGTGATGAATTAATTGACCATGTGAATATAGCGCCTGCTTTCTTCTAGGTGATTTAAATTTGATACCCAGTCAAGCCACACAGTGGATAGAATGCTGGGCTTAAAGTCAGGAAAATCTGAGTTCAAATTCAGCCTCACACACTAACGGTGTGACCTTGGGCAAGTCATTTGACCTATGTTTATCCCAATTTCCTCATCTGTAAAATGGAGGTGATAATAATAGTAACTATCTCTCATGAGGATCAAATGAGAGAACACTTGTAAAGCACCTAAACCATAGTAAATGCTATATCCATGTTACTTATTAAACTCTGCCTCAGTTTCTCCATCTGTAAAATGAAGCTAATAATAGCACCTACTTCCCAGGGTTGTTGTAAGGATGACATGAGATATTAACTATACATAAAGCACCATGTATGTGCCAGCTCTTTCATTATTATTCTGATTCCTGGCTTTTCTTAACGTATAACTGATCAAAGCTTTAAAAAGAACACATGCTCATTAGAGGGCAAGATTCCCGAGCTCCATTGAGAAAATTTCTGTATGTGCGACATCACCAAGCAAATGGAAAAACATCTGAAGCCACAAGCTTCTGCTGAATTAAATATTTACTTATTTCAGTTCCTCTACCCCTCCGTCCATGGAGATTCCAACTCAAACTAAGTAATGAAGGAGGTCAGGCTTGTGATGGACACAAAAATACTTACCCTGCAATTACAGGGGATATTGGGCCTTACAATAAATACAAGAGATATAGAACTTGGAAAGAATTCAGAAAAGAAAAAAATACAATCAAAATGATAAAATAGAGGAAAGGCCTTAACATAATAAGAATGGCTAGAAAAGTTGGCGCTATTTAGAATGAAAAAGAAAAAAATTGTGGAGAAAGAGGAAGGATCAGATTAACTACAGTCTTCAAATATATAAATTCTGAAAGGAGGATGACCAGAGAACAGGTCAGGTTCTACCTGTTGTCACTGAGCTAGACTTGGAGCTTCAATGGAACCAAAAAGCCTTTGATATGTGGAAAAAAATTCCTCTCTTTGAGGATGAGGAATGTACTGCCAAGCTAGTCTTTGGAATTGCTTCCTCTACTCCTGTTCAAGTTACCTCTGAGACTGTTTCAGGAAAACCTTGCTCAGGGCAGAGAAAAGGATTCCTCTTTAAGCCCTTGGAAAGCTCAATTCCAGGTGGTTCTAGAAACTCAGAAAAGAGGTAGATTCTTAGGGGAGGAAGACTTGACGACCCAGGACCAAGGCAGTTGCTCTGAATTTGAGGCAAAAAACATTGATTAAGGACCTATGAATTGATAATCAATTTATGAAATTATGAAATGTGGGCAAACATGCCTGGTTTTATGGGTACTTACGGAAAAAGATCAAGATTGACCATGGGTCAATGAGGTGGCAATAATACTTTAATAAGGCACGGAGACAAGCATAGAAATAGGTGCAGAGGCAGACAGACAGCATTGGGACAGGGAATGGGATGGTGAAGGACAGTCTGAGGAAGAGGAGGGGGAAAGGCATGGATTACCCAGTAACCATGAATTAAATTTAGGAGCATTTAGCACGGACCCTTAAGAGACAGAAGACACTTGGGAGTGGGGAGGAGTTAGAGTCTCATTTTTATAAGGTTTTAGAGGAAAACAGACACAATTTCTATCCATGCCACAATTCATTAACATATCTGAGTCATCTCAAAGGTATAGGTAAAACTTCAAGGTCATCATCTCAAAGTTATCAGCACCTTTATGATGTTTTGCTTGTCTGGATTTTGTCTGAAATTTACATATCACAGAATGAGAGCCTTGACAAGAAACACCTGGATGTTTCCCATGGTTTGGCAGGTATTACCAGGATGTGAATTTTAGACCATGTAGAATACAATTTGTAAATCATGTTTCTTTGACTTTTGGGACTGCTTGTACATGACTTTCAGGTTCCCCTTTGCAAATCTTATTTCCTGCTATTTTCTTTATAATGGTTACTGGTAAACTTACTATACTGACTGGAAGGAGATGGGGTGGTCAGGGGGACCAGAACAAGATACAATTATAACACAGCCTTCTACGTATCAGGCACTGGGGATGCAAAAAGAGACAAAAGACAGTCCCTGACTTCAAGGAACTTATGATCTAATGGAACAGACAACATTCAAAACATATACAAACAAAACAAGCTATATATAGGATAAGTAGGACATAATTAATAGAGAGAAGGCACTGGATTTAAGAGGGGTTAGGCAAGGTTTCCAATAGGAGGTGAGAGTTTTGGCTGGGACCTAAAGGAAACCAGGGTGGCCAATAGAGAGGGTTTCAGTCTTAGGGGACTAGCAGAGAGAATGCCTGGAGATGAGAGATGGAGTGTGTTATTCATGAAATACAGTATCCTGTATTGAAGAGAGTTAGAGGATAAGATATAAGAAGACTGAAAAGATAGGAAGGGGCTAGGTTATGAAGGGCTTTGAATGTCAAACAAAGCATTTTATATTTGTTCGTGGTGGCAATAGGGACTCACTGGAGTTTATTGAGTGGGGGATTGGGAGGGGAGGGGAGGTGACATGATCAGACCTTTGTTCTTCCGTTACCTTAGATAAAGCCCAACTTAATATGCAGTTGGGCAGCGGATAGAGTACTGTCCCTAGAGTCAGTAAGACTCATATTCCTGAGTTCAAATCTGGCTTCAGACACTTATTAGCTGTGTTACCATGGGCAAGTCACTTAACTCTGCTTGCCTCAGTTTCCTCATCTGTTAAATTATCTGGAGAAGGAAATGGCAAACCACTGCAGTATCTTTGCTGAGAAAACCCCAAAATGGGGTCACAAAGAGTCAACCTACAAAAACTACCTAGAGGTTTTTTGGTGATTTGGAAGGTGTCTTACACACACATCAGTTAGATAACAAAGCAGATAAGGTACTGAACTTGTAGTCACGAAAACCGGAACAAATCCTCCTTCAAATATTTACTAGATTTGTAATCATGGGCAAATTACTTAAACTGCCTTCAAGCTCTGCTCCTTCATCTGTAAAATGGGTGTATTAAAAACAGCTATTCTCATTGGACCTACGTGAAGATAAAATGAGATAGGGGTTGTTCAGTTGCTTCAGTCATGACCCCATCTGGAGTTTTCTTGGCACAGATACTAGAGTGATTTGTCATTTCCTTTTCCAAAATTGAGATAACATAGGTAAAATGCTTTACAAACCTTAAAGCAACATACACTAACTATTATTATCTAGTCCTAGCCATTGTCTTGCACTTTGAAGAAAGCTATTTCATCAGAAATGGAAGCACAGCTGTCCACTACAGCCCTTAGAAACTCAGCCCAGTAACCTGGATTTATGGAAATTTTCTTGTTCCTCTAAGTGTAATCCTGAGAGGTTTTCTAAAACTCTCCAGATTGCCTTTCTGTGCCTGCGAAAATAACAAGATCAGTGATTACCCCTTACTGACATGGGGTCAACGTATTAATTATCAATAAATCATAAATCATTTTGGGCTCCTTGGAAGAATGGAATATAAAAAGGAGACAGTGACATCAGTTGTTCCAGGCTCTTTTTAGCCTGGGAGGGAAGAGATGCATGGTGGCCAAGTTATTGGGTAAGTGTGTATGGAACTTTGCTTTGAGGATTCATGTTGTCCTGTGGCCAGTTTAATACAAATGAACACTCATATTATTTTCTTGCCATTTGTTTATCTCCCTCTCAGTTGTCCAAGCTGTCTTGGTGACATCACTATTAACAAGTCCCTCTTCTGCATACCTATTTAATGAAGAACCATATTTCATCACCCTACAAAATGCTCTGGAATTAGAAATGAGTGAGTAAATACATTATATGGTGTCATTCAAGGCTCATGGCTTGCTAAGTTTGCAAGCACCATTCAACATGATTTTATTTACTATCTTCCTTCTCTTGGGTTGGGTTGGATTCATTTATGTTGTGTTTAATTACCTTCACCCAGTTGTGTTTTTTAAAAAGGTTCATTCACACTTTCTTTTTAATATTTTTCCAACTACATGTAAAAGTCATTTTTAACATTCTTTTTTTTTTTATTTTGAGTTCCAAATTTTCTCTCCCTCTCTCTCTCCTCCTCCCCTCATTGAGAAAGGCAAGCAGTGGATAAAGTACTGACCTGACAATCGAGAAGGCATGGCTTCAAATGCTACCTCAGATAACATGAATGACCCTGGGTAAGTCACTGAACCTCTAGAAGTCTTAGTGTCCTCTGTAAAAGTCAATAAGCATATATTAGGAACCTACTATGGCATATGAATGTAATACCATGCTATTGTGCAATTAAAAATGATGAACATGCAGATTTCAGAAAATCCTGGAAAGATTTGTTTGAACTGATGCAAAGTAAAATAAGCAAAACCAGGAAAACATTGTACACAGTATCAGCAACATTGTGTGATGATCAACTATGCTTTTCTCAGAAACAATGAGATAAGACAAATACAAAGGACTCACAAAGGGAAATGATATCCATACCTAGATAAAGAAAGAACTGATGAACTCCGAATACAGACTGAAGCATTTTTCCACTTACATTATTCTTTCTCATTTCTTTTTATGTTTCTTCTTTCACAACTGTGATTAATATGGACGTTATTTTTACATAATCATACATGTATAAGCTATATCAAACTACCTACCATCTTTAGAAGAGGGAAGGGGAGGGAAGGAAAATCCTTTGGAACTCAAATTCTTGTAAAAATGAACGTTAAAAATGTTCTTGAGATGTAACTGTGGGAAAAAATAAAATGCTATTTTAAAAAAAAGAATCTGTTATGCATGAGGCACTGTGCTAAGTGCTAAGGATGCAAAAAACGAAAAAGGCAAAAGATCATCCCTGATCTCAAGGAACTCGTGTTCTAATGGGAAGACAACATGCAGACAACTATGTATAAGCAAGATACATGTATAATAAACTGGAGATAATTCAGGAAAAAGAGTAGTAGTAAGGGGGATCAGGAAAGGTTTCTTCAAGAAAGAGGGATTTTAGCTGGGACTTAAAAGGATGCCATAGAAGTCAGAAAAGGCAGAGGTGAGGAAAGAAGGAATTCCAGGCATGGCACAGCAGTCAGTGAAAACAGTGGTAAAATGGGAGTTGGGATAACGCAGCAGCCCTTCCTCCAAGAGTTGTTGTGAAAGTTAAATGTGTAATGTATGCAAACCTTAAAGCTCTATAGAAACATCAGGGATCGTTTTGTAGCTCTGGAAGAGACTTTAGACAGAAAAGTGAAATTCAGAGGAAGTGAAGTGACATGTCCAAGGTTACCCAGCAGGCATCAGCAGAGCTTGGATCGAAGACCAGACTCCACTCTGATTCCAGAGCTGGTGTTCTCTCCCCATTGCCCAATCCTCTTAACTCAAGAGGCTTCATCCTCCCTCCAAGGGACTCTGGAGACAGGCACTTTCCCCTCCCATATACAGGCTGCCTTAATAGGTAATTTGGGCACAAATCACCAAGCAGGAAACCCAAAGGCCAAGTCATTATTTTTTAAATGCCTCTGCACTCTTCACTGAGCTATGGCCAGACTGCACCTGTGAAACTCTGGGGTTTGATATCTGATAGCTCACTTGTAAATGTGTATACATTATTTCTGATACATTTGACCAGTCCCTTCTCTCTTAATATAAAACTGTCATTTTAAATGGTTATTTAGTATGCAAGGGACAGATTGCAGCCTGCCTGGGATCCAGACACAACAGAGAGAGTAATGGGAATTTTGCAGTATGAAAGGAAGATCGGAACCCTTCTCAGATACCCTTGATGAGCCTCAGTTTCCACATCTGTAAAGGAAGACAGAACAGGATGATCTTTAACACTATTCCACCCCCATTCCAACTCTGATATCTTATAATACTTCTCCCCACTATGAAGAGATAATTCTAACATAAAAGTAGAAAAATTGTCCTCACAGAGAGATGGAGTATGGCTAGCCTCAGGCACTATTGCATTTCCCCAACACATGATCCCTTCTGTGAGAATTAAAGACCATTGGAACAGAAGACTCACATCTGAATCATCACTTGGAGTCAAGGGATTCATCACCGTCAACACACGGTTGCTGTTCAGTCATGTCTGACTCTTCGTGGAAAGAAGCATTGCTTGGGTTAGAGCCTGGAAGAAGGTAAAGACTTCAAAACGGCTTTCAGGCAAACCAGAGAGAGCACCAGGCTTGAATCTTGACTCTGCCGTTTGCAATTTGTGTGACCTTGGACGAGTAGTTTCTTTTACATAAATCTCTGCAAAGTAAATCTTCACAGGTGTAAATCTATGAGCCCCAAATGTCCAACAAAGAAAGGTGTGGCAACCAGGGCAACAGCTACCCTAGACCTGGTCCAGCACCAGAAGATAAAGTTAATCTACGCTGCCCAAGTCCTCACTTTCCAGACTTTTCTTACCCCCTTTCCTTCTCACCTCAGAGATGCCTCTGCCCTGAGGCCCACTTTACTGAACGTCTAATTTACTTGAAGAGTGTACCATTTCTAAGGAGCACAGGCCACATTAGTACACTCTTCACTCATCACTCTCAGAACTTTACCTCCTCCACCACGGCCTTGCCCCCAAAGGTACCCTTCCCTCTCCCTCCACCCCCTCAAGCTTTCTAGGTTCCCTGTATGGGTTGTTTTGTCTTTCTCTAGTAGAATTCAGCTCCTCAGGAGTACTTACTGTCTTTTTTGCTTTTATTAGTATTTCTAGTGCTTAGCGCAATGCCTAGCTCATAGTAAGTGATCAGCACATGCTCTATCTAGTTTATTGTCCCTGTCTGTCTATGTATCCATCCATCTATATCTAGCTAGCTAGCTAGCTAGCTAACCTACCTCCTTGTCTGTTTGCCTGTCTATGTATCTATCTATCCATCTATTATCGATCTCTCTGATCTAGCCAATAGATTACCTACTTGTCTGTCTGACTATCTATGTATCCATCTTTCTCTCTGTCTCTGTGTCTCTGTCTTTGTCTCTCTCTGTGTGTGGGTTTGTGTATGTGTCTGCCTGTTTATCCACTACCAGTCTGTCTACCTATCTATCTGCCTCTTATGTTATTATCTTTCTACCTGTCTATGTTCTATCTGTCTACCTAACTACTTATCCATCTATCTGTCTATTCACTATCTGTCTGTGTACCTATGTATCTACCAACCTCCTATCTGTGTATTTATCTATCTATCATTTCTAGGACACAGGCCAGGCTGCCCCGATATAATATTAAAAGTTGCTCATGGATATCAGGTACAGGGCTCACTCTCACCTTCATGGCTTCCATCCTCATGTTTCTCTTGGCCAGAATGTTTCATTTTTACACCTAACCAAATTTAATCATCCTTCAAGTTCCTGTCTAATTTCTCCCTCTTCCATGAAACCTCCCCAATCACAACTCTCCTCTCTTTTTAACATCACTTAAAACCTATACCACAAAGGTATTGGAATGCAAACTTACTCTTTTATGTCTGTCACTATCATTTGCCTCATCTCCCCATGAAACTTCTAGTTCCTTAAGGTTAGAGACTAGGTGCCATCCATCTTCATCTCCTCCATGGCACCTAGCACAGTGCTGAGTGTAGAGAAGATGCTCAGGAAATGCTTGGTGTCTGATTCAGTATCAGCAGGGCTGCTTCGTGTACTCTGTGTACACTTGGCTTCCAGCCCAGGATGCAGATGGCACAGAGCATGCTTCTTCTGGAGGGTCTCCTTATCAGGGGCCACATTACCTTGCCCCCGTGGCTGCAATCCTCCTTGATCTCTCTGGAGGGAAAATCCAGAGAATGGAATGGGGGTAGGAGAAGAGGAGGAAAAGCTTAGCTGAAGCCTGCTTTGGCTCCAAATGAGGGAACAGAATTCACTGGAGTTTTCATTTAACCACCACCACCACCACCACCACCACTGTTCCAAGCCACAGGCCCTCTTCATTGCTTCTCTGCAAAATCACCATCCTGCAGAGCCAAACCACGTACAATGACCCCATTGCCTTCTGTCACTTGGCTCTGCTCCATGGGACAATGAGAAACAAACCCAGAGTGACCTTCTTCCATTTTTGTTTTAGCTCGTGTTGTTTCAGTTCTGAAATGCCAGCACGTGGCAGCATTTTAGGCCTTTCTGTAGAGGTCTGGAACAGTAGCCAATGCTCATTGACCAGTCACTCTGATATAAAATGCGTGGTGTATGATTCATGTCCCACAAATAAAGGGCTCAGTTTGGTGACAAATGGTCACTGAATTTGTGAATGCCTTTGGAAGTTCTCCTGACAAGAGAGGCAACCAATCAATAAACATGTATTACAAACCTACTGTGTGCCAGGCACAGGCTGGAGACACAAAGAGAAAAATCAAATAATGCCTGCCTTCAAAGAGTTTATTTATCAAAGGACATAACATGTACACATACATGGACAAAGTAAATGCAAGCCAGTCTGGGAAGAGAGTCATGTTGTGCAGAGACATAGCAGCTGGCTTCATGTGGTTATTGCTTAATCACTTCAGTCAAGTCTGACTCTTCCTGTCCCAATTTGGAGTTTTCTTGGCAAAGATACTGGAGTGGTTTGCCATTTCCTTGTCCAAATCATTTTACAATTGAGGAACTGAAGCAAACAAATTAAAGGACTTGCCCAAGGTCACACAGCTAGTACATATCTAAAGCCAGATCTGAACTCAAGAACATGAGTCTTCCTGACTCCAGGCCTAGAACTCTGTGCACTATGGAGCTACCTAGCTGCCCTGGTCTCATGTAGGGGTGGCATTTGGCCTGAGCCCTGAAGAAGTCTAGGAATTCCAAGAAGCAGAGATGAGGAGGGAGCTCCTTCCAAGAATATGGGACAAACTCAGCAAAGGCATAGAAAGTAAGCCAGTTGGGCTCCTGTGTGTGAACGTGAGTCATCTATGACAAGCTAGGAAAGGTAGGCAGGAGTCCCACTGTGAAGGGCTTTAAATTCTAAAGAGAAGAGTTTGTGTTTGATCCTAGAGCCAATGGGGAGCCCTGGGAGCTTCTTGAGCAGAGCGGGAGAGTGACGTGGTCTGAAATATGCTTCAGGAGCATCTCTTTGGCAGTGATGTGGAGTACTCATTGGATGGGGGAGAAAATACAGACAAGGAGACTAATTAAGAGGCTGTGGAAAAATAGTTCAGATTGGAAGGGATGGGAAGTGCTAATGAACTGTTGGTGGAACTGTGCATTTTTGTTCTGGAAAACAATTTGGAATTATTCTAGAAAAGTGCTAAATGTAAACTCTCTGATATATATCTACTTGGCAGATATCCAAAAAAGGTTAAAAGAAGAAAAATAACAGCGGGAAAGGCCTTCAATACACAGAAATATTTGTTAGGACTGCTGTAACACACACATACACACACACATACACACACATATACACATCAGACTTTGGTTGGCTGTATATGCATATGAAAGGATCAGGAATTAAGGAAATTCTGTCTGGGCAAATAACCATTACCATTTCATAATCTAGCTTTGGAAATTGAAAATGTGCTTGAAAGGTACATCATGTGACAATGGGGGGTAGAGGAATTTGGAAGATATGGGATGAATATGGGAATTCTCACCATAGGGAGATCACACTCCCAGACTGAAATCTCAACCAGAATGATGTTTCCAAAGGAAAGATTAAGCCTATGGGTGCTTGCTGGTTGGGAGGCTAGGGCTGAGAATCTCTTTCTGGGGATACAGAAGAGTAGAAAACCAGGAGTACCAAGGTTCTAAGGGAAGCAGACTGGATGATTTTTTTTTCCCTCAGGGCTGACTGTGTTTTCTCCTCTCTCCCTTCCCCGCTTCCCCCGGCCCAGGACCTGAAACAAGGGTTTTCTGCCTTTCTAGAAAGAATTGGGGAAAACTTTATGGGTTTTATTTCAACTGAAACATTATGGGAGCAACTACTGCTTCTCTTAAAGAGATAGCCAAGGATTTCAGCCGAGCCAGACACCCAAAACTTTATGTCCAGCTGAGCAGCATCTGCAAAAGTGCAGCAGAATGGAGTAACATCTGGAAGAAACTACCTGAAAGCAGCATCCGGTGGAGACCACATTTCCAGGAGAAAGCAGACCTCCTAGGAGCAGCTGTGGTACCACTAGAAGGTGCCCTGTCCCTCTGTTATCAGAAGCAGGAGATGACCTCCTTGTGAATGTCCTTCCCCACGTGCAACCTGATCATGCATGTTCTCTGTGTGTGTGTACCTTAATCCCAAGAGTTCCATATGTGTGGGGTTTTTTTCAATTTGTATTCTCTGTATGTGACCATTTTTACCCCTGATGCTGTGAGTATCCATATGAAATTGTTTTCTAGGTTTATGGGGGAAATATTTTCCTGCTATTTTTCTTACTATGTCATTTCATTAAATATCTTCTCCTTGAACTAATTTTTTCCTCTGGCTTACTATTAAAGATAAACATATTGGTAAAGACTTGTAAGTGATGGTTTTAGGGGATGCAAACCCACAAAGTACTTTGAACCTGGGGTAGCCTGTCCCTGGGAGACCTGCCCCATCAGTTGGGGGATGTCTCCAAGCATTATATATTTATAGCTTTACTTTATGTGGTAGCAGAGACCTGGAAACAAAACAGGAACTCATCGATTGAGACGTGGCTGAACAAATTGCACTATATGAATATAATGGAATATAATTTCACTGTAAGAAATAATGTGAAAAATTCAGGGAAACTCAGGACTTATATGAACTGCTGCAGAGTGGGGTGAACAGAATGAAAACAGTCACAAAGATGTAAAAGAAAACCACATTGAAAGGCATTTGATCGCTGAACGCAGTGACCAATCATTACTTCAGAGACCTAACAGGGAAGCGTGCCTCCCTCCTCTCAGCAGAGAAGTGGTGAACTAGAAGTGTTGGATGAGGCATATGTCATCAAGCATGGCCAATCTGTTATTTATTTTGGTTACTTCTATTCTTTTTAATTAAATTTAATTTTTACTTCCAGATTCTTTTCCTCCTCCCCAACCAATCAAGAAGGCCAGAAATACAAAACTCATTACTAATATGAAGTAATGCAAAACAAATTTCTACATTAGTCATGTTCAGAAAGGAAGGTAGAAAAGAAGGAAGGGAGAAAAAGAGAAAGAAAAAAAGGAAGGAAAGGAAGAAGAAAGAAGAAAAAACATGCTTCAATTTGTATTCTGAGTCTAACAGTTGTCTATCTGGAATGGATAGCCTTTTTATTATTAGTTATTTGGAATTGTGTGGGTCCTCATACTGATCAGTTACAAAGTTTTTCATAGTCAATTACCTTTATAACATGGCTGTTACTGTGTAAATTGTTCTCCCTGATTCTACTTACTTTAATTTGTATCAGTTCATACAAATCTTCCCAGGTCCTTCTGAAACCATCCCTTGTATACTTTCTTACAGCAGAAGAGTATCCAGTCGCATTCATATACCATAACAGCCATTCCCCAATTGATGGGCATCCCTTCGGTTTCCAATTCTTTGCCACCACAAAGAGAGCTGCTATGTATGAATGGTTTTGTACATATATCTTCTTTTTCTTTTTCCTTTGATCTCTTTGGGGTAGAGACCTTGTAGCAGTATTTTCAGGTCAAAGGGTATGTACCATTTTTTAACTCTTAAGGCACAGTCCTAAATTTCTTTCCAGAATGATTAAATTCATAACTGCACCAACAACACATTAACTACCTATTTTTCCACATCCCCTCCAGCATTCGTCATTCTAGGAAATCTGATGGGTGTGAATTGTTTTAATTTGCATTTCTCTAATTATTAATGATTTAGAGCATTTTTAATATGATTAATGATAGCTTTGATTTCTTCCTCTAAAAAGTGCCTGCTCATATCCTTTGAGCATTTATCAATTTAACTGTTCTTTGTTGCCTGGGAGTATTCTATTGCTGGGAAAGAGGTGGGGTAAGAAATGGAGTCACTGAAAAGTGAAAATGATGTTTTTAAAAAGAGCATCAATAGAAGATTTTTTTTTAAGGAAATATTTCCCTGAGCCTGTGGAAAACTAAAATGGTGACATTTCATCCCAGTTACTGGGGAGAAATACAACATTCCTCCTCCCTCTCCATTCAGCAGCTATGAAACAAACACAAGTAAAGGAAGTCTGCCTTTTGTGATCCTGGCCTGTCCTCCCATCTCTAGCAGAGGCTCTTTGGGTCAGAGGCGCCCTCTCATCAGGCATGCAGTGCATAGTTAATCAAAAGAGGAAAGCAGTCTTTTTTTCTCTTGGCAAAGGAGTCTCTGACAGAACCCCAGAACAAATGTACTGCTCAGAGGCCATAAGGCAGACTGATTTCCAAAAGCATGGTACACTTGTGCACAAGATTTCCATTCCCCCTCTGCTCCAGTCATCAATATGGTCTGAAATGTATCCATATCCAACACAAATGACACTGGATTCCTTCCGATTGGCATTCCCAATGACATTATTGAGAAATCAGCACAAGGGGCACTGAAAGGAAAAGTCTAGCCAGAAATACCTATTAATAATAGGGACTCTCTGAAAAGTTGGCATTCTGACAGAAAGAGGGAAAAGGACAATTTATGAGTATGGCAGATTTGAGCTTAATATGAAGAAAAAATTTTAATGCCTTGGGCTGTTCCCATGCAAAACTAATATACTCACTAGCAGTCTTTAAGCAAAATGTGAGTCCACTTGGTGGGTCTGTCAGCAGAGGGGATTCTCACCAGGATCTGGGTTGGACAAGAAGACTTCTGAAGTCCCATTTCCTTCTAAGGAATTTTCTGTTTCTGAGAGAATAAGCCCATCGAACTTATGAAGTTTTGTTGATATATGACTGTGGAATGGTGTTTCGATCATGTAAAATAGTGGTGAGATTCACTCAGTCACTCATTCATCTATTCATCCATTCCCTCAATCAGTATTTGCCACTATATGCATCAGACTGTGCTAGGCACAGTAACAGAGAACAAGAAATTTCAGACTTGGTTCTCACCCTTTGGGAATTCACAGTCTTGGAAAGGCAGGGAAGAGGAAGGGGTCAAAAGAAGCATACCAGATAATTAGAGGAAAACTAGATATGCAAATGGCAATAAATAATGGATTGTATATGATCTCATTAAAATAATAATAATAATACCTTGTCTATCCAATATACGCTAAACTCATTTTTCTTAAAAATTACATTTTTTATTATTTATATTTAATATAATATATAATTTATAATATAGTCTATTTTCCCCTTAAATTTTCTTCATATTAAGCCCAAGCCTGTCTTATTGAAACTGTCTTTGAAACTTAATTGGTCTAGGGGCCTAAAGCTCAAGCCATTGACTTAGCTTCCTAATGACCTAAGCTCAAAAGTCAACCTACAAGGAATTGGGAGCTAGCTCCTCCATGTCTGCAGAAGCACAGAAACTTTGTGTTGTTCAGTCATTTCTGTCATATCTGACTCTCTGTGACTCCATTTAGAATTTTCCTGACAAAGATACAGGAGCAGTTTGCCATTTTCTTCCCTTGTTAATTTTACAGATGAGGAAACTGAGGAAAACAGGATTAAGTGACTTGTCCAGTGTCACACAGCTAGTATTTTAATAAATACTGTGTGTTTGTTGAGCATCCTTTCCATTCTATACTAAATAGAAATCTCTTTTCTTTCTTTCCTTTTTTTTTTTTTTGGAAACAGAAAGTTGACAAGTGTATCATTTCATTTTAATCCAGAACAACTAGAATCATACCTGACCTATAACACATTTGTATGATACTGTACAGTTCTCAAAATATTTCCTTATCTATATATCTCAGGTCATTTTTTCTCTGCATGTCTTTATTCCTTGTAGTGCCCTTTTCATAGCCTCTTTCCTTTGGTACTCCACTTGTCTTCCCTCTTCCTCTTTATCTCTCTTACCCAGACACGAAAAAGAAAATCATAATATGTATTTTTATTATTTGTTGCATTCAACATGAAATAGGAAAACTACATTCTGTTTTTAAAAATGAAAGTAGAATTTTTTTTAAAAAAAGCTAATAGGTTTTGATTTTTTTAATGTATATTAGTAACCCTAAGTTTTAGACAAGTCCTCTGTCCTTGCTATACACACATATATTTATGTCCTTCCTATCTCCATCAGAGATCAAATCATAGGTGGTGCATTATGACCATTTACAGCTGAGGAAACTGAGGCCACAAGACATGACATGAATTGTCCAAGTTCACATAACTAGAGCTGGAACTTACACTTGGCCCTTTCATTCCCTAATCCATAGTTATTTCTACAACACTATTGGGGGATAATTATGTAGCACAATGGATAGCATGCCAGGCCTGGAGTCAGGAAGATTCATCTTCCTGAATTCAAATCCGGTCTCAGACACTTACTAGCTGTATGACCCTGGGCAAGTCACTCCACCCTGTTTACTTCAGTTTCTTCATCTGTAAAATGATCTGAAGAAGGAAATGACAAACCAATCTAATATCTTGGGCAAGAAAACCCCAAATGGAGCCGTGAGGAGTTAGACACAATTGAAATGATGGAACAACATGCAACAACCACAGAAATGGGGGTGGGGAGAGGCACACATGATTTCTTACCTACTATCATTTCTTGTTCTGTAGGAAAAGAATGATTTTCCCAAGCTACCCAGTCTAGGCCATACTGTGAGCCTCTATATGCCTGTCTTTCAAATGAACTCTCTCTCTTCTGTTCATCAAAAAGAAGGCCATGTTGGTTGTGTATTCCAGAAAGAAGCATTCATTGTGATTAAATGTGTAGGCAGTATTGGGACCTGTGGGATCACACTGGCTTACCTGTGCCCAACAAACATATCATGAGATGCTCCTAGCCTAAAGGTTTAAGTTGGTCCTACCTAAGAGCACAGAAAGATCAAAGATCAGAGAACAGATGGTTTCCTTAAAGATGTTTTCTCTCTCAATGTAAGCTGATTTACATACATTATCTCATTTGACCCTTTACACTGCTGAAGTAGGCAATATAGGTGCTATGTAGATGACAAAACTGGGTCTCAAAAAAGGTGAGTATGAGCCATGTAGGGTAGGGTTGGAGCCTAGATGTTCCTGACACCCAAATTCATACTCTATATACTTACACTATGCTTTCTAAGGAGGAGAGAATTGAGTTCAGTTTGAGCCAACCACAGAACATAGCAAATCCCAGCAATGGATTCAGGCCTGCGATTTGGGAGAAGATAGCACTGCTCTCAGGACTCAGAAAGGGCAGGAAGGATAATAAGCCTTTACATAGTGTCTACTCTGTGCCAGGCATGGCACCAAACACTTTTTCCAAATATCTCATTTGATTCTTAACAGTAACTCTGGGGGGTAAATATTAATATCCTCATTTTACATTTTAGGAAACTGAGGCAAACAGAGATCAAGCGACTTGTCACACAGGGTCATACAGGTAGTAAGGGTCACACAGCTAATAAATGTCTGAGGCTGGGTTTGTAATCAAATTTTCCTGACGCCAAGCCCAGCATTCTCTCCACTGTGCCACCAGATTGACAGTTGGCATGGTGGGGAGGCTGATAGAAGGGGGTAAGTCCTGAGGCCTTTAGGCATATAGTGAGCCTGAATCCACACCACTGCTACACCTTCACCATCGTCAGTAACACCACTCTCATCACCAGAACAAAAAGTAACTGAAATTGTGCCATCCAAAATACCACATACTCACTCTTCACGGTAAATTATCTTCTTTCCGTAAGGACTGCCCTTGTTTGTTTTAACTTCTTTTTGCCCATCTAAAAATAGTTGGAGAGGGGAGGTGGGCTACAGTGGGAGACCCATATATCCAGTAGGATATCCCCAGGGTTGCACCAGCATCAGTGTATGCCTGGTCTTAGATTATAAGAGCTGAGTAATTGAAGGGGGAGTACGACCAGTAAAACTAAGTAGGATTGTTAGGGCCTCCCTTCCAGGTGCTTTCTAAGCTCTGTTACCTTTTTACATAACTTCATCTCCACCCACCACCCCTCAAAAGGAGCTGGAAAGATTTCACATGCAGGTAGCCTTTCCCAAGATCTATGTATGCCTTAATGTTGCATATCATAGCAAGAGAGATCGTTATAGTCATAACAAAACCAGGATTTTCTGTTCTTTGGTCTAGAAAAGACAGATTGTCATCATGGATGGAAGGCCGCTCTTGTCATCAGGAAGAACCGTTTTTGAATCTGCCTCTGAACTCACCTGCCATGGGGCTTGGGAGGTGCGGAGGGAAGGTAGTAATGGATTTAAAATGAAGATAGAGACTTATATTTCTGGACATTGCCAATGTGGGAATTTGTTTTGCTGGATTATGCATGCTTTTGATAAAGGTCCTTCTTTTATTTCTTCTTTGTTTTTTCTTTCTTTCCTTCCTTCTTTCCTTTCCTTTCCTTTCTTCCTTCCTTTCTTTCCTTCTTTCATCCTTTCTTTCCTTCCACTGAGGGATAACGAGAGGAACAGATTATAAATGAATGTAAAAAAATAAACAATTTTATTCAAAAAACAGAATTAGGGAGAAGGGTATTTGGACTAAACTCAGCCCCAATATGAAGATCTCCAGGATGGGAGAGAGGGTGGGCCAAAGGAGAGGCAAACCATCCCAGGCTAGAAACAGAACAGGTCAAAGCTTCTGTGCTAATCAGTAGGAGGAACTGAACATGAGTGAGCACTGCACTGCCAGCCTGGACAAAACAGGGCAGCGCAATCCCAAAAACAGGAGGAAAGACAACAAAACCCCCTGTATTTCCATATAACTGGTTTCCTTTCTTTCACAACAAATTTTTTCTTATTTTCCACATTTAAAAATATTATTCTGAGGAGGGGTCTACGGTCTTTACCAGAATGCCAGAGGGGTCCATAAATCACAGAAAAAGATTAAAACCCTTGCTCTCATGGAACAATTGGGCTAAGGGATCACATATCAATCTGGTGTACTCATAGGCTTGGTTGACCCAATGATGACTCCTCCGTATATCTTTAAATGGTTCAAAACCTTATTCCTTGGTCTGCCTCCCACTACAAATCCGTATTTGGCAGACTTCTAATACTCGTACTGAAGTACATGCTAAAGGAAAAGACAGAGAATGCGCCAAGTATAAGGTCTACATATCTGATAGTCACCTAATGTACTAGAAATCCTGAGCAAGGTATTTTACTTGCTACTCAACATGCCTGAGTATGGTAGAGCTGGAACAAATAGGACCCTGTCCTTTCTCTCTCTTTGGCTTCAGTGAGAGCGGCACCCCTATAATGGCTAACAGTATGGAGCAGGATGGTTCACAGTGGTTAAATGTTGCTATAATTCTCTCCTCTGAAGCAATGAAGACGTCCCTCTCCAGCCTGTGTGGGAGGAATGTAATTCAGTTCTCCTTCGCCTACAGAACACATATTGACTCCTTTTCTCCTTATGTGGTCAGGAAATGAGTTTCACTGTGTTTTTCACTTGGGGGCTTATTATGCAACTGTTTAAAATATGCAACAGGTTGCAGATATTTACATGAGAAGGTTGAAATAACTTGAAAAAAATAAAAAGTAATCTAGCTATGCCAGATTTTGCTGGTATCATTTTTGTTTTTACATTTTTAAAAGAAGAATTTGTGTGTGTGTGTGTGTGTGTGTGTATGGTTTTACTTAATCTATTAAACTCTTTAAAGGGATTAATATACATGCATATGTAGATGTGGCTGTGATTTAATGACATAGTTACCAACTGCACTTTATAACAAAATCTAAGGTAATTATCACCTCCATAACACCCTGAGGAATCTCAGCTGCCAAGGGGCTGGTGCTTCTGCCAGAGGCGATGACATCACCGAGGCTTTGGAGTAAGGAGCCAGGGGTCTAACCCCACTGATGTCACACACTGCAAGAGATCACCTTGGGCATCCGCAGTACAAGTAGCTTCTAAGCAACCAGTGGAGAAGGTTAGATATTGGACACCAGCTAGTTATGTGATTGAACCACAGACATAGGCCCCTTACACTGGCCTCCACAGACATTTCTCTGATCTTGCTCAATGATCCCTGACCCCATCTTCCTCACCTTAGAGACGAGGAAATTCCAACCTAGAGATGATAAAGCGATTTGACAGAGGTCCCTCACAGACTGGAGCTAAACCAAGCCTAGATCCTAGATTTCTCATCTTGGGGCTCTACTCCAAAATATCTCTGAGCAAACCTCCCTTTTCCCAACTCTGCTCTCCCACGCAAGACCAACATGTGCCACTTCGGCATTTGTTTACAATAGTAATAGAAAACAGGCATATATGTGTATATGCATATATTCATAGACATACATATAGAAACACATACATAAAAATATGTATATATATGTGGGTATGCATATATAGACATGTGAATGTGTGTATGCATACACACAAATGAATATATATTTTGTATGCATATAATACTTTATGTACAAACACACACACATACACATACACATACATACTCTGGGTGTGGAGTCAAGAAGACCTAAGTTCAAATCTAGCCTTAGATATATAAGATAAATCATTTAACTTGGCCCCTTAGGCCAAGGTCTTTGCAGGTACTCACTTCGGGTGAGGCAACGCCCATTCATTGAATAGGACTGTTTAAGAAGTAGCCAGGGCATGGCCCCTTTAATGAAGTCAAGAAAAAGACATCAGAATGGGTGGGAAACAGCAACAGTCACTCTCAAGCTAGGAGGGTCCAGAGGAGCCCTCAGGCAGGCCCCAATGGAGTCCCAGTTTCAGAGTGCAGTAGGTTTAAGGTTTTGGGAGAGGACAGGACAGGACAGGATAGCACAGTTAAGAAGAGAGGAGAAGAGATAAGCGGAGGAGAGGGGAGGGGAGGGGAGGGGAAGGAAGGAAGGGGAGGGGGAGGGGAGGGGAGAGGAGGGGAGGGGAGGGAAGGGGAGGGGAGGGGAGGGGAGGGGAGGGGAGGGGAGGGGAGGGGAGGGGGGAGGGGAGGGGAGGGGAGAATAGGAAAGGAACCAGTAAAACCCAAGTCAACTGGAATATCAGGTCTGTGGATTCAGATGGCTCTGGAGGAGAAGTGAGGCTGGTGACCTGCACAGACCCTCCCTCACTCAAAACAAAGTTCAGTGCAAGTCATGTCATCGTTTTTCTGATGGCATGGTCTTCTTTGGCAATGAAGGACAAACACAAAATGGGAATACTAATTGTACCTACCTCCTAGGGTTGTTGTAAGAATCGAATCATTAAATAAAACCTTTAGCATATGGCACCTAGTAAGCACTCTGTGGATGTTAGCTATTAGCTTTTATTATTTGGTTGCAAGAAAGGAGTCAACAAGTAAAAGGGAAAACCAGAGAAATCTTCCGTGGGTGTTTGTACTTGGCCAGGACCTTTCGGAGAAGGCATTCCCTACGTCTCCTTATCACTTATAATGTCGTGTAAACCTCAATATCACTTGTAAGGTGGTATGAATCTTTTCCTAACTCATCAAGAATTTCACAATTATTATGAGGTTACTACTATAACAATTTAAGTCCATTACCAAGTTTCTTACTTAACAAAAATGTGTAACTTCCAATATGCCCTCCTAAACTGAACTCAACATCATTAACATTGAATTAAATATGACATTTTCACATCCTATAGAAACAGAATGGCCTATGTAGCAGATAATTGGAAGGATGGAGAATTAGGACAACCTGGGCTCAAGTTCTGCTTTCTAACACATACTAACTGTGTGACCCTGGGCAAGTCACTTAACCTCTCAATGTTCCAGGCATCTCTCTAACACTATAGTATGTAGAACAAGTGCTTCTCTTTATCCATGGAGGAAATTTCCTTACTAAGAATTTCCTAGATAGATGAAATCATATGTGTAGTCCCCCCCAAAAAAAAAAATTCTAGCTCTGAAACTTGTACAACTTTGGATACCTCTCTGAGACTTAGTTTCTTCATCCGTAAAATCAAGGAGTTGGACTAGATGGTCCCTAATGTCCCCTCCAAATATATTTCCAATAGGTTCTGTTTGTTTCTTTCACTCCCAGGAGCATGAGTTTGGGAGTCAATGAGAGATCAGGCCTTTAATTATAGCACCAGTTCTGACATCGTCATCATCATCACCATCGTGCTTATCCTCATCATTGTTATCCTCATCATGCAGTGCTTACTATGTGCCAGGAGTAATTATTATTTCATTTGGTCCATTATAGCAGCTAGGTGGTGCCATAATGGATGGAACTCTGGACCTGGAGTCAAGAAGACTCATCTTCCTGAGTTCAAATCTGGCCTCAGATACTTACTATCTGTGTGACCCTGCACAAGTCACTTATCCCTGTTTGCCTCACTTTCCTCATCTGTAAAATGAGCTGGAGAAGGAAATGGCAAATCTCTCTAGTATCTCTGCCAAGAAAACCCCAAACGGCATCACAAAGAGTCGGACAAGACCGAACAAAAACACCAGCCAATACTGTAATGATTAAGCTCATTGCTTGGGAGGTGATGAGGGAAATAACAACTCTGGGAGTCAGTGCTACTATTATCTTCATTTTACAAGTGAGAAATTGAGGCAAACAGGGTTAAGTGACTTGCCCATGGTCGACAGGTATTAGGATTCTCTGAGGCCATATCTGAACTCAGCTCACTCTGACTACAGCACTCCGTCCACTCTGCCACTGAGCTATCCCTAATATCATTTACAGAAGTTTCTCCATCTATAAAATGCCAATAATATTGCTCTGCTTTCCCTCACATGTGTTGTGACATATCAAAGATACCGTGTGTTTAAGTGGGCTTTGTAGACTGTACAGATCTATGCAAATGTAAGGGATTGTCACTGGTGTCATCACCAACCATCCTTGAGTGATGCTAAGTTCTCTGTTTTGGAATTCCAAAGCACCAACCTGCAACTGTAGTCAAGGCTGATTTATTCCTGTCCTGAAGGATATTTTGTCATGCATCATACATTTCAGAACTAATTCACAATGGAATGAATATTCTACCTTTTGACATTTCATAGTAATAGGGGGAGGGGAGCTGGGTCTCATTCTCCCCTTTAAATTGAGGAAAACATAAAAGAGCAGGAAGATTCTCAGAACAAGTAGCCAAATGTGTTTTTCTTTCATGTAACTATAAAACAGCAGAGGGTGCATCACAACTCCAGATGACGTTCTTGGATGCCCGGGTGGAATATATCCTAGTACAGATAAGCAGAAAAAAGATGCCATCTTATCTTCCTTTTTGAGCCATCCCCACAGAGATAAGTGGGGGAAACAGACAGGGGGAAGTCTGAGAAATAGCCTTAACCTGGGCTCAAGATTCCTGCTTTTGATTTCATCCAAGAGGACTCTGGATCATACTGGAACAGGAACAAAACTGAGACCAGAGTTGCCCAGAGAGTCCACCACTGGATTCCATCAGTCTCCTCTCCTATCCCCTCACCCCATGACTGAACTCTAACATTAGAAATGTCAGACTCAGGTCAACCTTGAATTAAGCCCTCCTTCTGGAATAGAGAAGAAACCTCTATGCAGATGGTAGGCTAAGCATCTGTCCACAAACAGATCTGTCCTAAGCCACCTTCGGTAGATAAGCACATATTTAATCTGTGACCCAAATGTCCTTTTCATCCTCGGTGGATTTTTAGTTCTTTTGTACAAAGAGTACAGGTGTCCCTTCTTTCAAATATTTAAAATAGGGCTCTAGGACTAGGGCAAAGCCTTCTTGGTGCATTCACATCCCCAGTGTCTACCCTGCCAGTCTCCTAACACTCTACCCCATACTCGCTAAACTCTCTGATCCAATGACACTGGTTTCCTTGCTGTTCCTTGAACAAGGAATTCCATCCGCAGACTCTAACTCCTGTATTTTCTTTGGCTGTCTTCCATACTTGGAATACTCTTCCTCCTCATCTCCCCATCCTGGTTTCCTTTGCTTCCCTCAATGTCCAACTAAAATCTCATCTTCCCCAGGAAGCCTCTCCCAATCCCTCAGTACTAATGGCCTTCTTCTGTTAGTTAATTGCTATATATTTCATACACAGCTTATTTGTACCTAGTTGTGTACATGTCTTCCCCATTATTGTGAGCTCTTTGAGGATAGGGGCTATCTTTTGACTTTCTTCACATTTTCAGAGCTTAGCACAGTGATCAACACGTAGCAGGTGCTTAATAAATATTTTTGACTGACTGGTATGGAGAAGAATATTGTCCACAGAATCAAAGCCTTCATTGACCATTAGGGATTTGGGGTCCAAGTAATACTTGAGCATGGGGGTCTAGAAAATTTATTTTTTTTGCCAGCTTTAATTTCACTCTCTCATTTATAAGTAGACACAAAGGCCTAGTGTGAAGAATTTTTCTGGCCTTCTCCTACTCTGCCCTTTTATTTTTGTTCTGATACCCAAAGCTCAAAATAGCAGATGAAGATAGAGTCCAGGTCAAGATGAAGATAGACTCCATGGTCAAGGCTGCAGGCATGGCTCACAGTGGGAAGGAAAGTAGCCAAGGCAAGAAGGGGCAAAGGGGGAGAAGTAATCAAGGATTTATTTTGCTTTTTTCTTCTTCTGAACCAAGACTATACTAGGATACCCGGGAAGAAGTGTCTGGGATTTTCCCTACCTATGGGATTTCCAATTGGACTATTGCCTCTACTAAGTAGTTGCTAATCCATTGGAGCCTCCCAGTCCAATACTCAAACCATAACAGTCCCACTGTCTCTGAACCCAGACAATGGCACTCCTTTGTTCTATCACAATGGATTTCCTTCCTGAGTCAAGAAGTGTTAAAATAGCAAGAGATACTACATCTGAAAGTGAATCCTAAAGAGATTCAGAGATAGTCTGACCTTCTGGGAATGCAAGGTTTCTGGTTTCTTTTCTAAGTGGTTGAGAACTTTATCTCCAGAAGGACACTGAGTGCTCTTGGTAATTTCTCCTATCACTGAAGAAACACCTTGATTGGTGGCTTCCCTCACGTTGACAAGAATAGTAGTTAATTAAAAGAAATTTCAAGAGCTTCTCAGAATTAATAATCTACTCCCACAATACTACATTCTGAAAAAAACAGAGACTGGATATGTGTTAATATGCTTAAATTCCCTGACCCTGGAATTCAAGTCTGGATGGCTTTTCATTATCCTCTCAGTTTGATACAGCACCTTGGGCTTCTGGCAAAATAAACCTGTAGAGTAGAAGAGATTGGGATAGAAATCAGAACTATGATTCCATTAGTGGAGGGAAGTTCCAGATGAAGAAATGTCCTCTATCAATGCAAGTCAGCATCTTCTCCGCAACTTATAGACTTGTTGCCCCAATCAGATTAAAACATTATGGGGGGTGGGAAGTGCAGGGTACAGGTCTGGACCCAGTTGAACTCTCCCTCCAAACATCACCCTCCAAACAACTTTAAAATAAGATCTCAAATCAAATTTTTGAGTGGAAGAGCCAACAAAAGGTCCCAGGTAGACAGCTTTCCAACCTATGGAAATTTAAGAGGTCTCAAAGAGAGGTCTGTAACGCCAGAGTGGGCACAGGCTCAAAGTTGGAGGCCACTGCAACAGCAGCAATTTGGGGGGAACTCACACGCCAGAGACAGTAAAGAGGTCAGACAGCTGATCAGAAAGAGATTACTGGAGACCCTTTGCTGGCACTGATTGCAGCTGGTATTGATTGGCAACTCTATTGCCCATAAGCAATTCTGGGACATAGTTCCAGGGTAGAGAGGAGTGATTGTTATCAGTCACAAGGAAGTAGGATTCCTGGTCAGTTTCAGGACTAAGAGAAACACTAGTACTTGGGGCTACAGGAGATCAAGTGACCTGGTCAAAGTTCTAGGGCCAAGAGGAACAAAATAGTACTTATGTCTGAAGGGTAGTAGGGAACTTTCCTGGGTAAAGATTGGAGTGCAGACCAGAACAGTAGTGACCACATCTCTCCCCAGATAACACCCACCTGGAAACACTAAATACTTCCAGACCCCCAGAACTAGCTCCAAAAACAGTGGCATGAAAGAATCTGAAACTTGGCACAATGTCTCCCCACCCCCAGGTGAACAGAGCCCTACTTTGACATAAAGTTCAAAGTGAAGGAATAGGCTGGGGAAATGAGTAAACAATAAAAAGAGAACATGACCATAAAAAGCCACTGTGATAGCAGGGAAGACTAAGAAATAAATCTGGAAGAAGATAATAATGTGAAAACAACTACAAACAAAGCCTCAAAGAAAAATGCTAATTGTACCCAAGGCCAGCAAGAATTCCTAGGAGAGTTAAAGAAAGAGATGCGGTGGAAGAGGAAAAATTGGGAAAAGAAATAATAGTGCTGCAAGAAAATAAAAAAAAGAGAATTAACAGCTTGATAAAAGCTGTATACAAAAAAAAAAGATACTGAAGAAAATAATACTATAAAAAGAACTAGCCTAGTGGTCAAACAGGCACAAAATTCAGTGTACAAAAGAAGTCCTTTTGAAGCAGAATTGGCCAAATGGGAGAGAAAAAAACAGGTACAAAACCTCACTGAAAACAATGAGCCCTTAAAAATTAGAATTGGGCAAGTACAGACTAATGACTCCATGGAATTTCAAGAAATAATGAAAGAAAGTCAAAAGAATGAAAAAAATAGAAGATGTGAAATATCTCATTGGAAAAACTACTGACATGGAGAGATAAATCCAGGAGAGATAATTTAAGAATTACTGAACTATTTGAAAGTTATGATCAAAAAAATGGCCCAGACATCATATTTCAAGAAATTATAAAGGAAATCTGCCCCAATACCTTAGATCTAGAGGGTAAAATAAAAATGTAAAGAATCTATTGATCATCTCCTGAAAGAGACCCCAAAAAAGGAATATTATAGCCAAATTCTAGGGCTCAAGAAAAGATTGCAAGGAGGGGGAGAAGCCAAGATGGTGGAGTAGAAAGACTCACATATGCTAGCTCTGAACCCACAGCCCATGAATTTTCTGTAAAAAGAACTCCCCACAAATTCTGGAGCATTGCAAGCCATGCAGCAATGCAGTGGAGGAGATTTCCATTCCAGAGAGCCCTGAAAAACTGGCACCAAAGGTCCATCACGCAGCAGCCAGAGCCCACCCCTGCCCTGCCCTGCCCACGCATCCCTGAGAGGAGCAGATCCGAACAGGCTTCAGGGACGGAACCTCCAGGGGCCACAAAGGTCCCTCAACCCACAGGAGCTACAGGTCAGTGAGAGAGAATTCTGGGCTGGCTGAGAGAGGAGCGGAGTGTCTCCATACCTCGGGCTCCTTCGGGAGGAAGCCGTGGAGACAGGGACAGCAGCAGACCCGGGTTCCCCAAGCAGACAGGAGCTCTGCTCCATTACTGAAGGTCTTTGCATAAACCCCCTGAGGGAACTGAGCCTGGGAGGTGGCCCTGCCCCCACCCCAGCACCAGAACTTAATCTCACATTGAATAGCAGCCATGCCTGTGGATGAAAGTCCTGAGGCTGGGGAGCAGCATTTGAATCTCAGACCCCAAGCACTAGCTGGGCAGATCTAGAGGTGAGGCGGGGATGGAGAGGAATCTCAGAAGTCAAGTAACTGGCTGGGAAAATGCCCAGAAAGGGAAAAAAAAATAAGACCATAAAAGGCTACTTTCTTGGGGAACAGATGTTTCCTCCTTTCATGTCTGTTGAGGAGGAACAATGCTTACCATCAGGGAAAGACATAGAAGTCAAGGCCTCTGTATCCCAAACATCCAAAATAGATATCCAATGGGCTCAGGCCATGGAAGAGCTCAAAAAGGATTTTGAAAAGCAAGTTAGACAGGTAGAGGAAAAACTGGGAAGAGAAATGAGAGAGATGCAAGAAAAGCATGAAAAAAGGGTCAATACTTTGGTAAAGGACCCAAAAAAATGCTGAAGAAAATAACACCTTGAAAAATAGGCTAACTCAACTGGCAAAAGAGGTTCAAAAAGCCAATGAGGAGAAGAAGGCTTTAAAAAGCAGAATTAACCAAATGGAAAAGGAGGTTCAAAAGCTCACTGAAGAAAAGAGTTCTCTCAAAATTAGAATGGAACAGATGGAGGCTAATGACTTTCTGAGAAACGAAGAAATCACAAAACAAATCCAAAAGAATGAAAAAAATGGAATATAATGTGAAATATCTCATTGGAAAAACAATTGACCTGGAAAATAGATCCAGGAGAGACAATTTAAAAATTATGGGACTACCTGAAAGCCATGATCTAAAAAAGAGCCTAGACATCATCTTTCATGAAATTATCAAGGAAAACTGCCCTGAGATTCTAGAACCAGAGGGCAAAGTAAGTGTTGAAGGAATCCATCGATCACCGCCTGAAAGAGATCCAAAAAGAGAAACTCCTAGGAACATTGTGGCCAAATTCTAGAATTCCCAGGTCAGGGAGAAAATATTGCAAGCATCTAGAAAGAAAGAGTTCCAGTATTGTGAAAATACAATCAGGATAGCACAAGATCTAGCAGCTACTACATTAAGGGATCAAAGGGCATGGAATAGGATATTCCAGAAGTCAAAGGAACTAGGACTCAAACCAAGAATCACCTACCCAGCAAAACTGAGTATAATACTTCAGGGGAAAAAATGGCCTTTCAATGAAATAGAGTACTTTCAAGCATTCTTGATGAAAAGACCAGAGCTGAAAAGAAAATCTGACTTTCAAACACAAGAATGAGAAGAAGCATGAAAAAGCAAACAGCAAAGAGAAGTCATAAGGAACTTACCAAAGGTGAACTGTTTACATTCCTACATGGAAAGACAATATTTGTAACTCTTAAAACTTTTCAGTATCTGGGTAGTTGGTAGGACCACACACACACACACACATATGTACATGCGTGCACATGCACACACATACACACATGTACACACATACAGAGACAGAGAGCACAGAGTGAATTGAATAGTATGGGACCATATTTTAAAAGAAATTAAGGTAAACGGTGAGAGAGAAATGTACTGGGAGGAGAGAGGGTGAAATGGAATGGGGTAAATTATATCTCATTCAAGAGGCAAGCAGGAGACTTTTTAGTGGAGGGAAAAAGAGGAGAGCTGAGAAAAAAACATGACGTTTACCCTCATCACATTCAACTAAAGGAAGGAATAAAATGCACACTCCTTTTGGTATGAAAACCTATCTTACCATACAGGAAAGTGGGGGAAAAGGAGATAAGCAGGGTGGGGGGGATGATGGAAGGGAGGGCAATGGGAGGATTGAGCAATTTGAAATCAGCACTCTTGGGGAGGGACAGGATCAAAAGCCAGAAGAGAAACAATGAGGGGCAGGGTAGGATGGAGGGAAATACAGTTAGTCTTATACATCACGACTATTATCGAAGTCATTTGCAAAACTACACAGATAGGGCCTATATTGAATGTTCTGCCTTCCCAAAGAGAACGGGTGGGGAGGGAGGGATGGGGAGAATTTGGAACTCAAAGTTTTAGGAACAACTGTTGAGTATTGTTGTTGCTACTAGGAAATAAGAAAGGGGAATAGAAAGTCATCTGGTCCTACAGGACAAAAGAGAAGATGGGGACAAGAGAAGGGAGGGATGATAGAAGAGAGGGCAGATTGGTGACAGGGAAAATTAGAATGCTTGGTGTATTGAGGTGGGGGAAGGGGATAAATGGGGAGAAAATTGGAACCCAAAATTTTGTGAAAATGAATGTAAAAAGTCAAATAAATAAATTTATATTAGAAAAAAAAAAGATTGCAAGAAACCAGAAAGAAATAGCTAATATATCATTAAGCCACAGTCGGGATTACACACGATTTAGCAGCTTCTACATTAAAGAAACAGAGGGCTTGGATATGATATTCTGGAAGGTAAAGGAATTAGGAATACAGCCAAGATTAATTTTGAGGAGGGACAGCATAAAAAGAAGGAGAAGACAATTGAAAGAAAACAGGATGGAAGTAAATAGACAGTAATAATAACTGTAAATGTAAATGGGATAAGCTCACCCATAAAATAGAAGCAGATAGCAAAATGGATTAGAAACTAAAATTCAGTAATATGTTGTTTACAGGAGATACAGTTGGAACAGACACACAGAGTTAAACTAAAGGGCTGCATCAGAACTAAAACACTCCAGCTGAAGTAAAAAAAAAAAAGCAGCAGTAGCAATCATGATCTCATACAAAGCAAAAGCAAAAATAGACTTATTAAAATAGATAATCAAGGAAACTACGTTTTGCTAAAAGGTACCATGGGCAATGAAGTATACCAAAAAGATTATAATAAGCAACTAATTTCTCAAATATATCAGAAACTGAGTCAACATTATAAAAAATAAGAGCCACTCTCCAACTGACAAATGGTCAAAAGATATGAAAAGGCAGTTTTCAGAAGAAAAAATCAGAACTGTCTATCTACAGTCCTACGAAACAATGCTCTAAATCACCACTGATTAGTGAAATTAAAATTAAACCAACTCTGAGGTATCACATCATATCCACCAAAAATATGCTGGAGAAGAAGAGGGAAAACAGGAACATTAATTAGCTATTGGTGGAGTAGTAAACTGGTCGAACCATTCTGGAGAACAATCTGTAACTATGTCCAAAGAGCTATAAAACTTTGCATACCCTTTTGCCTAGCAATATCACTACTAGCTCTGTGTCCCAAAGAAATCAAAGAAAAAAGGAAAGGACTGATATGTATAAAAATATTTGTAGCAGCTCTTTTTTGTGGTAGCAAAGAATTGGAATTTGAGAGAATGTTATTATTGCTGTGTTCATCCTTCGTTTTTCAAAGAAGACTGTGACATCAGAGAAATGGTGACATGACTTGTACTGGACTTTGTTTTGAGCGAGGGAGGGCTGTGCAAGGTCAGCAGCCTCACTTTCTCCTCCTGAGCCATCTTGATCCAGTGACCAGATATTCATCAGGATGACTGGAGATGACTTAGGATACAATGGGACACCTTAGCCTTTTTCTCCTAAGGCCTATTCAGGTACTCACTTAGAGTGAGATGACAACACATTCAGTTTAAGAAGTAATCAGGGAATGGTCCCTTTAAGGAGCAAAAGAAAAAAAATCAATTGGAGAATGGTTAAGGAAGTTGTGATGGTACTACTATTGTACTATAAGAAATGATGAGGGGAGTGGCTTTAAAAAACAAAGAAACAAATCGAAACCTACATAAACTGTTGCAAAGTGAGCTGAACAGAACCAGAAGATCATTGTGCACAGTAGCAACAAAGTTATAATGATGATCAACTGAGAAAGACTTGGCTATTCTGACCAACATAAAGATCCAAGGCAATTCCAAAGGACTCACAATGAAAAAAAAAAAATGCTTTCTACCTCCAGAGAGAGAATTAATGAACTCAGTGCAAATTGAATTACAATTTTTTCCCTTTTTTATTTTTTGCAGTATGCCTAATATGGAAATGTTTTACATGATTTCACATGTATAAATGACATCATATTGTTGGCTTTTTCAGTGAGTGGGGGGAGGATGGAAAGAAGGGAGAGAATCTTGAATTTAAAATTTAAAATGAAAAAGAATGTCAAAAATAAATTTTAAAGATTTATTATCTTGTACTCATAGACTAACTTGCAAAAAAACCTGAAATTTTTTAACTATTTATTTATTGATCTATTTTAACTTTTCAACATTAATTTCCACAAAATTTTGAGTTCCAAATTTTCTCCTCTTCTCTCCCTTCCCCCTCCCCAAAATGCTGAGCATTCTGATTACCCCTTCCACAATCTACCCTCCCTTCTAACATCCCTCCCTTTCCTTATCCCCATCTTCTCTTTTGTCCTATAGGGCAAGATAAATTTCTATATCCCAGTTATCTTTATTTCTTATTTCTCAATTGTATGCAAGAACAATTCTCAACATTTGCTCCTAAATTTTGAGTTCCAACTTTTCGTCCTTCCTTCCTCTCTACCCATCCCCACTGAGAAGGCAAGCACTTCAATATAGTCTATATATGTGGAGTTTTCCAAATGACTTCTATAGTAGTCATGTTGTGTAAGACTAACTATATTTTCCTCCATCCTATCCTGTTCCCCATTTCTTCTATTCTCTCTTTTGACCTTGTCCCTCCTCAAGAGTATTTACCTCTAACTGCTCCCTCCTCCCATTTGCCTTCCCTTCCATCATCCCCCCCACCTTGCTTATCTCCTTCTCCCTTACTTTCCTGTAGTGTAAGATAAATTTTCGTACCAAATTGAGTGTGCATGTTGTGATGACAGCAAGCTTCACTTTTTCCCTCTCACCTCCCCCCTTTTCCCTTCCACTGAAAAAGCTCTTTCTTGCCGCTTTTATGGGTGATAATTTGTCCCATTTCATTTCTCCCTTTCTCCTCCCAATATATTCCTCTCTCACCTCTTAATTTTATTTTTTTAAATATGATCCCTTCCTATTCAACTCACTCTGTGCTCTGTGTGTGTGTGTGTGTGATCCCACAACTATCTAAATACTGAGAAAGAGTTACAAATATTATCTTTCCATGTAGGAATGTAAACAGTTCAATGTTAGTAAGTCCCTTATGAGTTCTATTTCCTGTTTACCTTTTCATGCTTCTCTTGATTCTTGTGTTTGAAAATCAAATTTTCTTTTCAGCTCTAGTCTTTTCACCAAGAATGCTTGAAAGTCCTCTATTTCATTGAATGACCATTTTTTCCCTTGCAGTATTATACTCAGTTTTGCTAAATAGATGATTCTTGGTTTCAATCCTAGTTCCTTTGACTTCTGGAATATCATATTCCAAGCCCTTCAATCCCTTAATGTAAAAGCTGCCAGATCCTGTGTTATCCTGACGATATTTCTACAATATTCAAATTGTTTCTTTCTAGCTGCTTACAGTATTTTCTCCTTGACTTGGGAACTCTGCAATTTGGTCACAATGTTCCTACGAGTTTCTCTTTTGGGATCACTTTCAGAAGTATATTCTTTCAATACTTATTTTGCCCTCTGGTTCTGGAATATCAGGGCAGTTTTCCTTGATAATTTCATGAAAGATGATGTCTAGGCTCTTTTTTAGATCATGGCTTTCAGGTAGTCCTATAATTCTTAAATTGTCTCTCCTGGATCTATTTTCAGGTCAGTTGTTTTTTCCAATGAGATATTTTACATTATCTTCCATTTTTTCATTATTTTGGTTTTGTTTTGTGATTTCTTGGTTTCACATAAAGTCATTAGCTTCCATCTGTCCCATTTTAATTTTTAAAGAACTCTTTTGTTCAGTGAGCTTTTGAACCTCCTTTTCCATTTGGCTAATTCTGCTTTTTTAAAGCATTCTTCTCCTCACTGGCTTTTTGAACCTCTTTTGCCAATTGAGTGAGCCTATTTTTCAAGGTGTTATTTTCTTCAGCATTTTTTGGGGTCTCCTTTAGCAAGCTATTGACTTGCTTTTCGTGATTTTCTTGCATCTCTCTCATTTCTCTTCCCAATTTTTCCTCCACCTCTCTTACTTGATTTTCAAAATCCTTTGTGAGCTCTTCTATGACCTGAGACCATTGCATGTTTATTTTGGATGTTTGGGATGCAGAAACCTTGACTTTTGTGTCTTCCTCTGATTGTAATACCTGTTCACCAAGAAAGTAACCTTCTATAGTCTTTTTTTTTCCTTTTTTGGGCATTTTATCAACCTGTTACTTGACTTTTGGGTCCTCTGTCAAGAGGAGGGTATACTCTGGGGACCTGTAAGATCTCAGTTCCTTCAAGATGGCACAATCAAGCCTGCACACTGGTCTGGGAGCACAAGAAACTTTTGTGCCCAGAATCTGTGAGCAGTAGAATTTCCTCTCCACAATCACCCACCTCCAGTTCCACCATCCCAGTACTCAGGGCTGAGGTTCAGATCAGCTGCTCAATTCCCCCACGGGTTTTAAACTGAGGACACCATGGACACTGCAGCCTCCTCTTGCTGCTGCCCTGCCTCTGACTCCTGGGGCCAAAGCTATGGGGGGACCCTGCTCCCTTCTCGGCCAGCTGAAAAAGTCCTCTCACTGACGTTTGTTGCCTGTGTGTTGAGGGATCTATGAGTCTCCACTTCTGTTGGGGATTCTGTCCCCAAAGCCTGCTTGGGTCCTGCTCCTCCTGGTGCCACATGGTCAAGGCTGAGCTGTGCTCCATTCCGCATCTGGTGCGACAGACCTTTCCCATCAGCCTTCCAGGTCACCCTGGGCTGGAAATCTCCTTCACTCCATCATTCTGTGGCATCTGGTGCTCTAGAATTTGTTGAGAGTCATTCTGTACAGATATTTCATGGGCTATGGGGGAAGAGCTAGAGTATGTGTGTCTTTCTACTCCACCATCTTGGCTCTGCCTTTCCCCCAAAATAACTGAAATATTTTAATAAAATGCATATAAAAAATACAACACAGATAATGCTAATTTGTGGGGTTTTTTATATAAGGGGTCTATTTAGGTTTGATACCACTGGACTAAATTGATTTGCTCAGAGTCAAGGAGCTAAGACTTGTCAAAGGTGGGACTTGAATTCAAATTTTCACAGCTTCAGGCCAGTTCTCTGTCTACTACATCATCCTGCAGGGGTGTGTGTGTGTTTGGGGTGGGAGGGTGGACAAGGGAATGGGAGGATTTCCACCTTCAGAAAAGGAAGACAAAATATTAGTAATTAGCAACAAGGAATCGCAACTAGATTTTTAGATTCAATGCAACTTGGTAAGGATTTATTAAATGCATACTGTGTGTTTGTGCTGTGCTGAAATATTGAGAATACATAGACAAGAATGACATCCTTTCTGTCCTCAAGCTGCTTACATCCTTCTAAGAAAATACAGAATGGGCACAGATAGCAAAACAGAAGGCATTTAAAGTCTTGGCCTTACTAACTATAGAGAAGTTTTAAGGAAGCCACAGAGAGACAAACTGAGATTGTGTGTGTGTGTGTGTGTGTGTGTGTGTGTGTGTGTGTATGTGTATGTGAGGAGGAGAATAAAAAAGAAGAGAAACCGAAATCATCTGTCCCACCCCAAAACCCTCCTGTATCATTCTAAGGCCAATGTTGACAAAGCCTACATTCATGAATTCTTTATGGAGACGAAATAGTTAAAACCCTTAGCCTCTAGGTCTGGCTGCCAGTTTTGTGTGTCATGGAAGATAACAGATGTCTTTCAGGGAGATGTAATTGCTTGAAACTAAACTGGACAAAGCCCCAGGAGGTTGCATTAGAGGGAGTGGGCCCTTCATTGGCAGGGGGATGCCCTACGTGACCCATCGGGCCTTCTTCTCCCTCTCGTTTCCATGATCCTTTGACATCATAATAAGCTGGGTTGGCTCTGTTGCAATGAGAACCGCCCCCACCCCCCAACCCTTACCCCCAGCCCTGTGGGAAGGTAATTATTATATCTGCAATGCTCAATGAAAGAACTCCTGCTTCTCTTGAAAGACTGGCAACAGGGAGAGCTTGTGGGAGGTGGGAATGGGGTGGGGGTGGAAAGGCTTTCTGTGTGGAATAGGGAGCTGGGGCAATTTCCCAGATGCTGGAGAAGGAGGGAGTTCAAAGGGGGTGGAGTGTTTTGGCCAGTAAGAAGGATGACCTGGGGAAGGGACTGGCCCTTGGAAAGTTATCATATTCCAAAGGCATGAGAAATGTGTCAGGACCCAAAGAACAGCCCTTGGCTCCAGTTCAAATCTGTGTCTGGCTTCAGCTGGAACCAGTAGGTGTCACTACAGTAGTAGAAGGGGCCAGAGGGAAAGCCAAAGATGATTGGGGGCTGTTAAAAATAGAACCCAGCCTGTCTTCCCACTGGAGAGTTTGGAAGTCCAGTGATTTAGAGGGCCTAAGAGCAGATGCTTTTTGTAAATGTGTTTATGTTTGAGATGTGTAGCCAACTGCCAGCTGGCTCTTTCCAACAAGCAAGGTGTGTGTGTGTGTGTGTGTGTGTGTGTGTGTGTGTGTGTGTGTGTGTGTACACATGGTTGGACATACCTAGCCCTGGGATCCAAGCCATGAGCCACCTTTATGTAACACACTTCTGGTGGGAGCTGCAATCAGGGATTTATGCCCTTTTTGAAGTCAATTGTGTCCTGGTGCACTATAGCATGAAAGTTAAGATTTACCATTGCCTGAACGTTGGAGACCCTGCTGGAAGCTACAATAATTAGCAAGGCATTTGGCTCACGCCCCTATGGCTGCCTGGGGAGAGAAAAGAACGGTACTTACCAATGGATCTTTGAAGCCCAACCCCTGTATTTTGTTGTGTGTGGTGTTGTTCTTTTTTTTTTTTTTTAATTTTATGTGCTCCACAATGACCTGGGACAAATAGACTTAAAGCTCACTTGACAAATGAGAAGTTTGGGAAGGGAGTGGGGGAGGGGAGGTCAGCCTTTAGCAATATAGTGAAGTAGTAAAAGGTGTCTGGCAGTTTTCCTGAGGCTTTCTTCTCCCCATCTCACTTCCCCAGGCTGTGCCCCATTCTCCAAAGTCCTGGTTTGGATAGCTGATAAACTAGTTCTTTAAGAGAAGAGGCCACTGTTAGGTACTGTGGAGAAACTAATACCAGCATCCCTTCCTTCTCTCAAGGTGCTTACAATCTCATGGGATAATAGGCCTAGGCACAAATAAATATAATGCACGTGGAGATGCAATACTGTCACCAGAGTCGTATTTGGATGCCTCAGCCTGATTTGAAGTTGTCCCTGGCATCTCAAAGGCTCTTCCAGCAGAACATAGGCTCTGTGAGGTCTAACCAAACTGTTAAGCTTCAAGTATGGACTGACCACAGATTACATGTGCCTAACCCCTAAGAACCAGTGTAGCAAAGTTTCTAACGAACAGAAAGTAAAAGGTGAATTTTTTCTACTATATAGCAATTCCAGAAGATCAGTTAAGGGAGAGAATGCAGGTTTATCGTGGCCATTGATGGGGGAACAAAATACTACAGAACAAAAATATTTAAACTGAACTTAGAAGAAGGTGCTAAGTGCTTAAAAAAGATTAGAAAACAAAACAAAATCAAAGATTGTCTGAGGGATGGAGAGCAAAATAGAAAAAAAAAAGAAAAAAAGAGCTCATTTTTTATGATCACAGGATACAATTATATAGTCTATTAGAATTAGAAGAGATCTGAAATATCCAGTCAAATTATTTTTATAGGTTTTACAGATTATATTTCTGGACAACAGCTTAAAATGTAGGAATGACAGATTCCTGTTCCAGGATGGAGTACATCTATCAAGGGCTATCAAAAAAGCATTTTGCCAGGAGTCTTCCAAATCTAATCAAAAGGTATTTAAAAGCAAAAAGGGAGAGGGAGGAAAATGTCTGCCAAACTAGGTACTGTAGAGAACAGTCACAAAGTAGGAAGAGGAATATTAATAAAAAACACCCAAAAGATAAGAAACAAATATAAATGTAAAATACAAGAATCTAGGAATATCCACCAACTCTCAGGGTGGGTCCTTTGACATATATCTACTAATAAATTCAAAGCTCTACAAGAATCTAGGAATATCCACCAACTCTCAGGGTGGGTCCTTTGACGTATATCTACTAATAAATTCAAAGCTCTCTGTGAGCCTGCACTTCTAAGACGTCCTTGAGCCCCTATCAATGTGTTTTACCTTTAATAGTCACAGGACACAATTTTTAAAAAAGGTATTTCAAGATGACATAGTAAGAAAAATAACAATGAAATATTTTCCCCATCAAGCTGGGGCATCTTCTGTCAGATGGGAGGCCACAGACCCTTTCATACTTTGAGTGGGCCCCTTTGCATAGGAAGGAAGCAGGAATATGGTTGAGGAAACAAGACAATTATTCCTCCCCTCCTCCTTGGGTTTAGCTTTGCCTTTATATTTTTCCTCATTCAGATAGAAGAGACACTTTTTTTAAACCAAGAAGACCTGAACCCCTTGAGCTATTTTTATAATTAATAAGTAAATAATATTATATGGCTTTTAGCCTAGCCTTCGGAGACTGGAATGACCAAGTTACTTAGCTTGATTCAGTTAAGCTAAGGTGAGGTTTCTTACCATTAGCCCAATACCAGGAAGAGTCAAAAGGACAGATGAGATTTAACTCTTTGTCCTAAGGAGCTTGGTAACTGGGGCTAAGATTCTTTTACTAGGGAAATAAAAACCATCAATACTAGCTGAAACTCTGAGGAAACAAAACCCAGCAGGTTTCTGTATCCCAAGAAAAAGGTTTTTCTGGTTTGGTTTGGTTTCTATAAAGGGTTGGCTAGAAACAGGCACCTTATTTGAGAATTTCAGCTGAGCCACAAGTTTTAGGCAGGAAAGATTGGAATCAAGCATTGTCCAAACAGACTACTCCTCTAGCAGAGAACAACATCCAGGAGCATCTATCAGAACAGCAGCTTCCTGAGAAGAGTGAAATGGCACCTGGTGGAAACTATGAGAAAACGGAAGAACATGCCCATCCAATGACAGCAAGAAGACAGCCATATAAGCATCCCTACAGTCAGAGATTGACCTGCAATCTGTTTCCTACTACTCCAACTCAGCATTCTAGTCCTACATGTTCCCTTATAGTTCTCTCCCTTCAGGGATATCTCCTTAAAGAAAATCTGGACCCAAGAGCCTTCCTCTCTCAAAGCCAGAAGCCAGAAGACCAGGATGTCTCCTCTCTCGAACGGTTGCCATCTTTGCCCCTCACACAGGTGAGTACTGAGCAATCAATCTCCACCAGTCTGTTTTTCCCAGTGATGCTGTGTTAGGGAGAACACATGCCAAATTTATCAAAGAAATATTTTATTGCTATTTTTTTCCTGTGCTGTTATACTAAATACCTTTTGATTTTAACTAATTATGTCCTCTGGCTGACCGTTAAAGGTAAAGACATCAGTGGAGGCTCAAGAGTTCTAGCATTAGGGGAGCCATAGAGTACTTTGTATCTGTCCTGCTGGAGTTTCTCCCCTGAGAGTTGAGAAGAGGCAATGAGCCTACAAGTTACACAAGAATGGAACCAGCCAAAAAAAAAAGTGATTTCAGATGCCTTTATACAAATTTTTAAAGTATGGGAAATAAGCAAGGAAGAAAAAGACCTAAGCCTAGGAAGCAAACTTTACTTCATAGGTGTCCCTGAGAATTAAGAGGATGGAACCCATGACTGAAATATTATTGGAAGGATATACTTTATTCAAAAGGAGAGACTAAGTAAAAGAAAAGGAGGGGTAACATTGTATATTAAGAAGATATCTATTCATGTGGGGATGAACACAAAAGCATAGCAACTTCCTGTCAGAATAGGATCAGGAAAACCAAAGCTATGAATGAGCTGAGGCTCATGGTGAATGCTAAAGACAACAAAGGGAGGGAGGAGAGAGAAGGATCAGAGAAGGAATGGGACTGCCACTAAGGTACATAGGGCAATGATAATGGATGATGGGCAGGGGAAAAGCAGCTGAGTTCGTGTTGTTTCTGTCTTCTCTCCCAAGGAGAATGATCTTTGGACTTGAAAGGGAAGGATGCAAATTGCTAATGGAGAGTTTGTACCTAAGATAAGAAGGCATCTAGTTGGCCCTGAGTTCAAGTTATCTGACCCAGATAAAAAACAACTCCAGGGAATGAGAATATGAGTCTGTTGGGTTGCTCAGTCACCATAAATGATCTTTGAAAGATCCTGAGAAATGATGGAGGCATTGAAAGATTGGAGAAGGGAAGCTGTGGTCTAGTGACACTAGCCCCTCTGCTGTTTCTCTCATTAGCTATACATTTTCCTATACATGTTCTCTGGTCATCCCTCATGCCTCTCTCTCTCTCTTTATACCTGCCTCCTGGCTTCCCCACTTTCCTTCAGATCTTTAGCTAAAACCTCGGTTTCTGCAAGAAGCCTTCCCCAATACCCTTTAATGCTAGCTTCTTCCCCCTATTATTTCCAATTGATCATATCTATATCTTGTTAGTACACATTTGTTTGCATGGGGGTTCCTCCATGATAATGTGAATTCCTTGAGAGCAGGGACTGTCTTAACCTTTTGTATAACCAGTTCTTAGCACAGTCTCCAGCACATAGTAGATACTTAATAGATGACTCACTGGTTTTTTTGACTTACTGATTTTCAAAAGAAGAACAAATGGGGAGGCGGGGTCTACAAACTATTGACCAATGGGCTTGTCTTTGATTTCTGAAAAAATTCCAGAATGTATTTTAGCCATTTAACTTTTTTAACGATTAAAAAAATTATTTCATTGTTATTTCCAAATATTTCTCTTTCCCTTTACCCTACCCCTACCCAGCGAGACAAAGTCTTTTTTTTTAATGGAAAAATATTCACTTGACTGGGCTTCTGGCCCTATACTATTCCATAATTCAACTCCTCGTCTTTTCTACTGTAAAAGGTAACTCTTCTGAGATCCAAAATTGCCTCCTTAGGGGAGCAAGGGAATAAGCATTTATTAAACTACAATTGTGTGCTAGGCATTAGGTGAAGTGCTTTACAAATATTCTCTCATTTGATTCTCACAACAACCGTGGGAGGTAGGTGCTATTGTTATTCCTGTTTATCAGTTGAGGAAACTGAGGCAAACAGAGATTAAGTGATCTGCCCAGGGTCACACAAGCTACTAAGTTTCTGAGGCTGGATTTGAACTCATATCTTCCAGATTCCAAACCCAGTGTTCCATCTAGTATGGCACTTAGCTCCCTTTGACTTAGAAAACATGTCTTGATCTTAAAGAACATGACTGATCCTCCAGTCAACCAATGACTAATGACCCTCTAATCACTTCTACTTTGACCAAGAGTACATCTCTTAAAGGTATAACAGAGTAAGGGAAGAACACTAAGTGATCTTCTTACTTGTTTAAAACTGTAATGTTTCGTTTTCTCTGTCCCCAGTCCCCTAACATTCTCTCGCTTTATCAACTGATGGGGAAACAGTGGGATCAACTCTTCAAGGGTCTCCTGATCAATCATCTTTACACTATAAATGTTTTTAAAGAAATAAATTTGGTTTTCTCTCTTATTCTCCATAGAGAAAGTTCATAGTTGCACCATGGGGATAGGGATGGATTAGACAGAAATCTGATTAATGTTGGGCTTTAGTTTATGCCATTTCACTTCTCCATTCAGACAAGGTATTAAGAGAGTCAGTCAGGTTAACCAGAGAGCCATCCTCAAAGCCAGAAGGACCTGAGTTCAAGTCTTGCCTCTCATATAAACTGTGTGACCCTGTGCAAGTCACTTAACCTCTATAGTGCTCTGGTTTCCTGAAAAAAATAAATTATAATCAAGTAGCATGGCTTGAGAATGGAAGAATGGAGCTGAGTGGCTCTGGATCTAGAAATAGGGGATGGACCTGTGATTTCATTCATTTAGGGAACTTCCAAGAGAGGAAATTCCTTCCACCAATGCAGGTGAGCACCTCCTTTGCAATGTTTAGGTTTAGTGCCCAGAGTGTGCCACTTAGCTGCCCCTACTTCAACCCTCACCTCTATTTAGACTCAAAGCTACAGGTGGAGAGCAGTGCTCCCCACCACCACTCCTGGCCCTGCTTTCTTTCAGCCTGGTCCCTACATCCATAGTTTGGGGAAGCAACCCTCATGGAAATTTCCCCTGTAGACTTTATAGCCTTCACCTTTTCTGTAGCTACAGAAACTGAAGACTTAGAAAGGAAAGTTGTCACTACCAAAATTCTTGCATTGTCAAACTGTTCTACATCAGAAATGACTGTGGTTTTATCAATGGAGATGACTTTAAGGTACATTACTATCTGCTTTGCTGCTCTACCCAAAGGACCGTGGGACCTTTTCATTTGACTATCAGCTAACCATGCTTATGGAGGAGTACATGTCTGTGTGTGTTGCTATTGTAGGTTATATGTGTCCACATAGGTCAGTCTAAATGTAGCTCAAAGAGAGACATAAATAGATCTATCTCCAGAGTCTCCTCCCCAAGGGCAACTTTGATTCCTGCCAGGAGAGGAAGTATGAGATTGGCGCCAGAGGCTGAACACACTGTTCTCCTCAGAGAAAGGTTACTGTGCTAGAATTATATCTATCTGCCTTACAAAATATTGCTTGTTGTTCAGCCATTTCAGCTATATCAGAGTCTTCCTGACCTGATTTGGGGTTTTCTTGGCAAAGATACTCAAGTGATTTGCTATTTTCTTCGCCAGCTCATTTTACAGATGAAGACCTGAGACAAACAGGGTTAAATGACTTGCCCAGGGTCACATAACTAGTAAGTGTCTGAGGCCAGATTTTCACTCAGAAAGATAAGTCTTCCTGACTCCAGGCCTGGCACTCTATTTACTGAGCCACCTAGCTGGCCAAATAGTGTTAGCTGAGGGAAAATAAATTTTTAATTAAATATTTTTTGTTCAATTTAATGTAAAAACTATTTTTACCATTTGTCTTAAAATCTTGAGCTCCAAATTGTTTCTCTCACTTCCTCCCCTCAACTCCTCACCCCTCGAAGTCAAGCAATTTGACATAGGTTATACATGTGAAGTCATACAAATGTATTTCCTTATTAGTCATGTTGAGAAAGAAAACACAGATAAAAATAACCAAAAAAAAGAAAGAAAAAATCTACATTCAGATTCACGGCTTCTTTCTCTGGAGATGGAGAGCATTTTTCATGGTAAGTCCTTCAGAACTGCCTTGGATCACTATTACTGAGAATAGCTGTCAGTGACAGGTGATCATTGTGCAACATTGCTGTTACAATGTTACAATATTCTCTTGATTCTCCTCATCTCATTTTGAATCAGTTCATCATGTAAATCTTTCCAGGTTTCTCTGAAAGCATCCTGCTCATCATGTCTTACAGGCAATAGTATTCCACCACAGTCTTATATCACAACTTGTTCTACCACTCCCCAATTGATGGACAATAAAGGAAATAATTCTTAACGAATAATTCAAACTAAGCTCCAGTCACTGTCCCTTAACAGGGAACATGTGTTCCAAGCTTGACTTCCTTCCTACCAAAAGCCAATTACACAATAACCACTTATATGGAATAGCAAATAAATCCATTATTTAGGCCAATAGCAAACAAATCAACGAAGTTATGAGAGATGAGAAAGTACACCAGACAATTCTACGGAGTGAATGAGCTCTCCCACCAGAATTGAAATATCTAAGCTCAACCAAGAGAGTCCCAGATTCTCCGAGCCATGGGGAAATTCCAGGAAGTTTCTAGTGTAGTAAGCTAAGGAAAGAGATATGATTTTGGTGCTGGTTGCTCTGTATGCTGGCTCTGTCCTAGAGTCCTTCTCTCCTTTCCGAGACCTATTCCCTGGAGAGAATCTAAAACCAAATATCTTCTGTCTTGAAGCTAAAACAGAAGACCAGCATCTCCCCTTTCTTAAGATCTCATCAATGACACCTCAGGCAGGCAAGGAGTATTTGAGTAACCAATCTCACCAATGAAAAGAGTCTAATGCAAATGTCCTTGGAGCCCCTAGTTATACCTATATGTGTTGTCTACCTCACTGGAACATGAGCTCCTTTAGAGCAAGAACTAGATCTAGCTTTTCTGTTCGAATCACCAGGGCTCAGTACAAAGCTTCACACTTAGTAAAAGCTTAATAAATGTTTTCTCCTGCATTCCCTTATTCATATTTAGTCAATAGTACCTTTCTTAAAAGACATATTCTCCTCAGTCATCCTTTGATTTTGCTCAGACTATGTAAATACAACGTGGCAAGAGGAGGATGCTAGAAGGGTCTATAAGCAGAGATATCTAGCAAATCTGAACAAGACCCTCTGCTGGGGGGAGGGAGGGAGAGAAGATTGGGGAAGAAAGATGTGCTGTCCATCTGGAGTATGGGGTAAATCTCCAAGCTGGAAGAGGCAGAGCAGTGAAGAACTCTGCATTGAAAAGCTAAGAGGGAGTGCTACTTGAGAACCACTGTTGGAAGGAAGGATCAGAAATTTCCTCCAGCTCTTCCCCAAGTCCAACTCCTTGTAAACATGAGTGCCCTATCCAGAAGTATGCTAGTTAATTTTTCACAAGTGGCTTTCTGGTAAAAATGAATGCCACGCTTTTAATTTTCATCTGCTTTATTGACATTATCTTATATCTAGAGAACCACCCAAATAACAAAGTAAGTCCTGATTTGTTGGTTTGCTGATTTATAGTCAAGCTGAAGATTTAGCCATCAGTTCTAGCCTGGTTTGAGTTGCCTCCAGCACATCCTTGACTCTACCTAGCTGGAGTCACCCCAGTACTGGAGATAGCAAGTTTGCTTAAAAAAAATTAGCCTCTACTCCCTGAAAAAAAAGTTCTTTGGGACAGGGAATTAAAGTAGGGGTGGTGTGGATGCTGTGGACAATTGCTATCTTCAAGTATTTGAAGGGCTGTCATGGGGGCAGGCAGGGAAAGGGAGAGAGATGGGAAAGATTACCTTTGTTCTGCTTGGCTGTTGAGGGCAGAGCAAGGGGCAGTGGGTAGAACTTGTAGAAAGGCAATTTTAACTTTGATGTAAGGGAAAATGTCCAGATAAATAGAGCTGTTCCAAAGGGGAAACGGTTACCTTGGAAAGTAGGGAGACATGTCACTGGAGAGATTTCTGAAGACGCAAAGCAAATCCCCAGTGACCACTTATCAATATTTACGGTTGGGCTTCCTGTTCAGGGACAAGTTGAACTAGATGACCTTTGAGATAGAATGATCAGACAAAAATAATGCCACCCCAACTTTTTACCCTTATATAGGGTATGCCAAAAGTCTCACAACTGCACTATGACTTTTAGGACATCCTGTGCCAGAGATGATCCAAGGACTCAACTACACTTTAGGGAATTTTTCTCACTCTCTTGGCTCACCCTAGCCCCAAAACTTGAGGACATTCACAGTTAACAATCTTATAGAAGAAAGTATGAAAAAAAAATTTAAGAGGAAAACAAAAGAAAGGGTCTAGAAAATCATGGCCGTGAATGAAATGAAAACAGTCTGGTACTCAAAACCCATTCAGAATGGTACTTGCTTTCTCAATCACTTCTCTGCAGAATCCCACAAGAGTGGTCCAGCTGGTGAGTTTGATAGCACAAAAAGGATGCCAAGTCCAGTGTTGAGTTTGGCTTCTAGAAACAGAGCTCAGGCCAAGTTATGGTACCTGACCCTGTTTTCAATGGAGAATAACAAAACTGCATACAGGCAACTGTGACCAATCAGGAAGGAGGGCCAGGGAGTCTCTCTGGGGCCTAATATTCTCTCCTTCCTGACCCTAGAGCCAAGTGCCATATTCCAGCACCATCCGTCTATTGTTTTTTGTCTGCCATTGGGAACATAGCATTTTAGAGCTCTAAGCAGGGCTGAACAGAGGAATGTTGTACTTAATGATGTCCCATAAATAGCTGAAGTATAGACGTATGTATGTAACTGGACAAGAAGGAACAAACTTCCAACAGGAGTCTGCGTATCTCAAAATAGTGCAGTGTTCCCCAAATGCCTCATTAAGAGTACTACCTTTCCACAAGATACTTAAAGATCATTTAGTGTAATCTGTTCATTAAAAAAAATGGTATCTTTTGCTTTATATCCTCTTAATTTCCAAATATTTCTTCTCTTGCTAGGGAGTTTTTTCTTATAGCGGAAAGAGGAAAGGATAGAAGAAGAAAGGAGAGGAGAGGAGAGGAGGGGAGGGGATCGGAGGGAAGGGGAGCAGAGGGGAGGAGAGGGGAGCGGAGAGGAGGGGAGGGGAGTGAAGGGGAGGGGAGGGGAGGGGAGGGAGGAGAGGAGGGGCCTGCTATCACAAGTTCTTTGATCTGTTTTCTAAAAGGAAAGGCAACTTTTGAGCGGTCAGCAATCACTTCAATCAAGCTCATGTATCATTCACTTAATTCAAGGGAAAAGTCAGCACCCTGAACTTCAGAGAAAATACAGAGAAATCAAGATCAACAGACAGGGCTTCCAACTGTCTGACATAAGTAATACATACATCATAGATCAACAGACAGATCCAATGGTCTGATCATTACATACATACATAGTTACCAGAGAAGGAAGCACCAACATCTGGGTTTTCAAAGGGGTGGGGTGCTTCTTGGTATCTACCCATAGTCTCATCTGGCACACAAAGCTTCTTCTAAAAACTAAGCCCCAAAGTAAAATTGCACCTCAGAGTCTTTATGCACTTTTTAGAGCCAGAGGGCATCACAACCCTTGAGAACCAGTGCCTCATTAGAAAATTAACTCAAGGTGTGGACCTTCCTACAAATCTTCCCTAACCAAAATTCCTTTAATGGACAGGCCTATTAATGAATGGAGAAGATCTTCCCATTAAGAAGTAAGATTATATTAACAATAAGCAAAAAGGCATTAGCAATACAGAGGAGAGGGAAGGGGAGAGAAGGGGAGGATTTTTAAAAGAAGTGCAGAAAACTAACCAACAGATCAGCTGAGTCAGGTAGTAGTATGTGCAATGTACATAGCCATAATTTCGCATTGAAGGGAAGGAGATACATGGTCATCTCTTCTTCATGGATAAGCTTGACCATTATAATGGCACATTATTAGGGGTTTAATTTTTGCTTTTATTTTCATTTGTGCAGTTATAGCCACTATGTATATATTTTTCCTTGTTCTTCTTACTTCATCTTGTATCAGTCCGTCATACTTTTCATATTTGCACATTTTTCATATTCATCATTCCTTAATATTTCATTCCATTCGTGTGCCACAATTTGTTTAACTATTTCCTGGTGAATGAGCAGCTAGGTGGTGAAGTGGATAGAGTGCTGGGCCTAGAGTCTGGAAGATTCATCTACCTGAATTCAAATCCGGCCTCAGATACTTTCTGTGTGACCTTGGGGAAGTCACTTAACCCTGTTTGCCTCAGTTTCCTTATACATAAAATGAGCTGAAGAAGGAAATGGCAAACGATTCTACTATCTTTGCTAAGGAAACCCCAAATGGGGTGATGAAAAGTCAGACACAACTGAAAAATGAATGAACAAGTAGATGGGCATCTCTGATCTCAGCTGATTTTAAGACATACAAGACCGTACTACATCAAACTAAGACATATTGAAAATAAACCCTTTCAGTTGTGAGCTGGAGCGTCAGTGTTGGCCTTAGTCAAGGCAATTAGCATTTTATTAAGTACCTACTATGTGTCTGAAGGAGTAAATGTCTTTCATTAATCACAACTTTCTGTATTTCTCTCTCTATAATTCCTCTCTTGGCAATGTCATTTATCCCCAAGGTATGGAAACAGGTAGATAGCTGGGCAAGAAGGAACAAACTTTCCACAGAGTTCTGAGTATCTTCAAATGGAACTGTGTCTCCTAAATGCCTTACTGATGTTACTACCTATCTATAAGATAGGTCATTTGGTGTATTCTGTTCATTTAAAAAAAAACTGGTATCTTTTTCTTTATATCAGTATTTATATACTTGAAGTATTCATATACTTCAACCAGTATCTCCCCAAACTTATATTTCTACCCCTGACCTCTCTTCTAAGGTCCATACCCTCATCTCCAACCATGTACAAGAATTAGCCCTGTGCTGAAAGCGTGTTCCACTGACACATCAAATGCTACCTCCTCCTTCTAGCTTCATTATATCAGGATCATGACCATTTCCCAGGTCTCTATTGGAGACTGTTGACTCTTGCTCTTCCTTCATCTCTCGTATCCCCCAGTCACTAGGAGAGTTGACTGGATTGATGTTGGGAAATTACAGAGTTGCATTGATGGACCCAAATTTCTCCCTGAAACAGACCCATTTAAAAATTACCAATATCCTGGCAGAGCTCTGTGTCTGTGAGTCACCCAGAAGGAAATAGATGGGCCCTGGGTAGGTGTGAACAGGCTGCAACATGGTATAAGCAAGGCATTATGAAGGAGAATGAAAATTTCAAATGTCATCAAAGCAATATAAGATGGGCTAGTCGCAAGTAAGAGAGGAATAACTAAAGGACGGAATGTGTGCTCCATGGGTATTGTCAGGTTGTTTTCAGAGGACCCCTTATCCAAGTACGGTCATGAAGAGTTGGGCATGACTGAACAGCTCAGCAACAGTAAAAACTGAGTGTGTAACAGGACGATGATGGGATGGGCAGACATGGCAGACATGTTCAGCATTTATTAAACCCCTACTGTGTACCCGGCACTGTGCTAAATGTTGGAGATACTAAAAAAAAAAAAAAAGGCAAAAACAATCCCTTCTCTCAAGGACATGACAGTCTAATGAAGATGCCAAACAAACCTCTATGTACACACAACATATATATGCAAAATCCTTTAAGGTGATTGTTGAGGGAGGGGTACCTACATGATGAGATCACAGATCCATCTGAATATGAGCAAAGCACTGTGCTCACATTCTTTTGAGGGGACATAATACATAAACATCCTAGTTTATATAGGTCTTTGTTATCATTTGCCTGGACTGCCTTGTCACTGGCCCACCCAACTTGTTCTCTCCCTCCTCTCAATCATCCTTTGGTAGCACTTGTGACTAATCTGCCTTATGCATACATCCAATTATTGTATCACCCCTCAGAAATCTTCAGTGGTGCCCTGTTGCCCGACATATAAGGCTCTCCACAAAATTGCAGGATAGTGAGGGCAGTAGGGGCCATGCCACAGGTCCAGAATTCTTAACCATATTTTCTTTTGGTAACATGAACCTCTTTGGAAGTTTGATGAAGCCTACAGACTCCTTCTCAAATAATGTCTTTAAAAACATAAAATAAAATGTGTTACAAAGGAAGGGCTACAAAGGAAGCCAATTGTATTGAAATACTTATCAAAATAGCTGATTAAAAAAAAGCTCACAAGGTTTCAGGTTAAGAACTTCTGCCACAGAAGGATTAGTGGAAAAAATTAGGGGGAAAAACTTTATCTTTTTAGAGAGTTGCCTGGGTTGAGGGTAGAAGAACTTTAGGTGATGATAACTACATTCAAGCATTTGAAGGGCTATCAAGTGGAAAAGGAATTACAAATTTGTTCTGCTTGGCCCCAGAGGGAAGAACCAGGAACACTGAATTGATAGACAGTTCAGAGAGATAGATATAGATTTGATAGAAGGAAATATTTTCTAACTATTATGTTGCTGCTGCTGCTGAGTCATTTCAGCAGTGTACCATTTGAGGCTTTCTTGACAAAGATACTAGAATGGTTTGCCATTTCTTTCTCCAACTCATTTTACAGAAAAAGAAACTGAGGCAAACAGGGTTAAGTGACCTGCCCAGGTCACACAGCTAGTAAGTTTCTGAGGCCAGATTTAGCATTGTCCAAGGAATAATGGACTGTCTCTGGAGGTAATGAGTTTCCCATCACTCTGTGTACCCATCTGTTCAAAAAGAAGCTGTACGAGTCCTTGTCACATAGAGTGTAGAAGGCATTCTTACTGAAGCCTGGGTTAGACTAGATGACTTCTGTGTTCCTTTCCAATTCTGGAATGCTGTGCTTGTGTTCACACTAATCCCTAAAACTAGAACACCCTTGTTCCATTTTTTTTCTCTTGAATATTACTGCTGCTCTTTGGGGGGGATTGGGAAGGGGGCTACTAGTGTTAAGTGACTTGGCCAAGGTCACACAGCTAGTAAGTGTCTGAGGGTCAGAGTTGAACTCAGGTCCTCCAGAATCCCCTACTCTACCCCCTGCACCACTAGCTGCCTCTATAACCCCAACTATTAACAAGAATAACTTAAATGCTTCCTCTTCTATGGAAGCTTCTCTGCTTCCCTCTCTTCCCTTTAATGAACTTTTCCTCCTGAGGCCTCACATAAAATCTATCTTTGTGAATTCACCTCTAAAACATATTTTGGTGGGGGCTGGCAGGGGAAGGGGGAGAATCTAGCCCTATAATAATCTCATCAATGTGAATCCCAGTGTAGAAATCCTTTCACCAACACATATTTACAGATTCTTTATCATTTATCATCGTGTAGAGTTGCCTGAGTTAAAGGTCTTGTCCACAGGCATATAGCTAGTATGTGTCCAAGGAAGGACTTGAACACAGACCTTCTTGACTCCAAGGCCAGATCTCCAGGCACTAGGCCATGCTATCTCTCATGCACTATTACGGTGGCTCTTGTATTTCTTATTTCCCGTGCTGACATGGCTGTATAGTCATAGGTTAGTCTATTCTATCGCCACCACCCACCTCTTTTTATTCAGTTATACCTGAAGACTGTAGACTCCACGAGGCGAATGAAGGAATCCATCTCTAATTATGGAACTTAAGGTCTCAAGAATTTATAAGATTAGGGAATAAGTACTCTCTAAGGCACTTATTATGCAGACTCCAGCTTTACAATTGAAAGAGATTGGAGATTTAGTCCAACTGACTTATTTTGCATGTAGCATTTCAATAGGGAAGTGGCATTTTGTGACATAGGCAGGGCGCCATCGCACCAAATGCTGGGAATAGAGAAACTTCCATATGTAAGAAATGTCTCAGAAGGTTGTTTTTCCAGCTCGAACTCTGGAGGTATATTTGCCTTCAAGCACTGTCTTCCAATGAGGAAGGATGTGATTGAGCTCCTGACAGAGAAGTGAAGGACTAAATACGGAGAAGACAGAGCAGAGGACATAACCAATAGCAGAAGGTGTTTCTCTTGACTATGTGTATTTGTTACAAGAACTCTGTTCTTTCTCTACTCCCACCTCCACCCCCATTGGAGGTGGAAGATGAGGAGAGAAAAATGCTTGTTAATTAGGAAAAAATTAATTTAAAACATTTTTTAAAGTAAAAGGTGTTTTATCTATTAGTAGGAGTAAATATTATTTGTATATAATATATTACCTATTTATCATATATACTACATAAATATATGTAAATAATATATATTAAAAATTGTAAACCTATTAAAGTGTAAGGATAAATAAATACATATATATGAATATATATTATTATTAATATTTTTCTCTGCATTGGAGCTGTCTCATTTATGGAAACTTGCCTTTGCTTGGGGACATCAATTTAATGGGCCTCCACTGAGTCTACAACTTCCCAATGGAATCACTCTTAGCTCTCCCTGATTTGAGAGCACCATCTACTCTTTCATGTGTCCTTCCATTAAGATCCAAGCTCCTTCCCAAATTTCTGTGCCATAAAATAGTGATGATGAAGATAATGAAGATGATGATGATATTTATATAGCATTTATTATGGGCCAGCCATTTGCTAAGCACTACAATTATTACCTAATCTGATACTCACAACAACTCTGGGAGGTTAGTGCTATTATTGCCCCATTTTACAGATGAGAAAACTGAGGCAGAGAAAGAATAAGTGACTTGCCCAGGGTCACACAGTTAGTAAGTATCTAAGGCCAAATTTGATCTCAAGTCATCTTGAATCCAGGCCCAGTGCTCTACCCACTGCACCACCTAGCTGCCCCATTAATCACAGTAGATGAGGCTTTAGAGGTTACTGTATATAAAGGGAATAGGGAATAAAATAATATCAGTAAAAGGTCAATGAGCAAGAGGGGAATCCATTTGTTTGCACAGGAAGAAACCTCACACTGTTGATTGCCAAGGCAGAATCAGCTTATCACTTCAGGCCTTGGTTCTCTCCCAAAGAAAGAAGAAATTATCCACTAACTCAATGGAGAGAAAAACTTTGAGCTAACTCAGTTTTAAGAGGAAAGTGAGGGAAAATGTTGAGTTCCTACTGGCTGCTGTAGAGTTTCACTAATCTATGCCCCAAGGCATTCAGGGCTTAGAAACTTGGCTCAACCCTGACCAGCCTCCTATGTGATAGGTAACAAAAATGGCAGCTCATTCCAGGTCCCAGCTTCCTTCTCCCAGAAACCTCTAAGAACAGAGTCCCAGAAATCCAAATTCAGATGAGTCACAAAATGGCAAACTCTGAGATAGCAACTGTTTGTGGTCACACAAGTAGTAAGGGGCAGAAATAAGATTTTAACTTTCTTTCTTTGGGGCAGCTGTGTGGCACAATGGATAGAGCACTGGGCCTCAAGTCAGAAAGACTCATCTCTTGAATTCAAAACTGGGCTCAGGCACTTGCTTACTTTGTGACCCTGGGCAAGTCACTTAACCCTGTTTGCCTCAGTTTCTTCATCTGTAAAATGAACTGGAGAAAGTACTAACATACCACTCCAGTATCTTTGCTAAGGAAACTCCAAATGGGGTCATGAAGAATGAAATATGACTGAATAACATTAATTATTTTTATTTTTAATCATAATTAATCTGAGTGTCTTAGCCCATACTAGACTATAAGCCACATAAGGGCAAGGAGCCAGTCTTATGTAAACTTTGTACTGCATATACTTAGCGTATCACTGCTCGCATAGAAACTTAATAAGTATCTGTTTAACTGAATATAAGACTTCAAGTTTGGCAAAGTACCTTATACACTAGGAGAGCAGGTGGACTTCAAAAAAACCTGGAAAGACTTACATGAACTCATGCTGAATGAAGTAAGCAAAACCAGGAGAGCATTGTACACAGTAACACAGTAACAGTAACAGCAACATTGTGCAATGACCAACTTTGAGAGACTCAACTCTTCACAGCAACACAAGGACCTAAGAAAATTCCAGAAGGCTCATGAAGGAAAATGCTATCCACATCCAAAGAAAGAACAATGAAATTTAAATGCAAATCGAAGCATACTGTTTTCTCTTTTTTCTGTTCTCTTCTTTCTCATGGTGTTTCCCTTTGGTTCTAATTCTTCTTTACAACACAGCTAATGTGGAAATATGTTTAATATGATTGTACATGTATATCCTATATCAGATTGCACATCATCTCAGGAAAGGAGGAGCAGAGGGAGAGGGAGAAAATTTAGAACTCAAAATCTTACGCAAGTGAGTGTTGAAAACTAAAAACAAATAAATAAAATAAAAATGAAATCCTTCCTCAGAAAGAAAGACAAGTAACACCACCATACACAAAAACAAACAAGGATATGGGAGAAACAGTTTGAGTCAGACAAATGGACAGTTCCTCTGATTTAAATTCTATCTTGCCCCTTGATCCATTACTGACTTACCAGACTACTGCAACAGGTCTCAGTCTCTATTTTCAGTGTACCCTCCAAATACACTCTAGTATAAACTCTGTCTTGTCTTTTGGTGTATGTTTATTTTAATTCCAGATTCACACTCTACCCTCTTGTCAGGCAGGGATGCGCCTTGAAGCACTGGACTTTTCCTATACAGTATATAGAGGTAGATACACCTAGGTCAGACCCTTTCCTGAGCATAGGTTTCCAAAGTAGGAAGAAATATAAGCACCTTGAGGTTGGGGTGCTGAGGAAAGGCCTAGAAGAAACAGAAAAGAGACCACTGAGAAGGAAGGGCTCAAAAAAGCAGAGCCTGGGAAAACCTGCATCTTCTTTACAATTTTTCTTAGAGCCAAATCATGAGATTGGTAAACTATTATTATCAAACTGGCACCTTTGGCTCAAAGCAGATGGAGTACTATTTTCACTGTGCTGTAAGGGCTATATAAATGCAATTTATATTATGTAATAGACACCATATAGATAATATTATAATATACATTATTATACCATTGTGATGCTATATGATACAATATTTTCTGGTACACCTGCCTGGGAGAAAAAAACATCAAAATTCCAAGAGCACTTTATGAAACTATCTTCAGGAGTCGAATCTTATCCCCTTTTAACACTGGTGTCAGTAGACAAGCTTAGAAGCAAAGATACAAACTGATACTACTAGATTAGGTTTTTACTGTACCTATGAACCCAGAATGGCATTATCCAGACCAATATTTCATAATAACATCATTGAGCTATTTCAAACAAACCCCACACTAGCAACAAAAAACTCATTGATGGAACAAGCCAGCAACTGAATGGTGAATAACTAGTGTTTGAACCCCAGTGGAACGGATACTCTCAAACCTCAGTCTATTTACCCTCACATTACTTAATGCATATGTATAAACGTGGTTCCTAAGGAAAAAGGAAGGCAGAGTGGTAGTAGGACTCAGAATTTGGATTCAGAATCAAGCAACTTGGGTTCGGGTCCCTGCTGTCTCAGATATTACCTATGTAACATTGGTGTTACTGTGAATTTACTAACTGCCCCTTGGAATGTTACGCCACCTAGGATACTGTTTTCACAGAACCTAGCAATGACATTTTGGAAGGTGCCATGGTTATGTTTCAAAAAATATAATTTGATTCAGTGTACACCCCAATTCACATAATAAAGAATAGTGCTTCTCTTTTTGTAAGAACAAGGAACTGGAAACAAGTTCATTGTTTTAGTCGTGTCTGACCCCATCTGGGGTTTTCTTGGCAAAGATCTTGGAGTGGCTTGCCATTTCCTTCTCCAGCTCATTTTACAGATAAGGAAACTGAGGCAAACAAGGTGAAGTGACTTGTCTAGGGTCACATGTCTAGCAAGTGTCCAGGGCCAGATTTGAACTCAGAAAGATGAGCCTTCCTGACTCCAGCCCTGTGCTCTATCCACTTTGCCACCTGGCTTCCTCATTCCTTTTGACTGAGGGATGACTAAACAAATTGCGGTACATGAATGCAATAGAATATTACTGGGCTATAAGAAATTATTTGTGGATGAATACAGAGAAGTATAAAAAGATATATATGAACTTATGGCAGAATGAAGTAAGCAGAGCCACGACAACAATATATTCACTAACTGCAACAATGTATAGGAAAAATGATTTATTAGATTCAGAAAATTTTTTATAGTATTGAAATCCAACCTTATGTGATCTGTACCCAGAATGTCTCCTAACCACAGTAACTCTATAAGAATGCAGGAAATGACTACAATCAATTTTGGCTTCCACCCAGGTCTTGGATCCACCAAATCATTCTTGTTTAGGATTACCATACCCAGGATTTGTTTAGGGTCCAAACTTGTGTTTTGGGTCCCTTCAGGCGATTGTGTGCTACACCTTTATCAGACGATTCATATACGACTCCTGTGCAGAAACTTTGGTCAAAAGCCTATATAGCTTAAATCTTCTAGAACCTGGCGAGAGGGAACCATACCTCCTTTCCATCTTGCCTTTCTACCTCTACCAAACAACCTAATAAATTTCTTTCAAAAACCATTTCAGATTTTAGTAATAGTAATAGTAAAGGCAAAGAACTACCACACACCAGAAAGTCGAAAGGTGATATAATCACACAAAATTATAAATATCAAGCATGACTATAGTGAACAAGTATGAGAAGACATCACAATCTCTTCCCTTTGTAGAGGCAAGAAGTTCATTAGGTGTTAAACAATATGCATGTTATTGGACTTTTTCAATGTATTGATCAGTTGCGCTGATTTTTTTTGTCTTTAAAAAATATTGTTTATTATATAGGATGGCTTTCTGAAGGGGAGAATACTAGAATAACTATGATGATCTAGAAACAGAAGACATCAAGAAAAACTTATTAAAAATAAAAATAATAAATAATGTTCCACTCCTTTTGCTTAACTACTTTTTCCCCTCTCTCTTTTCTATTCTTTGTTACAAGGAATGGCTAACCTGGGGGTGGGAGGAGAGGTATACATTTTGAAATACAGGTGATATAGAAATAAGATCAATAAAAATTTTTAAAAATTCAAAATAACAAATAGTGTCATTACAGGGTTTTACTGCAGGTACTCTCCCTTATTTCACCTTGACAATCCTGTGAAGGAAGATGGGTTTTATTCTTATTGTATATTATTATATGTCTATATGATGTCTATTATATAATGTAGATTGCATTTATAAAGCGCTTCAAAGTTTGTGAAGCACTTTACAAATATTATATCTTTTAATTTTTACCAAAACTTTGTAAGGTAGGAGCTATTATTTGTATTATACCCACATATAACAATTAAGGAAACCAAAGTTCAGAGAGAATCAGAGACTTGTCCAAGGAGTTCTATCAAGTGGAATGGGGAGCTGGGACTTAAATCAGAGTTTATGTCTAGAAATGTTCATCTATCAAGCAGATGTGGGAGTTTACTTTAAAATTATATACACAAAACCACCAAAAGAAACCTCCAACTTCCAAAACACAGAAACTCAAAGAAGAAAGAAATTTCACAGGCCATCTTACATAATTAATGTAAACCATACTTCTATAGGAATCCCCTCTACTATAGACCCAATCAATAGCTATCCAGCCTTTATTCCAAGACCTCTAGCTTCAGAAAATCCTCTATCTCCAGGGATATCCCCTCTCCCTTTCTCACAGCCAACTTAAATTTCCTTTCCCAAATATATTTTTCAGGGGAGGAGCCAAGATGGCGGATACACATATGCTTAGCTCCTTACCCCACAGCCCATAAAATACCTGTAAAGAAAAACTCTCAACAAATTCAAGGGCAGTAGAAGCCACAGAACAATAGAGTGGAGGAGATTTCTGTTCCAGAGAGATCTGAAAACTGAAGGGAAAGGTCTGGTCACACACCAGATGTGGAGCAGAGCCCAGCTCTGCCTTGGTCACACAGCACCGAGGAGAGTAGATCCGAGCAGGCTTCAGGGATGGAATCCCAAATGTATTTTTATGTTAGCAAACACATCTACCCATAACTTAGTGGAACATCAAGGTATTACACAATGAGGAATCAAAAACTCAAACCAAAAAATGTGTTCTTCCTTCGGAGTACGCAAACCTTAGGACAGAAAGACTAATGGGGCCCCAAAGCATAAATGACATGAATATTCAGTAAAGATGCAGGCTAAGAGTGTCGACTCACTGGGGAGGTCCTGCAGTTTGCCACTGGCAAAGAGTTTAGGAGCTGACAGGGTAACAAAACACCTCAGGGCCAGAACTGATTGGAAATATTAAATATTTGGCCATCCTCCCTTCTGCCCCCCCTCCTTTAAAATTAAAAACCTGTTAACAAAAACAGAGTGAGAAAATGAGGAAAAGATATGACCATTTTACATCAATTTTAGTTATACGAATTCAAGTGAAAGGTAAGTTCATCTCTAGCTCTCCACTGGGCATTGAGTCAATGAATGTTAACCCTAAAAGGACCTCAAATCCAGTCTGGTCCACTTCATTTTACAGGTGAAGACAGTGAGGCCCAGAGAGGAAAAGTGACTAAGTCAGGATTGCATAGCTATGTCTACTATGATGCATAAGGATGAGGAGAAAGAAATTTTCAGCAAATATATGGACACACTCACATCCTCCATTTCATCCGAGCTGCTTCTTCTGGTGGAGTTCCATACATATGTCAGTTGCGATGGTGAGAAGACCATTCTCAAACATGAAAAGTTAATGAATGGGGGAGAAGGAGAAGAGGAGGAGTCAATATCCAAGAAATCTAATTCTTGGCAAACAGTTATATAGTATGATTGAAACAGCATCTGTCTTGGTCCACTTCTGCTCATGGAATATGTCAAGCAACAGCTTACCTTCACCAGTGCCCTCTTCTATTGATCAAATGAGAGAAAAACATCCAAATACCTAATTATGTCAGCAGCAACAGCAAGGATGTCCACAACAGGGAATTATGTCAGGAATTTCCTGGCTTCTTCCTTGCTATAGTCAGGAATGTAAAGGCTTTCAGCCACTATTCATTCTGGAATATGGTCCAGCTTGAATTGGAAAGGATACAAAAGTTCACAGAATTGAGATTACATGTGCTGATCTCCCTATTTGATACCCTTATTCCCTTTAGCCTGGATTATTGGAATCATTCTTCCTTGCTCCCATTTTCTCTGCCTCACCAATCTATCTTACCCACAACTGCCAAGATAGTCTTCCTAAAACACAGATCTAATCTTATTACTCCCCTGCTCAAGAATCTTCAATAGTTTCCTATTGCTTCTAGAAGAAACATGTATACTCCTTGGGGATTTAAAGTCCTTCACAATCTGGGTCTAAGCTACCTTATTACCAGTTACTCTCCCTAATATTCTCCATATTGCCGTTTTATTGATTTGCTCTTCCTCATACTTGGCTTTGTCTCCTTTTCTTCTTCTTTTCCTCCTCCTCCTCCCCCTCCTCCTTCTCCTCCTTTTTCTTCTTCTCCTCCTCCTCCTTCTTCTGGAGGCAATGAAGGTTAAGTGACTGTCTCCTTTTCTTTACACAGTTTATTCTCTTATGTCTAGAATGCATCTCCTTACCTCTACTAGTTTCCTAGGGACATCAGATCTTTACATTCATAGGGAGATAAAAAGAAGATCATCTCCCCATTAATTAGTGTTTTCTCCCATCTGGAATTATTTTGTATATGCTATGTATTTATTTATCTGTGTATACATTGTAACTCTCTCCATCCCCATAAGTTTTTTTAAGAGAGGAACTGTTTCATTGTTCTCTTGGTATTCTAGCCCAGTACTTTGCACATAGGAAGGGCTTTGAATAAATGCTTATGAGATTAAATGAAATTGTTCTAGGACTAGAATTCAGGCCTCTTCATTCTGAGTCACTTTGGTATTCCTCCTGATCCATTCTTTGCATTACTGTCTTCTCAAACTTGTCTAAAATCGCTTAAACAAGCTAACCCTCTTGCTTTTCTTATTTCTATCAATGTTACTAGTATCTCAATCACACAGAGATCTCTCCCATCTCCAAACTCCAGGGGCACTGATCTGTCTCTCCATTAATTTGGCATTTATTAAATATTGCCTTGTATCACTGATTCCTCTACCAATTTCCTGTTCTGATGTCTTGTCATGGCATGGAGGTGAGTGATACTTAGCTTGTGAGGACCATGCCATTAGAGCACCAACAGATTATACTAATGTAAAAAAGTCTCAAGCAGGGACTGTGTGATGAACTAGGTGCCTGTCATAGAAAGACCAACCCAACTGAGTTCACAGAGACTTATGCTTTTCTCTTGGAGCTCATGATATCCCTGAGAAGACCATTCGCAAACATGAAAAGTTAACGAATGGGAGAGAAGTCAGTAATCCAAGGAATCAAATGCTTGGGAAACAGTTATACAGATAATAAGTGCCATGGGAGCTCAGAGGAAGGAGGGATCATTTCCAACTGGGGCTGTGACTTTGGAAGGTGGAATCTAGGCCAGATAGGATTTATAAAGGAGAGGGAATTCCAGGGAAGGAATTCAGCAAAAGCAAAGAGGTGGGAATATTCACATGATTTTCTGGGGAACATTGAAGAAACCATTCTAGATAGAGCACCAAGTACCCAAAGAGGAGGAATATTCATGTCCAGATTGTAGAGAGCCTTGAATTCTAGCCTAAGGAACTTGGACTTCATCCTGCAGGCAATGGGGAGCCATTGGAGATTTTCTGAGCAAAGAAGTGATATTTTTAAACAATGGTATTTCAAGATGACTAATCTGGGAGAGATGTCAATAACAGTTTCAAAAAAATGAGCATGAAGGCAGAAAGGCCAGTTAGGAGGAACCCACAAGTGAAGAAGGCATGCAGGAGGATGAGGGTGGTGGTCAGGAAAAGAAAGAAACAGCTTCTAGCAAAACTGTAAAGAAGAGGAAGAAGAAGAAGAGGAAGAGGAAGAAGAAGAAGAAGAAGAAGAAGAAGAAGAAGAAGAAGAAGAAGAAGAAGGAGAAGGAGAAGAAGAAGAAGAAGAAGAAGAAGAAGAAGAAGAAGAAGAAGGAAAAAGGAGAAGGAGAAGGAGAAGAAGAAGAAGAAGAAGAAGAGGAAGAAGAAGAAGAGGAAGAGGAAGAAGAAGAAGGAGAGGTAAAAGGAGAAGTAAAAGGAGGAGGAGGAGAATTGAAAGGAGCTGGTGACTAACACTAGAAGACCTTCTATTGATAATGGGATAATAATTGCCTTATTCATTCCAAGGTCCACCGGAGTTCAAAGGAGGATGAGATCACTTTTGACTTTTAAAACTGGGCATGGAGAGTAGAAAGTAGAGGTAATCAAGTATGATTGCAAGGAGTACAGTCTAAGCAGTTGGAAGAATCATAATATGACTAACAGACAGAGAAGTCGGGAGGAGAATTATGTGAGAAAGGAAAGATACATCCAGACTGGGATGTGTGGAGTTAGAAGCAATGCGATAAATCCAAGTAGAAGTATCCAATAGACATCTGGTAATCTAGGATTGATGCTTGGGAAAGATGTCAAACTGGAAAACATATTTGGGGGAAATAGGGGAGAATGAGCAGATTGGAGAAGGAAATGGCACACCACTCCAGTACCTTTGTCAAGAAAACCCCATGGGCAGCATTGGTGTACTATGGTCCATTGGGGTCACAAAGAGTCGAACACAGCTGAACAACGACAATTACAAAAGTGGAATAGAGCAGGGGCTTTGGGATCCAAGGACCTGAGTCCGAGTCTCACCTCTCAAACTATTACTTGTGTGAGCTTAAGCAAGCCACTAAACTTCTCTGGGTTTCAGTTTCCTTATCTGTAAGATAACAGGCTTGGGCTAGATGACTGCCAAGGTCCCTTTGCAGCTCTAAATTTATGATCTAGGTGGAAGCCAGAGCGTTAAGAATTCCTCGGATCTGTGAGAGGTAGAACTCTCAAAGGAAAGAACAAGAGACTATGAACCTAGTGATGCAGATGAAGTTTAATATATTTTCTCCTTGGTTTTGGTGTCCACTTATGGGGTTTGTGAAAATCTGAAATCTGGACTTACATTGAGCCAGGATGATTCCTAAACTTAACACTAGATACCACTTCCAGGACTGACATTTAGGAAAGTTCCAGTTACCATTATGTTGGACACTATTGATAGGGGGATGTTGATTGATAAAGGTCTAACAAATAAAATCAAAGAATTAAGACAATCCAAAGGACTTTTCAGATCCTATCAATGCTAAACAGAGGATTTTAAATTCAGTCTTGGAAGTAACAGAGAGCGATTGGAGTTTATAGAGAGTAGGGCGAGGAGGCTGGGTGAATGAATTTCTGGAATATCAAGGAATAGGATAGCACAGACAAATTTAAATCAACCCTGGCACATCAGCTCTGTGTCTTCTCTGATTTCCTTGGATCACTATTCTGTTCTTTCATCTCAGTCCCCATTTATTTCTCCATGAGAAACTTTTTAAGAGACCAAATGACAAGCTTTGGGAAAATGTATGAATAATTTCTTGTGGGGATGGCCAGCTTTAGAGAAACATCCAGGAGAACAACTAGCTGGGGGAGGAATAAAAATAGGTACTTAATACAAGTTGAAGAAGAGGTCAAGAATCCATTAGAACTATTATTTGCCAGGCCATTTTAAGTCATGGATGGTCTGAGTGACAGAGTCACGAGGACCATGTGTGTGAATACCTGAAAAATAAAAGATAATATTAGTAATTAAAAAAAAACCTATGTTGGGTACTATTGATGGGGGTGTGGGGGTGGATATTGATTGGTAAGGCTCTACTAACAAATCAAATCAAAGAATTAAGACAATCTAAAGGATTTTTCAGGTTTTCTCTCTGCCAATTATCTATATAATTGACTCCTTTCTCCACTTCACTTTGCCTGTAGAGACAGCTGCAGCTGCAACAAGGGCCCCTTATGATCCCTGGTAATAAAACACGGCTGTGACAGCAGCAACTGTTGCCAACCCTCAGAGACTTACAGCAGCAAGGATCCTTGTCCATTAGGAGAAATGAAGAAAAATGGGAAACCAATGGCATAGTCATAGAGATAATGGCCATTTTTAACTATCCAAATAATAACTTATCATGAAGCAGAAAGTTAGGCAGGACCATGAAAAACTCCAGTGTAGTTAAGTCGTTGGTGGGACTGAATGATATCAGTTCTTGGATTCTGAAGGAAATGAAGCATTTAAATAGTCAGATATTGACAGAGATGGGTAATCCATTCAACAATGACTGATTCTGAAGATTGGAAAGTCACTGGAGTGTCTCCAATTATTTGGGTTCTCTTAAGGGCTATCCTGTTAGCACCAACCCGAAAATTTTGCCTCCATTCTAGGAAGAGAGAGAAAAATGAACACGGGCCAATAAATGCCACATTCTCTCAACTAGATCAAGGACAAAAATAAAGGAAATTAATTCACTGATGTTGGTGAACTCCTTTGTACAGGAATAGTATCATGCAGATGCTAAGGATTGTTTTGGATTTTTTGTTTTTGCTACTGTTTTTTGAAGCACTAGACTGAATGGATGGGAAAATATGGACTGAAAAAAACAGATCAAAAGTAATGCTAAAAATAAATAATCATTATCAAAGGCTGAAAAATAGAGCCTACAAGGAGAGATAAAAAGAAACTGGGGTTGTTTAGCCTGAGGGATAACAATAAACAACTTTCAAGAATATGAAAGATTATTAGTCTTGTAGTAAATAAAAAGTCCATACCATTGAGAGCAAAATAAGAAGGAAGGAAATGCCACCAGAGATAATTAAGTTGGACATAAAGATTTCTCAGTGGGGTGCCACACTGCTGTCTACCCTCTTCCTTCAGCAAACTCTTGCTTTGCCTTCTGTAACCGCACACTTTTGTGGTTTTCTTTGTATCCCTTCTGTGGACCCTTTTCTGCAGCCCTTCTGATAATTCTTCTTCCCATGTTTGACCTATCCCCTTTCCTCTGAGTTCAGTTCTTGGAAGCTCTGCCCTTCTATCTCTTTTCCTTGGGGTATGAATCTTATCTAAAGGGTTTCTACCCTCTCCTCTTTGCTCATGCTTGGAACACTCCCAGCCTTCAAGATCTCACCAGCCTCTATCCTGCTGCAACTCCACCAGTCATACAACTGTCCCTGCAAGCCCGATAGGCTTCAACCAAACTTAACTCATCATCTCCCCTCTACTCATCAAACAAAACAGAACAAAATAAAAACCTTTTCCTGACTTCCCAGCTTCTGTTAAGAGAGTCACCATTTCCTCACATATCCAAGTTAAAAATAGAGATTTTGTTTGATTTTTTCTTCTCTTTTGTCCTCAGTCAGTCACCAAGCAACCTGGATTCTTCCTTTAAAATGTCTTCTACATCTATCCTTTCTTGTTTATCCCCACTCCCCTTAGTCCAGACCAAGCCTCCAACATCTCACACTTGGATTTCTTAAAGAGCTTTTAATTAGTCTCTGACCTCCCCATCTGCCATTTCTTCCCCCTCCAATTCATCCTACACAACAACACTAAAAGATAAATCTTCCTAAAACACTAATTTCATCATGCCACTCTCCTAGTAAAGAATAATAATTCATATTTATAGAACATTTTAAGCTTACTAAGTACTTTTCTCACAATAATCCTATGGAGTTAGTAGCACAAATAGTACTGTCTTCAATTTGCAGATAAGAAAAATGAGGCTCAGAATTGTTGACTAATTTACCCAAGGTCATACAACTTGGCATCTCAGAGTAGATATATGAATCCACAATATATCATTACATTATTCCATCTCTCAACTACCTCCAATGGCTCCCCACATCTGCAAGAGAAGCTCAAACTTCTTAAAAAGGCTTTCAAGACCCTTAACTGTAAGGATCCATCTCAGTCTTATCTCCTAATATTACCACAAAGAATCTTCTGCTTCAGCCAGGATGGTCTCTTCACTTTCTCTCAAATATGGGCTATTAAATACAACAAGCATTTATTAAGCATCTATTATTTGCAAAGCACTGTGCTAGACTCTGGGAAAAGAAAATAGAAATGAAAAATAATCTTCTCAAGTAATCTATGGTCTAGTGAGGGATAAAAATAAGTCTACAGATAAGTAATACAAAACAATATGAAGTAAGAGGAAGAGAGACTAAGACAGAGAGAAGCAAAGAGGAAAAGAAGGAGAGACAAAGACAGAGGGAAGGAGAGAGGGGGAAAGAGAGGGGAGACAGAGACAGAGAGAATCAGTGAGGAAGGGAAAGAGAGAGAGAGAGAGAGAGAGAGAGAGAGAGAGAGAGAGAGAGAGAGAGAGAGAGAATTCATTTGTGGAGTAGTGAGCATATAAAAGGATTGTGATGTGAAATTTCTGCAAAAGTGGACTGGAGTCAGATTATCAAGATCTTGAAACATCAAACTCAGGACTTCTTGTAGAAAGGCAGGACATGGTCAGACCTATGCTTTGGGAAGGTTGTTTTAGCAGCTGTGTTAGAGAAGGAGGAGTCTAGAAACTGAGAAGCCAGGAGTCCAATTAAGAGGTTGTTGCAATAGATAGTGTAAGAATTGATGAGGCCCTGAACTATGTTGGGATCTGTGTGAGTGGCAAGAAGGGGAAGAATGGCAGTGAAGGATGTAGAGGTGCAACTGACAGGATTTCACATCTGACTGACTACTAGCGGTGAGGGAGAAGAAGAAGTAATGGATAGCCCAAGGTTGGTACTTTGAACTGATTGCCTAAGTATACTTGACAAAAAAATAGGTTCAGGATAACTAAAAACCTGGTATGTTTGTCACTGGTCACAAGTACATAATAAAGGCAGGAATGAGGATCAGGAGAAAGACAATGGCCTCACTCTTTTAGCTTTTGCACTTTTTCACATTAATTTTCACAGAAAACCCAAAGAGCTATGAGGTGACCCTCCATGCATGTATTTTTGTCATAGGTGTTTTCTATGATGTTCCTTACCACATATTTATCTTAGCAATACATATTCCATTCCTGTATGTCCCCATTTGTGTTCTCTATGTGTACGCACTTTTTTCACTGATTCTAGGTTCATTTGGAAGGTTTGGCATGTGTGCAGAGGAATGTTTTACTGATACATTTTTTAAAACTACACTATTTTATTAAATTCCTTTGCTTTGAACTGAGTTCTCTGGCTAATCAGAAAAATAAATACATTGGTGGGGGCTTGTGAGCTATAGTTTTAAGCTGATGCAGGTAGGTAGAGCTCCTTGACCCTGGGGTAACTTTCTGGAGGTACATGTTGTACTCCAGACCTGATTCAGGCAAATAAGAGAGTTCTGGTTTCAAAAATTAGAATGAAATGAAAGATTCTAGATCAATTAACAGTTAACAAAAGAATGTTTACTTAGCCAAAGGAAGGAATACTCAGTAAGGATACAGCACTGGTTCAAGTAGATGTGCCCCTTCTTCCCCATGCTCACATAGAGTAAGCACGATGTGACAACTTGCACAGCAGTGCTGCCGAGCCTAGTCCTGTACAAGTGGGACTGTTATTTCCTTGGATAACCAGCAAACCACATTAATGGTTAAAACCTCATGACCAAATGAGTCTCAGGGCCAGTTCCTATGCCTTTTAGGAGAAAAAAAAAGGAAAAAAAGAAAACAATTCACCCTATATGTATGATTGCTTGTACCATACAGTGTGTGAGAGAAAGCCATGCCCTAGATACTTCATGGGGAAATTTGTAAAAGGGATTGGTTTGGGGGAAGAAAATGAATTCTGCTTAATTTTTTTTCTTTTTTTATTATTATAAATTTGACCACATTCAACAAGCATGGATATTTCCAGTTATAAAGAACAGAAAAAGAGAATGAAATATGAAAATTAATCTCTATGACAAACACCTCAGGCTTTTTAAAGTATATATTAAATTTAACAATGAAGCATGGTGCAGTATCTAGAGAGTCTGTCTCAAGGTCTACCTCTAATACATATGGGTCATGTGATCCTGGGTGGATCATTTGGCCTCTTGGTGCTCTAGGCAATTCTCTCAGAATCTGAGTTTCTGAGAAGGTGCTGACCAGCATGGGGAGAGGGAATTTCCTCACATAGGAGTTCCCTTCATCAGTGAAATCACAGGTCCACTCCATCTCTATTCCTATGAAATTTAACATAGCAATTCTAATGCTGCTAACCTAGCCTTTGTTTCCTTTTGAATTTCCTTCTGCTCTCTTCTATAAATCTTGTTTAATTAATACTCTTATTTACTTTCTTTTTAAAACATTTAATAACATTTAAACATTTAATAATCCCTCACCTTCCAATGAGTTCCATTTAGAATGACCTGGGTCCATCTAGGTGTTGACACCCATCAAGCAGTTAGTGATACAATATTCAATTTCAAGAAAGAATTTGGTGCTGTTTATGCAGATTTGGGAATCACCTGCCAAAAAATGGTAACTGATTCCATAGGGAGTGATAAAATTATTATCAGGAGAGAAGGTATATAGAGAGAGGATCAATTAATCATTAAAAAATTAAGTACCTACTATGTAGCAGACACTGTAGGCACTGGGATATAAATACAATAAATCACAGGACAGAGACTCAGGGGAACATTTACAGTTTCAGGGTAAGGCATGATGATGAGCCAGAGGAGAAGAAATAGAAGAGGCAGGTAGATAGCGGAAAGAACCATGAGAAAGCAGAGCCACATAAAGCTGAGAGAGGAGGAAGAATCTAGGGGAAGAGGATAAACAGCTTCATTCCTTATTTCCCATTTATGAACTCTCTGTTCTTGAGACAAACAAGCCCGTGTACTATTTCTCCCTTGTGACATCCCATCTTCTGTCTTTGCACAGTTTTTCCCTCATGTCTAATAGCAACTCCTTCCTTACCTCTGCCTTTTAGAATCCCCAGCTTCCTCCTAGGCTTAGTTCAATTGTCTGTCCTGATCCCCTCTAGCTGCTAGCACCCTCCTCTCCGGAATGTTTCTGAATTTATTGGTTACACATTTTCAACTTACTTATTTGTATACATGCTGCTTCTGCTCTGTCTCCTTCTCAATAGCTCCTTGAGGGTAGAGACTGCCATTTTTATATCTGTATCTTCAGTATAGTGCCTGGAATATAACACCCGCTTAATAAATGTTTGTTAGGTTGAACTGAGTCGATATCAAGAAAGGTGGAGAGTGAGAAAAGGTCATCAGATTAAGTAGTTAGGAAAACCTTAGAGAAAGCAGTTTCGATCGAGTGAAGGCTCAGAAGACAGGCTGCAAGGTGTTGAGGTGCAAATGTGAGGAGAGGATGTAGAAACAAGGAGCATAAATCATTTTTGCAAGGAGTGTGACTGTGAAATAAGTGAGCCAGGAAAGCCAAGTGGAGAGTGTTCAGGTTGTACTCAGAAAGCCATGGTTTCCATCCTTCTTCTGACACTTACTCATCTATATGACCACACACAGCACAGCCAACCTCTCTGAGCCTCAGGCAGTCTTCTAAGATCATAGTCTTTGAAAGGATTAGAGAGGCAGGTGGTACCTCAGACATTCCTTACCCTTCTATAACCATCCAAGTCCCAGGACTCCACTCTCTCCTGTCTTAATCCACTGGGAGGACCGGGGCATCAATACCTGTTCTCCTACTGCAAAGCCTGTAATGCCCCTTCTCCTGCCCCTACCCCAGCCACACACCCCCATTACTGTTCCAACTGTGCAGGATGTGATGAGCTACTGAATTACAGTTCCACTAAGAGCCCCTGTGATTGTGTGCTATAAATTACCTGGGCCTACATTCTCTTTCCTGCCCATTGATTCCTCATGACCATCCATGTCAGCACCAACCCCCCATGGTCCTAACCTGTGTCCTTTCCAGAAAAATGGCTACATAGAAATATACACACATATTTACATAAATATATATGTGTGTGTGTATACTTTTTAATGTTCTGGGTGCATGTCATTTCCCACAGTACAATGTAAGCTCCTTGATAAAAGACGCTGTTTCATTTTTGTCTTTGTATCTCCAGCACCTAGCACGTTGCCTGACGTGTAAATAAATAAATGTCTGTTGAATTGAAGAAGTTATAGACTGTTGGAGAAGGGAGTTCACACACGTTGACTGTGAAAGAGGGGAAATTCAGAGAATAACATCTTAAATAGATGGATGGGTCAAGATTTGCTAATAATGGAGAAAACCTGGGTGTGTTTATTGGCAACTCAGAAGAAGCCAGTAAATGGATAAGGAGAATGATAATGAGAAATCAAAAGAGATAGAAAGAAAATGATCAGGAGAGATGAGAATGGCTGGAATGAAAAGTACAAGTAGGCTGGTTTGCCTTAGGATGGAAAAACTAGGGCAAAAGAGATGTGTGTATGTGGGGTAGAGTAATGTAGAGGGATTTTGAGGTTTAAAAAAGAGAGAAGAAAAGGAACTTAGAGAATGGCTTCAATTTTCCTAGGAAAGTAGAAATCAAAGTCTTTTGCTGACAGAGAAGTCAGAGGGGGTGTAGGAGAATTAAGGAAAAAATAGAACCTTTGAAATAGCCACTGTGGGAAGTTAAACAGAAAACCAATCAGGGGCAAATTAATACAATCCCATATCATTATGAAAGCCCAGCTGAGAATATATAAGACATCCCAAAAGTCTTAGTTCAGTTTAAGTTTTATTAGCTTAAATTACTAACTTTATTATTTAAGTTTTATTAGCTTAAAACTGAATTATGACTTTTGTGACTCTATATAACATATTCATAGTGGACCCAGTCATCACATGGTGTGACTTTCTCCAGCCTGTTCTGCAGCACTTAATAAGAGCAAAGGAGGCAGACCATGAGTACAGACATCTTTGCAAAGCAAATTGTAAAGGGACTCAAGACATAAGGAGTGAGAGGACAACGGGTCAAGGGAATCAAGTGTAGGTAATGATCTATAGTTGAACTAGTTACCTGTAGTTAACTGTTCAAAGGAGGAAAATGAGGCCAGATTAAAAGTGAAAGAGCAGAGGTATAGGGAGGGGTACAGTGATTAGAAGTCATGGGAATGGTGAACAATAGGTTTAGGAGGGAGACAGAGAGAGTGAGATAGAAGGATGGTGGGTTGTGGTTAGAGAGTGAAATTTCAGAGTCTAAGACTGTGAACAATTATGATGAGAGTGAAATCAAGGATCTGACTTTGCCTGTGTGTGACTGAGGTAGAAGGAACAGGGTATGAGAACTGATGAAGTTAATGAACTGGGAGATCAACATGTTTGAGGGGATAAAAACATGTACAGTAAAGTCCGCAAGTATTAATGAATTGGGATAGAGAGGAAAACTGTGAACTAGGTACTGAGAATAGAGGGAAAATTACCTAGGAACAGGTACTTATATATATGGTGATTGATGGATAAATGACTTCAACAAGGATCTGGCAAAGTTGATTTAAATTGATGGAGTGAACTGCAAAGAAAGTTACTGAGTGATGGTGGCAAAGGTATGGTCTGGAAGTAGCAAGATAAAGCAATAACTCTTCCCTCTGGCCCAGTTAGGTGGGAAGGGTATGGGTATGAGAAAATGTTCACCATTTCCTAAAGAAGGTAGCCAGGTATATAGTATCTTCCAGATAAAGTCAGGTTTCCGTGAGTATAAGCTGTAAGAAATATGAGGAAGATGTCCAAGATGAAGCGATGTTTACTAATGATGGAAGAAGACATCCAGAGGGCATGATGAAAGGATAAAGCAAGGGCAGGATGCTCAGAAGTAGAGCTGAAGGAGATAGAGAGACATCAGTTGACCCTGACGGAGTGGCCAGGGCACAGGCCCCAGAAGTGGTGGGGTAGGCAACAGGGAGAGACACAGGCTCCAGAAGAGGTGACCAATGGCAGTGAGTAGAGAAGTCCCCATGGGTGATGACCAGCAGGCATGCTAAGACCTGGCCCCCAGCAGCATATAGCAATAGAAAAAAGAGCAGTCCTAGCAGCGGAGTGGACATAAGGGGACCTCAGAGTGCCTCCCAGCAGCACTGATAGCCCAACAACAGAAGGGACGGCACAAGCATGGGCAGTAGCAAAAGGCAGGGCTACTGTAACTTGTTGCTTACTGTATTCTAGAAATGACTGGTCCATCCCTTTGCTGCTGGTATAATACCCAGTGATATACCTTTGTACAGGGATGACATGGAGGACCAGGAAATGGCATCATTGGGAGAGAGCCTGCCTTCCAACAAGAGGCAAGTGAAAGTATGTACCCAGCCCCCACAGAGAAAAGGAGAAATCTCTCTGGGAACTCTTATGAGGCAAAGATTTTATATAATACCCTCCCCGCGCGGTTCCAAGGAAGAGGAGGCACTGGCTGGTAGACAAGGAAACACTAAGTTGGTCATGGAAATGGGCAATTTTCTCTGCCCCAGTTTTTCCATCCTAAGGCAAACCAGTCTATTTGTACATTTCGTTCCAACCTTTCTCATCTCTCCAGATCATCCTCTTTCTGCCTCTTTATCTCTCACCATCAGTCTTTCCTTATCCATTTACTGGCTTCTTCTGAGTTGCCAATAAACACACCCTGGTTTCGTCCATCTTCACTTGACCCATCCGTTCACTGAAACTATTGCTCTATATATTTTCCCTATTTCATTGTCAACAGGTGAGAACTCCCTTCTCCAACAGTCTATAACTTCTTTAATTCAACAAACATTTATTTGTTAATTTCCTGAAACTGTACAGGAAGAATGCTCATCATTGCTGTCATTCTGACAATGTTCCCAGAGCTTTCCTTGCTTATGACCACCTCTTTAAATTAAGACATTTTATGAAAGGCAGAAATTTCTCCTCATCCACTTTAATATCTAACTTCTAGCTAACTGTTTAGACCTGGAAGGCAATCCTTTCAAGGGAGAGGAGGGGGTGGGGTTGGGAAGAGAAATCTGGAATTTCCGTTTTATGGTCTCCCCTATGTAGTCACTTTTTCAGGGAGCTGGTACATTGTTTTGTTTTTGCTGTGTTTCTGATTTAGTTTTTCACTCTCTCCTTTAGTATTCCTTAAGTTTCTTGAATTCAGAGGAGGTTAGGGTTGACGAGGAACAGCCCTAAAGTCGTTTAAGTGGTGGAATGTCCACTAGGAGAGAAATGTCAAACATGTGACCTGTGGACACTTTAGAGTGCAGCCCATACCAGATTAAATATAATTGAGAAATAGTTAATAAAATAAGTCAAATTTTAATAAAACATAGATGAGTTAATATGTGGTTCTCTAAGTCAATGAGCATCCCTGAGTCATCCTCATCTATGGTTTAGTGGCCATTTCTATTTGAGTTCAACATCACTGGTCTAGAAGATATTAAGGACCTTTCCTCCAAGGGGTGGAGTGTGGTGGGAGCAATAACCCTTGTCCCCAAGCTAGTTAGACTAGTTTTTCTTTAAAAAGCATTGCAAACATCCTTGACTGGCCCAGGGGACAAAGACAAGGCTGTTGACCTCTCTCTCCGGTCCACTGAATAAAATAAAAAAAACCTCTCTGATACTTGAGTGATAGAAAGTGAGTGACAATTCAGGAAATGGTATTTTGCACACTTAAATCATCTCAAAGTGTCCTTAATGCCTATTTTTGTTAAATATTATTTTCTTACTATGTATAAGTAAATCTCTTTTTGTTAACCATTGAATTATCTACAAATATCTTGGTTTTGTTTTCCCCTAATATCAAACATAAGTTACTAGGAAACTGGCTTGAGTCAGGAATTGATGGACACACAGTCAGAAAATTTCCTGCATCGTGAAGAATATCCTCATCTTCTGGTTGGACCTGGTGTCTGGTGCCTATTCCTAGATAATATTATGACAACAGGCCTAGTGTTTGGGATCCTGGTCCTGTTTGGGACCATGAAGGGGAGAGGACTGACAACTGAGGCTCTGGTCCTCAGTAGAATCCTAATGACCACAGAACTAATATGCATGAATTCAGTAGTTGCAGAAGATTAAGGTAGTGCTGGCTTTTGCACCCTTCCGAATTAAACCAATCTCTTTGGTCATGTTGCCTCCACTTCCCCTCTTCCTTTCATCCATGCCTATAATTTCTGTTCTCCCTCTTGACCCAGCTCTAGTTCAGGGTCCAATTTAAGTTCTATCTCCTCCGAGAAACTTTTCATGACCTATCTTATCTCCACTGATGACCCCCCTTCTCTTGAATACCTAGAGCTTTTGCCATCTACACATCTTACTGGTATCATGCACACTGACTGGTCTTGTTTCCTAAATGTTTCATGTTTGCATGTCAACTAAACCAAAAGTGTCAAACATGTAGCCCACAGACCACAAAAATGAGGTCTGAACCAGATTAAAATATAATTGGAAAATGTCTAAAAAATTTTTTAAATACAATAAAATACAGATGATATTATTTGTCGATATGTAGCCCACAGGGATCCTCATGTACAGTTTGGTGGGCCCCATTTCCATTTGAGTTTGACACTATATAATATTAATAACAGTTTTTATATACATTTGGGTATGTATATATATATGTGTGTGTGTGTACATATATATATATATATATATATATATATATATATATATATGCTTTAAAACTTGCTAAGTACTTTACATCCACTCTCTTATTTGATAAACTCCATAAGTACATTTAGGCAGCTAGGTGTTACAATGGATAGAAAACTATACTAGCAGTTAGGAAGACGAGTTCAAACTCTTTTTCAAATATGTATTAATAAGTAACCCTGGGTAAGTCACTTGACATTTCCCTGCCTCCATTTCAATAGCTATAATATCAGGATAATAACAATACTTACCTACCTGGGTTATTGTGAGGAACAAGCGAGATAATATGCAAAAAAAAATGTTTTATAAATCTTTATAAATTTTATAAATAAAAATGTTTTATAATTTATAAATAAATGTTATATAAATCTTAAAGTATTATTCTATATCAGTAAATAAACACTAGAATTTGTCTTTGGAAAAGATCTTTAGAATCTCTCTAAATGGAAATATTAAAAGGAAAATGTCCATCAGGGATCAGCTTTAGATAGAGGCAAAGAACTGAACTACGAGGTCTCTTGATAAAACTTTCAGTCCTATAATTACATATATAAGTCCAGATAAGCCTTTATTCCTGGTATTAACAGTTACCTAAAGTTCACACTGCCACTTATCCCTGGAAGCAAGAGAATCATTTCTGGGATGGCATTCCTCCAGGAATGAGCACTAATTCAAATACTCTGCCTAGATAAAAGCTGGTTGTAAAGATACTGAATGAAAATATTGTATGATACACATTCTTTCTTCTCTTCTCTCCTGTTCTCTTCCCTTCTCTCCTTCTCCTCCTTCTTCTCCTTCTCCTCCTTCTTCTCCTTCTCCTTCTCCTTCTCTTTCTCCTCCTTCTCCTTCTGCTTCTCCTTCTTCTTCCCCCCCATCTCTGTGTCTCTCTATGTCTCTGTCTATCTCTGTCTCTATCTCTCTTGCTCTCTTCCTCTCTCTCTCTGTCTCTCTCACAAACACACACACACACACACTCACACACACACACATACACACACACATAGGAAAGCAGGGCAGCTGAGTTGTAGGAGTGGGGAGGCATCAGCCACAGGAAAGTAGTACCCACTTCTCCCTCACATTAGGGCTGCCTGCAGTCAACACATAAAAAGGAAAAGCAGGAATTTTATTGATGGTGCTAGAGAACGAACAGTCCCTGTAAGGCTACTCATCTAGAACCTCACAGTGTTAGATTGAGAGCAAGGCGGGACTGCCTCAGGGCAGCTCAGCTGCCAAGTCTGGGTTTTCCTGGACATCTTTCCCCATGTGCCTGTGGATGTGTTCTACAAACTCCCTTTTCATGCACTCACTGTGTGTGTTTCCCTAGGGGAATCCTTGGTGCCAGCTCATGCTGCTGAAGGCACTCTAAGGCACAGAGAACACCAAAGGAATTATTTGGTGTTGATGAACCAGCAACAGCTGTGTCCTTGACTATCCCTTCCAAATCATTCTCTCTTTCCTAGGAACATGATGACAGAGATCATGAGACTCTGGCACATAGCACTTGAAGAAAAAGGGGGTGAGGCATGGTATGCTATCTTATTACCTTGCAAGAGGGCTGTAGGCTTTTAACAAATCCAAACCATCCCAAAATATCCTCTGGAATTGCTACCAAGTCATCTTATTTCAGGTTCTATGTATAGCCCTTGGATCTTATCTGGGACTGAATGGCTGACTGAACTGACGTGGTTTGCTATGGCTTTAAACACATTTTCTACTCCAACATCACCAGCAGCCCTAACCACTGGCACCAGTAGGAATCCCTCCCTACCTTTACAGAAGTCCAGAAACTAATAGGCACAACAGATGGCGGGGGCAACCTTCTGATACAATAGAGGCACAAAACTTCTCAACGGAGGGTGCTGGGGATGGAAGACTGAGATAACTAATCTAGGAGTGGAGGAGGGAAACATGGCATGGAATACGGGGAAAGGAAGGACTTAGGGTCTATGTTAAGTGGGAAAGAATCATGAGACTTAAAGTCATAAAATCTGAGAGTTGAAGAGGACTTTAACGAATACTTGACCTTTGTATAAGATATAACTGGCACCATTTTAAGGCTGCATTAGGGCAAGTGGGAAGACTTGCAGGTCTTTGTACAACAGTCATGTTCAGAACTGACTTGAATCAATAGAATCAAAGATTTTGAATTGAAAAAGAATTCAGAGGTCAGTTAGCCTCACCCTCTCACTTTACAAATGGGCATCCTGGGGACCAAGGAAATGAAGCGATTCACCCATGTCAAATAGATGATACATGGCAGGTCCAGACTCAGCCTCCAAATCCAATGTTCTTTCCATGTGCCATGATGCCTCCTTGAGTAAAGTAGGTAATTGCCTTTAAGCTGTGATTTGAGGGGTCCTGGGAAGAAATCTTCCTCAAATTTTTCCCATGTTTGATGTTTGAAATGATGCTATTAGAGGTTCACTTCTTTGAAGTGAAACATTGCTTTCTCCCAAAGGTCCTATTTTCAAATACTCTTAAGAAGGCCTTAGCACCTCATAGCCTTTACCTTTTTTAGGTCAGAGACCCCCTGGAAGTTAGGTGAAATCTATGGACTTCTCAGAAACATTTTTTAAACTAGGTTTTTAAAATGTTAAATTTTGGTTAGAGTAAGTGAAAATAAAGATGTAATATTTTTTCCCATTCGAGTTCATGAGAATCTACCCACAATCCCTTGGGGGTCTACATACCCAAGTTTGAGAACCCTTTCATAGACTGTTAGAGACCTCAGAGATAATCTAGAGTCACAGAATCTTAAAATGGAAAGGGCCTTGGAGATCATCTAATTCAATCCATACCTAAGATTCTTATCTGCTTTACAACATCTCTGACAGGGGATCGTGTGATTTTTGCTTGAAGACCTTTAATTATTCAGAAACCACTACCTCTTAAGGCAGCTTATCCTACTGGTAGGCAGATCAAAGTTTCTCCTTATGTCTCATTTTATAGATAGTGTAATAGTCTATCCAGACTTAGACATAGCAAAGATAAAAGTTAGAAGGGGACACAATAGACATTCAAATGTAAAGGGAAAACCCAGTCAGTCAGTGTAGTCACCCTAGAAAGGCTCTAAAAGACTGAAGAAGGCTGATTTTCAGAGTTGTAATGACCAATCACAACTCTAGAGGAATTTCAAATGACAAAGAATGCTTCCCAACAGAAAGATAACAGACTAATAATGCAGAATGAGACACATATTTTTGGTCAAAGCCAACACAAGGTTTGTTTTGTTTGACCATGTTTATGTTAGAGAGTCTTTGCTTTTCCCCACAGTGGGAGAGGGAGGTAGGTGATAAAAAGAAAAAAAAAATGTTCACTAATTTAAAAATAACTAATTTTTTTTATGAAAAGGGTCTAAGGCTTGAATATTTTAATTGCATATGAAGAGGTCAACCAGACAATGAACATGCTTCTAGGGTACAAACCATATGCACACCCTTAGACACGCATCTTCAAAAGACCCCAAGAGGAATTTGGAAAGTATAACTTACATAGTAGGAGGTGATGGACATAAGCAAGGGTAATGCACCATGAAAAGGAAACTTTATCCAGAAAGGAAGCTAGACTTCTCCTCCCTCCTGCCAAGGTTCTGAGGGAGTCAAAAAGGATAGACTTCTGCCAAGACTAAACTTATTGCCCTAATAACAGAGGAGTACTCTGGCTGAAAAGAACACTATAACACTGGCTGAAGAAAGTCCAGTACCACCAAGCTGAATGGTTAGGGGATGGAGCATAAGCCCTCATCAAAGATCAAGCCCAGAAAGCCCATTAGATTAACCTGTCCGGTAGCGACATTATGGCCTGAGATGAGGCTAGTGGGTGAATAATTTGTCCAGCCAGTGTGGCAGCAGTTGTCTAGCAGCAGAGAAATCTGCCTGGTCCAGTCCAGCAGCAGCAGTTCTGTCCAGCTTACCAGCATAACAACTCATTCCTCACCAGTGCCTTTTCCTTTATCATGTCCCTCTAGAGAAAGAAAGGAAAATCATAACAACAGCATTTATAGCACTTCAAAGTTTGAAAAGCATTTTAAACAAATTATCTCATTTGAATCTCACAACAACCCTGTGAGGTAGGTACTACTATGATCTCTATTTGACAGGTGAGGAAACTGAGGATGAGAGATGTTGAGTGATTTACCCAGGGTCACACAGCTAGAAAATTTGTGAGGCAAGTTTTGAACTCAAGGCTTCCTGACTCTAGGTTCAACCCTCCATGTCTTGTGATACCTAGCTGTTTAAAGGACACTGAGGCCCTGCAGTTCTGCAGTTTTAAGGTACCTTGGCCACATGTTCCCCACTTGTATGCATCACCACCCTTGTACTTTAAGTTTGTACTTACACTCCCATCCCTCCTACCCCCTACTCCACCCTGTCAGACTCTGTATGTTAGGAATACATATTTTTTTGCCCCAGACTCTTTTTTGCAAATATTTTATAGCTATTATTCTAGATATACCATTTGAGTTCAATGATTTTGCTAAAGAATTTAGTCTATTAGCTGATTATTTAGGAGAGGAATGCTAGTGGGGGCCCCTGAGTGGCCAGTCATCCACAGGGTTACTCCCAGAATCCTGGAAGCAGCCCTTCTTGGGACTCCACCTGCCAGTTAAAATTCAGGTTGAGGAAGCAAGCTTAGAACAGGTGTTAAAATGGGAAAACTGAGGCTCAGTAGCTTGGGCCCTGGGTCCTCAGAGGCCCCAAGGTCCAATGTGCAGGAGTTTATCTGATGCTTTCCTCTCTCACAGGAGAGGATGATAAGCCGTCATGAATAGAAAGGATACTGAAAAAAAACCAAACCTAAAACATTGCCTCCCCAGGGCTGGTACCCAGTAGCTGGACACCTAGATATATCCCTATTTCCTAGATTGCTGCTATTTATAGCTTCTTTGATTTTAGGGTTGACTGTTATTTTTGCTCAAAACCAATTGCTCCATTCCGGCAGACAGATCGATCTCTCTACAACCTTCACTTCCCTTCATCTGCCTGCCTCTCTGCACTTTGGCTCACCAGAGAAGAGCTACCCTGCTGCCGCGCATCCCATACAGAGCCCAACCCCGCCGAGCTGGGATTCAGCCAACCATGAGGGTTTGGCTGTGCTCCGAGACTTCTGGGCTGGAGAGGCTGCTTCCTGTTGTTATTGTGGCATACGGTGCCCTTTGGGGAGTAAGAAAAAAAGGGAAGTGACCGATGTTTTCAAATAGAAAAGAAATCTCTACACAAGGGACTTCTTGCTCCAGGCAAGACATTACCAGGCAATGATATGGAGAAGCCAAAAGAGCAGTGGGTACAAGTCAAAAGAGCTGAATGTGAATCCTATTATAAGGCATGTCTCTTGGATTTCTGGAGCCTTAGTTTTCTCATCTATAAAAATGGGGATACTAGCAAATGTTGTGCTTGTTTTACATAGTTGTTATGAGAAAGGAGAAAATGTAAAGATACTCTAACAGCGAAGTACTACAGAAATAAGATGTTATTTAATTCAACAAGGATAAGTACCTCCTCTGTGCCAGGCAGAAACAGCTAAGCACTACACACTGGACAGAGCACTGGGTCTGCAGTCAGGAAGACCTGAGTTCAAATCTGCCCTCAGACATTTACTAGTTGTAGGACCCTGGGCAACTTACTTAAACCCCTATTTCCCTCAGTTCTTTATCTGTAAATTAGGGACACACTGGAGAATGAAAGGGCAAACCATGACAGTATCTTTTCCAAGAAAACCCCATGGAAAAAATCCTTGGGGTGACATAGAGTTGTACAAGACTGAATTACGGAACAGCATGCCAGGCACTGAACAAGCAGTTCCTAAACATAAGGAACTTGCATTCTGCTCTAATCAACAATCTTCATTGTATGGCTAATAAGAACTACATACTCAGCAATCTTATCCTGCAGCAATTCAGAATAGAAGTATAAGAAGCACAGAGACTATAGCTGGAAAGAGTGCTGAAGCTTGAAGTCCAAGGATCAGGGTTTGACTGTTAGCCATATTGCTTAATACCCATGTGACGTAGGCAGTGGTGTAAATGTTTAACAACCAACTCTCAAAGAATAGGTACATTTTAAAACTTAATTTGCGTCATTAACATTTTCTCCATCACTTTCTTAAGTCTAAACAATCCACAAAACAATAAATCAAGCCCCGACTTGTAGCATTTGCTGATTTCTGAGGTCTGAATGCTCACAGTAAAAAATGAACAATTCATCTGGCAAAAGTTGGCTCCAGATGACCACTGGACCTGTCTGTGCCTCAGGTGCCTCATCTGAAAAATGAAAGGACTGGACTCCATAAGCACTGCAGGCCCTTCAAATCCACCAGGAGAAGCAAACGGACGAAATTAGATTAGGAGTCCAATGGAAGAAGACGGTGAAACCATTCCCTCTGCTCCTAAATCTCAAGGACAATAGTAACAGTTTCTTTTCAAAATAACATCCCTGAGGCTCCTTCCCCTCCCAGCGTGATTTATCCATTTATCTATTTTTTTTCTTTTCTATCAAAGAGGACATCCCCCTGACTACTTTTCAAAGAGGCCTATTCATTGAATGGGCATTACCTCATTTTAAGTGAATACCTGAAAAGGTCTTAGCCTAAAAGGTCAAGGTCTCCCAGTGCATCCTGGGCTGTCTCCAGTCACCCTGTTGAATATCTGGTCACTGGATCCAGATGGCTCAGGGGGAGAAAGTGAGACAGGTGACCTTGCAGAGCCCTCACTCACTCAAAACAAAGTCAAGTTCAAGTCATGTCAACAGCATCCCTTGAACTTTGCTCATCTGAGCCTTGACTGCCTTGTTCCTAAATTGATTCAAAGGGCCCTTAGAGCTTTGGGCATTCTATTGGCCTATGAATCTAGTAACCAAGGTTAGAAGTATTGGGTATATAGCTGCCTGCCCCCGAGCTTCCATGAGTGAGCAGGAGCCAAGGTGAAAAGTAAGGACAAATTCCTCCCTACTTCACTAAGAACCTGGGGCCCCTATCAGCTGTATCACCCCTGCAGTGTGTCATCCTTGCCTCCAGAGCCTTGGAAATCTGCCAGGGAAGATCCCTCAGTGAAGATTATATAAGCAATTGGAATACCAAACTGTTCAGATTTCTGCAAAGATCCCCCAGCCTCTCTCCACAATAGCATATGAAGGAGGGCAGGAGACAGAAGGAAGATAGTATAAACAAACATGGATTTTTAGGTCCACATGGGCACCAGGCTCATTTAAACTGGAGAAGGGCTGATAGGATAACTGGGCAGGCTCCTATATACCCCATTCCTTCAGGTTTACATCTTTCCATAGTCCTCAGCCCATTTGGTTCCCCACCACCACCACCAAATGTCAAATTTACTTACAATTTAAAACAAATACGTAGTATATCTGAGAAACGGAAAAAAGCTTCCGTCCTTTTACAATTCATATAAACAACCTGCAATGTTAAGAAAGACAGGGAGAGGAATACGAAACTGACATGGAGTGAGCTCTTGAAGGGAACTTTTATTATCATTCCTTTTCGCTGCATAACACAGTATCATTTGAGAATCTGTGGTAGTCTGGATTTGTTCAAGTTGATAGTTTAATGAAAAAAAAGGGGACAAAAATCCATAGATTATTATGTAATTTATATAAAGGGCAGGGTAGGGGAAAAATATGGGAAGGCAGCATGCTTCAGTAGAAAAAACAGGGTCTCCAGAATCAAAGGACCTGGGTTCAAGCCCTGTCTCTATTATGTGGGACCTGGAACAAAACATTTAGGCTCCCTCAACCTCAGGTCTCCTATCTCTAAAATGAGGACTTGACTGGACTAGATCAGGGGTAGGGAACCTGTGGCCTCAAAGCCACATCTGACCCTCTAGGTCTTCAAGTGTGGCCCTTTGACTGAGTTCCCCACCCCGTTCGCTGAGGTTCCTTTAACGGCTCTAAATCTATGATCCTTTATGTTTTTCATAGAAATGGAAATTCTCTTGGCATTTAGTTCTTCACAACCTGAATCCCCTGCCTTTCCAGACTTATTATACGTTATTCTCTTTCACTTACTCTACATTCCAGCCACATTGGCCCAAATCTCACACATCCTCACAGGCAATAGCACTTCCAGCTCCCATTTCTAGGAGCTTTGCACAGGATGCCCCCAGTATCTAGAATGTACCCCTTCCTCATCTCCATCTCTTTGAGTCTCTAGTGACCTTCAAAAGTCCCCCAGATGTCAATGCTTTCCTCCCCTAAATTACTTGACATCTCTATCTACGATCTATACCTATGCAGTATTTTATGTATCTTTGGATAGAGAGCGAGGATTTTTTTATTTTTATCTTTGGATCCCCACCACCTAGCACAGTGCCTGGCATATAGTAGGGGCTTAATAAATGCTTTTTGATTGATTGATGAGGGACTGCTACTAACACTCCCTTGTACTCTATATGTGCAACAATAAAAACAGAAATGTCAGTCACCAGTTCTGAAGCCCGGCTTCTGGCTCTCATCCAAGTCTGCAGCCAGAGATCTGGGTTTGCAGGGTTATAAAAAGAAATCACTTCTTCAGCTGCCAGGCTAAAGAGAAGGCCAGTGTCTGGATGGAAAAAAGAAAGGCGCTGCCACACACAGGTGCCAGAACCTTCCCTGCCTCAGATGTCAGCTTTTATCACTCCAGTTTATGGCAGCCCAGCACTCAACCTGTGGTTGGCTTCATTGCAGGGCCCTGTTGGAGCTGACCCAGTTTCAGGCCAGGAAACTGGGACACATGGAGATTAAGTGAATTGTCTGAGGGCCTGTGCAGCAAGGTAAGGGTCAGGTCACGAGGAAAACTGGGTTTCTTTGACTCCCATTTCCTGCTCAGTCCACTAGGAGCCCTGTCTCACAAATCATTTGGCACATTTGGAAAAACCAATAATCCTATATTGTAATAATTCATGGGACGTTAAAGCTAGGAAATACCTCAAAAAACACATGATATGGGCAGTTAGATGACACAGTGAATAGAGCACTGGCCTTGCAATTAGGAGGAGCTGAGTTCAAATGTGGTCTCAGACACTTTCTAGGTGTATGACCCTAGGCATAGCATTTAACCCTAATTGCCTCCAATAAAAAAAAAATGATCTCTTGTTCCAACCCTCTTGTTTTACAGAGGAGGAAACTAAGCCTCAGAGAGGCAGACTGATTTCCCCAAGATCCTACAGGGAGCAAGTAGCAGAGACAGAATTTGACCTGAAGTCTTTTGACCCGAAACTTAGTACTTTTTCTGCTCTACCATGCTGGCTCTCTTGAGACTTGGGATCTGGACAGGTGTGCCTTGGTTGACACAACTTCTGGCTGCCTATACCTTGTATGCCAGGTATCCCTAAGGTTCATCATGCTAGAAAGTACAGCAGTGCCAGCAAGAGAGAGTACTCTGCAATACTGGGGATGCTAGTCATGTGGAATCTAAGAAGGCCAGGGTCATTAGGCTAACAATGACTAGTCATCCCTTCTAAGGGTAGAAATATATAATATTTTAGCCAGGCCTCAGCTTTATTGGAATGTAGTAGTAGTAGTAGTAGCAGTAGTAGTAGCAGAAGCAGTAGTAGTAATAGTAGAGGTAGTAGTAGCAGTAGTAGTAGTAATAGCAGTAGTAGCAGCAGTTAACATTTGTATAGAGCTTACTATGTGCAAGGCACTGTGCTAAGCATTTTAAGTTATTATCTCATTTTATCCTCACAACAACACTAGGAGATAAATGCTACTTTTATCCCCATTTTACAGATGAGAAAACTGAGGCAGACAGAGATTGTGACTTACTCAGGGTCACACACCTAATAATAATTAACATTTATGTATCACTTAATATGTAACAAATGCCTCACAATTATTAACTCATTTGGTTCTCAAAACAACTTTGGAAGGTAAGTGCTACTCATTCCCAGATGAGGAAACTGAGACAGAGTGACTTGCCCAGGTTCACATAGTTACTAAGTATCTGAGGCCAAATATGAACTCAGGTCCTCCTGACTCTAGGCCTAAGGGCTCTATCCATGGCACTACCTGTAGTTGACACTTATTTCGATTTTGTAGGTCCCACTTTTGTTGTGCATAATAAATCTGGAAAGTGACTACATTTATTTGAATCTGCCCTATTCAGAGCTATAGTTGTGTAAACAATGTTCATCAGTTCTAGCTCAATGGAAAGATGCAGTATGTATTTGAATAATGCCATCACTTCCTAGGATTTGCTATATTAACTAATTGGGACATGGATAAATGGTCTCATTTAAGCATCTGGGTGGCAGAAAGAACCACCAGCAGAAAAGACACCCCGGGGAAGAAGAGGAGAATATTTTTTAAATAGCAGATATTCATGGGAAGCCAGCCACATCATGTCTGATCCGGCTTGAATTCTGGTTGGTTGTTGTCCTTCGTTCTCAAAGAGGTCCAAAATGACATCACCATGATAAACTCAAGTTTCAGTGTGTCCAACTGTGGCTGATCAGACCAATAGAGCTCGGAATGTTCTACCACAGATTGGGCATACACGGTCCGTTTGAACATTTGGGGTGGATACTCCAAATTTGCACATCCTACATTTATTTGTTGTTGTCTTAATTATGCTTGTGTGATGTAGGCACACAATGCTGAGTGATCCTGTGTCAGTGTCTTCCACATCTGACAAGCAAATCCAAAGTTCTTGAGAGATCTTGTATCACTTGTACTTGTATCACTTCTTCTGACCACCAGGTGATCACCTGCCCCAAGTGAGTTCTTCATAAAATAGTCTTTTTGGCAAGTGCACATTTTGTATTCAAACAACGTGGCCAGCCTATCGGAATTGCACTCTCTGAAGCATAGTTTGAATGTGTGGCAGTTCAGTTGAAGCAAAGTCTGGTAGCTTACCCTGCCAGGTGATCCTCAGAATCTTCCTAAGACAGTTCAAATGGAAGCAATTCAGTTTCCTGGCATGGTGCTGGTAGACTGTCCATGTTTCACAGGCATTCAACAATGAGGTCAGCACTATGGCTCTGTAGACCTTCAGTTTGGTAGTCAGTCTATTGCCTCTTCTCTCCTAAACTTTTCTTCAGAGCATCCCAAATACTGAACTAGTTCTGGCAATGCATGCATCAACCTCATTTTCAATGTATACATCCCTGGAAAGCATACTACCAAGGTAAGTGAACTTATCCACAGCATTCGAAACTTCTCCATTTCTAGTAACCGATGGTTTCCACATATGGATGGCGTGGTGGTGGCTGTTGAAGCACCTGTGTTTTCTTGGTGTTAACTGTTAGGCCAAAATTAGTACAGGCAGCAGAGAATTGATCCATACTTTGTTGCATCTCAGCTTCAGAAGCTTCATTGAGTGCACAATCATCCGCAAACAGAAGATCATGCTTCCAACACTACCTGTACTTTGGTCTTGGCTTTTAATCTTTTCAAATTGAAGAATTTGCCAAGTCTTTTCAAATTGAAGAATTTGCCATCAGTATGGTAGTTGACCTTGGTGATATCATTTTGGAGCATCTGACTCATGGCTGAAAATACCATGTTAAAAAGTATGGGAGTAAGCCCACAGCCCTGTTTCACTCCACTGATGACAGGGAAGGTCCAAGAGCATTGTCCACTATCCAGAACTTGGGCAAACACGCCATCATGAAACTGACATACAATACTGATGAACTTCTCTGGGCAACCAAATTAAGATATAATTTTCCATAAGCTCTCTGTTCTGCTCCTGGCATTTCTCCTGGAGTTGTCAGGCAGAAAACATTATATCAACTGTTCCTTGGCCCTTTCAGGAGCCACACTGGCTCTCAGGTCTATGGCCACCTTCCAGATGAAGGATCAGCATATTAAGGAGGACTCTAGCAAGAATCTTACCAGTAATGACTAAGAGAGAGACCCCCTGTGATTGTCGCAGGTCAGTCTGTTCCCTTTACCTTCATCAAGATGGACATCCTTGAACTCCTGAGGAATTACCTCCTCTTGCCATATACCTTGGAAAATTTCAGTCAGCTTTTGTATAAGCAATGGTCCCCCTACTTTGTAAATCTCAACTGGCATAGAATCAGCACCAGGGGTTTTGCCACATGAAAAGAGCCTAATGGCCCTTCAAAACCCCTTCTTCAGTTGGACGCTTAGCTAAGAAGGGATTGACTTCAACCTGAGGTAAATGGTCAATAGCCTCAGCATTGATTGATGATAGTCTGTTGAAAACACTATGGAAGTATTTAGCCTGTCTCTCTAGGATCATGTCCTTATGACTGATCAATGTGGCTCCATCAGCACTGAGTAGTTGTGATACACCATAGGTTTTTGGTCCATAAATAGCTTTCAGGGAATTATAAAAGTGCTTTGGATTGTTACTATCAGCATAAAACTGAATTTCATCTGCCTTCTTATTGAGCCAGGAATCCTGTATCTCTCTAAGCTTTGCTTGTACTTTGCTTTTGATGGAATTAAATGCTGCCTTCTTAGAGGTGGATAAACTATCCTGCTAGGAAATCCTGTGGAGTTCTTGTTATTTTTAGCAACTTCTGGTATTTGCAAGTGTTCTAACCCAGATTAGAAAATACAGTGCTGTACACCAAATCTCCGAAAGCTGCCCACTCCTTTTCTGCTCCATTGTTGCCAACTGGCTCAACTTTCCCTCCAAGCTAGCAACAAGCTGTTCACTCTCAGAGAAGAGCTCTAATTTGCTGACATTAATTCTTCTGGTAGTCATTTTGCCTTGGGGGCAGCACTTTTGATGAATGTGAATATTTAGCTTGAAAAGAATAAGTCTATGATCAGTCCAGCACTCTGCATCACACATTGCCTTTGTCAGTCCTACATCTTGTCTGTCTCTTCTCCTTTCAATCACATAGTCTATTAGATGCCAATGTTTGCTGCAAGTGTGAATCCATGAAGTTTTATTGCATTTAGGTAAATTGAAAACAGTGTTGGTGATGACAAGGTCATGTGATGTGCAAGTCGTCAGCAGTAAATGACCATTGCTGTTGCTGTTTCCAACTTCATTCTTCCCTGGGACTTCCTGCCAAGTCTGGTAGTCTGAGCCTGCTTTAGCATTAAAGTTACCCAGAATGATAAGCTTGTCCACTTTTGGCACATTGATAAGGGCTTCTAAGTCTTCATAAAATTTTTCTTTGACTTCATCCGGGTTCATCAAGGTGGGAGCATAGACACTGTTGATTCTGGCATGGCAATTTCCTGCAAGTGGCAATCACATTGTCATGAGCCTGTCATCCACTCCTTTTGGCAGGCTTATCAGCTTGCTGACTAGATTAGTTTTGATTGCAAAACCTACACCAGCTTCAGGATGCTCCTCTTCACTGTGGCCACTCCAGAAAAAATGTGTATCCAGCTCCAACTTCAGTTAGCTGGCCTTCATTTGCCAACCTTGTTTCACTCAGGGCTGTTATTAGTATGTGGTGAATTCTCTTGCAACAAGAGCAGTTTGTCTTTCAGGTCTACTGGATTTTGTGTTGTCTATTAGTGTGCACATGTTCCATGTACTGATGGTGAGTGGAATCATCTTTGTAGATATTTTTGTACATTTTGTACACTTTTTTGCATTTTAACCGTAGAGTGGAATTCCCCACCTGCTGTGGTAATCAAGTCAGGTTTGGGTAAGCAGGCAATTCTTAGGGCACCTTTTCTAGCCCCTTTCTTCACACCAGGAGGTGAGCAGTGTGATCCTTAAAAGGCTTCTCAGACACCCAGGGGGCTGCCAAGTTCCACTGCTGTTTCCAGTGAGAAACGGCCCTATGGCCTGGGCCACCTGTGTGCAGGGTTGTGAGTACAGCTCCCAATCTATTCACACCTTCATCACTTGCCTGTTGCCACAGGACTTTGAGGTATAATAGTAAAATGATATGGGTGATGTCTTTTGATTTGTGTGTAAATTGTATTTAAGTGAGGCAGAGCTGCACCAAATCATCAGCCTCACTCTCTCCTCCAGAGTCATCATAATCCAGTTGCAGGGCAGAGTCAAGATGACTGGCGATAGCTCAAGACATGGTGGATGACCTTGGCATCTTCAGTATCTAATCAAGCTCTAAGCACTCCACATCACCTGCTTCAGCTTCCTTCATGACCACTGGAACAAATTGTTCTCATCTGCCCATTCCACCAGGGGAAGTCTTCACATGCTTGGGGTAGATACTCCCCTAACTCACCAATGGATTTGGATCCCATTGGTTACCCTCCACCTGGTTTAGCCCGTCTGCCAAAATGGTCTACCAGGGTGTGGCTGCTACGCATGCTGCTACTTCTTGGATCCATAGGTGAGAGGTGGAACAGGTGGACACCAAAGGTGGGAAGCAGCCCTGAAAAGGGCTCGGCAGCCATCACACCAAGGGTACTGGTCCTCCCTGAACACACCCTACACTGTTAGATAGACTTCCCATAGGTGAGAGTTCTTTTTCTCCTGGTTGGAGTTGAAAGCCTATCCCATCCCCTTTAAAGAATTCATTTGCTCTCATGTATTCATTGGCACATTCTCATTTGCATAACTGCTCCAATTTCTATTTGCTGTTTCCTTGGATATGTAGTTTTATTTGCTTTATGGTATCTGTGATGGTCTTTTGTGTAACCAGAGTTTGGTGGGATGGACCTAATCTGGCAAGTATAAGCTAAGAGACCAAATTTAAACTCAAGATAATGAGTCTTCCTTACTCTAGGCCTGGAACCATATGCATTTTGCCAGCTAGCCACCCCAGAGGGAGTATAGACACTGATTATAGATGGCTTTTTCCTCTCCCTTAAGAGTGCCCAGACTGAATTTCATAGTTAGAACTCCATAGATACTTAAGGTAGAGTTCCTAGACATGATTCTAGCCTGATAACAAGAATAGCAAACTTTAATGGCAGTCCAAGAGTCTGTCCCTCTTCTCCCCAGGTGGTGTGATGGTAGTGTAAGCATCCTTCTCTTTGTAGAGGCAAATCATACCTTGGATAACATCCATTCATGCCACCAACAAGCTGCATTTATAAATTTAGACAACCCACATGGTCATAACTATCCTATACCTATCCCCCACCTCAGGTCATGGTGGTCAAGGTCTAATAATCCCCTTTGTCATTTTCAAACTCCCTCTAGTACTCAGCAAGCTCTCTCTTTTGGAGTTCATTCAATCCAAATTTATCACCCAATCTAGATTCTGGTAGATGGTATCTTATCTAAAATATTCTCCTCCCTTCCTCTGTGAGTTTAATGCCTGGTTCATAGCCTTCCACAGCCACACGCCATATGCACTGAACCTTTCCCAAAGGCTGCCTGAACCAGATTAAAATGTAATTGGGAAATGTTTAACAAAATAAATAAAAATACAATAAAACATAGATAACATTACATTTTAAAACTGAGTCAATATGCTGCCAGCAGTGATCTTCTATACCAATTAGAGGCCCTTGTTTCCATTTGAATTTAATACAACCAATGTTGCTGTTCAGTCTTTTTCAGTCCTGTTTGAATCTTCCTGAGTCCATTTGGGGTTTTTGTTTTTTCTTTTCTTTTTCTTTTTTTAACTTTTTAATGCTGATTTTTTAAATTGTATTTATTTATTAATTTTAGATTTCAACATTCATTTCCACAAAATTTTGAGTTCCAATTTTTCTCCCCATCTCTCCCCTCCCCCATCCCATAATACCCTGCATTCTTATTACCCCTTCTCTCAATGTACCCTCCCTTCTATCATACCCCACCCTTCCCTTATCCCAATGTTCTCTCTTTTCTTGTAGGGCAAGATAAATTTCTATACCCCATTACCTGTGTTTCTTATTTCCCAGTTATATGCAATAATAATTCTCAAAATTCATTTCTAATACTTTCAATTCCAATTTCTCTCCCTCACTCCCTCTCTCCTTCCCTCCCTACCTATCCCTAATGAGAAGACAAGCAATTCAATACAGGGTATATATGCGTCGTTTTGCAAAAGACTTCCCTAATAATTATGTTGTGTGACTAACTATATTGCCCTCTATCCTACCCTGTCCCCCTTTTTTTTATTCTCTCATTTGACCTTGTCCCTTACTTCTAGCTAGTCCTTTTTCCCATTTGCCCTCCCTTTTATCATCCCCCTCACCTCACTTGTTCCGTCCTCTCCTACTTTCCTACAGTGTAAGATAGATCTTCATATCAAATTTAGTGAGCATGTTATTCCCTCCTTAAGCCATATGTGAAGAGGATAAGCTTCACTTTCCCCATCTCACCTTTGCCCTTTTCTCCTCCATTGAACAAGATTTTTATGATCTCTTTTATGAGTTATAGCCTGCCCCATTCCATTTCTCCTTTTCTCCTCCCAGTATTTTCCTCCCTCATCCCTTAATTTTTATTTTATTTTTTTAATGGCTATCATCTCTTCTGATTCAACTCAACTTGTACTCTCTGTCTATATATGTGTGTGTATGTGTGTATGTATTTGTATAATTCCTCCACCTACCCAAATACTGAGAAAAGTCTCAAGAGTTACAAATATTATCTTTCCATGTAGGAATGTAAACAGTTCAGCTTTAGAAAATCTTTTATGATTTCTCTTTCCTGTTTACCTTTTCATACTGCTCTTGATTCTTGTGTTTGAAAGTCAAATTTTCTATTCAGTTCTGGTCTTTCCATCATGAATGCTTGGAAGCCTTCTATATCACTGAATGACCATTGATTCCCTTGAAGTATTATATTCAGCTGGGTAGGTGATTCTTGGTTTTAATCCCAGTTCCTTTGACTTCTGGAATATCCTATTTCAAGCCCTTCAGTCCCTTAATGTAGAAGCTACCAGATCCTATGTTATCCTGATTGTATTTCAGAATACTCGAATTGTTTCTTTCTAGCTGCTTGAAGTATTTTCTCCTTGACCTTGGAAGTCTGGAATTTGGCCACAATATTCCTAGGAGTTTCTCTTTTCAGGTCTCTTTCAAGAGGTGGCAGGTGGATTCTTTCAATATTTATTTTGCCCTCTGCTTCTAGAATATCAGGGCAGTTTTCCTTGATAATTTCATGGAAGATAATGTATAGGCTCTTTTTTTGATCATGGCTTTCAGGTAGTTTCATAATTTTTAAGTTGTCTCTCCTGGATCTATTTTCCAGGTCAGTTGCTTTTCCAATGAGATGTTTCATATTATCTTCTATTTTTTCAAACTTTTGGTTTTGTTTTCTAACTTCTTGTTTTATCTCATAGTCATTTACTTCCCTGAACTTGATTCTCTCTTTTAAAGAACTATTTTGATCAGTGAGCTTTTGAACCTCCTTTTCTATTTGGTTAATTCTGCTTTTTAAAGCCTTCTTCCACTCATTGACTTTTTGTACCTCTTCTTCCAATTGAGTTAGCCTCTTTTTAAAGGTGTTACTTTCCTCAGCATTAAAAAAAAGTCCTCCTTTAGCAGGCTACTAACACACTTTTCAAGCTCTTCTATGGCCTGAGCCAAGTTCATATTCACTTTGTAGATACTGGAGCCAGAAGCCTTGACTTCCTCTGGCAGTATGCCTTGTTCTTCCTCATCCAAAAGGATGGAAGGAGACACCTGTTCAACAAGAAAGTAACCTTCTATGGCTTATTTTTTCCCCTTTTAGGGGCATTTTCCCAGCCAGTTACTTGACTTCTGAATCCTTTGTCAAGAGGAGGGTCCTAGTGTTCCTCCTCTCCCCAAAACTATGCTCAAGGCTGAGATTCAGATCAGCTGCTCAACTCCCCCAGGGGCTTTGGGTGGGGGCAGGGCTGCCACTGAGGCTGAAGTTCAGATCAGCTGCTCAATTCCCCCAGAGACTTTAAGCTGAGCTGCCTGGACAATGGCTCCAGGTTGCTTCCATGTAGCCACCTGCCGCCTGCTGCTACTGTTGCCTGGGGCCAGTGCTGGGGGAACCCTGTTTTCCTCTTGCCCAGCCAGGAAAGCTTTCCCACACAGACCTTTCACATTTTCTTTGTTGCTTGTGGGTTGAGGGATCTGGTACCATCCCTGCTGGGAATTCTGCTCTGGAAGTCTGTTCAAGTCCTGTTCCTTCCAGTGCTGCATGGCCAGGGCTGGGTTCCACTCTGCTCAGTGTCCCATGAGACAGATCTTTCTTGTTGGCTTTCCAGGTTACTTTTGGCTGGAAACCTCTTTCACTCTGTTCTGTGGCTTTTGCTGCTCTAGAATTTGTTGAGAATCATTTTTTACAGGTATTTTGTGGGCTGTGGAGGAAGTGCTTGAGTATTTGCATCTTTCTACTCCACCATCTTGGCTCTGCCCCCCTTTGCTTTTTTCTTGGCAAAGATACTGGAGTAGTTTGCCATTTCCTTCTCCAACTCATTTTACAGATGAGGAAAATGAGGCAAACCCAGTTAAGTGACTTATTCAATGTCACACAGCTTATAAGTGTCTGAGGTCAGATTTGAACTCAGGAAGATGAGTTCCTGACTCCAGGGCCTGGCACTCTATTCAGTGTGCCACTTCATGGATGTTGATGTTCCCTCAAGTATCTTAATTTCCCAGTTCTATCTACTCAACTCCTATGGCCATACTTCTGATCTTGATGTTACCCATAAGTACTCTATCTCTTTGTTCAAGAACTCTAAATTCCTTTATCTAACCATAAATTTTCCTTCTCTCCTTATGCTCCACTCATGTCAAGCCTCCTAAATAACTACTATTACCACTACTATCACTACCACTACCACTTCTACTACTATTACTACTACTACTACTACTACTACTACCACTACTACTACTGCTACTATCACTACTAGCCTCATCCACATTGTGACCTTTCAATACTTCCATCCTTCACTATTCTCCCTGATCTTCAACCCTTTTCTATCTATACTCTTCTCCTTTTCCATTTTTGACCCCTTGGTGAATCTGTTCAATTCAGCCCTATCCCCTACTATTGAATCTCTTATCCTATTTTGATTCATACCTGACCAAGCATCACCTCTGGATCACTCCTACCATCTGCCTCTTTCTCACATGCTACTGAACAGAACTGGAGGAAATAATAAACGGTACTGGCTGGGCCTACCCTAAATTGATGCAGCTAATCTCATCTGTGCCCTCACTACTCCTTCTTAATTGATTCCCTATCATTCTCACCACAAAAAGTGTTCCAAACTTTTTCTTCATTTATTTTTCCCATGACCCTCCATGCTGAGAACCTCAGCTCATACTTCACTGAAAAACCAAATTAAGCCATTCACTGAGAAATCCCTCTTTTCATCTCTTTTTCATCTTGTATCTTTCTAACATTGTCCTCTACCATCTCCCCCTTCACTTAGGTCTCTGGTGATGAAGTGGCACTTCTACTTGTTCAGACCAAGCCCTTTGCATCTATTTACCTGTGATCTTATCTGCTACTGTTGTCTCCAGCAGATTGTCCCCACTCCCACAATCTCTATTTTTTTTTTTTGCATTTTTCCTTAAAGCCTTTAATTTCATAGACATGATGGGAACATTTTACAGAGACACATGGAAAACTTAGACATGATCACAGTTTTGATAGTGTAGACAAACTAACCAGATAGCTAGCTCTACTATCAAGGCTGCCTTCATACCATCATGGTCACTTCTCAATAGTTGTCTAGGTAACAGATAAGCTAAGTGTGTTTAAGTTGATGAATTTTGGATGCGACATGCTATAGAGTTGTATAGAAGAGGTAACTAGTACTCTTCTTCCTCTTCACTCTCTTCACCAACAGAATTCATACCAACCTCCTCATAATATTTCTCTGGGGCAGCCATATCCTCCAGTGCCTCAAAGAACCCTCCTTCCTCCATGCCCTACCCCACATACCAATGGACAAAGGCATGCTTGACATATATCAGATCAAATTTGCAGTCCAGGTGACCCCAGGCCTCAGCATTGGCTATAGTGTTGCTCAACATGCACACAGCCTGCTGTACCTTGGCCAGGTCACCACCAGAAACCACAATGGGAGGCTGGTAATTGATGCCAACCTTGAAACCAGTTGGGCACCAATCCACAAACTGGATGCTATACTTTGTCTTCATAGTGACAATAGCAGCATTGATATCTTTGGGAACCACATCACTATGGCAAAGTAGGTGGTAAATCATGTATTTATCATGGTGAGGGTCACATTTCATCATCTGGTTGACAGGTTCAAAGCAAGCATTGGTGATCTCTGCTATAGACAGTTGCTCATGATAGGATTTCTCATCAGGAGATGACTGAGGCATACATATGTGGTCAGAAGGAAATGGATACAGGCATAGGGTACCAGGTTGGTCTGGAGTTCTGTCAGATCAACATTCAAGGCACCACCAAATCAGAAAGAGGTAGCAATGGAAGGCACAATTTGGCTAAAGGGATTCAAATTAGTGTAGGTTGAGCTTTCAATGTCAAGATTTCTGTGGCAGATATCATAAATGGTTTCATTGTCTACCATGAAGGCACGATCAGAGTGCTCCAGGGTAGTGTGAGTGGTCAGAATGGAGTTGTAGGGCTCTACTTGGCTGTGGAAACCTGAGGGGCTGGGTAAATGGAAAATTCCAGCTTAGACTTCTTGCCATAATCAATGGATAGACGTTCCATCAGCAGACAGGTGAAACCAGAGCCAGTCCCACCACCAAAGCTGTGGAAAACCAAGAAGCCTCGAAAACCTATGCACTGTTCTGCCAGCTTCCAAATTCTGTCTAGAACCAAATCACTGATTTCCTTGCCAATAGTGTTGTGCTCACAGGCATAGTTATTGGCAGCATCTTCCTTGCTAGTGATCAGTTTTTCAGGAAGGAAGAGCTGATGGTGGGTTCCAGTATGAACTTCATCAATGACAATTGGTTCCAAATCTACAAACATTGCTCTGGGGACATGTTTGCAGCAACTGTTTCACTATAGAAGGTGTTGAAGGAGTCATCTCCTCTTCCAATAGTCTTGGCACTTGGCATCTGCCCATCAGGCTGGATACTGTGCTCTAGTAGTACAGCTCCCAGCAGGCATTGCCAATCTGGACACCAGCTTGGCCAACGTGGATAGAGATAGAGTCATGTGTGGTGGTTAATGAATTAAGCAGAAACTAAGATGGCAGGAGCAGCCCTCAAAATGCTAAGAGTAGAGGTAAGTAACACACTGATACTGCAAGGTCCCTCTACCTTTCTTCCTATTTGTTTCTGCTGTTCTTATTCAGCTGTGTTCACTTCTTTGTGATTCTGTGAACCACAGCATGTCCACATTGTCCATGGGATTGTCTTGGCAAAGATACTGGAATGGTTTGCCACTTCTTTCTCCAGTGGAATAAAGCAAACAGGTTAAGTGACTTGCCCAGGGTCACACAGCTAGTAAATGTCTGGGACCATATTTGAACTCAGGTCTTCCTGACTCTAGGCCACTGAGCCACCTAGTTGCCTCCATCTTCTTCCAATGGTCCTTACCAAACTGGGACATTTAGGGAACACTAGCATCTCTAGTGTGAGGGCTTATGGAGCCTTTTCCAGGCCTGCTCATCCACCTTGAGTGCTTACCTGGCATTCAATGCTCATCTGGGGCTTCCAAGAAGATGTAATATGCACAATGGTTACACTGTGGCCACACCATGGTAAAACCATATCAACAGATGGAATAACCAGGTTGTGAGAAACAAGCCTCAAACCTGTGAGTTAGGGTGTGTGAAGACTTTTCCTGTAGAATGGGCAGATGAGAACAATTTGTTCCAGCAGCCATGAAGTCCTCTAAAGCAGTCACAATGGAGTTCTTAGGGGATGGTCAGACATGGAAGATGCCAAGGTCATCCACTGAATTGAGATCCATCTCCAGTGGTCTTGACTTTTTTCTTGCCACTGGACTTCAATGACACTGGAGGAGAGTGAGGCTGGCAACCCTGTGCAACTCTGCCTCACTTAAATCCAATTCACATGTGAATCAAGACATCACCCCATGATGTCATTGGTCTTCTTCAAAACTGGACAAACAGCAACAACCAAACCTATATTAGTAGTATGTACTGTTACGTGCAGATACCAAAATCTGGTAAATCTTGTGAGAGAATGTATGTATCCATCCATAATGATTATAGCAGATAGGTTCAGTGGGCAAAGCAGTGGACTTGAGTCAGAAAGCCCTGAGTTCAAATCTTACCTCAAACGCCCAGCTATGTGACCCTGAGCAAGTCACTTAACTTCTGTTTGCCTTAGTTTCCTCATATGTAAAATGGTGATGATAATAATAGCACCTACCTCCTAAGGTTGTTGTAAGGAGAAAAAAAATTTGTAAAGCGCTTGCAAACTCTCTTAAACACTAGCTATTGTTAGCACAGTTCCTGACACATAAATGCTTGTTGAATAATTAAGGATAGCAGATATCTGTTTTCTTGAATTATTCCATTTTAGTATATTTGGGCCCAGTTGAGCTCATGCCATTAAACTCAGAAAAAGCTGTGTAAAATTCCATTCTAAATAGGCCTATTCCTTGTCAATTATTTTTTATGATTGGTATTATTTTGAAATCTACTTCGTTACTGGGCAGTTGGGTAGCACAATAGATGGAGTGATGAGCCTGTAGTCAAGAAGACCTAAGTTCAAGACCAGCCTCAGACACTTACTATAGCTATGTCACCTTGGGCAAATCACTTAATGCTGTTTGCCTCAGTTTCCTCATCTCTAAAATGAGCTGGAGAAGGAAATAGCAAATCACTCCAATATCTCTGCCAAGAAAACCTCAAATGGGGTCAGTGTAACTGAAAACAATTGAACAAATATTTGAATGAATAAAATATTTCATTATTAGATGTAGTTCAAATCAAGTGTACATTTTCAGTGCCCTGAAGGTTCTTCAGATTTAAGTCACTACCTGATTTCTGCTCTTATTTCATCTAATTTCATCTATGAACACATAGATTAGATGTGTTTTTAAAATGAGGCTATTTCTTAAGCTTGTCCTACATCAATCTGAAATCTGTTGTTGTGTAACTTGGACCTCAGGATTAATAAGTACTATCATTGACAAGAAGTAGCATGAAGTCCTTGCTGATACCTGGTAAGCTTTGTTTCCAATTTTGTTATGATATCATCCTGGCATAGACTACAAGCATTTATATTTTCAATCTTGTAATGGATTGAAGTATATTCGTGGTTTGGCTACATTAGTGGTTAGCCCCATCTGCACTAAAGAATTTCCAGCAGATGGGGTGTAGACAGAGTAAATGTTTAACAACCTGCCCTCCAGAAATGGATAGCACATTTAAATTTGACCTGCATTATTAATATTTTCTCCTCTTTAATCCTAGACAGTCAGTAAAATAATAAATGCTGCCCTGATTTGTAGTGTTTGCCAATTTTCTGAGGTGTAAATGCTCACACTAAAAATTTAACAAGAGGCTTTAATATATGCCTAGCTCTGGATTATTCTAAGGTATTCTTTCCCTCTTGCCAGTTTCAATTCTGAAACCCAAAGCCCACCAATTTCTTAAATTTGTGAGAGCAGAGAGCAGTTTCATCACACTGACTTTGCATCACAATTAGGGGTATCTTCAGGTCCCAGATGTTCGGGGACTCTTGCCAGCCATTCAAAGCTGCTGCAGCAATCTCAGGATACACTGAGTCCTCAATGCACTTCACCTTGACTGGCCCACCATTACTTTGTGGTGCTCCCCCTCCCATAATAGGGAAGATCAGCTGGATTTTGAGGGAGTTATTATTACAGTTAGTATTTATGTTGTTTGCAGCATTGCTGACCTTGCATTGTAAACTGAGAGTCAGAAAACCTGAGTTCAAATCCAGGCTTTAGAAGTCCTTGGGCATTTTGGGCAAGTCCTTTACCCTCAAAAAGTCATTTAATCATTAATTCAACAAATAGGTATTAAGTACTTACTATATGCAAAACAGTTAGGTGGCCTAGTGGATAGACCAGAGTTCAAATCCAGTCTCAGATACTTACTAGTTGTGTGACCCTGGGAAAGTCACTTAACCCTATCTACCTCAGTTTTTTCATCTGTAAAATGAGTTAAAGAAGGAAATGACAATCCACTCCTGTATTTTTGTCAAGAAAACCCCAAATGGGGTCATGAAGAGCTGGACATGACTGAACAACCTAAAATACCATACTAGGAACTAATGTAACAAGACAAAACAAAATGATTCCTGCCTCAAGGAGCTTATATTCTCTTGGGAGAAAATAATACGTATCCAGAAAGAAAACAGAAAATGCATACAACGAATATACAAAAGAAAGACCCTACCTATCTGCAATGAAGAAGGGCGCCATGTAGGAGGTGACTCTTAGGAGTCTTGAAGGAATTTGGGGATCATAAAAGGGTTCTTGGAGCCACAGATGAGAGTTGGGTGAAGGTGGACACTAAAGGTGAATGAGCAGCTATGGAAAAGACTTGGTAAGACCTCACATCAGAGGTGCTAGTCCATTACAATAACATCCCAGGCAATGATGATAAAAGTCTGCACTAGGATGGTTGTGATATGGTGGCCATGTGAGTGGAAAGAAGAGGCAAAAGGAAGATATGTTGGAGGATGAACACATAGAATCAATAACACTTGGCAATTGATTGTATATGAGGGATTGGGTGAGTAAGAATGAGGAGTTAAAGATAAATCCAAGGTTTTTAACATGAGTACATAGAAGGAAGGTGGTATTCTCAACAGAAATGGGGGAAATGGGAATAAGGGAGGGTTTGTGGGAGCAAGAAGTTGGAAATAGCCAAGAGGCAGCTGAGAATGTAGAATGAGAGCTCAGAAGACAATCAAAAATGGAAACCGATCTGGAAATCATCTTAGGAGAGATGATCATTGAAACCTCAGGGGTTGATGAAGTCACCAAGATGGAATAGGAAGAAGTGAACAGTATTTGAGTCAAAGTCCAGTAGGTCAACCCAAGTTAAGTCATGGGACATGGATGAAAATTAAGCAAAGCAGAACAAGAAGCAGTCATCTCCTCCTGAGAAGAGAACCAGGAGAAAGAAAAGTCATAAAAATCCAGGGAACCCAAAAGAGAGTGGTCAACAGGATCACATGCTGTAGGTTGGCCAAGAAGGAGGAGGACTGAGAAAAGACCTTTGGATTTAGAAATAAAGAGGTCATGGGAAAAGAAAATTCCACAAACTTCAGTCCAATTCAGTCACACCTGTCCTGGGTATGTATGAGAGGTAGGCACTAGTGACAGCCGAAGTATCTATTCAAGTGTTAACAAGGTGGCCTCTAGGGGACCATTAAGAGCTAGCCTTCATTCTGACTCTGTAGTTTGGCCCTCAAATATTCTGGAGTTCAATCCCCAATTGCAAACAAACCAGAAACACCGCCTGCTCAGACAATGCTAAATCTAGGTGAAAATCCTGGGCTGAGCCTCTCACACTGTGAATTTTAATTCCAGAAGAGCAGCCCTCTCCAACCCTCCTCCCACTGTCCAGTCTCCTCTCATCCCAGTGTCCCAGCATTCACCCCTGCAACAGGAAGTCAATAGATTCCATTCTGCTCTCTTCCATTACGCATTTTTCCATATCTGAAACCCAGTTTGTATCCCCAGAATATAACTTGGTGCATAATTTAATAAATTTAATAAATATTTGTCCATTGGTTCATTATGTCCCCATTTTATCACCAAGAAACTTTTATTCAACCTAAATCTCACTTCTTCATTCTTTCCATATTTAGGCATTCCTGGAAACCTGTTTCCTTTCTAAAGACATTACACCCATGTCTGGTCACCGTTGTATCAGGAACACCTGCTCTTATAGTCTCCCCTCTCTCTACCTAGGAAAAAGAGTAGGTATACTCCTTGCCCCTCACTTCTATGTCACATCCTTTCCTTGCCATGACTCAGACATTTCTCCTTTGCATTTATCTCCATCCTTTTACATCCCCTGTCTAGAACTTTGTTGCCTTCATCTATCAACTTCTAGACCACTCTTCTTCATAGAGTATATGACTCATAGTTTTCTTCTCCTTCTCAACCACAGCCCTCATACTTGGAGACTACCACATGTATGTCCTCTCAAATACCCCAGCTTTGAAGTTCACTAACCTCCTCAACTACCATGATCTCAGGCATCCACATGGACAGTCACATCTTAGATCTCACCATCCCCTCGAATTATGCTGCCTCCATGATCCTGAACTCTGGAATTCTCTCTTATAATAATCTCTATCTTTCTCTCTGTTTCATTCCTCTATTTTATACCCATATTGGGACCTCTAAGCCCTCCACCACTGCCTGTTTGCTCCATCCATCACCCCAATCTCTTTCATTCCTTCATGGGCTTGCAGTCAGGAAGACCTACGTCCAAATCTCCAGTCACTTAATCTCTTTCCGCTTCAGTTTCCTCAACTGTAAAATGGGGTTAATACTAGTACCTATCTCACAGGGTTATTGTGAGGATAAAATGAAGTAATATTTGCAAAGGGTTTAGTAGAGTGCCTGGCACATAGTAGGTGTTTTTAAAATGCATGTACTCTTTACCTTGATTCTATGGTTGATCAGTTCAATAATACAATGTCCTCTGGTTGAGTATTTTACCCTTCTGACTAGCTCACACCTTTCTAAACCCCAGCCCTTAGTTACACCCACTTTTCCCCTTCTCTGCTCCTACTCAGTCGCTGGAGAAAATCTTGCACTTATTCCAAGTGGATCTGCTATCAATTTATGTTATCTTGTCTCAGTTGGGCTCTTACTACTGCATGGTAATCCTTTTATTTTTCCTGGGTCAACTATGGCACTCCAAAAGAGTAATTTAAAAGATTTTCTTCTTTTTGCTAGCCCCTGACACCAACCTTTCTCTTCCTCCTCCCTATCAGAAGAGGACCTTGCCCCTTACATTGCTGAGAAAATAGAGGTGATCTGTCATAAGTCCTCTCTTTTACTGTGCTCTACACACATTTTGAAAACTCTCTACATAGTTCACCATTTTCTCTTTCTTTCCTCCAAGCTGAGAAGAAGTGACCCTTCTACTTGCCAAAGTTAACTACTCTCTTTGTGCCCTTGATGGCAGCAGCTTCTCTCTTTTCCATCTTGCCTTCTCTGTTTGTTCCTTTCCTAAGGCCTACAAACAGATCTCCCTCATCCTAAAAAGCAAACAAAAACCCTGTCTTTGGGTCTCATCAATCCCCCCTGTTCCTGTTCTATAATTTCTCACTTGCAGTACCTGGCACATGAGTACACAGTAAGCATTTAATGAATGCTTGTTGACTTTCATAGGAGAATTTCATAGTAGTCCCTAATTTTCTTTTTGTCTTTGTATCTCCAAGGAAGCCCATCACTGCCTCCTACATTGTGGGTGCTTGATAAATGCTTTATTTCATACCCCAGAAAGAATCCTCATGCCTGTCTTCCTTCCCCTTCATTTCCTTTTCAACCCCTTCAATCTGGGTTTTGAGCCATCACTCAACTGAAACTTCTCCCTCTAAAATGACTTCTTTTAACTGCTAAGATCCAAGGACCTTTTCTCAATCCGTGTTCTTCTTAAGTTCCCCACAACTTGGATACTGTCTTAGCTTTTGTGACTGTGCTCTCTCTTGATTCATCTGGTTTTTGGACTCAGAGCCACAGTAGGAATTCCTGTTCCCCAGGGTAAATTCAGTTTGGGGAGGGAGAAGTAGAGGAACAGATGGGATGGAGGACAGTCCACTGCAGTGTAGTCATACTTGGAGAGGAGACAACCCGTTCTCCAAAGTCATCCAGCCCACATACCCCACAGCACAGCCAATGTTTCCCAACGGCATAATGCTGCAAAAAGGAGGGAGATGATGGGGGGTGGGGTAGAGAAGAGGGAATGAGAACTATAACAATAGGAATCTAGAAGGGGCAACCCAAGACCAACCAAGGGTTGTCAACAGCTTTTACATTCCCTTCAAAACCACCTTGTATTTAACTCCTTTGTAATTATTTGTATTTATTTTCCTTATATTTATTTTTTATATGTGTATGTAGACAATATACTTCATATACCAATATTCCTTATAAAAGTACGTAAGAGACAAGATACTGCAGTGGATAAAAAGCTGCTCTCAAAACCAGAAGGTCTTGGGTTCAAATCTCATCTCTGACATAACCTGGCTATGTGACCCTGGGAAGTTACTTAACATCTCAATGTCCTAAGACAACTCTCTAAACACTGTGAAGTTGCAGAGAGGGTACATTGTTAGGGGGAAGTTTCTTCACCTATACCAGGGAAATCAATGATTCACTCTTTCCTTTATACTGGGTATCTCGGTATTTCTATATGTCCCTATTTCTTCCCCTCCCCCTTACCCATCATGAGTAAGGATTCTTTCATTTTTTGTACTTGTATTCTCAGAACCTAGTACAGTGCCTAACATATAGGAGGCCCTTAAGAAATACTTGTTGAATTATTTAAACACACTGTGGTTAGCACTAGGCTGTACTCCTAGTATATACTTAATAAATGCTTGTTCAGTTAAAGTGTGGTGTGGGGGAAATTCAGAGGACCCAGAGTCAACTCATTCATTTTTTTAGTATAAAATTTTGAGTTCCAAATTTTCTCCTTCCTCCCCTCCTCCTCCCACCAAAATGATAAATAATTTTATATATACGCATATGTATATATAAACATATATGTATATATGTGTGTATACATATATGTATTATTTGTGCATATACACATATGCATACATATATGTAATCATGTAAAACATAAAGATTAATCTCTCAGCTCTGATATTTACTACCTAGATCAGAGATATCAAACACACAGCCCACAAACCAGATTAAAATATAACTGAGAAATGTTTAATAAAAGAAATAAAAATACAATAATTGATCAATTAACCAAACATTTATTAGGGGCCTACTATGTTCCAGTTACTGTGCTAAGCACCAAGGATGCAAAAAGAGGAAAAGAACTCCTCAAAGAGTTTACAGTCTACTGAGGGAGACAACATGCAAACAAATATATACAAAGTGAGTTATATACAGAGTAAAGAAAAAATAAACTAGAACTAAGAGGAGCTGAGGAAGACTTCCAATAAAAGAGAGAATTATAGTTGGAGCTTAAAGGAAGTCAGGGAGGTCAATATACAGAGCAGAGGAGGGAGAATATGGATGATGTTAATTTGTGACTAAGTCAAAATGTGGCTTGAAGGGATCCGTTTGACACCGATGACCCAGAGGACCTTGGCTAAGACATTCTTGCTCTCTAAACTTCAATTTCCCTATCTGTAAAATAAGAGAGTTGAACCAGATGACCCTTCCAAGTCTAAACCTGTAAATTGTTGGTGAAGGTGGTGAAGCTTTCACTGAGAGTGGGGGTGACGGAGTGGAGACCTGGGAAGGAATCAGTCTGGCCCACTCTGGCCTTGCTGGCCTTGTAGTTAACAATTTCAAGGAAAACTCAGGCAGTGAGTTTTGTGCCCTACTGACCTGAAAAAATCCTACTCCATTCTCAGTCCCAGGTGTCAGGCCAGCAGGAGGGAGAGAGCTCTAAAAGGTATTTTACCAAGTCTCAGCCCTTTCCATTCTTGGACCCTGACAGGCTGTTGACTTGCTGGCATTTTTCAATCCCTTCAAGACCTGAGGTCTTCCCAGAGACCTACCAAAGCATGTTACAGCTCAAAAGTGGGTTATTCTGAGACTCCCGGGACTCCAGCAACCACTTGTTTTTACAGCTGCTCCTCCTGCAGCTCTGTTCCCAGGGCTGAAGTTGGATGGGTGAGCAAAGGAATTTGTTTGCCTGAGAAAAAGAATGTGGCAAACAGACCCGAGGCAGCTGTAAGGAAGCAGCAGACTACAGAGCAAGCCACAGGCAAAGCTAAATGCAGCCAGACACCCAAAGGAAACCCCCACTCCCAGCCCTAAGGAGAAGCCCAGTTCAAGGCAACAGCATAGGAGACAGTCATGTTTGAATAGGAGACATGTCTTTACCCAGAGGCTTTGCCCTAGGAGAGACATGTCCTCATCAGGCATCCTGAGCACATGTGGGCAAGCCTCCTTTCTTATTTGCTTACTTCTTCATTTACAGAAATGTACCTGTCTCTGTCTTAAGAGTAACTCAGTTGTGTTTACATAGAGAAAACCCACACAAAGGATACAATGCCAAGCAAGGGGGAATAGCAGTTATTTGTGACATGGAAAGGAATTTGAGGGGTCCAGCGGCTAATCGTTCATTCGAGGTGTTCCCCACCCCACCCCCAAGTCCCAGCCCAGCCCTGAGAGATTAAAACCAGACCCTTGGTGGTCATCCGTCTTACCTGGAAGATACATGTCATCCTCTAAGGACTCTACAGAGACCAGCAGGGTCCCAGGCAAAAGAAATGCAAAAATGCTTCTTCATTCCATGCCAGACCTAGTCCATCCCAGGATAAACCACACCCTCAAATCCCAGAAGCAGGCATCTCTGTCACTAATTCTTTTTCCTCCTAGGGTTCTTCTGGACTAGAGATAAAACATCTTGAGCCTAACCTTTCCGCATTGGACAAAACTTTTTAACCCCTTCCAATAAGCCGTCCAGTTGATCTAGACTCAGAGACCCAGGAGAAATCAGATTAGCAGCATCTGGAGGGAGATCAGGATGCACATCCACACTTTTCACAAACATTTATCAAGTGCCTACTGTGTGTGCAGAACACTGTGTACATCTGCTTGGTATACTCTCTCTAACCAGGGGCCATCCTTCCATGGATAGATTCATTTGGAGGAACTTTACTTCAGAAAGGGTGGCCAGGCTTTTCTCTTTCTCTGGTTCCTTACACCCACCCTAGAATAACTGGAGAAATCTCCACAACAAAACTTGGGTGTGGTTCATATCTAGGGTCTCCCTCAAAAGGGAGCTACAGGATCCCTTCTGGAAAAGGCCTCAATGTATAATATGAGTATCAGACTGTGTCAGTAGCTGGTTATTTCCCCAACCATACTACTATACTAATAATAATAATAATAATAGCCTGCTTAAGATCCAAAAGACTCACATACAGGCAGCTAGGTAATGGAGCAGACCTGGAATCAAGATGACCTCAGTTCAAATCCACCCTCAGACACTTACTAACTGTGTGAGTCTGTGTGGGCAAATCACTTAACCTTTCTCTGTTTCAGTTTCCTCATCAGTAAAATGGAGTACTTAACTCCTAGGGTGGTTATAAGGACCAAATATGGTAGTATTTATAAAGAACTTTGCAAACCTTAAAGGTCTATATAAATGCTGGCTACTATTATAATATTGCACATTAGCACATGTAGATAACATAAAATAATACTCAATAGTATTATAGCTCAACCTATAATGACTTTTGAGACAGAATTTCAGGACAGATGTTACCAGCCTAGCAAGGAAGCCCTGAGACACCAGGGTGCCAAGAGTCAAACCAATTCAGGCTTTGGACTTGAAAATTGGTGAGCCTAGGCTAAATTGAAACTGAGTTAAGCTGTGCACCTAATCCACCTCCCTTGCCCAAAGACTGTGAAATAAGGGGGAAAGGAATTAGTATAATATGCTTGTATATTATTTTTCCTGCTGTACCTTTAAAATTAATGTATCTTTGTAAAACATAATCTGATTGTTAAATACTAAAAGAACCAGGATGCTGAGGACCCCTAAAATTGGAGGCACACCATCAGTGGGGGCTAAGCCAATGGCAGAGAGCTCTGACTACCCCAGAGCTCCTTAGGAGTTCCAGAGAACCCTAGGGGAAGAATAAAATGTAGCCTACCTCACCTTCAGGCAGCAGGGAGCAGAACAGAGAATGTTACACAAAGACAATTTCATGGGTAAGCTGCTTCACATTTACTCTAAATATGATCCCTAAAGAACTTGGAAGGTCCTGGGGACCATGGCTTAGGTTTTCTCTGATCCTTCAGGCAATATCTCCTCCTGGAGATGATGTTCTTCTCTAAGAAGCCACGCTGTTTTAAGACTCACCTCCTGGTGGGCAGCTAGCACACAGAACTCAAAAACTCTTGAGTTCATGGACTGGAAACATCCAGTTCTCAGGCTCTCTGGTCACTGGCCTATGTCCAAGGGAGGAAAAAGGGAGAAAGCAGCCAGGGGCTCAGACTTGTTTAGGCAAATACATGTTCCCACTTGCTAGAGGTCCAAGAGAGAGAAAGAGCTGGATGTGTCCCCCAAAAAAAGACAGAGCCCAACAAGTCAAGTGGAATCATTTCCACTTCTTTTACAGACCACCAAGGGAGGAGTTTTCTCCTGACTGAGCTGCCAATTATCTTCCATACAACCTCCTAGTCACAGGGACACAAGGGAACCAATCAGGAGTTGCTTCATCTTACTGAAGTACAAGTTTTTCAGCCCTGTGCTGAAGCACATCTATGGCTCCCAGGGAAATGCCCCTTTCTGGTAATATAATTTAATCAAGGTAATTGGGGAACTCAATTGATCAAAGGTCCCTTAATTAACCCCCTCCTACACCACTATTAGAAATTCACATCACAATTCTTTTCCAAATCAGACCATACCTAGGATGGGAAACATCACACCATATCAGAATGGACTATCAGAAGAGGAAGAGTTTGGGGAGATGAGAGAAAGTATTGGAATATAAGCCAGGCTCGCGACTTCAGAAGCTACCGGCACCAATGTTGGAGAACTGGCAACATATGGAACTGGTTATGCAGTGAGTTCTGCGAGCTTTCTGGATGAGCTAATCCAAGAACCTCTCAAAGATATTGCCAAGACACACCCTCTCTAATGGAGACATTTCTCTGGTGTTATCCCTCCCTCCATCCCACAAAGGTGAAGGAATCTCATCAGAAAAATGTAATTTACCCCCCCCCACTTCAGTCAGAAGGGCCCAGTGAGGTCACTATAATATCCAACAAACTGTATCCTTTCACCTGAGTCATCCTGATGAATATCTGGCCACTGGACCCAGATGGCTCAGGAGAAGAAAGTGAGGTTGGTGACATTGCACAGCTCTCCCTCACTCAAATCAAAGTCAACTGCAAGTCATGTCATCATCTTGATGTCATGGTCCTCTTTGAGAATGAAGGACAAACACAACCTGTGAGTGAGTAGCAGTTCTCTCCTCTCCTCCTTTCTCCTCTCCTCACCTTCCTTCTCCTCCTCTCTCCTCTCCTCTCCTTCCCTCTTTTCTTCTCTCCTTTCTGTCCTTACCAGAGGTGCTATACCCAGAGGAAGGTACACTTCATGGCCAAAGTTTGCCTTTTTTCCTTTGGATTTACTGGCTAGATTTCTTGCTCAAAAACCAAGTTGTAAGCCCAGTTCACTCTGGAGCTCATAGATTGGACAACAGGTCACTGCCCACCTAGCACAGAGTGACTGTAAATACTAACTACTGTTTCTTGTTTACCCAGGAACCCTGAGGGTCTTCCTCTCCCAGTTTGATTTTTTTTTTTTTATTAAAAAGGGCCATCCCTTGAGTAACTACTTAAAGAAGCCTATTCATTGAATAGGTGTTTCTCTTTCAAAGGGAGAATCTGATAAGACTTTAGCCTATATTGACCAGAGTCTCCCATTGCATCCTGGGCCATCTCCAGTCCTCCTCATGAATATCAGGCCACTGGACCCAGAAGGTCCCTCCCCTCCAGGGAGGCAGCAAAAGTAAAGATTTCTCCTTCTGGGGAAGATCCCAACCCTTTCTGTTCAATTTACAATGATATTCATTACCCAACTCAAAGTTGGCATACAGCAAAGAGTATAAACCAAGAGACATTAATAAACTGCAGTGAATTAAAATATTCCTTCTACTGGAGAAAATAAACCCCTTGGATAAATGTGAGCCAGCCTCTGATGAAGGTGGAGAGCATTGCTTTCCATTCAGTTATTTTTCATGTTAGTGTCCCACTCTTTGTGACCCCATCTAGATTTTCTTGGCAAAGATACTGGAGGATTTTGCCATTTCCTTCTCCAGTTCATTTTATAAATGAAGAAACTAAGGCAAACAGGCTTACATGACTTGTCCAGAGTCACACAGCTAGTTAGTGTCTAAGGCTGGATTTGAATTCAGGAAAATGAATCTTCTTGATTCCAGGCCCAGTGCTTTATCCACTGCACCACCTAGTTGCCCGTTATTTTCCATAGGAACTTAAAAATCCTTTTAAAAAAATTTCTTTGTTGATATACTTGTTGCTCCCATATACTTACCTTCCCTTTCATCAGTTCAGTAATGGGTGAGTATATCTGGCCCTCCACACATCCATTACCATCCTATTTACACCTATACACTAGCAATTTCTTACTTCCATGAAGTCTATCTCTCAGGGAGTTTTATCTCTCTTACAAGCAAAGAGTAACAAAATTCGTCAGATCGTAGTTCTAGAGAAAGAAGGAACCTCAGAGGCAATCTTCCCTTTACAAATTGGGGAGTTGAAACCCATGAGGATTATATGACTTATCCAAGGGCATTAAGTAATGTCAGAAGTAGAATAAGTGCAAATAGGGGAGAAAAAATTCTCCCTCCCATAAACATAGACATGAAATACAAAAAACTCTAATTCTGTATAATTCAGAGGAACCTACAAAGTCTCCATTGATCCTTTATAGAATAAAATCCAGACAGTCTGAGTGGTCTTTGCCTTCACATGAGCGAAGAGGCATTACCAAGAGACTAATTCTGTGTCTCCAGTATGTAATCCTAGGACATCTGCTCCAGTACCACACTCAGAAATGGGTCACAGTGCAATGTGTCCTGCTGTGCTCCCATTTGTCTTAAGGTTTAATAGAAGTCAGCTAGCCCTTTAAGCTGAGAAGGCAATGTAATCTTTTCTAACCCATAACTTGCCAATAGACTGTCATGGTTTTCTTTGTTTTCACATAGAGAAGGGAAAAATCCAGCCAATAAAATACCTCGGATGAGGAAGAAATAGCTGTGGTTCTTTGGACCATTGGTTTCACTTGACAATATAAGCGTTCTATAGGCCTACCTTAGTTTGCTGAACACGTGAAGATTTTGCCCATAGTCCATCATCTGAACTAGAAAACTTGTCAACAAAAAAGCCCCAGGTGAGGGGCTGAGGGAAATTCCAACTGAGTTACAGGCAGGCAGGCTAGCTAGATCCTGAAACCCAGACAGCTGGACAGATATGAGAAAAGGTCTGCAAAAGCAAGCCCCAGGGCCAAGTAAAGATTCAGAATGAGAGGTCAACACCTCTTACATCATCTTAAGACCATGAGGCCCTGAGGCATTCCAGACACCAACACAGGGGTTAGGTCTATCTTCACTAAAATTCAAGAGCAAATTATGACCCTTATTTCTATCACCCTGAAACTGGGCTGCATGTGAAGTGAACTTCAAGAATGCTTGAAGAGAGGGATTTGGGTTGTTTCCAAGAAAAATAATTAACGACTTGCACACACCAGGCAGGATCAGAAATACCAGCTCTGATGCAGCAGAAAGAATCCTGGATCTTAAGTCAGATGATCCGAATCCAAGTGTCAGCTCCAGCACCAAACAGGTGAACAACTCTGGGCAAAGTATCCAGCCTCTGAACCTCAGTTTTACCATCTCTAACATGGGGGCAATAGCTCCAACTTTGCAGGCTTATGGTAAGGCTTAGATTTGATAACATGTACAAAGTGTTTTTTAAAGTTCTCTTTTACTATGAGATGAAGCATGGAAGAGGAGAAAAAAGTCAGCCTTGGAGATAGGAAGACCGAAGTTCAACTATTTCTATTTTCTATTTCTAACACTTCCTGGGCAAGTGACTTAATGTCCAGCCCTCTTGCCCAGCTCTTTGAAACTAAATCTTACAGAAGGGTTTCCAATTTTCATGGGTAGAGGGAACTTCTTCATTGGGAAATGCCTCCATGAAATCACAAATCTGAACATACCTGCTTGAGTCTGTGTTCAAGTCACTGTTATCCTACACTGTTGTTGCTGTGGTTGTGGTTTAGTCATGTCTGACTTCTTGATTCCATTTGGGTTTTCTTGGCAAAGATACTGGAGTGGGTTAGCATTTCCTTCTCCAGTTCATTTTACAGCTGAGGAAACTGAGGCAAACAGGGTTAAGTGACTTGCCCAGGGTCACACAGCTAGTAAGTGTCTGAGTCCAAATTTGAACATTCTTCCTAACTCTAGGCTCATCACTTCATCCACTGAACCACCTAACTGCCTCATTTATCCCGCTTTAATGGTTATTTGTTATCTATGGGATTACATAGACACAGTTCATCCAGGAAAAGATAGGTTGTATAGTTGATAGAATACTAGATTTGAAGTCAGGAAGTCCTGAGGTTCAAATCCTGCTTCAGACAATTATTAACTGGAGGACCCTCAGCAAGTCATTCAATCTCTTCAGACTCAGTTTCCTCATTTGTAAAGTGGGGATGATAATACTAGCACTTACCTCCCAGAATTGCTATCAGGATCAAATGAGATAATACAGTTTAGGAGCTTTGCAAATGTTAAAGGGCTATATAAATGCTAGCTATTATTGTTATTATCTCATAAGGATAAGTATGCATGGATGGCAATATGTATCACTGGAAGGAATACCCACATTGAGGGGCTCAAAGAGCTACTGGAATAAAAAAGTGCTGGAATTCTAAGAGAGGCAGGCAAGGTAGAGGAGATATCACTATTCTTAACATGAGTAACTGCAGTTATCTCTTGGGTCTGCTAGCAGGCATCATACCTTACAATCAAGGGAGGGTGGGCTTAATTGTCTAGAAACTTGGCTTTGTTAAAATCCATCATTACTTCCAGGCAGTCATGTATTTTAGGCACTGTCTTATGCTTATACTCAGCAATGCAGGAGCATCCGAGCTGGAGATGGAGAAATAGTGATTCATAGTATATCGAGCAAGCGATAATGGAATTCAAGAGGTGGAAATTGCTAGTTGAGAAATAAAATGAATGTCCTGCCTATGAAATGTCTGCATGCTTAGCAAGGAAGCACTCCAAACTGCTCCGGGCTCACTCGACTAAGAATGATAAGTTTTTTAACTAGACTATAAGCTCCTTTAGGGCAAGGACTAGGTCAAAATAGCCTCTGCTATGTCCAGCACTTAGAAGTGGGCTTTGAAACCAATTCAACAGGAATTTATTTGGTAACCATACTGTGTAAGGAAAGAGTTGGGAATGTGCCTTATTATTCTCTTTATTCCTTTTGGTGACTCTCAATAATAACCCCTCAGTAAATTTGCTTGATGTTGCACTGTATTAGTAATGACCTCTACCTTTTTGCCAGTGATGGGTGAGTGTGGATAAACTGACTCACTCTTCTGTCTGTTGGAGTCTCCGTTCAGTCACTGTCAAAACTATTCAATGCATACTATGTGTCAGACTTTGTGCTAATTTCTGGGCATGAAAAGGAAAGTAAAAAGATCCCTTTCCTTAAGAGCTTCACATTCTAATAGAGGAGCCAAAATGTAAATAATTAAACAAGTGTGAGATAAACACAAAGTGCAGGTAAAAATAACTTCAGAGGACTCGGAGAGAGGGTCTGAAAAATCCTCCTGCAACTCATAGGAGGAGAGACCTTTCCAGGTGTGAGAGGCAGTCAAAGGCTTGGGAATTGGAGGTGAAATGTATAAGAAATAGCAACTAAGGCAATAGAGCTAGATCACAGAGTAGAGGGGAGTCAAGTAAAAGGCTGGAAACTTAGGAAGGGGTCAGGTTATGAAGGGCTAACAGAGGACTTTATTTGAGCCTGGACGAAATAGGAGCCATTGGAGCACAGTGAGCAGAGGAGGGGCCACATGATCAGATCTTTATTTTAAGAAAACCACTTTTATAGTTGTGTGGAGGATGGATCAGGGTGGAGAGGAACTCTCACGAGGCAGGGTGACCAATCAGAAGGTCATTGCCACAGTCCAGGAGAGTTTACTGAGGATCTAAATGAGGACCTGGTTGTGGCTGCCAAGTCCACAAACTAGGTACTCGGGACACAAAAAAGGATAAAAATGTCCCTATCTTAAGATGTTCACATTCTAATGGGGAAGACATGCCAAAAACTACATATGTAAAGTTATTCGGAGAGAGAGAGAGAAAGAGAGAGAGAGAGAGAGAGAGAGAGAGAGAGAGAGAGAGAGAGAGAGAGGGAGGGAGAGAGAGTGTACTGGGTAAACTGAATATAATTGCCAGAGGGAAGGTACTAACATGAATGAGCACTTGGAAGGACTTCTTAATGAAGGAAGAATTTTAGATGAGACTTGAAGAAAGCTGGGGAAGTCACAAAGCACAGATGAGGAGGGAGTGAATTCCACAGAAAAGACATGGAGTTAGGAGATGGAGAGTCTTGTGCAAGAAACAGCAATCAGACTTCTGTCACTTTATCAAGGATGATGTGGAAAGGAGTAAGGTGGAAGAAGACTGGAAAGGTAGGGAAATGTCAGGTTTTAAAGGGCTTTAAAAGGCAAACAGAGGATTTTATATTTGGTCCTGAAAGTACTAGAGAGGTACTGGTGTTTACTGACAATTAAGAGGTCACTGGTGACTTTGGAGACAGTGGTTTCAGTTGAAAGACAATATTGGAAGCCAGACAGCAGAAAGTTAAGGAGTGAGAGGAAAGGAAGTGAAGGCATCAATTATAGATGGCTTTCTCCAAGAATTTGGCCATGAAAGGGAGAGGAGATAGAGGATGATAGCTGTGTGAGTAGAAAGAAAGAGAGTGATTCAAGAGAATATCTCCTAAAGATTTTGTAAAGGTAGAAATAACAAGATTTTGCAACAGATTGGTTGTGTGGGGAGAGGGAGGAGGGGTCAAGGATGACTGAAAGTTATGAACCTAGAAGGATTGCAGGGAAAACATAATGATTTCTGGTTTGCACATGTTGAGTTTGAGTGTCTACAGGATATGCAGTTCAAGATGTTAAAAAGGCAGTTGGTGATAAGGGACTGTAGCTCAGGAGAGAGACTAGGGCTGGGTAAATAGACATGAGCATTATTTGCACAGAAATGATAAATAAACTGAAAGGAGCTGATGAGATCATCAAGTGAGGAAAAGACCTGGGACAGAACCTGAAAAACACCCACAATTACCAGGTATAATATGGCTGAAGTACAAAGGAAAGAGATTGCAAAAGAGCATTCAGACAGATAGGAGAAGCAGGACAAAGCAGTGTCACGAAAACTGAGAGACAGAGAGAGAGACAGGGAGGAAGAGAGAGACAGACAGAGACACAGAAAGAAAAAGAGAGAGACAGAGAAAGAGATGGGAAGAAAGAGAGACAGATAGAGAGCGACACAGGGAGAGAGAGAGACAGAAACAGAGAGAGACACGGGGAGAAAAAGAGATAGAGATAGATAACCTGGGAAAGAACTTAAGACCAGGAAATGGAAACTACGATGAAAATGAAGAAAATGAAGGGTTAGGGGGTCACAAGGCATAGGAAAACACGTAATTGTAAAATATTGTGATAAGATAAAGGAATTTTGTAGTTCATGAAAATGGAAGATCAAGTGCATGGCTATCTCTATGTTTAGATGAGATGGAATGGAAGAGGAGGTCATGGGAAGTGAGTAAGTTAAAAAACTGGAAATATTTGAAAGAACATCAATATATCTTTTTTCAGGCATTTATCACACACATCCCTTATGTTGGACACTTGCTAAGTGTTTTACAAATATTACTGCATTTGATCATCATAACAACCCTGAAGGGATGTACTGTTACTATCTCCATTTTAGAGTTGACAAAACTGAGGCAAACAGAGGCTAAGTGACTTGCTCAGAGTCCCATTGCTAGTAAGTGTCAGATGACAAATTTGAATTCAAATCTTCCTGAGTCCAGATCAAGTGCTCTACCACTGAGACATCTATTTGTCTAGCTGAGGGTAGTTGGTGTTTTTTGTCCAATGACAACACAAGCATGACTTGTGCATGAGTTGGATTTGAGTGAGGCAGAGCTGCACAAAGTCATGAGCCTTGCTCTCTCAGATGAGGGCAGTAGTTTTGCTGGAAAGAAAGATTGTGAGTCAGACAGTAAGCTCACTGAAAAAAGGAGAGTGTGTTGGAGTTTGATAGATAATGACCACCACGATCTGGATTGATTGCCTCTTCTGCCTACTGGAATTCCTGCTTTGAATGACTGACAGATGGTAAGAAACTCTGTGTGATCTGGATAATCTCCTTTCTAGGAAGTAGGCTGACATCTCCAACTATTTTGGCACAGTTGACCATAGTTACATCATTGGCTTTCTACCAACTAATTTCCTTAAATCTTATTTTGCTTCTATGTTCTCTACTAAGGAGAATAATCTTCAGACTAAATAGAATAAAATAAAAATGGTTAATAAGGAACTGAAACCCAAGGTCACAGAAGAGATTGTGAGAGTCTTCCTAGCTGTCCTCAATGAGCACAATTCACTGTGAGGAAATAACTACATTCCAGGGCTGGGGTAGAGGTGAGGGGCAGGGAACTGAGAGTGAACTTCACAAAGTCATGGTGAATGGGAAAGGTGCTACAGGAATGGAAATAGGAAGCTGTGTTGTCCTGATTTTTACAAAGGGAGAGAATTTGAACGCTCCAAACACTGGGACAATTAGCTTAACTTCTATTCCTAGTAAAATTCTTTAACACGTGTGACCCTGCTTCCTGGATCAATTGTTTTGTGATGATCTACTTGGACAATCCTTGGATGAGAACATCTATGTTCTCTGTGATGTGCCAACCATCTTGTTACTTATTAGATTGGGTAAGTGGTTGTTTAATTGCAGCAAGAATTGAGATGAAAGTTCCCATTTTTGCTGAATGTTTTTTGCCAAATCCAATTAATGCCATTTTAGCCATTTGGCCAGAGCAATTAAATAAACTGTGGAGACCATGAATCCCAAGATCCCTGGTTAGGCTCTGGGCACCCCACCTTCCACCTTTAAGAGAGTTGGCACAAGGTACTGCTACACAAGACAAATTTCTCTTCTATATGACTATCACTCTGCTATAATAACTGGTTTATCCATGGCGTTCTCTATCAGTTTAGTAATGTTGTCAAAGCTTGCCCTTGATAAATCTGTGCTGTTTCTTAGTAATTTCCACTGCTTTAATAATGAGGGTTAAAAGACCCCTGGGCCTGGTAGTCTTAAGACCAGAAATTCAGTCTCCCCTCAGGGGAGTCTATAAGCTTATAGAACATACTTGTGGAAAAATACTGACAATTATATTTTTCAAAGGTTGATATAGCTGTGTCCTCCAAATAATATTTTGTCTACCACCAACTTGCTTTTCTCCCTGATAATGAACCTCCCATATAATATTTTACCCTGATCCTTGATAGGCAATTCAGCCAGTTTCAGGGAGGTCATCCAAAATCAGTGTTAAGAGCCCCACTCTCCCCTCCAGCTGAAGTCCATCCTCCATTCCAGTGAGAGCATACCTTCCTATTGGAACACCCCCTCCTTCCTGCTTAATGGACCTGTATTTCTGTGCTCTCCAATGCAATGTTGTCTGTACATGAGTCATATTCTGTGTTAGTGTGTATGCCTGAGTTTTATGTCAGGTCCCTTATCCCTCTCTTTCTCCTTCTTCCTTTTCCCCATTGCTTAAAATGAAGCTTTGCATTGAACTGCTTCTCATTGTTTTACATGTTCAGCACCTAAACTCATTAAGGAATTGTTTTCCCTAGTGCCTGTGGCTGATTCACAGGGCTTTCCTTGAATATAAAGTGACTGTCTGATCAAGAATTTAACTTACCGATAGCTGCACCTTACATTGGTGTAGTAGGGCACTGTGAGCCCAGTTAAACAATGGTTCATAGGGGAACCCTATGACTTCCCAGGAGACTCCCTTATGCCAGAGGACTGTCACAAAACAGTCGGCACAGGAAGTAGGGTAACATGTGTCAAAGAATTTTACCAGGAATCCAAGTCAAGCTAACTGAACAAGAGTCTGGAGCATTCAAACTCTCTTCCTTCGTAAAAGCAAGACAGAGACCCAAGGACAGGGACATATGACCAAGTTTTCAAGGACTTGTTCAACCACCCACACATTACTGTGTTAGCTTATGCAGACCCAAATAAGCCATTTGTCCTGTATTCAGATACCAGCTTGGAGAGCTTGAGAGCAGTTCTGTCCTAAGAAAGTGATGGTCACCAGAACCAGCTGCATTTTCCAGCGGAGGAAGGAGCAACAGGGAGACTTGTTATCCCATTCATCACCTAGAATTCCTGGCTTCGAACTAGGCTGTCATTGAGAAATTAGAAGATTATGTGTGGGGAGTGATGTTGTAAGGGTGAACTGACAATTGCTAATGTGGAAATATGTTTTTCATTACCTTATAGGTATTATAGGTATTGTGTTTCTCACATTTTCGGAGGGTGGGGGAGAAAATAGAGGGAGGGAGAAAATTTGGAACTGAAAATAAAATATTTTTTTAAAAAGTGAACTTATGATGATGACACATGGATTTGTATTCTGATCGGTGCCAAGTTAGATGCCACAGATAGGTGGCATGACTAACCAACTATGAATCCAGCATACATTACTAGCCAATATGGATGCCTATCTAGACTATGTGACCTTGTAACTATGGTTACACCTAAAGGATTGAAGTCAATATGTAACATCCAAGACCTAAATTGCAAACTAATAGCAGTATAGCCAGAAGTTTAAGGTTCCACCAGACAATATACCAGCAACGTACATGAATCTTGCTTCATTAAACCAACTTTCTTTGCCTCAGTTGTTTTTGAATGACCTACAAAGATAGTAGATGACTGATGAAGGGCTATAGGAAGTGATACAAACCAACAAGTAAGGTGGTCATGGAACAGGACTCAAGTCCCAGTCCCTTGAAGGTATTTCACTGTTGAAACAATAGCAGTTAAAGTTGTACAGCAGAGAAGTATACTGAACTTTCCAGGAAGCAGCTGGTACTATTTAGTCCAAGGGTGGGAATGCTGTGTTCTGGAGGCCACCTGTGGCCTTCTAGGTCCTTGGATGTGGCCTTTTGACCGAGTCCAAGTTTTATAAAACAAATCCTTTTATTAAGGGGATTTGATCTGTGAAATTTGGATTCAGTCAAAGGGGTTGCACTTGAGAACCTAGAGGGCTACATGTGGCCTCTGGCAGCAGGTTCCCCTGAGCCTATATCTCTCTGTGGCCATGAAAACTTTTCATAACATCTTTTGACATATGAGTTTAGGAGGAAATTAAAAAACTAAAACCTTAAACCTTAGAGCTAGTAAGAACAAATCCTACTGGTCTAAGATGGCTACAGATATCACAAATAAATGTAAACAAGGCTTATGCATGTGGCATATTTGGAGAACATAACCACAAACATTTGGAACCAGTCTACACTGACTTCCTATCCCTGGTTGGAGAAAGCAAAAACATAAATCCTATATTCATAGTAACTGACAGTTTCTCAAGTAATTCAAAGGAATATCCAACCAAGAACCAGAAAGCTTCCATGGTTATGTTCTTTGGGGCAGTAGTATCTCTTGGTAGATGGACTTCTTGCCTAGATTCACTTGGAACAAAGCAGAGACTAAAAATATACTGTTCAAGGAAATATTAGCTTTGGCTGGCCTAAAAAACTTTAAACATTAACCTGTCACCTTTAAATAGACTCATAGCCTGAACATTCCAAAATGCCCACTGATGAATACATTAGAGATACCGAGACCAGAACAAAAATCTTTGTGGAGATAATATATAGTTTTCCTGGTAAATGTGTACAATTCCACCAGGAATTATACCACCTGTAGGTGTTTGGATGTGAGCCATGCTACTTACTGAGCAGTGTTTTAGAATATATGAGGATAAGGAGATAGCACATACAGCCAGTGTATCTCTTGGCTGGCAGAGAAGTGGAAGAAAGTTTAACAAGTAGCCACAATTTCAATCTAGAAAAAGATTAAAGGGGGGAACCCACTGTATGATGCCTGAGTTCATTCTCCTTCAACAAGATAGTAGTTTTGCTAAGAAATCTCGATGTTCTTGGGTCTCATAAATTAGCTGTTTAATGAAAAGTCTCTCATGTGCCTAATTATGGAGAGATAGTGGTAACTTTCCTATTTACAAAAGAAGCCCTGTATGGTAGGTCCCCAAAAACACAATTCACCACAACTGCCTATTTTAGTTGATTGAACTGCTCGATGAGCAAGTGGAGATCAATGGTCATTTACCTAAGCAGGCCGTAAGCAAGAGGCTGCCTGTCAGTCATACAGAGACTGTCTGGCTCAGGTTTGGGGAATCTGTGACTCTCTAGGTCCTCAAGCAGAGCCCTTTCACTGAATTCAAATTTCAAGGAACATATTTTGATTCAAAGGGCACTTGAGGACCTAGAGGGTCCTATGTGTCCTTGAGGCTGCAATTTCCCCACCCCTGCCTGAGTCTGACCTCAGACAATGGCTCAGAAACAGACATTTCAAATGAAGAAAATTCTCTGTAGTCTACCCCAATAACCAGTCTAAATAACACAAAAGGACTGAACCTATAAGCTACACCTTTCCATGACTAATTGTTCAACCCAAGATTACTACTACGATACAGACACATGCCTCAGACCACAGTAATGCTGTTAGCCAATGTGGACCTTCTACCATGTCAGGCTTCAGCAGAAAAACCACTAATTCTGATGACATTTATGATAAACCTATGCCATTAACTAGCAGAGCTATGGGAACAGATAGGTTAGTAGGTCATAGCAGAGTTAGGACTTTTCGATCATATCTTTGATCCAGTGATGCTAACCTCTTTGTCATTCCTCCAAAACACTCCATTTCTCATGTCCAGGCACTTTCACTTGCTGTCCCCTACACCTGGAATGTTCTCTCTCCTCATCTCCAAGTCCTGGCCTCCCTAACTTCCTTCAAATCACAGCTATACATCACCTTCTATCACCTAAAATATTACCTTTTATAAGAAGGTTTTTCCATTCTCTCTTAATTCTAGTGCTTTCCCTCTGTTGATTATTTCTTATTTAGCCTGTATACAGTTGTTTTTACATAACTGTTTGCTATGCCTCCCCTGTTTGATGGTGGATTCCTCAAGGGCTTGTATCCTCAGTGCCAGGTACACAATAAGTGCTTAATAAATGCTCATTGAGTAATTGACTGACCAGTAGCCAGAATAACTGTCTCGTGTGAAACTGATGACATAGTTATGTACATTATCAGACAATAATGCTAATGTTTATTTATGTAATGTGTGCCTTGTCTGAAACTGCATTGTGTTCATTGATACACATGCTAACTACTTCAAGTTTCAGTTTGGTTGTATGTTATTATTATTTTCTTGTATGTATGTATTCTAGCTCTATTAGCCCGTTAACTATGTTTAGCTTCACTGTTAGTTATTCCCACCTAGTCTTGCTGCTTTACATCCCTTGCTATTTGGCAATCCTGCTGACCTTCCCATTGATTTAATTTTGCTTGTTATTCTGCATATTAGCTTGTGTCATATGGATATACATATATTTTCTTGACATATGCATGGATTATGTACTGTGTGTAATTTAGACCTGTATGCACTGAAGCAGGCTGTCAAGTGATTCTTTGCACGTGCAAAGTTTCTTTCACATCATGTTGATGTACATTTGCTGAGAATGGAAACTTGAGATGATTACTTGGGATATTAAGTTCATCTTTTTTATTCTTTTAAGGGTTAATGTATATTTTGGATGTTGTGCTACATAATTTTAGATGCAACGTTTGCAGCAGCTGAGACTGCAAAATTCCAAAAACCAGGGAGGAATGTGGCAGTGCCTCTAGCCAACCCTTTTTTCTACAGGTAGAAGAAAAGGTATTCAGAGACTAGCTAGGGATCTTGGGATATATAGTCTTCCCAGACTGGGAAGAGACTGGACTATTGCATATTTGAGCTGCAAAGGAATTTTCCACTGCTGTAGGTGCTTTTGAATTGCTCTGCCACAGACTGATGGACAGTGGGATGATGCACAGATGGGGCCTATAACAGAACTTGGAGTGCTGCAGCACCAGAAACAATGGGGGATGCTTTGACACAGAGTGTTGAGTAGCTGTAGCCTTCTGTGTCTCACAACTCTGTTCCGTGAAATAATCCAGCTGGGAGGAGATGAAGCTGTTATTCCCTGAGAATACAAGCAGCTGGTGAATTGAAAGGATAGATGTTCTATATCTGGAGTTTTCCATTCTTTTTCAACTGTTTATTTGATATTTTCAATAGTTTTATAATGCCAGATTTCTCTACATAAATAAAAGATCAATCTTAATTGCTTTTCAATTACATGAATCTTTAAATGCACATAGAGAGTTGTACATGGGGGATGACAGTGGCTAACTTGAATACACAAAACTAAAAATAGGTCAAGAGATTCCATCCCATCCTAGTGATCATTCATTGATTCTGAGCTGAGAGCTTGACACACTATGTCTGTGAGAGGATCTTAAGGCTATGCTTTTATTTATAACCTGTATACTTTTGAGATCCCTTAGAAAACGATCCATATGGAAATGAGGGTCATTGCCCCTATCCTAAAACTACCACTCCCATTGCTCATTGTAGGCAGTTTGATTTAAATGCTGGCACTTTAAGTGAAACTTCCTATCACCCCAAAGGAGAAGTACAAAGAGGGTCATGACCAAAGTTAAAATTATGCACTGAGATGACCCAATGAGAGAAGACAGGTGTGGTCTGAGAGGGTAAACTTTGCTCCTTTTCTGTTGGAAGTGGAAAAATGCCTCCTCATTCAAACTCTGCTCTCCACAGCGATATCTGGGGGTCATCAATGATTTGAGTTGGCATAACTCATGAGTTATAAAGGTGGGTTTAGGATGGGAAATAAAATTTCCAAAAACTAGAGCTACCTCAAAATGAAATGGACTGCTTTGGAGCTTAGTAAATTCCTCATCTCCAGGGAGGGGAGTTCAAGCTAAGACTTGATGATGATTTTGTTGATGGTGGAGAGAGTTCCTGATTCAAGCATGGGTTAAAATTTAAAATAGATAACTTTGAAGTGTCTTCCAAAACAGAAAGCCCAGGAGTCAGTGAAACTGAAAAGTATGGGTAGCACTAGTATTGGTGTTGCATTTTTTCAGGATTTGAGGCAGGGTGCTATAGTGAGAGTACCAAACTGGCAGTCAGCAGAGACATGCATTCACATCCCACAGCTCCTGCTTACGAACTGTGGTGCCTCTGTCAAGTCAAATGCTCTCAGGGCTTCATTTTCTTTATCTGTCAAAAAAGGGGGTTGGACCAAGTGACTTCTGCAGTCCTATAGTTTCTCTGACCCCTAGTTATATCTTTTAGAAGCACCAAAAGTTTTAGGTCATGGAAACAGTAGCTCAAATGTTAGTTTGAGTAAGAGGGAAAACATTTTTCTTATAGGAGTAGGAGGCAGAGAATTCTCATTTCTCTATATTAAAGCATCTTTGATACTATAAAACTGTAATTATAGGTTCCTAAATGTCACTCCCTCATAGGCACGTAAGGCATGAGTCATTAAAAGGGCATATGAAGGAAGATGCTATTTGGATCCAGAAAAAGAACTGATATGTAGAGGTTGTGTATAGAATGATTATGTGTGTGTGTGTATATATATATATATTTAATATGTGTGTGTGCATATACATACACACATATTTGTGTCTAATGGCAGTCATATCTAGGATGGAGGGGAGGGAAAAAAGAAATTTACATGATAACTTTATTATATAATTTAAAAGAAATAGCAAGTTGTACACAATACATTTTCAGTTTCATGTGCAATTATCCTTTTTATTTATAGTATGTTATAAATATTCTTGTTTTGTTCCATAAATTAAAATAAAATTAATAATTTTTTAAAGAAAATAATTTTAAGAGTAAAACAATAAAATTTACTTTTAAAAAATGATCCAAAAAAGGATCATTTGCAAGAGTATGTGGATCTGCGAACCTGAGATTGAGAAGGTGTGAACACTCAGGCTGCAGCTTAGTGGGATGCTCAAAAGGGGACACAAATTTTGAAAGAAGAAGAATCTGTTCCTGGCAATAGAAAGGAGTTGAGTTTTACAGTAAGAGAAAGTAGCTTTTCTGGATATTACTAAGACCACATGGTAAGGGAACAGGGCTAGATATTAGCTTAAAACAATGCATGACTGAGAAACAGCATCATAAAATGCCCAAGGATCTGGCTTCAGAGGCAAGAAGACTGGGTTCAAGTTCTGCCTCCGATGTATACAGACCATGCAAGTCACTTAAGTTCTCAGTATCTCAGGAAGCTTTCTGAAGCTACAGACTGAAGAGCAAATGCTGAGTGACATTGGTAGAAAAAAACTCCTCATCCAGAGTTCCCTGATAAAATCACAGGGCTAAGATGGATAGATAGACAGAGAGACAAACAGACCCACAGAGAGATAGTTAGAGACATGGATACATATAGATAAATGATAAATGGAAGAAAAACGGATGTATAGATACACAGATCACTGAAAAAAACTAGAAAAAAGATATATATATATATATACATCAAAATATATATATGTATCAAATATGTATACATATATATCAAAAGATATATATATCACATACAGTGTTAGATGAAAGACAGATACATACATATAGAGATACATATATAAAAGTAGATACATGGATACATGAAAATGATAGATACATATATAGATAGATACATAGAGATAGATGATGGATGGATACAAAGTTAGATAAATACATATAGAGATACGTAGGAGATAGATACATTGATGCATACATACATAGAGATAGATACATACATAGAGAAAGATACATACATAGAGAAAGATACATAGAGATGATGGATAGATAGATATACATACATACAGATAGATAGATAGATAGATAGATAGATAGATAGATAGATAGATAGATAGATATGGTAGATACATAGGGAGTTAAATAGGTACACCAAGATAGATAAATAGACGTACATACATAGATGATAGATGGATAGATAGATTCATAGACAATTATATAGTTACACAGAGACAGATATATAGATACAGAACAATGGATAGATACATTCATATATACATTCATACATATAGATGATGGATAGATAGAAAAATAGATTAATAGATACATAGAGATTAATATATACATACATAGAGATAAAGGAGATAGAGAGAAATTGGTTGGTAGATAGATAGATAGATAGATAGATAGATAGATAGATAGATAGATAGATAGATGGATGGATAGATAGGTAGATGGATAGATAGTTGGATGCATGAATGGATAGACAGAGGACAGATAAGAGAAAGAAATGAACAATTGACTTAAGTGAACTTCATTTCCTGGTAGAGTCCCTGCTGAGAGGGTTAAGTTAAGGTCACAAAATCATAAACTTAACTTTAGAAAGAACATACTGCCCAAACTCCAAATTTTGTGGATGAGTAAACTGAAATACAGGGAATTAAAAAGACTAGTCCCAGTCACACACCATGCTATGACATCAAAATCAAGATTTAAGCCCTCTAACACTAAATGTTGAGTTCTTTCCTCTGTGCCACTCTGCCTCCTAGATTCCCCTTTAAAATGGTGTCAGCCAGGGTGAACTGTGAGGAGAGGTGTACCTAGGATCAGTCATTCTCTGTAAATTCATTGATTAGCTCTTCTCCTATAACACTGGGCTAGCATATCTGCAGATCCCATCAGCTTTCTTGACTGATGGAATTTCCCCATACAGAAAAGATGAGAAGTCTGCTTTTGAGAGTGTCATGATGCTGTGAAAGGGAAATGCCTTAGAGAGATCAGGAAACATGCTTAGACATTCTCCAACGGGCTCTAGTTGGCTAGCCATGTAGTATGGAGGAGTCTTTTTCATTTGGCTGCACAGCTAGAGCTAGAAGGCCTGAGTCATCTTTAGAAACTCACAAAGTTGGAGATTCTACCTCATTTTACTTAGAACAAAAACCCTCCAACACATAGGCGAAGGACTGAGGCCCGTTTTTTTCACCAAAGTTTCTCTCCTCACAGCATTGTGTCTAACTATATACCTTGAGTGAAGGAGTCACCAAATAAATTAAAGAGAGGTGACCAAAGATCAAGAAAATGAATCCTAGGAATCCAGGAGTTGGAATCCATGCTGGGTTTTGCAGCAAACCCAGCACTGAGCCCTAAAGAACAGGGATCAGTCTTCTGGTATGACCTTCTGGACTCAAGCCAGTGGAAACTGAAATGGGGACTCCATCTGGAAAACATACAGCATCTGGACATGAACTTGATGGGACTAATGCTATGTAAAAACTGGGCTAAGGTTTCCCCAGAAACCAAAATGGCCTGGGGAGACGTAATCCCAAAGTATTGAGAGAAATGTTTGTACTTTGTTCTTGCCCCATCTTCTTCTGTAAAAATCTACCTTACGTTGGGCGGTTAAATGGAACTGGGGAGCTAGTCTCTGACCCTTGACAGTAGAAGGAACATAGCTGGTGCGGGTTTGGGCCAGTGACAGCAGTGAAAAGATACAACCCTGACAACAGAAGAGAAAAAGACACCTCCAACCTCCTCAAGGTATCCTCAGACCCTAAGGGGGTGTAGCCTGCCTGGCTCTGAGAATGTGAACCAGGACATACTTACTACATTTATATTTTATTTTCTTCAATTCAATTCAATGAACATTTATTAAGTTCTTATCTACTGTGTTAGATGCGAAAAATACAAGAATAGAGAAGAGACAAGCCTGGTTATCTCTTCTACATCTCGACTTTCCCCATCATGGTTTCAATATATCTCAGGCTGGTATAAGAAATTAAATGTGAATTTTGGGGAAGTTTTGTGGAATCCACCAACAACATGCAAAGGGGCCAGTGGATACCATGGAAAAAGTTTATTAATTCAGAAGTGCATAAAGCGTATGTATAGGAGTTTGGGCAGCATGTTCTTTCTAAAGTTAAGTTTATGATTTTGTGACCTTAACTTAACCCTCTCAGCAGGGACTCTACCAGGCAATGAAGTTCACTTAAGTCAATTGTTCATTTCTTTCTCTTATCTGTCCTCTGCCTATCCATTCATGCATCCAACTATCCATCCATCCATCTATCTATCTATCTATCTATCTATCTATCTATCTATCTATCTATCTATCTATCTATAATATCAACCTAAAATTTACAATAAGGTTCTGTAAACACTCTGTAAAAGAAAAAGAAACAATTTAAACTTTTTCTCTGGTATGAAGGGAAGGCCAAAAATTTTACACAGATCTTTCCAGACCTCAGGGACTCCACACCCCTGGCCCCCACAATGTGGAAAGGAAAACCATACTGTTTTCAAAGACCTTACAAGCTAGTGAATTGTTGTACTTTCCATCCTTCCCCCTATGCTTATTTCCATTGAATTAAGAGAACAGTTCCATAGCTAGATCTAAAGAACCAGGAAGCTCAAAGTAATCCTATAGCAATCCCCCAAACAGATCTGAGGTTTGGGACTTTTTGAGAGGTGAAGCGTAATATTACAGAGGGCTAGAGAATTGCTGCCTGCTTGGCTGGAGTTTTCCCTCAAAATTGGAGACTTACATTTGAAGTGATAATAGTAGTAATTGTTCTCTGTCAGATTGGAAGAGGTCTACTGTAGAGTAGTAGCCCAGAGATCTGGACTTGGTCCTGTGCTGTTTACCACTTTTATCAGTGCCTATAATAAAGCCTTAGATGGCATTCTCATCAAATCTGTAAATGCGTAAAGGCAAAAACAGAAGTTGGAAGTTGTAAAAGCTTTGATACAGTGAAAGCCTTCCCAACAATTAGAGCTGTCCAAAAGTAGAATGAGATGTCTTGAGTGACAGTACTTTTCCTCTTTTGGGAAGTCTTTCAGCAGAGACTAGATGAATACTATTCTGGTTGATCATAGTGGGGATTCCTTCTAGTTGTGGGATTAATTGATCACTGAAATTCATTCTAACTTTTAAATGTTATGATTCCAAGGCAAAGTCAAGACGGCAGAGTAGCAGGAAACAGTACAGTGACCTCAAAAAAAAAACCCAAAACAACCCTCTAAACAGATCTAGAAAAATATACTAGACCAACCCTGATTTAGAAAACCTTGAAAAGTCACAGTGAGTCATTTTTCAAACCTAGGTAGATATAAGGAGGAGGGCATACAGTAAGGTCTTCAGACACTAGGGACAGAGTCTGACTTGGAGCACTCTAGCATCTTTGAAGAGGCTGTGAACTGGCACAAGAAGAGATTCCAGATCTAAAACAGGGCTCCATGCCAAGGCACTGTGACAAGGACAAGGGCTAACTTGCAGTGTTGTTAACCTAACATAACTTAAAGATGTCCTGGGCAGCATAATGAGTTTATCCCAGCCTTCAGAGGAACAACCAGGGCAGGAATCCTAGAACAAAGGTGAGTCTATAATTGTTTTCAGAGCTTTCCAGCTGGCTGATAGGGGTAGAGTCCAACAACAGTCTATTCTTGCTCAGATCCAACCTCAGGTCAGGAACTTGCAGAGCTCATACGAGGGAGGCAGCAAACAGACTTTGTCCTGGATCAGACCATTTTGGGAACACTGAAATATGGTAGGTCCCCAGACTGTCCATGAGAATCTGTAATAACACAACACTCAATACTCTCAAGAAAACAGCAACAGAACTAGCCCAGATCTACCATCCAGGAGTCCCGGCAAATCCCAGTCCTAACATTGAGTCTGAAATCTAGGAATAGGCTGGAAAAACAAACAAACAAAAAAAGAACCCTACCATAAATGAGCTGTATGGTGACAAGGATATTCAAGACTCAAATCCAACAGAGATAAAACAAAAGTTAACAAAATAACTTTTCAAATGTTTGTTTGAAAAAGGAAAGGAATCTATACGTACAAAAATGTAGCAGCTCTTTTCTGGGGACAAAGAATTAGAAATTGAGGGGATGCCCAGCAAGTGGGGAATATCTGGATAGGTTGTAGCATGCGATTATGATGGAATACTATTATGCTATAAGAAATGATAAGCCAAATGCTCTCAGAAAAACCTGGAAAAACTTGCATGCACTCATGCAAAGTGAAATGTATTATGAAAACCAAAACTCTCCTCTTCTCAAAGTATGTGTCCCAACTAGGTAGCCAACTCTTGACCTATCAGATGAAGTTTAAAACTCCTCACTTTAGCACTCAAACCATCCCATAATATGGACTCACCAACCTCAGCTCCCATACAGCATTAAATTTGGTGCCAGAAGACCTCGATTCTAATCCAAATTCTTTAATTTACTTCTTATGTGATATGTACAAAGTAACAGCAATTCAGGAAGATGATCAACTGTGAATGACTGAGCTAATTTCAGCAATACAATAATCCAAGACAACTCTGAAGGACTTATGATGAAAAATGCCATCCATCTCCAGAGAAAGAATTGATAGTGTCAATTGATTTGATGGTATCAAAGAACTGATGAAGCGTACTTTTAAACTTTATTTTTTTTGAGTTTTTTTCTTTTCTTGGTCTATGTTTTCTCTTACAACATGAGTATTAGGGATATGTTTTGCATGACTACACATGTATAATCTATATCGAATTGCTTGTCTTCTCAATTGGGTGGGGGGGAAGGATGAAAGAAGAGAATTTGGAACTCAAAGCTTTAAAAAAAAGAATGTTAAAATTGTTTTACATATAGCTGGCAAAAAATAAAATACTACACAGATTTCTAAAACAAATAAAACAGAAAATGTGTAACTTACAGACACTGGGTGGGAGAGGGGGACATTGGCCACCCTTATTTTGGCTCTCTCCTTTAATGGATGACTTAATAGACTTCTTCTTAAATTAAAAATAAAATAAAATGTTTGTTTGAGGAAAAATATTAGAAAAGAAAGGAGAACAATGGAAGAAAGAATTGGAAAGAGAATTAACAGCCAGCTTGGCACAAGAAGCACAAAATCTTGCCCAAGCAACAAATTCCCTAAAAATTAGAATGGACCTGAACAAAGCCAATGACACCATGAGATGACAATAAATATTAAAACAAAGTCAAAAGACTGAAAAAATGGAAGAAAATACAAGATATTTACAAACATAAACAACCTACTTGGAAAACAGATTGAAGAGGAAAAAAATTTTAAGAATCATTGATCTATCAGAACATTGTAAATAAAAAACAAAAAAGAGCCTAGCCATCATATTTCAAAAAATCTTAAAAGAGAGCAAAATGGAAATAGAAAGAATCCACTGGAACACCTCCTGAAGAGACCTCCAAACAATATCTCCCAGAAACATCATAGGCAAAATCTAGAACTTCTAGGCTAAACAAATTCTGTGATTCTATGGTTTTGTGATGGTATTTAAAATTATTTTTATTTATAAATTTTATTTATAAATTAAAATATTAATTTTCCCCAGAACTAAAAGACTGATATACATAATGAAAACAATACCTTAAAGTAAAATGATACTAAAGACATCAGAATTCAGATTATTGAAATGATCAAGCTTGATTTCAAGAGATCAATTATTAAATTTTCTCTTTTCAAGACTTGAGTGATAGACCACAGATTTGAAATGTAGCAAGAATTGTCAGAGATGGCTGATGTATGCTTGTTATAAGGGAGGGTTCCCTGGTTGGGACTAGATGCAATTTGTTGGGAAGTGATAGTGATGGTTTTTTTTGAATTAATAATAAAATATTTTTAAAGGTAATACTGCTGAGTGTTGTATCTCCAATGTCCCTTGGGTACTGCCATGTCCTCATATGCCTGTCTGGGAAAACAGGAACCAGAAAATTTGGCTTTACAAGATAGTTTTCCTGTTTCATTGTTGAATAGATGATGACTTCTTGGTCTCCAGAGAGGGTTTAAAAAAACCCACCTCATTTTGGAGTCAAATATTATTTTTATTGAAGAACTCAGAACCACTTTATCAAGTACTTATCTACTGCATCATTACTTAATTTTTAAAAATGCACCTATCACCCTGCCTTTGGGCACATGTATGACATATGATTTTAGAATCATGGCCAGATTTTAAAGGACAGGTAGCAAAAGAGAAACTTGTAGCCTTCTTTGACCAAAAGAGAAATTGACTTAAGATGGAAAAAATGTGTTTTTCAGAAAGGTCTTTGGGAGAGTATAAGGTTGAGTAGAACCTCCTCTCATTTCTCATTTGCATCATAAAGTGACTTCAGCCAACATGTCCCTTTGACCACTGGGTTTTCCTTAATACTTAATGGTGTGGGGAAGAAGATTAGTCAATAAAAGTCAAATTCTTAGCATGCTTAATATGGTCTGCTTAGTGCCAACCCATGTGGAAGCAAGGGTATGCTGGCTTCTGAAAATGTATAACAAAAGGGGCACTTCCCCCCACTTCAAACCTCCTCTAATTTAGAGTACATGCTGACATTCTCTAACTATTTCCAGTTGTTTTATTTTATGGTGAGGAAAAACTTTTTTAATCAGCTGCTGAGCTGGAATGTAACTTAGTGTGCATGCAAAAGGTTCAAACAGATGAAATATCTCCATCTTCCCTAATAGAGCACTGAACATAAGAATTGTTATAAATCTCAGAGAAGAGAGGTAGCAATGACAGAAGCAGCAGCGGCAGAAGACAATAGTGGTGGCCATAGTTGGCAATGGCATGAGTAGTCTACTGAATTCTGCTACCTATCTTAACTCTACAACTCACTACCATGTAGTCGTGAATACATGGTGTTTCTCTTTCTTCTATTTCAGTTATATGTCTTCTTTTCTGATGTAAGGTGAAAGTGTCAAAGATTAAATGTACCAGATTACTATTTGATGAGCTCTGAAAAGTTGGGAGAACCAACAAAAGTGCCTTCAGCAAGTAGATCTAGTAGCTGCAGCAGCCAAACCTGGTAAGAAGCCAGTCCTAAGGAAAAACCAACTTGATCCAGACCAGTCACTGTGAAGCAATACATCAACTGAGAGTCAATGTGTCCTGCAAGCAAGGGATTGACTCAGGTGTCAGCTATGCCACACCCAGAAATGAACCTGGAAGGGAGGGGAATATTTGGCAGTAATCACTTTGAGTCTGAGCCCACTCTACCCAAGGACCAAGGTGATAGAGGAGAGTGTACTCCCAGTTTGGGATGTTCTTTTACTTTGTTATTATTGTACTTCTCTCGGCAAATATCCCTTTGCAAATGCTAATTAATGTTAATTTGGTTATATGAATTTGTTCATAAATTCTAATTAATGTTAATTTGGTTATATGAATTTGTTCATAAATTCTTTTGTTCTCCCTAAATCTGACAAGTAAACTATTCCTATTCCTTGTTTTCCTAGTTTGCTAATAGTATCAGCTGTTATATCTAAATCGTGTACCCATAAGATACAGTAGTAAATATCTATAGTAATCTACTGTTTGATAAACCCAAAGACTCCAACTTCTGGAATAAGAACTCCCTATTTAACAAAAACTGCTGGGAAAACTGGAAAGCAGTATGGTAGAAATCAGGCATACACCAACATCATACAACGTAATCCAAAATAAAGTTAAAACGGGTACAAAGCCAATCAACCAAGATTAGAAGGGAAGCAGAAAACTGGGGAACAATTTTTGCAGCCAGTGTCTCTGATAAAGGTTTCATTTCTAAAATATATAGAGGATTGAATCAAATCTATAAGAATACAAATCATTCCCCAGTGAATAAATGGTCAAAGGATATGAGTAGGTCATTTTCAGATGAAGAAATTAAAGTTATCTATAGTCATATAAAAAAATGCTCTAAATCACTCTTGATTGGAGAAATGCAAATCAAAACAACTCTGAGGTACCACATCACACCTATCAGATTGGCTAACATGATGAAACAGTAAAATAACAACTGCTGGAGAAAATATAGAAAAATTGGAACACTAATGGATTGCTGATAGAGATGTGAACTGATCCCATCATTCTGGAGAGCAATCTGCAACTATGCCCAAAGGGTTATAAAACTGTGCATACCCTTTGACCCAGCAAAACTACTTCTAAGTCTGTATCCCAAAGAGATCATAAAAATTGGAAAAGGACTCACGTATCCAAAAATATTTATATCAGCTCTTTTCGTGGTGTCAAAGAACTGGAAATTGAGTGGTTGCCTATCATTTGGGGAATGACTGAACAAGTTCTGGTATATGGATGTAATGGAATACTATTGTGCTATAAGAAATGATGAGCAGGCATATTTAAGAAAAATCTAGAAAGACTTACATGAGCTGATGCTAAATGAATTGAGCAGAACCAGGAAAATATTGTACACAGTAACAGCAACATTATGTGATGATTAACTTAGATACACTTAGTTCTTCTCAACAATGCAAGGATCTAAAACAACTAAAAAGACTTATGCTGGAAAATGCTATCCACATCCAGAAAAAGAACCATGGAGTTTGCATGCAGATCAAAGCATACTATTTGCTCTCTCTTCTGTTCTTGCTGTGTCTTTTTCCTCATGGCTCCTCCCAATGGCTCCAATTCTAGTTTACAACATGACTAATATGCAAATACATTTGATATGATATGTATAGAGCCTATATCAGAGTGCATGTTGTCTTGGGGTAGGTAAGGGGAGGGAGAGGCAGAAAATTTGGAATTCAAAATCTTATAGAAGTGAATGTTGAAAACTAAAAATTAATTACTATTTTTTGAAAAAGAACAAGAAAATCACTACTATGGCCAGGGTCACCCAATGAGGCCCCATCAGACTGGAATGACTCACAACCTGCTAAACTATGGACTCTTCCAGGCAATGGAAATCTGCCATCCCCACAAAGCCGATGCAGATGAGAAGAGGAAGCACCCCGGGCATGACTACTGTGTTTGTGGTCCATTTCCCTGATAACATGTCAGGATATAGCAAGCAGATGCAGAGATTTTATGTTGGTGAAGACTGCCCAGTGGCTGATGGCTTATTTGAGTTCTGTCAGCTATCCACCAATGGATCTATGGCAGGTGCAGTGAAGCTTAATAAATGTTATTATGAACTGGGATAGGGGCCCATACTAAGAAGTCCAAAGCTTCTGGTTTCTGTCACGTCAATGATGCTATGCTGGCTATCCTGGAATTGTTAAAGTACCACCAGAGGAGACTGTATATTGATTTTGACATTCACAATGGAAATGGTATGGAGATCAGGTCATGACACTCTCCTTTCCTGAGTACAGAGAGTACTTCCCAGAAATGCAGGATTTACCAAACATTGGGGCTTGCAAAGGCAAATACTACACTGTCAACTACCTGCTTGGAGACGGGATTGATGACAAATCTTATGAGACCATCTTTAAGCCATAGATGTCCAAGGTGATGGAATTCTTTCTGATTCAATTATAGACATTCTTTCCTAATAGGTGAATGACAATCCTATAAGATCTGAAAGGTTAGAAGAATCTTTAAAGGTGCCTTCAGCAACTGAACCCAGTAGCTGCGGCAGCTGAACCTGGAGAGAAGCCAGTCTTGAGAAGGCTCTAGCTTGACCTAGCTCAGCAGTCCTTTCAGCCCAGTGTAGGGGTCTTGCAATGTGGTTCTGAATTTCTGTTTGGAGACCCAATTAGATTGTTTCAACTTTACCACTATATGCCATGTTGAGTGTGTGGAATTTTTCAAGAGCTTCAATCTACCCATGCTGATGCTGGGAGGGGATGTCCACACCATCCTCAATGGAGCCAAGGTGCTAGAGCTAGACATATGAGACAGCTATGCCTTTGGACAAGAGATCTCCAACGAAAGATCCTCCCTACAAGAACGACTTTGAATTCTTTGGGTCATATTTCAAACTCAATATTCCAATTCAAATTTCAAACTCATATTCAAATCTCAGCCCCCTTAACATGATGAGCCAGACTACCACAAGTACCTGGATCAAGCAGAGACTATTTGAGAATCTATGGATGTTGTCACATGTCTCTGTTATCCAAATGCAGCCTATTCCTGAGGATGGGATACAGGAGGACAATGGAGAGGAGGATGAGGAAGATTCTGAAAAATGAATTTTCATGTACTCTTCAGACAAGAAAATTGCTTATGAGGAGGAGTTTTCAGACCCCAGTGAAAAAGGTGAGGGTGGTAGAAAGAACTCATCTAAATTCAAGGAAAAAGAGCAAGATCCAGAGGAGAAAAATAAAGCAAACAGAAGAAGACAAAGGAAGAGAAACCTGAAGCCAAAAGAATGAAGAAGATTTACATCTGCTGGAGCAGTAGCCTTCCCTACAGCCCACCTCCACCTTGTTTTCTTCCCACACACACATCCAGAGTCGAAATCTTCCATATCTCTCTATATATTTATATATAAATATATGAAATAGAACTGTCCCCACAACACAAAAATTTCTGCTGTCGGTTTCTTGATCCAGTATCCCTCACCTTTCCTGATTGTACACCTGAACCCTGATAGATGAATCCATTTCTCCCCTCCTGGTATTGAATTTTTACTTCAACCCCTTCCTCTAACTTTCCTCTCCTTGTTTTTTGGAGTTAGGAGCATTTTTCTCTGAGTGGATTATTTTAGGACATATTGCCCTGGTAGGCTAGGTCAGCTTGCACAGGGCAGGAGGCTTGGGCAGTCTCTCCCAAAGTCTCTTTTCTTCTCTCTCTATGGATCTTATTTGTTCCATCAGCTAAAATTTGAAACTCAGTAAAGTTTTTGCAAGGATGACAGGTGGTGTGTGTGTGTGTGTGTGTGTGTGTGTGTGTGTGTCTTGTCTGTCTGCCCACCTTTCTTGAATGGTTCCTGTGGAAGGAGAGGCACTAAGCCACCAGACTGGAATCAGATTAGCCCTGGAGATGAATCACCTGCCCTGTCCTGAGGTAGAGGAAATCAGCCCCTACTCATAGAGGAGAGGTTCTATGCCTGGTTCCAACAGTCCCCGAGTACTTGATATGTACCTTCTTTCTTGATATGTACACCTCTTCCTCTCTCTCTCTCTCTCTCTCTCTCTCTCTCTCTCTCTCTCTCTCTCTCTCTCTCTCTCTCTCTCTCTCTCTGTCTCTTTGTCTCTGTCTCTCTCTGTGTCTGGGTGTGTCTGTCTCTCTCTGTCTCTGTGTGTGTGTGTGTGTGTCTGTCTCTCTGTCTCTGACTCTCTGTGTCTCTTTGTGTGTCTCTGTCTCTCTAAAAAGGTGAAAAAAACACTTCCACCCATTCACTCAGAGTCCATTGGTTCTATAGCTGCAAATGGATAGCATTTTTCATCATATTGTTGTGCAGTTGTTTCAGCCATGTCTGACTCTTCGTGACTCCATTTGGGGTTTTCTTGGCAACGATATTGGAATGGTTTGCCCACTTCCTTCTCCAGCTCATTTTACAGATGAGGAAACTGAGGCAAACTGGGAGAAGTAACTTGCCCAGGGTCATATAGTTGGTTTCTAAGGTGACTTCAGGCCCAGCACTATGCACTGCTCCATCTCAGATCATTGTATTGATCAGAGGAGCGAAGTTTTTCACAGTTGATTATCATTACAATATTGCTGTTTATATACATTGTTCTCCTGGGTAAACAGGTATTACGACTGATGAAGGGGTAGGTAGGTAGTGCAGTGGATAGAGAGCCAGGCCTGAAATCAGGAAGATTTATTTTCCCATGTTCAAATCTGGCCTCAGACACTTAACTAGTTGTGTGACCATGGGTAGTCACTTTACCCTATTTTCCTCAGTTTCCTCATCTGTAAAAGGAACTGGAGAAGGAAATGGTAAAACACTCCAGTAACTTTAGCCGAAGAAATTCCAAATGGGGGTCAGGACGACCGAACAACAACACGCTGATGAAGTGTCAACTCCTATCACTTTACTAAGTATAAAAAAAAAGTTTCTTTGATTAAATGGACAGAGGAGTGTGGCATTGGCTAGCTGACAATTGGTCAAGCCCCTGGAGGCTTTTAAAAAGCTAAGTTGCCAAGCCTTGGAAAGAGTTCAAGGAGTAGAAGCATTTGAGGCAGGAAGCAGCTGTGTAGAGAGAATCAACCTGCATCTCTACCAAAGAGAAGTGAGAAGGAAGGGGAGGAAGGGAGGAGGGGAAGAGGAAGGAGAGAGGGGGGAGCCTTATCTCTTTGTTACTCATCTTATAAAGTTATCTGAGGACAAGGTAAGTAAAGTGACTTCCTGATGGACATACAGCTGGTGTAAATGAAAGGTAGCACTTGTAACCTGGCCTTCCTGACTCCAAAGACAGGTCCTTCCACCCCTACCCTCAATGTTGTTTCTCCATAATGAATTACATAGTCCAAGGAAATCTCAAAAGGTGCCTTTTTTGTCCCTCCCAACCTGACTATCTTAAAATTGACTGTTATTATTCCAACTTTAAGAAAGTTAGGGGCTGAAGAAAGCAGGGGCTGAGGGTATTGTGACTCCCCATTCTGTCCCCAGGCATGGAGGTGGGTCAGGTTCAGTTCTGGTCAGCCTGCCTTTAATAAGAAAGGCTAAGTTCCCTGTTCTCACATTTAGCAACTTGCTAAATCTCTCACCCTGGTAACCACTGGGGACAATTTTACTTACAGTTCACATCCAAAATCTTCCAAAGGTGGGGAGGGGAGTGAAAAATGTTCTTAATATATGAATCAGGTAGGGAATTGGTGATTTATTCCTAAACAAAAAAGGGATGCTTAACAGAGGACACCCAAAAGCAGACATTAATAAAACTTGATTTATTTTAATTACTGATAAAATCTGCTAGGAGGCTGTCCTCATCAGAACATAAAGCAGTTTGCAGGATTGTTGATTAGGCAATTTACATTTCACTTCAGTGCTGCACTGTCCAAATCACTCCTAGTAGCTATTTACTGGTAAAATGGCGGACTTGAGCCAACCCTACTATCAGTGGCCATCCATGTTGGTGCAGATCCCCTTACTATCAGCTTCCATCATTTCAGTGGACCCTGGTACTACCACATTAGACAACCTCTAGAACTTATAAGGTTACCTCCATATAGGATCACATCCATTTTTATAGTGCTGCTCATTCCCCCACTCAGTAAAGAAAATAGAAAAGAGGCAAAGGTATCTGGAGGATAAGGTATAGGCTTGTCTAATCACGGCTCCCTCCACTAGCTGCCATTTGGACATGGACACCATGACTAGATCCAATGACCACTCTCCCCCACCAACTCTCAATGTAGTTTGAAATAGTTCTTTGGGATTCACAAAAAACATAGTGAGGGAATATGCCACTCCATTTTATACTTTCACTGGGTGTTCTACTCATCTAGCTTCACAGCCACTAAGGGGATACTTAATCATCAGGCAGTGTAACCTTCTCAACAACATGTCACCAATATTTGGAATCAGACCACACCAGCTTCCATATGATCACCCAGACCAAGAATGGGAACTGAGAATGCTCTTGGGTTGAGAGTAGAGGCAAAAAGAAGGGGGGCCCTGCTAAACTTCCATCACTATCATCATCAGTTCTGTGTCTGCTTCTTTCTCATCATCACTTTAAACCCTCTACCATAGATCACTAGACATAAATGCACATTTATTTTTAATTTACATTGGTTTTCCTGATGCATATCCTCAGTGATCACTTTGATCAATGTTTAGGGAAGGTGGAAAATAATCTTTAGTAAGACTATTTTAAGTCTGTGACTTCAAAAAATTTCAAACCTCTGGTCTGGATGACAATGCTTCTACCTTTATTTCCCAAGAAGTAGGAGACTAAAGAGATCTCCAAGAGAAAGATTATGAATTCCCAGTCTTTCCTTGAATTTCAACCTACTTTCTGATCTTAAAAGAAAAAAAAATCAGCCAGCCCACGTGGGTTACTCAGAAAACAACCCGAGCTAAGAGCTTATTGACAGGATCCTGCATACAGGCCCCTTATTCACACGCTTCAAAGACAAACACCCTTTCAGTCTGTCGATTTGTTTTAGACCTTGCCGAATCTGCAATTCTGTGGCCTTGACTCTAAAAATAAATCTCCTGCAATAATGACTAGACTTGCAGAAGACAAGGCACCAGGAGAGGACAGAGCACGGCCAAACCAAAAGGATGCACAAGGGAAACCAAACACCCAAACAGGGAGAAGCCTACAGGAAATATCACTCACTATTTTCTTGGGGCCAATAGCAATTGAACATTTTAAAAGGAAATTCTTGTTCTTCCTTTCTAAGAGACCTAAAGCAGTTTACTGCACCCAAATCTTTGTCTGAAATGGAAGACAGGGCTTGTCTCACTGTCTGCTCTCAAAGCATCTTATCCTGGGGATTTTAACTTGGTTTTGTTTCAGGGATCCCTTTGGCAGTCTGGTGAAACAATGAACCTATTCCCAACATAACGATTTTAAATGAATAAATAAAATACATAAGAATGCAAAATTAATTGAACTGAAATACAGTTCAATGGGGCAATGGGGCAGCAGTTAATGGAACAGCAAGCCTGGAGTCAGGCTCATCTTCTCGAGTTCAAACGTGGCCTCAGACACTTACTCAGACCCTGAGCAAGTCACTTCACCCTGTTTGCTTCAGTTTCCTCTTTGGTAAAATGAGCTAGAGAAGGAAATGGCAAACCACTGGCTAACAAACAGCAATATACATTTAAAAAAAAAAAACAAGTTCATAGATTCCAGGTTAAAAAAAAATTCCTATAATCCAAACAACCTTCCAAGGAAAAGTCTCTTGTTTTATGAATTATTCAGTATAGATTAGTGAATCTATGAGGTAGTATGACATAGGAATTAAAGAGGAGCCTGAGATCCAGGAAGACCTCTTTCATGAAATCCTTCAGCATAGGAAAGATACAATCGCCCCTTATGATAGTCTGGTGGAGTGGATAGTCATTTAGGTTGGCTTCTTAATACATATTTACTAGCTGTATGACCCTGGATAAGTCACTTCCACTCTCTGAGACTTGCCTTCCTCATACCTAAAATAGTGTTATTGAGTTCTATAGCAATCTAGTAATCACTTCCCAAAGTTGGTGTCTGAATCAGCTGAGACAATGTGGTTTTTCAGCCTGCCATATGCCCCTAGCAGAACACACTGGAGAGAGACTTAACTGTTGTCCTTGAGTCCATAGCACAGTGCCTAGAATATGGAAGGAAATACAATAGGTTGAATTAAGTGTTATATAAATTTGTCATTACCACCTACCTGGATTCTTTCCTTTCCTAATGAAGAAATTACAGTTATTCCTTCCACAACTGAGACTTTCCCCATCGCAGTTTTGGTTTCAATATATCCCAGGTCAGCATAAGACATTAAATGGGAATTTGGGGGAAGTTCTACAGAAGCCACAGGCAGCACAGAAAAAGCTTAGATTACAAGAGTAGGGAACCTGAGGCCTCAAGGCCACCTGTGGACCTCTAAGTCCTCAAGAGTGGCCTTTCACTGAATCCAAATTTGTTAGGTGAGGTTTGGGTTCAAAGAGCTACACTTGAGAACCTAGAGGGCCACATGTGACCTCAAGGCCACAGATTCTCCATCCTTGGTTTAGAAACTCAGAAAAGCATAAAATATATGTATAATATTAACATATTTTATCTTTTAATATGGTAACAATTCAGACTTCTTCTCTGGTACAAAAGTAGGGCCAAAAAATTTTACATGGATTTTCAGATCTAGGGGGCACTGCACCCCTAACCCCTGCAATGTGGAAAGATAGCTGTCACTCTATTAAGTAGTGTTGGAATCACTCCTAGCAAGAAGTAACCTTTTTCTACGATGCTCATGAAGTCGTTGTACTGTATGTAGTGTGATCCAGTTGCAACCTGAGCAGAGGATTGACAACGCCATTTGGCAGGAACCTGGTCACAGGTATTTCGCTGCATTCTTTTTTCACTTCTCATTCCTTCTATTCTCACTCTAAGTCCATTCATTTTTGATTTTTTTTTTTACGTGAAATGTCTCCCTGTCAACCTTTCTTTATGGAACTGAATTTCTTGGCCTCCACATGTAGTTTTGATCCATGGGGATAGCACCGCTTCATTTCTCCTCCCCTTGTAACATCTCCTCTACAGATCAACTCATCCTTACTCTGTTCCATCAGTTCTGAGAATCACTGCATCTTTTCTTCTCTTCTGCCTGAGAGGTCACAAACTCTGTTATTTAGTGAGGATTCCTGCTCTCCTTCCTCATTCCTGTGACTGAAACAGGTGAAGAGTCACTCTATTGTCTGGAGGCTGGGCATGTGACAAATGGCCCTACTGCTATTCACCTGAAAATTCTAAATAGTCACTGTCAGTCTTAATTGACTATAAAATGTACAAATGTGAATGATAAGGAAAAACAAGGCTGCGCATGGATTATATCAAATTTATTGGTACTGTGCTTTAAAATCAATTTAATTGGTAAATTATTCATAGGAAATAGCAACTATCCCAGAATTATGGCTACCCAAACCAATTTTTTTAAAGATTATACTAATTTTAAAAAATAAGATAAAATTGTAATAAAGTTCTAAATGCTGATACTAAGAGTAGGATGCAAAACTCAAACAAGCAAGTATGTGCTTCTGCATGAGACATTAAGAGATGTCACATGAAACTGTAGCACTAGGACAAGTCATACTGGAAAGAAAAAAATGAGCCCAATTCCTACAGTCACTAGATAGAGGTATAAATAATAGAGCTGGAGTGCTAATATGAGTAAAATTAAACCCATAAGCTAAAACTGGTCAGCATAGCAGCCATCCTAAATGGTTTTTTTAAATTTTGAGACAACTAGACCTATGATTTCATTAGTAAAGGAAACTCAATCTACAAGTATTGACTAGCAACCATTCTACAATTTATCATCTTTGAGAATTGCCTGGGGAACTGAGAGGTTAAGTGTGACTTGCCCAGGGTCACAAATCAATCGATTAATCGATAAACATTGATTAAGTGTCTATTATCTGCTAGGCGCTATGCTAGATTTGGGCTGGAAAAACAAAATCAAAATTCCTGGGGGCCTCAAGAAGCTCACATTCGAAGAAAGAAGACAACATGCATAGAGATATGGAGCTAGATATTTTGATGTTATTGATGTTCAGTCATTTTTAATTGTGCCTGGCTGTTTTTTTTGTTTATGTATCCATTTTCAGGTTTCAACATTCATCTCCACAAAATCCACAAAATTTTCTCCCCATCTCTCCCCTCCCCCACCCCAAAATGCCAAGTGTTCTGATTGCCCCAATCTGCCCTCCCTTCTAATACCCCTCTCTTCCTTTATCCCCATCTTCTTTCTTGTCTTGTATGGAAAGATAAATTTCTATACCCCATTACCTGAATTTCTTATTTCCCAATTGCATGCAAAAACAATTCTCAACATTTGTTCCTAAAACTTTGAGTTCTAACTTCCCCTCCCTCCCCTCTCCCCACCCATTCCCACTGAGAAGGCAAGCAACTCAATATAGTCTATATCTGTGTAGTTTTGCAAATGACTTTCATAATAGTCATGTTGTACAAAACTAACTATATTTCCCTACATCCTATCCTGCCCCCCATTTCTTCTATTCTCTCTTTTGACCTTGTCCCTCCCCAAGAGTGTTTACTTCTAATTACCCTCTCCTCCCATTGCCTTCCCTTCCATCATCCCCTGCACCCTGCCTATCCCCCTTCTCCTCCAGTTTCTTGTACTGTAAGATAGGTTTTCATACCAAATTGAGTGTGCATGTTAATCCTTCCTTGAGCCAAATGTGAGGAGAGTAAGCTTCATTTTTTCCCTCTCACCTCCCCCCTTTTCCCCTCATTGAAAAAGCTTTTTCTTCCCTCTTTTATAGGAGATCATTTGTCCCATTCCATTTCTTCCTTTCTCTTCCCAATATATTCCTCTCTCACCTCTTAATTTTCCTTTTTTAGATATTATCCCTTCCTATTCAACTCACCCTGGGCTCTCTGTCTATATGTATGTGCGTGTGTGTATCTATATACATATAAATGTGTATATATGTGTGTGTATGTGTGTGTGTGCGCATAATCCCTCCAACTACCCAAATACTGAGAAAAGTTTCAAGAGTTATATATACCAACTTTCCATGTAGGAATGTAAACAGTTCAATTTTAGTAAGTTGCTTATGATTTCTCTTTCCTGTTTACTTTTTCATGATTCTCTTGATTCTTGTGTTTGAAAGTCAAATTTTCTTTTCAGCTCCGGTCTTTTCATCAAGAATGCTTGAAAGTCCTTGATTTTATTGAATGACCATTTTTTCCCTTGCAGTATTATACTCAGTTTTGCTGAGTAGGTGATTCTTGGTTTCAATCCCAGTTCCTTTGACTTCTGGAATATCATATTCCAAGCCCTTCAATCCCTTAATGTAGAAACTGCTAGATCTTGTGTTATCCTGATTGTATTTTCACAATACTCAAATTGTTTCTTTCTAGGTGCAATATTTTCTCCTTGACCTGGGAACTCTGGAATTTGGCTACAATATTCCTAGGAGTTTCTGTTTTTGGATCTCTTTCAGGAGGTGATCAGTGGATTCTTTCAATATTTATTTTTGCCCTCTGGTTCTAGACTATCAGGGCAGTTTTCCTTGACAATTTCTTGGAAGATGACATCTAGGCTCTTCTTTTGATCATGACTTTCAGGTAGTCCTATAATTTTTAAATTTTCTCTCCTGGATCTATTTTTCAGGTCAGTTGCTTTTCCAGTGAGATATTTCACATTATCTTCTATTTTTTCATTCTTTTGGTTTTGTTTTGTGAGTCCTTGGTTTCTCATAAAGTCACTAGCTTCCATCTGCTCAATTCTAATTTTTAAAGAATTATTTTCTTCAGTGAGCTTTTGAAGCTCCTTTTCCATTTGGCTAATTCCACTTTTTAAAGCATTCTTCTCCTCATTGAGTTTTTGGACCTCTTTTGCCATTTGGGTTAATCTATTTTTAAAACTATTATTTTCTTCAGCACTTTTTTGGGTCTCTTTTAGCAAGCTGTTGACTCAATTTTCATGATTTTCTTGCGTTGCTCTCATTTCTCTTCCCAATTTTTCCTCCACCTTTCTTGCTTGATTTTCAAAATCTTTTTTGAGCTCCTCCATGGCCTGAGACCATTGCATATTTACTTTGGAGGATTTGGAAGCCTTGATTTAGTCTGAAGGTATGCATTGTTCTTCCTCATCCAAAAGGATGGAAGAAAATACCTGTTCACTAAGAAAGTAACCTTTTATAGTCTTACTTTTTTTCCCTTTTTTCAGTCATTTTCTCAGTCAGTTATTTGACTTTTGAGTCCTTTGTCAAGAGGAGGGTATACTCTGGGGACCTGTAAGTTCTCAGTTCCTCCAAGGTGGCACAATCAAGGGAGAGGAGTTTACTCCTCTCCTGACCTGCGCACTGGTGTGGGAGCAACCAAAAACTTTTCTGCCTAGAATCCTCAGGTAATAGAATTCCCTCTCCACAGCTGCCTCCAGCTCTGCCAGAGTTCATCCTCATTGCAGAGCCTAGCTCAAGGCTGAGATTCAGATCAGCTGCTCAATTCCCCCAGAGGCTTTAGTCTGAGGGCTCCACAAATGGATGCTGCTGTTCCCTCCACCATGCAGCCTGGGGCTGGGGCTAGGGGAGAAACCTGCTCCCTTCTCACCTAGTTGAAAGACCCTCTCACTGACCTTTGGCATTTGTGGGTTGAGAGATCTGAGAACTGATGCCCCTGCTGGGGATTCCACCCCCCAAGGCCTGTTCCAGTCTATTCTTCCTGGGGCCACACAACCAAGGCCAGGCTGCAATCTGCTGTGCATCCTGTGCAACAGACCCTTCCTGTTGGCTCTCCAGTCTACACTGGGCTGGAAATCTCCTTCACTCTGTCATTCTATGGCTTCTGCTCTAGAATTCATAGAGAATCATTTTTTACAAGTATTTTATGGGCTGTGTAAGAAGAGCTAGAGTATGTGCATCTTTCTACTCTGTCATCTTGGCTCCACCCCACTGTCTGATTCTTAATGACCCCATTTGTGGCCTTCTTGGCAAAGATACTGGAATGGTTTGCCATTTCCTTCTCCAGCTCATTTGACAGATTAGGAAACTGGGGCAAAAAGGGTTAAATGAGTTGCCCAGAGTTACACAGCTAGCACATGTCTAAGTCTAGATTTCAACTCAGGAAGGACTCTTCCTGACTCCAGGTCAGCACTCTAGCTACTCTGCTGCCTAACTGCTCCCTCTCCCTCTCCCTCTCTCTCTCTCTCTCTCTCTCTCTCTCTCTCTCTCTCTCACACACACACGCACACGCACACGCACACACACACACACATACACATACATGTATGCCTGTCATAGATAGATATATACATATGTGTGTATATATATACATATGTGTGTGTATATATATATATATTTATATATACATATGTATGTGTATATACATATAAGGGAAGGAAGATATAATTTCCACTCCTCAGTTGATGCAGTCACCAAGATGAGGTTTTTATATATAAAATAAAATGGTCACCAGATCCCTTTATCAAGTATGAAACCCTTTGATTGGGAAGGGAACAGTATGTTGGCTAAACAAGCAAGCTAGCCACAACTGGGAATCGTGGGGAGGAGGGAAGGTTTTAAATAGCTGTATGAATTTCAGTAGTTCCAGAACTACATAAGAGTTCTATAACAAAAGAGAAACGACTAGTAGGCCACAGAAAATTAGGAGGTGCCACATGTACATCCTACACTTATACCTCCCCACCACTTGGACTCTTTGGAGCTCACTCTTCCTATGGACACTGCATCTAATTGTGGAAGAATGTATCCCAGATTTTGGGGGAAAGGGGGAGAAGGGAGAGAATAATTTTTGCCAATAATTCTCACCACTCCACCTTAGTAAATGTCTTTGCTAAAAATCATCTCAAGCTATCGGTTTATTTTTGATGGGAAGAAAACCTGTAATGGCTCAAGGGTCCCCTACCCAGAAACCACCTTCTGAAATTCTGTGAAATCTCAAGATATCGTCAGGAACAAAGGAAAGAAAGGAATGGGGCTGATGACCTCTGCCAAAGTTGAGGTTATACTTACTTCATACATTAAGAAGTATCAGACATCAAACACTACTATAGTAGTAATGCACAAACACTAAAACTAGATATTAGCACTTCCCTGCGAATAATCTTAATCTCAATTTGATATACAAATAAAAGCTAACATTTTATATAGTGCCTTAAGGTTTGCAAAATGTTTTACATCTCAAAAAGCTGAAGAGGAGATGGGTGCACCACCAAAGTGTCATATCCATTCAGTTTTCTAAAGATGTCTAGAATTCTAGGAAGAATTTTGATATGGATAAAGAAGTCACTTTCGATTACTTCTGTAAATAGAGGACACATAGTCAGCATCACCAGTGAAGAGTCCACCCACATAGAGCACAGAATGGGTCATGCCAACCCTTAGTGCATCATAATTGGTAGCAATGTAACCCTGAGCATTACAGTGGCAAAAAATGGGGAAAACTTCAGACTTTAGACTTGGGTTGTGTAAGAAAGGACTGTGAAGAAAGCAGTTCAGAGAACATGATAAAGGGAGAGGCTGTGGAAGATAATAGTAATATCTAACAATGACTAGCATTTATATAGTGCTTACTATGTACTAAGCCAGGAGTGGGGAACTTGCAGCCTCGAGGCCACATGTGCTCCTCCAGGTCCTCAAGTGAGGCCCTTTGAATCCAAACTTCATAGAATAAATGCCCTTAATAAAAGGATCTGCTCTGTAAAAGGATTGGACTCAGTCAAAAGATCACATCCAAGGACCTAGAAGGACACATGTGACCTTGCAGTTTCCCCACTCCCGTGCTAAGCATCCTGCTAAGTACTTTATAATTGCTATCAGGGAAATTTTTCTTAAATTCAGTCTTAAACCCATTTCACTCAGGAGCTCATAGACTGGACCACAATAGGTCCTTGAACAAACTCCTCTCAATGTCTAGATTTTGGGCCTTTCTATCTCAGAATGAATGCCAGTGGTAACTGTTTCTCCTTTGGCCAGCAACCCTGAAGGTCTTCCCCTCCCAGTTTGGTTTGTTTTTTTAATTAAAGGGACTCTTCTTTGACTCATTTCTCTAGGAGGCTTAGTCACTGAATGGGTATAACCTCACTCTAAGTGAGAACATGTAAAGGCCTTAGCCTAAAAGGGCCAGGGTCTCCCTTTACATCTTGGGCCATCTCCAGTCATCCTGGTGAATATCTGGCCACTGGACCCAGATGGCTCAAGAGGAGAAAGTGAGGCTGGTGACCCTGCACAGCCCTCCCTCACTCAAATCAAAGTCAACTTCAAGTCATATCATCATTTCCCTGATGTTGTGATCCTCTTCGAAAATGGAGGGCAAACATAATTGTTATCTCATTTGATTCTCACAGCAACCTGGGGAGTGGTTGCAATTACGATCCCCATTTAACAGATGAGGAAACTGAGAAAGACAGTGGTTAAGTGACTTGCCAAGGGGTCTCATGTGTTGAAAGTGAGACCCTATTTGAACTAAGGTCTTCCAGACTCCAGACTTGATACTCTATCCATTGAACCATCTAAGTGGCCCATTAGCAATGCCAATTAACTGAGGGTTGATAGTCAAATGTTCAATCCTATCATGCTACTAAGGAATGGGGAATACAAACGGGAAAGAGTTTTTTTTAAAATACATTTTCATTAGAATATTGGCATAAATAATAAAAAAAAAGCAGAACAAGTAATTTATACCACTATTTAGGACTTTCTAAAAGGTTAGTAGATTGTTTAATGGAGGCCGTCTGTGTTTCTAACCATACTATATTCTGAATATGCCCTGACCGTATACTCATTTTGGTCACAAGCCAGTAAAATATGTTTTATTTATTTGGTTTTTAAATTTAACATATGTATATAAAATATATACATTACATGTATATATTTTAATAACTTATGGCCAAAATGAATGGTGTGTTTGTGTGTGTGTGTGTTAGATTATATTGATCCCACAATGAAGCAATTTTGTAAGCAAACTATTGAGAAAAAGGTATAATTTTAAATGTCAAACCAAAAGAAATCCTTCCAAATCATCAAAAAGGTAATAACCCCCCAAATTCAGATGGTCAATATAGTTGTGTTGTCCCTAGTTCCCTTTCCCAGAGTCATGATGCTCTTTCTTCTTAGGTCACCCCAAGGGTTTGTGGAGGCCTCTTCTGTACTGTCTTCAGCTCAAGACCCTACCGGCTATGATCTCATCACCACATCATGACTCAATGACTGGTGTCCTAGTTCCTTTTAACCTTTTAGTATTGATTATCTTTTACAAAGGGGAGCTAGGTGGTGAAGTAGATAGAGCCCCAACCTTAGAGTCAGGAGGACCTGAGTTCAAAACCAATGTTAGATCTCGACACCTATTTGTTTCTGTTTCCTCATCTGTAAAATGAACTGGAGAAGGAAATGGCAAAGCACTCCAGTATCTTTGCCAAGAAAACTACAAATGGAGTCATGGAGAGCTGGACATGATGAAACAACTACAACCTTTTACAAAAGGATATTTACTTTAAAGACATACAACAAAATTTTCAAAAACAAACAGGTAAAATATCCTCCATCAACTCCTATTCTACCTCGGTCTCTAGGAACAGTTGGATCAAAACTTAGCTCCTTTCTTATATAGCATTGGTCCCACCATGTTCATGTCCAAATTTGGCATTATTGTTCTATGGTTCCTCTCGGTTTTCATGGGCTTAGTTCCAGAAGATTACTCCCAAAAGTCGTTCCTTCCTCACTGCGACACAGATGTTGTACTGCTTATAAAAACCTAACCTGTACTCTAATTCCTGAATTGCTGTCATTTCAGCCTTGTAAAACTCACAAGGTCAGACTCCACTCCCTTCTAAACATAAAAAGAACAAACGCACAGGCCAAAGACTAAGACCTATTTCTCTTGGCCATTTAGTGGGAGGAGGGGAAAAGAGGGAGGAAGAGATGGGAAAGGGGAGAGAAGTCCCTAAAGTTTTTCCTTTTATAGCATTCTCTCACCAAAGAATGTGACTGAAAGGGTCACACCACCAGAAATAATTCTAAGGTGACAATGGCCAAAGATCTAAGCTAAGGCTTCATTTTGGGATGACCCTACAGTCAATCAAAGAGCTTCTCATCAACCAGTTATAGAATGTCTATGCATACTGCACAGTTTCTCCAAGGCATTTCCTTGACACATCATCAAAACTCTACTGGAAGGAAGCTTCAATCCTCCTGAAAGGGATGTACAAACTGAGGGTTTTACATACCCCCCCATTAGACTAGCAAATCATAGCTCCCTGTTCTTTGTCCGCTGTGCTGTCTTGTGAGGTCCCTCTTTTCACTTTGATACTAATATATGCCTTGCTGAAAGTCAGTCTAGGGCCAGAATGTATGAGATGGGTAGAAAATATAATAAGAATTTGGGCAGCAAATTTGGGGATTTCCATGGCATAACCACCCCTACTTCTCCAAGCCCACCCTTCATTAAAGGGCAGTAGAGTTGACTAAAACAAGTAACATAGCACCCAATCCTAAATCTCATGATCTGAATCTCATGGAATATAATTTTGTACAATTAGGTGAAGACAAAGTACAGTTGGCATCAGGGTGGCTCTAACATCCCCACTGCCTCCATGTCAGGAAGCCTCCAGGCATGTCTCTAGAATTATGGGGGGAAAGAGGTTGACCAGAGGGAAGGGGGAACATGCCATGGCATGGAAAACCTGAGCAAATCCTGAGAAGTAGAAGGCATAGAAACTGGACAGGAGGTAACTTCTTCAGGATCCCCTGAACTCCTTCTGCCAACTGCTGCCAACCATGACTCAAAGTGATTTAACTTCTCCCTATCCCCCCTTCCCCTCCCCAGGATAAAATTTAGTAAGAAGGGAACAGAGAGGCAGTTAGGAATCACCGTGCTTTTGTCTATTCTATATCCCAAAGCCAGGGGTCACATCATAAAATTCTATACAATACAATTCCACAAGCATCTATTGCATCCTATGTGCCAAACACTCGACTAAGTTTGAGAAATGAAGACAAAAACGAAGCAGTCCCTGCCCTCAATGATCTTAATTCTACTAAAGTAAATAATATGTATGAAGAATTTTATTTTTGGTTTTCCTTTTTTTCCTCTGGGGAAAAGGAATAAAGAAGGCAAGAAGGTTAGAGTTAACAAAAGACAGAAAGAAAGAAAAGATGGTCATTGGTGCATCTTTTTTTTTAATAGAGAGAAAAGACATGATACAACATCCATTTCTGTTATGAACACTTGAAAGAATAGGAAAAAAATGGATCTTTCCTTAATATAATCAGTATCTTTTTAAAAAAAGATCCAACATCATCTGTGAGGGGAATAAACTAGAAGCCTTTCTGATAAGATCTGAGGTAAAATAAGATCTTCATTATCACTATTTCTATTCTGAGAAATGATAGAAATGCTAGATATTGCAGGAAAACAAGAAAAAGAAGTTGAAGGAACAAACATAGGCAAAGAGGAAACAAAACTATCACTTTTTTGCAAATGATATGATGGTTTATTTAGAGAACCCTAGAGAGTCAACTAAAAACCAAAATGAAACAATAAACTTGAGCAGAGTTGCAGGATATAAAATAAACCTACACAACCCTTTGGCATTTCTAAATATTAGCAACAAAATTCAACAGAGATAGACAGATTCCATTTAAAATAACTACTAAAAATGTAAAATACCTTGGAATTTGCCTGCTAATACATACAAACTACATGAACACAACTACAAAACATTCTATAGAAATAAAGACAGCTCTAAATAAATGGAGAAATATTTATTGTTTGTGGGTAGACTGAGCCAAAATATTTTAAATGATAATATTACTTAAATTAATGTGCCTATTCAGTGCCCTACCAATCAAACTACTCCAGGATTGCTTCATGGAATTAGGAAAAAAAAATAACAACAAAATTCCTTTGGAGGAAGAAAAAGTAAATCTCAAGGGAAGTAGTAAAAAAAAAAAGGCAAGGAAGAAGACCTAGCAGTATGAGATTTCAGAATATATTACAAAGCAGTAATTATCAAAACAATTTTGTACTGGAAAAGAAATAAGTTGATTAGTGAAACAGATTAGGTACACAATATATAGAAGTAAATGAGTATAGTAGCCTATTATATGATGAAAATTTCATCTATTGGGAAAAGAATTCACTATTCGACAAAATCAGTTGGGAAAATTGGAAGGCAGTATGTTTGAAACAAGATATATACCAATATTTCACACCATCTCCCAAGAAAGCACCAAATGGATACAAGATTTAAGACATAAAGAGTGATGTGAACAAATCAAAAGAGCAAGGAAGAAATTATCTATGGATTCATGAAAAAATATGAGATAGTATCCTAACAGTTGAAATAGACAATTTTTATTACATGAAATTCAAAAGTTTTTGTACAAATAAAATCAATGTAGCTAAAATTAGAAGAGAGGTAAGCAAAGTAGAAAAAAAAAATCTTTGCTGGAAATTTGTCTCATAAAGGCTTCATTTTTTAGATATGTAAGGAACTGATCTAAATTTACAAGAATAAGTACATTCCCCAACTGGAAGATGGTCAATGGATATGAACACGCAGATTTCAGAGAAAGAAAACTAAGTCATATGAAGAAATGCTCGGGGGCAGAGTCAAGATGGTGGAGTAGAAAGATGCATGTATACGAGCTCCGAACCCACAGTCCATAGATTTAATGTAAGAAGACCTCCCCAGAAGTTCTGGATCACTGCAGGGGGTGCAGAAACATAGTGGAAGAGATTTCCAGTCCAGAGAGCCCTGGAGAGCCGTGCCCAGGGTCCGTTGCGCCCCAGAAAGCGGACCCCACCCCAGCACTGCCCTGGCCGCGGCCCCAGAGAAGCTGATCCGAGCAGGCTTCAGGGACAGAACCTCCGGCAGCCTGGAAGGTCCCTCCTCCCACAGAAGCTACAGGTCAGTTAGAGAGATGGCTGGGCTGGCCAAGAGGGGGAGCGGAGTGTCTCCATGACTTGGGCCCCCTCGGGAGGAAGCGGCGGAGACAGAGGTGGGGGTGGCGGCAGAGGCAGCGGCGGTGGCCCGGAACTGCCCCAGCAGCAGGCAAGATCTTTATTACTGAAAGTCTCTGCATAAACCACCTGAAGGAGCTGAGCCTGGGTGACGGCCCTGCCCCTATCCCAGCACCAGAACTAAAGCTCACATTGATTAGCAGCTGCGCGGAGCAGAAAGCCCATTTGAATCTCAGACCCCAAGCACTAGCTGGGCGGATCTAGGCGGGGGTGGACAGGAATCTCAGAAGTCAAGTAACTGGCTGGGAAAATGCCTAGAAAAGGGAAGAAAAATAAGACTATAGAGAGTTTTTTCAAACCGATGCAAATGATCCCGACTTTCGGATCTGACGACAACGAGGACATATTCTTGCCATCAGGGAAAGACGTGGAGGGTGGAGCCTCGGTACCCCAGACATCCCAGGGGGATGTCAGTTGGGCTCAGGCCTTGGAAGAGCTCAAAAAGGATTTTGAAAAGCAAGTTAGACAGGTGGACGAAAAACTGGGAAGAGAAATGACAGAGATGCAAGAAAAGTATAAAAATGGGTCAATACCTTGGTAAAGGAGACCCAAAAAAATGCTGAAGAAAATAACACCTTGAAAAATAGGCTAACTCAATTGGCAAAAGAGGTTCAAAAAGCCAATGAGGAGAAGAATGCTTTCAAAAGCAGAATGAGCCAAATGGAAAAAGAGGTTCAAAAGCTCACTGAAGAGAATAGTTCTCTCAAAATTAGAATGGAACAGATGGAGTCTAATGACTTTACGAGAAACCAAGAAATCACCAAGCAAAACCAAAAGAATGAAAAAATGGAAGAGAATGTGAAATATCTCATGGAAAAAACAACTGACCTGGAAAATAGATCCAGGAGAGACAATTTAAAAATTATGGGACTACCTGAAAGTCATGATCAAAAAAAGAGCATAGGTATCATCTTCCATGAAATTATCGAGGAAAACTGCCCTGACATTCTACAACCAGAGAGCAAAATAAGTATTGAAAGAATCCATCAATCACCACCTGAAAGAGACCCAAAAAGAGAAACTCCTAGGAACATTGTAGCCAAATTCCAGAACTCCCAGCTCAAGGAGAAAATCTGACAAGCAGCTAGAAAGAAACAATTTCAGTACTGTGGAAATACAATCAGGATAACTCAAGATCTAGCAGCTTCTACATTAAGAGATCAAAGGGCGTGGAATAGGATATTCCAGAAGTCAAAGGAATTAGGACTCAAACCAAGAATCACCTACCCAGCTAAACTGAGTATAATACTTCAGGGGAAAATATGGTCTTTCAATGAAACAGAGGACTTGCAAGCATTCTTGATGAAAAGACCAGAGCTGAAAAGAAAATTTGACTTTCAAACACAAGAATGAGAAGAAGCATGAAAAAGTAAACAGCAAAGAGAAGTCTTAAGGGACTTACCATAAGTGAACTGTTTACATTCATACAGGGAAAGACACTCTTAAAACTTTTCAGTATCTGGGTAGTTGGTGGGACCACACACACACATGTACACGCATGCACGCACACACACATACACACATGCACACATATACAGAGACAGAGAGCACAGAGTGAAGTGAATAGGATGGGACCATAGCTTAAAAGAAATTAAGGTAAATGGTGAGAGAGAAATGTAGTGGGAGGAAAGAGGGTGAAATGGAATGGGGTAATTATATGTCATTTAAGAGGCAAGTAGGAGACTTCTTAGTGGAGGGAAAAAGAAGAGAGCTGAGAAAAAAAAAACAAGAAGTTTACCCTCATCACATTTGACTAAAGGAAGGAATAAAATGCACACTCATTTTGGTATGAAAACCTATCTTACAGTATAGGAAAATGGGGGAGAAGGAGATAAGCAAGGGGAGGATGATGGAAGGAAGGGCAAAGGGAGGAGGGAGCAATTTGAAGTCAACACTCAGGGAGGGACAGGATCAAAAGACAGAAGAGAAACAATGAGGGGCAGGATAGGATGGAGGGTAATTCAGTTAGTCTTACACAACACGACTATCATGGAAGTCATTTGCAAAACTACACAGATATGGCCTATATTGAATTGCCTGCCTTCCCAAAGGGAATGGGTGGGGAGGGAGGGATGGGGAGAATTTGGAACTCAAAGTTTTAGGAACAACTGTCTAGTATTGCTGTTGCTACTAGGAAAGAAGACATACAGTTAATGAGGAATAGAAAGTCATCTGGCCCTACAGGAGAAAAGAGAAGATGGGGACAAGAGAAGGGAGGGATGACAGAAGAGAGGGCAGATTGGAGATAGGAAAAATTAGATTGCTTGGTGTATTGGGGTGGCGGGAGGGGATAAAGGGGGAGAAAATTTGGAACCCAAAATTTTGTGAAAACGAATGTAAAAAGTTAAATAAATATTAAAAAAAAAGAAAAAAAAGAAGTGCTCTAAATCATTAATAAGTAGACAAATGCAAATTTAAATGGCTATGATCACACTCAGATAGGCAAAGTTGGGAAAAAAGAAAAATGACAAATGCTGGAGGGACTGTGGAAAAATAGGCACATTAATATGCTGTTGGCAGAACTGTGAACTGGTCCAGATAATATAGAAAGCAATGTAGAACTATGCCCCAAAAAACCTTTAAAATGTGCACACTGTCTGATCCAGTGATATTACTGCTAGGTATATATCCCCAAATAGATCAGAGAAAGAGGAAAACAATCCCCATGCACAAAAAATATTTATAGGCACTCTTTTTGATTACAAAGAATTAGAGATTGAAGGAGTTCCCATCAGCTAGGGAATGGATGAACAAGTTTTGGTATATGAATGTGACATACTATTGCACTGTAAGAAATGATGAAGGGAATGGTTTTAGGGAAACCTAGAAAAGGTCTTACTGATAAAGAGTAAACTGAGAAGAAGCAAGAGAACAACTTATATGCTAATAACAATTTTGTAAAGAAAAATAACTTTAAAAGACTTAGGAAAACTGATCAACACAACATATTAATATATCTATCCCGAGGTCTCATGATGAAACATGGACCAGCCAGGGCAGGTAGGTGACGTAATGATAACTCTATAGTCAGGGGCCTCTGACTGGGCTTGGAGTCAGAAAGACCTGAGTTCAAATCCAGCCCCAGATACCCAGCTATATGAAATTGGACAAGTTATTTAACCTCTATCTTCCTCAGTTCCCTCACTTGGAAAATAAGGCTAGTAAAAGCATCTATATCTCAGATGTTCGAGAGGATTGAGTAAGATAATTGTAAAGCATTTAGCAAAGTACCAAGTTTGCAATGGGATTTTTTTTTCTTGCTTTCTAAACATGAGGGGAGGAGGAAAGGTAAGAAGGAAAGAAGATGGACTTTCATTTATTGACACGTCTTGTATTTTAATAAATAAAATGGAGAGCAAAGAACAGATGCAACGACAGATAAGCAGGACAGTTTTTAAAGCTACAGTGTGATATTATTACATACTTACAAAGAAGAGCACACTATACATAATATAGACCTGCAGTTTCACATACAAAACTTTTTCCATTCTACTATGTATATGCCAATACCCATTCTATCTGATGATGTTAAGTTCAAAATAAAAACAAAATTAATTTCTAAAGTACATAAATAAGTATATACAAAATATAAAAGTCACCCTTTATTGAATTTGTTTCTTAAGTGTTAAACAAAATTTGATTATGTGAAGGAGTAAAAAGCATCCTGGGCTTAAAGTCAGGAGAAACCTGAGTTTAAATCCTGACTCTATGGTTTACTAGCTGTGTAACTATGGGCAAATCACTTTACCTATCCAGGGCTCTAACATCCTCATCTCTAAAATAAAGGGATTGGCCCATAGGATCCCTTTAGGATCTAAAGTCTGTGAATCTACAATAAGAAAACATTGCACGCTTAGGGAAAAGGGAGGATGAAGGAGGAAAGGAATAGATGTTTTTACTACTCATAAGATTTTGAGCTGGAAGAGTTTATTGTCTTGATCAATCCTTTCATTTTTCATATGAGGTGCCCAGAGTGGTGAAATAATATGTTCGAAGTCATACATAAGTAATATTGCTGTTGCTTTATTCTTCATTTTTTTTCAGTCATATCTGACTCTTCATGACCCCATTTGGGATTTTCTTGAGAGAGATACTGGAGTACGTTGCCATTCCTTCTGTGACTCATTTTTACAAATTAGGAAACTGAGGCAAACAGGGTTTAGTGACTTGCCCAGGGTAACACAACTAGTAAGTGTCTGAGGCCAAATTTTCTGACTCAGGGCCTAGAACTTTGTGCACTATGCCACCTAGCTGCCCTTATATAAGTTTTATATAAATATATATATTTTATATGTGTGAATGCATATGTGTATATGTGTTTATGTATGTATGTATACACACATATACTAATATAATATATACATGTATTACATGCATACACATACATATATGTGTATATATGTATGTATGTATATTCCAGGTCCTCTGATTCTAGGTACCATCCTCTTTTAAACTGCATTGCCTCCTGTTGCTAATATTTCAGTGCATTAATTCCTTCTAATAATAATACATATGACTGTATGAGGAAGCCTTCAATTACTTTGTAATAAGGGAACGTCCTCTCTCTCTCTCTCTCTCAGACACCAGGAGCCCCCACTCCTCCCTTTCCTTTGGGAGATTTCAGTGAGGCAGCCTGAGGCAATTTGCATAACCTAGATCAGCTGCCCCAAAGGAAGACAGATGAAAGGAACGGAGGCAGCTTCACCAAACGTCAAAAACTTCAAGATAAATGCGGGTACAAGCAGGAGGAATACCATTTGGGCACACTGGGTTAAGGAAAAGGGCAGATCTACCATAAGTTAACTTGGCATGTAAAACAGAGACTTGTATGAGTCATCTAATAAAGAGGTGTTCCCACAACCACCTACAAGACCCTCTTTTGTGGAGGGTGGAGTTGTGGGGCCCAGGTGTATAACAACAAAAGGTTTTGAAAGGGCAATTGCACTCTGGCTCAAGATAATGTGAAAAAGTTTATATTTTCAGCCAACACTCCATGGTAATCATTCCATAGGTGAGTTGTTTGAGAGCAGCCAACTAGCCTCATTTTCTGGAGAAGAGTTGCTCACTAAAGAACAATACAGGATAAAGTACTGATATGAAAGAAGGAATATTGGCCTTTCCTCTTGATGGCCCTCCACCAGGAAGGAAATAATCATTTATTAAGCCCTTACTATGGGCCAGGCACTGTATTAAGCATTTTTATAAATATCATCTCATTTGATCTGTACCATTCCCCTGTGATGTAGGTACTATTATTATCTCCATCTTTTGGGAAAATTGAGGCAGACAGTGTTAAGAGATTTGTCACACAGCTAATAAGTGTCTATGTGTTTGAACTCTGGTCTTCCTGACTCCAAAGGCAGGGCTCTTACCTTCTGCCCCACCTAGCTATTCCTCAAGGGCAAACCTAATATGTAGCCTTAATACTGAATGGGGTTGCCTCAGTCAAACTGAGACCTGGAAAAGACCTTAATTTTACAAGCCCAAGGTCTTCCACTGCATCCAGGGCCATCTCCAATCATCCTAATCTATATCTGGCCACCGGACCCAGATGGCTCCAGAGGAGAAAGTGAGACTGACGTCTTTGCACAGCCCTGCCTCACTTGATTCCAATACACTTGCAAGTCATGGCATCATCTTCCTGAGGTCATGGTCCTCTTGGAGAACAAAGGACAAACAGCCATAGACTAAGGATATACAGTTCCCTGGGGTAGAGTAGTTCCCAGGGAGTTCTCTTGATTGGGCTGAGATGGTAGTCTTTTCTATGTTCTTTACTGTGGAACTAAAACTATTCTAAGTCTTGAAGCCTTGTAAGTCTGAGTGATTGTGAAAGGAATGAGTGGCTGCCCTTGGGGAATGAAGGCAAGCTACTTAAGTTTTACCTGGGTGAGAGCAACAAGTCAGATAATGAGAGACATCCAATGTGCACATGGATCCTTGATGTCAGGAGTGAACCTCTGATACAAGAGTTTGGATTGGAACCCAAGTAATTGTATTTTTCCATAGCCTCTTAGAACTAGATGGGGCCACAGAGATCAACTAAAAAACTAAGACGTAAAGCAGTTTGCCCAAAGTTCTGATAGAAACTAAATGACAGATCCAATAGTAGTACCCAGGTCTGCTGGAGCTGAGATTAGTGTTCTTTAAACTATAACATTTTGTTTCAGAAGAGGGCCATCTCCAGCAGTTCTGATCTATATTTTGCCCCTGGACTCAGATGGCTCCAGAGGAGAAAGTGAGGCTGGTGATTTTGCTTAGCCCAATCTCACTTAAATCCAACTGACTTGCAAGCCATGGCATCATCTTCCTGATGTCATGATCCTCTTTGAGAATGAACAAGCAAAAACCTTCCCTTCATAAAATTCTCCAGAATTTCTCCCAAAACTTAGCTTTTAGGTAAAATGGGAAAACATAAAGAAATAACGTTGATATTCAAGGAATTTGGTATTTAAAAAAAAAACTCTCAGGACATGTTTTAGGGTCCTTACAATTCTTCTGCTCTTTCTGAGGCTTCCCTCAAATATCTGTACAATAAGGACTCCTGTTCAGTCATCACTCCCTGGCCCCTACAAGCACCTCAGTCATGAAAGATTCCATTGTGTTTTCTGGACCACATTTTCTCATTCAGGAAAGGATTATGGCTACATTTTTCTTTAGGTCATGAAAATTTTTGGCAGATAAACTTTTTAAAATAATTGTTTTTACATGACCTCCTTCTTCTTCCTCATTTCTCCTTTGTAACAAAGGAGTATGGAGTCAGATAAAACTCATCAACACAAGCAAGATATGTTCTATAACTCAAGAGGTGGTAGACCGTAGGTATGGTATAAAACATATCTTGCTTGTGTTGATGTGCTTTGTCCAACTATTTTAAAAAGTGTATTTACTGAAATTTTTCACATGCTTTGCCACCAGTGCTCAGAAGCCAAGATTGGTCAATACAAAATAATTCTAACATCTTTGAAAATGGTTTCCTTTTATTTTTATATTATTATGTTTTTATTTCATTATTAATTTTTCTATATTTCCTTTATTATTGCAGTCATCATATACATTGTTCTTTCTGATCTTACTTCCCTCTGTATCAGAACTATGAGTGTTCCCAAATTTCTCCAAATTCCTCAGCCAAAATTTCTTATGGGACAAGAATAAAATTAGTACATTGCAGGAAGATATTCAACAATTGTGATTAAAACAAAAAGAGGTTTTCTGCTTACCAAAATTCCACAAACCAGAATAGCCCATGGCATTTCACGAAATCATTGAAATAGGCTCTGGGAAGATTTCTAAACTCATCTCCTTCTCCTTCTGGCTGGTCTGTGCTGTTGCTCATAATGCCTTTCTCCTTGGTTTTTACTATTTAGATGCTTTCATACATCCAAAAGCAAGTACATGATCTTGCCTCAAATGTCTATTCCTTCTTCTGACTTGGCTATTTCTGGGAATGGCCCTATAATTTACTCCGTCAACCATACAATGTACAGGAACTACCTTTGGCTCTTTCTCATTCCTCACTTCACATTCCCAATAAGCTATCAAGTCCTGATTCCATAGGTTCAGTGTGTCTCACATATGTCCCTTCCTCTGTATCCCATGCTTATCAACTTATTACAGTTTCCCTGGGCTATTTCAATCACCTCCCAAAAGTCTTCCCTCTATTTTGTCTCCAAATTCCACACCATTGCCAGACTAATTTTCTTTGTGTGCATATCTATTTATGTCCTCACTCTGGTCACACTTTTAGGAGCTTCTAAAGGTTTTAGAAGACTCCCTCCTTCTTGCATATAAGGAAAGTTCAAAATTCTTTGTTAATTATTTAAGGGCCTCAGAAACACAGGAACTGCATAATTTCCTAGTTTTACTTTACGCTGCTCTATCTAGCATAGAGACACCACTACAGTGAGTACAGGGGATACAGCATCCATGCTTCTCCCTGTTCTATATCCAGCCATTCAGTTAGTGCTAAATTCATTGCTAGGGCAATCTGACCTTAAGTAAGAGAATTGGGCTCCATATTGTCAGATTTATTGGCTCACCAAATCCCCACCCAAGCACCCCAGGGACATTATCTCTTTTTGGCTCAAATCCAAGGCCCCCCCACCCCCAAAAAATGAAAAAGAGGTATTCTATGTGCAATATAAATTGGGTATGGGGCAGTTAGTTTATTCTTACAAAAAAAAAGAATGCTAAAAATAGAATCACAGAGCACATTAACAAAATGGTTGAAACAGGATTCAGTAACTTAATTTACAATGACTGGTACAATTATGTAGGATACTGGTCATAGATCCTCCTCAGAACATGAGCTGTTTTCTCTTCTCCCTCTATACTATCTCACTTAGTGATCTCATCAGTTCCCATGGATTCAATTATCATCTCTATATTGATGATGCTCAAATCTACTTATCTGGCCCTAACATCACTGCTGACCCTCAGTCTCACATCTCTGTCTACTAGACATCTTGAATTAGATGGCAGACTAAGATGTTCTACAGACATCTTAAATTCCAAGTGTTCAAAGCTGAACTCATCTTTCCCCTGAAACTCTTCCCTCCACCTAATTTCCCTTTTGATTTTAAGGGTAGTACTATCCTCTAAGTCAACCACCATCCTTGATTCCTCTCTCTTTCTCTCACCCATCCCATATCCAATCTCACTAAGATCTGATTAATTTTACCTTCACAATATCTCTCCTCTAATATTCACCACCACACTGGTACAGAACATCATCACTTCATACCTGGACTAGTGAAATAGCCTGCTGATTATTCTGCCTGCCACAAGTCTCTCCCAATCTATCTTCCACTCAGCTGTCAAAGTGATCTTCCTAAAGCACAGGTCTGATCACATCATCCCCCTCCTCAATAAACTCCGGTGTCTCACTATCACCTCTAGGATCAAATTTTATATCCTCTGTTTGGCACTCAAAATCTTTTACAACCCCTTCTCCCCCACCCCTGCCACTCCATATATACCTCCATCTTTCCAGTCTTCTTACGTCTTATACCCTCTACAAACATATTCCGCAACTGTAGTTGTGGTTTTTCCTTCATTTTAATGAGGACCGTGACATCAGGGAGATGATGACATGACATACAAGTGAATTGGATTTAAGAGAGAAAGGGCTGTACAAAGTCACCAGCCTTACTTTTTCTTCCGGAGACATCTGGGTTCAGTGGCCAGATATTGATCAGAATGACTGCAGATGGCCCAGGATGAAATGGGAGACCTTGGTCCTTTTACGCCAAGGTCTTTTCAGATTCTCACTATAAGTGGGGCAATGCCCATTCAGTGAATAGATCTAGGCCTCTTTACGAAATGATTCAATTAATTCATTGAATAAATTTTTAAAAATTTAATTAATTTTAAAAAATCAGACTAGGAGGGGAAGATCTTCATATGCTGATACTGGTCTACTTGTTCCTCCAATAAGACACTTCATCTCCAATGCCATGTATTTTTTTCTGGTTGCCCCCACACATAGAATGCTCTCTCTCCTGGTTTCCTTCGAGTCCCAGCTAAAACTCCACTTTCTACAGGAAGCCATTCCCAGTCCATCTTAATTCTAGTCCATTCCCTCTGTTAATTCTTATTTATCCTGTCTATAGCTTGTTTGTACATAGTTATTTACATGTTATCTCCCCCATTAGATTATAAACTCTATGAAAGCAGAGATTGTCTTGCCCTTCTTTGTAAACCCAGAAATGAGCACAGCACCTGTCATGTAGTATTATTCACTTAATAAATATTGCCTATCACTAACTATAAAACAGTTTTACAATATTTCTAATTGGCTATTTTACATTTTATTTAGCTAGGCATTTTCTGATCAACTCCGCTGATAGAAAATGGACTAGAATTGGCCCTTTTGCTGGCAGTGGCCAAAATCTCTGATACAGAAGCTTTACCTGCCATCTGCCACAAACATTCTATTAAACTTCAGCGTACTGGTGGATACCAATGCTGGAACAGCCACAGACCTCCAGACCTTTCAAAAGTTAAAAGGCTACTTGAATACTTCCACCTCAGTCTTGTCATGTTGATAAATGTTCAACAACCAGCTCTCTGAAAATATATACACACATATACTTTTAAGTTTAATCTGAATTTTAACTTTTTCCATCCCTTTCTTAAGTGGAGACAATCAGCATAACATCATAGCCTGATTTGTACCACTTTCCAGTTTCCAAATGGTAACGGCTTACACTGAAAATTTGACAATTGGCACATTGCATATTAGGGATACTTGATCACCAAAAATTAGAAAAGTACAAATGCAAAAGGACAGGGTAGAGAAGTTCCCATGGCTACATGATGGGCTGGTGAGAGATAGGGCAGCTAACCCCTCCACCTGACTCTTACTCTCAGGACTAGCTTTCAATAAACATGCTTCACAGATAGAAAGAAAGAAAAAGTAGAAGAGCCCAGGAGCTGGCTTTTGTTTATCCCCTGAATCACCTGCTGTACTGGCTCAGCAGCTAATTAGAGGACTATTCATCAACACTTAGGGTAAGCTCTTCTGAGCCACGCATGGCCAGAAACAGGAATTCCCCACTCCCGACGTTTCCACAAAGTCTACTGGGCAGAGAACATCTGCATATGCTCCAAGGAATGACCTTTCTGTAGACAGAACAGTTTAATCTGGTACACTATTCTGTTCCACTGATTTTATGTTCCAACCAAGTTGAACTACTTACCATTTTCAAAACATGTTCTGTGTTTTCCCATCTCTACAGCTTTCCTTATTCTGCTCCCTATGAGTGGATCGTCTTTTCACCTTCAGTCTGTCACATTTCTATACATTCTTTAAAATCAAGTTCAAATTTTGCCTCTTCCAAGAAGCTTTTCCTGATCTCAGAATCTCAGAGTTGGGAGAAGCCTCTGAGACCATCTAGCTACTATCTGAAGAAAGGATACTTACAACAAACAACTTCACCATATGGTCACTCAGTCTGTACTTGCAGACCGACCTGGCAGGGAGATCCATTATCTCCCAAGGTATCCCACTCCATTTGGGGAGAAATCTAATTACTCTCCAAGGGAAATTTTTCCTTAACATTCAATATAAAGTTACCTATTTGTTATTTCCATCTATGACTTGTAATTCTGTTCTCAGAGACCAAGCAGAATGAGTTGAATATACTCTTCCTTGTAAAAGTCTTTCACATACTTGGAAAAAGTTATTCCATTCCCCCTTAGTTTTCTCTTTCTCAGGGAAAAACATTCTCAGTTCTTTCAGACCTATAGTATGGTGTGCATTTCTTTCATCATACTGGTCACCCTCTCTAGCGTTTCTTAAACTGTGGGTTGCAACCCCATATGGGGGCATGAAAAAGATTTGGCCACAGTAAAAGGTCTCTGAATGCACAACAACCAAAAATTAATTAAAAATCAAAAGCTTAATGAATCTGAGGTGTTTCTGGCAGCACTTGCCCATTGTGCAATTTCAGGGCAGCCTTAGTTCTGAACGCAAAGCATGTGCACTTTGCACTGCAAATATCTTTAGGCTATGCATTGAACACTACCTCAACAAGAAAAGGGGAAGCAAGTGGAAAAAGTTTAAGAAGCCCTGCTCTAGACAAGCTCGTCTGTCAGAGTCTTTCCTAAAATGGAGTGCTTGTCACTGAGTATCATACTCTATATTAGACAGTCTAAACATTTATTAAGCACCTACTATGAGTTGGGTACTATGTTAAAGTCTAAAGATGCCAATATGAAAAAGAAAAAAAATCCCTGTCCTCAAAGAGCTTAAAATCCAATAGGAAAGACAGTACATAAAAGGACATTGAAAACGGGGTTGGGGGGGGCAGGGAGGGAGGAACCCAAAGTACAAGAACATGATTGAGTCCAATACAAGGACTGCTGATGGGTGAAAATTGAAGAGATGGCTGGCCTGAGAGCACTCTTTAAATGGGTGCAATGGGAGGACTTTTTATTTCCAGCCCTCCAATCATAGCAGAGGCTCCTGAGGGTACTTATGAGTTGTGAACACCAGGGCTGAAACAATCTTTCAGGATGATGACATTCCTGGGGGTATGACACAGTCTAATCCTAAGGTGTGCAGTCACTTGGGGAGTGAAGACATAGCTAGTGTGGGAGCCCTCTTTAAATGGACACTATATGTGACCAGACTAGGGCAGTGATTTCATCACTGTGGGAAATTGCCTGCTTTGGAAATTCCTTCCATCCATGGAAAGCAGCACCTCATCTGTAACTCAGAATCTTAGAAAGGTGTCCTGAGGCTCTAAGAAATGAAATGATCTGCCCAAGTATAAAAGACAGGATTTGAACCTAAACCATGATGCCTCTCCATATTGAATACATAGTCTAATAAAACTCACAAAGGTGGAGGACTTTTTCCTTTATAGGTTTTGTGAGGCAGCAAGGTAGAACTGTGGCTAGATTGCTGGACTTGGGAATCAAGAAGACCTAGGTTTGAATTTCACTGAAGACATGAGGGGTGTCCAAGTAAATCACTTCTCACTTCAGTTTCCTCATCTATAAAATGGGGATAACTACCTACTTCAACATATTTGTTCCAAGAACAAACTAATGAAATTATTTGATATTATGAAACTATATGATATTATTTCTAATGAAATAATATATTAAATCACTTTACAAACCTTAGAGTCCTATATAAATGTTAATTATTATTATCGTTTCTGATACCTTTTGTTTTTACATCGGTAATTTTTTTTTTGGATACTCCATTCCCCTGCCACTCCACCCAGAAGATTGGCTCTCTCTTGTAAGAAAGAAAAATAGTTATATAAAACCAATTAATACAGTAAGTGAGATTTCAAGTGTGTGTAACAGTCAATGCTTGGAGTCCCTCCCCCTCCAGAGGTGTTTCACATCTGGCCCTGCCTCCTCTATCCAAGATATGTAAAGTTGATCCTTTCTAACACAAGTGTGAGACTTGATATTTATCCCTATTAAATTTCATCTTAGGAGATGCTTCCATCATTCTTATCTGTCAAGATCTTTTCTTATCCTGACTTTTGTCAAAAGGGGTTGCCTCCTAGCTTTGCCTGTAAATCTAATCAGCATGCCATTTATACCTTCATTCAAGTCACTGACTGAAAATCTTGTGTAGCATAGTGCCATGTATTGATATTTGGGGCTACTAGAGACCTAATTAATACAGACACATAAATAATTACTCTTTAGATTTGGTCACTTGATATATTCCAAATTTCCTTTATCAATCTAATTTAGCAATCATCTAGCCTAGAGGTGTCAAACATGCAACCAGATAAAGAAGTAATTATGAAATGAAATATTTAAGAAAATGAATAGAATATAATATAGATAATGTTAATATGTGGTTTTCCAAGTCGATATTTGATCTGCCTGGTTTAGTGAACTCCTGAGGAACCTGTATTCAGACAGAGAAGCAAGTTAGAACCAAAAAATATAACAACTGATTGGTTTAAGGTTAAAATAGAAGTATAATAAGGCTGTATATTGTCACCTTATTTTATTTATATTCAGAGTACATCATGTGAAATGCCAACCTGGATGAATCAAAAGCCAGAATTAAGGTTGCTGGGAGAAATATCAAAATTTCAGATGGCAGGAAGTGAAGAGCAATTCAGAAGCCTCTTGATGAGGGTAAAAGAGAAGAGTGTAAAAGCTGGTTTGAAGTTGAACATCAAAAAAGCTAAAGTCTTGGCAATTGGCCCCATTACTTCCTGGCAGATAGAGAAGAAACAGAAGCAGTGTCAGATTTTATATTCTTGGGCTCAAAGACCACTGCAGATGGTAACTGAAGCCATGAAATTAAAAGATGATTGCTCCTTGGAAGGAAAGCTATGGCAAATCTGGACAGCATACTAAAAAGCGGAGACATCACCTTGCCAGCAAAGGTCCCCATAGTCAAAGCTATGGTTTTTCCAGTAGCAATGTATGGCTGTGAGAGTTGGACTATAAGGAAAGCTGAGGCCCACAGAATCAATGCTTTTGAACTGTGGTGCTGGAGAAGACTTTTGAGAATCCTTTGGACAGCAAGGGGATCATATCAGTCAATACTTAAAGAAATTAATTCAGGTTATTCACTGGAAGGTCAACAACTGAAGCTGAAGCTGAAATACTCTGGCCACGTAATGAGAAGATGGGATTCATTGGAAAAGACCTTGATGTTGGGAAGATTGAAGGCGAAAGGACAAAGAGACAGTAGAGAATTAGATGGATAGATAGTGTCATGGAAGCAACAAACATGAGCTTGGATAGACTTCAAGAGATAATGGAGGATAGAAGAGCCTAAGGTGGTATGTTCCATGAGGTCATAAAGAGTCAAATATGACTAATCCAGCTCTCCAAAGCCTGAAATGTGTGCCTGACACATTTTAAAGTATAAGTTGCACTATTAACATTTTTTCCGTCACTTCCTTAAGCCTAGACAATGAAGAAAAATGAAAAATCAAGCACTGTTTTGTAACATTTGTCAATTTCCGAGGTGTAAATGTTTGCAATGAAAATTTAACATTTGACTCCAACCAGTTTGAGCTGGCTCCTGAGTACCCCATTTTTATAGATAAGAAAACAGAAGACCAGAGATGCTAAGTGACTAGGCCACAGTTACTAGGTCACAGTTGAACCCAAGTTTCTTCTAGCTCTCAAATTTGGTGTTTTTGCCACTAAACTATGCTGCTTCTCAACATACTGCAACATGTCATGTATAAAATGATTATAATACAAGGCCACAGATATAGTAAATAATAGTAAGTACTATGAATGGAGCAAAGAGTACATACAAGTGAAAAAGATATCACTGTTAAAATGACCATAGTATCTCAGAGTTAGAAGTGACCCCAGAGTATGTGGTTCAACTAATGGGCAAATAAAAGAAGGATTTCTTATCTGACTTCAGACAAATTACTTATCCCTCAACGTGGGGAACTCTCAGTATGGGAATCATAGATGTAGTAGCATTAGGAAGACATCCCCAACAAGTAACTGGCTTACAAAGGTCAACCACCTTCACCTGGAGGTCACTTTTCAGCCTGCTACTTGGCTCATTCTCATATTTAATCTGATTATCCCAAAGTCTATAGTAATCCAGGAGCATGTTTGTATACTTCCTAACTAATATAATTTCATAAATTTCTCAAATGAACTCAGAGTCCTTACCAATTCATCAAGCATTATTTAATAAAATGGAGAAACCTCCTTTTTGCAATAGTTTTTCATATCTATCTATACGGTAAATCCTTTAATCTGCTAGGATTAAATTAATATTATGTTACTCAATAAGTAATTTACTAACAATGAAATCAATGACAGAACAAAGACACACATAATGATCTAGAATATTTTAGTTCTAAAAATCCTTGAGTTCCCTCAGATTCAGTGAGTCAACTCCAACCTTCACTGTTAACAGGAGATAACTTCTCTTGACTTTTGAGAACACATTTGAACACTATTTCATTCAGGAAAAAAAATAAATAAATTCTCTACATTCTCTTTGAAAGACAAAAGGTTACAGCAGTTCCATCAAAAAAGAAGGCTTCTGCTTTCCCTTTGTCTTCCCTAGTTTCTCTCCAACTATGATAAGGCAACTCTTCATTTTCTCTCAAATCATCACCTTCAACAGTGTCTCTAAATTAGCACTTAAAATCCTTGCTTCCATTACTTCCATTCCATTTATCTCTTAAGGCAATGGTTTCATATATATATATATATATACACACACATATATACATATATATATGCATGTATGTGTGTATTCACGCATTATATGTGTGTACATATATAAATATATATAAAATATATGAAATGCATCTTGCATTATATTTGCCCTGGTATCGCTTTTCTATTTTTGATATTTCTTTATAGAAATAGTATAACACTGATCGTACCTATATTTTTCAGGAAGAAATTTTTTGATTGGGGGGGAAGTTGTAGTATATTGTGCTTCCACTGTCAAATAAAGTAAGAGTATCTGGTAAATACAATTTACAGTAAAAGAGCAATCACTTTCAGATCTTTATAGATATGCCAAGAACTTTATACTTAATGCTTCTCAAGAGAAGTTTTATTTTTTTAATATATTTGGTATCTTCTTACAGAAGAATTCATGCTTTTGGGGGATAAGTTAAAGTCATGACCAAGGTGATTTAATTTACTTGATTTCTGAGATTTGTACCTAATGGTGGAAAGTTTATTTCCAATAGGGATCAAGACTTAGCTTGCCTCCTACCTTGTCATCTAATTTCTCATTACAATATGAACCATCAGGTTCATCTTCTTCACCAAAATTACAAACTTTCCATGTTCTGGGTACAGGTACATGTAATTTTTCACTATGTTTTTTTTAAAAAAAAAAAGCCTTAGAACTGATGACAGATGTGGAAGTTATCTGTAATATATTTGCTAATCAAAAATTGCGATCACCTGAATGATCTTTTCTGCTGTTTCCAGATCATAGGAACTACCAATGGAATGTGATGAGATTCAAGTATCCAGTCTAACACAAGGGACACAGCACAAGTGAGGGAACCCAAGTCTTAACTAATCACCTATTTCACACCCAAAATGGAGTTCATGTACTTTCTTAACAAGAGTAAAATTTCATCTCTGCAGTTTAAAAGATAACAATGTATGCATAGCAAAAACTATTCAAATGATTGGTGCATGGTACATACTAAGAATTAAAATAATTCACATCTGCATATACAAAGTATAAAACAATTTGGAATACAAGATTAGAAATAGTAATGACGTCAACCAAATAACATTCAGACACAGCCATCTACTATACACTGAGTTTCACTGCAAAATTGATCATTTATAAACCCTCACAGACTTCCCTGCCATAAAGCACATAAGCCTCATACAACATGTAAGAACGAACCTACTAGTGACTTCTCACCACCATGTCCAACCAAACCACACTTTATTATCACTTCCCATTGTACAATTTTACTTACATTACAGTGGGTGATACCATTAAAATTTTTTAATACAGTATCAAAAATACATTTAAAACCCTAAGATATTTCCATGAGACAAAATGTGGGCAGGTATGCTCTAGAATTTTCCTGGGGATCAAAATCAAACTCACTGGTATATAACTTGTAGGCTCCATTCTCTGAAAACTGGGTCACCATCTGACTTTCTCTAACCCCTCAGCATCTCTCTTCCTTTCTCTAAAATTTTTCATTGACAAATGCATGGAACTTAGTAATCATATCCAGTTCTTTCAGTCCCCTGGTTATCCATCTAGGTTTAGTGGCTTGAACTTAGCAAAGGCAGAGAGGTAGTCTTCTACTATTCCCTTACTTATCTAAGCTATCAAGTCCTCAAGAGTCTCTTCTGACCTTTCCAGTCCAAAGGCCATTCTCCTTGACAGAGAAATAGAAACAAAATAAAGAGCTGAGTTATTCTTCCTTCTCTCCATATTACATGTCCTTATTTTATCGATGAGAAAACTGAGATAGATAGAGGCCAAATGGCTTGCCCAGGGTCACATAGCTAGTAAGTATTTGAGGTCAGATTCAAATTCAGGTCTTTATGACTTTGGGTCCAGACAGGTCTTGTCCTCAAGTATGTTACATTCTAATGGAGAAAACAACAAGCTTAATAAAGTGGTGGCCAAGGAAGGACACTTTGTTCCAGAAACTATAGGGTTGATGAAGAGGAGAGCTACATTGTGGATTCCATTCAAGAGCAGTAAGAGCTGATTTGATCATGATTCTTAATTTGAGACCAAGAAGTGGGGAACATCTACAAGTCAGTAAGGTAGTGGTTGTGGTTGTGGTTGTGTGTGGATGAAGTTCCTGGAAAAGATTGGGTGAAGAAGACCAAAAGCTTTCCTGAAAGTCTTCCAAGAGAAGTAGTCACCAATCAGGGGATGGAGTTCCCAAGGCCCCCACTCCTCCAGGAAATGGTCTCTGTCATGGGTGGACATAGAAATTATTGTTGAAAGGCATATTTAAGAGGTGGACCTTATACTCAGAACTGCAAGACTCCAGGCAAAGACATTTTTACTAGTCCTTTGTAGAGTTGCCCAGAGTTGCTTCCTCTCTTTTGAGTCATGATCCAGCAATCCAAAACGAATTCTCAGACACCATCTTCTCAACCAGCTGTTCACTTCCCAAGTCTGCTTTTCTTGTCGGAATTCCTTGCTCTGAATCCACATCGGTGATAAAATAGTGCCTGTCATCCTTGGGCTTTTAGTGTCTGCTCAAGATGGTAACCTTTAGCAATGCTTCCTAAATTACTTCTTGAAGCACATTAGCATCCACATGAGTCACCAGAAATGAGTAATAGTCATTCAAGTTTGGGAAGATTCTCTGTCATTATGAATACATACCCTGCAAAGATAGCGGACCTCTCCATTATTAAAATTGTCATAGAGTTGCCACAATACCCCCTGAGCAGAGAATAACCCTAACCCATCACCCCTATTCTCTCTCCTCCTGACCTTTACAGGATGATCTTTCCCCTAACGGTGCCTGTGGAACCACAATTGTCCTTCCTCTCCTGCTTCATCCTCTTCTTCTTTTTCACAATGAAATCATTCTTTCATTTAAAAAAAAGGAACACTCATTGATAATCATCTGGAAACTGAGACATGTTTATTGGGTGTCCTTTACTTTCACTTTTGGGAGGGAGACAAGCCAGTCATCTGAGCATAGACAGTCATTTGGTCATGTCAAAAATTCAAATAATCTGCATTCTATGAAAAACCCTGCAAAATTACCTCCAACTCCATCCCCTAACACGTGAAGCAAGTGAGACCTTCCATTTTTGTCATTCCTGTTAACAGTTGCCCTAGAAAATGATTACAATGAAGGAAAACTCCATAGAGGGAATGGTATTTCAGCTGAGTTTTGAAGGAGAGACAAGATTTGCAGGGAGAGGGGTAGCTTTACAAAGGAATGGCATAGGCCCAAATGTAGAAATGGGGACATATAGCGGATGTCCAGGAAAAGTTTTGTAGTCTAATTTGGTTGAAGTCCAGTGTGCTCATAAAGAAATAATAGGAAATAAGCCTGGAAAGGTAGACTGTGGTCAGATTACAGAGGACCTCGAATGCCAACTTGGGAGTTTGGTCAATACTTGGCCACGATGATCAGCATCATAGTGTTATCATAATCTGATGGCAGTGTGAAGGTTGTATTGATGAAGAACAAGACTAAAAGCAGGTTAATCAGGAGTCTACATAATAGTTCAATGGGCCTCTGAACTGGGGTGGTGTTATCAGTGGGAACAGAAATAAAGGGACTCTGCTTTATCACCAAACCACCAGGGGCAAGACTTGCCTGCAACTGTCGACCTGGTAACATTTATGAGTTTAATAGCAGGTTCTCTGAGGGCAGGAACTCTGTTATTTTCAGTTTTGTATCTCTAGCACCCAAACAGGGATATGTGCTTAATAAAATCTCCTAAATTGAAATGAACTGAATTGAAAGACAGACATTTTGTCTCTGTCTTGAAACCCTGTAGAACATTTTTAAAAGGTTCTGTTCCACCAAGATACTTCCTAAGGAATAAGAGATCTCATCTAAAGAGTGTTGCCTTTGGAATCAGAGGACCTGAATTCATATTCCAGCTTTGCTACTTAGGTGACATAGGCAAGTCACAATTTTTTGTACCCCAGTGTCTTCATCTATAAAATGAGAAGGTTGGACTTTCTCCCTCTAAGGAACTGCTGCCAGACCCAGAGAGGCTGGGGTAGAGCACTCACTTCTTGTTCTGTGTCAGGCAAGTACTGTGCCACTTCCTTCTCCACTAAGATAGACTGACATCTCTGTGGTATACTGTTCTGTGCTCAGGAATGGAATCTGGGCAGGATTCAGTCCTGATGAGCTTAAACTTATAATAAGAGAGGATGCTAGACTTCCAGTGCTCACACACAACAGCTTGATACAGATAAAACTTGCCATGATCCTGGAAACCATATACTTATGTAGATCAAAACCTCCCAAAAAAGGGGTTGGGAGAATAGGCTTTTTGTTTTAAAAAAAAGGTACTGAATGTATACTATTAAGCCAGTATGATTTGACTAATTTACTCCTACACACAAAAGGCATACTAAACAAAAAACACTCACACTTTCATATTTGACAAAAACTAGCTTAAAACAACGTTAAGTAAAAAATTATAACTAAAGCTACAATTAGCAAAGAAGCAAGTATTTAAAAATCATCAAACTATGAAGCAGTTCTTCAAGACCACTAGTCAAGCATTTTACATTTTACTTTGGCTCAGCACCATCCAATCAAATGGCCCAACACGGACCATCTTTCTCTCTGGTGACCACTGTTTCTAATGTGGAAGCGTATTTGGTCACCAGTCAGCTGCTCAACAGTCATTACCACTTAGAGTATGGTGAATATTACACAGCTATCTTCGTGGACTTCTTGGCTTTATGAACTCACAGGAATACCTATTTAGGGAAAAAAACAAAAGACAGAAAAGGCTTTTGGGATTAGGCACAAACTCATCTAGCTGAATCGGCAGAAGAATGAGTGCCATTCCATCGTTGTCCCCAACCCCGTGGACACAGAGAACACTGAGCAGGAAATTGTTTTTTCCATTAACAGAGAGAGGACCACATACCCATTAATGCTGTAAACAGCATGGGGAGAGACCGACAGACCACTCAGGACTGGATGTATCCTTCTCAAAAGTCAAGTCTTTTCAGCAGCAGGCAATTAAATACTAGTAAATTTATCATCTCCAAAGGGCCCAAACAATGAATCACCACCATGTCTGTGGGACCCCCTGACAGTTCCCAGAGGAGATGTAAGCACATGCTACCCAGTACAGTCCCTAAACGACCATTCAGCCTCACTACATTTATATGGCCCCTAAGGTCCTGTCCAGGTCTAAATCTATGATCTCATTTATTGTAAGAGGAGTGTCCCACACTTCTCAACTTCATATATGGGAACCAAAAATAAGCCGTATGCCCTGACACCTTTTATCAAGAAAGTCTATCTGAGTTACAGAATCAATCTACCAATAAATAGAATAGTTGTGACATTTCTACTGAATCAATCAAAGACAAACAAGGTTTGAACAAGTCCTTAACCCACTGGAGGGATTGAGGAGGAACCTTTGGATGAAATCAGAAATACTGAGTTGGTCAAAGAAAATTAGGCATACTTCTGCACCTGTTGTAGAGAAAGGATTCAAACAAGAAAAAGAGGTCAGGTTACAGGGTCTCCTTAAGAAGGAAGACTCCTGGCACCTACACCAAAGGGCATCAAGGGAGGATAGGAGGGTAGGGCTGTGAGCTGAGAAGGAGAAACATGCTCTTCAATGACCAGAAGATGACCATGTGAACTTTTAAACTTTAGAAGATTTGAACTTTCCACCAGAAATGGTAGTAGAATCCCATGAGCAACAGGGACCCAATGATAAACTAGACTGATCAAGAAAAGGCAACTTCAGGACTCTACAAGGGCATCGAACCCTATATCTCAGCCACACACACCAGAGAGTCACGATTTACTCCTTGTCTACATACACTGTGTAAGCCTGAGCTCACTTCCTCTGGATTCTGTATATACATTTGGGAGATTGTGTCCCTGACTTCAGGGGGGACTGGATATTTTCATGCCAACTATTCTTTTTCTAATTTTTAATTTATGGAATAAAAAAGTCATTTTCATAACACAATACAATAAAAAGATAATTACATATGAAATTGTAAATCTACTATGTACCATTTACTATTCCTTTCAAATACACAACACAATTATCATGTAAATTTCTTTTTTTCTTCCCACCTCTCACCTTAGAGATGACTACTATTAGACACAAATATATATATAAAATTATTCTATACTTCCTTCTATTATTAATTCCTTCTCTGGATGCAGATAGCACCTTTCTTCACATGTCCTTTATAGTTAATTTGGGTATTTATAACAGACAAAATAACTTATTCTGTTATTCTTAAAATAATATTGCTGTTACTCTATGCAATGTTCTCTTGATTCTTGTCATTTTCTTCTTTGTTATTTCATGCAGATCTTTCCATGTTTTTTCTAAAATCATTGAGTTCATCATTTCTTATAGAACAGTAATATTTCATCACAATCCCAACTTGTTCAGCCATTCCCCAGTTAATGGGCATCCCTGCAATTTCCAGTTCTTTGCCACCACAAAAAGAGCCACTATAAACATGTTGGAACATATAGGTTCTTTTCCTTTTTCCCTAATTATCTTCAGAAATAGACTAAGTAGTGGTGTGGTTGGGTCAAAGGGTAAGTAATTTTGGACGTAATTCAGATTGCTCTCCGAAATCAGTGGATCAGTTTGCAATTCTACCAACAATGAATTAGTCACTCAGTTTGTCCATATTGTCTTCAAATATTTGTCACTTTCCCCTTCTATCATTTTAGTCAATCTTGTAGGTGTAAAGTGATACCTTAAAGTTGTTTTAGCTTGCATATCTCTAATCAATAATAATTCAGAGGGGGAGGAGCCAAGATGGTGGAGTAGAAAGACTCACGGTGTGCTAGCTCCAAACCCCACAGCCCATAAATTTTCTGTAAAAAGAACTCCCCACAAATTCTGGAGCAGTGCAAGCCATGCAGAAATGCAGGGGAGGAGATTTCCATTCCAGAGAGCCCTGGAAAGCCATCCCCAGGGGTCCGTCGTGCACCGGACAGTGGAGCCCACCCTTACGCTGTCCTGGCTGAGCAGCCTGAAAGGAGCACATCCAAGCAGGCTTCAAGGACGGAATCTCCGGCGGCCATGAAAGTCCCTCCACCCACAGGAGCTATAGGTCAGAGAGAGAGACATCTGGGCTGGCCGAGAGGGGAGAGAGGTGACTCCATAACTCAGGCCCCCTCAGGAGGCAGCAGCAGAGGCAGTGGCAGAGGCAGCGGCAGACCTGGGCTTCTGGAGCAGACAGGAGCTCCGCTCCATTACTGAAGATCTCCACATAAACCCCCTGAGGGAACTCAGCCTGGGAGGCGGCCCTGCCCCTACCTGAGCACCAGAACTTAAGCTCGCATTGAATAGCAGCCACTGAAAGCCCTGAGGCTGTGGAGCAGCATTTGAATCTCAGACCCAAGCACTAGCTGGGCAGATCTAGGCGGGGGTGGACAGGAATCTCAGAAGTCAAGTAACTGGTTGTGAAAATGCCCAGAAAAGGGAAGAAAAATAAGACCATAGAAAGCTACTTTCTTGGGGAACAGATGTTCCCGCCTTTCATTTCTGATGATGAGGAACAATGCTTACTCAGGGAAAGATGTGGAGGTTGGGGTCTCTGTATCCAAGACATCCGAGGTGGATGTCTGGTGGGCTCAGGACATGGAAGAGCTCAAAAAGGATTTTGAAAATCAAGTTAGACAGGTGGAGGAAAAACTGGGAAGAGAAATAAGAGAGATGCAAGAAAAGCATGAAAAACGGGTCAATACCTTAGTAAAGGAGACCCAAAAAAAATGCTGAAGAAAATAACACCTTGAAAAATAGGCTCACTCAACTGGCAAAAGAGGTTCAAAAAGCCAATGAGGAGAAGAATGCTTTCAAAAGCAGAATTAGCCAAATGGAAAAAGAGGTTCAAAAGCTCACTGAAGAAAAGAGTTCTCTCAAAATTAGAATGGAACAGATGGAGGCTAATGACTTTATGAGAAACCAAGAAATCATAAAACAAAATCAAAAGAATGAAAAATAGAAGAGAATGTGAAATATCTCATTGGAAAACCAACTGACCTAGAAAATAGATCCAGGAGAGACAATTTAAAAATTATGGGACTACCTGAAAGCCATGATCAAAAAAAGAACCTAGACATCATCTTCCATGAAATTATCAAGGAAAACTGCCTTGAGATTCTAGAACCAGAGGGCAAAATAAGTATTGAAGGATTCCATTGATCACCACCTGAAAGAGATCCAAAAAGAAAAACTCCTAGGAACATTGTGGCCAAATTCCAGAATTCCCAGGTCAAGGAGAAAATATTGCAAGCAGCTAGAAAGAAACAAGTCCAGTATTTTAGAAATACAATCAGGATAACACAAGATCTAGCAGCTTCTACATTAAGGGATCGAAGGGCGTGGAATAGGATATTCCAGAAGTCAAAGGAACTAGGACTCAAACCAAGAATCACCTACCCAGCAAAACTGAGTATAATACTTCAGGGGAAAATATGGTCTTTCAATGAAACAGAGGACTTTCAAGCATTCTTGATGGAAAGACCAGAGCTGAAAAGAAAATTTGACTTTCAAACACAAGAATGAGAAGAAGCATGAAAAAGTAAACAGCAAAGTGAAGTCATATAAGGGACTTACCAAAGGTGAACTGTTTACATTCCTACATGGAAAAACAATATTTGTAACTCTTAAAACTTTTCAGTATCTGTGTAGTTGGTGGGACCACACACACACACACACACACACACACACACGCACACATGTACAGGCATGCTCACACACACATACACACATGCATGCACATACAGAGACAGAGAGCACAGAGTGAACTGAATAGGATGGCATCATATCTTAAAAGAAATTAAGGTAAATGGTGAGAGAGAAATGCAGTGGGAGGAGAGAGGGTGAAATGGAATGGGGTAAATTATCTCTCATAGAAGAGGCAAGCAGACTTTTTAGTGGAGGGAAAAAGAGGAGAGCTGAGAAAAAAACATGAAGTTTTCCCTCATCACATTCAACTAAAGGAAGGAGTAAAAAGCACACTCATTTTGGTATGAAAACCTATCTTACAATACAGGAAAGTGGGGGAGAAGGAGATAAGCAGGGTGGGGGGGATGATGGAAGGGAGGGCAATGGGAGGAGGGAGCAATTTGAAGTCAACACTCAGGGAGGGACAGGATCAAAAGACAGAATAGAAACAATGGGGGGCAAGATAGGATGGAGGGAAATACAGTTAGTCTTACACAACACGACTGTTATCGAAGTAATTTGCAAAACTATACAGATATGGCCTATATTGAATTGCCTGCCTTCCCAAAGGGAATGGGTGGGGAGGGGGGATGGGGAGAATTTGGAACTCAAAGTTTTAGGAACAACTGTTTAGTATTGCTGTTGCTACTAGGAAACAAGAAATACAGTTAATGGGGAATAGAAAGTCATCTGGCCCTCAGTACAAAAGAGAAGATGGGGACAAGAGAAGGGAGGGATGATAGAAGAGAGGGCAGATTGGAGATAGGGAAAATTAGAATGCTTGTTGTATTGGAGTGGGGGGGAGGGGACAAATGGGGAGAAAATTTGGAACCCAAAATTTTGTGAAAATGAATGTAAAAAGTTAAATAAATAAATTTACATTATATTATATTAAAAAAAAATAATGATTTAGGCAGGGGTGGGGAACCTGCAGCTTCAAGACCACATGTGGCTTTCTAGGTCTTTGGGTGTAGCCTTTTGACTGAGTCCAAGTTTTATAGACCAAATCCTTTTATTAAGAAGTTTTGTTCTGTGAAGGTTCCCCACCCCTGACAGAGAATTTTTTCATATGACCATAAATAATTTTGGTTTCTTCTTCAGAAAAATGCCTATTCATGCCTTTGAGAATTTATCAATTGGGGAATGACTCATACTCTTATAGATTTAATAAAGTCTTTTATATATTTTAGATATGAGGCCTTTATCTGATAAACTATAATTTTTTCCCCATTTTTCTGCTTTCCTTCTGATCTTGACAACATTTGTTTTATTTGGACAAAAATTTTTTAATTTAATGTAATCAAAATGATCCATTTTATACCTAACTTTGCTCTCGATCTCTTGTTTAATCATAAATTGTTCACCTATACATAAATCTGATAAGTAATATGTTCCATGTTCTAATTTTCTTGTAAAATCTCACTTTATATCCAGGTCATGTATCCATTTTGACCCTATTTTGGTAAATGGTGTAAGATACTGGTCTATACCCAATTTCTACCATACTACTTTCCAGTTTTCCTATCAATTTTTAACAAATAATGAATTCTTATCCCTTAATCTTATTTTCACACTTGCCAAATACATGATTATTGTGTTTATGTGTTCTATAAATTGTATATCTACCCTATTGCATTAATCTACCTATTTCTTAGCCAGTACCAGATAGTTTTGATAATTACCACCTTATAATATAGTTTAAGATCTGGTACTGCAAATTATTTTTATTATATTATTCCTATAAGTACCCCTTTCTACAAAGCTCATTAACTCTGACCAGCTAATTTATAATCAATGGGGAGTACATCAGATAGAAGACTTCTGATCAATAACATCAGATATTCCATAAGTCCTCTGGGTTACCCTAAAATTCAGAGGAGAGAAACTGCCATTCTCAGGTGTAACATCCAGTCAATGCAAGGAAAGATTGAGAAAAATAAGCCTAGAGGGGAGTGATACACTATGAAACTACAATTTCAAGTTAGACAAAAAAGTGGGACATGAATAAAGGCAAGGGTGTATAGAACCAGCTCAAAACAGTTCATGACAGCTGACCATTACGTTTTTAGCATGAGCATTTACACCTCAGGAATTAGTCAATGTTACAAGTTAGAGTTTGATTTACTGTTTGTTGATTGTTTAAACTTAAGAAAGTGATGGAGAAAATGTTCATAATCCTCATGAAAATGTACCTTGAATTTTTTTTCAGAGAGCTGGTTGTTAAATATTTGCCAGAATATCACTAGGTATAGGGCAAGGGACATCACAGATGCATGACAGTTTGCAACAAGCCTAAACTCAAAAGAATATGTGATAAGTCTATCAGGGTAGAATTTTCCAACCCTGCTTTTATCTGGACCCTAATTTCTTCACTTTCATACTAGTGTACTCAACTTAAACATTTTTCAATGCTAAGAACCTGAGATGGGTGGATTATGACCCTGAATGATGAGGAAGAGAATTCTTTGTGAAATCAGAGCCTCCTGACAGATGGGAAACATAGTGTCCTATGCAATTCTCCACAGATTTAGGTGCATCATTATCCCTTGTGTTCACAAATGTTTGCAAATGGTAGCATTTTAGGCAAGGAAAGCATTCAAATTTTCAAACAGCTGCTGTCCTCTCAGGTGACACTGAGCTGAATAACAGGAAAATCACTGCCCAATGGAGCAGTCTTTGGAAGGCTTTTTGTTTTGTTTTCTTTTGAGTTAGAAAATACCTCAAGTATACATCTATGAATGATTAAGCCAAAGAAGATGAACCTCAAAAGGTGCTCTTCTGTAATGACAATGAATCGCATAAGAAAGGAAGCAAAAATGAAAATGAACCATTACTTTTCAATGGTAACTTGGGTCCTGGATTTTTAAAATGTGAGTTTTCCCTGACTTCCTATAGAGGAACATCTCTAAACATGGTCCAGATCGGGCTTATCAGCAGACCCACCCAGGATAATCTCAGTCCCGTGGAGAATACACTTTCCCCTTTAGTGACTTCTAATTACCTTATGCCAACAGCAGTTTGTGAATAAGAAAGGAGAGATGCCATGCATAAAAAAATTAAAGGATAACATATCTATGGAGGGTATGTCACAGAGCTCATCTCTTGAATTTCAACAAGCTATTAACCCTATGTGCAGCATCCCTTCACCATCGAGACAGTTTGCAAAGCTGCTCACTGCAAGCCAATAAAGTGGGTCTTTTGCCCACATCCTGGACAGAAAGTCCAGTTTGCTACACAAACTGCTCCCTGGCACAGGAAGAAGAGTTAAGAAGAAACCACAGTCTCACTTTGTTTTAAAACCATGTATGCTGTGGTTTGCTCCAATGTGCCTTTAAAACATTTGAGGAGGGGGAGGAACACCCTTTAAGAACTGCAAATGTGTCTGCTGGAGGCCTGAAGCAGGTTGCACAATGCTGTGAATGCTAGGCTAGTTAAAGCATAATCTGTAGCTGGCTTGTGCCAAATAACTTTTATATCCAAGACCCACAAATGAGCTGAGATGTGGGGACTGACTGAAATGGAAGCCAGCCCAGCTGTCTCTTCTGAGAGCACACAGGTTTGTGCAAGGGTCTTCAGGACATGTCAAGGTGCTATTCGAGCCAGGGAATGGAAGTGGAAAGGAAGTGAAGGAGGATAATCAGGTAGGAGCAGTGATGAGCAGTCCAGGCATGGAGGAGACAGATGGGAAAGGGAAGTCATGATACCTACATAAAGCAGGAGTGCTATGGAAACATTCATTCTCTGGAAATGGTGGCAGGCTCCCTGTCAAGCCTTTGACAGCAGTGGGGGCCTAATATGGCTCCCTGAGGATGGGCCAGGTGAGCATTTCCCCAACCGTGTTCTGGAGAACCCAGCAGTTCTATGTAAATAGAACACAATTGAGTAATGTGAAGGTAGTGCATCCATGAAAAACTACAGATTTTTCCTTTAAAATATTGAGCATTAAATTATGCATCAAAATTCTCACTCTATATGGCACTCATTCTACATGAAAATAAACTTCATTTCTTCTATAATTCTACAAAATACTCCTTTCTTTTTCTTAAAACCCATCCAGACCTATGATTTCATTAGGGCAGGGCACTGGGAGTGAAGAAATACCCTCTAGGAAACCAGATCTATAACTGTTCTGCAGGTTGAGATTAAGTGACCTAACTAGGTTCACATAGTCAATGATGGAGGAAGGACTGGAACCCAACTCTTCTTGACTCTAAGGCTAGATATCTATCCACTAGGCAGCACTACCTCTCACATCATCATTCTTTTTTTCTGTTAGCCTTAGAACATCATTTAGGGATTATGTCAATATATTTGATTTTTTAAGTTTTAATGGTGATATAATTTTTTCACATCATTGTAATTTCTCAATCACAACAGAATCCTCTCTTATGACAAAGGACCCTTAAAATAAAACAGACCAACCCATCTGTCAGTAAGTTTCAAAGTCCTATCTCAATGTTTATCCTTGAGTACCCTTTCTCTCTCAGAGGAAGAGATATTGAGCTCAGTTGCTGAGGGTCAAATATACATCTTCAGGTTGACTCATATCCTCATTGCTCTGATTTCTCGGCTCAGGAGCAATATAGAGCCCAACTATAAATCCATACATAGACAACAGGAAATGGACACACTGGCTGTGACAACCAGATGCTACATACAACACAATATAGAGGGAAATGAGAAGGCATATCAGGCAACTGCCACTGAGCTGCTGTCCCTCTTATATCATTATCTGGCCATTTGTTCCCAAAATTTCTCACATACGCTAGTTTAATATCTGTATACAAGACCTATCCTCCAACACTAACACACAAATTCTCATTCTCATTCTCATTCTCTCTCTATCTGTCTCTCTCCTTCTCTCTCTCCCTCCCTCCCTCCCTCTTCCTTCCCTCTCCCTCTCCCTCTTCCTCTCCTTCTCTCTCTCTCTCTCTCTCTCTCTCTCTCTCTCTCTCTCTCTCTCTCTCTCTCTCTCACACACACACACACACACACACACAAATCCCACAGAAAATCATCATAGTTCATTCATGGCTCAGTCATCACACAGCCCCAGTTATGCATCTTCTTTCTAGCATCCATTGATAATATCAAATTCCCAAAGTGTTCTGTGGCCCAATTTAGTTTGGGGAGAACTAAACTACACTAAGAAATGGAACAGGTAGCTGAAAGATTCAGGAGGGGGGAAATCCTAGAGAAATTTGTAAGTAACAAAAAACATGGTGGCTTCACAGCAGTGACAAGGTCAGCAAGGACACAGAAGGGACTCAGAACAGCATTTGAGAAGTCCGCGGTAATCTTGTGGGGTGGGAGCAGCCAAAACTTCCCAAGGGAAGGAGCTTAAAAGGCAACTACAAAGTTGGGTTTTGCAGTAGAAAGAAAACTGAATTTGTGATCAAAGGACCTGGTTTAAATCTTGCCTCTGCTACTGTTACCTGTGTGACTTTAGGCAAGTCACTTATCAGGGACTTAGTTTTCTCATCTGTTAAATGAAAGGGTCAGATTAAGTCATTTGTCAGATCCCTTCCAGACCTAAACCTTGTGATCAAAGTCCATATGCCGAAGGAATGTCAGAATTTAAAAGAAAGTTTGTCAGAGACCAGAGGAAGAGACAAAAATCCTAGATAGTTAAAGGGTAGGGAGAAGGAGAAACAGATTGGACTGACCCTAGGCAAGAACTTAGAAGTAGGCAAACCATATCCTGTGTGCCCTTTCACTTCACCTTTCAGCAGCTCTTGTCAAAGTCAGGCAAAATACGTGGAGTAATTAAAACTTGGCATTATTACCATCATTTCATAAAAAGCGGGGGAAATGAGATAATAATAACTCGAGGTGAAGTCAAAAAGCCAAGGGCTACCTGAAGTCAAAACAACACGAAAAACAACATAAAGAATTTGACATCAAACAAAGCCTTTACTATGTCAGCTTGAGAAGCAAAGAAATTAGAGGAAAGAACCCCCACCACCTCCTCCACCTCAAAGAAGGAAGATGTGGAAAATTTCTGTTCCTCTTTATGGTCTGAAGAAGGACAACACAACAGAAACACACGTTACATCAAACAAGGAACAGAAAGCTTGTACACAACAATTATATTAAGGGAGGTGACTGAAATCAATTTCTTTGAAAAACTAGGGATGAAATAAGATCCAAGATTATTGACTCAAATGCTTAAGAGTGGAACATGACGCCTCTCACTTCTTTTGATATTTCAGTTCTTTCCTCCTTCAAGACCGGGGAAGACTTACTTGGTGGACTGTCTTTTCTCAGAATAATCACAGTTGCAGTAGTTCTTAGATTAGAATACATTGATGACTTCTCTCCTGTCCTACAGACATATATCTCAGCTGTAGTCTAACTTCCTGGATAAATAAGGCTACACTAGCAAAATACTTTACCATCTTCTCACATACAAGCCTGATCCCATTTTCTTAATAGAAGTGATCACATAGCTGCTATCCAAAGATGAGAACATGAGTGATCCCTCTAATATTAGACCAAGAATATGTCTATGGATTTTATAAAAAGAGTGCACAGCTTGCACTACAAAGAAAAATTTATAAACACAAGTAAACAGTATATTGACTGAGTAACAAAAAAGAATTTGCAAAAAAATGCCTGAGGTATAAAGATTAAATTGTTAAGGATTCAGTCATTGTTGAACACATCTCTCAAAAGACTGACTTAACAATGGCTTTATAAATTATGGCAAAACCTTTGATTCAGTTTCTCACTCATGGCTTATTCACACACTACAAATATATAAAACTGATCCAAGTAGAGTGAGATCACTAAAATACTTGTTGTCTATGTAGAAAAGCATCCTCTATTTAAAGCATGTCATCAGCATGATACTATTAAGAAAAGTAATATGAAATGAGAAAGCCCATTATGGTTCTTCCTGTCTTTAAATCCATGATTTTCTGCTAAATGGAACTAAACATGGCTTCCAGATTAAAGAGAGAAGCAAATCAAAACATCTTATTAGTCATTTGACATACAGAGATGACATCATGCTTAATGGTTCCACCAAAAACATATTAAATAGCTCCACTATTATATAGAATCATTCTCTAATGATATCAAAATATTAACTGGAACTGGTAAGTGTGAAATTCTTAACATACTCCAAGGAAAGATAGAGACTTTAGAATAGAGAGAAAGAAAAGATAGAAAAAGTTTGAGGTCAAATACAGAGGTCAAATTGGACCAATGAATAAAAAGGTAACATTTACAAATACTTTGTCTACTCCAGACAGGACACACTGAGCCATTGATGAGAAAGCTGTGTTAAAAATGCTAAGATACTTCATGGCATCTTGAAATCAAAATGTAATGAGAATAGCATTTTTAAGGCAATTAATACCTACACAATACCATTCTTAATGTACACTTTGGGAATAACAAAATGAACCATAAAAAGTTTGGAAAACGTTCTAACCAAAGCCTATACAATATTAACAAAACATAGAGACCTTCCTCATCAAAATGGAGGAAGAGAATAAGTATTCTCCAAGTACTTGAAAAACAAGTCAAAAACCTACAGAAATATTTTGCAACAGGCAGATGTCACTTCAACAGGCAGGTGAGAAGGCTGATAACAGGACTATACTATTAGAATGTAAATGAAAGTAATTTACCTCCCTATGAAACCTAGGAAGAAAATAAGATCCAAGACTGTAGTTCAAAAGGTCTTTAACGGGAGACATTCACATGAACACAGACAAATATCTGTCAACAATGAAGTACCAAACATAGCTAAGTTATGAAGTTTTATTTATAGAAACAGAAATTTATGGTGGCAATTCAAGACTGGACCATTGCCACCAGTAATTATAGATGGGTTATCTTTAAGAAAGTTGAACTTAATGATCAATGTAGATCATACAAGGAAATGGCAAAAAAAAATGAGCAATCTATCACCACAAGCTACAAAAATTTATCACCAACTGAACACATAGCAAGATATAACCAGGTGATTAGAATTATACATGAGAGGTTTACCATCTCATGAATGGATAGATGATATCCCCAAACTATCAATGTAGATTTCAAAATATCCCGAAGAATTCAACCATAAATTGCCCTAAAACCAAAGCATTCTTGTATGTAGAGGGGTTGCTGACAACTGGTGTAATCTAACACCAATCCACAAAAACCCAAGGACAACACAATAATATGTTGACATAACAAATACCCCAAGTCTCCAAACTGTGTGGAACAAAATGTTTTGGAAATGCAGGGACAGAAGAAAAGGCAAAAATCATATGGGAACAGGGTAAGATTCATATCATCCTCATTCTGTCCGCTACTGGAATTGACCTAAGGATATTTTCAATGGGTCTACAGATCAACCTACATCCTAATATTTTTATTAAACTACAAAAGTAGTTATTTTATCTACTTCTGAAATAATCCATAGGATACTTATATATATATACATACATATATTTTAATTAATAATCTTATTTTATTTTTTAAATTTATTTATTTTCAGTTTTTTACAATCACTTCCATGTCTTAGATTTTCTCCCTTCTCCCTCCCCAAAACAGCATGCAATGTTATATGAGTTCTACACATACATTCTTATTAAACACATTTTCACATTAGTCATGTTGCATAGAAGAATCAAAACGAATAGGAGAGACCATGAGAAAAAACAAACCAAATCAAAACATAACACAAGAGAAAATATTCTGCCTTCATTCTGCATTCTGATTTCATAGTTCTTTCTCTGGATGTAGATGGCATTTTGCCTCGAGTCCTTTGGGAATGTTTAAGGTCTTTGCATGGCTGTGAAGTGCTAGTTCTACCAGAAACAGCCCTTGCACACTATGGTTGATACTGTGTACAATGTTCTCTTGGTTCTGCTCCTTTTGCTCAGCATCAGTTCATATAAGTCCTTCCAGGTGTCTCTGAAGTCTTCCTGTTCATCATTTCTTATAGCACAACAGTATTACACTACATTCATATACCACAACTAATTCAGCCACTCCCCAATTGATGGGTATTCCCTTGATTTCCAGTTCTTGGCCACCACAAAGAGTGCTGCTAGAAATATTTTTGTACACGTGGGACTCTTTCTCATTTTTATGATCTCTTTGGGATACAATCCTAGCAGTGACATTTCTGAGTCAAAGGGTATGCACATTTTTGTAGCCCTTTGGGCATAGTTCAAATTGCTCTCCAGAATGGTTGGATCAGTTCATAGCTCCACCAGCTATGAATTAGTGTTCCAACTCTCCAACATTTATCATCTTCCTGTTTTGTCATAGTAGCCAATCTGATAGGTGTGATGCGCTCCCTCAGAATTGTTTTGATTTGCATCTCTCTTATCAATAGTGATTTAGAGCATTTTTTCATATGAATATAGATAGTTTTAATTTCTTCCTCTGAAAACTGCCTGTTCATATCCTTTGACCATTTATCAATTGGGCAATGAAGAGCATTAAATATGAAAGAATAATAGCAGGATAGCAATTTGTTCAGAGGCAGCAGATGGCTCAGTGGATAAAATGGCTGGGTCTAGAATCAGGAAGACCAGCATTCAAATCCAGCCTCAGACACTCACTAGCTGTGTGACCCTGCCCAAGTCACTTAACTCTGCTTCATAAAATGAGCTGGAGAAGAAAATAGAAAATCATTGAGATATATTTGTCAAGAAAACCCCAAATACAGACACAAAGGGTTGGATATGACTGAACAGCAATCATCTTGTCCAAGGATCATTTTTATCTGAACTCAATCCTATGAGATAAAGAAAATGAAAAAAAATGCATTTTCTAATACTTTTTAGATTTACAGAGCATTTTTTCTCACAACCACCCTGTGAGGAAGATAGTATTAATATTTTTAACCTCACTTTACAGATGAGGAAATTAAGCCATCATTAGGTTAAGCGACTTTCCTAGGATCCCAAAGATAAGCCTGTCTGAGGCAGGGGGGGATGCAGATCTCTTAACTTTAAGTCCATCATTCAATCAACTATGTCATGTTGCACAGCATAGAAAAGTGAGTGAGTACTATGTGTGCAGGAGCATGTAGGTAGCTCAGTGGATAGAGCACCGGACCTAGAGTCAGGAAGAATTGAGTTCAGTTACCACCTGAGACACTTACTAGCAGTACACTGAACAAGCCACTTAACTCCATTTTGCCCCAGTTAATCCCCCATAAATGCCTCATAACCCCCCATTTTTGCCTTAGTTGCCTCATCTATAAAATGAGCTAGAGAAGGAAAATGGCAAACCACTGAGGTATCTTTGCCAAGAAAACCCCAAATGCAGGAACAAAGAGTGAGATACAACTGCAAATGACTGGACAACGATATGGCCAACAATACTGTATGTGCTGGTGCTAAAATCAGCACATAACATTTACAGTAAGATATGAATTAATTCAGGTATCTACTAGTAATCAATATGAATTAATTCAGGGAAATTGAACAGAAGTGAGGGAATAATTTACACATGACCCCAATAATGTAAAGGGGAAAACAATGCAGAACTTTGATCAAAGCAGTGACTAACTTCAACCTCAGAGGGCTGATGGTGAACTATGAACCATCCCTTCCTCCATGTGGAATGAAGTGTCAGATACAAGCAATGTGTAGGCTTATTTTACTGAATTATACTTCTTTATTACAAGGCACAGGTACTCTAGAGATGACAAGGATATTAAAAGGGCAGGATGATTGGGAAGTGACAGCAATGTAAAGAAAAAAGATAGGATAAAAATGGAAGGAAGGCACTGCCTGGCTCATTGTAGGTACTTACTAAATGCTGTTTCTCTCATTCATTCATCACTGAGAGCAACTATGAAATTCTCTAAACTGAATACAAAACTAAAGAGGGCACTGGTCAAACTTAATATTTCATAAGTTCTTATGTCTTGTCTTGTGAGGATATTTTTCCTCTACCTTTTTGAGAAATCTGAAGAGTTCAAAGTTAGGATAAAAGGAAGGAAGGAAGGAAGGAAGGAAAGAAGGAAGGAAGGAAGGAAGGAAGGAAGGAAGGAAGGAAGGAAGGAAGGAAGGAAGGAAGGAAGGAAGGAAGGAAGGAAGGAAGGAAGGAAGGAAGGAAGGAAGGAAGGAAAGAAGGAAGGAAAATAGGAAAATGAGGGAAGAAGGGAGGAGAGAAGAGGAAGAACAAATAAACCTGGGCTCCAAGAGTACATGGCCACTGGGAATTGAAACAAACCAGCAGTAATCTATAGTATCATTATAAAAAATAGAATGGCTCAAGTATGAGGGACCAAAAGGAGTGATTAGCATCCTGGTCAGCTGCTATAGTTGTGGTCATCTAAAAGCTTTCCTTTTTCTCTTATAAGTTTCCTGTGATTCTCCAAGGAGCCAGTCACTTTGATCAGGATCATGTTCCCTAGGGAAAGTGACCTCTGAAGTGTCACTGTCTCCTTTGACAAACAAATACCAAGGCTGGGCAGCTTGGTCACCCAGGACAGGCTAGTGATGAGATAGATGACTTGCCCTGAGGCTCGGCTACATGCCTGACACTTTTGGTCAAAAGTCTCTTCTCTCCCACAAAGAAGTGGTTATGATTGAAGCTTCACACCCATTGTCCCTCTGTCCCTCTCTCAGGCAATCTGGTGTTCCTCTCACCCATCTCCACTCCTCCTACCCCAACCCTTTCTGAGGTCTCACCATACTGATGCTGCATTTAGTGCACACACCCAGTTAGCTTTAGCTCACTGCAGAGCGGAACTCCTAAGGTCAAGTGATCCACCAGCCTCAACCTCCCTAGTATCGAGGATTACAGGTGTGCACCACCACTCTTAATCTACCCCCTGCTTTAAAACTCTCTCTACTCTCATCATAATCTGTTCTCATATAAAAGTGTGTCCAAGTACTTATATTTTAATAGAGGATGATGATTTAACACAAAAGAGTGAAGAAAGAGTGGTAGAAGAAAGAAGAGAGAAAAAAATTTAGGGGAAGTGATGCTGACATTCTCAAGCAAAAATCTGATCCTGAGAAAGTATCACATAGAAAGACAAAGGGTGAGGGTGGAGAATGTAGAATACTGAAAATCTGGTTGTGTGGGTAGTGGGGCAGGATGATGGATCATCAGCCCCAACCAACTGAGAATCATTTAAAAGCAAGCAAATAAGCTTAAAGCAATACAGACAGAGTTTCTAGTAGTAAATACTTTCAATTTCCAGATGGGAAATATGTTATATGCAATCCAACACAGCTATCGGCAGAATATGTCCTGTCCTTGAGAATGAACAGACTGAAAAGAAGATGCCTTATATAAGCAGTCAGAGGGAAAGTGGGCAGAAACTCCTGAAAATGGTGTCTGTAGCAGGGAATTTGGTAGAAGGTATTCAAGCCACAACTAATCGGGAAACTTAGAAATAACCACATTCCAAGAATTAACAAGAGCTCACATTCATATAACACTTCACTGTTTTAAAGAGAGTGCTTAGCACAGACTTTTCAGAGCACTCCCACCAAGCCCAGCCAAATACCTGTAAAAAATGGCTCTAAACAAATTCTGGAGCTGCAGAACCAGAGAATGATGGAGCGAAGCAAATCTCCAGCCCAAGGCAGACTGGAAGATTGCTGAGAAGTGTCTATCGTCCCATGCTGGGAGCAGAGTGCAGTCTAGTGTGGGCAGGGAGTACACAGAGGGGACCTGAACAGATCTTTGGGAGACTGAATCTCTCACACTTGTGGTGGTTTCCAGACTTCATGACCCCAAAACACTGAGGATAAATTGGAAGGTCAGTGGGAAAAACCTGTAGGACCAGTGCAAAAGAGTGGAATGGTCTGGCCCCAGTCCCAGGGCAGCAGAGGGGGAAGGAGCAGAGGAAACCACAGTAGTCATAGCAGCAGCAGGGGTAGCTGCAGCCACTTTCTCTGGAGCTCTAGGACCACAGATTGTGGGGGGATTGAGCAGCTGACAGTAAACCCCCACCCCCACTGGAAGCAGAGGTCTACCTTGACAAAGAGCTCAGAAGCCAAGGAAATGGCTGAGGAAATGAGCAAAAATTGGAAAAAGATTCAGACTATAGGATCTTACTTTGGTGACAAGGAAGACCAAAATACACAAACAGAAGAAGACAACAAAGTCAAAACTCCTCCATCCAAAGCCTCAAGAAAAATATGAATTGGTCTCAGGTCATGGAAGAGCTCAAAAAGGATTTTGAAAATCAAGTAAGAGAATTAGAGCAAAAATTGGGAAGAAAAATTAGAGTGATGCAAGAAAATCATGAAAAATGAGTCAAATGCTCACTAAAGGAGATTCCCAAAAATGCTGAAGAAAATAACACTTTAAAAAATAGACTAGCCCAAATGGTAAAAGAAATCCAGAAACCAATGGGGAAAAGAATGCCCTAAAAAGCAGAATTGGCCAGATGGAAAAGGAGATCCAAAGGCACACCAAAGAAAATAGTTCCTTAAAGATTACAATGAAGCATATGGAAGCTAATGACTTTATGAAAAATCAAGAAATTGTAAAACAAAATCAAAGGAATGAAAAAAATTGGGAAAACAACTGACCTGGAAAATAGATGCAGGAGAGACAATTCAAAAATTATAGGACTACCTGAAAACCATGATCATAATCTTTCATGAAATTATCAAGGGAAATTGCCCTGATGTTCTAGAACCAGAGGGTAAAATAAATACTGAAAGAATCCACTGATCACCTCCTGAAAGAGATCTGAAAAGAGAAACTCCTAGGAATATTGTAGCCAAATTTCAGAGTTCCCAGATCAAGAGGAAAATATTGCATGCAGCCAGAAAGAAATAATTTAAGTATTGTGGAAACACAATCAGGATAACACAAGATCAAGCAGTTTCTGCTTTAAGAGATCAAAGGGTTTGGAATATGATATTCCAGAAGTCAAAGGAGTTAGAATTAAAATCAAGAATCACCTACCCAATAAAATTGAGTATAATACTTCAGGGGAAAAAAATGGTCATTCAATGAAATAGAGGACTTTCAAGCATTCTTGATGAAAAGACCAGAGCTGAATAGAAAATTTGGCTTTCAAATATAAGAATCAAGTGAAGGATGAAAAGGTAAACAGAAAAGAGATATCATAACAGACTTTCTAAAGTTGAACTGTTTACATTCTTACATGAAAAGATAATATTTGTAGCTCTTGAAAATTTTCTCAGTATCTGGGTAGTTGGAGGAATTATACACACACACATATACATATATACATATATATAGATATAGATATATACAGAGAGAGAGAAGGGGGACAGAGAGAGAGAAAGAGAGAGAGAGAGAGAAGGAGAGAGAAAGCACAAGGTGAGTTGAATAGGAAGGGATCATATCTTAAAAAATAAAATTAAGGGTGAGAGAGGAATATATTGGGATGTGAAAGGGAGAAATGAAATGGGGCAAATTATCTCTCATAGAAGAGACAAGAAAAAGCTTTTCCAAGGGAGGGGAAAAGGAGGGAGGTGAGAGGGAAAAGTGAAACTTATTCTCATCACATTTGGCTCAAGGAAGAAATAACATGCTCACTCAATTTGGTATGAAAATCTATCATGCTACAGGAAAGTAGGGGAGAAGGAGAGAATTGGGGTGTGGGGGGATGATAGAAGGGAAGGCATATGGGAAGAGGAAGCAAACACTTTTGAGTAGGGACACGTCAAAAGAGAGAATAGAATAAATGGAGGGCAGAATAGGATGGAGTGAAATATAGTTATTTACAACATGATTTTTATGGAAGGAATCTTTTGCATAACTACACATATATAGCCTATATTGAATTGCTTGCCTTCTCAGGGGGGATGGGTGGGGAGGGAGGAAGGGAGAGAAGTTGGAACTCAAAGCTTTAAAAACAAATGTTGAAAATTGTTTTTACATCCAACTGGGAAATAAGAAATACAGGTAATGTGGTATAGAAATCTATCTTGCCCTATAAGAAAATAGAGGAGATAGGAATAAGGGAAGGGAGGGGTGTGATAGAAAGGAAGGCAGATTGGGGGAAGGAGTAATTAGAATGCATGGTGTCTTGGAGTGGGAGGAGGGGAGAGATGGGGAGAAAATCTGGAACTTAAAATCTTGTGGAAATGAATGTTGAAAACTAAAAACAAATACATTTTTATAAAAGAGATTGCTTTCCTCACAACTCTGTAAGACAGCATGCAGAACAACCATTATTGACCCATTAACAGATGGGGAAACTGAAGGTCAGAGAGACATTCACATTCACTAATCACAGGAGGCAGGAATTAACTCCAACGTGGTGTTGTTTCCATGAGTCAGTGTTGCTTCTCCAAGTCCATTTCATCTTTGAAAGACCTGAAAAATAAAGAGACTCTGGTGGCGAAGATGCCAACAACAGTATTGTGACATATATACTTTTCTGTAGATCATAAGTATCTTTTATTTGGGCAGATGTTGTCCTAACCTTTAATCCTAGGGACAGATCTTTCAACCAAGTGGGTTTTAAACAGGTTAGAAGGGAGAATCATCTGGGAAGGATACACATGGAAAATGTTTCCATTGGTTTTCACAGTGCACATTCAGCATATCAAATAAATCCAAATCTGAATATTTATCTAACGATGGCTACAGGTTGGAGTTGTTTGATTTAGCAAGAAAAATCTTTCTTGGATGGCCCCCACATTTGTTTGGGTGGGGTCACTGTCCAAGAGTTTACCTTCAGGTATCCCTGTCCATAGCCTCAATCTGTCCTCCATGGGGTAAAGGGGTTTCTCTGAATTTGCCGATAGATAAAACAATAAGGGGGAGGGGAGAAGGAAATGCCTTATAGGAGCAGAGTGGAATCTCCTTACCAAGCCTCCTACCCACAAATGCTTAGCTTAGTTCATTCTTTGCCCAGGGGAGTCCATAACGGTACAGATTCACATGGCTTAATCTCTTCCTACCCTTTAAGGAATTACACTACTACTCATCAGTAAAATCTCTTTAGTTTGTTTCGAGCCCCTAACTAGGGAATCCCCAGGGATTTTTTTTAAAAAAGGGGCTTCCTTCACACTTCATATGTAGTTGACCACAAGTTCTTTCACACAGCCTTTGTTCAAATGAAATACATCCAGACCAATCATGTATTTGAGTTAGCCACAGTTTTTATATTACTTTATAAGAAAACAGCAATGTAAAAGATAAACGTTGAAGAAATAGATGAACTCTGGAACAGATGCATACTCTCCTGGGGAGGGAGAAGGAAAGGGGGAAGGAGAAAGGGGAAATATCTTAGCTCAACCCTCTGGCCAGTTCAACAACAACCAGGATCTGACCAGATGCTGTTTTTGGCCCCACAATCCAGTGCTGGTCACATCACAGCAACTCTGCTCCAGGGTATGGTATCTACTCTCCCTAGTGTCTGCCAACCTTGACCTCTCACTACTCTCTAGGTATCTGGTGACAGTGTTACCTACCTGCAGACTTTGTGCTTCGTCCTTTGTTCCCCTGCCTGATATACCGTGGTGTCCCAGGCAAAGGGACTAACGTGGACACAGGAAGCAGCAGGGAGCTGAGCTAGTCCCTTTGGCATCCTTTCCCCCATCTCTAGCCTGCACAACCCCATAGCTCTTATACATGCTGACATCATAGCACAATGGGGGCTGTCCAACTTTTCCCTTCTTCCTTAGGAAGAATAGGAGCAGAGTTTTCAATTCAAAATCTCTGATTGATTAAACTTACCTGCAGGACAGTGGAGAGGAGAGGAGAGGAGAGGAGAGGAGAGGAGAGGAGAGGAGAGGAGAGGAGAGGAGAGGAGAGGAGAGGAGAGGAGAGGAGAGGAGAGGAGAGGAGAGGAGAGGAGAGGAGATGGGATGGGAGGAGAGGGGAGGGGAGGGGAGAGGGAGGGGGAGGGGAGGGGGGAGGGGAATGCTAAAGAAATTTACATGATAACTTTATTATATATTTTTCTAACAGAAGAGAGGAATTTTTTAAAACTCACAAAAACATTTTAAATCATAATTTGTACATTCCCCAACTCATAAATGGTCAAAGATATGAACAGGTAGTTTTCAGAGAAAGAAAACGAAGATATCTATAGTCATATGAAAAAATGCTCTAAATCACTACTGATTAGAGAGATGCAAATCAAAACAACTCTGAGGTACCACATCACACCTATGAGATTGGCTAACATGACAGAACAGGAAGATGATAAATGTTGGAGAGAATGTGGGAGAGCTGGAACACTAATTCATTATTGGTGGAGCTGTGAGCTGATCCAACCATTCTGGAGAACAATTTGGAACTATGCCCAAAGGGTTAAAAAAATATGCATACCCTTTGACCTTGCAATAGCACTTCTAGGACTATCTCCAAGAGATCATTAAAATGGGAAAAGGTCCCACATATACAAAAATATTTATAGCAGCACTCTTTGTAGTGGCCAAAAACTGGAAATCAAAGGGGTGCCCATCAATTGGGGAATGGCTGAATAAATTATGGTATATAAATGTAATGGAGTACTATTGCATTATAAAAAATGATGAACAGGAAGACTTCAGAGAGGCTGGAAAGACTTATATGATCTGATGCTGAGTGAAAGGAGCAGAACCAGGAGAACCTTGTGCACAGCAACGACCACAGTGTGCAAGAGTTTTTTCTGGTAGACTTAGAACTTCATTGTAATGCAAGGACTTAAAAAATTCCTATGGTCTTTTAAGGCAAAATGCCTTCCATATTCAAAGAAAGAACTATGGAATTCAATTGCAGAATGTAGCAGATCATTTTCTTTTGTATTACATTTTGGTTTGTTATATGGTTTCTCCCATTCATTTTAATTCTTCTACACAGCATGACTATAGTGAAAATGTATTTAATAGGAATGTATGTGTAGAAACTTATGTAAAATTGTATGCCATCTTGGGGAGGGAGGGGGGGAAGATATCTAAGTTATATGATAGTGACTGTAGAACACTGAAAATAAATAAAATTAATTAAAAAAATAATTCAATTGGACAAGGCAGTCATCTGACTAGTTAGCTTCTCCCAGTCTTTCTTTACCCAGATTCATACTATTGGCAAACCTAGCTGTCAAATTGTGGATTATCTCCACTCCCAACCCACCCCCAAGAAGTTCCTACCCTACAAGTAATGCCTTTTGTAACCAGAAAGCTCACTGGGAAAGAAGAATTTCAGTAGTAAGCACTCAACCACCCCCCCCCCCCGCCCATATTCCAGCTGCCAACCTTAGAAATTCCATTTCTTAAATTAAACTAGCTCAAGAAAAGGGGAGCTTATTCACTAAGACTGGGAAGATGAGCTTAACCTTTGTCTAACCCCTCTTTTCTAGCTGCTAGAAAGGGGACCTTAGCCTTTTAAAAAAATCTTACAATCTATTTTATTTTATTTTTAATTATTAATAATTAAATTATTTTATTCCTACGGAGATATATGCCTTACTCTAAATTATCTGCTACCAAATGAAAAAGTCTTATCAATCTATCTATTTACTAAATCTATAGGTAATCTAGATTTAAGAGATTATGTTAGTCTGGCTTAGCTGTCAGGGCTAGCCTTTCCTAAAGAAGGGAGTTGAATCCTGAAAACAACTAAAAATAAATCAAATAATAAGTACTGATTTCCTTTTCAGTGACTTCCCAGTTCACTCAGCTAGTAAGTGTCTGAGGCCAGATTTGAACTCAAGAAGATGAGCATTCTCTCCACTGCACCTTCTAGCTGCCCCAGAATACAGAACTACAAGTCAGTACAACCAAAGAACCTATGCAACTTCCTGAGAGAATATTCGTCCTTTCTTGTTCATTAGGCTTAGACATCTGAAAAATATTTAAGTCAAGATTTAAGTTTACAGCAATAGTTCAGCAACAAGGAATGCTGAAGAGACAAGAGTTCACCAGTTTTAGAGCACGGAGCTTCACTCCTCTACCTGAATGTAGCTGCCTATTAAATTGTAGAGGAAGGCAGGAAACACATCTCTCCCACTGAACATGATGAGGTGCAGCTGCCCTTGTAATAGGCTGTAGACAGAAGGAATACAATCTTGGTAAGAGGTGTAGCCCAGTGGAGAGGCTCAGTGAGGCCATGACTTGGAGCTCCCGGGAATAGTGAGACAGACATTCTTTAAGATACAGGCATACTTCATTTTATTGTGCTTCACCGATACTACATTTTTTACAAATTGAATGTTTATGGCAACATTGGGTCTAGCAATTCTATCGGCACAATTTTCCCAACAGCACATGCTCATAGTGTGTCTCTGTGTCACATTTTGGTAATTCTCGCAATATTTCACTTTTTTATTATTTTGATGATGAACCACCATGTAGCAGCCACCACCCTGCTCAGTCAGCAGCCATCGACATCAGGGCCACCAGCCAAAAGAGTGTGACCCGCTAAAGGCCCAGATGATGGTTAGTATTTTTTACAACAATTTTTTAATTAAGGTATGCACATTGTTTTTAGACATAAGACTATTGCACCCTTAACGGACTTCAATATAGTATAAACATAACTTTTATATGTACCAGGGAAACAAAAAATTGACGTGACTCACCTTATTGCAATATTCGCTTTATTATGGTGGTCTGGAACTAAACCTGCAATATTTCTGAGGTATGCCTGTATAAATACTGACTGACAAATGCTCCAGAAATACGTAAATAGCCAGGTCATCATGGAAAAAGTTTTTGCCAAGTCATACAGAGAACACAAAGCATTCCCAAGACACCCACGTTCCCTTCTCACCATATCAGTAACCAATGTAGCTGTACTACGTGATCTGAAAAGGACTTTAAAGAACATCTTGTTCAAACTTAACAGCTCACAGATGAGAAAAACGAGGCGTGGAGAGGTAAATAATTCACTTAAGGTCACATAAGGTGTAACAGAACCAGGATGTGAACTGGGGTTCTCTAACAAACCCAATACTCTTGCCACTACAGCACAGAATCCATAAAAGTCTAGAACTCTTCACTAACCCAGATTTACTGAGGAATGTTTCTGCTAATCATAATTATGCAGTTATGAAGCTCCCCTTGAGTACATTCTCTATCAATAAATTAATCGGGAAACCAAGAACAAATAAATGGAAAAACATTTGATTGAGACAGAGTGGACAAGCAAGAACCAAGAAAATCAGTTCTCAGAATATGAAGAAGCATAATCTCTGTAGCCTCTTCTATAATGGGGGGAGGAGAATACTCTAGACAATCCATGCTCCAAGAGATTTTGCCATATTTCACACTCAATCCCTCAACAACCTGCTGTGTCATTATTTCTTGGGTCCATCTCTCACATCTCCCTTGGCATGCTCCAAGGGTTTCCATCACTGTTTTTGATCTGCTCCGCCTTGACAGCTCTAGGCAGATAAAGCTCTGCCCTCTCTCACTGCCCTCCTTCTCCAAACTGGGATTAGTTGATGTTCCATCAAACACTTATATGCATCCTCACTGCTCCTACTTTGTCTTCAGCTGTAACTAAATCCTTCTTTGGCTAAAAATGTTATCACTCTTTTTCAGTATTAGTCAAAGTCAACATGCCCTGAAATCTAACCTACACTTCTTCAGCTCTCTTGGGAAATGGGCCACAACAGGCTGACCCACAAAATGGGTTACTGAATTGGCTATCAAGAATTTCTCACGTCTCATCCCTCAAACAGAAGTCTCTCAGCTAGGTTAAGATGAATTAATTTCATTCAACTTTCATCATTCTCTTGTCAACTAGAACCATGGAAATTATCTTGAAACTTGAGTAAGCCTCAAGAAAGCACTTAGTGATACTGCAGGGAGAGGAGTAGACTCTCCCTAATCCAGGGTAAAAGTCTCCATCAACCTCTACCACTGGCAACATCTGTTCTTCATTCACACCACTAAGCAAAGTTCCCTGTCTCATTCATACAACACACAGTGTGCCTGCACTCTATGCCATGCTGTGTGTGTATACATACATACATATGTACACACACACATGTCCTGTTCACTGCAGTGCCTTGTTCCCTTCTTCCCCTCAGCCAAATGGCTTCTCAAAGGTTGCATCAACAAGGGACAGGGGGAGGTACTTTTCCTAATATTCTATTATTATCCCATGATGAGGCTTATTTTTGTTAAGAGCACTGAAGTTCAATTACACAGGGTTATAATAATATAATAATACATTGGGATAGCCTAGGAACCTATTTGTAACATTGTTTCTAAAAATATCTGGATTCAAAAGCCTTATTTACAAATATACTTTTTAGAGCTCAACCCATTTATAAACTGGAATAGAGGCACCAAAACTCCAGGTAATATTGGGTCCTACTGTTTGTACTTTGAGTACTTTTCTATTTGTTACAGGAGACACCAGATCCATACTTTATCAGTTACTGTCAATATTGTGCAGTGTCTTTATCCTGAGTTCAAAGTGATTTTCATTTGTACAGTTGTGATAATCACATTTCTTTCTTCTGACCTTGTTTTGTTCACTCAGCATCACTCCATACAGGTATCCCACATTCCTCTGACGTCTTCATCTTCAGCATTCCTTGTGGTTACCATGCTAAGAATCAGAGAAATATAATACTGAGGTCAAACCAAAGAAGTTAGAACACTTAAAGAAAAAGAATTTCTAAAATTTCTTCGCTACATGGAAGTAGTTGGGTATAGACTGGTAGAGAGATGGGGTTTCTGATAACCTCTAAAGTCATGAAAGCTTGTCTCTAAAATAACCAGGTTCCCATCTCTGTCAGATCTGTGTAGTGTAGGGCTTAAAGCTGGTTGAAACATGAATTGATTGGGTTAAAAAGTCAAATAATCCACATTATCTGTTTGTTGACATATCCCTCTATGGTGGGATCTGTGATAGTCTGGCAGAAATAATGTGTTTTTAAAAGTACCAGGTGGAAGCTCTCAGGGACTTCACCAATAAATTCTAATCTTGGTTATGGACAGTAATAATTCAAGGGTACTTAAGTGGGCATGTCAGTCAATCAATCCATGTGCATTTATTAAGCACTTACTATGTGTTATACACTTTTCTGTGTGCTGGCACAAAGACAAAATGGAAATAGCCCTTCCCTTCAAAGAGCTTAGAGGCTGTCAGGGAAGACAACACAAACCTATGAAATTACATACAAAATACAAGATAATTTGTCGTGGGAGAACATGAGCAGCTGAAGGAACCATGAAAGCTATTCATATGAAAGTGGAGCTTGAACAGAACTTTGAGGAAATGAGATTTTAAAAGGAAGAGGTGGAAAAGAAGTGCGTTCTGGGCATGGAGGACACTCTGCACAAAGGCATAGAGATAAGAGAGAGTGTCACAAGGTAAGAATGACAAGAAAGACAGTTTTGTTGGACCATAAAGAGCAGGAAGTAAAGTAATGCCTGATAAGAATGGAAGGCAAACCAGGCAAGGCAGCTAAGCATTTCTTAAATATTTATTACCATGTGTGGGACACTCTGCTAAGGGCTAGAGATACAAACAGAAGCATAAAGAAATACATTCCCTGGCCTCAAGAAGCTTACATCCTAATGGAGAAAGACAGCACAGAAAAGGGAGCTGAAAATTGAGGGGTGGGGTTTGGAGGAAGGATAAGATTCCTTAAGGGACCCTAGTAGTGGAAGTTCTGAGAGTCAGGAGCAGAGCTGGGAAGTGAATGAAGCTGTCCTGGCTCATCCCAACATGGGTGGGGGGGGGAGGTGTCTCAGGAGGAACTCAACAAAAAAGGGAGGGGCCCTAGGCACTGAGGGCACTCCCTCAGTGGGGAGGAGCAGCAGAGACATGGTGGTGAAGTCCTCACAGTCAGAGGTAAAGCAAGTAGGGGAAAGGTAGTTTGGGGTCACATTGTGAAGGGTTTGACATACCAAACAGGAATTTTTATTCGATCATAGGGGTATCAGGGAGCCAATGGAGCTTACAGAGCATGAGAATGACATGATTTACCAATGGTTTCTTGATGGTGAGGGTCGTGTCTCTACTACAGATAGCACTGTATATCATTTTCCCTTCCTTCCTTCTCTCTGGATATTCATAAAATGACTCTGGCCTGTGTAAGACAGATAAACACTGCACCCAGGAGGACTGCTAGCACAGGTTTGCTCTTGATTTGGTCAGACAGGAAAGACACTAAGAAGGGCTTAATAGTCTTACTTGAGTCTACTCTTCTCAGAAGAGGTTGCTGATAATGAGAGCACAAACTCCTACAGCATTTCCTAATCACTCATCCATCTCGAAGGGGCCAGCAGGAAGAGAGGGCAACTACCCCTACGTCTAGATGAGGTCAATCAAGACAGGCACAGTCTGTGCTTCCCCTAAATCCCCTCAAGACTCCATGGGGGCCAGTTGAGGCAAACACAGATTCCACCCAAGCCTTGATGAGGGGACGTACACCGCATTCCAGTTTGTGCAGTCAGCCTAAGGTTCCCTGCAAGCTTCAATAAGGGCCAGTTGAGACACACAGCATTTGTACATTCAATCCTAAGGTTCCCCATTCATTGTCCAACGACCACCTACTACTTTATAGGGCATCAGACAAAGAAGGCATATTGCCAACAATAGTCATTCACAAGTTTACATCACCTCATCCCTGTCCTCACTGCACAGCCACAGTAGATGTTTATTTTATTTATCATTCTATAATGATACACAAGCATGGTGGAGATGTTTTGAACCATAACTGTGGGAACTCATATCTAATACCTGGGAACAAGAGATTGTTATAGCTATGGATCCTGGGAAACTAGACTCTAAGAAATAATAACAAAAATTCACTTTATACACACTAAAATTGACCTTACACTAAAATTCCCCTTACATACATCCTGAGATTTAGGAAAATCACACTGGCAAAGGATTGATTGAAAGGAGAAAATCTTGAGGTAGCTCAATTAGGAAGCTATTGCAATAATTAAGGTGAGAAGGGTGATGACCTTGTAAGCAGAGACAAAAAGGACAGATGAAAGAAACAATTCAGATGAAGAAATAAGGAAATTTAATACTTGATTCAGTGAATGAAGAGTTAAGAATAATCCTTCAGTTAAAACCAAGATAGACTAAAAGATGGTGGTACCTTCCACCTAGGGAAGATAGGGGGAAAGAATGGATTGGGAGAAAAATGAGTTTCATTTTTAACATGGTGAATTTGAGAGGTACATGGAACATCTAGGTTAAAGTGTCCAAGAGATGGTTGGTGATATGGTAATGCAACCCAAGAGAAAGAATAATTTTGAATATATAAACCTAGAAGTCATTTGCATAGAGATATAAATTAAACACCTGAGAGCTGATGATATCACCAAATGAGAGAATGTAGAGAAGAGGGCCAGTACAGATAGAGCCTCGGGGTACACCTACAGTTGGGGAGCGGGATATTCCTTAGCAAGGACACTGAGAGTCAGATATGTAGGAGATGCAACAGGAAAGTGTCACAAAAGCCTAGTGAATGTCCTCTCCTCTCACTCAGTCTTCAACCTTTTGCAGTGTGACTTTCAAACTCGTCTCTCAAATGAAACCACACTCTCCAAATTTACCAATGATAACTTCATTGGCAAATCTCATGGTCTTTTCTTAGTTCTCTGACCTCTTGACCTCTCTGCTACATTTAACATTATTGACCACCCCTCCTACAAGATACTGTCTCTCCTTTCTGGGTTTTCATAATACGACTCTCTCTGGCCTTTGCTCAGATAAGGAAGCAAAAGGAGAAGACTGTCAGTAACTGGAGGTAAAATAGCTACCTACTCAGTCTCACCTAGGCAAAGCCATTTTTTATTCAGGTTTGATGGACATAATTCTTTCTTCCATCTCCCAATTTGCTACACCTGAGTCTGGAAGTCCGAGGCAGAGAAAGTGCACAAAAAGGAAAGGATGAATTATTTCATAGAGTTGATAACTCCTCTGACAAATGTTCATCCTCCCGAACCTTAGTCAACCAATCAACAAGAAGCACCTCCAGCCACTGGAAACTAATCAAAGGAGTGCCCTCTGTCATTTTGGCAACAAGGCCTCTATGCCAGCCTCCATGGTTGGTATCTCTCCTGACATCTCATCTCATTGACTGTGGACTCAACATGTCTCCTGACATCTCATCTCATTGACTGTGGACTCAACATGGATCAGGAGCTCCCTTGAACATGCCCACTACAAAAATTATAATTTCTCAAACAGACCCCAAACCTTTCTATCTGAATCCTGAACCAAGGTGATCAAGTATTCCAGTAAAAAGAAACAGAAGGTTATAAAATTGCTCATGCAGGCAGCTAGAAGAGAACTCCTCTGATCTTTAGATAACAGAGGGATATTATGACCTAAGTTTAAGGATGACAGAGTTATAGAAAGCCTGCTCAGAGGCAGGGCCTTTTAAGAAACTTGCCTGGAGTAAAACCACCTGTGATTAATCTGTGAAGAGAGGCTAGCAAGTACAAAGTATTACTTCAGGGGGCCCTAAAGTTGGATGAATTGAGGCCTGGGAAGGGAGCCCCTCTTATTCTCTGAGCAACTGATTTGTTAAAAGTGAGAAGACAGGACAGGGCAAAGCAATAGGAAACCTGGTAGAAATTCTACCATCACCACCACACCTACAACTTTATTAAGGTAATACATAAGAAGATGGCACTCAAAATGCCTTCCCTGAGGAAACTGTGGAATCATTCTTATGGTAAGAATTGTTTGCTGCGGTTGTCATGAAAGTAATGGATGAGAGGAGAAAAAAGAAAAAGAAAAATTAATGACTGAAAGGACAACTAGATCACTTTAAAAACTTGGGATACTATTGGCTAACTTCGCTACTTCACTTTTGTATCCCAGGAACATCCGAACAGCTTTCAACCCTTATTAGTAGAATTTCCTCTCCCCTAGCCCCTTTTTTCTCTCTTTTACACACACTATACAGCTGACAATAGTAAGATTGCCTCACTGACTTCTCCAAAAAACAGAGAAAACCAGATTTGTATAAACGCTGCTGCCTTGTCCTCTTGTCTTTTTGATTTATCTTCCCCTGGGCATGAAGTGATAATAATTCAGAACGAGAGAAACTGGAAAAGGTTTGTTTCTGTTTTTGGTTTTTTTGATCCTGAAATACAAAAAAAGGCTGATTGTCCTTCCCATTTTCACCCCCCCCCCCACAGGAGTTTTAGGAACATGAATTCATGACAGGTAGGAAGCCACAAAATAGGATGAAGAAATAGATATGTACATATACCTAAAGAATTGGCTTACCTTCTTCCTTTGTCTGGCCTTGAGATCTGGACTTCCCGATGGACAATGGGTATTTGTGGCAGCAAGAAGCTGCCATTGTATTGGTGCTATCAGACTTCCATGAGGCAGTCCAGAACTACAGACCCTACTATTGCTAGTGCTATAGCCTGGATCTCCATTGACCTGTGGCATGGTAGAGATCAGAGCTGCAGAGGAGGCACTGATCCTCACACATGGGTGGAAGTAGGAACCAATACAAGAAGGGAAGCCAAGTGCCAGCTTAGAATTGCCAGAGAAACTATCGACTATTAGTAATTCAGTTGGACCAGTGAGATGAGAAGGGGAGACTGAGTTCCACAGCTCTTTCCCTTTCTTCTCTTTCCTTTTTCCTTCTGGTTCATGATCCAGAGACAGAATCTCTGTATACTTATATACTGCTGCTTTATACCTCTCTGTGAGCTATGGGTGTGGGTGTTTGCACAATTCTCTCTTATCATCACTGAAGGGAAAATGGTATCTTTACTACTTAGGTTCCAATACTTCAAGAAAAATCTGTGATAAACAATATACCTATACATATCACAACTCCTCCATCTTTTAGGAGACTGATGATAAATGAGTTGGAATAATCAAAATAATTCATTGCCTAGTAACCAACCCTTTGGTTTTAATACTCTGTTAATTCACAAGGTGGGCAGCTAGGTGGTGCAGTGAATAGAGCACTGGGATGGGAATCAGGAAGACTCCTCTTCCTGAGTTCAAATCGGGCCTCAGACACTTACTAGTTGTGTGACCCTGGGCAAGTCACTTAACCCTGTTTGCCTCAGTTCTCTCATCCGTAAAATGAGCTAGAGAAGACAATGGCAAAAACACTTTGAAATCTTTGCCAAGAAAATCCCAAATGGAATTATGAAGAGTTAGACAGACTGAAACAACAGAACAGTAAAAACAAATTCATAGGATCATGAACTTAAAACAGCAAGGGATTTTGAAGGCCATCTAGTCTAATCCCTTCATTTTATTGATAAGAAAACTGAGACATACAGAAGTTATGTGACTAGGTAGTAAGAAACAGAGCTAGAATTCAACACCAAATCCTCCAACTCTAAACTCTAGCCTATTTCCACTTTCTAATTATCAAACAGCATAAATATTTGCTGATTAAGTTTTTTCTCTGTCCCAGGGGAAAAAAACAAAGAGGACAGATATATTTATTGTCTACTTAATCTACACTCTCAAAATCCTGGAGGAAGTCTCCATCTAAGAAAGGAAATCTATCCACAATAGCCAGAAAGGTTATTACCTACAACAAGGTCCTCCATTCCCAAACTAACTTCAGAATTTAAAGAAAATTAGCCTATATATAGGTCATTCCTTGGGTATGTACAGATATTCTGTTTCCAATCAATCATTTGGAAACTTATGGGGAGTCTGCTTCCAGTCAAATGATGACACATTGCTGATAGAACTTGTATTTTAATATGAGAGACCCTCAGTGCATCATTGGTTGCCTTACAGCCACAGTAGGAATGGAAAGAGAAGAGGATAGAATGTTCTTCTGTTAGGATGAACTGGTATTTCTCACTGGTATTCTTTAAGCGTTAACTTTCTAGGTGGCAAGCTGTGACTCCAGGAGGGAGGTGGGAGGATAGTGTCATGGCAATCCCACCCACGTGGGATCCTGCCCCTGGATCTCTCTTGACAGTCTTCCCTCTTCTTGAGCAAGTGACCTTATGAGCTTAAAAGTCCTGGAGGTCTAGAGCTGATAGCAGCAGCATCTACTGGAATGGTTTGCAGTAGGCAGTACCAAGGAGTCTGCACTCAGCATTTCATTAATCAAGGCTATTTGTTGTCAAGGATACTCAACAAAAGCATGTACTTCAGCCCATTGTCAGCTCTGGCCCCAGAACTCCTGAACGCTGGTAGTACAGCCCAGCACGCTGTCTGCTTTAGATAGGAGCTAACTTTCTGCTACAAAAATGGCAGAATATTTAAAAAGACAACTAGAAAATACTATGCTGCAGCTCTCGAGATATTACAGATCTCATCAGTGTTAAAATTCAGCTGAGGTCCAAACCTGTCAGGTATTCTTTTCCTGGACACAACTATGTACCTACTGTTCACAGCAAAGTGACTTAAAAAGTGATTGAAAATCCAGTCCTGAATACAATTTTCAGCATGAGTTGGCAAAAGTCAGTCTTCAATTTAGAAGCATTTATTAGGTGCCATCTATGTTCCAGGCACTGTACAGTTATCCTTTCTATATCACAGAGATTAGGGGTTGGGTGTGCCCCCACCCAATCTGGAAAATCAGTGTAAAATTCTTTGGGTCCTACTTCATGGGAAAAACAACTGACCTGGAAAATATGTCCAGGAGAGACAATGTAAGAATCATTGGTCTACCTGAAAATCATAATCAAAAGGAGGATCTGGACAGCCTCTTTCAAGAAATTATCAAGGAAAACTGCCCTGCTGTCCTGGAAGCAGAAGGCAAAAAAGGCATTGAAAGAATCCACTGATCAACTCAGTAAATGTATCCCAAAATTACAAGGAACATTTTAGACAAATTTCAGAATTTTAAGATCAAGGAAAAAATACCGCAAATTGTCAAAAAGAAACAATTCAAATATTTGGAAACCATAGTCAGGATTACACAGGATTTAGCAATTGCAATACCAAAAGATTAGAGGTCATAGAACATGATATTCCAGAAGGCAAAGGAGCTAAGACTAAAACCAAGAATGTACCCAGTGAGATTAAGCATAATACATCAAGAGGAAAAAATGGCTATTCAATAAAATAGGAGAATTTGAAGTTTTCATAAGGAGAAGAGCAGAAGTAAACCAAGTTTAATTTGGTTAAGTTAATGTAATTAAATGGGGGCGGAGGACTGAAAGAAGGGAAAGCAGATCAGGGGAGGTGGTAGACAGAAGCAAAACACACTGATGAGGAAGGAAAGAATGAAAGCAGAGATAAGACACACAGGAGGAAAAAATAGAATGGAGGGAAATACACTGTTAGTAATCATAATTATAAGTGTGAATGGGATGAACTCTCCCATAAAATGGAAACAGATAGCAGAGTGGATCAAAAAAAAAAAAAAGAATCTTATAATACGTTGTTGCAGAGAGACACACATAGAGTAAAAGTAAGGGGCTGGGGCAGAATATATTATGCTTCACCTGAAGTAAGAAAAGCAGGGGTAGCAATCCTGATCTCAGACAAAGTAAAAGTAAAAACTAGACCTAATTAAATGAGATAATGAAGGAAGATAAATTTTGCTAAAAAGGTACCATAGACAAAGAAGCAATATCAATATTAAATATAGTGGTATGACATCCAAATTCATAAAGGAAAAGTTCAGTGAGTTACAGGAAGAAATGGACAGCAAAACTATACTAAGGTAGGACATCAACTGTCCCCTCTCAAAATTCAATAAATCCAACCAAAAAATAAACAAGAAGGAAACTAAGGAACTAAATAAAATATTAGAAAATTTAGATATGACACCTTTGGAGAAAACTGAATGGGAACAGAGATATGCCTTTATCTCGGCAGCATATGGCTGTTACACCACCAAATATTATACAAAAAAATGACCATGTATTAGGGCATTAAAAAAGAACCTTAAAATCAAATGTAGAAAGGCAGAAAAATTTATTCTTTTCAGATCATAATGCAACAAAAATTGCATTCAAGAAAGGGCAGTGGAAAGATAGATAAAAATGTAATACAAAACTAATTAATCCTAAAAAAATAAGTAGATCAAAGAATAAATCACAGAAATAATAATTATAATGAAAATGAATTCTAGCAAGCATTTATAGAGCAATTAATTCCAATACTATATAAAATAGTATTTGAAAAATAAGCAAAGAAGACCTATCAAACTTCTTTTATGATACAAATGTGGTGCTGATACCTAAATCAGGAAGAGCTAAAATAGCAAAAGAAAATTATAGACCAATTTCCCTAATGAATGTGGATGCACAAATTTTAAACAAAATACTAACAAGGCAATTGTAGTACAAGGAGTGTATACTACGACGAGATAGGATTTATACCAGGCATGCAGGTTGGGTTTAATATCAGAAAAACTATCATCATAATTGAATATATCAACAACAAAACCAACAGAAATCATATGATTATCTCAATAGATGCTCAAAAAGCTCCTGACAAAATATGACATCCTCTTCTCTTAAAAACAATAGAGAGCATAGGAATAAAGGGAGCATTCCTTAAAATGATAAGCGGTATCTATCTAAAACCACCAGCAAGTTTTATATGTAAGGAGGATAAGCTAAAAGCCTTTATGCAATAAGATGAAAGTGAAACAAGTATGCCCATTATCACCAGTTTATTCAATAAAGCTCTAGAAATATTATCTATAGCAATAAGAGAAGGAAAAAAAATCAAAGGAATTTGAACAGGCAATGAGGAAAACTATCACTCTTTGCACATGATATGGTCATATACTTAGAGAATCGCAGAGAATCATCTAAAAAACTACGTGAAATAATTAACAACTTTTAGCAAAGTTGCAAGATAAAAGATAAACCCACATAAATCATCAACATTTCTTTATATGTTCAACAAAGTCCAGCAGCAAGAGACAGAAAAAGAAATTCCATTCAAAATAACTGTAAACAATATAAAATACTTGGGAATCTACTGCCAAGACAAACCCAGGAAGTAAATGAACACAGTTACAAAACACTTTTCACACAAATAAAGTCATAAACTGGAAAAATATCAATTGCTCATAGGTAGGCTGAGACAATATAATAAAAATTACAATTCTGCCTAAACTAATTTACTTATTCGGTGCCATATCATTCAAACTACCAAAAAAAAAATTATTTGATAGAGCCAGAAAAAAATGGACTACAAAATTCAGAACAAAAGGTCAAGAATGTCAAGGAAATTAATGGGGGAAAATACAAAGGAAGGTGACCTAGCAATACCAGATCTCAAACTATGCTATAAAGCAGTAATCATCAAAATTAATTGGTACTAGCTAAGAAATAGAGTAGTAGAGCAGTGGAATAGATTAGGTACATAAGACACCATGCTCAATGACCATAGTAACCTAATATTTGATAAACCCAATGACTCTAGTATTTAGGATAATAACCGACTATTTTATCAAAACTGCTAGGAAAACTAGAAGACAATAAGACATAAACTAAGCATAGACTAACATCTTATATCATATACCAAGATAAGGTCAAAATGGGTATATGATTTAGACATAAAGGGAGACACCATAAGCAAATTAGAAAAGCAAGAAACAGTCTACCTTTCAGATCTATGGGGAAGGGAAGAAATCATGACCCAACAAGAGATAGAGAGTATTGTGAAATGTAAAACATATAATTTTGATTATATTAAATTAAAAATTTTTGTACAAAGAAATACAAAAACAATTTTAGAAGGAAAGTAGAAAGCTTAGAAACAATCTTTATAGCAAGCATCTCTGATGTAGGCTTCATTTCTCAGTTTCATAGAATACAGAGTCAAATTTCTAAGAATACAAGCCATTCCCCAATTGAGAAATGGTGAAAGGATATGAATAAGAAGTTTCCAGATGATGAAATCAAAGTTTTCTATAGGCATATGAAGAAGTGCTCTAAATCACTTTTGATTAGAGAAATGCAAGTTAAAACAACTCTGTGGTACCACCTCACACCTATCAGATTGACTAATGACAAAAAAGAAAAAGATAAATGTTGGAGAGGATGTGGGAAAATTGGGACACTAATACACTATTGGTGGAGTTGTGAACTGATTCCAACTATTCTGAAGAGCATTTTGGAACTATGCCCAAAGGATAACCAAACTGTGGATACATAATCCAGAAAAACCACTACTAGGTCTGTATCCCAAAGAGATCATAAAAAAAGGGAAAAGGAACTACATGTGCAAAACTATTTATAGCAGTCCTTTTTGTGGTGGCAAAATACTAAAAACTGACAGGATGCCCATCAACTGAATGGCTGAACAATATGTGATATGTGAATGTAATGGAATACTGCTGTGCAATAAGAAATGATGAACAAGCAGATTTCAGAAAAATGTGGAGACTTGTACAAACTGATGCAAAGTAAAATGAGCCGAACCAGGAAAACACTGTATACAATATCAACAACATTGTGTAATTATCAACTATGAATGGCAGCTCTTCTCAGGAAGATAATGATCCAAGACAAGTACAAAGGACTAATGAAGGAAATGCTCTCTACATCCAGATAAAGAATTGGAGGACTCTGAATGCAGATTGAAGCATTTTTTTTTTACTTACTTTGTTCTTTTTCATGGGCTTTTTCCCTTTTATCTGTTTCTTCTTTCACAACGGACACTGATATGGAAATATGTTTTTCATGATAGCACAGTATAGTGGACATATATGTATGTGTGTGTGTGTGTGTGTGTGTGTGTGTGTGTAGGTATGTAGGTAAGTATTTGGGTATATATAACCAAATTGCCTACCACTTTTGGAAGAGAACAAAGGATGGAGAGGGAAAAAAATTTGGAATTCAAAATATTGTAAAAATGAATGTTGTCTTGAAATGTAATTGGGGAAATAATAAAATACTATTAAACCAACAAGCAAAGGTAGAGGGGGGATGTTGGAGAGGGAATGCCATGAAAAGAAAAAAAAATAATATTAAAATGTACAATCACTTGGGTAGGAAAATTCCTACCATAAAGCATTTCCCTATTTGTCTAAAGTATATATTCCTGGTTGAGAGAAATATGAGAAATACAGAAAACGGAAGCTGAGAAAAGTTTCACACATTCTATAGCAGACTACATCTTTCTCTTTAGAATCTATATGTACACAAACAATACACAACTGCTTTTTTATGTTTTTTATTAATTTATTTGTTTTTAGTTTTCAATATTCACTTCCATAAGATTTTGAGTTCCAAATTTTCTCCCCATCTCTCTCCTCCACCCACCCCAAGACAGCATGCATGCTGATTACCCCTTCCCCCAATCTGCCCTCCCTTCTATCACACCCCTCCCCTCTATTTCTCTGTAGGGCAAGATAGATTTCTATACTCCATTGCTTATGTGTTTTATTTCCCATTTGCATGTAAAAAATAATTTTATATTCATTTTTAAAACTTTGAGTTCCAACTTCTCTCCCTTCCTCCCTTCCTGCCTCAACCTCTTTGAGAAGGCAAGCAATTCAATATAGGTTATACATGTGCAGTCACACAAAACACTTCCATAACAGTCATGTTGTGAAAAACTATATATTTCCTTCCATCCTATCCTGCCCCCCATTTATTCTATTCTCTCTTTTGACCTTGTCCCTCCTCAAAAGTGTTTACTTCTACTTACTCCCTCCTCCTATTTGCCCTTCCTTCTATCATTCTGCCTTCCTCTGCTTTTCCCCTTCCCCCTACTTTCTTGTAAGATAGATTTTCATACCAAATTGAGTGTGCATGTTATTCCCTCCTTAAGCCAAATCCAATGAGAGTAAGGTTCACTCTTTTCCTCTCACCTCCCCCTTCTTCCCCTCCATTGAAAAAGCTTTTTCCTGCCTCTTTTATATGAGATAATTTACCCCCATTCTATTTTTCCCATTCTCTTCCTCCCAAAATATTCCTCTCTCACCCCCTAATGTTTTTTAGATATCATCCCTTCATATTCAATTCACCCTATGCCCACTGTCTATATATATATATATATATATATATATATATATATATATATATATATATATAACCCCTCCAACCACCCTAGTACTGAGAAAAGGCTCAAGAGTTAAAAATATTATCTTCCCATGTAGGAATGTAAACAGTTCAGCTTTAGAAAGTCTTTTCTTTCCTGTTGACCATTGCATGCTTCTCTTGATTCTTGTGTTTGAAAGTTAAATTTTCTATTCAGCTCTGGTCTTTTCATCAAGAATGCTTGGAAGTCCTCTGTTTCATTGAATGACCAATTTTTTCCCTAAAGTATTATACTCAGTTGTGTTGGGTAGCTGAGTTTTAGTTTTAATCCTAGCTCCTTTGACCTCTGGAATATCATATTCCAAGCCCTTTGGTCTCTTAATGTAGAAGCTGTTAGATCCTGCGTTATCCTGATTGTGTTTCCACAATACTCAAATTGTTTCTTTCTGACTGCTTGCAATATTTTCTCCTTGGCCTGGAAACTCTGGGATTTGGCTAGAATATTCCTAGGAGTTTTTCTTTTGGGATCTCTTTTAGGTGGTGATCAGTGGATTCTTTCAAAATCTATTTTACCCTCCGGTGCTAGAATAGGGCAGTTTTCTTTGATAATTTCTGGAAAGATGATGTATAGGTTCTTTTTTTGATCATGGCTTTCAGGTAGGTCCATAGCTTTTAAATTTTCTCTCCTGGATCTATTTTCCAGGTCAGTTGTTTTTCCAATGAGATATTTCACATTGTGTGCTATTTTTTCATTTCTTTGATTTTGTTTTATAATTGTTTGATCTTTCATAAAGTCATCAGTTTCCATCTGCTCCATTCTAATTTTTAAGCAATAATTTTCTTTAGTGAATTTTTGGACTTCCTTTTCCATCTGCCCAATTCTGCTTTTTAAAGTATTCCTCTCCTCACTGGCTTTTTGGATCTCTTTTGTCAATTGAGTTAGTCTATTTTTTAAGGTGTTATTTTCTTCAGTAATTTTGGGTCCCCTTTAGCAAGTGGTTCACTCATTTTTCATAATTGATTGCATCACTCTCATTTCTCTTACCAATTTTTCCTCCACTTCTCTTACTTGATTTTCAAAATCCTTTCTGAGCTCTTCCATGACCTGAGACTAATTCATATTTTTCTTGGAGGCCTTTGATGGAGGAGCTTTAACTTTGTTGTCTTCTTCTGTTTGTACATTTGGGTCTTCCTTGTCATCAAAGTAAGATCCTATAGTCTGAATCTTTTTCCAATTTTTGCTCATTTCCCCAGTCATTTACTTGAGTTTTGAGTTCTCTGTCAAGGTAGTTCTCTGCTTCCAGGGAAAGTTGGGGTGGGGTGTACTGTCAGCTGCTTGATCCTAGAGCTCTAGATACAGCTGCTGCAGCTGCCATGGGCTCCTCCACCCCCTCCACTGCCCTGGGGTGGGGGCTTGACCACTCTCCTCTCTCTCACAGGTCCAGCAGTTTCTTCCCACTGACCTTCCAATTTGTCCTCGATGTTTTGGGGTTGTGAAGTCTGGAAACCACCACAGGTGTGAGAGATTCAGTCCCTCAGAGGCCTGCTCAGGTCCTTTCTGTGCCAGGGCAGCCCATGCTGGACTGTGCTCTGCTCCTAGCTCAGCATGATAGACCCTTCTCATCAATCTTCCAGGATGTCTAAGGCTGGAGATTTGCTTCACTCCATCATTCTATGGGTTCTGCAGCTCCAGAATTTGTTTAGAGCCATTTTTAGAGGTATTTGACTGGGTTTAGGGGGAGAGTGGCAACAAGTTCCTGCTTTTCACTTCATCCCCCACAACTGTTTATTTTTATTGATTTTTTTTTAGTTTTTTTGATTTGATAGAGCAAATTCTCTCCTTCCACAAGGTGGATCATATGTTAATATCAATAAAAGATCAACATAAGATTCCTCTACAACAAGAGAGACCCTAATTCATGATTCTCTGATTATTAATAAAAAGTGAGACATAAAAGAGGGAGCTTTATAGCATTTGTCATTATCATGGGGACATCAAGCAGGGATGGCAATAACCATTTATTAAATACCTACTAAGTGCTAAGCACTATAGATACAAAGAAAAGCAAAAGACAGTTCCTGCCCTCAAGGAGCTCTCAATCTAATGTGAATGACAACATGAAAACAACTGCATAGAAACAAGCTATATACAGGAGAAACTAGAGATATTAAACATACATAAGGTATTAGTATTAAGGAGGAACAGGAAATGTTTCTTGTAGAAAACAGAATTTTAGGTGGGACTTGAAGGAAACCAGGAGATGAGGAGTTGTGTAACCCAAAGTCCAACTTGAAAAAATATTTTCTATAAATTATAAGGTCCAAATTACCTTGTTTGAAGAGGTCAATATATGCTAACTGCATCAAGGGCTAGAACACTGAGAAGCTTCCCAAATGAAATTCATAATCACTCAAAACTTCAAACTAGCAATCCATGCAGGAAAATCCTAATGAAGAATGCCTACTATGCATTGATGGATGGTGTGCCATGACAGTACACTACTAAGCAATTGGATATGCACCGATAGAGCTCACTCATCAGTACAAATATCATGGACAGACACTGAAGATGGAAAATGAGCTGGGCCCAGAATTAAACCAGAAGAAAATGGGTTAAACTGCACTTGGGAAATAGCCCAGCACTTTGAATTTCTAAATTAGGTAGACAAACAAAACAGATTTGTGACACTCAGTGATTAATCACACACATTCTGTTGTTACTGTACTTAAAAAGTTCAAATATTCAATCTGGCCAGTGGAGTAATCCCACTTAAGAACCACCCCTATAGCCAGAAAAGACTGGCCACTGCCTATCAATCAAATCACTCATTGGCATTTTCCTAATAAAGATATTTCACAAACTTGGCATGGACTTTGTCAACAACTCAGTAAAGGAGCATATTTGAAATGACGAGTTGGGTTTTGCCATAGCTTTCAAGAGGAATATAAGAATTTAGCTCCACAAAGACACAGTAAAACCATTTAACCAGCAGTCATTAGCCTTTGTGGGGCTTGATTGTGAGAACCAACCCATCTTAAGATTCATCTGCTGTTTAGGAATCCCAACTGAGGTCCATCTCAGAGGCCATTAGCCCAAATACATAAGCTCTTAGCTTATAAGTCCATGTGAGCTTTTCAGTGTCACATGAAAAGTTTATGATTTTTTTCAATGAAATATGCTTGGTGTTGTTTTATTAATACCCTTCCAACACTATATGAATAATATAAATATGTAACCAGTGTGTGTGTGCCTGTATATATATTTTCAAGTCCCTAACAAATACTTCAAGGATTCAAAAGTGAGTCTGCTTATTTTTTTTCCATTGGAAACCTAAATAAGAGTTAATGAGCCAAGACAATGACCCCATGCTTCTTCCTGAAGCAAAAGCCCATATTTTAACTCTGATATTCTTTTTAATTAAGAAAAATCTATTTTCAAGCCCTCCTGTCTCCCCCTCCACACCAGAGAGGGGAAAAGGAAAAAAAACAAAAACAGAAAGCTGTATAACAAATTTGCATAATAAAGCAAAATAAATTCCCTCCATTGGCTAAGTCCAAAAATGTTTGTCTCATTTTGCATATTTAATCCATCACCTTTGACAGGGGAAGGAGAGGATGCTTCATAATTAGTTCCCTGGAATAATGGCTGCTTGTTGCATTGATTAGAATTCTCAAATCTTTCCAAATTGTTTATCTTTAAAATGTTGATGTTATAGTAAAAACTACTGTCCTGCTTTGGCCCACTTCACTGCATCCGTTCCTATAAGTCTTCCCAACTTTCTCCAAAACCATCCCTTTCATCATTTCTAATGGCAAAACAGTGTCTACATTCATATACCAAAATTTGCTCAGCCATTCCCCAACTGATGAACACCTCCTTAATTTACAGTTTTAACCCCATTATTCTTCCAGTGTGTTATAATACAGCCTCTGAAGAAACAAAATCATAGGGCACCCAAAAAGGAATGAACAGACGTGCAGTGGTTACCAATAGGCTTCAATATAATATCAAGGAGTGGTATAAATAATATCATTGAAGTCATGTATGCAAAAACATAGACCATTTAGAGAGCACAAAACATGTAGTGCTAGTGCCTAGTTACGAGACATTGAAGACCCCCAGCATTTGAGGTGGATCTCCTGGGAAGTATGTGAGCAACATGGTCACATGAGAAGGCAGAGTTAGGCTGTGATCTGTAACCCCACAGAGCCCCTACACTGATGAGTGGACAGAGCCACACTCCCTACCTGCCAAGCTTGTTTTGCAGATCAATTAAGATAACTAACACTAAGCACTTTCTCACTAGAAAGAGCTACACTGATATGAATTGCTACTTTGTAACTTGCTAAGATACATTCCCTTTTTTTTTTTTTGCTTTTGACTCACTGAAGTTTGGTTTACCTTTTCTTATCTAAGGTTACAGTATTGAGCATTTAGAATACAATAGGTTTGCATTCATGTTTGTGGAATCATTACAAAGCCTGAGATTCCTGGAAGCTCTGACCCAAAATACTGTTAGGTAAAGCTCTTTTAACGAGAAATATAACTCCCCATCAGAATCAGAGCACCATGCCAAGGAAGTAAGTCAGCACTGCCTTTAGAATTTCATGTCTCCCCGAGACACACAGGCAGTGTAGAGATGACGTTTTCTAGGGTACTTTAAAAAAAGAGTACATTGGCAGCCAAGGCCACTGTATAGCAGGCATTCACCAGTGGTTCGTGCCCACATGGGAGATGTAGGACACAGCATTTAATTTTTCACACAAACAGCAAGACAATCTAGGTTCTGTAATGAGGTGGGAACAAATGACCTTTACAGGTGTGTGGGATTCCAGACCAAAGAGAGTGCTTAGCTGCAGCCCTTTCAACCTTGACCTGAAGATAAAACAATTCCTCTGTTTTGCCTGGGTGAAATAAACAAGTTCTAGTGTGATAATGAAGCTGGGAAATTGTGAAGGAGACCTTCAGAGGAGGTTTTTTTTGCCTCACTATCCACATAAAATGTTCTTCTTTTCCTCTACTCTTTGTCTGGCTTTCCATGTTGCTTAATCCAGCCCAGGACAAGGTTAGACAGCAGAAGGCAGCCCATGTTCAGCTGGGTGAAAACCCCCTGTGGAATCCATGACATCACTGAAATCCAAGAGGAGGGCTATAAATAGGATGCTGCAGGCTTACCAGCTGACAGATTTCTCCACCCTTCTTTTCTTCTTTTCTCTACAGCCATCTCTCTCACTCTTCTTCATTCTCCCTCTCCACATAGCTTTATACCTTACATAGTGAACTTCTGGGACTCCTGATAAAGGTTCTGAGGTTTGGCTAAAAAAAAACCAGATGTTCTGCTAAATGACACTGAAAGCTCTTGATTCATGTGGAGTCAGACCTTCTAGTTCCCTCCTAGTGTGTAAGAATAAGAGACTAACAGGAAGCCTTTGGAATAAACACTGGAACAAAAATTTCTCCAAAGTTATATTCTCTGCCTTCAAGAGTTTCTATTTCCCCCTCCTCCATCACCCCCCAAAACAATAACAAAAAGCATGGTACAAGGAAATGTTTACTGTGCACATTAACAGTGCATTACTTAAAAGTTTGGCCGAAGTTTAGTATTATTCCTTGGCACCTTTTACAGATTAGCTCAGAACTCACAAAGAGGACAGCATGTTTGGAAAATCAGAAATCACAGATCTATTCCTGGGTGGCCCTGGAGGAATCTTTTATTGGTAAAGAGAAATGACTAGGATGGGACAACCAGGGCTTTGCTCTAGCACAGTAAATCTTAGAAGGCAATGATATCATGGGTGTGGAATCTGCTTCACTCACACAGATAAAGATTTCAGGTGAATGGAGCTTGAAGCAGACAGAGGTGAAATGGTTTGTCTATGGTCATGCAGCCATTTAATGTCAGAAGCAAGATATAAATGAAGATATAAATTGTAGAATACTGTTTGAAAGAGCCACCCTTTGTGCTGACTCTAAGTACAAATTCTTATGCACTGTACCAAGCTGTCACTTCTAAAAAGAAAAATAATAATTATGTATATATATGTGCATGTGTGTGTTTATATTTACATATATAATTAAATTCATATTTATTATATTTATATGTATATATGTGGGCACATATATATATTTGTGTGTATATATACATATGTATACACACATACACACATATTTGTGTCTAACAGTAGCCGTCTGGGGGGAAAGAGAAAAAAGTTAAAAAAAAATCCACTTGACAACTTTATAATATATTTATAAGGAATAGTAAGTTGTATATAATCTGCAGTTTCATATATAATCAACTTTTTTACTATACTATGTTATGGAGATGCTTGTAAAAAGAAAAAAAAATGACATTGAGGATTGATGAAGGGAGTTACCTAATCAATTTGGCGAACTTATCAGCAGGTGAGCCTTTGTGGGGGACTTTTGATTGTATCTGCCTATAAAGGGGATGGGCATGTCCCACTCTATCCCCAGGATGGACTTCACTGATGGGGGCTGCCTCCAAGATAAATTGGCTGGGTTGGACTCCTTTGTACTAGAGACAACCTTGCTGGCTTCCATTGTTGTAGAATACTGTTTGAAAGAGCCACCCTTTGTGCTGAGTTATAAAAGGAAGTTCTACCATATGCCCCATATGCCATTTTTTCGGTTATTACGCTCCTTAGAGTGTAATAGGTATCCTCCTCTACCAACAATCTTAATGGCTACCTTTTAGCAGAGGCATACCCATGCTTATCCATATGGATCAGGAAGGGAATGCCTAGTTAATGTAGTTCCTGAACACCAACATCCTACCTGAAAGGAGGAGGGGGCAGGATGGAAATGAAAATAGTACTGGATTTCCCAGTCTCCGGAGTTGTCTCACCAGTAACTTCAAGTTGAAGAATTCAAGAATTTGATCTTCTCTTAAAAGGAGAATTGCTTGACTAAATTAACCTACTAAAAGTCAAGATAAGGAGCAGGAAGGGGCTTGGATATGGCATTCACTATTAGTATGAGCTATATGGAGCACATGGGTCACTGGGAAGGAAGAGGAACCTCATTTATGTTCCCTTTCCAATAAGGGGAGAAACAAGTACCCTCAGGCTGAATGGGGCTCTGGAGAATTAAAGACCAGCTCACTTGAGTGTGTGGAGTTTGTCCATTTGGAAGCCATAAATGCTTTCACTTTCTGAGAACACACACTAAGGAGTAACTTTATGTATGGAAGACCTTAGGACCATGGAGAGGGGAGGGATTGAATCAACTGTTTATGAACTATCAAGAATCCTTTACATTTTCTTCTTTCTTTTCTGGCAATGTCACAACCATTAGACCGTAAGCTCCTTGAAAGCTCAAACTAGTTTTATTCCCCTTTCTTTATATCCCCAGTGCTCAGCACAGTGCCTGACGCAGGGGGCTTAAGAAATGCCAAAAGACTGACTGAGTGCTTCTCGGAGGAGTCTTTTGTGTCTTTTCCATTGACTGTGCAAATAAAGACTATCATGTACTCAATATTAGCATTTTTGTCTTAAATAATTGTATGAGATCCAGGAGGAAAGACTTTTCTAGCCACATCTTTGGAGACAAAGACATGAACTCTCTTAGGAATTTCCCAGAGTAGGCCCTGGGTATGAATAATATGAACCAAAGAGAATGATTTCTTTTTCTTAGCTGACATGAGACCCAAATAGCCAGTGCCAGGCCATGAGTTACAATCACAATAATTGCCAGTACTAAGGACCAAGCAGCTAGGTGACTTAGTGGTTAGAGAGTCAGGTCTGGAGCCAGAAAGACTCTTTTTCCTGAGGTCAAATCCAACCTCAGACATTAACTGTGTGACCTTGGGCAAGTCACAATTTAACCCTATTTGCCTCACTTTGCTCATGTGTAAAATGAGCAGGAGAAGGAAATGGCAAACTACTTCAGTATCTTTACCAAGGAAAATCCAAATGGAGTCACAAAGAGTCAGACGTGGCTGGAATGAATTGAGAACAACATCCTAGAGACCATTGTTCGGTTGACAAAGTGCTGTAATATTCATTATCACATTTGGTCTTCACCCTGTGAGATAGTCACGTAAGCAACATCCCCCTTTTATAGAAGAAAGTAGAAATATGTTAACAGAATTGAACTGTAATATCATTTTATTTAGCACTTTAAGATTTGCAAAATAATTTCCTCACAACAACTCTGAGAGATAGTTGACACAAATATTGTAACCTCTATTTCATACATCAAGAAACTGAAGCTCTGAGGCCAAGTAACTTGTGCCGGGTCAAACAGAAGCTAAGAATCATGGCGGGGACTGCAGACTATGTCTTCTAACTCCAAACCTAGGGTCCTTGCCACTATACCAAGCAGGTGGGGAAGGGAAGGAAATAAGCGTTTATGTAGTACCTGCTCTCTACCAGGCACTGTGTTTAGCACTTTTTTAAAACAATTATCTCATTTGATCATTTAAATCCCTTTCAATAATAATAACAAAAATGTATTGGGAAGTCCCAGGGTAATCTAATATAATACTCATCATATTCCTTAAAACTATTTGCCGCTTAAAGTGCCACTAAAGAATTTTTTTGTGGGAACCCACAAGAGGTTAACAAACCACTAACCAGGAACAACTGAACTAGAGCAAAGTTCCTAATTTATTTCTCAGTGTGCTGCAAGGGCCACTAATCTCACCCACCAATTAGCTCTGACCCCAAAGGGTCCAGGAAAAATAGAGCAGAAGCTTCAAAGAAGTAAATGTATACTTGACGTCAGAAAAAATTTCCTAACAATTACAGCTGTCCCTGAGAGAAATGGATGTGCTATCTCAAGAGATCCCTCTCCCTGGAAAATCTCCCTGGAGACCCTCAGATGAAACTTAGAATGACCAGTTAGGATCATAGGATCCTATATCTAGACCTGAAAGAGACCTCTGAGGCAACATAGTTCAACTGCTTCATTTTACACTTGTAGAGCCTGAGGCCCATGAAAGTTAAGTAACTTGCTTGTGTAAAAATATTTTACAGTAAGGTTCTCTGACAAAGGCCTAATTTCTCAAATATACAGGGAACTGAGCCAAATTTATAAAAATAAAAGCCATTCCCCAATTGATAAATGGTTACGAACCAATCATTTTTGAAAGAATATATCGCAGCTATCAACTGACACATAAAAAAATGCTCTAAATCACTGCGGATTGGAGAAATGCAAATTAAAACAATTCTGAGATACCACCCTAAACCTATTAGATTGACAGAAGAGGAAAAGGAAAACTGCTAGAGAGGATGTGGAAATATAGGTACAGTAATGCACTAATGGTGGAGTTGTGAACTTGTCGAACCATTTTGAAGAACAATTTGGAACTATACCCAAATGTCTATTACACTGTACATACCATTTGATCCAGTAATATCACTAGTAGGTCCATATCCCAAAGACATCAAAGAAAAAGGATCTATATGTACAAAAATATTCATAGCAGCTTTGGCCAAGAACTGGAAATTAAAGGGATCCTCATCAATTGGGGAATGGCTGAACAGGTTATGGTATGTGAATGTGATGGAATCCTATTGTGCTATAAAAAATGACAAGGGGGATGGTTTCGGAAAACTCTGAGAAGACTTATATGAATTAATGCAAAGTGAAGTAAGCAAAACCAAGAGAACATTATACATTGTATAATATTCAATTTTTAACAATGATCAACTGTGAAAGACTCAACTACTCTAATCAACACAGTGACCCAAATTTCAGATGATTCATAACCAAAAATGTCATCCACCACCAGAGAGAGAGCAGATAAACTCCGATTACAGATTAAAACATTGTTTTCCACTTTTTTTGCAACATGATGTATAGAAATACATTTTACATGGCTTCACATGTATAATGGGCATCATAAAACTTGCCTTCTCAATGGGTGAGAAAAGAGCCAGAGGAGGGAATTTTGAACCCAAAGTTTTGTTTTTTTTAATGAATATTAAAAAATTAAATTTTAATTTTAAAAAAAAGTAATTTGCTCATGGTCACACAAGTAGTAAGCATTATCCAACCCATTCCTTCCTGGTATGAGCTAAATTGATTGTTGCCTTAAGAGCTTGTATGAGATCTAGAAGGAAAGACTTTTTATCCACATCTTTGAAGACTCAGACATGAACTCGATTCATGAATTTCCTAGAGTAAGCCCTGAGTAGGAACAATCTGAGTCAGAAAGAACGATGTTTTTAGAGTAACTCTCAAGACTAAACCTGGTTGATATGAGACTAAAGTTAGATAATGGGTTACAATTAATACTAACAGACAGCACCTAAAGACCTACATAAGACTGACTGTGCTGTGGTAGGCAGTAAGAATACAAAAAGGGATATCTACAGCTCCTTCCAGCAGTGAACTGATAATACTTAACAAGTGACTCAGGCTGGGGAATGTAATCAAGACATACTTTCAAATTTAATATGCATTATTGACATTCTCTCTAACACTTTCTTAAGTCTAGACAAACAACAAAACCATAAACCAAGCCCAGATTTATAGTACTGGCTGATTTCCAAGGTATAAAAGCTCACAATGAAAATTTAACAATCAGCTGCCCCCTTGTTCCTATCCCACGAAGCTTATGGTCTAATGAGCACTTCTTAAACTGTGGGTTGTGACCCTATGTGGGATTTCAAAAAATTTGGCAACGGTAAAATGTTTCGGAACATGCAATGACCAAAAATTAATTAAAAATCAAACACATAATGAATCCACAGGGTTTCTGGCAGTGCTTGCCCATGTTGCATTATACAACTTCGCTGCAGCCTTAGTTCAGAACACACAGCATGTGCACTTTGCACTGCACATGCCCTCGGGACACGCAATGCCAATGCTGCCAAAGCAAAGAAGCAAACTTGACTGGAAAAAGTTTAAGAAGCCCTGCTCTAAATGAAGAAATAGACCATGAGAACAACGAGAGAAAAAGTGGTATCCTGTTAGCCATGGTTGCAAAAGAAATTGACAGAAAGGAGATATCAACATGGGCTAGAACAGTCAGAAGAAACCTCTGAGAGCAGTAAGACCTTAAAGGAAAAAGGGAAAAACAACTGAAGAAAAGGTTCAGAGGCAGGAATGCATATAACAGCTGTGCTTCATTGCAGATCTGCCTCTGGAGCAAAGGACACAGAATACCTTGGGGGAAAAAATGTGTTTTCTTTTTTGTTGTTTACTTAACGATTCACAACATTTAACATTTTGAAAATCAAGAAGTCAACCTTTCTAAATGTATAGCCATGAAAGGGATAACTTTCCTAAGCAGAAGCAGCTTCATGGAGTACTAGACAGAGCACTGGCCCTGGAGTCTGGAGATCTGGATTCTAGTTAAGGTCTCCACATTTAGGATCATAAAATAGAGTTGGAAAGCAAAAGAACCTTAGAGTCATCTAAAATCTTCATTTTATAGATGGGAATACCAAAACTGAGAGAAATTTAGTGACTTGCCCAAAGTCACACTTTGTAAAACCATAGAAGTCACACTTTTAGGAAAATGGCAAAGATGAGATTTGAACTTCGGTCTTATGACTCCAAATTCAGTACCTTTTCCACCGCAATACCTCTCACTAGCAATGTGACCTTGTGCAAGTCATTTCATCTCAAAGTCTCATTTTCTTCATCCAGATGTAACATGACCCATCACCCCAAGGTCTGAACTTATCCATGCTAGGTAAGGGGCTCTGATCTTAAAGCAGAAGTATGGAATGTCTCTCAAAAAATTTTTAAGATTTTCTTTTCTTTGACTCATTTTACCCCTAGCCAGAAAAGGGCAAATCCAAGCATTTTCTCAAGGAATCTCAGTATATATGTGGGGGTCTAAGTCTCCACCAATATGACCTAAAGGACCCTGACTCCCATGGAAGTACCACCCTCTACCCCCAGTGCTAATAGGAGGAAAAAGTGTTGTAACACTGTAATAGCAATTTAAATGGAGAGATCTTTCTCATTCATTAATAGGCCCATGGGACCTGCTTAAATCACCTGGAAGTCTAAGTCACATGTGATGGGAGGAGCTTGTTGAACAGGTGGAACAGGAAGGGTGGAACAGAACCAAGAGGAAGTGAGTGAGACCAGTCAGGGCAGAGGACAGAAGATGCAGCCCAGCCAGCAAGCCCAGCAAGGCTCATGAGTGTTTGCCTGTGAGAAGGCATGGAGGGGGTATGAGGGGAGGGGAGCCTGGGAATGCCTTTGTCTCCCACAGTGCTAATGTATTATTGACGTCTTGGCTACTATGACTGATTTGACTTCCTGGTGTTGGGATTTGGCTTGTTGGTGTCTGAATAAATGTTTTTCTTCTGTCTTCCATATGGAAAGTCTTTTATACTCTACGATTCAGAACTAGGCCAGCATATTCATAGCCATCCTCAGTGCTGTGAATATTGCCTGAGCTATACAAACCCCCAAAGCACTAAGCAAACAGGTGTTATTATGCCTACAAAATAATCCACTGATGGAAAACTATGAAAGTCACCAATATAAGACCCATACCACTTCTGCTTATTTGAGAAAATTTTACTCTTTGAAGGCACAACAAATCCCCTTTCTGTGTTTACTCTTTCCTTTTCTCCAAAATATTTTTGGGCTCCAATTTCCAAAAGCTTGGCTAAGTGTTTTTACATGGCATTTCACAGCATGGTCAAGCAATAACAAATAGCACCTTGTAGTTCACCTGCTGGTGGCTTTAAAAGAAATGAAAATATAAAATTATTACCTTTAGTCAGTTGAATGAGCATGGGACAAATGACTGTGCAACCTGAATGTGGCCCTGGCCCTCCCGTTCATCCATTGGCAAAGAACAGCAGTGTGTCCTTCAAAAGCAGTTCCCAGCTGCTTTTCGACCCTGAAGGCAGCCTCCTGCATCCCAGAAAACTGTGCTTGATCATTCTGGGGAGGTCAGAGAAAGATCATCAACAGTAACAAGTACAAAATGAGGGAAATTAAATAAACAGATATTATTTCATGTCCATTAACACAAACAATAATAATAAAGCATTTTCCAAGAACTCACTAAAAGGGTCAATATTTTATGTGGGGCAAAAAGGGAAAGGAAAGAGAAAATAATCATTGATTGGAGCTGACACTGAGCAAGACCTTTCCACTACCATATTAATACCCCATTATCTGCTTCATATATCACAGATCTTGAGCCAGAAGAGATTTCAGAATCCTTCCTCATTTTACAGGTGAGGGAACTGAGGTCCAGGGAGATGAAGTGATTTGCCCAAGGTCATAGAGGTAATAAACATCAGCAAAAGGATTTGAACTCAAGTTTTCTGGATGCAGAGACTAGGGCTATTTCCATCATAGCTTCCCTCCTCTGGAACTAAAATAAAATATCTTCTTCTATTAATTATTTTTGCTTCCAAATAGTCCCTTTTCTTTATAATCTCATGGATTAACTCAGGAATAAATTCAAGAGTGGATAGAGGGCTGGCCTTAAAGGAATCCTGGGTTCATTCCAGTATGCTTTTAGCACATACCTACTGTGAGAGCGTGGGCAAATCATTTAACCCCTCAAGGTCCCCCCAGGCAATTCTCTAAGACTGAAAATTGTATACTATCTCATCTGTGTTGCAGGTAAACAAAGCTCATTTCCACCATCATAATCATAAGTCCCAAAAGAAGAAAAAATTCAAAAATGTCAATAGTATGAAATGTTGTTTCAAGTAAGTTCAATAACAGATGAGAGATGTGTGTATATATGTGTATATATACATATATATTTCATATATGTGTATGTATGTAGTGTATGTATATATGTATATACACACATATATGAAAATAACCCCAGATAGCAAAGCTGCTAAATGATAGGAAAACTCATCGTTGAAGAAATTATGAGGGGGTACATGCACTAATTCATGGCAGGTGTTGCTATGAATTAGTTTAACCATGCAGGGGGAAAAAATGGAAGTTGAAAGAAAAATTCATCATTCACACTTTGACCTCAGAACTATTGGGACTATATCCCAAAGAGGTTATTAACATAAAAGAAATACTTAGATGTACAATTTGTCCATAGCAGCATTATTTGTAATAACAAAAACCTGGGAACCAAATGTGTGCCAGACAATTGCGGAATGACTAAACAAATTAAAGCATATTAATATTATGGAAAATTACTGTAAGGAAAAATAAATATGAAGAATTCAGACTCCTATGAAGAGATGCAGAACGTGGAAATCACAAGACAGCACTAGAAAGTCCAGATGGGAGTGCAGTAAAACTCAAGTCAATTAAAACCATCACCACCAAAATTAAAGGACATTTCTCTCCTTCCTGTTAATAATCAAAAAGTTGTTTCTCAGGCCATTTGTACTTTGGCTTCTTTGGAATTATCTGTGGTATCATAAGGGGAACAGACCATAGTGGACAAAGAGCTAGTCTAGGAGTCAAGAAGACCAGAGTGCAGTGCCCATTTCTGATTCATCCTGGCTGCATGACACTAGATAAATCTTTTAATCTCTCAGTGCCCAAAGTAATTCCCTAAGACTAGAAAGCTGCACAGTAGGTGCTGATTTGCATTGCTGAAGGAATTTTCCTTACAGGAGATCCCTATCCAATAAAATCACAGGTCTGATGAGAAAAAGAAAAGTCCTTTGTTTAGAACAAAAGTATATCAATAAATTTATTTTAATAATAAAAATAAAGCAGATTCAAGTCCTGTCCCAACCTCTACCATATCCCAGATTTATACAATATCCATTTTTTATCCACAGTGTCATTATTATTATCTTTCCCCCTCATTTTGTCCAGTTATTATCTATGTGTAAAAATTATATGGGGTTGGGGTAGCTAGGTGACCCAGTGGATAAAACACTGGCTATAGAGTAAGGAAGACTTGAGTTCAAATCTGGCCTTAGACACTTACTAGCTACATGACCCTAGGAAAGACTTAACCCTGATTGTCCTGCTCCAAAAAATTTTTTTCATTAAAAAGAAGTATAGGTTCTAAAAGTCAAGGAGTCTTTGTGTTCCCCTGATGATTCTGGGTAAAGAGTGTTCTGTGTTTTCTACTGGCTCCTGCAATTCTTATTTGGAAAGGTTTACCAGATTTTTCTAAATGCTGGCTCAATTCACAATCTCTTCCCTCAAAGTGTGATAGGAGAGAAAAAAACAGTAAAAAAAATCAGGAAGGTCTCAGTTAAAAAAGGGAGTGAAGTTGAAAGCAGAATATGAATAGAAATTACAGGTACCCTATAGCACCTGTAAGGAAAGGAAGGAAAAGGGGAAGGGAATAAGCATTTATATGACACCTACTATGTGCTGGGCCCCATGCTAAGCACTTAACAGATATTATTTCATTTGAATTTCACAACAGTCCTGCAAAGTAGTGCTCTTATTATCCCTATTTTATAGTTGAGAAAACAGACAAACAAAGGTTAAATGACTAGTCAGGGTCACATAGCTATTAAGTATCTGAGGCTGGATTTGAATTTAGGTCTTCCTGACTCCTGGCTCTGCCCTCTATGCACTGTGCCATCAGTGACAGCTGCCTCTGGTGTCTTCAAAATTCACATTGGTGGGGGCCTTTTCTTGTCTTTCAGCTGTCCCCTAGAAATGGCCAGCTCCTTTCCCTGCTGGTTTTACTACAGCCTTCTGGCTTTACTACAATCTCATGGTCTTTACTGCATGTCCTAAGATAGTAAAATCATGATCCTGCCATGCCAGGACACTGACAGGAGCCAGGAAAGGCACTCTGGCTTCAAAGATTCCTTCTCTGTAAGCAATGCAGAAAATCTAAGTGGTTTGTGAAGGAGACCGCCAGGCAGTGGAGCTTAGAGGTCTGTGGCCAACCTGGCAGCAGCCTCTGGATGCCTGGGCCAGGGCCAGAAAAGCATCTCCTGTTCCCTCTTTTTCACATCAAGCTTGGGGCCTGCAAGCCCACTTTCTAGATGAGAGGGCCAAGTACATTTAAATGTCTCCTCGGTCAGGAACAGGAAAGCCAAGCATTATAGCAAATGGACCTACATAACCATTCTTCTGAGGGAAATTACTATTGATCCCACAGCTCTCCCTCCATGCTGTTTCATAGGAACAGCCAACTACCAATCTGTGTGCCAGCCAACCTCAAACATAGCTCTGCTGTTTCTGAAACAGATGGCCAGATCAACACCCTCTGGCTGCCGATCCCTCCCTAGGAAGTGAGGAGCTCAAACAGAGATTTGTGTCATGCCTGCTTCCTATTCCTCATGGGCTTCTGAGTCAGGGGTTACACAAACCACGTACAATGAAAATTTACGCACAATGACCAGTTTTCCAGGTCCCAAATGATGGTCCCTATTCTAAGGAGTTATCAATAAATGAAATTTCTATATGATTAAAGCAGGCAATCTGCCTATTGAAGTCCCCTGAATCTGGATTTGTCCTATATCTCCTGCTTCCTATGAAAGCAGTCAGGTGGTATAGCTGATAGTGCTGGGTCTAAAGTAAGGAAGACCAAGTTCAAATTCGGCCTCAGACAATTGCCAGCTGTGTAAGTAACCCTGCACAAGTCACCTAACCTCTGTTAGCTTCTAAACATCATCTACCTCCAGGGTTGTTATAAGCACCAAGTGAGATCATATTTATAAAGCACTTAGCATAGTGCCTGAAACATAGTAGGCATAGAATATATTATATACGTATAACAAATGCTTATTGACTCCCTCTGTCCCTATACTAACTTTAAGCTCTAATTCACTCTTCTTCAATTCAGTTCTGTGCCAGGTACCGAGCGCAGAAAGACAGAAATGAAACAGTCCCTATCCCTCAGTAGAATGAAGTTTCTAAGGGGAAACTACCCACACAGATATATACACATATATTATTTGTAACCGTCATCTGCAATAATACACAGGTATGATATCTGTAATAATCACTTGTAATAATACACAAGTATATTTGTAAAATGCTCAGCACAGTGCCTGGCATATAGTAGGTGCTATATAAATATGCTTATTGTTATGGTTATATAAATTATATTTGGAAAACCAGTCATACAGATAAATTGATCCAAAATAAATACAAGGCAAGAGGCATCAAAAAGGTGTCATAGAGCAGCCTAAACTCAGTTTTGAAGGTGTCTAGAAGGCAGAGATGAGGAGACGGAGAATATAATGTCACGGCAGGCAGCCTGCAAAGAGAGATGAAATTGGGAGAAGTCACTGTGTGCAAGGAGCCCAGTTTGGCTGCAACACAGCGTGTGTAAATGGGAGTAATATGAAATAAGTCTGGATACTGTGGACAGATCAGGAAGGTCTCAATCTATAATAGAAGCATAGGTTTGAGGGAGAAATGTGTAGGGAGTGGGAGATGCACTTTGCAGTAAGGATCTGTGCCAGTTTCCATAAGTATCCATCATGTCCAGCTCTTTATGACTCCATTTGGGATTTTCTTGGGAAAAATACTGGAGTAGTTTGTCATTTCCTTCTCCAGTTCATTTTACAGATGAAGAAACTGAGGCAGACAGGGTTAAGTAACTTGCCCAGGGTCACACAGCTAGCAAGTGTCTGAGACTGGATTTGAACTCAAGAAGATGAGTCTTTCTTAGTCCAGGTCAGGTGTGCTCTATCCACTGGGCCACTTAGCAGCCCTAACCTTCCTATGAGAGTCTCCTATATCCTGGGTCATCTCCAGTCCTCCTGATGAATATCTGGTCATTGGATTCAGATGGCTCTGGAGGAGAAGTGAGAGTGGTGACCTTGCACAGCCCTCCCTCACTCAAAACAAAGTCAAGTGCAAGTCATGTCATCATTTCTCTGATGGCATGGCCTTCTTCAGCAACGAAGGATGGACACAATTATGTACATAAAACACATTTATGGAATTTCCTCTGAGCTTTCTACCCCACTTCTCAACTTACATTTACATTCATAGATTTACACTCCAAGGGTGGCTGTTCCTGTTGGATTTTAGACCCGTTGGATCTGGGCTCCTATGGTTCAGGAGCTTCTACCTCTTAACATCTAGCTAGTAGCATAACAAAGGTATTTATTAAGGTGGCATATGGGGTACCTAGGTGATCCAAGGAATAGAGCACTGGGCTTGGAATCAGGAAGAGTCATCTTCCCAAGGACAAATCCAGCCTCAAACCCTTACTAGCTGTGTGATCCTGAGCAAGTCACTTAACCCTGTTTGCCTCAGTCTCCCCATCTGTAAAATGAGCTGGAGAAGGAAATGGTAAACCACTCCAGTATCTCTGCCAAGAAAACCCCAAAATGGGATCATGGAGAGACTGAAACAAATGAACAATGACAGGATGACATCTTAAGAAAAGTAACTATAAAACATATCCCCCACAAATCTGGGTCACATACTCCCACAAATACACACAGCATCCATAAGAAGAGTGGGCACAGAGTACAGTAACAGTGTGGCCAAGACAACTCACAGCTATGATACTACAGGGATTTCCCTGTCCTTTCTTTTCTCGTGTTGTCTCTCACTGATGCCATCAGAGAATAAAGTCTCTATCGGGTAAGTTGATCTACTAGGCTTCCTGGGTCTGCTCCTCACAAGACACAGCAATTCTCACCCATCCACAGTCAGAGGTCTCCTTCTTGCCTGGTCCCATGCCTCAGCGCTGCTTCTGTCCTTAGGCAAATGACTGTATCCATGTCTACGTGGAGTGTGTCTCTCCTCCCTCTTGAATTCTTTCAAACCGATTCTCCAACTGCTTGATGGGATGCTTCCTTCGGGGTGAGGAGCTCTGCTACTACATGCTGTGGCTTATTTGGAAGGGATGCAGACAAAGCAAGGCAGTCCCCAACCCATTCGGAGCCACATTTTCCACAAAGCGCTCCTAGCCACAAATGTGAGGACCCACTGCTTGACCTCCAGAACTGCCTCTACTTAGCTATTTAAAAGCCTCCAAGGTATGGCTAGTTTTCAGTCCAGCCAAATCTGTTACCCCTTCATTCAATCAGAGAAAAGGATTCATCCTCCAAAGAGGAATAACAGGGAGCGAACCCATTAACCCATTAACACCTCATCATCTATGATTACAACATGTGACTACATCCATTAAGCTGGGGAAGAGGGAATACTTAACACTCCTCTGGTTCTCTGAGGATGAGCTCACTGGCCCACCATCACTATGATACATTGTTTATCGAATAATGAGGACGGGTTTGCTGCCATTCATAAAGCCCACTCCAGCTCTAATTGCTAGGAGACTCTTCTGCTAAGCCAAAATCTGGCTCCTTATAACTTCTACCTGCTGATCATAATTTTCCCTCTGGAGCTCTAAAGAACAAAAAAGTCTATCTCATCTTCCGTATAAAAACCCTTCAAATGCCTAAAGATAACTATTGTAGCTGCCCTTTGTTTTCTCTACTAAAGGACTGGTATCCTTATTTCTTACCAGTGATGGATGCTTCAGTAATTTCTGTCGCATTTGCTCACACTCTTCTGACTGTAGTCCCTGCGTATAACTCACCTAAAACTGACCCCCATGCTCCAGATGTGGTCAGACCAACACAGAGTACAAGGTAACCATTACCTCTCTTGTTCTGGAAACAGACTGTACAGGAGCCACATCACACTGTTATTTCATATGGAGCTTACGACCAAAGGCAGTCCTTTGTAAGACTGCTGCCTGTTAGGACCATGTTCTGGGACAAGAGAATGGAGATTTTCCTCAGTGAGAAATCAGACTGGCCACATCAGCTGCATCCTTTTGGCCTGTAGCACCAGGGCCTTCCCACTTAAACCTAGTCTACCAAACTAGTCTGCAATAATGGGCTAAATGGCTAAGTAGCAGTATGAAGAAAACATATCTATGGGGTATAGAAAAATAAAAATATTTCAGAGAGGCATTTTTCTCAGAATAAGATGATGAAGGGGATGGCTTCAGAAAAACCTAGGGAGACTAATATGAACTGATGCAAAATGAAGGGAGAAGTACCCAAACACTGTACACAGTAACAGCACCCTTGTAATGATGATCAGTTGTGAAAGACTTAGCTACTCTGATCAAGACGATGATCCAAGACAACTCCAAAGGACCCATGATGATCTCCTCCTCCAGACAGATTAAAGAGATTGAAACGTAAACTGAGGCATCTTTTCTTTTACTTTGTTTTTACTCCCTTTTTTTTGCGACAAGGCTAAAGTGGAAATGTTTTACATGACTTCATATGTATAAATAGATATTGTATTATTTGCCTTCTCAATGGGAGGAGGGACAGGTTGGAGGGAGAAAATTCAGAATTGGAAATGAAAATTTAAAAAAGAATAAGCATGAGAAAATACCAGATTATTTTGCATAAAGAAGGGCATTCAGACATTTAATTCCATTTGACAAGACATTCATTAAGACTACATTGTGCAAAATATCATGCTAGGTGTTTAGGAATAAAATAAAAGAATGGAATGGCCCCTACCTTTAAGGAGCTTATATTCTACTAGCAGGATAGAACATATGGGCAGTTAAGGAAACACAAAGTATATGCAAAACAATGCCAAGTGATTTTAAGAGGCCAGCAGTGCAAGAAACTGAGGACTGAGCTCCTGCAGGAGGTGGTGCATGAACTGGCTCTGAAGGATGCTCGAGAATGTAAGAGGTGGAGGTGAGAATCGAATGCATTCCAAACATGAGAAACTACTTGTGCTTTTGCACAGAGCTGAAAGGCATGTCAGCACAATTCAAAGTGTCTCTCTGGACTGTTCAGGAGTGGCTTTCCTTCTTGTTAAGGCACTCTCCTGTACCCCATAGGAAACTTATCATCTGGTGAGAGACTCTACTAGACCATAACAAGGCTAAGATTGTGCTTTCTGCTCCAAACCACCTTCTTCTTTATGTCAAATATCACATACAGTTCAAGCTAATGACCTCTACTGCCCTTGCCTTTGGGAAAAAAAAAAAGCCTTCACCTTAAAGTCTGTCTTTTGGCTAGAAGCAGACATTCCTCAAGGGAATGTGAAGTGAGGCCCTTCCTATACCATTTCTTTTGTTTTCAAAACATTTTCTCTTGATTTTTTTTCTTCCTCCCTGGTTTCTAGTTCCATGCTTTCTCACTGTGATCTAAACCCTCTTCCTCCACCAAAATGTGGCTCCTCGGCCCTTCATGAGGCATCTATGAAAACCCATTCTATTTAGGCTTCAATTCAATTAAAAATCTGTCTGTGGGTTTGACATTCTGCTCTTACACACATGTACGCAGTTCCCACTGTGAGGAGCATGTGCATATCTATGAAAGGAATCTGGCCTCAAGACCAACTTTCCAAACCAGCCAAGGGAGCTTTGTTTGCAGAGACAGCCTGAACCAATACTGAGGGTTCCCAGAAGACACAGGTCTCACTGCCTAGAAAGAGAGGACTCTAGGAATGGCTGAAAGAATAAATATAAATCAAGATGAGAACCAGCTGCCAAAATAGCCCAACTGGTGCCTTTGCACCAACTACTAAGGGTCCAGCCCCTCCAGAAATGGGAATCAACTTTCAGAAGCAATGCAGTGTTGCAAGAAATCAGCAGAAAGCTCTACTTAGTGACTCCATGCATCACTGATTTTATGACACTGGTGTATTGATGTGTCAAATCCAGAAATAAGCAAAGTCATGGGATATTGGGCATCCCTTCCTAAAAGTGTTGTGTAAAGGACACTAGACTAGGAGTCAGAAGACCTGGGGTCTAGTCCTAGCTCTGTCACAGAAGGCTATGAGAACTACTATATCAAAGAACTTCTCTAAACCTTCATTTCTTCATCTGTAAAATGGACATAATATCATAATACCTACTTCCTAGTGTTCTAATAATGACAGTGAGATTAAAATGCATATAATCTCTTTGCAAAGAATAAAATTACAGACAAAAGGTATTACCATTATTCATTGTTCAATAGTAGGTTTATTTACACTGTGCTATAAAAAAAAAATTTGATCTAGGTATATGAATCCTTTCCATATGACACAATGACAAAACCCCTAGATTTGAAGTCACAGTATTTGGTCTCAGTCTCATCTCTGTTACCAACTAGGTAGTACAGTGGTTGGAGCGTCGGACCTAAAGTTAGGAAGACCTAACTACAGACATGTACTCTGGACAAGTACTTAACCTTTCTGATATGACTTCCTAATACTGCTTGCAGAGGCATAAGAGTTGAGCCCAAGGAAACTGTGACCCCAGAAACATATCTGGAACAGAGAGTAGACATATGTTCTATTCCAACGCCCCTCAACTTTATCCCCAGCACCCACTTCACCCAGCATCAGGTCTCTTTCCTCTACCCAGAATGTTTTAGAATCTCTGCTCTGTCACTAGTGATCCCTGGGACTAATGATGAAAGGCCCTGAAACTCTGACCTGGTCGTTGGACATATAGGAATGAGTAGACACTAAATTCTGAAGATCATATGTGCCAGAGCTAGTTTAGGGGTTCTACACCTGGAATCTATGAACTAGTATTTTTAAATATTTTACTAGCAGTATTTTAATTGAATTGATATTTTTAGTAACCATGTTTTATTTTATGCATTTAAAAACATGACTCTGAAAAGGTCTATACGTTTCATCAGACTGACAAAGAAGTCTTTTTAATCATGCAAAAAAAAATTAATTCCTGATCTAATCCAAACCTTTCTTTTATAGATGAGGAAAATGGGGCCATAGAAATTGAGTGACTTTAAATTCAAAAAACTTTATTAAATATAAAGTATGTTCAGTCCTGTGGTTCCTGCCTTCAAGATTGGGAATAGGGTAGAATTTACCCACATAGATAATGAGAATAAGGATGTGAAACCATAGCCTTTGGCCCTATATTCCACCATGCTATTTGTGTCTATTATACCATTAAAAACAAATTTTCCAGACTGAAATGGTTTTTTGTTTATTTTTGGCAGCTGGTACTCTTTGGGTTTAGGGGTTGTTTTAAAAATCTAGAAATTCCTAAAAATTTCTCTAACCCTAAGATAAACCATCAGTCCTTATGCTTAGCTCTCTAAAATTGCTTGAGAAAATCATAAAACTCTGAATGTCCAATACAAATGTACGTTCTCTTAACTTGGCTGGATCCATACTTAGCAATGCTCTTATTCTTACCCTGTTGACTCCTTATCAAATTCCCCACAGCAGTTCTTGACTCTTGACTCTCTACTGAAGCCCCCAATCCCACCACTGTCCCCTCATTTCCCAAATGATCTTTCCTTTCACTTTCATTAGAACAACAATGATGATGTCTGGTATGAATTCCCTGTAATGTTAAGGCAATTTGAAGATATTTCCTATCCCTTAACAGGCCCATGTGACCTGCTTTGGGCTATTACCCCGCCCACAACCTGAGTCATATGGAGCTGAGGGTAGGAGGAGTTTGCCGAATGGGTGGAGCAGAAAGGGTGGAACTGAGAAAGAGCAGGCAGAGCAGAGCAGAGCAGCTAGCACGAGGAAGAGAGGGAGTGATTTTGCCTAAGGGAACTTGCTTGTGGGAAGGAGCTGTGCTCCCTGCATTGATAATGTGTATCGATTTCTTTGTTACTATGATAGATTTGGCTTTCTGATATCTGAATAAATATGTTGGTTTTGTCTTTGAGGAAGAGAGTTTATATTTTGCAAATTTACCCTGGAAATATGCATGCATATCCACAGTAGTTGCTGTGGGTATCACAACGGCATTATACTCCCTCAGCTTCTCTCTTCTACACATCAAAATCTTTCTGTATATATACCCTCCTAAACATGTTTCTGAAAAAGTGACATCTCTTTCTTTCTAGGATAAATTTATCCTTCCAGCTGTATTAACTCCTTAATCCCTTCTACCTTCTTCAGCACATTTTTTGAAAAGTTATTCTGGGGGCAGGGGGAACCTAGATGGCAGAGTAGAAAGACAGACCAGCTCTAGCTCTCCCCTACCATAACCCATAAAATACCTGTAAAAAATGACTCTACACAAATTCTAAAGCAGAAGAAGCCACAAAATGACAGAGAAAAGAGATTTCCAGCCCAAGATAGCCTGGAAGGCTGACAGGAAAGGTCTATCACACTGAGCTCAGAGTGGAGAGCAGCCCAGCCTTGGCTTCACAGCACAGCATGGACAGGACTGGAGCAGACTTGAGGGTGCAGAATCATGGGTAGCAACTGTGGTTCCCAGATTTCTCAACCCACAAACTCCAAAAACAGCTTCAAAGGTCAGTGAGATAGCTCTTTCACCCTGAGTGAGAGGGGTGTGTGGTCTGGCCTCAGCCCCAGCCCTGGTCTCAGAGCATCAGCAGCCAGTGAGGCAGCAGCATTCACTTTTGGAGCCCTTCACCTAAAGACCCTGGGGGAATTGAGTGCTGCTGATCTGGGTATCAGTTCTGAGTGGCAGAACTGGAGTGAAGAGGAGTGCTGGCATAATGGAGCTGGTGGACAGTGACTGTGGAGAGCTACTCTCAGATCCTGGGCAGAAAAGACTGCTTGTGATTGCTCACAGATCAGAGAGCAGATCAGGAGAGGAGCAAACTCCTCTTCCTTGATTGTGCCACCTTGGAGGAACTGAGAACTTACAGGTCCCTAGAGTATACCCTCCACTTGACAAAGGACTCAAAAGTCAAGTAACTGGCTGAGAAAATGCCCCAAAAAGGGGAAAAAAATAAGGTTATAGAAAGTTACTTTTTCAGTGAAAAGGTATTTTCTTCCATCATTTCAGATGAGGAAGAACAAAGCACACCATCATACAAAGACATCAAAGTCAAGGCTTCTATATTCAAAACCTCCAAAAAAAATACACAATGGTCTCAGGTCATGGAAGAGCTCAAAAAGAATTTTGAACATCAAGTAAGACAAGTAGAGGAAAAATTGGGAAGAGAAATGAGAGCAATGCAAGAAAATCATGAAAAGCAAGTCAACAGTTTGCTGAAGGAGACCCAAAAAATGCTGAAGAAAATAACACCATTAAAAATAGACTAACCCAAATGGCAAAAGAGGTCCAAAAAGTCAATGAGGAGAAGAATGGTTTAAAAAGCAGAATGGGCCAAATGGAAAAGGAAGTCAAAAAGTTCACTGAAAAAAATAGTTCCTTAAAAATTAGAATGGAGCAGATGGAAGCTAATGACTTTGTGAGAAACCAAGAAATTATTTTAAAAAAATGAAAAACTAGCAGGCAATGAGAAATATCTCATTGTTAAAACAACTGACCTGGAAAATAGATCCAGGAGAGACAATTTAAAAATTATTGGTCTACCTGAAAACCATGATCAAAAAAAGAACCTAGACACCATCTTCCAAGAAATTATCAAGGAAAACTACCCTGATATTCTAGAACCAGAGAGTAAAATGGAAATGGAAAGAATTCACCAATCACCTCCTGAAAGAGATTCAAAAAGGGAAAACTCCTAAGAATATTGTAGCCAAATTTCAGAGTTTCCAGGTCAAAGAGAAAATATTACAAGCAGCTAGAAAAAAACAATTCAAGTATTGTGGAAATACAATTAGGATAAGATGGGATTTAGCAGCTTCTACACTAAGGGATCAAAGGGCTTGGAATATGATATTCCAGAGGTCAAAGGAGACAAAATTAAAACCAAGAGTCAGCTACTCAGCAAAACTGAGTATAATACTTCAGGGGAAAAAATGGAATTTCAGTGAGATGGAGGACTTCCAAGCATTCTTGTTGAAAAGACCAAAGCTGAATAGAAAATTTGACTGTCAAATACAAGAATCAAGAGAAACATGAAAAGGCAAAGAGGAAAGAGAAGACTTAAAGAACTCATTAAATTTGAACTGTTTACATTCCTATGTGGAAAGATGTTATTTGTAACTCATGAGATCTTTTTCGGTATTAAGGTAGTTAGAGGGAAAATATAGATGTAGATGTGTATGGATATATAGGTATGTTTATGTTATATATATGTAGGTATGTATATGTGCATGTGTGTAAGTATGTATATAGAGACATATGTACATATGTCTATATGTCTATATACATATATGTGTGTATGCATAGACAGAGGGCACAGGGTGGACTGGATATGAAGGGAGAATACTTAAAAAAATAAAATTTACTGTGGAATGGAATTTACTAGGAGTAAGAGAAAGAGAGAGCTAGAATATGGCAAATCATCTCACATGAAAAAGGGAAGAAAGAGCTTTTACAATGGAGGGGAAGAGGGAGGAAATGGAAGGAAACAAGTGGGCCTTACTCTCATGGGATTTGGCTTAAGGAGGGAATAAAATACACTAATTGGATGTGGAAATCTATTTTACCGTGCAGGAAGGTAAGGGGAAAGGGGATAGGAGAGGGAAGATAATAGAAGGGACAGCAAATTGGGGGAAGGGACAATCAGAAAAAAACATCATTGTGGGAGGACAGGTCAAGGGAGAGAATGGCATAAACGGAGGGTAGGATAGGATAGAGGGAAATGTGTTAGTCTTTTACAACATAACTCTTATGGAAGTGTTTTGCATTGTTACACATGTATGACCTATATTGAATTGCTTGTTTTCTCAATGAGAGTGAGTGGGGAGGGAAGGAGAGAATATGGAACTCAAAGCTTTAAGAATGATTGTTAAAAAATTGTTTTAGCATGCAACCAGAAATTAAACTATACAGGCAGTGGAGTATAGAAATCTATTTTGCCCTACAGGAAAACAGAGGGGAAAGGAGATGGAAGAAGAGTGGGTAATAGAAGGGAGGACAGACTGGAGAAAGGGGTGGATGGAGTGTATGCTGTCCTGGGAGAGATGGGGAGAAAATTTTGAACTCAAATTCTTGTGGAAGTGAATGTTAAGAACTGAAAAAAAAATAAATTATATATAAGATTCAAAAAAAAAAAAAAGAAACGAAAAGTTACCCTATGGCTCTCTGGAATCTTCAATTCCTCTCTCTCTTCTGGTTGGTTCCATTTCCTCTGCCTACAAACATGTTCAGGTTTCCCCATCCCTCCAAATAAATAAAAATACAAAAAATTCCATCACTCCCTCAAAAATATGACACTTTCTCCTTCCATTTCCTACCACACTTCTTTAAAAAAAAAAGCCTAAAATCAATGCAAGTATGTCCTTGCCACCCACTCCTGAACCCTCCCTCCATCTGCTTTCTTTTCTCCTCAACACCTGTTGAACATAACTGCTTTTTCAGAGTCATCAGTGATTTCTTAATAACCAAATCCAATGGCCTTGTCTCAGTCTTAATCCACCTTACCATCTCTGCAGTATTTGACACTAATCTACTCCAAGCCCCTTCTTCCTGAAATTATCCTATCCCTTGGCTTCCATGACACAGCACTTGGTTGATCTTCCTCCAATCTCTCTGACTTCTTTTCCATTTCCTAAACAAGGTTCTCTTCCTCCTACTATTACACCTTGGTTATTGACACTTCCCAAGTCTCTGTACCTGGCCTTAATTTCTCTTTTTACATTCTCTTTATCTTTAATAACCTCTCGGCAGATGACCCCCTAAGATTTACTTCTAGATTTAACCTCTATCACACTCTAGCCCTACATATCCAATTGCCTGACTCCATTTGGATGTCCCACCAGCCTTCAAGCTCAACATGCCCCAAACTAAACTTATCATCTATCCTCTCCCTCAACCAGCTCCTCCTCTGGACTTCTCTATTTCTTCCAACCATTTCATCAGACATCCTTGACTCCTAACTATACCTCATCCTTCACAGCCAGTCAGTTGCCAAGTCCTGTCAGTTCCATCTCTACCAATATCTGTCACATTCATCCCATCTTTACCATTCTCATTGCCGTACTCACGTATGCCCTCATTACTTTCATGACTATAAGAGGTAACTTGTCTCCTTGCCTGCTGTCTCTCCCTGTAGAGCTCACATTTTAATAGGGGAGACGACATGAAAATTGCTATGTACATACAAGGTATATACAGCATAATTGGATAGTAATCTCAGAAAGAAGACACCAGTCAAATGTGGGAGACTGGAAAGGGAGACATAGCAGGAAAAGCCTTTTGAAAGTGGGATTTGAACAGAGTCTGGAAGGAATTTCAGAGGTGAAAATGAGGAAAGAGAGCAACCCAGGCATGAAGGATAGCCTGGAAAAGGGCACAGCATAGGGTGATGAAGTGTTGTACAAGAAACAGCAAGTATTCCAATATAGACAGAGTATAGCATTCATGGAGGGGAGTACGCTACAAAATGGCATAAGAGGATAAAGCCATGTTTGAAGGGCTTTAAAAGTCAGAAAGAGAATTTTACATTTCATCCTGGAGGTAATGGGGAGTCACTGAAGTTCATTATGTAGAGAGATAACATGATCAGATTATCAATTTAAGAAAATCATTTATCAGTCAAGTGGAAGACGGATTGGAGTGAAGAAAGATTTGAGGCAGGTTACTAGAACAGTCCAGTTAGGAGGGGATGAAAGCCTATACTAGACTGGTCAAGAGAAAGGGATGTTGTGAAAATAGAAACAAGATTTAACAACAGATTAGATCTGTGGGATGAGTTTGAGTGAGGAATTGAGGATGACACTGAAGTTTCAAGGCTAGTTGATTGGGAAGATGATGATGCCCTCAACTGTAATAGGAAAACAGGGCAGAAGGAATAGTTCAAGGGAGAAGATAATGACTTCGGTTTTGAACATATTGAGTTGGAAGTGCCTAAAGCATAACTCTGATCACATTACTGTCTTACTCAAAAACTTTTTACAGCCTCTCCATTTTCCATAAAATCCAAATATATCAGCCTGTCATTCAATACCCTCTATAAATGGCTCCAACCTATCTTGCCAGTCTTATTTAACTCTTGTCCTCTTTGCATTCTGTGATCTAGCCGATACGAACTACTAATCATTGCTATTATATATTCTTCATTTTCCTACCTCCACACTTTTTCTAGAGCTATCCCTTCAACCTATAATGTCTGTTACCTATTCTTTACTTTTCCATCTCTATGCCTTTTCTTAATGATGTTCCTTCTACCTGGAACACCCTCTGAATATTCCATTATGTTTAAATCCTACCTATCTCTCTTGAGAGGGCAACTAGGTGGCACAATTGATGGAATTCTGGGCCTGGAGTCAAGAAGAGTCACCTTCCCGAGTTCAAATCTGTTCATAGACACTTATTATGTGACCTTGGGTAAGTCATTTAACTTTGTTTGCTTCAGTTTCCTCATCTGTAAAATGAGCTGAAGAAGGAAATGGCAAACCACTCCAATATCCTTGCCAAGAAAATGCGAAAGGAGATCATGAAGAGTTGGACACGACTGAAAAATACATCTCTTTTGAGACCCAGCTTAATTCTGCCTCCTTCCTAAGCCTTTCCTTGATTATTCTAAAAGAGACAAAAAAAAAAAAATGTGATCACACAATTCCCCTATCATTTTCTATTTTCTAATAGTACTTTAGTTCAACAAATCCAATTCAACAAACATCTATTAAATATGTACTTTCACATTAGGCTACATATTTGCCTCAGACTACACTAAACCATGTAATCCTTGAAAGGAGAAACAATATCCTACTCCTCTTGGTTAACTCCTATATTCTTTAGCACACAGTAAGTCCTCGATAAATATTTGTGGCACTGAACTAAAGAGTACCGTTGTACCGTCGCCTAAGCTTCCTAGCAACATAACTGCCTTAAAACAAAATCATCAACCCTCAGAACCAAAATAAGAAGAATCACCAAATGAGATGTTCCAAACAAAATCATGGTTAAAGAGGGTACTTGCTTTCAAATCCCCAAATTTCAAAACTTCTGCAGCTGGCATCTTTTACTAGCTGTGATATCCGCTACTCATTATATGACGACTATCCTGAACACTTCAGTTACATGGGCCCTCCCTCCAGTAATTACTCTGTATTTATTTATATTACATTTCATTGTTTCCCCTCAATATAATGCAAGCTCTCTGAGGGCAAGGTTTTTGTCTCTGCATCCTCAGAGTCTAGTGCAGCACCAGACAAACAGAAGTCAACCTCAGAAATATTTGCTGGAGTAGTATAACATTCACAGCATCCTAGATTTAGAGCTCAAAGCCCTTACAGATCATTTCAATGCCTTCATTTCATAGATGAGAAAATTGGTCTTGAGAGAAAAAAGCCTTTCATTCTTTCAAACATGAAAAAGCCCAGATTTGAACACAGATCTTTTTAACTCACTGTCAATAGTCTTGTCATTATATGTACCATGTGGCTCCATAGCTCTGTAAATGGAAGGCAAATCATTCTATATCCCAGAGCCCTACTATCACTCCAAAAACAAAAACCCAACTTTTTTGGGGCAAAGCAATCAGAGTTAAGTGACTTGCCCAGGATCATACAGTTATTAAATGTCTAAGGACACATATGAACTCCAATCATCCTGACTCCAAGGCTAGTGCTCAAGTCACTGCCCTATCTAGCTGCCCCCACCAAAAAAAAAAAAAAAACACTTTGTAAAATATGAAAGATCATGGTCAGCCTTGTAGGAGAAACGAATTAATAAAATTAAAAAAGAATTCATAAAAAATTATATTTGGAGTCAAAGGTCTTGGATTCAAATCCTAAATTCTGCCATTGTTTTGACTTTGAACAAGTCACTTAGTTCCCTTATGCGTAAAATTGAAGGAGCAGATTAGGGGCAGTCTACTGTTTTCCCTGGCTCTCCTCCTCCCTATCTGACAGCTCCTTCTCTGTCTTTCTCGTTGGATCCTCCTCCAGATCAAACCTTCTAACCATATATGTCCCTCAGTTGGGATTCTCTTCTCTTTTCCCTTTCTGCTGCTTACCTTGGTGATCTCAGCAGCTGCCATAGATGGATTTAATTACCATCACTGATGCTTCTCAAAACTCTTTCCTGTCCTAATTCCTCTCTGACCTCCAATCTTTCATCTCCAGCTGACTTTCAAACATCTCAAATTAGATGTGCAGTAGACATCTTAAACTCATGATGTCCAAAATAGAACTCATTACCTCTCCTAAACCTCCCTAACTCCTACCTTCCCTGTTACTGTAGAGAGCAACACCATCCTCCCAATCCCTCAAAACTTATGAGTCATCCTGGATTCCTCATTATCTCTCATGCCCCATATCCAAGCTATTGTCAAGGACTGTCAATTTCACCTTTCCAGCATCTTCTCAATATGTCCTCTTGTTCCCTTCTGACACTGCCACTGATTCAATTTAAGGGGTTCAGGCCCCCTCAAGGACTAAAGTGCAGGAGAGGATAGTCTGGAATGAATTCACAGACTCAAGCATTCTTCAAGTCAAGGTGACAAAGGTTCGTTGTAATGCCAACATGGTGGACAGAGCTCCTTAAGGAACTTGCACTCCTTAAGGAACTTGAAACTTAACAGGAATGATGCTTGTACTTGGACCCCATCACCATCACTCCAGTAAAGGCCCTTGTGACCTCACATCTAGATTACTGCAATAACAAGCTCGGTGGGTCTGCCTGCCCCAAGTCTCTCCCCACTCTAAACCATCCTCCATTCAGCCACTAAAGTGATTTTCCTGAATAGAATGTCCAGATATGTCATATACCTCCCAACCCTCCACTCAATAAACTCCAGTGGCTCCTTATTGCCTCCAGGAACAAATACAAAATGCTGTTTGACATTCAAAGCCCTTTATAACCTGGCCCCCATCCTACCTTTCCAGTCTGCTTATACCTTACTCACTAACTCATACTTTTCAATCTTGTGACACTGACCTCCTTGTCTGGCATTTTCTATGACTATCCTCCATGCCTCCTCCAATTCAACTACTGACCTCCTATATTGTTAATGTATTGTTGCATAATGGAAAGATCTTTCCCACCCATTAATGGTCCATGTGACTTGCTTGAGTCCTATGAAAGCCTAAGTCACATGAGTCTGTGATGGGAGGAGCTTGCCCAATGGGTGAAGCAGGAAGGGTGGAACAGAGTTAGGAAGAACTTGGACACAGCAGTTAGAGCTGAGGGAGACAGAGGAAGCAGGCAGTGAGCTGTGAGTGTTCGCTTGTGGGAAGGCCCTAGCAGGGGGAAGGCTTGGGGATGATGGTGGCCCCTGCACTGTTACTATGTATAGATTTTTTTGTTGCTAGGATGGATTTGGCTTTCTGGTATTTAAATAAATGTTTTGCTTCTGTCTTCCATGTGAAGAGTCTGTTATATTTTTCAATTCAGAATTACACTGCATATTCATAGCCACTGTAGGCGCTGTGAATGTCAAGTTGGCGCTACACCTCCCTGACTTCCTTTAAGTCCCAACTAAAATCCTACCTTCTACAGGAAGTCTTCTCCAACTCCTCTTTTAATTATTTAAAGAGTGACCTCCCTCTTTTAATTATTTCCTATTTATGCTCTATGTTACCCACATTGTATATATTTGTTTGCAGATTGTCTGCCCCTTCCCTTGTAAATTCCCTTGTAAAACTTGTAAATTCCTTGAGAGCAGTTACTGTTTTGACTATTTTTATACCCCCAGCACTAAGCACAATACCTGGCACATAGTAGGCTCTTAATAAATGTGTATTGATTGACTGATTGACTGGATGGAGAAAGGTGTTTATTGTCTCATTTAGATTTTTTCATAGCATAAACTCCAAAGTTATCAACCTCCTCCGGTGAGTTCCTGAACAATTAGAACCTGTCTTGTCTCTTCACCATTCCTGCTGATATAGGCCTGGTTCGAAAGCCTCTCTCTCTCTCTCTCTCTTCTGTGTACTATGCTTCTGGAGTCTGTGATAAGCCTGTTTCTAAACAGACTGGGCAGCCCTTTCTGAAGATGAATCCACAAGCATCTCTGGGGCCTTGGACGAAAGTCAACCTCTAAGCTGTGTTGAGGGGCAGCCCTAGGTCCATGAGCCTTCTGGAGAGAGGAGTAGTCTACTTTGCTCTGAAGGCAGAGAATGATAAAGGTTCTCCTGCTAGACAGATCTCATCCCTTACGTCCATGACCCCTGGTCCTCCCCCTTTGCAAAAAATGCAGCTGCACCACACAAGTTGTACCTGATCCTATATAGGTGAGGAGAAAGGCCTGTGGAAAACACCATTACTGATAAGTAACTGCTCCTTTCAGGTTTAATGACACGTTGCATCCATCCTTAAGCTCTCTCAAAAAAAAAAAAAATCCTCTCCTGGGAGCTTGCCTTGTGCCTGTAAATAGGAACGACAGCCCCGTTCGAGGAAAGGGGAGAGGGAAGGAGAGGAGGAAGAGGGGGAGGGGAAGGAGAGAGAAAAAGAGAGGGAGGAGGAGTTGCGGTGGCACAGCTAGACTCCGTTGTCAGAGTGTGTGTGTGTGTGTGTGTGTGTGTGCGCGCGCGCGCGTGAGTGTGTGTGTGTGAATTAACTAGGGGCAGCAGAGTAAAAACATTACACATGGCATTTATTATGCCATCCAGCCCTCGGAGGAATTCTTCTGGCTCACTTACGTGGCAAATCATGTTCCCGATCGTTCTGGGCAGCGCTTGTGACGCCGGCCTTGCAGTGTCTTGTCCAGGACCAGGTGTTCAGAGCGTTTCCCAGTCCAACCCCCGTCCTAAGGGGCAGGGGGGTGCGGGGGGGGCGGGGAATGGAGGGGAGCCAGGGAGATGTTATCCCTCCAGGATTGGGGAAGGGGGGAGCCAGAGGGACAGGGGCAGGAGAAACCACAAGGAAAAAATGACCCCCCCCCCATTCCTACGCAAATGGAGAGATGGTGACCAGGGTCCAGCAGAAGCCAGCTGGGGGGTGGGCGGGAGATGGGGGCAGAGAGGGTCTCGAGATGGCCTGAGGCGGGTCTGTGGGCGACGATGCCCACCCCTGCAGCCCGCTCCGTTTGCATTCCGCCCTCGTCCCCGCGTGTCCCCGCGCTCAGCTGTAATTACCCAAATTACAAAATGAATCTTTCGCTTTTGTGCTCGTTGGGCTGTGGGTGCGGGGAAGCAGTTCTAATAGTCCTCATTAGGGCTGGGGGGAGGGGCTGAGGGGGGCAGGGGAGCAGGCAGACTGAACGCCTGTCGCGTGGGGGAGGGGGCGCAGCCCGCTGATGGCTGCTGAGTAATGATTTTTTTTCTAATTGGAGGAGAGCAGCAGCCCTAATGGATGGAGCGTCTCCGGGTGCTTGCTTACGCCCTCCACTCGATCAATAAAGGCTCGCTGCGCCTGGCACAGCGGAGCTCCCGAGTCCCTTTGTAATAATGGATGGCTGCAGGTTCCAGCCACCGCTCCCTCCCGCTGACTCAGCCCCGGCCCCCGGGCGCTGCGAGCTCCCCGCGGTGGGGCGGCTCTGGAGGGGGAGCGGGGGCTGATTAAGGGAAGGGAGGCGGCCCGGGCCGACGGCCTCCTTTCCGCCTGACTGCCCCGGAGCCCCACGGCGAGCCACGAGCGAGCCGCAGCCCCTGAGGATTTGCGCGGGGGTGGGTCATTAGAGAGCTGCCGGCTTTTCTGGGAGCGGGAGGTCGGAATCAAAGGAAATTCCTTTCTCCCTGCCCCACGCAGCCTCCGAGCCCCGAACACCCTCTTTCCCCGCCGCCTCCCTCCACTTGATTATCTTGGATGCGGGGTGGGGCGCTGCAGAAATCCCCCCCTTTCCCGGCCCCACCTCCGGGGGACCGTTATCTGTCTAGACTCCTGTCAGTGTCAGAAGGAAATAAGGCTGGATTAGAGCACGATCCCCTCTTCTTGTAGGCACAATTACGTACACACTTACACACACACACACACACACACACACACACACACACACACACACACACCAGGCAGACAAAGGCCACAGACTTTTTAGCCATCGCTACCTATATATGTGTAGGACATCCTCGCTCCACAACTACTTACCACCCGGAGTGTAATATCGTACAGGGACCCGACCCTGCTCCAGAGCTCCCGGTGGGATGTTGGGAAGCCACTTCATCTCCCGATAAAATGAAAGGGGTACCCCAGCTGATCTCCGAGGTCCATTATGGCTCTGAAATGCTATGATTACCTTGAACACCTCCCTCGCAGTGCCAAGGATAAGACTAATGGTTTACCGTCCTGGCCTCAGGGAAAAAAAGGGATTTTATCCTACCTCGTGCTTTGAGTGGGTTTAGAGTTTAGGCTAAAGGGGAAGATTATGGATGGCATGGCTAGGAACTGGGGCCTCGAGAAAGTTGTGGCTTTAAGGTCCAAAGGCAAAGAACTTGAATAACTGAAGGGGGTGGGAGGGGGTGGGGTGAGACTATAAAGATTGGGAAGGAGAGTGAGACACTGAAAGGCTCTCACAGCCCAGAACTAGTAGTTTTTTCATTCTCACCATCACCAAAAGTCTGGTTTTTGCCTGGCACGGTACTAAGCACCATACAAGGCACCATACAAAGCACAGGGTTTCCACCCTCTTCAAGCTTACAACATAATTTTAGATAGGGGGGAGAGTCAGGTGGTCTGCAGCTGCCTCTTCCCTGATAAAGTTCTGTCTCTGTTACCCTGGTGCCTCCCTTACTGAGAGGCTACTGTGACTGCCTGTTCTGTGGAATGTCAGCTGTCTTCCCGATGACAACCAGTCTTTGATAGCCTTAGCATGCTGCTGGGCTTTGGAAGTGGGGGAAGGGCAGGTGTTTGGCTGACTTAGGGAAAGAGGGTGTCAGGTCCACATGTTAGATGGGGGGAGAGGGGCAGTGCTAGAACAAGTGATCCAAGTATCACCTGCTGGGTAGCTCATTCTACTTATTTCTGGATATTCCAGAAGGTTAGCTACCAGAGGAATGATTTGGATTTTGTTCTCTGGTTTTGACCCATAGATTCTCAGAAATAAAGAAAATAGCCAATCAGCTTTGATAGATGGAATTCCCCACCCCAATAAAAATATGATTCCCTAAAGTACAAAAGAATGACAACCTGCTTCAGAAATTCTCTTGTGACCTGAAGGGCCCATGTATACTTTGGGAGAATCCTAATTTTCTTGGTTTATTGTCCTGACCCAAACAACTCAGACTCAACAACAAATGGTACTAACTCATGAACAACCATTCTTTAAATTCCTAAGTTCATAGACCTCTTCTCACAATGTTTCAAAATGAGGAAAATGCTAAATTTCAGTTAGCAGTCATCAAAAATAAAGATGATATTTCTTTTTCCTATTCAAGTTCAGAGTCCCTGAAATCTTTCAGACTCTGGTTAAGAATTCCTACTTTAATGTTTTCTCTTATTATGGTTCTACAGCATGTCTCCTACTGAATTTCTCTGCAGTCCATCACATGCCACTCTCTTGCCAAACTCCTGCCATGTTCCTTGTTATTCATTGAGGTCACCACAATACTTTCAGCCTGCCAACCTTGGTGCAATTCTCAGGTCCTCACTCTCTATCACTTCCCATATCCAATTAATTGCCAACTCCTATCCATTGTACCTTCATAGCATCTCTCCAATATGCCCCCTTCTCTCCTCCAACACGCCCACCACTTTGGTGCAGGATCTCATCACCTTATTTGTAGACCATTGCAAAAGTCTTCTCCTTGGTCTGGTGCCTCAAGTCTCTCCCCACTCTACTTCATCTTCCACTCACCTATCAAATTCATCTTCCTAAAGTGCAGGTCTAACCAAGATGCCTTCCTCCATTCCGTAAATCCTAATGGCTTCCTGTTACCTCTAGGATCAAATATAAGGCAAAAAAAAATCCTTTCTTTGTCTTTTAAAGTCCTTCTTCGTCTGGCCCCTTCCTGCCTTTCCAGTCTTCTTACACTTTACCCCATCTTCCATATTTTCTGTAATCCAGAGACACTGACTTCCTTGTTGTTCCTTGCACATCTTCCAATTCTGGTCATTTTCAATGGCTGTCCCACATGCCCAGAACTCTTATTCATCATCTAAAGAGAGGGCTTTCTTCAAATTCCAGCTAAAATCCCACCTGTAGAAGAGGACTTTTCCTATCCCTCTAGCACTGATCCCTTCCCTCTGAAATAATCTCCAGTTTATTCTGGATATATCTCATTTGGATTTGCACATAAGACTGTGAGCTCCTTGAAATCAAGGACTTTTATTTTTGCCTTTCTTTATATCCCTAAATGTTTAGTTCAGTTCCTGGCACATAGCAGGCACTTGAAAAATACTAGTTGACTTGACTTTCCTCTACCATCCTACAGAAGCATCACTCTTCTCCTTGAACAGAACCCTATGTCCTACAGCCCTCCATCTTTCCCAATAGGTGATTCCCATTATCTTGTTCTGAACCCCTCAGTCTTAGAGTACCCATGTAAAGAAGCTCTTCTAATTTAGAAATGCCTACTCTGTAACTGGGGTGGCTGGAAGCGATCTTCTGCCTAAGTTCTCTTGCCCAAGCCAGAGATATTTGGCCTCCTTCTGTTTCGTATACAATGCCAAAGGATCTCATCCTGGATTCCTCCAGAATGCTAATTCTTCTCATTTCTGTCCAAGAAGAAGCTTGATCTAAGATCTGGAACACATAGTCTCTCTCACTAAGCAGTGCACCATCCCAAGTACAAGACTGTGTTGGGATAACTCCACCAGGACCCAAGCAGCTTACCTCAACCTATAATGAACGCCTCCAGTTTCCCGGTATGCCCCAGCCCTTGTCCAACGTTCACTCAGAGGTCAACAGGACAGAGTTCTTCAAATCACCAAGAGCTACCCCCCATTATATCTAGTGTAAAGGAATAGCAAAAAAGGAAGCTAGAATCCCTCAAGCCAGCAATGATACATCCAGGAACAGAAAATTGTACTGTCCCAAACACAAAAACGTAAGATCCAAATTAGGCAGGATTCTACTCTCTAATCTAACTAATCCAGCTTCTACTATTTCTTACCTCACAGGGTGTGCTGATAGCTGGGTGTTTCCTTCCTTTTTGTTTCATTTTATTGTGGTTATGTGTTTATTTTCCCCCCTCATTCTAGTCCAGCATCTCCAGCTAGTTGCAAGATATCTCCTCGTATGTCCCATAGGTATCTCAAATTCCATACATCCAAAACAGAACTCAATTCCTTTCTCTCTAAATTCTCTTTTCCTCTTAACATTCTTATTTCTTTCATGGGCACCACCATCATTCCAGGTTTACCACCTGGGAGACATCCATAGTTCTTCATTCTCTCTTGCCCCCATAGCTAATCAGTTGCTCAAGTCATTGATTCTACCTTCTCAACATGTCTTGCCCCTACTAATGCCATATCCAGGCTACTCCAGGCCTTCATCGCCTTTCACCTGAACCATTGTAATATCTACCTCACTGTTCTTCCAGAACCCAATCTCTCTCCTCTCCAATTGCAATGTCATATAACTGCCTAATCAATGTTCCTAAGGTACGAGTCTGGCCATGTCACTGTCCTACTCAAGAAATTTCCGTGGATTTTACCGTTACTTTTCAGTCATTTTTCAGTTATGTCTGCTTCTTCATGACCCCATTTGGGGTTTTCTTGGCAGCAGTACTGGAGTGATTTGCCATTTCCTTCTCCTTCTCATCTTTATTGATGAGGAAGCTGAGACAAACAGGGTGAAGTAACTTGCCCAGGGTCACACAGCTGGTAACTGATCAAGGCTGGATTTGAACCCAGGAAGATGAGTCTTTCTGATTTCAGGCCCAACACTATTAACTGTGCCACTTAGCTGCCCCTCTCTCATTATTGTTAGGATAAGATGCAACTTCTATTTGGTAATCACAATAAGGCTTTGACTAATCTTTCTATACTGATTACTCCCCTTTAGAGACTGTATTCCACTCAAACTATCCTAACTGACTTCCCCCATACAAGACATCTCCTTCCTCCATGTCTTTGCATAAGCCATCTCCCGTGCCTGAGATGTTCTGTCTCTTCATGTATACCTCTTGAAATCCATAGCTACCTTCAAGCCTAAACTGAAATGCTACCTCATTCAAGAGCCTTTTCTGATTACCCCAGAAAGCTCAATCTCAATGAACTTATTTTGCATATGTCTTCCATTTAGTTATTGATGTCAGTTTTGCTATTTCCTAGTAGAATGTCTATTCTTTGAGGGTAAGGATGGTTTTGTTTTTTAACTGGTATCCCTACCTCCTATCAGACTGCTTGAAATTTTGTAGAGATCCAATTTGCATAAATATCTAGGGTTTACAAAGAATTTTTTTCATAATGAATTCCATAGTGCAAATATTATGCTAATCATTTAACAGATTAGGAAATTGAGGTTCAGAGAGGCTAACTTGCTTTGCCCATGGTCAAAGAAGAGTAAGTATAAGAGACAGTATCCTATCAAGAAATTTTGACTTCTGGGGCAAGTAGCTTTCAAATCAACTGCTGGAGTGGGAGGAAGGGGAGCGGAGATTCCAGGGCCCTGATGGACAGGAGTCATCCCAGGTAAGATCATTGCTAGGGATGCCACTAAAGAGGAGGAGGAGGAGGATAGGCCCAGGACCTTACCTAGTATAAATTATTGTGCCTTCTAAATTTTGATATTGTAAGGAGCAAAGCTCCTATTTTCCTATCCTTTTAATGACTCTTAGCAGAGCCAGAATTTCAAAATAGATCTAATGATTCCAAGTCTACGCTGTAAATACTTCACCCTAATGTATCAAGACCCATAGAAAAGGGAAGAGGGTTAGGCTATGGAATCAGGTTGGGAAAAGTGAAGCCAGATATAAATGGGGTTAGAAGCTCCCCTCCTGTGAAGAGCATCCCTTGACCACACTTCTACCCCTATCCTAATTAGAGAACCATATGCTCATGTGCCCCTCTGACCTGTAGGCCCATCTCTCTTTCATTTTAATAATATGAGGGGAGGCAGGAGACAGAAAGAGAGAGGAGAGGAGAGAGGAGAGACAGAGAGAGAGAGAGAGAGAGAGAGAGAGAGAGAGAGAGAGAGAGAGAGATAGAGGTTGAAAAGAGAATAAATGAACCTCTGTATGAGGACAGGATTAAAGGGACTTGATTAGAGATCTCTGATGGCCATCCCTTTGTGACTATTTTATGCTCTGACTGCTCACAAAGGCAAATCAGGGAAGCTACCAAGAAACAGTTCTATGTGCTTGGATACCCAGATTTTTGAGCCCCACCCCAAAGGCCCTGGAGCTTCCCTTCCGTCTGAGTGAAGAGGGGGGAGGGGAGCTCGAGGCTCAAGTCCCACCACACTCTAGCAGTGCCTGACAAGTGACACTTTGACTGTAGACACAGTGAAGAGTCCCCAGGGACAGCTGTTGGAGTCTGGTTCATGCAGTGTTTCCCCCGAGGCATTCTCGACGTTTGAACGCTGAGAGAAAATGAGAGGGAGAAAGTCTGCCTCCTTCACGGAGGAAAATGCACAGTGCTTTATTAATGCGGGAGGAATTGACAGAGGGAACAGGGGAGGCAGAAAGAGGGTCAGAGAAGGAACATCGAGCTTGACCTGCTCAAGACCAGTGGTGTCTCACCCACTGTGGTCCAGGGAATCCCAAATGGCCTGTGGCATTGTGAGTCAATTAAAGGAGGAGAGCATGGCTATCATTTATTCTCTGCCCTGACCCCTCATCCTTATCTCAGACTGGTTCCCTTCTGGCAGAAAAGCAAAGTAAAAACAGGTCCCATAGTGGCTTGTCTGGCCTTTGTCACCTCCAGTCTAGAGGGAGGCCACCGAAGCTGATACAACCTTAGCAACAGATCCAGGATCCAAACCTAGGTCTCCTGACTCTCATTCTTCCCATCATACCACTCCGTGTCCCTCCCTCCTACCACACTCTCCTATCTGGGACAAGAATAACCAAGTGTATGGGGCCTTGGTTACTGGATGGATCTAAACCTTCAAGCAGCTGATCCTTCTCCCTAACGATCCTGCCTACCACTGAACTGTCGGAGAGATCACTGGACACCTATTCCAAGGGAGGTCAGAGTTCACAGTTCCAGTCAGACAAGACTTTATTAATAACACCATACTAAGCACGGAAACAGACAGCATTGAAAGGAGTTAGATAACATGTACATAAACTGAGGAGAAAGGGAGGATGCTAGTGACCGGGGGCAATTACAAAAGGCTTTACATAGCGTTTTAAAGGAAACAAGAGGTTTCAAGAAACCAACAGAAGGAAGTAGATTCTAGGCAGTCAGTGAAGAGGTATGAGCCAGGTAAGGAAGTGCTCAGCTATGGGGCCCACACTGTCTTCAACTAGCCTCTGGGGTACTTTCTGCTGTCTTCACCTTCACATCATCAACTGTTGGATTTCCATGCAGTATTGATATCAGGACAATCTCTCCAGCACCTGTCCCAAGATCATGGGGTTCTCTTGGGTAAAAGCCATCAAGGCAAAGGATTTCTGTCACTGCCTTCCCTCCCCAAATACAATGATCTTAGGAGCTTTTAAGTATACATTTTGACCTTTCACTATTCTAAAGCCCCAACGATAGTTTTTCAGTCATTGGGAGTTTTCTTGGCAAAGATACTAGAGTGGTATGCCATTCCCTTCTCCAGCTCATTTTATAGATGAGGAAACTGAGGCAAATAGGGTTAATTGACTTGCCCAAGGTCACATAGCTAGAAAGTGCCTGAGGCCAGATTTGAACTCTCACCTTTCTGACTCCAGGTCTAGCACTCTATCCATTGTGCTATCTAGCTGCCCCTCTAGAGGGTAGGGAGCACATCTATTTTAAAATGGTGCCTCACACACAGAATCTTAAATTTAGACTCAAGACCTCCCACGCAAGATTTTTCCAAAGGACTCTCCTCCAGTCATAATGCTTTCATAAATATCCTCCCCCATTTGTATCTTTTTGTCCAACTATCCACTCTCTCCGAGTCCTACAAAGGCTGTATGAGCTATCATACCCAATGATCAAGCAGCTAGCATAAGGTCGTTTGTCCTGTGGTTATTTATTAAGTGTTTGTTGTCACCCAAGGCAAACCTACTCCCATCCCTGAGTCTCAGAAGTTCATCTGCGATATAAAACCCTCAGTTGTGTAATAATTGTATGTTCTCCCATTATCCCGCACCCCACCTATCCCACTGCCTATACATCTGTTGGTATGTCTCAGGGCAGGAGGCCAGTGTTGAGTTTCATTACCCCTCACCCTTGCCAAGAACAGCACCATTTAATCCTATGAAATGGACAGGCACCACAGTGTAACTGTTGAGAGCCAGTCTGCCTGCCTGGTGAAAGGGTGTTTTCTTTCAGCTAAGGCTGAGCAAAATTCAAAAGCTTAAATTTTCAGGACTTGAAGCAGCCTCAGACATGACACTGAAAATGATGGTGGTGGAAGAGGAGGAGAATGAAAGAAAATTGAGTCTATGGAAGAAGGCAGCAGGAGGGCACACCATACAGAAACTCCTTTCTGCTCGGTCTGTGAAGAAATTGTAATCATCTTGCTTCTCCCTCATACTTGCCATTTTGTCTCCACTGCCTCTGCACTTATATGGGCTATATGTACCCTGTGGTTGAAATGACCTCCCATCCCCACCTCCTACTGTCTTTGGTTTCTCAAAGCTCAACTCAAACATTACTTCCCATAGGAAGTCTTTTCTGATACCCTCAGTTGCTAGTGCCCCTACACACCAAAACTCTCTTGAGTATTTTCCAACCTTGTTCCCTTAGACAGAGTCCAACTACGTCTCCTTCTCATGGTTCTAGAGGTACTCCTAGGTGTGTCTTCTAATGATATCCACTTAAGTTGAAATTTCAGAGTAGTCTCCCTTCACTGTTAACCTCCTCAGTTCCATTCAAATGTTGTTTCAGTCATGTCTGACTCTCATGACCCCATTTGGATTTTCTTGGCAAAGATACTGCAGTGGTTTACTATTTCCTTCTTGGCTCATTTTACAGATGAGGAAACTGAGGCAAGCAGAGTGAAGTGACTTGCCCAGGGTCACATAGCCAGTAAGTATCTGAGGCAGAATTTGAATTCAGATCATCCTGACTCCATACCTGGCACTCTATCCACCTAGTTGTCCTTCAATTTAAGTAGTTAACCTCAATTAGCTTTCTATAAGGGGATAGTTATTTCAAAGATATGATAAGAATAGAAATACAAACAATTCCATGCCCCCAGTACCTGAGGGGAACACTCTCCTCTATACCACTTTGGCCTCTGGGCCAAGTGAGCTCAGATTCGACATAATTTCTACACAGCATCAGTCCCACCAAATTCGTGTCCAAATACTTCATCACTTTGGTATTAGGTACCAAAGGTCTTGCTTGGGTCATCAATGCCAGGCTGGCTATAAAATCTGGCATGGATTCAACTTCCAGACTCCCAGACCTTGGTAACCTCACTCTCCTAACCTTTGAAAACTCACTTTCAACTTCTTTCACCCAAAATCAAAGAACAAATGCCAAGGCAAAAATGGAGGTCTATATTTGTGGGGCCATGGACTCAAGGCCCTTATAGTGTTATCTCTCATAGGATGTTATTGGCCAAGAAGAAGGCACACAGGCACATTAAGAGTAGAGAAGTCAAACCCAGAAATAGAAACCAGGTCAAACAAGTGAGTTCTGAATGCTACCACCACTACCCAGTTCTAACTACTCAACCAGAGCCGATCAAAATGGCCTCTCCATCAGGTAGGTGGGAGGTAAACCAGAACCAGTTGCAGAATGTCTGTCTACCCATGCTCTCCAAGGCACTGCCATTCTGTCATTATGAATGTCCAGCCTCTTGCATATGACCAATTGTGTGAGCAGCCCTCTGGGCACTGTCATAAGGCCTGGGATCAGTGCCCATCCATTCCTCTGTTACACTTTTATACATTGTGTGTGTTTTTTGTATGTGCTTTTATGTGCTCATGTTAACTCCCCATTAGAATGTAAGCTCCCTGTGAAGGGGAAGAATTTCATTTTAACTTTGTGTCCTTGGGATCTAGCAAAGGGTCTGACATTTAGTAGATACTAACGCTTCTTGATGGATGGTTGGTTGAATAGAGCGACTCGCCTACTTGAGTTTGTCCATTTAAAAGATAAAAAAAAGAAGGGATGGCAAGCTGGGAGCTGATTTCTCTTCACTGAAGGTAATTAGAACTGGAAGAAAGGAGGGTAGACCAGAGGCAAATGAATCAAGAAAGCTAAAGCAACTGGATCATATACCTGCTGGATTTTAAGTACAGTCCACAACTTGCTAGAACTCAAAGAATTAATTCCACTAGCAGCATCAGGCAGCAGGGTGTTTATTCACAAGTGTAGACCCACTGCCAGGCTGGAGAGGCTGCAAGCACAAGCAACTCTCTTATGGCGAGCACTTGGAATTTTATTTCCAGAGCAAAGAATTGGCAAGAAGAGAGGGAAGTCGGTTTGCCACTAGAATAGGGTTTGCTGTTTCACCCTCAGGACTGCTTTTTACCAGGTATGAAGACCAAGTGAGAAGAGGAGAAATCCTAGGAAAGGTCATGGGGAGCTGTTCACATAAATGGAACATAATCCCTGCAGGTATTCCTAGTCTCAAAGGAATCTTGTGCATTGTGCTTGCTTCCTCAGGGACATTCCCTGAGCTAAGTTGTACTGGGAGGTCAAATTATGGAAACAGGCCCCTTTCAAGGGAGGACTGTGCTAGGAATTTTCCCAGTGGCCACTTGGGTCACCTCCCCACCATTCCCCCGCAAAAAAACCCCAAAATTTGGCTTTAAATCACAACTTTCTCTAGCAGCGGACCTATCATTCCGTAGGTGGATCTCTTGGTAAGGAAACTTTCTCTACCAGTGCAAATGACAATTATGCTTCAACCCATAGTTTCAGAGAGTTGCCTAGCACGTTGAGAAATTAAAAGATATGCACAGGGGGTTATCAGTCAGTTTGCGTCAGAAATAAGACTTCGACTGAACTCTGAGGCCACTTCCCTATCCACTATCCATGCTCTCTCTCAGAGGGAACTTTAAAAGTTACAAAATGCCTTATGCAACAACCCTCTGAATGCAGTATTGTTCCTGTCTATATATAAGGAAACTGAGGCTCCAAGAGTTAATATTACTTTCCCAAGGTGACAGAATTATAAGTATCAAAGCTAGTACCCAAGTCCAGGGTTTTGTGTTGGGTTGTTATTTTTTTTAACTATTTTTTTTTTACTTGAAGTACCTTTCTGCCACACCCCAGGGCCTGTTGATCTGTTGACATCAGAATTGTTCCAGTCGATTTTGTGAACACTGTCTAACTCTGTCTGTTCCCCACTCTGGAGCAACAAAAGTTTGTTTCTTTTGCCCAAGACCAGTGCTGAAAGGAACCCTAGAGTTTAATCTTCCCATTTTACAGATAAGAAAACTGAGGCTCAGAAGGGTAAGGTATGCCCCAAACCACATAGCTAATAAGTAGGTCTTGAAATTTGAAAAGATATTGTCTGACGTATGTTTTCTTAACTTACTTTGTGTCATGGACCCAGGGGTGTGCTGAAAGCAGTTCCAACAGTCTTGGAAACTATTGTCAAATTTTCAGTGTGAGCATTTACACCTTAGAAATCAGCAAAAGGTACAAATTAGAGCTTGTTTTTAGATTTTCTAGACTTCAGAGTGGTAAGGATGCATATTAAGTTTAAAAGTGTGTCCAACAGTAACTTTTCTTTTTAAAGAGAGACGGTTGTTAAGCATTTGCCAGCACACTCTTCAGAAATCTAATGAAGTCCACAGAACCTTTCTTAGAATCATATTTTTAACTGGATAAAATAAAAATATGTAGGATTACAAGAGAAACCAATTCTATTAAAATATAATTACCAATTTAAAAAGAAAATGCATGTAGCCCAGATTAAGATCCTTTATTTAACTTCAAATTCAGCATATGCTCTTTCCATCAAATGAATGAGGACATGTTTCCTGGACAGAACAGGGAAGGATATGAGGAAAGGAGAGATTGATTGATTGACAAAGAGCTAAAGGAGTCAACCCCTCCTCAATACAGCAATGCCCTTTACTACCCCCCAAACCACCTTCCATCCATATACACAGGCACATATCTGAGGTTTGCTTAGGACTCTAAGCCTTGGGGGTGGGCCAGGGAAGCGGGTGCCACAGTAGATAGAGTGCTAGGCCTATATTCATGTCAAATCCAACTTTAGATATTTACAAGCAGTGTGACCCTGACTAGGTAAGTCACTTTTCCTCTGTTTGCCTTGGTTTCCTCAACTGCAAAATGGGGGCAATTATAAACAGCACCAGGGCTGCTGTAATTAAAATAACATTTCAATTATGACTATTTTAACTACTATTAAAAATAATATTTTAATTGTATATGAGTTGTAAAAACAGTTCACAGTGCTTGACACGTAGTAGGCAATATATAAATGTTTATTCCTTCCTCCCATCTCTTCTTGGTAAGTACATGCACCTGCTCAAGTGATCTAACTACCAGGTACAGTTCCCTTCCCCTACTCTAAAGGCTGCATCCTCCATCTGCTATCTAGAGAGCAATGCCACTAGGAAGGGGACATATGCTGATCAGTCCGGACATGATAATGTAATTCATTTGCTTTTCTATGAAGCCAATCTCTCTTCCCTCAAACTGACAGGCTTAGAGTTATCAATTCATCTCATGGACTGACATATCCCAGCCTTTCAGCACCAACTCAAAGCCAGAGAGGTGACATGAACTAAGTGATGAGAAGTTCTATTTCTTCAGCCTTAAGGCTCCTCTAGCTGGGCTCCTGGAGGACCTTCGGATGCAAGGTTGCCATGGGTTCCCACCATGATGCTGCTGAACCATCTAAACATGGACACCACTTCGATTTCCATTTCAAGTTCCCCAAGGAGGAGGTCTATTGGGAAGGTAGTATTACTGCTTGAAAGAGTGGCCCTCTTTTTATACCCTGGGCCTGCATGTAAAGTGGTAATGGTGCCTCCCAGCAGAATCCATGAAGCATTCCCAGCAAAGACCTCATTTCATGTCTTTCCATAAGACAGGATTTCACCATTAATGTGATATAAAACTTCAGGTGACCCGCATGATGGGTACAAGTAGGCTTATGCCCAGCAAGTAGTAAAAATGACATCCTTAAGGAAATGTCTGAGCAGAAAAGGAGATAGCATGGTCACTTATGGAGACCAAGAAACAAGACATGAACAATATGTATCCCCCTAAAAAAGTTTGAATACCTAGATTAGAAGTTCTTACCTTTTTTTCAAATCACAGATTCCTTTGGCAGTCTGGAGAAACCTAAGGACTCCTCAAAATAGTGCTTTAAATAACCAAAGAAAATGCTAAATTTTAGTTAAAGGTTAACAAAAATAATGATGCAACACATTTTTCTCATCCAAGTTCATGGACTCCCTGAAATCTACCCCTGGACACCAGATTAAGAACCCTTGGCCAAGAGAAAGGTTTACATTATGCTGGGTAATTGTTTACAGAAAATTACAAGGTAAAAATAGATGAGCCACATGGCATGAAAAAATGTGATCTATTTTGTCATGTCTGGCAGTGGACGGAATATTCACCCTAATGAGATGTATCTATGTAAATATATATGCAATATATACACACGTGTGTATGTGTGTGTATATGTGCGCAGCTGGTATATCTATATATCTTCCATTACAATCTTTCTCTAATATTTCATCATAGTATGGAAGTGATTGTGGATTCTTTGTGTGCTGATAAAGAGCAATTGTAGTAGATTGAGTAAGCTGGAAAGGCTTTGAGTGCAGGTCTGTACCGTATATGTCCAAGGACCAGCATAAATTTGAAAACTTTTCACCAAAAGGCTGGCCAGTACATAGTTTCTTTATGACCTCAGCAACTCAGGAAGATTATTTATTAGGGCATTAGAATGGTTATGGTCTATATTGGTAGACACACCCATGGATCTGGTAAAGTAATGAATATACATCTACATGTTTTTAGGGGCAGAAGTGGTGCTAGGTCTGGAATCAGAAAAACTCATTCTCCTGAGTTCAAACCTGGCCTCAGATATTTACTAGCTGGATGACTTTAATCAAGTCTTTTAACCCTGCTTGCCTCAGTTTCCTCATTTGTAAAATGAGCTGCAGAAGGAAATGGAAAAACTCTCCAGTATCTCTGTCAAGAAAATCCCAGCTGAAGACAATGAGCTGGACACAACTGAAAATGACTGAGCAATAACTCCATGTTACTGGATATAGTTTTACTATTCTTGTATGCCATCTTCTCAAGCTCTCTCTTCATGCCAACTGAAAACACATTTCCTTGTCCCCTCTCCTTCCCCTTGCCAAAAAAGAACCCAAAAAGAGAAAAGCATTTGTCAATGACAGCAGAGAATAGTTCTCAGATCCCTTTTTAAAACCAACTTTTATAACACTGCCATCATGGCAGCCTAGAACCATGAAATATTGGTAAAATGAAGGATGGAAAGGGTGGGGTCATTCCACCTAGAGTTTAATCAAAAAAAGAAACAGGAAGGTAAATGGATTTCACCATGTGCGAACGGCAATATTTCTCCATTTCTCAAGTCCCCTTGACTTGACATCACGTCTCCCAGGACATTTGATAGATCCATATTTGATCCTACAAGAAGATTCGATGCATATCAGATTAACCAGGTGACAAAACACAGGTTTGTTTTACATGCTTACTCTGTGTTAACTCTGCCCCTAAGTGGTTAAGTCAGTTTATTGCAAGTTAATTAGTTTTCCCTGGGTTCTATTATTTATTTAAATAAGCCACTGTTACATAATGCTTTCCCTATTCAGCACCAAGGCAATAAAACCTAGCTTGAGGTTTACAGTCAGACATTATTTGAGGGAGGGTGAGTTCTGAGATGGTCACCTAGGAACCCATGCCAGTCAGTTACTCTATCCCTGGGAAACACTCCCAGGCTCCCTAAGCTATTTCTCCCCACACTGACACTGAAAGGGATGAATGCCCGCCTTCCTTCTACTTATTAATCATCCCAGAGAACCTTTACTCTACAAATATAAGATGCCTCCATGTGGTTTCTTCTGTGGTAGGTGTCATGTGCAGACTATGACCAAATTTTGGGGGTGTTTTTGTTTCATTTGGTATTTTTTAGAATATACAGTCACTGCCTTAACTACTCTTTCTCCACTTTGAGAAGATGGCCTGAGTACAGGGCCCCTTTCCTCTATGCCCAGAGCCAAGATTTGGCTTCCTTTTAGGGGTGGAGGGGGTGGGGAAGTTACTGCCATAACATCCTGTGTATAAAACTTCCTCTATATGCAAGTCGCCGGCTGCGGCTTCTGCCAGGTGCAGCTGCCAGAATTCTCAATGCGGTTTGAACACAATTTGCCAGTGTTGGTTCAGCTCCACTGGCTTCCAGTTGGGGGGCCATATGCTGCCTCTAATCCCCATGTGGAATTCCCATTGATGTCAATAGGCACAGGGGTGGGTGGTTCAATGGAACGAGATAGTAGCACGTCCTGAAAAGTCCTCCCACCATGGAAAGGCAAGACCCTCTTGGGATGGGCCCACACTGTTCCAGCTTCGACTTAATCCAGGGGCCCCCAGGCTCAGAAAAAGCCACCTCATCCATTCTGGTGGGCATGCAGATGGAGGTGAAGGAGGCGTGTCTCCCTTGATTTTGGCAGGTCTCTCTCTTTTTTGTAGAGCTTGTGTGTGTGGGAGCCTCTGCGCTCTGCCATCCCATACCCCCTTTCTCCTCTGCACAGCTCTTTGCCAAGGAAGTCAGCCAAGGGAGGTGCCAACACAAAGTCCAGACTTCGTTTTTCACTCATTCTTTGTTTAATTGGATATTTGGTCCTGCTGGGGAAAATCGGCCCTCCACTGACTCTGCTTTTTGCATTTTCTCAGTGTGCTGTGGCATTGTTCAGACTATGAGTATTCCTCCTCCCTCCTTGGATCGCACACACACACACACACACACACACACACACACACACACACACACCCCTCCCACTGCAGAAGTGAGAACAACTGTCCATGGAGGTGACAGGTACAATCTCACGCAGCACAACCACACTTCTGGAAATCTAGTTTCAAGGTTCCATTTGAAAAGAGTTGTTCTCCCCTACGTAGACTGTAGAAGAATTGTAGGTGTCCACTGAAGACAGGCCAAGACTGATACAGCAGCAAATAATCAAAGGGAGCAGGTAAAGACAAAGGTTCATTCAAGGAAGAGTGAGACTGACACTGTCTGCCTCCAGCAGGGTAATTAGTCTCCTGCTTTCCCAAGTACTGAAATTCTAGCAATGATACAAAACAACAAATTAGATGGTGACCAGGCAATCCACAGATTTCTCTTGCATTTTCAGTCACCAAGAAAGTATGTTGTTGGGTCAGATGTGATGGCATATGCCTGTCATACCAGCTACCAGGGAGTCTAGAGCCAGCAGCTGGGGAATTCTAGCTTCTGTGGGATATGCAGATTGGCATCAATATGGTGAGCTCTAGAGGAAGAAGACTAGAGAGGGAGGGACACCAGGTTACCTAAAGAACTAGAAACTCTTAGGGCTGAAATGAAGCAGGTTCCTGAGCCCAGTCTGGAGAAAATGAGGACGGCTAGTGTTTTGTTTTAACCGTATATTGGAATGACAATTAACATTAAGAAAAGAATGGGGAGAAAACTCCACAAATCCTAACAAGATTTTCTTCATCTAGAGAGCTGTTCAATTTTACCTCCTGCTTATCCTACAGAAGAAATAAAGGGTAGAAGAGTCATGAATTCTGAAAATAATGCCAACACAGCTGGGAAGTTGCTTTCTTGCTGTTAGGGCTCAAAGTGAGCTATCCGAATCCTCTGACAACTTGGGTTCGACTTGAGGGAGAGGGAGAGGGGGATGAAGAGGATGAGGGGAAAGGAAAAGGGGAGAAAATAAGCTTTTAATAATAGGGAGTTCTTTAAGGTGGATCTCTTTGAGGGCAAATTTTAGATTGCTCCAAGGGGCAGATAGATAGGCAGGCAGGCAGAGCAGATGATTGCTTAAATCCTAGCCTCTCCCAACAGATGTTAATCAGTCTTGTTAAGGAGTCCAGATAGGAATGGAAAAGGAGAAACGCTGTGTATGCGATTAGATCCAATCAATGCACTCCACGGCACTCCTGCTGACGTTGGGGGTTTGGTACTAGCCTTCTTTCCCTCTGGTTTTCTTGTCTCCTTAACTTCTGCATGTCTCTGGCTGATGGGCAGCTTCCACAAGACGTCTGCAGAATTGTAGGGTACATTAGACCACCTTAAGCATCCCTAGCTATGGATTGTTAGGGCCCTATTAAAATACAAAATCCACAGTCACAACAGCAGGCCAGAAATCTGCTGATGGTCAAATAAATCACAATATTTCAGAGATCCTGTTAACAAGCACCCATTAAAATTTGACAACCAGGTACTACCAAAGAAAGTGGACATTTTTTTAAAAATTGGGATCGTTTTTTGCTGTTTCAGCTAGACCAGGCGGGTTTACCTGTTCCTTTACATTCTGAACACCGAGTCTGAAGGTGTTAAGTGCCTGGGTGCTACCTCGTTAATGGAATGTGCTGTGTTTATTGGCCAGGCCACATTTGAATCAAGCTTGTTAATGAGTGTACCCGTTGTAACTCGGCTGTCAGTCATAGCGCCATTTTTTAATCAAAAGATAAAACAGTCAGTCATCAAGGATTAATGACCCTTACGGTATCCATATGAGGCTGGTATTTATCTCTTAAAAGAAAATGGAAGAAAGAAAAATGACCAGATTTTGTTTCAGTAAGCAGTTTAAATCTGCTCTGGTAAGTTGAATTCATTCATTCATTAATTCAGTCATGTGCCTGGAAAAACCCAGCAGGAGTCCCTTCCATCATAAGAACTTCTGACTGTGAAATAAACCCTGAGTAACCAGATTAACCATGAAGTATGTATCCGTCAGGTTTTAGGCATTAGTTCAAGTGTACTTTCCGTGCGTTAGAGCTTATTGTAACTGGTTGCCATTTCAGATATTATTGGAAGGAGAAGGAAGAAAAGAATCTTTCTAGATGCTCCCTCCCCCCACACATGCACATACACACACACACACACACACACACACACAATGGAGCTGATGTATGCTAGGACATTCTTGTGTGGGCTTGAGTTAAAGGAAAACATCAATATTTTAAATAGATTCCCCTGCAGTTCCCATGTTTCTGCATCGTACCATGTGGGTAAATATCTATCTGCCTCAGAATACACAGAGACCCTGGTGATCCTATAACATATATATGTATGCAGACACACAGGAAGTAATAGCCACCAAAACACTCACTTAAAGTGTTTGGGGGCTTTGTTTATAGCTGTTAGCATGACACTGAAATCTTTTACACAGCAGCCCTAGATGCATTTTGGCCATAAAATAAAACGATTGCCCTTGCTGTCATTCAGATTGAGCTGTGATGTTTTCCAAGTTGGCAGTCTTCGATACAGCATCCTTCCTCTGCTTCTCCTTCTCCTTCATCGTTTTTATGTAGATGGCCAGGGGGCAGGCTGTTAGAATGTTCCCTTTTCTGATTTTTAAAGCCATACAGTCAGGAAATCTCTGGATTTGGGTTCCTTCAGCAAAATCATTACCCAACCCAGTGTTATGATAATAGTGCATAGGCCATTTGGGAAACTAAATGTAATTTTCACACATAGGTCTCTGCATATTTTATCGAGAAAGGAAAAAAAATAGAAAGCCTGGTGGAATATCACAAAGCAAGCCTTGAAAAATTCATGTTGGTTAACCTACAGCACAGTAGGCAAATGCTTAATTGTTCCCTGAGACAGCCCAGCTCTAGGTATTGCCATATATTCATTCATTCATCCATTCACCAAGAATCAAAGACCATTTACCATTACAGGCACTATTTTGGGTAATAAGGGAAACACTAAAATAAATAAGAAATAGTTTTTGCCCTCAAAAAGGTAATGACTAAGTTGTTCATACCTTTTGATACTCCAATGACAGGTATATATCTTAAAGAGGTCAAAGACAGAAAGACGCTGTGTGTGTGTAACATATATAGCAACACTTTTGTGGTAACAAAAGCAAGCAAAAATGAAGTGAAAACTATGAATTAGGAAATGGATGAACAAATCATGTTATATGAATGTAACAGAATATTATTGTGTTACAAGAAACAAGGAATTTAAAAAAACTTAGGAAGACTTTTATGAACTGATGCAGAATAATATTAGCAGAGTCAAGAGAATGTGCAGAATGACTACATAATACCCTTACTGGCTCCCTGAAGGATAGCCTTGGGACTCTATGCTAATATAAATGGAAGGACAAATGATTTCTCCTTAACTGAGAAACATTGCAGCTCACAATGCTGCAAAGGTATGGAGAGACTTCAGATAGGGAGAGAGGAAAACAAGAGAGCTAAAGTGAAAACTTTTGAATAACCAATAGGTATAACACAGAATACCTTGGCCTTCACTGCCCGAAGGCCAGGGGTCTTATATTGCATCATCTAGACTCTCTGAAAATGGTTCCAACGTCCCCTGATGTTCTCTCAATTGTAGGGAGTAGTCTCTGGCACCCCAGTTCCATTTAGCCACTAACAGTAAGATTAGCTTTCACACAGGAATATTTACTTCCAAAGATATAAGCACAAATACACAAACTTACTCCCTAATGTGGGGCAGCTAGGTTGGATGGGGAGATGGGCCAGGAGTCAGGAAGACTCATTTTCATGAGTACAAATCTGGGTTCAAGCACTTACTAGATGTGTGACCCTAGGCAAATCACTTAACCCTAGTTGCCTCAGTTTCCTCATCTGTAAAATGAGCTGAAGAAGGAAATGGCAAACCACTCTAGTATCTTTGCCAAAAAAACCTCAAATTGGGTCACTAAGAGTTGGACACAACTGAGACATCAGAACAGTAACTCCCTAACATGTGGGAAATATAATTTCCTCCTCCCCTTTTCTCAATCTCTGAAGAAAAGAAGGAGATTCAGTTCACAGTTTAGCTCAGCTGTCATGGAGTATAGTCCTAGTTTCAAGTACCCCAAATCCCAGGCACCTTGGCTTCTAAGGGGTTCCATACTGGGCTGATTGACTGTACCATCCCACTTTAAACCCAGACTCCAAAGTCATCATGGCTCAAACTCCCAGGCCCCCTGAGGATCTCACCTTCGGCCAACAAACAGCCCAGAACAAAAACAAACACCCCCATTCCCATTTCTCAGAGCCCCGGGGAAGGAAGTCTTCCCTTCCCACCATTTCACTTCATGACCCAACACAGAGGATGAACTGAGACCTTCACTTGCCTGACAAAGTAGAAAAAAGTATTGTTGTTTTCAGCATCTGTGCAGAAGCTGAAAAGACAGTTATGGTCTCTGCTCTCACTTTAAAGACCCAGGAGGAATCAAAGGAGGCTTCACCCACCCAGTTAGTAAGGGATAAAGAGGTCTCCATATTGGCAACCGGGAAATGCTCCAAAGACCCCTCAGGGTGCCTACATATTAGTTAAACTGGGCATGCCCAGAAAAGCCTGGGTTACACAGGAGTCCCTGGAGCCACAGACACATGAGGGTAGTCAGCATCCCTCAATGCAGCCCTTGATTTCCATTGCCTACAACTTAATACACTTCTAAGATAAGACTTGGTCAGATTCGACTTCAGTGTTATGCCAGACTTGGTGAAATCATTCTCTTCTTGGTCAAGTTAAAATTTTTCTTGCTCCTGAAACTACAAGCTCATTTATGCCCCTGTAGTCTTTCAACTACTCTAATTTCCCTAATTTCTATTTACTCTCTATTTGGATAAATATTGCATAATTGGATAAATACACAAAATGAGATTGTGTTGTATATAACCAATATTTGGTGGGAGGGAGCTAAGCTGACTGGCTACGAGTAAACTACTTGTTACCCTCCTGCGTAAAGACTAGGAAAAATGGCTTTTATTTTCAACCACTTGAGGTGAAGAGCCTCATGCCTTTAAACAACAAATATTTGTATATAATTTGTGTGTAATTGTACAAATAGATGTATATCTTTCTAGCCAAATATTCCTCTTAGTGTCAGGAGGGAAAAAGAGTTATGCAAGCCATAGTTCATATCTTGGCTGCCACTCTAGACCCTCCTCCAACTCCTGCTAAGATGGTCGAAATCAAAGTCTCCCTGAAACAAGGTGGATAGAGCCCAGCTGATATCTATTCATGCCATGCACGTCAGTCACTCCACCTACATTATGTAGACACAGGTATGTTACAAATACCATAATGAAAGGAATACAACATTAAAAACAACCCGTGTTCAATTAATTGTAACGACTATCCCACAGTCCTTGGAAAGAGATGATTAAACCTTGGTAGAAAGTTTGGGGATAATGGGTACAATGGGTAATGTCTCTGTACCCATCAATTTTGTTTAATTGTATTTATTTGTTACCAGGGATGTCCAACAAAGTTATATTTTGGGAATATCAGGGAATGACTATGATATGAAAATGGAGAGAATAAGTAACTTTTTAAATAAAAAAGATGGTGACGGTCTTTATCTAGACAACTCACTTTTTTTTCTCTCTTGCATCTACATGAGTGTGAAGAGTAGGAAAGAGGGAGTGAGGCTATAATAAGGACAGTGAAAAAAGCACTGACTGGAGTCAAATCTTGACTCATTTAATTGTCTGTGTGACCTTAGGCAAGTCATTTAGCCCCCACAGGCTTCAGTCATCTCATGTGTAATGGGAGGGTCAGACTAACGGCCTCAGTGGCCTCTACAGTAGGATTTTAAAATCTCATGGTCAGGAAATTTTCAGAGTTTGGGTTCCCACTGAGAAGTGGAATCTAAATTAGAATATACTAAGTGTATCAAAAGGGTATAGAGGAGAGAACTTACTTTGGCAAGAGACAGCAAGAGAGAATTCATGTAGGAAGAAGGGTTTGAGCTGGGCTTTAGTTTGATACATAAAAATTGCTTTAAAAAAATATTGGGAGATGGTGGAAATGCACAAGAAGGAAAGATGAGATCCATCTTCCTACCTTCTGTTTGACTGGTGTTGTAACCCTAACCCTAACCCTCAATTGTAAAGAGACAGTCCCATCTTTCCCAGTTCTATTTAGCCACTAATGGTCAGATTAGCTTTTACACAGAAATATTTACTTTAAAAGATATAATCACAAATATGCAAACTTACTCCCCCAACACACAGGAAGAATAACCCCTTCTTTACACACACCCAATGGGGATCAGACCTTATCCCCCTTGGGGTCAAGCTACAGTCCCCCAGAGGACTCTGTCACTAATAGGGGTTCATTAACCTTTTCGGGTAAGTCTGGTGAAGTCTATGAACCTTTCTCAAAATTATACTTTTTAAAGGATAATGTAAGTTCTTGGGAACACAAAGGAAGACATTGTACTAAAATTCAGGCATCAATTTTAAAAAAAGTTCATATACAGCAGTTTAAGTATGCCTGTTCTAGACCATAAAGCCTTGGAACAATATTTAAAGTTTAGAAGTCAAGTGTGTGCGGGATGTAATTTCCCTCTAGACCTTCATTTTAGTGTTCCCTGTGTGGTTCCAATAGTCACTTTCAACCCCTATACTAAAAGAACCCTGCCCCCCCTCAATAGCTACAGGACAAGGAATGATGCATTCACACCAAAAACAGATAGAAGAAAGAACACAGCACTTTCGGATATTCTGGAGAAAAAAATACTTATATGACTTAAAAAGAATTTAAATCTACATTTTCTTTCAAAAAGACTCTTTACCTATTTGTAAATAACAGCCAAGGTGGCTAGTGAATATCTTGACAAGGTTTTCTGACCCCCTGGGGTCCTCACCTTCCACACAATCAAACTTTCTCAGATCCTTCCTAGACCCAATCAATCATTCATTTCATATCTTCAGTCTAGGAACATGTATTCTCAAAACACAGATCTGGGTTAAGATCACTGCCTATTGAAATAATTTTACCTACTTCCTCTACCCTTCTAAAATATTCCCTCACTGACAGATGACTAGAACTTGCTACAGGGAGAAATGCCTTTCATTCTGCAATCATAAAGAGAGCTTAAAAGTGATGGAGAAATGTCAATAATGCATATTAAACTTAAAAGTATATGTACATACTTGTCCAGAGAGCCGGTTGTTAAACACTTACCAGTATATCCCCTGGATGTTATCCATTAGGGTGAAAAGAGGCCCCTGTTCAGTGAGTTTTGATATATATGCCTTCTAGCTATTTCTCAGAGTATCCATTTCAAGAATGTCCCCTAAATCTGTAACTTGGACAAGTGTTAACTTCAGGAAATCCAACAGGTTTTAAAATTCCTCTCATAAGTAGAATAAAAAGTTACAAGGGACAAAAGCTTTGGACATAGGTCACAACTTTTTCTCATTTCTCTTTATGGGATACACATGTATATCGTTTTTATTTTAATATTTTAAAACATGTCTATTAATGTGGGTCCATGAACTGCCAAAGATAGATTTTAAAGTGTGAAATTACATCTTTATTTTCACTAATCTTTAACTGAATTTTGACATTTCCTTCAGTTATGAATATAGAAAACAAACATTATTCCAAGGAGTCCACAGGCTTCACCAGACTGACAAAGGGATCCATGACCCCTGAAAAAGATTAAGAACCCCTGCTTTGTGATTTCATTGCTGTGGGCAGGTCTTCCTCTAACACATAGCTTCCACACCTTAGGAGAAAGTCTACCTTGACCAAAACAGCATATGACCTCCTAGTGATGATCCTCTCCTAACAGCTAGGCAGGTTCTCAGATAACAAATACCCAAGCCATCACTGGGCCTGTACTTGTAGACAGCGTAGCTGGGAAGGACCTGCTCAGATCTAAAATCTTTAAGACCTCATCTCACAATAAGGTATCATATCATGTCATAATAGGACTTCACTGCAATGAAGGATATCTGAGGTTACCATGACACAAATGTATGTTCCTTTTACGTTTAAAGATGGCACTGCTAACCCACCATGAATAGCAGTCACAGTGGGAGAGGGTTTTCTAGTAGTGGTCATGAGACCCTATAGGACTTTCTACATATGTCTTAGGATTGCCCCTTTTCCTGAGGCACAGCCTAAAATAATTTGCTTGACCTGGCCCAGCTGCCCCTATAGAAAATGGGAGATGGAAAGTGAACTATTTCCAAAAGACATAGGGAATCAGTACTGGGTGCTGCTGGGTAGAAAGGATATTCCCCAGGAAGGGAAAAGGGGAGCCAGGGAAGGGAAAAGGTATGTAGAAAGGAGCTTCTGTACTATGAAATGATCCAAAGAGAGTTCTGAGAGATTGCTATAGGCCTTATAACTTATAACCCTGGTGTTGGGGGAGGGAGGTGGCATAGTAGATGTAACATGGCAGAAAGGTTTACTCTTTCCCACTGGTATTGGACTAGATAGAATTATTTCTCCACCTGCAGCTCCCCTCTGGTCCTCTGCTCCTAGTCTGTGCCATACATTTCTTTTCCCAGCCTTAATTCTGTCCAACCTCCTTGCCTCTCTGCTTTTTCATCATTCCTCCCTAGAAACTGGGGCCAGTTTTGAGGGATTAGACTTGAATCCTGGCTGACAATGTTCCGTCTCTTTCATGACTGCCTCTCAGGCTGGAACGTTTCTGGGTCATTTAAACTTTCTTTTCTTTTTTTACTTCAGGCCCTTGCTCTCAACGCAAATTGCCCCTTCAAGTGGCTGTAGAAATATCCCCTTCTTGAATCTGTAGTTCGCACTGCATCAGCTAATGGACCATGAATAATAACAGGTAATCCATAAATAATTTCTGATGAAGATACTCAACCAAAAGTTTGTTTAGGGGATCCCAAAATGGGAAGTTTATATAATATTTAGTTAAGTCCACTAGTAAAAGTGACTGGCATTTATTGAGTCTATTGTGTATCAGGCATATGCTAAACACTGGATATAATGGTATCTCATCTCATATGACAATAATCACCTTGTTCAACTTACATAGTGTTTGTGTTACTTAGTAGATACTAAAGTAATATCTGTAGTAAAGGTACAAACAGAAGAAGGGATGTCATCTCTGGTATAACTCTTATGTGATAGAGACTTAGGTCACAGTTCAAGTCATTAATTCAGTTATTTTCAGTAAGAAAGAAGGCAGATCTCAACTGCCTTGTAGTAATTGGGAATTTCTTTGGCCTCAATTTCCTCATCTGTAAAATAAAGCAATAGGATATATGGCCTCCAAATTCTCTTTCACCTCCAAAGTTATGATTCTAGGTGGCATAGAGGATGAGTGATTAGATCTGAAGACAGGAATACCTGAGTTCAAATCTAGCCTCATATACTTACTAGCTATGTAACCTTCGGTACAAGTCACTTAACCACTGTCTCCTTCAGTATCCTCATTCATAAACTGGGGATAGCAATAGCACCTATCTCTCAGGGTTGTTGTGAGGATTTGGGGAGTGGGAGAGAGGGGGGGAGAGAGAGAGAAATTGAGAACCAGGATCCCCCACCTTCACCTGTTTACCAAGATCTGATTTGGATCCTACCTTCCTTGACACAACTTCCTGGTCACTTAAAGACATAAAAAGTCCCATCTACATGGAGTCAATGCCCCTTCAATTTGGTGCATGCCTGAAGACCACATGAGTTGTCATGCCCTGCTCTGCCGACCAGATATGTTTCCATATGGAGATGATTGGCAAGAAATCTATAAAACCTAAGTACCATCATATCTTACTGTGTTATGACAAAGTAATAAACCTCCTTTTGCTAACTTAGACAACAAGCAAATGTTTATGAGCACCTACTATGTGTCAGGAACTGGGTTAAATGCTGGGGATACAAGGAAAGGTAAAAGACAAGTCTCTGTCCCCACGGAGCTCATAGTGTAATTAAGAAAGACAACTCATAAGAAGTAGCTAAAAGGAGTGCAGGGGAGAGAGAGGGTACCCTGCAGCGAGATATGATCAAATCCAGAGGAAAGCAAGCAGGGTGGGAAATGATGAGGCAGCTGCCCTGGGTCCCCTTCTTACATGGGGGGATCTAAGAGGAGCTCTCTATGTCTACCCTCCACCCTTTCCAATATGGAGAGAAAGAAGTCCCAGGGACGGAGATGTATACGAGCTTGCAGCATGATAAATTTCTGAAAAGTATTATGAAGTCCAGGAGAACTGCCAGGTGGGAAATGATGCAGTGGCTGCCCCATGCGCCCTCCCAAAGAGCTGAGAGGAACTAACTGTTCATCTTGTCCCAAAATTGTACCTAAATTAACAGAATGCCAGTACAGAGAAAGAGACAGAGAGATAAAGACAGAGACAGAGATTCGATGGGAGGGAAATACCAGGAAGTTAAATTCCTGACACAGTGATAAATCATATCACAGCTGCATCAAGTACTAAGCTGATAGAATTTTTCCAGTTCTGAATTCCTAAAAGTTAAAAAAAAAACCCTCTAGTAATTGCAGCCTAATTGAAAACTAGGCAGGATGGTGCCCTAGATTCTATAGTCCAAAGCTGCTGTCCTCCAGTCTGAATTGCTATCTAACCAACTGGCTGATATTTGTAGAGTATTTCTGATATTTCTCTAGAAAAGCATTTAATAATAATTACTATTTCCATAGTGCTTTAAGATTTCCAAAGTGCATTCTTCACAAAAACACTGTAGGAGAATTATATAAGGATCAACATACTCATTTTGAAGATTAGAATACTGAGCCTCAGAGAGGTGAAGTCATTTTCTAGAGGTCACACAGTCAGTAAGTACCAGGTCTGAGATTCAAAGCTCCATCATCCTGTCTCCAGGACTATCATTCTCCATGCTGCTACATCTTACCATCAGGATCTAATATAAAGAATAAATTCTCATCCCCTCTCCAAAAGATTTGGTTTCATCTATGGAACTTAGCCATGAGAAGATCCCAGGAGACTGACATCTGTGATGTATTTACAATATCTGTGCCACAGAATTTCTCCAAACTCTAGAACAAAATGTTGTTCTAGGTGCTCCTAGTATAGCTCCTGAAAATTCAAGTTGAAAAGGCCCTGGACAGCTATTGGCATTGCCTTCCAGACAAATGTGTCTGGGAATTGAACACAAGGAAATAGGAACAGTGCTTAGCAGAACTGTGGATGTAGACAAAGTTGCCTCTGGCTCTCTACTCCTTTCCCCTCCTGTGCCCTTCATCTCCCATCCCCCCAGATGGGGATGCTCCATTAAGGAACACCCTCCAGGCCCACTCTGCTTGGCCTCAGATCTTTCCATCTTTTTCTTCCCTTGTCTTCTCCCTCCCCAAGCTACCAATCAAAATGTACAGCAGGGTAGGTGCCTTATTTCCTCTTAGCTAACTAAAAAGTAATGTAACATCCATCTATAGGAAACAATCTACACAGGTAATGGTTTAATGGCTTAGGTTGCATTGAGAAATATGGTGTCCAGGACTAGGAAAGCAATAGACTGGTTGCACTTTACCTCAGTAGTCATCCAACATATGAAATATTGCATATGTAGGTCTGGGTAAGAAATCTTGGGAATTTTTGGTTTACTTCTAGGTTTTTTTTAAATTAGCATGCATTTATTTTCTCTCCCTCTCCTATCCACCTCCACATTGAGAAAGAAAAAAAAGAAAAAAATGTGTAACCACTGTAAGTATATTTAGTTTGGTACACTCAAATTTTATTTTTGAATAGTATTTTATTTTTCCCAAATACCTGTAAAAACAATTTTTAGCATTCATTTAAAAAGATTTTGAGTTCCAAATTTTCTTCCTCTCTCTCTCCTTTCCCCCTTTCTGAAAAGGTAAGAATTTTAAATAGGCTATGTGCAATCATGTAAGACATATGTCCATATTAGTCATGTGAAAAATGAAATAGATCAAAAAAAACATGAAAAAGACAAGGAAAGTGAAAATAGTGGGCTTCGATCTGCATTTACGCTTCATAGTTCTTTCTCTGGATGTGGACAGCATTTTCCATCATGAGTCCTTTGGAGTTGCCATGGATCATCATGTTGTTGAGAAGAGTTAAGTCATTCATAGTTGATCATCACACAACGCAGCTGTTGTATACAATGTTCTTCTGGTTCTGTTCAGCCAGTATACAAATTTAAGCAAAACAAACTCTCACACTGGCCCTGTCCAAAAATATATATCTTGTTCCAAGTACTGGATCCTGTGGTAGCATTCTTCATCCTCTGTCCTGTGGAATTATGGTTGGTTGTTGTGTTGAATAGAGTGTGTGTTCATCCCTCGTTGCCATAGAAGACCGTGCCATCAGAGAAATAATGACATGACTTGCACTTAACTTTGTTTTGAGCGAGGGAGGGCTGTGCAGGTCACCAGCCTCACTTCTTCTCCAGAGCCATATGAATCTAGTGACCAGATATTCATCGGGATGACTGGAGATGACCAGGATGAGGCAATTGCGGTTATGTGACTTGCCCAAGTTCATGCAGCTAGTGAGTGTCAAGTGTCTGAGGTGAGATTTGAACTCAGGTCTTCCTGACTCCTGCACTGGTGCTCTATCCACTGCACCACCTAATTGCCCCTGTTGAACAGTCCTTAAGTCAGCAAGATCTTTCTGGAATTCATTGACAAACTTAGGAGCATCCAGAAGAGAATGACCAAAGTGCTTTGGAGACTAGAGACCAAGATATATAAGGATGGAAGACCTGTTTAGCCTGGAAAGAAGAATGAAGGGGATAGAAATATATCTTCAAATATGGAAAATGAAACACATGGAAACAGCTTAGATTTATTCTGGTTAGCCCTAGAGGACAGAATTAGTAGTAGCAGATAAAAATTACACAGAGGCACTCTTTAGGAGAATGGAAAGAAAAGTCTTAATTAGTAAAGAAGATGTGGGGGAGGAACTCTTGTTTTTAATGTCCACTATGTGCCAGAAACTGTGCTAAGCACTTTAAAAGTATTTTCTAAGTTGATACAACAACCCTACAAAATAGGTGCTGTTATGATTCCCATTTCACAGTTGAAAGAACTGAAACAAACAGAAGTTAAGTGACTTGCCCAGGGTCACATAGCAAGGAATAATCTAAGGCCAAATGTAAACTCAGATCTTCTTGATTCTAGGTCCTGCTATCTATTTCACTACCTGGCTGCCTTTCATGTCAAGGGTGACCCCTTTGGAGATCAGAGAATCTGAGTTCAAATCCCAGCTTCTAACTCTACCTGCATGACTTATCTTCTAAAATTAAAGCTTTGGACTAGTTAAAGATCTGAAGCTATGAACAATCAAATTAGACAAAAATTGAAATGAGCTGTCTGGAAAAGCAATAGATCTTTACCTAGCAGCTGGATTTGTCCCTTGTCAAGAATATTTTAGAATTTTAATGTCCAAGTTTCTGAAGTCCCTTATACCTCTAAGATTCAGTTGTTCTGGGACCCCTTCCACTATATTCACATTTTAAAAGAAAATGCCTAGAGAGGGTAATGTTTAGCCTACAGAAATGACCCCAAAGGCAAAAATAAATTACTAATTGTGAGAATTTCAGACACCACACCTGGCTAATGGGGGAGATGCTCAGAAGGGAGTTCATCCTGTTAGGGTTACCACAATAAAAACTTTCTTAATAGCTAACGTACCACGTATCAGAGAGGAAAACTCAACAATATAACACCAAGTGACTAACTCTATCCCCAATTCTACTATCATGTAGTCAGCCCCACAACTCTAACAGTACTTGCACAACATTAGTATAAACAAGAGAAATCTCAGTGATGGGACTCCAGCTTCAGTGAGAGAGAGGGATTCTCTGTGGCTACATACATAGATATAGATATGTGCATGTACTTTTTTTTTTCCAAAACAAATTTGGGAAACAGAATCTGGCAAAGGGTATTACTCTCCTTTAAAACCTCATTTAAAAGTGAATTTTCTTTTCATGCAATCAAATGGATCTTGGAGAATCCAGAATCAGATGGCCAGTACATCTATGAGTGGTCCTGAAAAAGGGGAGTCCAGAAATAGCTCTGAAATCAAAAAATGTTAACCCTACATATCAGGAGAAGCAAAAATAAGGAACAGGGGAGAGAGGCGAGAAAAGAACATGAGTAGAAAAATAAAAAGAAAGGGGGGGAAAAGACCAAAAAAAAAAAACTCAAGAAAAGTCCAGAGCAACTCAAGTGAATTGATCAAAGAAGGGAGAAACAACTTTAATTTGCATGGACTTTATGGTTTATAAATTCCCAGTCATGTGCACTTTCTTTTTTTTCTTAATATTTTATTTTTCCCCAATTACATGTAAAAATCATTTTTTAATTAATTTTTTTTTAATTTGGGTTCCAAATTCTCTCCCTCCCTTCACCTCCTTTTCTCTCTCCTCATTGAGAAAGCAAGGAATTTTATATAGATTATACACCAATCACATACATTTCCTCATTTGATCCACTCAACTCCCTGTGCTAGACAAAGATGTGCAGGTAGATGTTTAGCAACCAATTCCCTGGGGAAAAAAGAAAAAGAAAAATGCATGCAAGATACACTTTAATCAATATAATTTAATGTTTTGATCATTATTAACAGTTTCATCTGAATTATGAACATGTTCTCCATCACTTTCTTAAGTCTAAATAATGAGCAAAATGATAAATCAAGCCTTGATCTGTAACTTTCAGGTTTTTGAGCTGTAAATGCTCACAGTGAAAATTTAACAATCAGTTTCCTTGAGTCCAAAAGAGATACCTTCAAAAAGCTCTAGATGCTAGCCCTATATTTTGATGGAAACAAAACTCTGAGAGGTAAAGGGACTTATATTGTGTCACAAAGTGACTAAGGGACATAAAAGGACTGGTACCAGGTCTTCTGACTCCAAGTCCAGGACTTTACCCATGTGTAGTAAATAGAAACAAAATTAAGCGTTTAGAATTTCTTCTCCGACTTTCTAAAATCAGTGATTTAAATATCAAAGTCTTGCAGTATAAGATTTGGGAAAGCTTTAAAATCACCTCCCAGTTTAAAAACATGTGTTTCTACTCTGATCGACATGTGGTAGGCAGGAAAACCAGTAGTCTTTTTAGCAGGATCAGACAATCATCCCTCCCTCACCATCCTTTTCTCCCCACCCCCCTCGTCCCCCATCCCAACGTGAGCAGAAAATCCTCAGATTTCGGTCTCTGGACAATTTATCCTCAGCCTGCTGTGGGGAGATTGCCATTTCCTCCTGCTATTGAGGGCTTCTCCTTGAGTCCATTCCCAGAAAACAACCTACCTCCAAAGAACCTGAAAAAAGGTAGTCTAAGAATTTGAGTCCCACTGGAGACATTTAAAGTCAGCGTGTCTCAGGATTCCAAATATGTGATGAGATTAAAGAGGCAGAGTGGGTTTTTTCCTCCTTTTCTGAGAGATAGGCTCACAAGGTCTGGAAAGTCCCACCAACTTGCCATGGGTTTCCCATATCAGATGACTTGTTCTTTTTAAAACTTGGCTCGCTCACATGGGTGATCTGAACTTAACTGAATTTAACTAGTGTTTCTGAGGAGTAAAATTCATTTGTTCATTCATTCAATACTTATTACATGAAATGTTAGGCAGAATCCTTATTCTTTTCCTCTTTCCAACAGGAAAAAAGATGAATAAACCACATTTTTATCCTCCCATTAGGCTGACTCAAGGGTATAACCTCCTTTCTGATCGCTGTCTCTAAACTCCATTCCCTTCTTTTCATGTCAACTTTTGGAGTTTTGCCTGGTGTCCCTTTAGGCCACAGTCAGTGCCAGCAATTGAATTCATTTTGATTTTGAGTTAAAATTGCCCCCATAGTCTACATAGATCACATTCTCTGCTAGATTGAGGAATTTCTTTATGACAAAAAAAAATTAATAAAAATATAACAGCTCAGAGCCCCACTGAGGAAAATTCCTAACATCCAGTCGCTTTGATTTCTGACCCATTTAAATTCTGTGAATTTCTAGCTAACCCCTGGCTTCTTCCAGTTCCCTCTGTTTGGTATGGACTAAGTATACAGACATGCATTAAAAGCCATTATGATTGACCATGAATTTTTACATGAAGAAAAAAAAGCAAACTAAAGAAACAACCCAGATTTTAGAAAGAAAAGATGATATGACAGCACTGGTTATCAAAAAAGACTGGAGATGAGAACTGGAGAGAAGAGTAGATCTTTCAGAACTTTCAACAGTCCTTAAAGTTGTGATTACAGCTGGTAGCCTCCATCCCCATTCTTTGTTCCAAGATGCCTACAGAGACCCAATGGCCCATTGCAATCTTCCCATCAGCCGCCATCTGCTCCCCTCTCTCCTCTGTCTCCTCTTTCTCAGAGGCAGACAGCTTGCCTATGTGCTGTGTCATCTTTGCTCAGTCTGTCTCTCACTGGTTCAGTAGCTCCCCTTCAAAGCTATATGGCCAATATACATAAGCAAGGAGGGAAAGTGAAATACCCTTCTCCCACTCTCCATCTTGCAAGGATTTCTTCTACAGGCAGCTCCTGGCTTACAACCTTTCCTACTCTCAAACCTGAATTTCTGAAATTCATCTAGGGTATATCTATTTAAAGACTCCAGACTCAGCCAATCATGTTGGTGTCCTCTTGACTCAATCAAAGGGACATTAACACCTTACCAAGGAATCAGACCAAAGGCCCTCTATAACTACATCCACTGAGGTAGGGAGGTAGACCACCTCCCTTACACTAATATAGTCCCATGCTATGAGTCTATACTATGCTGAAGTACAAGTACACAGAGCTGTTTAGCACAATGTCAGGACCACATTGCAGGAAGCTGCATTTCCCATCCTAGGTCTACTTTGATTTCCTCAACATTTATGGATTCTTCCAAGAGTCTTGTCTGGACTTGTGGTAAATTGGGTTAAAGTTCCTAGAGGCCTTCCGACAAAAGTTCCTAAAGTTTGTTGAAACCCAATATCATAGAAGTAGACAGTGAGGGTAAGCAACCTACAAAGAATTAACAGGAGACTCTAGATGGTGCAGTGGGTAGAGCCTAGAGTCAGGAAAACCTGAGTTCAAATCCAGCTTCAGCGGCTTAGTAGCTATGTGACCCTAGGCAAGTCATCAAGTTTCTCCATCCATAAAATGAGAATAGTAGTAGTATTTACCTCCCAAGGTTGTAGGATCAAATGAAATAATAATTGTAAAGCATCTAACAGTGATAATGTAGACATGTAATATACATACATACACATGTGTATAATAAACAATATAAATACTAGTTATTATAACGAGGCATACAATAGAAGTAAAAGTTCAGGTCCCATCTGGAGGAGCCACAGTGACCCATACATCACAGGAATATGACTAGCTGTTATATTATATGGGTTATATTATATATTATGTTACATTTAGATTGGTCAAGGCTCATGTGTCTTGGTTACAATGCCAAAGATCAGCCAAAGGATTAAAAGTGCCTAACATGTAGTAGGTGCTTAATAAATGTTTGTTGGATGACTGAATTCAATTTGAGCACTTAGGAAGCACTATGTATGTGCCAGGCACTGTGCCTGGTGCCAGAGAGACAAAGAAAAATGAAAAAGAGTCCTTGCCTTCAGAAAATTTATATCCCCTGGAGGGGAGAAAGAGTAAACATAAAAACATACAAATGTTTGTGTGTATATAGATTTGTGTATGTATAAATGTATATACGTGTGTATGCATATGTGTATGTATATATGTATGTGGGTATATGTGTATGTATGTATATATGTGTATATTCATGTATGTATAAGTACATGTACATGTGTGTACATGTATATGCATGTATTTGTGTGTGCATGTATGTGTTGTATGTATATGTGTGTGCATGCTTGTATGTGTATATGCATATACATATGAAATAAAGTAACCAGAGTAATGGGGAGGGAAGCCCAGGCAACTGGAGGCTCATGAGAGACCTTCTGTAGGAGGGAACATCAGAGATGAGCCTTAAAAGGAGTACAAATGGAAGCCCCACCAACAGAGAGCGGGCTGTTCCCAGAAATATCATGGTCCTTGTGGTCTTGGGGGGGGCAGGGTTGGGCAAGAGAAATAGAAACAACCAGAGGAAGAATACTTAAAGCAGCATTGTATGTGGAAGAAAGAGAACTAGATCTGGAATCAAAACAAGAGCATTTTGTCATGTATACACTCTATGTGTGACCTTGGCAAGTCACCCTTGAAACTTAGTTTCCCCATCAGTAAAATGACAGCTTGGACTAGCAGATTTCATGGATCCCTTCTATCTCTAGATTCTATTTTCAGTCAGTCATTTTCAGTTGAGTTCAACTCTCTGTGATCCCATTTGGGGTTTTCTTGACAAAGATACTGAAGCACTTTGCCATTTCCTTCCCCAGCTCATTTTACAGATGAGGAAACTGAGGCAAACAGGGTTAAGTGACTTGCCCATGGTCACACAATTGGTAAGAGTCTGAGGCTAGACTTGAGCTCAGCTCCTTCAGACTCCAGGGCTGGTGAATCTGCATCAAGAATTAAGTTTTTCATTTGATTTTTAAAATCTATTTTTATGCGTATCATGTGATTATAGCTTTATTGTAAATAAAACATTTTTCATATTTACTATCCCCCTGGATCCTCACAACAGACTGAGGTTGGTAGGTGCTATTATCCCTACTTTGTAGATAACGAGTCAAGGATTAGAGAGGCTAAGGTACTTGTGGAAGGCTAGTGCTCGTATCAGTTTCAGGTCTTCAATGAGGCGTCCTCACTCTAAGCGCACCTTCTACTATACCGTTCTTGCTTCTTTGCTTATCCTGGTTCTGTCCTTTACCCAGAAACAGAAACCCCCTTCTTACTTTAAGGGAAGAGGAAAATTCTGCCCCACAAAATGCAAGTCAGAGGGGAGTTCAAGGACATCTTGCAGAGAGGCACAAAGGAAAATTTAGCAACCTCAAAACATCGAGCAATCAGAAACTGCCAACAACTACAAGACAAAGCTGCACCATAATTGTAAACATTTCCCACAATTCTCTATAAAATTCCTCTAAATTCTTTGAGAAGACTGTTTGGTTTTTCTTTCTTTTTTTAAAAAAATCCTCCCATCCTTACCCCCCCCCACACACACACACACTCACACTCACACACTCACGTACACACACTCACACACACACCTTAGAAACGATAACAGATCTAAGGTGTTGACTAAAGATCCTAAAGATGAAGGCCTCAAGGTTCCACGATACAGATTAATTTTGCAAAGGCAGCCCAGCCCTCTGCAGGCTCTGACAGCAGCCAGAGACAAGAAGGCAGATGAGGGATGGCCAAGAAGGCAGAAGGAGGGGTGAGACATACATGATGTCTTGCTTGGACTCCGAGCAAGAGAAAGTATCCGTGAGACAGACGTACTGCTACGGAAAACAAACTGAGACACCGAAGCATAAACAGAAAGGCACACGCAGAGAAAAACAGACAGAAACAGAGCAAGCCAGGCTGAGAGAGACGTGTGCATGCAGCCCGACATACAGAGAAAGAGCGTGGAGAGAGAGGCCTCGGTGGGGGGCGAGGTGACAGACATCCCCTTTTGGCAAGGGATGCCCTCCCTTTTTTTGTCAGTTTAAATTATTCATGACCAAACAACGGAAAACAATATAGCTAAGTCAAAAATGCAACGGGGACAGTGCAGCATGCAGTGTGAGCATGGAAACAATGCTGCCAGCCAACTGGTTCATTCTGATGAGCGAGATGCGGGTCGGAGGGATAAATCAGCTCTGGATTCAGGTGGCTGAGAGGAAGCGGCTTTCGGCTCGGACAGCTCATGCTGTCCATTTTCAGGAGAGTCCAGAGGATGTGCAGGGCTGACGGGGGACTGTACTGAATCCACTCTGGTTCTTGACACATGGGGAACTTAATTGTTCAGGTGGGGAACCATGGGAGATTTCTCCTGCTGACCTGATGTCCTAGGCAAAATTAGGTAGGAGGGGAATTAGTATTCATATGGTACCTACTATGTGCTGAATGTTTTATAAATGTTATTTTATCCTTACAATCACTCTGCAAAGTAGGTGCTATTATTATCTCCATTTCACAGATGAGGAAACTGAGGCAAATAGAAATTAAGTCACTTCACACAATCAGTAAGTATCTGAGGCCTGATTTATATTTAATCTCCCTCCTTACCCACCACTCATGAGCCCCTGAACTGTCCTAGGCATCCTATTACAAAAGCCAAAACTTAATTGATGGCCTGCTCCCTTCCCCCACTACCCATAATTTAAATTCCCTTTTCTCAAATCTTATCCTCTCAGGGTATAGTATCATAGATTTTAAAATGAAAAAGGCCTTAAAGGTCATTTACTCTAAGCCTCCCACTTTACAGATGAGGAAACAACCATCGGGGCTCAGTGACTCATTCTGGATCACAGGGGTTGTTAAGTTGCCGAGCTGGACTCCAAAGCCCACTCCTCTGTCTTGAAGGAAGGACAAGACTTCAGCCTGCACCAGGTGAATTAGAACTTGCAGGATTTCCAAAGTGACAATTAGTTTATCTGGCTAACCACCTTATACCAGTGCTAAGGAAGGAAGATTTAGAACCATGTTTCTTCTTTCTTAGTAGCAAATAAATTCTAACTGTGACCTTCAGAAGAAAATGCCCCCTTCTTTTAGTCTCTAAGAAGAGGAATTGAGAATTTTAGACTAACTTGGAGGTGAGAACAAAGCAGGTGGGGCAGGTGCTACCTCACAATTCCCATTACACATAAGCAGCCACCTACTCTGCTCCCACTTGTGAAATTCTAAGAACCAAATGCTTATCCCCTTTTATTTTTCTGAACTTTTGGGTTCTTAGTCATCTTACTCTAATGGTGAGCCACAGAGGAGAGTTAAGAAACGATGGAGAAACGGCTGCAAGATTTAAGTGAGACTTCAGGGTAAGTAATAATTTAAAATTAAAAGCCACCACAGGGAAATAATTTCAGAATGAATCAATGTTTAATTCAGCAGTTGCAAGAGCCCTTTAAAGGAAAGACAAAGAAAAACAGGAAAACAATAAATTCACAGAAACCACGTAGGTGGATATCAATCCCTTGTCTTCCTTTCCTTTCTCACAGGTAGCATGGAAAACACATTGCACAAGTCAGATAAGCTCCTGACCTGCTTTTTCCACCCCTTGGCTGACACTGACCCAACGCCATGCTTATTTATAAGTAGAACAGTGTGCAATCATGCATGAAAGCCCCCAAGAAAATGAAAGAGAGTCTAGGGAAGCTAAACTTGTCACCAATGCTACTTTGAGCTAAGCTGCCTTCCATTTGCCTTTATCACAAGGCTTTGTTATACATACCGCTGATTAGTTTGAAAAAAGATTCTGGCTACCTCCTGAACTAAACACTTATTTTGAAAGTCCCTCCTGGAAGAATCTGGTCAGCTTAGCTCTTGATGAAGAATTGAGTTGACCATAGACTCTGCTAAATATTCATTCATTTTTTTTTTCATGTGACCGGAGAGATAATGAGTGTCTCAGCTCTGCCATCTGGATTGTCTTAGACAAGTCACTTTCTGAACTTGTTTCTTAATCTGTAAAATGAAGTGTGTAGCCCTACGTCAAGGTTTGGAGTTTTTTAATCTTTTTTATGTCATGGACCCCTTTAGCCATCTGGCAATCCTATGGACCTCTTTTCAGATTCATGTTTGTAAACAAATACAATAAAAAGATTAAAAAGAAAATAAATTATGCTGAAATGCAGTTATCAAAATATTAAAAAAAAAAAAAAAGTCATGGACCCCAGACTAAGAATCCCTGGATATAGTCCCAAAGGTCCCTTCCACTTCTAACATTATGTGGTTATAAAAATTTTTTCTCTCCTTTCCCCTTTCATCACAAAAATAAGGAGGTGGCATGGTGTAGTCCTCCATCAGTTTCCCAGGTTAACATTCACTAGTCTGATGCATCTGCATGAAGCATCCTTCTAGGCTATCCTGTCCCTCATACACACACACACACACACACACACACACACACACGCACACACACACACACACACACACACGCACGCACACACACAACCAACTCTCACTCACAGGTTGAGTCCAAAGGAGAACAACTCCCTCCAGCTTCAGGTATTTTGTAGGTCTACATTCCTAAAACTATAAATTCACAAGCTTCCCTCAATGGCTTTATTTTCATTAGTCAATCAGCTAACACAATTAGCACAAATTTACTGAAATGACATTGTGACTACCACCAACGAAACATTCTCCTCATAAACCTGGGGTATGGTAGATATTTTAACCTCAGGCTCAATTTTGGGACCAAAAGAGGCACTTCTGGGTCATCGAAGGAAGGAGATTTACTTTGTTCAAACAGAAAAAGGGCATGCATCGAGGACGTAGCAGCCCTTAACTGCTCTGAATGAGGCCCCTTATCTCCATCTGGAGATAAGGTCAGTATGTCATCATGTGGTCTGAGGAACTCACATATTCTAAAAGACTCCGACGTCATGCAGCTGAGACCTTTTATGCCCCCAAGCCAGGAAGTAGTGTCAGGGAATCTGGAGCCAATCAGGTTGTGAGTGGGGAAAAAGGCAGGGAAGTTAGGGAAAATGCTGATCCTATCATAGGTATGCTCTCACAGGCAGTGTTAGTGGGAAAGATATGCACATACCTAGAGTACACTAGCAGAGAGGTACCTATTCAGGAAAGCCACGTTCAAGGCAACTTTCACCTCCGATGCTTCAGGCCTCCAAAGTACAGAAACTTGAGATGTATGAGTTTAGAGACATCTCCCTCCCAAATGGTCATATGGACTCTTTGTGCCCAACCTGCTGTAGAACCTTCTGAGCTCCCATTGGTCTGATCAGCCACAGCCAGACACACTGTCCCAACATCATGATGTCATTTCCATCCTCTTCAAGCATGAAGGCTGAAGAACAGTAACTTCACAGTGATTCTCCACACTGAGAGCAAAGTGTTCTGCCGGATGAGTTGCACCACAGGAAGGCACCATTGTTGATGGTGATTGGGGTGGGAAGCAAAGGAGATAGAAGGGGAGAAAAATTCCTTCCCTGTCCTCAACCCTGACACACTCTGGAAGAGGTGAAAGGAAAAGGCAAAGAGTAGATTCCCTCTCAAGAGATGGACCCTTCTTCCATAGCTGGCTCTCTTTCCAACTGCCAAAGTTGACTCCTTAGAAAATGTGTCTGCATAGAAGTGGCTGACTTTTTAAAAGCCCTTAGGGTCATAGCTGGTCTGCTAGTCAGCCAATGGTCTTGAACCCCATAATTCTACCCTACTTCCTTTACAACATTTTAACACATATCCTACATGAGGGTGTGTCATGTAGGCTGGTGCATCCATTTGTCCTGTAAAACACCATTTAGATCTTGAGCATCAGCTCTTCTCTCCATCAGGAGATTCTCCTTCATCTCTCTTGCTTTGTAGTAGTGTTTGATGTACGTACATTTTCTCTTTTAAAAAAGTTTATTGATGCTCTTTTATAACATGCATACAATAACTTTATAACCAAGTCTAACAAGCAAAACCAATTGACAGAGCAACTGCATCTGTAATATTCTGCATCCGTAGTCCACCACCATTCTACCAAGCAGAGAGAAGTCATCTTTTCTCCTAAATTAGTACTGACCATTGCATCTAATCTATTTTTTATTTCCTCTATACACATATACATTTGGTTTATTTACCAACTTTTTTTAAAAAAAAAGGTTCTACTGATGCTCTTTACTTTTTTTAATATTACAAACAAAATAATATCAATATCTAAAAAAGCATGCCTCATTCTGTACCTAGTGTCCACCACTTCTAAGCCAACAGGTAGAAACCATCTGTCACCATCAAATCCTTTGAAGTTACAATTGACCAATGCATTAACCAGAACTCTGAAGTCTTCCAATAACCAATCCTCTTCCTTTGGAAAGCTCTTCTCTCAGACTATCTGTAACTCTTTGCAAAGTGAAATTTTGAACCCAGAATTATATGTATGGATTGGTCCAAAACATTGAAACTGTTTTAGATCTCTTATATGCATCTATCCGATCTGAGACTTTCTTTTACAGTTACTTTGCAGTAAAAATTATTTCCAGTCCAGAAAAAACACACACACACACAAAGAAGCAAATTTATTTGATAATGATAATAATAGCTAGCATTTGTATAGAGCTTTACTTGCAAAGATCTTTACAAATATTATATCGTTTGATCCTCATAGAAACCCTACAAGACAGGTAATTATACATTATATGTATTGTACATACACATTATACAAATGAAGAAGCTGAGGCAAACAGGTTTGCCCAGGGTCACACAGCTAGAAAGTGTTTAAAGCAAGATCTGAACTCAGGTCTTCCTGGCTCCTGGCCAATATTTGGTCAGAAATCTTTAATTGTATTCGACCTTGGGGGAAAAAACACACAAAAACTCTCCTCCTAGGTTCTATGATCACAGTATGCCCTGTCCCTGAACCATATAGAGGGAAGCTGTCTTTAAAATCAGCTCTTCTTTATTAAGGATTATGTTTGGATTACAACTGAAAGATAATTCTCAGCAAAGCATTTACCAAAAAGTCATTTGTATAATTCCACATATCCTCTCCCATTATGATCAGTGCTTTAAAAAAAGCTGCCAACTAGTATGAGTACCGTTCAGCCAGAATTGTTTATTGTTCCAGGTCTATTGAACCAAAATTCCCAGGGCAACACTGAGATTTCAGTTGTTCAGTTTCTCATGTGAGGTTGGTATCATCCCTTTAAGAGAAAGAAAAAGGGAAAAGAAATCCTCATAAAAGATATTCCTGGATCCTTTTTTTAAAAAATCCTGAAAAGCATCATAGGATTTCAAGCTATAAGAACCTTTATAATAATAGTAAGTCTAACCTGTCATTTTACAGATGAGACAACAGGGGCCAGGAGACATCAGGTGACTTGTCCAAAGTCACACAGGGGCCAAAATCTGTCCTCAATCTTCTGACTACAAATTCAATGTTCTTTAACTGGACCATGCTGTATTCTTCCATTTGGAGTCATAACAAGTAACAGTGACTGAAGTGTGTGACTAGAGCTAGGAGTGAGATGGTCTTTATTGTATGGGTATCAGAAGTGGCTCTGAAGGTAATTCTGGACTAGGAAAAGAATCTAGAAGCAGGCTAAGCCACAAGAGTCTTGTTAAGATCCAGCTCTGCCTTTCTAGTGTTCCTTTGGATACACAGATTCTGGCATTTGTTAAAGTTTGCCTCAGTAGTTTATGATGATTGCATGTATTATGTAACAGATGCAACATCAGCGATTTATAAAAGGATGGTTTTTGAGCAACTAGAAAGGGAAGAAGCAATCACTAAGATTCAGCATGGATGGATTGAGAACATGTTGTACCAGACTAACTTTTCCTTTCATGACAGAGTTAGATTGGGGGGAAGAAAAAGAAGAAAGAGGCAGAGGAAGAGGAGGAGGAAGAAAAGGAGGAGGAAGAGGAGAAGAAAAAGGAGAAGAAGAAAAAGGAGGAGAAGAAAGAGGAGAAGAGCTAACATTTACACAGTGCTTACTATGTGCCAAGTGCTTTATAATTATCATCTCATTTGATGCTCAGAACCACCCTGAGGAGCACCTGGGAGGTAGGTGCTATCATTATCCCCATTTTACAGATGAGAAAGCTGAGGCAAACAGAGCTTAAATGATTTGCCCAGGGTCACACAGTTTGAGGCCACATTTGAACTCAGGCCTTCTTGATTCCAGGTTTGACAACCTACTTACTGCATGCCCTAGCTGCCGTTAGATAGGAGAGTAGATAAGAGGTCCGCTATAAATATCTTTTACTTAGGGTTCAGCAAAGCATTTGGAAAAGCCAAATTCCAGTCCTGTAGATAAGATGGAGAGATATGAACTAGTCAGTGCTTCTTAAACTGTGGGTGGACACTAGTTTAAGAAGGCCTCTAGAGTGGGAAAAGTTCAAGAAGTCCTGGACCAGATGACAGTAGAGACAGGTAAATTCAGAACCTGTTAGATGACCAGACCCATAAAGAGGTTGATGTTAGCTTCATAGGAGGTCTCTAGTAGAGTGCTCCTAAGATCTTTCCTCACAATGACTTTCAATACTTTTAGCAATGACTTGAATGAAGGTATAGGTTGCATGCTTGTCAGTTGTTGGATGGCATGAACCTGAGAGGGATTGCTAACATGTTAACTAACAGAATCAGGATCCCTAAAGATCTCTCTGGGCCTGAACATTGGGTTAAATCTTAAAAAATTAATTTTAACAGAAATAAATATAAAATGCTTGAGTCAAAAAAATCAACTTTACAACTACAAAATGGGATGGGGGAGGGATGTGGCTAGACAACAGTTAAGCAACCGAGAGAGAGAGAGAGAGAGAGAGAGAGAGAGAGAGAGAGAGAGATCTGGGGGGTTTAGTAAGTATCATAGTGAACTCACTTTGAACCTGAATCAAGAATATAAGATTGTATCCCTCATTCTAATGACAAGATATATTTGATGTAATGGATTCATATTTAATAAATTTTTCCTACATCTCTAAATTTTGTAAGACCAAGGCAAGTGCCTCACCCCTATTATAGCTCCAGGTTTAATGGTACAGACAAGGGATCATGATTTGTAAATGGCTATGAAATAATGAGAAGGTCTAGTTCCAAGCACTATAAGGCAAAAGCTCACCTTTAGGACCCAGCATCCCAGGAGTAGAATTCTATTCTGTTGGGAGACTGGAAAAGAGTATGTCAGACAACATGATTTAGGGTTATCTTTCAAATACTGCCTTCCACTACAAATGCCTCCACAGAGCAATGGATAGAGTCAAAAAGACCTGAGTTCAAATCCCATCTCAAACACTCATGATGCTGGACAAGTCACTTAACCTCCAACTGCCTCAGTTTCCCCATCTGTAAAATAAGGGAATTGGACTTAATTTCCCCTAAGATTCCTTCTGACTGTAGATCTGTGATTTTGTAATCCTTTGATCTCTCTACATAGCTCATGCAGGAGGGAGATTCAGGCTAGAAAGCTATCCCATGATTTTCACACCATGTCATGCTGGAAGCTATCTATACATCCATAAGAATGCCCGAAGTTCTATCAGTGGAAGTTCAGCCCGAAGTTCAGTAGTGGAATGAATTCTGCTTTCAGAGTCATAGATTATAGACTTGCAGCCAGAGGAACCTCAGAGTCCAATCCTCTTATTTTACAGATGAGGAAACTGAGACTTAGACAAGTGTATTATTGATACCCAAGGTCACATAGTTAGAGTGGGATCTGAACACAGATTCTCTGCATCCAAATCCTATATTCTGTTCAATGCACCACAGATCACATGTTCTCTGTGTGACCTGGGGTAAATCACTTCCTCTTACTCGTCTTCAGTTTTTTCACATATAAAATGAAATGGGGGTGAGGAGACTAACAGACCTCCTCAGGTCCTTTCCACCTTTAAATCCTATGGTGCTAGGGTCCTTGGATTGGGATCATCCTCTCCAAATTTCCACTTTAAAATGCAAATACCAGTGTAAGAGAGTAAGGAGGAGCTAGTTCATTAAGGCCCTTACACCTTAGTGTGGATGAATTTATCAGGTAATGAAACAGATGAAGCAGACCTAAGAACACAGGACATATATGGGATGGGGGTTCTGAAGATGGATGATGCTGAGAAAGGTGGAAAAGTGTAAGGAAAGTAGATGCTGAAAACCGACAGCCTGTGTCACACTACTGCAGTGATCAGTTCATCCCCTCACCAGTCTCTCCCCTTCCATCCAACCAGAAACTGACCTTCTCTTTCATAGTAGGTCCTACTCACAGGATCACAGATTGAGAATTCATGAAACCTCAGAAGATACTTATTCCAACCACCCCTTTGTAACTGAAAAACCTCAGGTAACTTCAACCCCAGGTTCTCAGACTCCAAGTCCAGTGTCGGTTTAACACTGAGCTACAAGCTGTCTCCAGAGCTGCAGAGAACTCAGCCCTTTTACAAAACCAAGGGATCTCTGCCAGAATGGTGAGGCAGACACCAGACTGGGGGGCTGAAGTGGTCAGGGAGGGCTTTAGTGTGGGCTCATTGATGGGGAGGGAAATGCTCGGAATAGCTTTTGTTCCCTTACTTGAAGGAAAGGAGGTGGTAGAAATGATAATTAATAACAAGAAGAAAAAAGGCCTTAAAATCCTGCAGCTAATTGGCCTGGAGACTTATTCATGCAGGAGCCGCTCTCCTCTCCACCAGATGAGAGTAAACAGTGAATTCGCAGGAATTGGCTGCCAGTCTTTGGGAGAGAGAAGGAGGCTGTCTGTGCATAACAGAAGGCCCTCGGTGGCCTTCCCTCCACACAGGGAGGGGAGCTCAGTCTCATTCTTCTGGCCTAGGGAAAGGTGTTGCTCCAAATGTCAGGAGATTCTCTCCTGGAGCCACTTGGGGGATCTCTACTTGTCTCCCCCTGAGCCTGGGTGTCATCTTGGGTCGATGGAAATCTGGCAATCCAGGGACCCCCCCCTCCCCCAGAGACAATGCCAGGCTGGGTACACAGAGCGCACAAGGCATCTCCCAGACAGAGTTAAAGGGGAGGAGGGGAAAGCAACAATGAAAGGAAAGCCCTTGGGTCCGGGAAAAGAGATCCTAATCACAGGCACTAAACTCTGCAAAATGCCTCTAAAAGATTATCTTCAAGGTTTCCCTGCACGCACGGAGAGCGTAGCTAACAACCTAACTGCTTCCAGCCTCCCCTCCCCCACCCCCACACAATTCCCTTCTCAGATATGTTCTCTTTTATTGCTCTATTTTAAAATTTGAGCACAGGGAACACTTCATGCTCCTCCTAGGATGGGAGTAGAGAGAGGCTGCCTCATCTCTCTTCTGTTATTTTTTAAAGGTGCCATTGCTGAGAGATGTGTCTCTGAGAAATCCAAGGTGATGCCAACATGGGGGAAGGAAGGGTGATGAATATTAGGGCAGCAGAGTAGAATTTTCAAGGTTTTATCCCCCTGGACCAGGGATAGGCCAAACCAAAATAGACAAAATGTGTCTTGCTGTGTTTATGTCCATGTAGCACCCACTCTGAGATATTCCCCCAACTTGGCATTCTTACTCATAGGATGGGTCCTAGAATTCAGGGTTCTATTTAAAGTTCTAGAGTACCCTAGGGATAGCTTCTAAAACTTTAGCTCATGAGTCCCCACTAGTGTCATTCCCAATAACAATCTGTCAGTAGGAACAATTAGCTCTTAGAAAAGGCATTTACTAGGATGGCATAGGAAAAAAAGCAAAAGCTACAAAACATTCCCCTCTTAAATCTGGAGCATACTGTGCCACACAAGTGACTGAGGAAAGAGTGGGCTTAAACTAAGAATGTAATGTCATGGAGGCTTTTTTTGTAGGATACCTGTGTTGCAAAGACTGCTCACAACACCTCATTTTGCAGGACCTGAAAGTCATTCTTTTCTTCATAGAGTCCTTATGCAGCTTCCTTTGGGGAATGTGCCTATACTAGGTGGGTTGCTCAGTTATGATCCCACAGTCTGTTCTCTACTAAAGCCTGACTCCTCTGCTTCCAGAAGTTACACTGCTTCTTCAGGTGACTATCTATCTCTCTGTATCAGAGTCTGTCTAGAGTGATCCTTCCTGAACACCAGTCTCCTACTGGTCCAGTAGCTCCTCTTCAAAGCTACATAGTCTAGGGGGGTGGGGAAAGAAATCACACTCTGCCACTCTTTGATGGTCTCCTCCACAGGTAGCCACTAGTTCATAATCTCCCCACTTCCTAGGACAATTCAGAGAAGTTCCCTTTAATTCCATGAGAGAAAGGGATTTAGTTGTATAAAAGGATGACCTTTATGAGAATCTAGGATAGAGGGAGAAGTGGATGGAGTGCCAAACTTAAAGTCATGAAGATCTGAATTCAAATCCTACTTCAGATATGCTAGCTTACCAGTATGATCCTGAACAAGTCACTTAATTCAGTCTGAGTTTCCTCATTTGTAAAAATGAAATGAATACCTGTCCCATAGGGTTGTTGTGAGGGTCAAATCAAATGAGATAAAAATATGAAAAGTACTCTGCAAATTTTAAATGCTGTATAAATGTTGGCTATCCCTTTATGCTCTATATCCATGACCCTTGCTACTATTCTCACCAAATTTTCAGCTAAAATTTGACAATTCATTTAACCCCTTGTTAAAGGCTTTGGGGGGTGAGGGAACAGTGGAATTAGTCAAAAATTGACTCTTCTACCTCTGCCAAAGAGTAGTTCTTTGACCAATGGAAGAAATATTATGAATACGATATTTTGGCTCCTTTGAGAACAGGCCACAAAAGTGACTGGTGTCTAAGTATATCCATTCAAAATCAGCAGCTTTTCAGTCTTTAAGAAAGTAGATTCTTCTTACTTAGGTCTAAAATACAGATGGAGTTTCAAGTTTTTTTGAATTAGACCAGTATGGGGCTATTTATGAAAAGAAACACTCATGCAATATAAGAGTAGGGCCCATTCTTTTGACAAAGGGGAAAGTTCTATCTCTAAGTCAAAAAAAAAGTTGAACTTGGCTTCATCTTTCTCAGAAAGCATGGGGAGGGGGGTGGGAGAGAGAGAGAGACAGAGAGAAAGAGAGACAGAGAGAGACACAGAGACAGAGAGACAGAGACAGAGAGAGACAGAGAGACAGACAGAGACAGAGAGAGAGAGAGAGAGACTGGTTACAGAGGAAAGTCAAAGAGATTTTTCACATTTTAAGAATAAGTGAAAACAAAGGAAGTTGCAATTTAAATAATTTCGCACCTTTTTCAAGAGCTTTTATCCTTACTGGCAATGGAGTCACTTTCCACTTGAATGCTAAACTGTTGCTGAGTCGTAAACTTAGGGGAGAGAGCTATACCACAGGAAGGCAGGATAAAAGTTCCCCTTGGGTGAAGACTGGGATAAGCCTGAGTGTGACTAAGTGTGGAAGGCAGCTGCTAGTTTTGCTTTAACCCTGGACAGGTTAGTAATATCTTCAAGGAGGTGAAAGGGAGGGGGGGCCTATGGCTATGGAACATTGTATCCACTGTCAGATTTGGTTGATGTTTTGATTAATTTTACTGAACTATTTTTTCTCTCTTTTCTTCTTTGTTTCAAGAGTGTCTCTCTGTACAGGAGGGCAGAAGGATATATTTGAAAATGAAGACAAAAAAAATAATATATCGATAATTTTTAAGGAAAAAGCAATGTCTGCCCAGATTTCTACAACTGCTTAAGCAAAGTGCTTTATAATGCTAGTCCTTAGGGCACCAGGGTATTAGACGGTGCAAGGATAAGCAAAGGGAGGAGGAGGAGAGTATTTATACAGGACCTACGATGTGCCAGACCCTGTGCTAACCAAGCACTTTACAAATGTCTCATTTGAGCCTCACCCAATCCCTTGGAGCCGGGTATTGTTATCCCCATTTTACACTTGAAGAAATTGAAGCAGACAGAAATTAAGTGACTTGTTCAGGATCATACGGCTACTGAGGATTTGAACTCAGGTCTTCCTAAATGCAGGCCCAGTGCTCTATCCATTGAACCACCTAACTGACTCTATGATATCATATATATGACCATATATAATATAATGACATACATGATCTCATATATGTGTGTTTGTGTGTATGTAGATGGAGGAGAGAGAGAGAGAGAGAGAGAGAGAGAGAGAGAGAGAGAGAGATATGTTCAGTTGGAGGGAGCCTGAAATGCCCTCCCCTATCTCTTTCCAGATGTTATCCATCTTTTGAGACACAGTTCAACTTTCAATCCTACAAAAATCTCCTTGATTACACCACGCTGCCTCAATGGCTTCCTTCTCTGTATGGCACCATTTAACACTAAGGATCATAAAGTCATAGATTTAGAGCGGCAATGGGCTTTAGAGATCATCTGAATCATCTGATCCAGCCCCTTCATTTTACAGATGAAGAAATTGAGGCAGGTACTGAAAGGCAATGGTGGGAATTCAAGCCCTCTCTTTTTAATCCAGTGGTAACACTGTACCACGCTTTCTGCAGATAATTAATTATAGGTTGTCTTGTATGGTTCTTTAATTGTTTCATGTAAGTCAGTCTGCTTTTCCAATAAGACTTGAGGTCAGGGCCCATGTCTTTTACAGGCACACTCCCACCTAACGGTTAATTGATTTCATGAAACCACGACTCGTAGGAGCAGTTAGTGCCGCAGGAATGATGTTATGAGTAGGAAATACATTTGAGGTATAGCAGGACATTGAAAGCCAGTTGTCTGCAGGGAGAGCAAAGGTCTTCAGAGCCTGTCTGTGAGAGTCTCTGGGAATCAGAATTGAGCCACTGCCCTGTCCTGATTAAGGAAAAGGGTGGAAATCCAGAAGAGCAGTGCAAAATGAATTGGAGACAATGTGATAAGCTAAGACTAAGAGCAGGATTTAGTTGGGAGTAGGACAAGGGTGGAATGGAGGCTAGAGAGACACTCAAAATGGGGAGGGGGGAGCAGGGAGTAGCCAGTATACCTCTTGTTTGAGAGTGACCAGGTTCCACCTCTGCTCCTGCCACCTTTGCCAGATGTCACTGCCTTTGACCACCAGCACCAGATGGACCAGCCTGAGGCCAAACGGAGAGGCAAATCGTGTTAGTGCTAAAGTTTTCCTAACAGAGACAGAAGATTCAGGCAGACAGTGAAGGGCCTGTGTCTTTTCTCCTTTCTCGTTCTGTCAGAGGGCAGATGTTAAATCCAAAGCATTCCTTTCAAGTTACATCTATAATTTTTGTTTAAATAATCTTAATGACAGATAAAATTTGGCCCATCATAACTGTTCCTGATCTGTAGTCTTCATCATGGCAAAGGTAAAACCCAACCAAAGGGAACCCTGATGTCAAGGAGTCTCGATGAAGATAACATAGAGCTGAATTCTCTAAATCTTAGGGATCCTTCTTTGCCAGGGATCTCAAAAATTATGAGAATCTTATTGGTCTTTAATATTTTTATAAACCCAAATGAAGCAACCAATATGAACACTGGCCTCATGACTCTACCTCTAAAGACTCCCCTCTCCCCCCAAATTGTGGCATTAAGGTAAATAGGCTTTGTAAGCAGGAAGATGCTTTGGGCAAGTTTGCTCTCCCATTACACTGGGGACCAGTCCTGCCCCTGAACTAGAGAGGAAGCCAAGGTGTTGACTAAGGGAAAATCAAATCCCAGAGCTGGCAAAATAGAAGAGGCTTAAAAAGGAGGCTCCACCCACATGAAAGTGGGGGTCATCCAAAAGGAAGTAGCTAGCTTTCTGCCAACCTAGACTCCCTACTAGCCTGGAAGGGGAGCAGGAGGCATAGTAAACCCCTCTGTGTGGAGGCCTGGTCAAGATAGGAGGTTAAGCAGATTAGAACCATGAGTGGCAGACAGCGTTAGAATTGAGCAGAAGGAATTCAGTACCAAGAATTCTACGTGGCCCCAAATCAGAATGCGGGGAGGTATAGAAATAAGGGTAGGTTGGTTTGAATCTGCCTCGGAAATAAGGGATCAGAAAGAAGGCTGAACATATGAGAACCAGGGGAGCTCTAGAACAGACTGACCAAGTGACCAGAAGCTTGAAGATTTCCTCAGAGTACCTGACATAGTTTGGGATGGGGAGGCGCTAATAGAGAACCAGAAAGGAGAGGGGGAGGGGAGGGGAGGAGGACTGAGGGAAGGGGAAGTGGAGAATCATATGACTCTCAGTGCCTGCCCTTCTCGATCCCTAGGGAGTAAGTGTGGGACTGAGCTGAGAGGAGTCAGAGCCTTGGGCCATCCATGGTCTGCGGACCATCCTGAATTGAGCCAACTGGCTGGAATGTCGCTAGCAAAAGGGATACTCGATCCTCAAGCAGCTCGGAACATCGACTTTTAGGAATCCCAGTGGCATCGGAGAATAAGCCTTGGGAGAGAACGCAGATCCGCTTAGCCTAGCAGAACAGGGGCATAGGTGAGGTAGGGGTTTGATTAGAACGTGCTACCGTCATCCTTCTTACAGAACGACCTTGGCCAGCTCGTGGATGGTTTTTGCAACTTTTGCATCTCACAAAGTTCCTACTTGACACACGGTAGATGCCAAAAAACATCAGCTAAACTGAACCGAGAAGGAATCTAAGTGCCCCAAGGGAGCCATGGGGGGAGGGGGAGGAGGAATCGGAAATACAGTCCGGCCACCGACTCAGGAATACCGAGGAAAAGTGAAACCCAGCTTGAAAGCCAGAAACATCAGCTGCAAGAGCCAGAGACGACAGCTGCAGACAGACCTCACCAGAATTAGGCGGACGTGGGGCGGCACAGTTCACCTTGAGACAGAGCGTCAGAAGCTATAAACAATGACGGGCGCCCTTCGGAGAGAGCAGGTGCCATCATTTGCCAAAGGACAGGCAGCGGGCGCAGTTGTCCTCCTCGGTGATTCCTTGTTCCTTTTCCTGAGCTGAGAAAAGTCAGGGTTTCAGCCCTGGAGAAGCTGGGGGTGGGGAGGAGGAGGTGGTGGTGGTGGTGGTGGTGAGCTCACCAGTCGCAGAGAGGAACTGAAACTTCTCGCCCTGTCCCCACCCCGCCACCATCCTCCACTTACAAACACACACACACACACACACACACACACACACACACACACACACACGAGAGCCAGGGGTTTCTCTTGAACAAGGATTTGCAGCTATTTGTTCGTCCTGCTGATGTGTTTCCCAGGCTCACTCAATGCCAAGAACTCAATACTGGGTGCTGTGAAATTGTAAGAGAGGGCAAAATCTTGCTCTCCTAATGCTTACATAATAATGAGGAAGATTCGTACTTGTACGATCTGGGTGGCTGCCTCTCCCACCCACATGGAGCCAACCTTGCTCCCCTGCTAGTGTGTGGTGGTTTGGGGAGGGGGGCGGTGTGGAAGAGGGGCGTGTTTGTGAACTGCTGCGGGGAGAGGAAAAATCAGCCTGCATCGAAGAAGCTAAGGGATGTCAAAAAGCATCCAGCCCAACCCATGCCATAACGAGTCCCTTGTGAGTACAGAAAAGTTCCCAAAGAATGAATGAAAGAAAAGCACCTATTAAGTGCTAACTTCCAGATGACAGGACTGGGGGTATAAGTCCAAAAGTAGGGCTCTCTCTCTCTCTCTGTCTCTCTCTCTGTCTCTCTCTCTGTCTCTCTCTCTCTCTCTCTCTCTCTCTCCCCCCCCCCCCCCGCGCACACACACATACACACACATCATCTCCCCCCGTGACCTTCCTTGACCTCCTTCAGTTCCCAGATAAAATCCCATTTTCTACAAAAAGCTTAATTCTAGTGCCTTCACTCTGTGAATAACTTCCAACTTATCCTATGTGTTGCTTGTTTGTACAGTTATTTGCATGTTCTCTCCCACATTAGAAGGTGAGTCACTTAAGGACAGGGACTGTCTTTTGCCTTTCCTTGTTTCCCCAGTACTTAGCATAATGCCTGGAATATCTCAATATTTATTGACTGACAGCTCAACTATAATTTTTTTTCATAGTCAGTGTGTCAAGAAAGGGCTTACATTCAAGTATGTGGAAGCAATACATACAAGGAATTCGTAGCCAAGGGAGGTTTTTTGTTTTGGGAAGTGACACAGGGAATCAACTCACATACTCTTTTCCTGGAGCAGCGATAGTGTTGATTTGATTACTGTGCCCAAAGCAGGTATGGTCATGAACAAGTGACCACGGTGAGGGTGGGGTAGCTAGGTAGCAAAATGGATAGAGACCCAGACCTGGAATCAGGAGGACCCCAGAAGGTGGCCTCAGACCCTTACTAGTTGTGTGACCCTGGGCAAGTCACTTTATCCCAATTGCCTCAAAAAAAAAAAAAAAGTGGTCATTCAGCTTCCACTGAAAGACCTCCAGTGAAAAGGAATTCACTAAGCCACATATGGATATTTTCTAATTATTACAAAGTTTGGTTGGGGGTTGTTAGGGTTTTCACCCTTGCATCAAGTCTAAAACTGTTCCTCTGCATCTTCCAAATGCTGTTCCTAGTTCTGCCTTCTAGGGACAAGAAAAGCTAGTATAATCTAGCTCTTCTATGTGATATCCCTTTAAATACAGAAAGATGTCCATCATGTGTTCTTAAAGCCTTATCTTCTTCAAGCTCAATAGCCCTAATTTCTTCAAATGATACTTGTGTTACAACATGGCCCTAGGGGTTAGGATGCTGTCTTTTCCTTTTCTACTAAAGGGCTCGTCTCAGCTCTGGATGTTTACAGAACAGATGCATCTTGGGGGACCCTGACTACCTAAAGGAAGAGTTAAATTCTCATACTCTTTGGATTGTTATGCTGCCTTGGTGAGTATTTGCAGGAAATTACCTAAAGGTTTGTCCCAAGTAAAGGGTCTCTCCAAAAGAGAGAGTAGAAAGTATTCAATGCGCAATATGAATCAGGTATGGGATAACTAGTCATTTCTGATATACAAAAGAGATGATCATTACAAAAGGTTATCACAAGTTCAAATTTACAAAGATTCAAAACAAGTAGTTGTTAAACTGTCCTGAAAAGGTGATAAGCAAATCATCAAAACAGAAAGTTGCTGGTAGGACTGCTAACTAGATATCGTACATTTCACCTTGGCTCTGCACTGTCCAAGAAATTCCCTCTTGGTCCCTCTTGGAAAGCCAGGCCAGGACTTGGACTCATCCTCTTACCATTGGTTATTTCAGGTAATGAAATAACTCCTCCTCTGACCAGTCTGCTCCAACTGAAAGACCCAAGGTCACCAGCTCTCATACTCACAAGGTGGTTTCCAAGGATAGAATTGTCCATCTACAAATTGCTGCTTGATCACCTATGATCAGGCACAGAAACACAAACCACAGCACAGCTAGAGATCTGAGAATGAATCTCTTGTCTAGTCAGGCAAAATTGGTGCTTTAGGGGCCACATGTTTACATTTGTGGTGGGATGAGGAAAAAAGCAGACCCTCCTCCACTCCTCACAGGAGAGACTCTAATGGTGGTAACATAATTTATGACTGGGAAGTAAAGAAAGAGACAGAGGGCAGGTCTCTCCCTTTTAAAGATTCATTGAATCCAGGGTTCTTCCTGTTTAGGGGCCAATAAGGGGATTGCTTCATCATCCCTTAATTGTCTGAGCCTTTGAGTGCTGGCTAGAAGCAGGAAGAGCAGCTCTAAGTGTGTCCACAGACCCTCATGGCTCCTATTACATTTTCATGATGTTCTCAAGTCCTCTTGTGAAATTATGGTCAAGTCTCTGTAGATCAGCCTCTCTAAATTGAGTTAAGCTGCTTCTTGGTCATAGACATACAGTTTTCACTGGGCCCATCCCTGAAGCTTTTCAAGCTTGGTAGAACTTACCAAACCTAACACTACATTGTCATAGACTTAACAAAATCAGAGTTACCTTTATCATGGTAAGGTATCTGAGGGGGCCTAGTAGAAGAATAGAGGAAACAGGATATGAATATGTGCAAAGAAATCATAAGCAAGGATAAATTGGTGCCATACAAACTACAGGCCCAGTGTATAAGGGCAGAGAGAAGGGAGGTGCAGGAATAATTTTCAAAATATAGCCAGAACAGCGTGGCTGCTTGTGAATAGACATAGCCTTAAGCAAAATTGTGAAATAGGCTTAATTAATGAAACAGGCATCCCACCCAGAACTGGAGCAAGGCATCGTGCATCCTAGGCAAGCTTTGAACATTAAACCTCTCTGTGTTACTATTGACCAGAAACTTCATGCTTCGAGTGGTACCATAGATGTTCATAGAGCATGGAAGTTGTGTCTTCAAATCCTAGGATGAGCATTACTATATGTCCTTCCCTTTTGTGGGCCCGATGTTATTCTGCTTCCCAGGAAATTCATCTGATAAGCTCATAACTGTGTTATTATATATAGTATTGTTTTTCCATTCTTGAAGAGGACCAGTGACAACAGCAGGGTGATGGCTTGACTTGCAAGTGAATTGGATTTAAATGAGGCAGAGTTGTGCAACATCATCAGTTTCACTCTCTCCTCCAGGGTCACCTGAATCCAGTGGCAAGACATAGTTCAGTGCCACTGAAGATGGCTCCAGATGCAGTAGGAGACCTTGGCCTTTTTAAGCTAAGGTCTTTCCCAAGTCTCAGTTTGTCTGAGGCAACACCCATTCAGTGATTTAAGGCTAGGTAAGAAATGAAACAAAAGATGACCTAGTTTGCCTACTCAAAAAAAAAAACAAAAACATACAGGGAGGGGAAGACCCTGAGGGTTTCTGGCCAGAACAGAAACAATTGCTATTTGCCCTCCCTCTGAGCCATAACTGTCCAAACAATGAGCAAGTGAGGCTTGAGCAAGGACCTATTATTGGTCAATCGGTGAGAGTCACAATGATTTGAGTTTAAGGTTTAAGAATGTAGAAGTTCTGAAAGTGAGCACTACTTCCCCCTTGGGGGTGCTGGAACGATCTGGGGGTGTGTGTGTGCAGTAGTACCCTTGAGTTCAATGGGGGCGGGGGGGGGGGGGGGGGGGGGGGCATTGAATAAAAATAAGAAGGTGGTTGTGTTCGTCTTTCCTTGCCAAAGAAAAACATGCCATCAGAACAATGATGACATGACTTACACTTGACTTTGTTTTGATGGAAGAAGGGCTGTGCAGGTCACTAGCCTCACATCTCCTCCAGAGCCATCTGAATCGAGTGACCATATATTTATCAGGATGACTGGAGATGACCCAGGATGAGGCAATTGGGTTAAGTGACTTCCCCAAGGTCACACAGCTAGTGAGTGTCAAGTGTCTGAGGTGACATTTGAACTCAGGTTCTCCTGACTCCTGCACTGGTTCTCTATCCACAGCACCACCTAGCAAAACCCATCATATATATTTCATCTTTATATAACAGAGTTAAAGTCATTGTGATTACATTATTTTCTTAATAAACACAAAATCCAAATTATAACCCATCACTGGTCAAGTCCCAAATTTGTCAATAGGTCTTAACAAGCGAGTGCTGACAGGCAAGCATGCTGTGCATTGTTGAGAAGTCCAGCATGAACGAGTAGAAATATGTATGTGTAATGACTTGTTACAATAAAACACAATTACATGATGCAATATTGCATCATCAAAGTTTCAATGCTGGAAAAAAATAACATATTTATAATCATTTATTCAATTTAAGATGCATGATTTTTTTAAAATAATTTTTGTTTTTGAAAAATGATACAAATCTCAAAAAACCAGGAGAGGGTTTTAAAAAGGAGATTTTCAGGAGGACACTAATTCTTTTTTGAAAAGGGGCTACTAGGCCAAATAAATTTAGGGACCTCTGGTTTAAGACATAGTCAAGCAGCACCATTTGAAAACCATTTGGCTTTATCAAAGCCTGGTGTTCCAGTGTTCTATTTAAGAAATCATAAATGAAACTCCATGGAACAAGAGTCAATTGTCCCAGTTGTTTTTTTTAATGATTGAATAAATAAGTGAAGAAGAAGAAAAAAAAATCTAGCCAGTAAACCTCAACATATCTTGTAAGGTTTAAGGGATCAAAATTTATATTCCTTTGGGCAGATGTAAGGATATGATTCCCGATGTGGACAGAGGGAGAGGAGAGAGAAGAGGGAGAGGTATATATTATATAGTTTTGTGTCAACCTATAATGATTCATGTGTTGTCTTAGAAGTATTTGCATTTTAAGAAGGCAATGTTTCACCCAAAAAAAAAAGTTTGGTTTTAGGGGATTTTGTTTAATGATTGCTTCCTTCCCCTTCAAAGGGGAAAGAAGGGTCAATCCTAAACCTTGCCTTAGGGCATATTTGCACTCGGGTTCTATGCATTGTCTATGACTGTAACTCACAGGTTTTGACTTCTAGCAAAATAAATACTAGTGGGTCATGGACTACTTGCTCTTACACATATATGATATTCCATATAGACTGTTCTCCGCCCCCCCCCCCCCCCCCCCCGCCTGGAGTGCTATCCAGTTGTCTTTTACACCTCCTGACTTCCCTGACTTCCTTCAAGTCCCAACCACAATTCCATCTTCTGCAAGAAAACCTTCTCTGATTGGGCAGCTAGGTGGCAAGATGGATAGAGCACTAAGCCTGGAATCAGAAAGACCTGAGTTCTAATCCAGCCTCTATGAGACAAGTCATTTAACTCCTGTGTGCCTCAGTTTCTTCAACTGCAAAATAGAGACCATAATAGCACCTACTTGCCAGAGTTAGCTGAGAAACAAATGAGATAATATTTATAAAACACTTAGCATAGTGCTTGGCACATAGAAGGCACTTAATAAATACTCCCTAACTTGACTTGAAGTGATTTATGTCTCTTAGAATCCATAGCTTCCTTTAAGGCTCACCTGCTTCTTGCTACATGAGACTTTTCCTGATTCAGTCTCCCACTCCCAGTCTAGTTGTTAGGGTTCCCCTCTTCCCTATTTGTTTGTATTTATTTTATTTATATTTTTTAAATTTACATAACTGTATTCACTTGTTTTCTCCAAGGAAAATATAATCTCCATGAGGACAGGGATTCATTGTATATGAGTGATGGGGAAGGGAGATCGGGAGGAGGCACCTCATTCAGGCTTGGAGGGTAAAGGAAATGAGGGTACAAGAACTTAATAAATTCTTGTTGAATAAAAAAAACAGAATTTGGGGAATTAAAGTATTTGTAACAATATTTTAGCAATCATTTTATTGCATATTTATATACATGATACAATACATTTATAACAACATCTTTTATGTCTTTTGTTGTCTTCCTACTCATAGTTCTAGCAACTGCACCTACTCCCCTCCCCCTCACACACAAACAGCACCACTGTCCTATCCAAAGCACCCAAAGCTCTTTTATTGCCCAGGAGAAAATTCAACTGATAAATAAATCTCGGTAACATATTTAACAACTTAATGTGTTATCTGTCCTGGGAGCATATATCTTTTAAGTAAAAGGCAATGCTTAACTCAAAGATGCTTGATTTCTGAAATTTGGAGAATTGTGTCTGATTATTGCTTAAGGAGGTGGGGTTGATAGCTGGGCAGATTAGTGCTGATTTTGAATATTTTTGTATCTGGGACCATAATGTATTAAAAATGAGCAGAAAGTTAGCTAACAAGCAACATTTGCATGATGGTACCAGGAGCCCAATTACCCAATAAACAGTCTTCCCATGGCAATATACAAAGGAGGTTTCTATGGCAGGTGTACATTAGAGTTCTAGAACTATGAGTGTATCTACAATCCAAAGTAAAATTCTAGGCTGGATCTCAAAAGAGACAGTATGTAAGAACACAGAAAGAGAAATGGTAATCACTAAAAACCAGCATGGGTTCATTAGGAACAAGTCAAGACAAAATAATCTAATTTCCTTTTTTCATGGGGTTATCATACTGGTAGATCAGGGGAACACTGCAGGTATAATGTAACTATTTAAAACATTTACCAAAGTTCCTTTTGTTAGCAATTTAATTAAGCAGATATTTATTAAAAGCATTATTAAGTTTCAAAACACCAAGAATACAAAGACAGAAACAAAATGGTCCCTGCCCTCAAGGGGAAGAAGGGTAACATATACATAAGTAAATACAAAGTCATTTTAATTTTTAAAAAAAGTCCAACAATTGTGTGAGTTGGCACTTGCATACAGAAAGAACTTCACAGACCTTAAAACACTGTAGAGATAAGGACTGGACCTATGATTTCATTAATATAAAGAATTCCCTGGGTGAGAAAATTCTACCACTGTAGGTTGGCACTTTCTCTGCAAACTCTTTTCTTTGAGAGTCACCTAGAGCAATGGTTCTCAAACTGTGGTCCAGGAACCTCTGGAGATCCCCAAAATTCTTTTAAGGAGTTCTTGAGCTCAAAGCTCTTTTCATAAATAATACCGACATTTTAATTCAATAGATTGTCAATAAATATAAACCACACAAACCAAAGTTCTTGGAGGGTCCTCAATAATTTTAAGAGAATAAAAGAACCCGGAGACCAAAAGTTCCAAAATCACCAGTCTGGAATACTAAGAGGTTAAGCTATTGTCCAGGATCATGGAACCAGTAACGTGTCAAAGAAAAGAGTTGAAATCCAGGTATTCCTGGATTCCAAGTCAGTTCTCTATCTGCTATGCAACATTGAAAGCACCATATAAATGTGAAGTATTTGTTGTGGTTCTTTTTATTATTTTTTTGTTATCATTATGAACTAGAAATTCTAAAAGGCAGAGAATAAGCACCTGCACATTCCAGGCATAGAAGACCATTTGTGCAGAGAGGAAGGAGATGATATACAATGTACAGGGATGACATGGAGAACTGTAGGCTGGATGATAGTATAACTAGATGATTGTGTACCTGGCTGTTTAATGTAATTCTTTTTATCATGAGTCCTTTGGAATTGTCTTGGATTGTTGTATTGTTCAGAAGGGCTAAGTCTTTTCACAGTTGATCATCATATGATATTTCTGATGCTGTGTGCAATGTTCTTGTTCTGCTTGCTTCACTTTGCATCAGTTCATGTAAGTTTTTTCAGGTTTTTCTGACAACAACCTGCTCGAGATTTTTTAATAGCACAATGGCTTTTCATTACAAGGACCACAACTTCCAACACACTTTTAAATCTAATCTACATTATTAACAATTTCTCCATCATGTTCTTTAAGGCTACACAATCAACAAAACAGTCCTGTCCCAGTCAACACTTTTGTTACTGACAAAGACCAATGAGCTTGTCTTCAATTCCTAGGAAGAGTTCTAGACTGCACCGTTAAAGAAATGATGAGTGAACTTAGAGAAAAGATAGTGATGATCACCAAGAGCCAGGATGGTTTATTCAAAAGAATATCATGCAAGACAAGCCTTACTTTCTTTGTTAGATCAAGGGAATGCTATAAATATTGTTTATCTAAATTTCAGCAAAGTATTTGACAAATTTCCTATGGTATCCTTTAGAGAGATGTGTAGAGATATTGACTAGGCAATAACGCAATTAGATAGATTCAGAACTGTTGAATGACTAGAACAAAAGAGAGGTCATTAATGACTTAAAATCAGCTCGGAGAGAGGTCTCCAATAGAGTAACAGATACGTATGTCCTTGATTGCCCAATATTCAGCACTTTTGTCAATAGCTTATATAGAGGCATGCTTATCAAATTTACATATGACACAAAGTTGGGAAGTATGGCAAACTTGGTCTATAACAGAGTCAATATCCAAAAGAATTTCAACAAAATTATGTCAGCTCTCCAGCCAGGGGTGTACTGGTAACAACAACTGACCCTCTGAAAGCAACAATTTATACCCAATACACTATTTTTAATAATATTTTATTTTTCCCAATTATTGTAAAAACAATTTATAACATCCATTTTTTTTAATTTGGGTCCCAAATTCTTGCACTCTTTTCCTTCCTCCCTCCCTGAGATAGTAAGCTATTTCTATTTGTCCTACATTCCCAAAGAAGACCAATGACATCATTAGGGTGATATCTTTGCTTGTATGTGAATTGTATTTAAGTGAGGCAGAGCTATGCAAAGCCACCAGCTTCACTTTCTCCTTCAGGGTCATCAAATTCCAGTGGCAAAAGCCCAGGATGTAGTTGGTGATCTTTCTCTTTAAAGGTCTTCCCCAGGTCTCAGTTTATATGAGCCCACACCCATTTAAAAACTAAGGTCTGTAAGTCAGACATGTACCAATCATGTAAAACATTTCCATACTAGGTTGTGAAAGAAAACAAAAAAAAAAATGGGGAAAAAAAAAAGAAAGTAAAAACCAGTATGCTTTGAACTATATTCAGATTCCTTCAGTTCTCTGGAGATGGAAAGTGTTTTTCATCATGAGCCTTTGGAATTGTCTTGGATCATTGCATTGTCAAGAGTGGCTAAGTCTTTTCACAGTTGATCATCATACAATATTGCTGTTACTACGTACAGTGTTCTCCTGATTTGGCTCACATCACTTTTCATCAGTTCACACCTTTCAAGGTTTTTCTGAAAGCATACTGCTCATCATTTCTTACAGGAAGATAGTCTTCCATTGCAATCAAGGATCATGACTTCCAACACACTTTTAGCTTAATCTACATTGTTAACATTTTTTCCATTACTTTCCTTAAGGCTAGGTAATCAACAAAACAAGTCAAGCCCTACTTTGTACCTTTTGCCAATTTCCAAGTTGGAAAAGCTCACACTGAAAATTTAACAATTACCTCTCCTAATCTGATTCAAGCACACCCTAATTCTAGCCCAATTAGATGACGTATAATTGGGATAAATGTAAAATCTTACTCTTGGGTTCAAAAAATAAACTTCATGGGTGTAAGACATGAATGACTACATAGTGACTCATCAGATGAAGATGGGTTGGCAGGGGTGAGGTCATGGATTAGTAGACTGCAAGGTCACTATGGCGGCCAAAAAACTAATATAATTTCAGGATACATAGCATCGAGGATAAGAGAGGTAATCGCTGGACAGATCCCATATAAAGTACTGGGCTCTGTTCTAGGGGCCATATTTTAGTAAGGACATTGCTAGACTGGTGAACATACAAAGGAGACTGATGAGGAAGGTGAAGGGCTTCCAGATAAAGTCACATGAATACCAACTGAAGACATTTAGAATAAAGAGGAGAAAATTTCTGGAGTTCATTATGGCTCTCTTCTAGTATTTAGATAATTGTCATGTAGAAGAGTGATTAGATTTGTTCTTGACTCCAAAATGGAGAGATGGGAACATACAGAAGGCTGTTGCTGTTCAGTCAAGTCTGACTCTTTGTGACTCCATTTGGGGTTTTCTTGGCAAAAGATACTGCAGCGGGTTTACCATTTCCTTCTCCAGATCATTTTACAGATAAGGTAACTGAGGCAGAGTTGTGACTTGCCCAAGGTCACACAGATTGCTGTTGTTCATTGAAGAAGACCCATGACATCAGGACGATGACGCCTTGATTTGCAAGTAAATTTGGAGGTAAGTAAGGCAGATATGTGCTAAGCTATTAGCTTCACTTTGCCCCCCAGTCATCTGAGTCCAGCAGCAAGACTTAGGTCAGTAAAATCAAAGATGGCCCCGATGCCTTTTTAAGCTAAGGTCTTTTTTCAGGTCTCAGTTTGTCTGAAGTAACACTCATTCAAGTGATTAAAGGCTAGGTGAGAGCTGAAGCAAAGATAGCCTAGTTTGCCTTCACAAAAGAATCAATCTGGGAGAGGAAGACTGAGTTCTGGTCAGAACAGAAGTAACTGCTATTTACATTCACTCTGAGCAATCAAAACCCAAGCAAGGAGGCAGAGAGGGTTAGACTAGGACCTTTTATTGACCAGTCAGCAATATCCAGAGTGATTTGGGTTTAAAGACATAGTCGAGTAGCTCCATAGGAATCCCAATGGGCCTTTATCAAAGCCTGGTATTTCAGAGATGTATTTCAGGAAATCATAAATGAAAACTACATGAGACAAAAGAGTTAATTGTCCCAGTTTTTTCAAATGATAGAATATATGGGCGGGGGGAAGGAATCTAGCCCCTAAACCCCAAGATAGCTTTCAAAGTATAAGCCATCAAAATATATATGCCTTTGGACAGAGCACCCACATATATGGCATGATTCATATGGTTAAGTTCCTTTATTGAACTTTCTGTTGTTACTCTTGCTGTGGCTGTCTGTATGTCTGCATTATGTTGCTTGAAGTGATCAAGAAGAAAGTAATCTATTCAGTTTTAGTTTTCTTTCAAAGAATGTTTCAAATTCTTCTTTATTATTGAATGTCCACCTAGTGTCTTGTATGGTTAATTTTCAGAATAGGTCACCTATACCCAAGACAACATCCTGAGCTCCAGGGCTCTTCCATTCTCTCATTCTTTTTTCTCCTGGTGGGAAATAATTCTGCATTATTTGAGTATCCTTTCCTTTGTATTTGAAGGTCTTTCTCCTGATGGCTTACAGAACTTCCTGTTTCTAAATTGAATTGTTAAGTTTAAGTTTAATGTGTCTTAGAGTTTGCAGCAATGGATTTTTTTCTCTGGAGGTGATCTATGAATTCTTTGAATTGGGATTTCATTTTCTATGTTCAGAAGCTCTGGGTAGTTTTAGTATTTCCTGCATTGTGGTGTTAAGGAGTTTTGTCCTGTCATAGTCTTCTCAGAGACCTATGATCTTTGGGTCATCTCTCTACATTCTCTCTTCCAGATCTGTATATTTTACTTTCAGAATAAGCATATTTTCTTCTAATGTTTTGTTTTTTGCTTCTTTCCTTCTATGTATTTGCATTTCCCATTTATTGCTCCCTGTTTTACTCCTTTGATGAGATTTGTCATTGCAGAGTCAAGACTTTCTAAACTGCTCATTTTTTTTTCTGTATAGAGCATAAAATCTGCATAATTCTCATTTCTCCTTTAAACCCCTGAAGGACAATGGTATAGTTCCATATTCTCCTCAAATTCTTTAGGATCCTCTGTCTCATCAAGTGTTGAATCATTTTTCTTCCTTTTTCTCTATTTATCCATAGGTGCCTGGACTCATTTACTAGATCCAACAGCCATGTTTCCTTCTGTTGCTACTGGTTTTTCCTGTTGATTTTTCTGTTAATGTTCAAAGTCTTTGAGATTTCTTCTTCCTTTCCAGTCTCCCCCCTCCCTTTTATTTTCCTTATCACTCACCTGTTGGACTTTCTCCCTTCTCACTCTGGTTTCCTTGGGGACTGGCTCTCAAAGCCTCTCAGCCCCCTCCCCACATCAGATAATTCATGGTTCACCTGCCTAATTATCTGACCTGAGAGAACCTGGGGTGATCAGAACTGGCCCCGGCTAAGTGCTGAGCTTTTATCCCCAGTCTTGGAAGAATGCTGCACAGCCTCTCTGTCCTAGGGTCTTATCCTGGTAACCTGTCCCACTTTTTCTGTTTCTCAGTTCTCTGGCTTGGCACCAGTAATTGAGAGCCTGCTTTCCCCCAGCACCATTAGTTTTGCAGCGCTGATGCTTCCAGGTTGCAGCCCCCAACAGGCTTTTGCTATTGAAGAGTTATAACCAAGTTGACTGTTATGGCCTGAGCAAACTTCCATAACCTGGAGCCAGGATTTCTACGGCACTAGAAAGGGGGGGGGGGGGGGAATGGGGTCTAAGTCTTTGTTGTAACCTTGGATCTGCCAGTGAGACTTTGATGCCTGTAGCATAGAAAGTGGAGGAAGAATGCTGAGTAAGCTCAGGGATCAGTGAGCCTCAGCTCTTGGGTTTTGGGGTTTGGATTTGGGTAACCAATTGGATTTTGGATTCTGGGTAACCTAGATGGTTGAAACAGCTGCGGTTGCTTTATCTGTAGTACATTATTTTTGTTTTGGAGAGGTTTGAGAGTTCATGGGAATTGGAGAAAAGGTCTAGTCTACCATCTTGTTGATCACATGACCCAGAAACTATAAATGTCAGCAGCATAAAATTAGAAAAATTAAATTGAAACTGGGTATGATGGCACACACCTGTAAATCCCTGCTACTGGGAAGGCTAAGACTGATAGATGGCTTAAGCTTAGGAGTTCTGAGTTGCAGTAGGGCTAAAGGCCATCAGATATCCACACTAAGTCTAGCAACAATATGGTGAGCCCCTGGGGAGGTGGAGCACCATAGTGGCTAAGAAAGGGCAAAATGGCCCAGGTTGGAAATAGAGCAATTCAAAAGGTCAAAGCTTCTGTGTTGATCAGTAGTGGGATCAGTTCTAGTCTGGATGAGATGGGGAGGGAGAGAGACAAAGAGAAATAGAGACAGAGAAACACAGAGAGGGAGAGAGAGAAAAAAAGAAAGAAAAGGGAAGGGAAGGGAAGGAAAGGAAAGGAAAGGAAAGGAAAGGAAAGGAAAGGAAAGGAAAGGAAAGGAAAGGAAAGGAAAGGAAAGGAAAGGAAAGGAAAGGAAAGGAAAGGAAAGGAAAGGAAAGGAAAGGAAAGGAAAGGAAAGGAAAGGAGGGAAGGATTTTAATACGGATATATGTAAAATCTTGGCATAGACTGGAAAAAAACAATTGCATAAATACAGATTGAGGAAAACTTGGCTTAATTATAGTTCATAAGAAAAAGACTTAAGGGTTTTAGTTTAACACAAACTTAATACAAGTCAACCATGTGGTATGACTGCAAAAAATGCTAATGTAATATTTGGCAGCATGGAGGGAAGAGAGAGAGAGAGAGAGAGAGACAGAGAGAGAGAGAGAGAGAGAGGAGAGAGAGAGAGAGAGAGAGAGAGAGAGAGGGAGGGAGGGAGAAAGGGAGAAAGGGAGAGACGGAGTACATTTATTCAGCCCTTAGTATATACCAGGTACTGCTAAATGTTGGAAATACAAAAACAAGAAAACAAGATGGTCCCTAGTCTCCCACAGCTTATATTCTAATAGAATAAAACAAAACAGAAAGGAGGACTGACAGTGGGGTATGGTGAGGGATGGGCTGCCTTGGCTTTCTTAGGACGTGGCATTAATTGAAGTATGGTATCTAGAAGATACCAAATACCACCAAATAAAGTACATGTGGAATGTCAGATTCAATTATGTGCATCACATTTTAGGAGGGACCTTAACAAACTCAGTCAAGCCCAGATTTGTGACAAAAATATCATGGCATCTAAAAACTATGTCATATGAGGTGATTGTTGATTGAAAGAACTAGGAATAGTTAACACAGAATTTTCAAAGATGTCTTCAGATATATGAAGATGTGTCATATGAACTTCTTTATTCTGTGTAACTTTAAAAGGTAGAATTAAGACCTACTGACTGACATCACAAGGAGGCAAATTTTGGATCAATAGAAGGAGTAAAAATTCTTAGCAATTAGAATGGAATTCCAAAACAGAATGGATTGTAATGAGTTCTCTGCCACTGGAAATATTCAGAAGATCAGTGCTGAAAGAGACCTCAGATGCCACCTTTTCCATCTCTCCAATTGTACCAAGTTGAGCCTGGATAACCCCTTCTCGCAGATATTGCATATGGTTTCTAGCATGGGATAAGAAGCTGGATTTGAGTCTAAGAATCATTATTTACTTACTCTGAAACCTTGACTGTTACTTCCTACCTTGCTACCTTGGACAGGTCACATCTTTGCCTGTTTCCTATCTATCAAATGAAAGAGTTGGGCTAAATAATCGTCGAGTACTAGATCCTTTGCTTCCTTCCACCTCTGAGATTCTCTGCTTCTCTAAATCTTCAGTGGTTTAATTTCAGGCATCCTAACACCTTTGCACATAGTAGATGTCTAATAAATAGGCATCGATTTTTACTTGGGTTAAATTGAACTGAAAGGTAGAAACAATTTCAGGCTACAGCAAGGGGGAGGAGGAGGTTTCTTCCTGATGTCTCTGGAATCATATCATGTACAAACTGTCTTTTCCAGCTATGCATAAAGTTAAAATATCATGAGTGTCCTTAGGTGATCTACCTGCTGGTTCCTAGCAATACAGCATTAATATTTATAATATGAAAGGATACATCCTACTTTTGTTTCTTTCTATACAAATGATACATGTGGTAAGTGATCTACAAAATCTTTTTCAGCCTCTGGATCAATTAAGGAAAACAACAGCTTGAGAGTAGAGCTATAGCTATAGTGGGGCAACTGGAGCTTTTCCAGGACACCAACATCCAGAGGCACATTTTTTCCTTGTTGCAGTCATTTGATCTGCTCTCTCCATACATAATGATACCTTAAGGGTCCCACTTCTCTTTGGGCCTGCCTTCTGCTGCAATGATCTTGCTTTTCTCCAACCTCCACTGTACAGTCACCCTGTTACCTCTCTCCCTGGCCCCCATCCCAACATCTTCCTGGAGGTTACTCAATGAAACCTCATCAAACTATTCTCTGCTCTGTTTTCTCTCATCCCTTCCAACCTCATCCTTCCCAAGGAAGTCATCATGATGGTATTTGACTAATGTGAAATAGCCTTTATGCCCTGGATGCCAGAATCACTAGTTACAATTCTGCTTGAGAGTGGAGAGACTGGAATTGAGTGCTATTAATGACAAAAGGCTGTGTGACAGAAGAATGTGGAGCAATATTTCAAAAGGGTAGGATGGGAGTTTTGCACAAGCAAAAATGTGGACAACAGACAAAACAGACACACCATGTACACACATATACACACACACACATGCATGCACATGCCTATATTCATCAAGCAAATGGTACACCATGAAGTTTAAAAAACCCCAAGTACCCCAGGAAGTCAGGGACAGGCATGGAGCTAGGTTTCAGAAACTCTTTCTCCTAATTCCCAGTCTCATTATCTAGTCTCTAGACTACTATATCCTGAAAAGGCCTTAGAGAAATTTAGCCTCAAAGAAATTTAGCCTCGTATGTGCCAAGGCACTCCAGGCTAAAAGATGGAACAGTGTGGAACAAGATGGAGAATTCAAGGGTGTGGTCTGGTGGAAAAGAAGCAGGCATTGTCAGGAATGTGTAAGAGGAGAAAGCCTGGAGGTTTTGGCATAATTAGAAATCTACCAGCGCTAGTGGAGCAGGAGGAGTATGAATGAAGAAGAAACTTTAGTATCAAAACGTAAACAAAGTCTGTGCTAGGAGGTTTAATGTCAAGGGGAGAAAGAAAATCTAGGAACGTTTTTTACAGACCATAGGACCCCTGATGGGTAACTTGGGGCAAGTCATTTTATCTGTTTTGGGTTGTTCTTTTGTCTTTTTGGAGGCAATTAGGGTTAGAGTCACACAGCTAGTAAGGGTGTCTGAGGTGGGGATTTGAACTCAGGTCCTCCTGTCAGTGTTGTATCCAGTGTGCTACCTCGCTACTCCCACCTTATCTCTTTAGGACTTAGTTTCCTCATCTGTGGAACACAAAGGTTGTGCTAGACAATCTCAAGTCTCTTATAGCTGTAGTACTAATACTACTAATAGTAATGTTTACAGCTGATGTTTATATAGCCCTTTTCCTTTGTAAAAGGCATGACCATCCACCTTTTCATTTCAGAGGCAGTATGAAATGGTGGAAAGAATGTCGGGTTGGAGTCAAACAACCAGGATTCTCATTCTAGATCTGTACGACCCTGGGCAAGTCACTTAATTTCTCTGTGCCTCAGTTTCATCATCTGTAAAACAAGGAGATTTTACTAGAAGGCCTCCAAGAACCATTTCAACTCCATAGCTATAATTCTAAGACAATCATTCATGTGTGCATGAGACTTTAAAGTTTACAAAACACTTTCCTCACCACAAAACTATTACAGATTTAGTACCCATTTTACAGATGATAAAACTAAGGTATAGTGGGTCAGCAGACTTGCCCAAGGTCACAGAAACAATAAAGTGCAGAGAGTCAGATCTTAGTTAGCCTATGTCCCTAGTTCCTTACAACACTGCAACCACACCTCTTAACAGTCCCATGAATCTATGGTACTGTATTGTCCATTCCTAATTATCTGCAAAAATGGACTGTGGGAGTACTCCAATATTCTAGTGAATCCTTGATTTTATCAATGTAGGTAGTCTCTTGAATGAGTCAGGACGGGTGTCATTTGTTCCTGCCCATCCTGTACAACTTGAGAAATGCAGAGAACATTCTCAAACCTCCTTGATTTCACCCTCCTTCCCTAAGAAGGCCACAATGTGCTCCTTTTGACCTTTTGACGCAGATCCTAATAATCTATTCCAAAAATGACTGATTGATATTTTCCCTTCTAGTGGTAATGGTCAGGCAGCTGTGGGGGAGTCAAACTGGAGAGGCCATTTTACTGTCTTTGTGACCTGGACAAGTCACTTGACCCACTGCACCTTGGTTTAATCATCTCTTAACCCACAGGCTAAAGAAACAATCCCACAATCACTGAGAATTGATTGCACTCACAGAATTCCCCTGAGTGAAAGTCAGATTCCTTGATACAAATATAGCAGCTGGTAAAAATTTCATACCTTGTGATGTTTTGATTATATTTGCCCCCAATAAGTAGCAATATCATGAGTTCCCATGAGAAAGTATTCCAGGACTTGAGCACCTGGCCATAGCAATAACTCATGGTTTATACAGGACTTCAAGGTTTGCAATGACAGCTAAGTGATACGGTGGACAGAGCACTGCTGGGCCTGGAGTCAGGAAGACTCATCTTCCTGAGTTCAAAGTCTACCTCAGACACTTTATAGCTGGATAACCTTGAGCAAATCATTTTCCCGTTTGCCTCAGTTTTCCCATCTATAAAATGAGCGGGAGAAGGAAATGAAACTATTCCAGTATTTTTGCCAAGAAAACCCCAAATGGGGTCATGAAGAGTCAGACACCACTGAAACGTCCAAACCACAATCAACAAACAAAAGGCAAAGTGTTTTATGTCTGTCTGACTGTCTATATCTACATGTAGATGGTTAGGTGGTGGTTGTCCTTCATCTTCGAAGAGGGCCAAAATGGCATCACCATAATAAAGTGAGGTTTCAGTGCGTCTGACCGCAGCTGATCAGACCAATATGAGCTCGGCATGCTTGACCACAGGCTGGGCACAGATAGTATGTGTGAACATTTCGGGTGGATATCCCAAATTTGCACATCCTGCGTTTACTTTGTGCTGTCTCAATTCAGCTTTGCTCGTTGAGCACAGGACCCTTTATGATGTGGGCACACCATGCTGAGCTGTCTATATGTAGATAAATCTAGAGAAGATGTACATATGTATATGTGTGCACACTTGTGTGCATGCATACTTATACACACATAGATACATATATGTTTGCATATACATGTGTACATATACACACATGCATACACACACCTATATATGTGTGTGCATATATATATATATACATATATATATGTGTGTGTGTGTATGTGTGTGTATCTGTATATAAATATAATTTGACCCTCACTACAACCCTGGAAAGTAGGTGCCATTATGATCCCCGTTTTACAAATAAGAAAAATGAAGCTGATAGAGATTAAATGACTTGCCCAGAGTCACATGCTTAGCAAAGTGTCTGGGGCAGGATTTTAATGCAAACACACTATCCATTCTACCATCAATTGTAACGATATCCTTCCCTTGTGTGCATGTATGGGGGGGCAGTGCGGGGGAGACTGGAGAAAAAGGGGGAAGAAGAGGATGCCCTAAGTGGAATTTGCATGTGCCATGGCTTCTGTGTACAACCCCTTGTTCTTTCTACACAGAGGCCTCTTTGTCCCCACCAATAGCAGGATGGCAGCCCCACCCAGGATGAACTGGACTGACCCACAGTCAAAGCTCTCCTGCTGGAGCAAGAATGAAGAGATGCAGGGCCATGCAGAGGGCTTTCCTTTCTCTAATCTCTAGCCTCAGAGTCAGAGAAGCCAGAGTTAAGAATCCTCTTAGATTGGCAGTCGGAGCAAACAACCCCCAGTGTGCGCTGTTCCCCTTTGGCAAGCTGCCCTGCCAGGCCCAGAAAGGGCGGTGAGTAGTTGTCCTTTCAGAAAAAAAAAAGATAGCCAAGGCTGACTGAAAAGCCAGGCCATCCAGCGGAGGCCCAGTACTGATTCAAAAACAGAAGGGGGAGGGAGACCCTTGTGATAAACAACACACACATCTGAGATCTCCAAGGCAGCAGTCATCTGGTAATCATTTGAGTTTAGAGTAATAGTTGAAAGTCGAGCACTAACCTGAAAATTGCTTCTCCCTTTTGTGCATTTTTTTTCCCACAGTCCAGTTAACACAGTGGACAAGCCAATCCTCATTCCCGTCGGCCTCATTAATGAACCTGCAGCAGCGAATGTGTCGTGTTATTGCTGAGAGCTTGGAAGCAGCACGCTTCCCACAAACGTGCAAATACCAAATAGAAAAGACCTCTTCGTTTCAGCTCCTTCACACAGCCTTCCCAGGTATACACTGCTAATGTGCCACTGAAACCTTCCAGAATACATATAAAGTGGATGGTGCCTTCCTGTGTATCACACACTCCCTGGGACCACCCTGGCAATCACAGTGTCACTTTCGTGCCAAATCACATCGAGCTTCATCTGCGTATGCACACACATGCATGTACACACACGCAGGTCTGCGTTGAGAGAATGGAGAAAGGGGGTAAAGGTCTTCCAACTCCCACCCCCAGTGAAGAGCTCACCTCATCAACAGGCAAGATTATAAAGGAACAGCAATCACTGGCTGGCCCACGTGCCCACGAAACTCCCACAAATCAAGGGCAGCTGGGAGAGTGGAAATGATTTAGCTCCTTGTAAAGATAAAGGAATGTGTCAGTGAAAAAGAGCAAATAAGAACTTCACGTTGCGGTGCTTTATTGTTTTATTTCTTAGGCGGCAGTGTACCCCCGTCTGCCTTTCTCATCTTGTCTGCTATTGGCCTGAGTCCTGCTAGTGCTTTACTTGAGGACTTAGAGAGCCACATGTGGTCTCAAGGCTGCAGGTTCCCCATTCCTGGGCTGGTCTGTTGTCAGATTGAGAATTAGAATAAACAATACATCTGTAGACTATCTAACAGTTAGCAAAAAGAAGTTTACTGAGCCATAGCAGAAAAAAACTATTCAATGCGGATACAACCTAATTCAGGTGAGTGTTGCTTCCCTGCCTCTGGGACCACCATGTTGTAATGCCAGTCTAACTGGAAGAAGAGCCACTTGTGTTTTATTTCTCTTTCTTTGAGGATCTGGGCACCGAGGGGTGGTATATTGTAGGAACAATATCTGCCCCATGCAGGCTAGGCTAATTTTTCCTTAAAAGGCATTGAAACCATGTTGGAGACGATTATCTCAGGAGACCAATGCTTGAGCTATGGGCATAGCTTCCTAATAGTTTAAAACAACAGAAAGTTTACTAAGTGAAGGGAAAAATTTAGAACTCAAAATTAAAAAAAAAGAGAGAGAAAGAAATAAACAAGAAGGGAGGGAGGGAGGGAGAAAAGAAAAGAAGGGAAAGAGAGAGAAAGAAAGACCAAAAATCCTAGACTTCTCCTCCTCCTTTCAAAAGAACTGAGGCCTGGATCTTAACGATCTGATCCACGTGGAGGGTGTTACCAAATCTTTGCAGTTCACAGCAGGCCTCCCAGGGTAAAGTGGTGACAGCAAGAAGGAGCAGTGCACAGTCACAGGACATCTGAAGACTCTTCAGGCACGGATTCAGATCCTTATCACAGGTCAGGGTCCCCTTCACTGCTGCCCAGGCTAAGTTCACTCTGGTGGGAGCTGTGCCATTGCCTGCTGCTGGGGTCTAGACTACTGCCTACTGCTACTGGGGTCTATACCAGTGCCTGCTGCTACTGGGGTCTATACCAGTGCCTGCTGCCACTGGGGTCTATACCACTGCCTTCTGTCACTGGGATCTATACCAATGCCTACTGCTGCTGGGGTCTATACCACTGCCTACTGCCACTGGGGTCTATACCATTGCCTGCTGCTGCTATATCCTGCATAACGTTCCCTTCCTTATGCCAGAGTCTCAGAAATGTTGGTGTCCACTTGACCAAGAGCTGCTCCAGAGACTGCCCCTTTCTTCTGAGAACTGACTGTTGGGGCCCCCTGGGCTGAGTACTACTACCAGCATTACTACTCCACTGTCCATTCTTGGACCTGTGCTGAGAGATCCACTCCCATGGAGGCCTTTCAACCATCCCTCACTAAAGTTTTGGAAAGAAAGCAAGTTAGAGCTCATGGGAATAAAAACAAGAGTTCTTTCTCCTTTTGGACTTTTTAAACTTGTTTTCAGGAAATCAACTGAGGTACATTTAGGCACACTTGTCCTTAATAACAGTTCCAGAAAGTTCTTGATGGGCCTGAGAAGGATCAAGTCTTATCCTTTTAAGTGCCTTTCCCACGACTGTACCAAAGGCTCCCAACAAAGTCCATATGGTCCACCTCCCAAGGTCATATAAAAGCTCCCAAGAAGTTCATCCAACATAGATCTAGAGAAATCCCAAAATTTAGTCTTTAAGGAATATCTAAGCCCACTAAGTGACTTCTAGATGACTCCAAGAGTCAGGAAAAGCTGAGTTCAAATGCAGCCTCGCTAGCTGTATGACCCTGGGCAAGTCATTTAATCTCTGCCTCAGCTTTCTCAACTGTAAAATGAAGGTAACAACATCATCTACCTCTCAGGGTTGTTGTGAGGTTCAAATGAGATAATATTTGTAAAGTGCTTAGCACAGGGCCTGGTCCTATATAAATGTAAACTCTTATTATTACTATAACTAAAAGACCTGGAGATCTCTATCAGCCCAAACAGAAAAATTATGCAAATTCAACAAATGTCAACAATGGACATTCTATAGCATTTTTCCTCCTCAGAGCATAGCACTCAAAAACACAGACACATTCCCATCGGTCTCTAGTCCTGGAGGGCCTACAGATACTTTACTCTCTAACCCACTTGAGGCAATGGTGGGGGAGACCTCACAGTATGAGGCCAGTGCTGGCAGAAGCACAGAGGCCACTAAGAGCTCTGGGTTCAGAACTGGAATGAAATGAGACACTCATGAACCATCTGATAATTAACAAAGAGAAATTTACTTAGCCATATCATCGAAGAGATACTCAGTAAGAACACAGTGCAGTTACTCATCAGTCTCAGTCCAGTCCAGCTTCTTTATCGGCCATTCTGGTCGCCCATCAGACCTGAGGAAGACCTCCATGTGGGCTAGACATTTTTACTCATGAGGAAGCTACTTCAGTGGCCCCAAGATTCAGTCCCCTGAGTCCATCAAAGCGTCCATTCCAAAGTAAAAACTATCATAGCCTATGTGGGATAAATGCTGCTTCTATAGGGCCTTCCCTCTGCCCTTTCTCTGACCATCTTCCAGCCTGCTTGACCTCACTGGATCCCTATCTCCTGCCTTGTTATAAATGACTGTTCAAACGGCCAGGGCTAACATGATTCCGTCAGAGGCAAATTGCAATGATTTTTCTTTTGTCCTTTGCCAGCGTCTGCACCATTTGCTTCCCCAGCTCGGGACTGTTTGTTCTGCCTTGTGAGGTCATATTTCAGGAGCCAGTGGGTCTCTCATGGCTCTGTTTGATAACAACTTGCATATAAGGGAGGGACAGAGAAAACAGGTCCAGTAGGCAAAGCAGCTCAGCCTCCACATACCAGCTGAACAAGAAGGCACGAGCGACCAGCGGACTTCTTGGGGGATCGTCACGCAGCTCTCAGCCTGTCTGTGAGTCATGCTACCCAAGGGCCATGTGACTGCAGACATCTGAGAATCGCTACAGCTCTTCTGGCCATTGATATGAAATCAAATTGAGAGAGAAGAGAGGGAGAAAGGGAGAAAGAAGAGAGGAGAGAAAGAAAAGAAGAGGAGAAGAGGGGGAGGGAGGAGAAGAGAGAGAGAGAAGAGAGCAAAAAGGAGGATGAGGGGAGGAAGGAGGAGGGAGAAAAAGAGAGAAAGGAAGAGAGGAGAGAGAGAAAAGGAGGAAAGAGGGGGAGGGAGGAGAAGAGGAGAAAAGAGAAAAGGAGGAGGAGGGGAAGGAGGAGGAGAGAAAAGGGGGGGAGGAGGAGAGAACACACTCATTTTACCCACATGCTCATTTTACCCCCAGCTGAGAAAGTCTGACATCACTCCAGAACAAACAAAACCAGTCTTTCTTTCTCTCTTCTAAGCTCACATTCTTGAGCCATTCCATGATTATGACAATCAGTCTAATAAAGTCTGGGCTCAAGATAGCTGTCTATACTGTCTGGAGGGTTCGGCTTTCCAGATGCCTTCTGTAGAAGCTGTGTTGTTCCCGCTTCTAAAAGTTCACGGGGTAGTCAAGGCAGGGGGCAATAGGGAGGAGAAGAAGGGACAGATAATTTCAAATGGTTTCCAAGACCCCAAAATGGAACCCATCCTGGGGGCTTCTGGAGCTCAGATGGCCTTTAATGTTAGGAGTTAGGGTTAGAATCGACAGAGCTTTCCCTTTCAATGAGATTGAAATTCTTGGGCTGTTTTCTGGTTCATTTTGGATTCCGTTCATTCCTGTTTGCAGTCACCTGGCCTGTGAGCGCCCGTGAGTCATGGGAGTTTGCCTGCTTTGAGTCCTGTGCATTGAGGTCTACCTTGCAGCTTGTTTCCTCATGCTGGGCATGTCCAGAGTGTTTTGCGGTAATACCATAAGCCCCTACAAGAGCACAGAGTGATAGGAAGTAGCAGAGTAAGATATTGTCCCCTGGGTACCACGGAGCCAGGAGAAACGTGCTGAATTTGAATTGCTCCAACCCCACCGACCCAGAATCTGAATGAGGGTGATTGTCTTCTCTTTTTAAAGGCTCCTGCTCTATTCCAAGATGCTACCAAGTGATTTAACATTAGAATCAAATTCTTCTCACAGTTAAAAAAATTTTAAACAAGGTTTTCAAATAATTTACATGTGCCCAAGAGCTAATTTCTTCCACAGATCCATGTATCCTCCAAAGACTTTCTTTTTACCTATTTTTAGGGATTTTTTCCCCTCGTGTGTGAAGGGTTAAATATTAAAAAGAGAGGCAGTGTAGCACAGTTGGCAGGGTGCTCATGTTGGAGGCAGAAATCCTGGGTTCACATTCTGCCTCTGGTGACTCACTTACCCTCCATAAGTCTCAGGTAACTCTTTAAGATTTATTTACTAAGTTATAGAGGGGCAGCTACATGGTGCAGTGCATAGAGCACCAGTGCAGGAGTCAGGAGGATCTGAGTTCAAATCTCACTTCAGACACTTGACACTCACTAGCTGTGTGACCTTGAGCAAGTCACTTAACCCTAATTGCCTCATCCTGGATCATCTCCAGCTATCCTGATGAATATCTGGTCACTGGATTCAGTGGAGAAGTGAGGCTGGTGACCTGCACAGCCCTCCCTCATTCAAAGCAAAGTCAAGTGCTAGCCTTGTCATCATTTCTCTGATGGGATGGTCTTCTTTGGCAACGAAGGATGAACACACACACACACACACACACACACACACACACACTAAGTTATAGACCACTTCAGATCATTAGTAGATGGAGAGAGTATTCATTCCTATAAGGTAATTAATACAACAACCAGCATTCATATAGTCCTTTAGGGATTATAAAAACACTTTAGACATCTCACTTGCTCCTGTCCACAGCCCTGTGAGTTAAATGCTTTTATCTCCCATTTCACAGATGAGAAAACTGAGGCTTATATAAAGGTCAAGTACCTTGCTCAGGGTCCCACAGCTAGTGTCTGGGAGAAGATTTGAGTTCAGGTCTTCCTAACTCCAGGTCCAATGCTCTCTCTACTATATACCTCACCCTGAGGACCTGAAATAAATATATTTTTAATATGGAAATAATTTGACACTTCTAGATATCCTGGTTTATGGGAATCGATGGATAAAAAACAAATATGGTCTAAGGATTCCAGTCAGGGTCTGTGAATTGATGGTACCAGATATGGTCATCTGCAGTATCATCATCCCATTCTTTTTTGCCTCTCAGTGGTGTGATATTCTTACCACAGCTAGACAAAAAAGTTCTCTCTCGACACCACTTAGGCTGCAAGGTACAGTGGATTTCACATTTAACTTGAAAGTCAGGAAGACTTCAGCTCAAGACTAAGGTTAGTCCCTTTATCACTATATGACCTTACCCAGGTCACTCTACCTCTTTGACTTCAATTTCCTCCTTTGGAAAATGAGGACTCAGCAAATTCAACAGACATGTACTAAGAATCTGCCACGTGCTAAAGGAAATGCAGTTTCAATAACATAGGATCTCTGCCTTCATGGAAATTAGTAGGGGAATGGTTAGTAAGGAAATGAGACACAAAGATGGAAAACTGTAACACAATAGTACATAATAAATGCATTAGAAAGATACCATCAATGCCAAAGAGATCATTTAAAAAGGGGGAAAAGACCCCTATGTACAAAGATGTTTATAGCAGCTCTTTTTATGGTGGCAAAGAACTGAAAATTGAGGGGATGTCCATCCATGGGGAAATGACTGAATAAGTTGTGGTATATGAATATAATGGAATACTACTGTGCTATAAGAAATGACAAGTAAGATGGTTCAGAAAAACTTGCAAAGACTTACACGAACAGATACAAAGAGAAGTGAGAAGAACCAGGAGAACACTGTACAAGTAATAGCAATATTATTCAATGACCAACCATGACTGACTTAGCTATTAGACAATTCATGACGGAAAATGCTATCCAGATCTGAAGAAAAAAATGATGGAATTTGAATGCAGATGGAAGCATATTATTATCACTTTCTTCAATTCTTCAATTTTTTACTTTTGTTCTGTTTCTACTTTCACAACATGACTAATATTGAAAACATGAAATATGTTTTACATGATTGTATATATAAAACCTATAGCAAAGTATTTACTATCTTAGGAAGAGGTGAGGGGAGAGTGAGAAAATTTGGAATTCAAAATTTTATAAAAAAATGACTTAAAATTATCTTTACATGTAATTGGAAAACATATTAATTTAAAGGAAAAATAGGTACCATCACTAGCTGAGATCTTAGAAGGAAGTTTGTTACTGGCAGGAGGCACCAGAAAAGTTGCCACCAGTGACCTGGCATCTAAGTTGGGCTTTAAAAGAATGAGTAGGCAAAGAGTAAGCAGCTGGGCAGCACAGTGGATAGAGTGCCAGGCTTAGAGTCCAGAACACCTGAGTTCAAATCCAGTCTCAGACACTTACTAGCTGTGTGACCCTGGGCAAGTCACCTCAATTTGTTTGCCTCAGTTTCCTCATCTATAAAATGATCTGGGGAAGAAAATGGCAAACTGCTCCCATATCTTTGCCTAAGAAAAGCCCAAATGGGGTCATGAAAATAGCTGAACAACAAGACATATGGTGAAAAGGAGAGAATTTCAGGCATGAAAACTGTAGCAAAAGTATGAAGACAAGAAACTGTAGGGAATATTCCGAGGACAAAGAGTAATCTAATGTGGTTGCAGCGTAGAGTGTGTCAGGAAGTAATATGAAGATAAAGCAAGGATAGAGTGATGCCAAACTGGAAAAGGCCCTGAAGGAGCTGCTCAGGTTTGAACTTTCCATTTAAGCCATATGGAGCCACTGACGATTATCGAAGCAGAGGGATGTGATCAGGTCTACGCAGAAGGCAGATTACTTTGGCAATAGGACGAAGCATGGATGGGGAGGGCAGAGAGTGATGGGAGGACCAGAAGGTCTAGCTGGGAGACAGACATGACTCTGAGCCACCCGCCTGACAGGATTGTAGGGACACAAATAAAATCATACATGTGAAGTGTTTTGTAACTGCAAGCAGGTTGAGAAATATCGGTGACTGTGGTTAATCTCTCCCTGTCACAGCTGCAAAATGTCTGGCATTGGTCATTGCCAATTAACATGAAGCTGTATTCTGCTATGCACATTTACAAAGAAATGAAACATTTAATTGTTACCCTCAATCAGCTTACCATTTTCCCCCAGGACCAAGAGACCAATTGGCTATTTAATGAGCATCATTTCCAGAATTATGTTAGGCTCTGAAGAAGATACAAAGGAAATAGACTCTATTGGCTGTCCCTCAGAGAGCTTACAATCTGGTGGGAGAAAAACAAAGGGAAAGAGAACTTCTCTTGACATCCTCTACTACTGTACTACAAGGTGCCTGATACATAGAAAACATTTAATAAATGCTATTGACCAACTTGTTAAATGACTGACCATATAACCTTAGACAAGTCAACTAATTTCTCTGGTCCTCAGTTTCCTGACCAACTGCCACCACCCTAGAGCAGACCCTCAACACCTCACAAATGGACCGTTGCAATCCCCATGTGGTTGCTCTCCATGACACAAGCCTGCCTCCACCACAGTTCGTCCTCCACCCAGTTGGCCAAAGTGACTGTCCTAAAGAACAAGACTAACCATGTCACTCTGCTATTCAATAAACTCACGTGGCTTCCTATCCCCTCCGGGATCAAATAGAAAAATCCTCTGCTTGACGTGCAACATAGCCTTCCCAGTCTTCTTATACCTTGAATTCCACCAAATATTCTGGGACCCTGCCACCCTGGCCTCTTTGTTGCTCATCACATAAGACACTGTTTCCTGAGTCCAGGTATTTTCACTGGCCTGGAATGCTCTCCCTCCTCATTTATTCCTCCTAGTTTCCCAGACTTCCTTCAAGTCTCAGCTAAAATCCACCTTGCACAAGAAACCTTTTCCTATTGCCTTTAATCCTAGTGCCCTCTCTCTCTTAGAGCAGCTGGGTGGCGCTATAGTGCACAGAGCACTGGGCCTGACATCAGAAAGACTCATCTTTCTGAGTTCAAATCTGGTCTCAGACACTTATTAACTGGGTGACTGGGCAAGTTACTTCACCCTGTTTGTCTCTGTTTTCTCATCTGTAAAATGAACTGGAGAAGGAAATGTCAAGAAAGTCCAGTATCTTTGCCAAGAAAACCCCAAATGTGGTCATGAGAGATCAGATTCAACTAAAACTGAACAACAGGTTATCACTTATACAGTTGACAGTGCCCTCTCTCTTTTGATCATTTTCCAATTTTTCATATCTGTAGCTTAATTGTACATAGTTGTTTGCATGTTGCCTCCCTCGTTAGTCTGTGAGCTCCTTGAGAACAGGGATTCTCTTTTACCTTTCTTTAAATCCCCAGGGCTTGGCACATAGTAGGTGCTTAATAAATGTTTATTGACTAATGCAGGAGGAGTGAGAAGAATCAATATTTTTATTTTTTTAAAAAAACATACCAGAAGTTATCATCAAAATGTGATGTCTTCTTTCAAGAGATATTCTTTCTTTCTGCTCCGTGATCTCTTCCCCAAGAATTCTGGCTAAATGAAAAGTGGACAGGGGACAGAGGTGAGCTTGATGCTATAGACATTAGGATTTTGACATCTCCCATTAATTAGATTCTGATCTACTGATGGGGCCCTGTTTTCCCTAAGTCTGACTTCAGTCCTTCCAAAACAACTGACAAATAGGCTTATCCCATCACCCTCTGCCAAAGCAACTCCGAAGGCACCTGTTCCACAGAAATGGGAAAGTGAGGCAGTGAAGTGACACCAAGCGTCTGCTGGCTGGCCTTCTGCTACCATGCTGGAGTCAAGTTTAGGAGCCAGATGACCTGATTGCCATTTCTGTACTCTGTTTATTGGACCCTGACTCCATCTCTGCGGGTTGGCTCCAGGACAGATTCTGATCTCAGTTCTGCATACTTAATATCCAGTGACTTCATACAGGAGTGTTAGTCTCTGAATTTTCAAGGGCAGAGTGTGTCCTGCCATGTGAAGGAGAAAACCTGAATAACGCAACATTCTTATCCTTATTATTTAAATAAGGGGTGGAGAAGAGGAAGAGAGAGGGATAAGGAGGAAGACAGAGAGACAGAAAAGAGAATCCAGCAAGAGTCTGGGCCAACAAGTTCTGTCCTACTTCTATGTACATTTTGGGTGCACCACTCATTTGGTATTTAGTATATTTACTGAGGGAACAGGTAAAGGAAAGCCTATACTTGGCAATTTGATTGTAAGAAGCATTTGTCTCAAGAGCTACATTTGCAGTAAGGTCATAGGCCCCAAGAATGACGCCCGAAGGCAGGATGCCAAGACTCTGAATTCACACTGGATGCTTTGCCAGCAAGAAAATCTATATCCTCATGTTGAGAGGGAGAGAGGATGAAGAAAAGTATAGACACACTGATAGCCCCCCTGCCTTTCTACCCCAAGGTGCTTCCTTATCTCTTCTCTCAGCACCTCCATAGTACAGGACAAGTCCTGGACTCCAGCCAGAAATGTATGAAAGCCATTCTAGAAAGATAAGGGTTTAGCACCTCTACCACTACCAGGTACCAAATTCCAGGGAGGGAAAAAGAGTTTCTGCCACCTCCCTTGGTAATGAATGAGTGCCAACATTTCAGAACACTACCCATCAGTTTCTTCTCATATCTTGCCTAAATATGCTCTGCTGTGATTACAGTGATTCTGACTTTAACGTTAGGGGAAACAGAACTGCTAATCATCATCCCCGCCGCGTAACATCTCTTCCTGCACTTGTAGGTTATTTTCTAAGTTTCCTGAATCTACACCTCCCAAGTCAGCCTTCTCTTCTCCTGGCATAAGGAACCACTCATCCCTTAATCTGCCTTCTTTTCCTGATGAGAGTCGTTTTTCAGTCATGTCCAACTCTCCATAACCCCACTTGGGTTTTTTCTTGGCAAAGATACTGGCATACAATATATAAACAACCACAGTGACTTTCCTAGCTGCACCCAGCTAATAAGTGTTGAGTCCTCACTAGTATTCTTTGCTCTGAGTCTGCTGGTGCCCATGGAGATGTCCAATTCCTCCACACCATCTCTCATCTTTCCATTCTCCATGATGGGCAAAGAGAAGTGCCACTGCAGCAGCAGGTTTTGCTCCTTTCAATAGGTCTGGTTGCTCCAGTCTCCTCACCTGCAGTCAATGAGCTGTGCCACCGAAGGGCTGCCATAACAGCCTGCCTGGCACCTACTCATTGAATGGGAGGACCCAGATGCTGCCTCTACCTTTGAGGCTTCATGATTTCATCCTGTGAGTTCTCCCTCTTTCCAAATATATTACAGTTCCCTCTTAATGCCTCAGTGGTCTTTCTGAATGAAAATACACAACTGAAAAAAAAACGCAGCCTTCCAGGGATAAGTTTCTCAAACTTCATTAGCCTAATCCTCAGATCTAGCAGTCAAGAGTTAATAGCGATAACAAGAGTTAGCATTTATACAGCGTTTTAAGGTTTGCGGAGAGCTTTACAAATAATATCTCATTTTATCCTCACAACAACCCTAGAATGTAGGTGCTACTATTATTCCCATTTTACAGATGGGGAAACTGAGGCAAAGTGGTCCAGGGTCATACAACAGAAAGTGTCTGAGATTAGATTTGAACTCGTCTCCCTGACTCTAGGGCCAGTGCTTTGTGCACTACTCTAAGTACCACAGAAGAGATTTCAGAGGTCATCTAGTGTACCTCCATGTAACTTGCAGATAAGAAAACTGAGACCCAGAGAAGTGAGTGACTAGCCCAAGGTCATACAGATAGTAAGTGGTAGAGTCAGAATGTGACTATCGCTAAATCTAGAGCTCTTTCCAGGACACCACAGTGGGTGCTTAAAGCCAGTACTTTTCAGCTAGGTGGGACCTACCAGGACTTGAATTCCATTGGTGCAAACTTTAAGAATCCAAGATGGAGGCATATCTCTGCAAGAGCAAGAGAAGGGTCTCAGCAGAGGTCTTAGCTACTGGTCTCATTAAGTCTATCCATAGTATGGGTTTGTAACTCTTCAGGTACCACTGGGTTCTTAACATCACTGGTAGTCAGAGGACAACAGACAATATGCAAACCTATCCCTCAGCATGGCTCTGGATATTCCCTCAGACTGGCATGCTGACATTTGGAAAGCCAAGAAATACTTTTTGGTTTGAATCGACCCAGAAATATGTCTGAGAAAAAAATTCATTTGCCATCACCTTTAGAAACGTCAACTCCCCAAGATGAACAGGGTGGAGAGTGTGTTCCTGTCATTGAACATGAAACCCTCAGCTGACTTTCTGCCTGTGAAAAGAGGCTGATGGCTGCCCACTGCTGCAAAACACCATGACACCCCCCACCCCCACTTCCACCCCCACCGACAACCCCAAGAGAAAGGTAGGGTGGGTGGCCATAGTCTGGCCCAGAAGTTAGCTAGAGTTTGAAGAGCCAGAATCCAGGCCTCGTTACCTCCTCAGTTCAGTGTGACCTTGGGTAAGTCATTCAACCTGGTTTTCTTCACATGTACAAAAGGGATGATGATGCTTGCATTCCCTATCTCCCAAGGCAATATTGTGAAGCTTTGTGAACAAAAATGTTCTTTTTAAATATGAGCCTCTACGATCACAAAACTACTAAGATAATGACTTTTCCTTTTCCTTTTGTTAAATAACCACAAAGAGAAAGGGGATTGGAGGAAGCAGAACCTGGTCACCTTCCCTGTACTATACTAAATTCTATGCGACTCATCATAGTCCCTATCCCAGGACATAGGACAATAGACTGAATTATGACTGGAAAATCTGGTAGAAAATGAAACTTGCTTTTCCCTCTCATCAATTTCTCAATCCATTGATCAAGAATTCATTGAGTATCTGCTATTATAGGCAAGGCTCCAGAGGAGATGCAACCAGATGGGAAGCTTCCCCACTAGGAGTTTATAATCCAGTTGTGGGAATGAAACACACAGTGCACCCCCTCTAACAGTCCAAGAGGGTGAATATAGAATCACATGCTAAACCATGATAAGTACTCTGAATAATACAAGAATGCCTGGAAGGTGCTGTCTAGTGGAAAGAATACTGACTTTGGGGTCAAAGGATTTGGTTCATGTCCCAACTTTGCAGTTTACTGGCTATGACTTTGGGCAAAGTTATTTCCCTGCTTTGGGTCTCAGTCTCCTCATCTGTAAAAGGAAATGGTGGGACTACTGTAGATAAAATCCCTTCCAACTCTAAAAGGCAAAGAGGTGGGAGATGAACCTGACGTGTTCATGGGATAGTAAGAATATCAGTTTGGCAAAACTATAGAGTGTATAAAAGGGAATAACAGGTAATAAGCCCAGAAAAGCAGATTGAAGCCAGACTGTGAAGGACTTGAAATGCCAAAGAGAAGTACTGATGTTGGATCCTAGAGGCAAAGGGGAGCCACTGGAGGTTAGGGAGCAGGAAAGTAGCATGATCCTGTCCAGGCTGTGAAAATATCACTTTGGCAACTGTAAAGACAATGGACTGGAAAGTTACTGCTGTGTTTGTCCTTCATGGACGAAAAAGACCATGCCATGAGAGAAATGATGACATGACTTGCACTTGATTTTGTTTTGAGTGAGGGCGGGCTGTGCAAGGTCACCAGTCTCACTTCTCTTCCAGAGCCATCTGAATCCAGTGACCAGATATTCATCAGGATGACTGCAGATGACCTAGGATGCACTGGGAGACCTTGGCCCCTTTTGGCCAAGGTCTATTCAGGGACTCACTTAGGGTGAGCTAACCCTAACCTCCATGAAGATAGAGAAGACGTCTTTAATTGGGAATCTTACACACACACACATACACACACACACACACACACACACACACACCTACCTTAACCCCACACACACATACATCTTGCCTAGTACATAGCTTAATAGTAGGTGCTTAATATATTTCTGCTGATTTGTATTGTAACAAGACTACATACTCCACTTCTGGGATTCACTCAAAATCAGTTTGACAGAGATACCGATCAATTGAAGTATCCATCTTGGGGAAATCCTTTGGTGTCTGGATAATATAGTCTTCTGACTCTGTAAGTCTATTTCCAGACTGCCCCATCTCTTAACCTCCCTTCCTCCCCTCTCATGCACAATCCCCGCCCCCTTCCTTGTGTTAGGTCCACAACACAACAGAGTCTGTAAGGGTATTAACCATGTCTATTCCTTTAACTAATGATAATATCCTAGATTTAGAGCTAGAAGATATTTCAGTTCAATTCCATTGTTTCCCACATATCAAGTCTGAAGAGAATATTCCTACACATAACAAGTCAGCCCCCAGCCTGCCACTTGACTCATTCTCTTGTCATAATTAATTTCACATTAATAAACCTCTTTCTCACGGATTACCTTGAACCCCACCCCATTTATTAAATATTAATTATTGAATAAGTTGGAGAAGCTTCCTTTCCCATTACTAATTATTCTTTTCTATAATTAAATATTAAAACTTACTGAATAAAACACAGCAATAATAAAGCAAAGACATATATATTTACAAAATTCTGCTTATGCAAGAGTTCACAGCCACCTCAAACCCTCAATCAGTGGATGATGCATCTTTTCTTATATAGAAACGCAGTCTCCTATTCAATCCATTGCAGATACTGATTAAAACCTCTAAAAAAATCTTCATATTTCTCCTCACGATAAGAGCTTTATTCAGTCTCTTAGGAAATACGCTAAATGACTTCTTTTCTTTGTTCTCTTTTCAGTAATTGCAGGAAATTATCTTTATAAAATACATTGTACTGGCTAGCTCCTAACAAACTCTTCATAGAATTCTCGTTACAATGCTCTTTTTTTTGTATATAATATATCACAACAGTTCTGACTAGAAAGGAGTTTCATGTTGCCTCTTTCTCTCTGTATTCTTCGTAGATCCCCATACATCACAGATAAAACATACACCTTCTCTCTGACTCCATAGGGAGAAACACTTCAAAGTCAGACATTTCTCAACTGTCACTTCCAAACTGCTAACACAAACTCCCTTTCTCAATATTCCATTTGGCTCTTATTCTCTTAAAGAGACAGTAATAACCCTCAAAATCTCTTAGAAAGTCTTTTTGAAATAATTACACACAGATGAGGAAACTGAAGCCCCGAGAGGGGAAGAAGTGATTGGCCAAGGTCACTCAAGTAATGAATGATGGAGTCAGAATTTCAGTCCAGGTGCTGAGACTAAATCAGTGGTCATTCTCCTCTTCTACACTACCTCCTAATTATATCTCTTTACCTCTCTACTTTTCTAATCTGGAAAATGAGGATATTGATTAAGATGATCTCTGAAGTCCTTTTCAAGTATAAAACTCTACAGTTCTAAGTTCTTACCATTTCACCTCAACAGTCAAGTTTGATCCTAAAGAGAGAGGGGCCCTTTCCTGGAATTGTTTTTTCTGTTTTCTAGTTTTTCACTACTTTCCTTTGAAGTACCAATGAAAAACAATTCAGTACTAGGAAAATTCAGGAGATCAAGGCTTCTAAGGCCCCAGGTCTAGATCACACAATCTACCTCAGTGCCCTCAGAGGGCCAAAGCTCAGCCTACAGTGTCTAACTTCCATATCCTAGAATAAGGTTAGCTACATCTTTCCCTCAAAGGTCAGAGGTACTCCTGAGGATTTGAGGGTATTTTTTTCTAATCTTATCATCTCAAAATCCCCATTCCAGTGAGTTTCCCTCATTGTTAGCTACAAGTGAGTAGCTGACAAGGGTGGGGAACCTGAGGCCTTGAGGCCACATGTGGTCTTCTAAGTCCTTGGGTTCAGTCTTTTGACTGAGTCCAAGTTTTATAGAACAAATCCTTTTATTGAGAGGATTTGTTATGTGAAGTTTGGATTCACTCAAAGGGCCACAACTGGCCCTAGAGGGCCACATGTTCTCCACTCCTGCTAACACCTCAGTTAACTAATTAATATCAGTTTTATTTTACAAATATCTAGCAAAAGTACAAACACCCCCTTCCCCTAACATCTGGGAAGACACACTCTCCCCTATACCACCTTAATCTCTGCAAAGGATGGGCTAAGACTTAAAACAGTTTCCACATAGCATGAGTTTCATTAAGTTCATCCTGGCATTAAGCATTGCCAGAGGAGTCTTTTTCTCAGCTTCTACTGGGCTGAGTCCCCAAAGTCACTCCCAACTCCTTGAGGCCAAATTGATTGACTGAAAATCCTGACACAGGCTCCCCTCCTGAACCTCCTGATAACTTTCTTCTTCTAACCTTTTGAAACTCATGAGGTTGTAGCCTCCAATATCTTTCATCTAAAACAAAAGAATAAATGCTAGGCCAAAGGAAATCTAAGAGGTAAAATAATAGTGACTGCCAAGTAAAGTAGCAGTCCTTTGAGGGATACCTTTACTTTTGCCCCCTTTACTCTGGAGCGAAGGCAACCTTACTGACCCTATCTTAGATTTCCCACTAGTTTTACAAGCACCTCCATAAGCTGGTGATTACATCTTATCATCACTATATTTCAGTCCCTCCAAGAGAGGGTATCTTCACCCTCTGACCACCTAGCAGAGCTATGGCCACTGAGCCTTCTCTTGCCACCCCCAGAGGAACTATTTTCACCCAGAGCCTATTTGACCTGCTAGCAATGGCTATGCCAATCTCCTACTCATTTCACTATTTAATCTGCTTACTACAGTAGGGTGAGGTGAGCTAAAGCTCAATACTTTTCAGGCAGGGTTCCACTCAGAAGGCAAGACTGAATTGGCCTCTTATTGGTGGGCAGAGTATGGTTGGCCATAGGAAAGATACAAAGAACTAGTCTATGAAATCCGCATCTTTTAGATACTTGCCTTCAAATCGCTATTATGGATTTGGCTACAAGAAGAAGAATGGGAATTCATCTTAAAGGGGGGAAGGGATGCAAGGACCCCTCTATCTGAGCCACCTAAAAGGGGATAAAGGACAGTTTCCACCCAGGACCTCAAATTGATTTAACTGATGTTGCTAAAGTAAGTCTTCTGAGAGTTCCCCAAGTGGTTAGAACTGCTTCAGAGAGCCTTTCTAAATTAGCACTATTGGACCATGCCCTCAGTAGCCATTTTTCCAGTGCCTATCAGACTACTGCTTAAACTTCTGCAGCCTCTCCAGTTCCTTGCTAAAAAAAAAAAAGGTAACCCACCCTCCAATCCCTATGTAGAGATTGGAGGTTAGAAATAGGATAAGGTCAAAGATTTCTTACCACTGGTAATAGTTCCCAATTTTCATCTTCACACCCACTCCCATTCTCTTTCCTTAAAGTCCTGATCTCAGTTGAATTTAACACAATTTCCAGTAAAATCTCTGGGTTAGAGACCAGACTTTCCACCTTGTTAGTTTCTGTGTCTATCATCGTCACCCCTTTTACTTGAAGTATTACCAAGTTGATGAGTCACCTCTCTGTCTATTCCACAGGGCCACTTAGTATATATTGCTCCTACCCCATTTAGCAAGAGTCTGAAATTTCTGTCCCATCCCCCAAACACACACAAGGCTAAAGCACTTGCTCCCATGGAATCCTCTCTATTACAAATTTAGATGATTTTTATTCATCAAACAAACCAAAGAAGGTAAACTTATGTCCTTTATGATTGAGCATTCAATAAATGTTTGCCTTTTTAAAAAAAATTTCTCCCTCTACCTATATATATCCTAATAAAATGGATTGAATACAACAAACAGCATACTATCTACTATAATGTACACATAAGTAGCAGTGCATAAGCCATCATATAGGAAGTATATGATTGGCAAAGGAGTGGGCCAATTAGATGTCAAGAGGAGGGACTAAATGACCTCATTCCTATATAGAGGTTTCCAAAGTGGGAGATATCACCCCAAGGGGGGCTGGAACAATTGAGGGGGACAGAAGAGAGGAGGGGAAGGGGGTGTGGTAGTAACCTAGCATGCAACTGGGGGCATTAAACAAAATAAGGGGGCAATTGAAATCGTAAGGAAAGAAGAGAAGAAAATTTTGAAAAATCATTTGTACATGTCTCATCTGTTGTGTAACAGAGTTAAATTTGTAGTAATTACGTTATTTTCCAAATAAACACAAAATGCAAGTTATGATCCATCAATGGTCAAGTCTGCCAACAGGTCTTAACAAGCAAGTGTTGGCATGTTGCCCACTGTGGGCAAGTTCAACATACATTAGCAAGAATATGTTCCTGTAATAATTTGTTTACAATACAACACTATAAGGTTATATGATGCAATATTGCATGAAAATTTCAGTGCAGGAAAAAAACCCAAAATTTATAATATTATTAAATTTAAGATGCATCATTTTTTTAAAAAAATGTATATTTTTAAATGGTACAAATTTCAAAAAAACTGTTAGAGGATTAAGGAAAGCAGGAGAAGGGAAGGTGCTAGTAATTTTTTCTTTGAAAAGGGGGCACTAGGCCAAATAAGTTTGGGGACTTCTGCCATTGAATATTAAAAGAAAAAGAAGACTTCAAGCACTTTGGGTATATCCACCATGGGAAGAAATGAGGGGGCAAGCAGAATTTTATATGATGAGAAGGTATGTACTAGTTATGATTGTGACCTACATCATTTAAAGCAATCCTCAAACAGATGTGCTCATGAATCGTATGACTCAGCATGCAATCTCTCTATTCCCTTAGAAATTTAGCAGAAGAGCTGAAACCTAGCAGCTGGTATGCCCTAACATCACTAACATTCAATATTCTAACATCCTTTGTTAGGCTCTTCTAAGGTCCTTTCCAGTTCAAATATTCTAGGATTTAAGGACTTGACATGCAAAGGAGCATCAGTTTCCCCACTTTTACTCTACTATGGGAAGAAGCATGGGCAACATCAAAAATGTACTCCACTCTTGCCTTAGAAGAGTAAGGAACTCCCTTTCCCAAAATGAAAGGAAGGGGCAACTTGTTTCCTCCCATACACTAATTCCTGGATAATTTTGTCATTTTGGCCAGCCCACCCAAACCAGATGACCCTGGTTCCCATGCAACAAAGCCTGACTGAACTTCTTGCCCCCAGAATCATCCTTAAGGTCTTATACAAGCAACAGGAGAGTGTTTTCCAGTAAAGAATATCAGTCATTCTTATCTGTAACCCTAGAGCAGCTTGTGGGCTCTGGGATCCTGGAGGCAGAATCCTGGAGGCAATATCCTACCCTGCTGTTTAACCCCCATTACATTGGTTTCCTAATACACTTTTCACCTTCAGCAAATAGTACAAATTTGAATTCTTACTCACTGAGCAAATATTTACTCTGTGAACTGCCAGTCTGGTTGAGTTTGAACTCTACAATCCTCCAAGTTTGCATTAGACAAATGAGCCATTTTCTTGTCAGGCTCCACAGTTTGAGCTTTGCAGGGGGGTCCTGGTTGCCCTAGAGATTCTCCATGGAAAAGATGCTCAGTTTTTTTTCTGTCCCTTAAGTCAAGTTCCCCAAACAAACGCTAGTTTGGAGTCCTTCTGTGTGTGAGGAAATTGGAGAACCTGGGCAAATTAGTTGTTGAATAAAAAAAGGAAATTTTTCTCTTCAATCCCCTCCCATCTCTCTCTCTCTCTCTCTCTCTCTCTGTTGTCTCTCTCTGTCTCTCTGTCTCTCTGTCTCTCTCTGTCTCTCTCTGTCTCTCTGTCTCTCTCTGTCTCTCTTTCTCTCTCTCTCTCTCTCTCTCTCTCTCTCTCTCTCTCTCTCTCTCTCTCTCTCTCTCTCTCACACACACACACACACACACACACACACACACACACACTCCCAAAGAAAAATTTTAAAGTAGCTGTAGAAGTCCAGGACAAACAGCCATAATCAAATCTATAAATCTCACATTGCTAGAGCACCTTCTTTTCCAGAGGATCAAATGTTTCCCCTTCTCCATTATTTTGTTTACCCTTCTACCCCAGTGAGGGACAGGAATTGTTGCCCCCATATTACAGATGGAAAAACTGTGGCATAGCAAAATTATATGCCGAAACTATGTATAGGTGTGCCAGTACAGGTAGGCAAAAGCTAACAGCTGTATCCAAGATAGTGCCAGTGAAGCTTCATATGGGAAAACACAAGGGCTAATAACTTAAGTCACCAAAAAATAAACAAAGCAGAAGAATGAGAACAAGCCAAGGGTCAGAACTAGGGAGCACAGAGCATTGAATCCCCAAACCAGGAAAACACAGAGAGTAAAAGTCCTGGGTCAAAGCCAGTCTTTACATGTACATTGATTTTAAAAAAAATAGTTCAGAGTTGCCCCCAAAACAGGGCAATTCAATTACTAGCTTGTTAAGTTTAATATACATCTCTCAAATATTGTATCTAGCACGGCAGCTAGATAGGCACTCAGCTAGCTTGGCTGAGGGCCCAGGGGCTGGAGATATCAGTCAATCCCTATCCTTTACCTGCCATTGTGGTTTGCCCAAGGTTTAGCTCTGGGGAAGCCTGACTTCAGAATCGTGGTTAAGTTCCCCAGTTCTTCCATTCATTGATTCATCACCCCCAGTCCAGCTATTTTAGGGTTCCTCAAAATAAGAGAGACAAAAAGAGGGACCCAATCCATCCTTAAAATCAGATGCAACACAAGCCCTTTTAATTCCCTCACAAAAAGCAACAGTACGCGTGAGAATCACTGCAAACATTAAACGAGTGTTTTAAATAGAATTCAGAAACTCAATACATAAGCAGGTGACAATCTGATGAAAGGCTGGTAGTGGGCCCAATCAAGTCGTCATGCAGGTGGTAATTCTGCTAATTACCCGTTTGACATTTCACCTCTACTGAGCACAGTCTGATCAGACACCTAGGGAGCTTTTCTCTCTCTGAGGTCGACTCTTCCCCAGTCTGCTCTTGGTGCTGCTACAGTAACCCACCACGACTGGTCCCCCAGGGCCTTCTCGCCTTCTGAAATTCCTCCTTTATCTCAAAGTTATTGTTCAATCACCTAGCTAGAGAAGAAAAAACCCGAAAAGGAGAGATGACTCCATCCCAGGCACAAGCCCCAAAAGGTAGGACATATATATATATACACTCAACTACAGTACATGGGGCTAGGTGTGGCAAGGACTGTTTCTCTCACCTGACTCCCTAAGTTACATCTCCAAGCAATTCCTCAAATTATAAGAGGAAGTGCTAAAGACTGGGTTATCCCCATTGTACATCCCTGGAATTCTGCCTCAGCAATCAATTAAAACATTATTTAAGTTTCTAACTCACAGGCTTCAGATTGGCTAAACTGACCAAAGAAAGGAAAATGCCAAATGTAGGAGAGGCTATGAGAATTCAGACACATAATTATGCTGCTGGTAAAAGTGTGAAGAGGTATCAGCCATTGTGGAAAACAATTTGGAACTGTGGCCCTTTGTTCCTACTAGGGCTATATCCCAAAGAGATGAAAGAAAAAGAAAAAGGTCTTAGATGTACAAAAATATTCCTAGCCATTCATTTCTTGTGGCAAAGAACTAAGGAAACTAAAGAAACTAAGGAAAAGCTCACTATTTAGGGAGTGGTTGAATAGATTATGGTACATGAATATAAGAAAATACTCTTTTGCCATAAAGCTTCAAAGAAACCTGGGAAGATTTGTATGAACTGAGGCATAGTGAAATGGGCAGAACCAGGAAAATATTTTACACTATAATAACAACATTGAAAAAATGAATAATTTGAGAGATTTAAAAACTCTGATCAATCATGCTTCCAGAGGACCAGTGATGAAAAATGCTACTCACTACCTGACAGAGAAGTGATGAAGTAAAAATGCAGAAAGTGACATATATATTTGGATATGGCCAATATGGGAATTTGTTTTCATTGATTATCCATATATGTTATAAAGGTCTTGGTTTTTTTTTTTTGTTTGTTTTCCAGTGGATAAGGGAAAGGAGGGAGAGAAAACTAATATACATTAATATGAGAAAAAGTTATTTTTGAAAAAGATTTTTTTTTTTATCAGCACATAGTAGAACCCCCTGAGTCATCATGGCTGGCAGGAAGCAGTCAGAGGACATCTGTATATGTTCCGTGGTGGAGGTGGAGAAGTCCACCTACATTTAATTGATTAGAATGATATTTGCCCATAGTAAGAAGAAGCCCTACAAGAGCAGCCTACATATAAAAATGAAGGTCATACTTCATATACAATCTTCTCTTTTCATTCTTCTGTTAACACTGAAATGCTTGGGTTTGTTGATCAGAAAAACCTGAGTCCAAATCATACTTCACATCCCATTTCTATGATCTTGGTCAAGTTACTTAACTTCTAGTTGCCTCAGTTTGCTCATCTATAAAATAGGGATAGTAATAGCACCTACCTCCCAGTTTGGTTGTCAGGATCAAATGAGATAATATTGGTGTAATATTGTAAAACACTTTGTAACCCTTAAAGAACCATAAAAGTGCTAGTTATTATTGTTGATGTTTCAAATTCACAATTAAAAAGGCAATTTAATTTTTTATTAAGTTGACACCTATAAAGGAGAAGGAATTCAATTCAATTGAATTACAAAAAAAAAAAATCTTTCCTGAGCTCTTAGTGCTTATAGAGCACAATGCTAGACTCTGAAGTGGAGACACAAAGCCTACCTAGAGAAGATAATAGATCAGATTTCATGGAGGTCAGAAGGATGGTCCCCTCTCTGAAGGCCCCAGACTCCCTGGATTTGCCACAGAGGGCCTCCTCTTTGCAAGGGTTCTGAAATGTTCTATGTGCATCAAACATTCTCATTTTTATCTTTATTTAGCACCAAGATTGAGTGCCCTTCAAATTTGACCTTAAAAATGAATCCTCAAGCTAAAAAGGGTTGGCAGCCACAAGAGAGGAAGTGGAAAAGATTGATTCAAATGGAGAATATCACTTCAGAAGTAACCAGAAGTAGACCTTTTGATGAATGATCTATCTGCTCAAGAGCCTGTTCATTGCTGAGGTTCAACCCATATTTCTCATCTGCCAGCCAGCTTCCAGGAAGAAAAGGGGAAAGAAAGAAGGAGAAAGGAAAAAAACAAGTATTTATTAAATTACTACTAAGTGCTGGGCACTGTGCAAATATTGCCTCATTTTATCTTCACAAGAGCCCTTGGAGATAGGTGTTATTTGTTATTCCCACTTTACAGTTGAAGAAACTGAGACAGTCACAAGTGAAATGACTTGTCCTGGATCACAAAGCTAGGAAGTATCTAAAGCTGGATTTGAACTCATCTTCCTAACTCCAGGCCCAGTACTCTAACCTCCGTATCATCTAGATGCTTCCAAGAGGTAATGCCAGTGGGATCCAGATACTTCCAAGTATGGGGTCTGGGGAGTATCCATGGAAGACTAGCCTCTGATGTAAGGTCTGAGTCCTTTCCAGGGCTGCTCATCCACCTTAGGTGTCCCCCAATTCTCACCTATAGCTCCAAAAAGCTATAGCAGGCACAATGGTCACAATCTGGCAAAACTGTCTTGGCAAATGAAGCCAAATCAGGTTGAAGGTGACCTAAGTCTCAAGCCCATTGGTGAGTTAGGGGAATATCTGCCCCAAATATGGGAAGACTTCCTCCAGAAGAATGGGCAAATGAGAACAATTTCTTCCAATGACCACGTGGAGCACTTAGAGTTTGGTCAGACATCCAAGACAACGAGGTCATCCCGTACATCGAGATCCATCACCAGCAATCTTGACTTTTGTCCTGCTGCTGGACTTTGCTGACTCTAGAAGAGTGAAGCTGATGACGGTGCACCTGTCTCACTTAAATACAATTCATGCTCCAAGGTACCGCCCATCATCCACTATTTTATCCCAACAACATGGTGTTGGTCTTCTTCCAAACTTAAGGACGAAGGATGAACACCAACTACAACACAGAGCTTAAGTCCAACACCCTGATGCTCAGCCACTGAAATATTCTGACAAATCCTCCTGCAGCCCTGATTCCAGCTCTGTCCATGGTCCGTTCCCAATTGCTCAAATGTAGCTGAGATCTTACTGATTTGGGAGTTGCCTCCCATGACACAGATCCCAACGTATCCCTTCTTGCCTTTCCTGGGTTACTCTTATCTGTGTCATCGGGTAAGATCTCCATGAGCAAGCTGTTCAATGTGCTGACATCCTTCCTCGAGTTCCCCTGAGGTGGTCAGGGTTCCAATGGAGCACCCTGGCTATCCACCTGTGTTTCTCCTATCACCTGACCAGATCATCTTCACTATCTATCATACAATTCCTTGACGATATCTCTCACTCCTTTTCTTCAATTATTGATTCAATTATTCAATATTCAAAAATATTCCTTGATTATAGATTTCATCCTAGTTATCCCCACCATACACTTCTCCAATGCCCTCTGTATGATTTTTAATTTTTCTGAGAGAGTTGTATTACATGTCTGGCTGACATATAGTGACACCATTAAAACAGTAAAATTTAAAAGATGCCCCTCGGCTTTCTTGGAAACCGTGCGGCCAATCAAGGAACTTTGTAATTACCTAAAGGCAATCCTGCCCACTTTCTTGGTCCTGTTCAAATATGGGTCCAACTCATTATCCAGCTCTATTGTCTGTTCCAGGAATACATACAGATAACAAGCTCTAGAGGGTATCCATCTCAATGCGTTTAGAAATCTAGGATTTAAATCTGAAGATCTTCCCCATCCACCCTATCCTTCCCATGGAGATGGACAGGCCAAAGCTTTTTTGAGTGATTATATTTCCCTTCCAGGAAGCTCTACAATGTTCCAGAAATTGATTCAATCAACACGATGTCATCCAAAAAATTTCACTTAACCACATTAATAGACTAGAATACTATTACAGTTAACCCCACACAGTAAATAAGAAAATGTTGTTTATTCCTATATGATTCGGGAATGCTTCAATTTTTAGAAATGTAAACAGGACTACTTTCCTAAGTATAGTTAGTTTCTTTATAGAGTCAATTTCATTTGTATTCTTAGACACGGAAGGGTGAAAGGTATGACCCAGGATCATTGACCATAGGGTTCTCCCATGTTGACCTCCTCTCAGACTTCAAATCCTGCCTCTGACACATTCTGGATGCATAACCCTTAATCTTTCCATGCCCTAGGCAACTCTCTAAGACTATATATTTTGAGGACTTGTAGATCTGCATTGGTAGAAGGAGTTTCTTCACAGAGATTCCTTGCACCAATAAAATTGTAAGTGAAATCTAAAAACTCTATCTATATGAGATTCTCTCCCACCCACACCCCACCTCCCCAGATAATCCACAAAGCTAAGAATGCATGCCTGGATAAGAGGGTTACCTCAGCAAAGATGCTCAAGGCTAGGTCCAATTTGCATTCATCAAAATGTGGATAATTCCAACTGCTCAGGAAAAGGCAAGCTCTTCCTCTCTGACGTCAAATCCCTCTTTCTACGAAATGTCATTTTTTTTCCCATCATGAATCATAAGCATGAAGATGAGACATTGTGTTACAGCTGGGATCACTCAGGGCATGCCTGTCAATACTTGCTGAGAACATGCAAACAGCAAGAATCTACCCCATTCCCAGAACAGACAAAGGTCCCTTCTCCATTCTGGGCACTTCCTCTCATGTCAGAGGACACAACAACAGCAATTATCATCTCCATGGTGTCTCAGACTCCCTTCCAAAGAACTCAGAGCACGTGGCACAATTGTCTGCTACACATCCTCACCATGAAGTGTTAAGGTAAGGTGTTAACCACCCCCATTTTACAGATGGAAAAGCTGAGACAGTTTTGCAAAGCAGGGGCTCCCATTATTATGTAGCAGACTGTGCCATCTCTTCCCATTTCAGACTTCCTTTGAATTGTTGCTGAATGGAATTAAAAAGGAAGGGGAGGAGAGTTTTGCCGAACATGTGCCAAATTTTGCTAAATGCATAACAGCTGAACATATTCCCCAGCTGGAAGGCAAAGGAGAATGGACTTCTCTTTTCCTTGTGCCATTTTTTTTTTTTGCCTTGATGGCCGGCTCATCAAAGTGACTGAGAGTTGCTACCCTCTGAGGCTCTGGATGACATGAAAAGAAAATCTATTTCCTAACTGGGGCACTTCTGTCATGTTTTCCAGAGGAGTGCCTGATTGCACTAGAGGATTTCTGCTGATTTTCACAGCGATGATAGCCAAGTCAACAAGCTATTATTAAGAGCTTCTTATATGCCAAGCACTGTGCAGAACACTAGGGCTAAGAATCCAATCAAAAAAGAGAAAAAAAGTTAGTGCCTGCCCTCAGGGACCTTACATCCTAAAGGAGGAAATTTCCTTCTCATTTTACAGATGAGGAAACAGAGGCAAACAGGGTGAAGTAACTTGCCCAGGGTCACACCACTAGTAAGTGTCTGAGGCCAGATTTGAACTCAGGAAGATGAGTTTTTCTTATTCCTAGCCCAGTGTACCGTCCACTATGGTACCACCTCGATGCCCAAAGACAATACCTACAAGGGAGAAGGGAGAAGGTAGGTGATGCTAAAGTATAGAGAGTGAGCTCCACATGGCTGGTCTGAGGTCTTCCTCACAATGAAAGTTCAAGAAGAAGACAGCTGAAGCATGGTGACAAAGTGTATCAGCAATAGGAACACGGGTTTGCCTGGTTACACAGAGGCTTCACAGGCCACGTGGGGACCTCTAGATCCTCAAGTGTGAGCCTTTGAACTTTTCTGTGCAATTTTAAGTCACTGAAAGGGCCTCACTTGAGGACCTAGAGGGCCACATACGGCCCTTTTAGCCAAAGGACTTGGGGAGTTTACCCATAACCTAACTTAAAGTCTATCCATGATCTCAACTGGTAAAGGCCTTTTCTCATCCCGTGTTCTCCTTACCTTATCAGATCAACTTTTGAAACTGTGGACCCTCTTCCAGAATACTTTCCTCCATTAGCTTCTATTTATCAGTGCTATGTCTTAGCTCTTCTCAAGGTCTAACCTCTCTCTCTCAAGTCTCCTTTACTGATTCATCATGTATTTCCTGTTCCCTAATAGCAGATATCCCTCCAAGGCTCATTAATGGGTCCTTTTCTCTCACCATTTTCTCCCTCATTGCTCATCTAGTCCCAGAAATTCAATCAATTACCACCTCTGTGCAGATGACTCCCAAATCTGTGTTTCCATATAGCTATACAATCTCTATTCTGAATGCTAACCTTACATTCCCAACTACCTAAGAGTACCTCCATTCGGAGGTCCCATTAGCATTTCCAACTGAATATGTATAAAATCAAATTTACCATCTCCCTCCCTAAATCAGTTCTTCATTCAAACTTCCCTATTTCCAGACTACTGTCTTCCTAGTCACTTACATTTGTAACCTTTGGGGTCACTCTTGGTGTTTCCCATACTCTCTCATACACAGTTGGCAAGCTCTGATGATTCTACTTTTACAAGATGTATCCACCCCTTCTCCCAATTTATAAGCACTTATGGCCTCACAGTCCAGTTTTCTATAATGAATTGTCTCCTTGGCACCATGAGTTTGTCTCCTTCCATCATTCCTCCAAGAATCTCTGTAAGGAAGAGAACGAATCATGCCAAATCAAAAATCTGCAGCAACTCCCCTTTGACCATTCTGTAAAACACAAACTCCTTAGCCTGGCATTTTTTTTACACCTTATAACTATATTTAAATGAAGTTCGATTTAGCTTTCAGTCACATTGACTGTAAGCATTTGAAAACCGTGACAGGAAAGTAAGCAGTATATATAGCTTTTGCGGTGAATCTTCATCCTCATTGTATTTCCTGGACAGATGCATTCAGATATGGCATGGGACCTCCCTTATTCTTTTGGCCCAAACAGCTTTGTTGAGTCTGGTGTCAATGCGAACATCTGGAGTTCTCATTTCTTTCTTGGCAAATTTGAAGATTTCCTTTAGAGTCCGAGGAGCTTGCTTTTTGAAACCAACTCCATGAAGTCCTCTTGTGAATGTTGATAGTATATTCTCTGGTCACCACCTCATTGATGATAGAATGTCCCTTCTTTCTCTCTCCATCTTTCTTTACAGGAATCATCCTGCCCAGGACCAGGTTGGAAAGGACCAGGACCTTTCGGGTGCCGAGAATTGTCTAGCCTAGCATTTTAGAATCCTCTAAAATAAGACCCTCATCTACCATCTACCTTTCTAGTCTCATTTCATACTAACCCCTGCGAAACTGTCCGATTAGTTGCTCTTTGAACTTGGTATTTCACCACCTACCTCCACGAATTCTCACCATCTGGTCCCCATACCTGGAACACACTCACTCATCACCTCTGTCTCAGAAACCTCTTCCTTCAGGTCTCAGTTACCGCCCCCACAATGAATAACCTTCCTGAGCCTCAGAATTATTTCTTTCTCTATTTAATTTATCTTATATTCACTAAGCTAAGTACATATCACATCCCTAGGTAGAAAATAAGCTCCCAGAACCAGAAGAACATCACACATAGTAACAAAAATGTCATGTAACAACCAACTTTGTTAGACTTAGCCCTTCTAGGCATTGCAATGATCTAAGACAATTCCAAAAGACTCATGACGGAAAATGCTATCCACATCCAGAGAAAAAACTATGGAGTCTGAATGAAGATGGAAGCATACTATCCTCTCTTTTTTTGTTTTTTTCTTTTATCTTTCTCATGTTTTTTCTCTTTTCTTCTGATTATTCTTTCACAACGTGCCTAATTTGGAAATATGCTTATTATGATCATACATGTGTAATGTATATCAGATTGCACAATGTCTTGGGGAGGGAAGTGAGGGGAGGGGAAAATTTAGAACTCAAAACCTTATAAAAGTGAATTGTGTTTTAAAAAAAGTGAGGTCCATGAGATTGATTTGTTTTTTCTGTGTCCCTGTATCCCTTGAACTAAAACATATGTTTTACATATAGTATGTTCTTAATAAATGTATGTTACATTTTTATACTATATTCCAAAATAACTTTTTGTCACCTAAATATTAAAGTTCCTATCATTAAAAGTAAAAGAAAAAAGATCATATACCTTTCACAGCTATGGGTAGGGGATGAATTTTTAAACAAAGGATAGAGGTGATTGATTACAAAAGATAAAACAGATCATTTTGATTGCAAGAAATTGAAAAGCTTCTGGATTTAAAAAAGAAGTTGACCCATTTAGGATAAAAAGGGAAGTGGCCCAGGGAAAAAAATTGATAAAGGCTTGGTATCCAAATATATAAACAAGTAACAGAACTCTGTCAACCCAAAAGTCATTCTTCCATCAAGGAGTGCTCAAAGAATATGAATAAACAGCTCTTAAAAGAAGAATTACAAACTATTAATAATCATATGAAAGAATAAATATGCTCTTGGAGGAAATTTTTATTTGCATTTCTGCTGTTATTGGAGATTTGTAGAAATCACTGGTAATAAGAGAAATGCAAATCAGAGCAACCTCTCACACCCAGCAGATTGGCAGTGGTGACGAAAGACGGGAATGGTTCATTTTGAAAGGGCTAAGCAAAGACAGGCACAGAAATGAACAGCTCCTAGGGATGTGAACTGGTATGTTCACAATCATATGGGAAAGTAATTTGGAACTAGGTCAATTAAATGACTAAAATATCCATGCCCTTTAACCCAGAGATTCCACTGTGAGGCACATACCCCAGTTAGGTTATTGATGATAGCATTTATACAACACCTACTGTGTGCCAGGCAGTATCCTAAGCATTTTACAGCTATTATCTCATTTGGTGCTCATAGCAAACCTGGGAGGGAGATGTTACCCATTTTACAGATGAAAAAACTAAGGCAAACAGAGGTTAAGTGACATACCCAAAGTCGGACAACTAGGAAGTATCTGAGGGTGGCTTTGGACCCGGGTCTTCCTGACTTCAAGCTCAGGGCTCTATCCACTACTTAGCATATATAAAGAGAAAAATTCTATATGCATCAAAATATTTGTAGCAATATTTTTCATGGTATCAAAGAATTGGAAACAAAATGGATGTGCATGGATTGGGAAAAGGATAAACAAATTATGGTACATGAATGTAATAAAATATTACTGTGCTGCAAGAAAGAGCAAACATTTCTGGAGAACAATTTGGAACTATGCCCAAAGGGCTACAAAAATGTGCACACCCTTTGACCCAGCAATATCACTTCTAGGACTGTATCCCCAAGAGATCATAAAAATGGGAAAGGGTCCCACATGTACAAAAATATTTAGAGCAGCTCTCTTTGTGGTGGCCAAAAACTGAAAATCAAGGGGATGCCCATCAATTGGGGAATGAATGAATAAATTATAGTATATGAATATAATGGAATACTATTGTGTTATAAGAAATGATGAACAAGAAGACTTCAGAGAGGCCTGGAGAGACTTATATGATCTGATGCTGAGCGAAAGGAGCAGAACCAGGAGAACTTTGTGCACAGTAACAACCACAGTGTGCGAGAGTTTTTTCTGGTGGACTTGGAACTTCAGAGCAATGCAAGGTCTTAAAAAAAAAATTCCCGGTGGTCTTCTAAGGCAAAATGCCTTCCACATCCAGAGAAAGAACTATGGAAGTCAATCGCAGAATGTAGCAGATCAATTTTTTGTGCGTATTATGTTTTGGTTATATGATTTCTCCCATTCATTTTAGTTCTTCTACACACTATGACTATGGTGGAAATGTATTTAATAGGAATGTATGTGTAGATCCTATACAGAATTGTATGCCATCTTGGGGAGGGAAGGGGGTGGCATGAGGTAGGGAGGGGGAAAAAAAATCTAAGTTATATGGGAGTGATTGTAGAACACTAAAAATAAATAAAATTAATATGAAAAAGAGAAAGAGCAAACATGATAAATACAAAGATTCATAGAAGACATGAACTGATGCAAAGTAAAGTAAACAGAGTCAGGAAAATGATTTTTGCAATGACTGATACAATATAAATAAAGAATCATCACAAAGCAATCAAAATGAAATGTGAAACATAAAGGAATGGAAGGGAGTAAACATTTATCAAGCACCTAGCACTATGTGCCAGGCACTATGCAGAGCACTTTACAGTCAGGCACTATGAAGAGCACTTCTTTACAGTCAGGCACTATGCAGAGCACTTTACAGTCAGGAACTATGCAGAGCACTTTACAGTTATTATTGAATTTTATCTTTACAACAACCCTGGGAAGTAGCTACTATATTATTCCATTTTGTAATTGAAGAAACTGAGGCAGCTAGATGTTAAATGACTTACCCACAGTTACACAGTGAGTGAGTGTATGAAGCTGAGATTTAAATTCAGGTCTTTCTGACTCCAAGGCCAGCATTCCATGCACTGTGTCACTTGGCAGACAGGGAGTACACAGATGGGAAACATTATATAAAACAAATTTTTTTCAATATGTTGACCAGTTTTCTGGAACTTTTTTCTCTGTATTAAAAAAAACAAAATATTTTCTGTCATAAGAGATGTTACTGGTAGAAAGAAGGATTACAAGGGGAAACTATAACTACGGAAGCATAAATGCTGCAAATTAAACCTCCCAAATTAAATTTTTTTAAGATATTGGTATTCCTTATTAAAATTCAACATAGCTGCCATCTTGTACTATACATTACTCAGCTCAAATTTTTTACTTTGGTAAAACTTGCGTCAGTTACCGCCCAGTGTCTAAAAGGCTGGTATTTGTTCTTCTAGCTTTTGAATCATCCAAAGACCAAAGTTTTGATGCAGACATGATAGTTTTTCATGTGATGCTACAAGAAACAGTCTAAAGGAGATAGATGAGGCGACCAGCATAGCCAGGCACAAGGACCTCCTCTACCAACCTGCTGGTCTGAGAAAGTGTCATCCAGAAATATTTCACAGGCAGTGCGTAATCACAGGCTGCCTCCATCTTGTTCAAATTAAACTTCTATTCAAAATTCACAAAACTAGATGAGTATAAAATGTTCAAATGATTTTTCATGATTTTTTTTTAATCCCAAGCGTCTACCACACAGTAGGCACTTAATAAAAGTCTACTGACTGACTGTAGCTTCTACACTTCTATATGCATTAAAGCTTAAAAGTTTAAGGGTCTCAGATTTTTGGGACACTGTATAAAAAACAAAATATCAATGAAAATCTACTATTTTTTCAAATGGATGCTGAATTGAAAACTCTTTTAAGCAAAGCTGGCCCAGGGTATTTGTACACCTAGGTAGGCTCGAAAATTTCACTCCTGTGTTGCTGATCACAAGAAGCAGGAAGCCTGTGATGTAGCCCATGATAACAACACAAAATGAATACCTCTGTGTCCCAGAGAGCAGAATTTCTGACATTAAAGACAGATGAATTTGAAAAAGGTAACATTGTGTCCCTTATTGCTCCCCATTTAACATTGTGCCCCAGACATTTACCTACTTTGTCTTCTCCTTAGTCCTGGCCCTGCCACTGTCTTGCAGAATTGGTAGTAATTGATGCCGCCCTGTTTTCCTCCATCAAAAAAAATTTATATATATATATATATATATATATATATATATATATATATATATATATATATGTATGTATACATTTATACATGTATGTACATGTGTGTGTGTTTGTTAAATTCTTATTATTTGCAAGGAAATGTGATGGAGCTGAAAAGAACGCAATGACCCAATCCATGACCCAGAACCAAAACTCTGGGTTTATGTGAACTGGGTTCGATATCAACAGTTTAAATGGTAATCACACTATTATCTTCATGCCTCCACCCAAGTTTTCCTCCTGGAAACGTCAGAATTTGTATCATGTCTAGATCTCTGCTGACAAGGAAAAGGGCTTTCAGGTTCCAAATGAGCCCTCAGACTCACTAAACAATCAAAGGTAAGGGAGGAGGTTTGAAGCCCTACCTCAGTTAATGTAATCAGAAAACCGAGAATGTAATTGCAAGACGTTAAGCTTAAGGGAGGAAGATTTGGTTCCTCCATCACAAAACTGGTGCAGTCACAAAATTAATCAATCACTTAAACAGTGCCAGATTGCAATCACAAAGTAGAGGATATTTAAGGAATTTTCCTACAACCTACAACGTGTAAAAAAATCCAAAGACAAGGCTTTGGTCACTGAATAAAAGGTAGCTGATACCACACAGGAAACATCTTGTGATTGGCTGAGAAACTCAGATGTGCCTCTTGTCCTCTGCAGAAAAATATCAAGTCAGTCTGGGATTTCACCAATCCATTGGTAAAAGATTTCAAGTTCAGGAGTGTGTTTGTTTCAGAACTGAGGAGACATTCCCTTGTGCTCATGCCAGAAAGCTGAAAAGAAGGAAGGGGAAGAGAGAGAAAAGGAGGCAATGAGGAGGAGATCTTTCTCTTTTTTTTCCCCACCCTTGACTGAACCAATAGAAACCAATTTTCCTATCCTGGAGCAGAGAGACACTGAGGATAGATATAGATTTGGAAGGAAGGAGACAGCATGATTCCTCATGATGGAGAGAAGTGCCAGCTATTAACTCAAGAAGGGAGTAGACCCTGGTAGCCCAGATGAGTGCTCTGCCCAATGGAGAGAATACACAAACAGGGAACAGTGTGGGGACTCTATAGAGAGGGAAAAAAGCCATCTAGCACCAAAAGTTGTGTTGTCACACATATTTTACACACTTTATTGCTATACTATAAAATTGGAGCCTGCTCCTCTTGTGAGACAGGGTACCCCAGTTTTACTGGGAGGATGCTTTGTACAAACTCTCCTTACTATCCCATCTTGGTAAATGTCTTTGCTAAAAGCTAATAATTAGTCTACTGGATGATTATTAATGGGAAGCACACCAAAAGAAGCTCCTGAGCTGTAATAGTATGATTAATCACAACCCACAGGGTTACCTCTAGTCCAGGGGTGGGAAACAGCGTTGAGGCCACATGTGACTCTCTAGGTCCTCAAATGCGGCTTTTTAACCGAACCCAATGTAGGTCCTCAAGTGTGCTGAAACCAACTTCACTGTAAAGTTGGATTCAGTCAAAGGCCATACCTGAGGACCTAGAGGGCCATATGTGGCCTTGAGGCTGCAAGTTTCCTGCCTAGGATATTAAATTTAGTGGTCAGTCACCCCTTTGGAAACTCAAATTGCAGGCTGAATATGCAAATTTAACCTGATTCCCCCCTCCAAAAAAAGTAAACCCACATAGGATTCACACTCAAATTAATTCAACTCCCCTTCCCTTGCTAGAGAGCTGCCCATCTACAAAAGGGGCCCCCATACTTACAATACTTCCCTGGGTTTAAGACCCACCTACATGGAGGAAGCACTCAGGGTTACTAGAGAAGAGCTGACCCCTGACAAGCTATGTAACACAATGCCAGTGACACAGAGGTCCAGGTTTGCCTCTTCACAATACGGCTCTGTTTCTTACTGCTTCGTGGCTCAGGTTCCTACTAGTTCAATCTAGATCTTCACTTGGTCTAGAGTTCTGTGTCATCAAGAAATTCCTCCTATAGATTCAGAAAACATTGTCTAAGGATTTGGTATCATCCAAAAGCCCCTATACTGGGTCCAGGCTCTGCCACAGCTGCCAGCTGTTATTTGCACTGTTCCCAGCCTGGCCCAGTGATTCATCTCTCTTTTTCCATCCACTACCATTTCTGAGGCAACATGGCTCTTTAATGTATGTAATTCCCCTGTAGGGACCTCACATACCTATGGATTCACAAACTTCACTATAAGGAACCAGAGTTCCTAATGTTCAACAGGCTTCTCTGTCTCCATCTCTTACTCTTCAGTTCTCTTTAAAAAAAAAAAAGCCCAAGGGACAGCTGGGTGGTGGTGTGGCTAGAGTACCAGTTCTAAAATCAGGAGGACCTGAGTTCAAATGTGACCTCACACATTTACAAGGTGTGTTATTCTGATTGCCTCAAAAATTTTTTTAAAAGTTCAAGGACATAGCTCAGGAGTATGAACTGGCTGTGGGTTGAACAAATCATCCTCAAATGGGATGCTAAAAGAACCCATGAATATTGCAGGCAAAGCAAGGTAACCCTTCATCAAAGACACACCACCATTCAAAAACAAAGGCAACCATTTTAACAAAGTTTCATGAAGGAAGTGGCTTCCAAAGCAAAGGAAAAACATCAGTAAATGAACACAGGAGGTCCATTTTAGACACAGGGGAGCAAAGGCCCAAAAAGAGAGAAGATAACAGAAGAACTGGGTCTCTGCCTAAGGAAGGAAGGAAGTTTGAGTCAGAACTGTGTTAGAGAGAGCAAAAAGGGGTTACACCACCAGTGACTCCAGGCATGAAGGAACAAACCCAGGCCTAGCGAAGGAGCTAGCAGGGAATGAATTCCTCATTTCTTGTGTTTGTCCTTCTTTCTCGAAGAGGAACATGACATCAGGGAAATGAGACACGACTTGTAGCTGACTTTGATTTGAGGGAGAGAGGACTGTGCAAAGTCACCAGCCTCACTTCTCCTCTGGAGTTATCTGGATCCAGGGACCAGATATTCATCAGGATGACTAGAGATGGCCCAGGATGCAGTGGGAGACCCTGGCCATTTTAGGCTAAGGGTTTATCAGATTCTCACTTTGAGTAAGACACACCCATTCAATGAATAGGCTTCTTTAAGTAGTTACTGGAGGGATGGCCCCTTTAATTATATAAAAAAAAATCAAACTGGGAGGGAAAGACCCTCAGGGTTCAATTCTTCTTTTCTATTGCTCGTTTTAAGACAGGAAGTCAACTCAGTGCAAACACCTTATCTTTTTCTGAGAAGAGGACCTTCCTTTCTTTAATAAACATTGTTTTACTTGCCTCTTACTTATTAAGAACACTCAGCTAAGTCATAAACAATGAAAGTTTTACACTTCTTTTCACTTTTTTAAATGAATGACAGGTTCCTTGCCCTCATGGCGATTATAATCTAGTAAGGAACACACATGCAAGTAATCAGCACAAAGAGAAAGTGAAAAATGTGGACAGTTCAAATAGAGGTGTAAAGAAAGGATCAAAGGAAGAAAAAATTGTTTCCAATTCCCTTTTCCTTTTTTTCTAATTGAGGCTTTCTGACTCTAGAATTCTAGGAGGAAAGGAGGTCAGTTTGTCTTTAAGGTTAAGGGTGCTATTAAATTACATGAATAAGGTACTGGCCCTTTCATATAGAAACAGATTGGCTGCTGAGAGGAGCTGAAAAAAGAACTTTTACATATGGAAAAAGTATGAAATCAGCTTGAAAAAAGAACCACGATTTCTGAGATAAATTGTGAAGGAGAGTCAGAGACTATTAGGAGGACCATATGGAGAACTGCCCCTTAGATGTATGTACCAAGAGGACCCCTTTGAAAGCAGTGTAATGACTGAGGGGACAATGACCGAACAGCATTATGATGCCCCAGCTCATTTGCATGGGGCTGTTTTTAGAGTTTTAAAAGTTATTATAACTGACAAAGTTGGAAACCAAATACCTGGTAACTATGGAATGATTTAATGGGGACTATTGTGTTCATAACTGATAAAAGGTATATTTCTTTTATCATAAGGTAAAGATGAGTCACTAGCCAGTAGGAGGCTCTGATTCAAGGCACTGAGTGATGGGAAAAGTCCAATATGAGGAGTTAAGCAGGCAGCAGGAAAGCAAGCTAACAGGAAGACATCGGCTGATGATCTGGGGTCCCGCTGTTTGTTTGAATAAAGGCTGGAAGGTCATTGGAAGAGAGAATTCTACTCCTGTTATCATTAATGTTATAAATCAGTAATTGAGGTGGGGGGTGACACAGTGGATAAAGCCCCTGGCCCGGAGTGAGGAAGACCAGAGTTCAAATCTGACCTTACAACCTTGGGCAATCTTTGCTGCCTTGTTTTGCTCATCTGTAAAATAGAGACCATAAGAGCAACTATCTCCCAAGGCTGTTGTAAGGACCAAATAAGGTAATATTTGTAAAGCATTTAGCACAGTATCTGGCATGTAATAGGTGCTTTATAAATGTTTATTCCTTCCCTTCTCCTTTAACTTATTGCTGTCTAGTGCCATCTCCAAACTGAAATGGGGAAGAGGAGGGGACTTCTCAGAGGTGCCTAGCTGCTGAGAGGAGACAGAAGGGCAAAAGGCAGGCTCTGTAACTACTCTGCAGTTAAAAGAGAACTGGAGCTGAATGAATGAATGAATGACTAAATAAAACATTTATTAGACCTTTATTGCATGCAAAGCCCTGTGCTAAGCACTAGGGATACAAATAGAGACACAAGACTATCCCTACTCTCCAGGAGCTCACATTCTAATAGGAGAGATTATCTATACAAAAGGTTTCAACTACAAGACAAATGGAAAGGTACAACAGCAAAGCATATGGTAATGCCTTGTTTAATGACATTTCCACTGATAAAATCATATCAGTTTCTGATGATGAACCATTTCCAAAGACTTTAGTGGCAAGAATTTTCTTTTTTTGAGTCTTTAAAAGATGTGGTTATAACATCTGCAGGAGCAAATCTACATCTCCAAAGGGACCCCTTCCCAGGATGAAAGCTGTGAGCAGTGGTTTGGAAATATTGCTATTCCAAAGGCTCTTGAGTTCAGGCTCCTGGGCTCTGTCCATCAGGGTCTGAGGGGAGAGAATAGTCAAGATGGTGATGGTACTGGCACTGATTTGACTTGTCGGGCATATGCTGTATCTCAAGGCATCCCGCTACTTCAAACACACTAGCTGACTTGTCCTATGAGTGGCAATAGTCCTGCAGTTGGTGAGCATGACCAGGCCCCTCTTCTTAGGTACTGACTGGACAAAGCTGAATCCTGTTAAGTAAAGAGCTGGCTGGGCTTGACTTTTGAGTTTGCCTCAAGAGCCAATCTAAAAAGTTGCTCTAAGCACGTCTGTACTCTAAGTGTAGGCTTAGAGCTGATTGAACAAAACAGAATTTCCTGCTATTTGGAGATTTGTAGACCTGAGGAGCTTGGCAGCCTCTGGCTTAAAGGACCTACTTGTCACTAAAAGAACATAATATTTTTCTCAGCACTATGTTGAGAGTGGTACTGGGTGAAAAAAAACTTGTCACTGCTTCATTGGCTATACAGCAGAAGGGGAAAAGCTTTGCCTAGCATTGAGGACCAAAAGGGGAACAGCTGGCAGAGAAAGCAGTTTCATGGGGTACAGTTTGGTCCTGAAAGAACCAAGAACACCAAAGCATGCAATCCAGAGTTGTAAATTTCCCTCAGCACATGGATTTCTCTACTCAATCCACTCTCTCCCGAGTTTCTATAAAGGTATGCTCACTTTCCCCACATGAACATTATGGGCATTAGGGGGAAGAGTATTATTCATATTATTATGGGTGGAATGCAATGATTGAGTGTTTCTGCATTTGCTTTATTTTAAGTAACTGTGATGGTTATTCCAGCTTCAGCATTATTTTTAAGTAAATATTTTGTTTGAGACTTAATGGTGGTATCATTGTGACTGACTGATATATAAATGGGAAGCACACTAATAGGGGCTTAGAAATTAAAGGGGCAAATATTAAGAACACAGTTACACACAGAGACACACACAATGGGGTTATTAGAAGCCTGAGAAAGTCTGAGATATCGGCATGGCTATGGTCTCTCTCTAGTAACCCCAGACCTGCCAATGGAGGCCAGGTTGGGATAAGGAAGCCTGGCCAGATAGAATGAATGAACGGCCTCATCTAGCATGGTGTTACCCCTTTGGTGTTTAACACGTGTTTATTGACTGATTTCCCCACATTTCATCTTGAATTTCATCTTGAACTCACCTTGGGCAAATCACTTCACCTGTCTGCCTAATCCACCGGAGGAAATTGTAAAAAGTATCTTTGCCAAGAAAAAGGGGGTCCTGAAAAGTCAGACTACTGAACAATACAATCTATACCATGAGACAACCTATAAGGTCCCTTTTAACTCTCAATCTAATATCCTGTTGTGGCGGATGGCTGGCGTCCCCACGTGGCTCGGTGACAGCGGTGAAATAAGAAGACATGGGTAGGTGGAAGAAGATAGGGCTGCAAGTCTATACGACAATCTACTCATCTCCTGTCCTAGTAATTTGGCCAGTCTTATTGTCTTAAAGAATGTTAGCCTAGAGGGTATCTATTTTACACATCCCTTATATTCTGTAGTTCTCTAGTTTATCTCAGGGACACAGCAACCTGGGGGGAGGGGGAGAAAGGGGTTCTGGTGAGCCATTCTGGAAGATAATGAGCTCAGTCTCAAAGAACAGGCTACCTGGAAGTTCTATCCTGAACTTACCAGCAGCACTCCATCCCAGCCCTCAACATCCTGTGACCTATAAAAACTGGAAAATAATGTCATACAAGTATTCTTGTAATGAAAATGTTTCATAAACTCAAAAACACTACATGAACATGAGGCGTCGTTAACTAGAATTTGGGGAAAATAAGATATTCTATTAGAAAAACATAACCCCCTAGATCACTGTAGCATTCTACTTCAAGCAACAAAATTATTTTTTATTTTAATTATTTTGAAAATCTAAAAAAAAAATTCCCTGCATTCTATAGTTTTATGAGATTCCAAAGATATTGTAAAGGCAGGTCAACAATATTTGATGATAAAACTGATGAGATGGGGCTAGGGGAGCCCCAAGGAGAAGTCGAAACAAAAACTCCAGGCAAGTTTAGAGTTCAGCATGGTGAGGTGAACCTTGCTGCCCTCGCCCTAGGTGTGAGCTACATATGTAGAGAAGAAAAGGCCTGGCCAAATTTTACTTTCTTCTGCTAAAACAAAGGAAGGGAGGGCCAGGGAGGAGAGCAGGAACCGAATAAGAGAACAGTCTTTGCAAAATAACTCAAATTGGCCTTCTCCAGGTGAGCAGTTTTCCTAGGGCCACTGGTTATTTATAAAACCATTGTGAAACTCTGGCTTCTCTGGTGAAAGCCAGAAAGGGGTAAGGAATGTGGGCAGACTTCCCCACCAGGAACCAACCCACTCTCCCTTCCCTTAAACCCCAAGGTTATCTCAGGCTATCCAGTCAGGAAAAGCTCTTCTGAGCAGAGAAAGATTTCAAGCCCCTCAGGCCCCTTTACATAAATTCACACTCTTCCCCTTCCCCACATAAAATTCTATTGTTTCAGAAATGTTGAGGAATGAAGGTTTTGGGCATACTTGAGGTCCCCCCAGACTGGTGTTTCATTCAGAGGAAACTTTCAGATTTTCATTGATATTAGCCCATCTGCCTCAGAGTATCCATTACCAACTGAATTGGGAGCACCTTTTCCCTCACCTAAGGCAAACAAAAGGTGGGCCCCCACTCCTCTGCATTAATTCCACCCCTAACCAGGGGTTTGCAAAGCTCTTCGCTAATTATCTCCTTTAGATTTTGTTGATTCAACCCTGGAGGTAGATGCCACTATTGTCTCTTTTATGAAAGAAGAAACTGAGGCAGCCAGGGGCGTCTAAGAGGCTATTATTTCCTTTGTTGTGGTTCCGACATTTTACATGTGTCCTTCTGTTTTTGACCCCATTTGAGATTTTCTTGACAAAGAGACTGGAATGGTTTGCTATTTCCTTCTCCAACTCGTTTTATATATGAGGAAACCAAGACCAAGCAGGGTAAGTGACTTGCCCAAGATGATGCAGCTGGTTAAGTGTCTGAGGCCAGATTTGGATTCCCTGGAGAGGAATTATTCCCCAGCCTTCAACTCTGTGTGTTTGTGTTTTAAATGCAAACATCTTAATGAGCCAGGCTAACCACCTAGGCTTAGGATGGCCTGCTTGGGCTTTAAGGAGCTGTATCCACCTTTGATGGGCAGTAAGGATTGTCTGGGGAAAAAAATGCAAAGGTATCCTGACAAAGTGGGCAAAGGACTGCACTTGGGAGTCATGGAAAGAGCCTTGGAGACCATCTACTCCAACCCTCTGATTGTCAATTCAACCCAACAATCCTTTTTCTAATATCTACAATGTGCCAGGCACTGGGGTTAGGTGCTTGGAGACACAAAAACAAAAAATAGAAAATGGCGCCAAGAAAAATTTAGTGACTTGCCTAACTCCTCTAACTATGAAATTTTTCTACCCCATGCTACTGTGTTACCTTTTACAAATCTCTGCATCTGTTTCCTCATCTGTAAAATGGCATAACAGTTGAACAATACACTTTGGGAGATTGCTATAAAGTTCTGATGGGACAGGGCATGTAGGATACTCAATGGAAGAGGCAACTCAGCGAGGTGGTTACAGGGTTGACCTTGCAATCAGATAGATTTTTGGAGGGCTGGCTGCATTTACTAGTCACAGGACCCTGGGTAAGTCAAACTATGGGCCCAAGTTTCTGGGAGGATAATACTTGGACTGCCTACAGGGTTGTGGTGAGGAAAAGCCTTCAGGAAACAATAGAACTAAACTATTTCTTCTATTTGTTATGGGAGCCATGCATCTTTCTGTTGAAGCTGCCACACACACTATCCCTCACCCCACCGAAAAATCCCCCCACACTAGAAGCTATCCAGAGGACCTAAACTATGGCAATGTGTCCACAACACAGACTCACCGGAGACCTCCTGGGAAGTGGGGTTTTTCGATTTCTCTTTTCTCCCCCTCCAATTGTCCTTTTGGTTAATTTGGGGGACTTTGTAGCAAGAGAGGGAAGGTTAAGACAAGTGAACTCTGATTAAAAATCTTTTGTATACAGTAGAATTAGTCCGGTTTTGTCAGTCTTTCTCTTTTACCACTTAACTTCTATTTAAACCTGACTGGAATGAATGCCTGGGTTATTCCTGGAAACTGAAGACTCTCTCCTTGGCCTTCAACTCGGTATGTGTTTGTTTTTTAAATGCAACCATCTTAATTAGCCAGGCTGACCATCTACACTCAGGGTGGGCCGCCTGGGCTCTAAGGGGCAGAATCTATCTTTTCGGACACACACCGTATGATGGGCAGTAAGAACTGCCTGGAAAAAAAAGTCAGACAAATCAGCACCCTGGGAACACAAAGACTTGGAAGGCCTCAGAAGCCTGAGAATCAGGGAGAGGCTTGTGTTCTGTGTGGCCTTTAGAGGATCTAAAGGCCAAAGTCCCAGGGACAGAAAGCTGGCCCTCAGCCAAAGGCACCTTTATCTCCACAAAGACATGGGGGATGATGGCGGGAGCTACCACTACAGAACAGGCACAAAAGCTCAGGAGGGAGGAGGGAAGGAGTGTACAGTGCGTGGGTGGTTTCCTGTTGGGATGCTGTTTTGCTCTTTTCTTTTCCATCTATTCAGTTATAGAATTACTCCATCCTAGGCTGGACAGCCGGGCTATAATGGCAACTAGCATTTCTATAGCTATTTAAGGTTTGCAAATTGGTATGTAAGGTCGCCTCCCAATGACCCTGTAATCCTCAAGAGTCTTATCATTCCCATTTTACAGAAGAAGAAACTGAGACTTCCACCGATGAAGTGATTTGCCAATAGCCACACAAGCTATTGAGTCTTAAAAGCAAGATTTGAACTTCAGTCTTCCTAATCACGAGACCAGACTGCCTCCCAAGCAGAAAAAAACCAGCTGGAATGCCCACATGGCCTCTTTCTAGTCCAATGTGTAAAACTGATCCTGTCAAGTTTTACAGCCCCCTGCTAAAACTCAAGGCACGTACCTTATTACTGACACCAGGTGGTATTTATTTGCCAGGCTTCTCCATCCTGCCTCACATTTTTCACGAGTGTGTGTTACCCTGCAGTGTTTCAGCTTTCCTCAGGCCCTTAAATGCTAGTAAACGTCCAGTCCAATTCAGACCTAGGAAGTGTGGAGCATTTCATCTTTTCAGGATCTCACCCTGACTAATATGTCATTTTCATCTCTATTTAATTCTTGTCCAGAAGGAAGAGACCGACCCGTCTATTGCAAAAAAAAAAAACAAAAAAACAAAAACTCCCAAATCAACAGCTGAAAATACCATGTTGTTTTCATTTCATCATTTTAGTCATGGGCATGACCAATAGGAAAAAGGAAATCATGCCATGATGGATCTCCAAACACGGGCCAATTCCTCTGACCTCTTCTCCACATGGAGGTGAAAATGGGTCTCCTAAACCATTGGAACCATGAAAGGTAGAGTAACCATGGCCTCTCTTTCCTCAAGTTCAGAATTCCAAAGTATTCCTGGTTTTCTCCCAGACTAGAGAGCTTACCATATTCTACCTTTTGGAATGCTAGTGAATGATCCTTCTTACATTAAAAAAAAAAGTAGATGCAGAAACCAAAAAAAAAAAAAAGACTTTCAAGATTCAATTTTGTTTAATATTATGCGTAATGTATTAATTTAATTCAAAAGTAAATAACAGCTACATGATGGATAAAAGATTAAATACTACAAATACAAACCACCAATAGGTATAACTAGAATGACCGATTCTCTAATTCTTCTGAACCAAAAAGAAAAAAATACAGTCAAGAATCTTCCACCAGACTGTACTGGTCTCTTCTTTTCTCCTCTATCTCTATCCCTTCTTCCTCTCTCTCTCCCTTCTCTAATCCATCCTTCACACAGAAGCCAGAACAATCTTCCTAAAGCACAGACAGGTCTGATTATGGCATGCCCACACTCAAGAAATTGCAGTAACTACTTTCCTGTGGTCTATCGTATAGACTCTAAATTCCTGGGCCTAGCACTTAAAAACTCCATCAGGGGCTCTAAGGTAAATTTCTAGTCTCATTCTACCTTCCGTTTTCTCCCATTCTAGGCTCCAGCCAAACTTGCTGTTCCTTGAAACACAGGCCTTTTGCAATCTCCATCCATTGGTTCAGGCCACCATACCCCCATCCCCTGTTCCTGCAATGCACTCCCTCTTTTTTCTGCCTTTCAGAATTTTTCCCTTCTTTCCAGGATCATCTCAGACCTGCGCTGCCTCCTCACTGAAGCCTCTCCTGGTTCCTCCCAGTTGAAAGTCATCTCTCCCTCCTGAAATTTTCCTCAAGCATTTTGGATCTCCTTTGCCCCATTGCACTGTATCTATCTCTTCTTGAGGCCAATGTCTCCCGCTGTATCCTGGGCCATCGCCAGTTGTCCTGACCTATGTCTTGTCCTCTGATGACTGGAGGAGAGAGAGAGAGAGAGAGAGAGAGAGAGAGAGAGAGAGAGAGAGAGAGAGAGATTAAAGCCTTTGTTCAGCTCTGCCTTGATTACATCCAATTCACTTTCCCTCTTGATGTCTGTGGTCCTCTGACGAACAAGAAAAGGGATCTCCCTTGTAACATCTTTATCTGTGTCCACTAGCTCCTGGAGGGTAGCCAGTGCCTATCCACAGTGTCCTTCACAGAGCAGGAGCTTAATAAATGTTTGTTGGATTCAATAGTGTCTTTACTCTTTAAAGGTAGTTTGAGTGTACATCTCAGTTTGCATGTTGTTGTCCCAGGGCAGGGGCTGTTTTTTTTTTTAATCCTCAGAGCTTAGTACAGTGCCTGGCACATGGCAGACAAAATGTATTGACTGACTGACTGCGTGTTTCCCCTTTGTGATACAATGAAAATCATGTTGGATTTGGCGTCAGAGAACCTGGTTCTTCCACTTATCTATGTGACCTTGGACAAGTCCCTTACCCTCGATGAGACCTAGTGGCCTCAATTATAAAATTTAAGGAGTTGGATTAGATGAACCTCCAAGAGCTTTTCCATTTCCAACTCTTGGATCAAAGGAAAATTCTGTCCCATGCATCTGCCATTGAAGACAAACACATACACGCACAAAATGAGTATTCAATAGTTTCTTTTGTAACTACACTGGAACCAAATCTGCCTGTAAGAAAGACAGAAGGAACAGAAGCAGAATCTGAGCAGTGAGAGTGGGGAGAGAAGGAGAAAGAAAAAACCCTGCAAAATGGCATCTCCTCGCCAGCATAACCCCTCCCTGATCGCTGCCCCTCTCCCTCTCCAAAAGATGAATTTAAACATGCAGGTGGCCTTGCTTCATCGGTTAGCCCTGTGTCAGCGCTGACCCTGCAGTGACCCTAGCTGTTGATCCCAGGGATTACCCAGCACACTCAAGGGTGGAGCTCGGAATCTGGGAGGCTTTGGTTCCCAGCTTTCTCTTGGCCCTGACAGGCGGTGAACCTATAGGTCTGAGGGCAGCCCAGTTGACTCCCATTGTCCTTTCCTGACCTCCTTCTAATCACAGGGAGGGCAGTTTAAGGGACTGATTTACAGTCTGATCAGCCCAAGCCTGGGTGTTTGTCACGAACGATGGAGCCAGGTGAGCCTGACAAGGCCGGCTCCAGGGCCACCCCCCCCATGATGAAATATGGCCAAAGGCTTACCCCTCACCTGCTCAGGTTCAGTCTCAGCCCGAGATCCCAGCTCTCCTTCCTCTTTCCACTCCTCCTCCTTTTCTCCCCCTACTTCTTCTCCTCCCTCTCCTCCTCTTATCCTCTCTCTTTTTCTTCCCTTCCCCCCCTTTTCCCCTCCCCTCCCCTCCTCCTCTAATGAGAAACAGCTGTAGATTTGGAGTGGGAATCCTGCATCTGGCACTTAATATCAATGTGACTTTGGGCCAGTAAATCCAGCCACTCGGAACCTCAGTTTCTTTATCTATAAAAGGGGTGGTTTGACTAAATGAGCTTTAAAGTCTTTCCTAGCGTTATAGTATGATTGTTTTGTGAAATACTGAGCAGCCCTAAGATCTCAGTGGGTATATGGGGGAGGGTGAGGGGGGGACCGCTCAAGGTGACCTTGATGCTAGAGTACCCTCCTTCTAACTTTTTGTTTGTTACCTATGGGCATTTTAGCTTTCCAGCCCCTGGAAGGCAAAGTGTGTCCCTAAGGGAAAGCTTCTGTCAAAAACTACCATGTACATAATAGCACTTTAAGGTTTACAAAGCCCTTTTCTTTAGGGGAGGAGGGCTATTATTATTATCTAAAGCTAAAAGATTAAGCGACTTGCCTGGGGCAAGCACACAGCAAATAAAGGAGCGGATTTGAACTCAGGTCTTCCAGACTGCCACTTAGTGGAGCTATGGGGTTAAGAGTTAAATGAACTCTGTGTTCTATTTGTGACTCATCCCATTGCCCTGGGATCTTTAGATCTTAAAGAGTCCTCAAGGGTGAAATGGCGATAATCATAAGGTCACCTTCTTCCTCCTTTTCCTCCTCCCTTCTCCCCCTGGGGTGCTTTGGGTAAGAACTAATAAATGGCTGTAAAGTGTAATGGGACCAGAAACCAAAGGTCGCAATGAAGTTGATGACATAGCTCTACTCCTCATTCCTTTCCTGCCCGATCTGGATTCCTGAGGTCAGGGAGCTCACCCCGAGACACACACACACACACACACACCTTTTTTTGTGCTTCTCCAGTTTGCCAGGACTGCCACACCCAGCCCAAGCAAGGGATGCCCCATCATCCCCACAATCAAAGAGAAGTGGAAAGCCCTACTAAGCAAAGAAACAATGATTGAATGGTCGCCAGCCACATCGAGTTTGAAATTTTTATACTATACTACTGTCTCTGGTTCTCTATGAATGTCTTTTTCTTCCCTCCCCTTACCCTCCAACTCCAACACACTGATTCTGTGAGGGGCAGATATGTACCCATTGGAAAGTCCCAAGAACGTGAACAATAGAGGACCCCAGTGTCCAGGAGTTTGCTGGAGAAAAAGCAGAGTTCAACCCCTCCTCCCCTCCCCTTGTTCCAAGCTGCTTAACTCCCTCAAAATCTCACAAGGGGCTTCTTCCTTCTGGGATCTGGGCCTCCTAAGAGAACAGAAGTTGGCCTCTGTCTGCCTTGCTGTGGTATGGGGTCTTGTCGGAGAAGTGATAAAACTGAAAAAATTGGTGTGGGGGAGGGGGAAGAGGGTGGTGCAGGAGGAGGGTGCCCAAAGGAAAGACAAGGGCTGGGAAGTTTGTACAGAGAATCTCTGAGTTCTGGTCTTTCTCCCACATAAGGTGCCAAGCCCTAATGCCAAATACAGCACACCTCCCGCAGCCTTAGACTTCAGCCTTCTCTAATCCCTTTCCTAGCTACTGAGATACTTAGACTATCTTCTTTCAAGCAAGAAAATGTAAAGGTCTTCTCTTGCCGAGAGATCCTATTCCCCACAGGAGAACCTCGGGCTACTCCCTTTCCCAAGGCTGCAGCAACTATGTTGTAGGGTCACTGGGCAACGGGAGGGGGGAAGAAGGAGAGGTGAGCGGAGGTGTGGATGGCAGAGACACAGGAGATGGGGAGGGGGAAATAGTCAAAGAGAGCAGCAGGCTGGGGGGCTGATAAACAGCTCCCTCACTGTATATAGAGATGGGCAAATAGCATAATAAGCCTGGCAGGCAGCACGCAGTTAGCTGTGCTCAACCAGCCAAATGCTGCTGGCTGTCCATCAGCCATGGTGTGGATCCAGCTCCCCAGCAGTCAGAATTCTATTGTATAGTACAACCTAGAAGACTCGTGACACGATGTCTGGCTGTCATCACCAAGGTGTGACAGCAATCCACTGAGTAGACTGAGATAGAGACACAGATAGATACAAGAAGGCTAGGGACAGATAGCCATAGACATGATAGATAGATAGACAGACAGACAGACAGACAGACAGACAGACAGACAGACAGACAGACAGACAGATAGATAGATAGATAGATAGATAGATAGATAGATAGATAGATAGATAGATAGATGAGAGAGAAATAGAGAGAGAGAGAGAGAGAGAGAGAGAGAGAGAGAGAGAGAGAGGTAGTGGTAGAGGTAGAGGTAGAGAAGAGGCCCTGTGACCCCACCGGATGGTCTGCACTGCTCTTTTATGTATTCTTTCAGGCTCCCCTGCTGAAGGATGTTGGAGAAAGGCTTTTGCATTATGCATACAGCTTCCTGCTTCCTGTCCTTCCCCCCAATTTCTTACAGGCTCTGGCTAAACTGACCCCTTTTTGAATTGTAACCAAGAATAATAGGTCACCTGCCTCCCAAGGCTAACTACTGCTAGTACCATCTCCTCCTGGCATAGAACTCCAATATACCTTCAAGACACAGCATGTTTCAGGGTTATAGGATCACAAATTTAGAACTCAAAGGGAACTTAGGAACCAACAAGTCCCTGGGCAGGATAGAAAAGGAGAAGGTGATTTTACTTCAGCCAAAAAACAGAGGCTGAATATAGGTAGCCAGTGACACCTAGGAAGTCCAATATCATGCATCAATCATGTGCTTTATAAGTTCAAATCTTCTCTTAGAGACCTTGACATGCCTTATAAAGATGAGAAAAGAAGAAGAAAAAAGGAAAATTACAGATGTTGGGAAAACAAGAATATTAATTCATTACTGGTAGAGTTGTGAATTGGCACAGCCATTCTGGACAGCAAAAGGTCATTAAACTGCACATGTAGAAATACTTCTGGTAGACCTCGACCCCAAAGAAATCAAAGAAAGAAGAATAAGACTCATATGGACAAAAATATTGTAGGGGCAAAGAAGTGAAAACCAAAGCAGTGACCGTTAGTTAGGAAATAACTGAACAGGTTGTGATATATAATGGAATATTGTTGTGCTATACGAAATAATAAAAGGGATAGATTCAGAGAAATCTATGAAGATGTGTATGAACTGATGCAGAGTAAATGAGAAGAACTAAGAGAATATTTGATACAGTAACAACACTGTCTGGATGGGGGATAAAGAGCTTTAAAAGACATAAGAATTCTAATGCCATGATAAGCTATGATTTTAGAAAACCAATGAAGAAATATGCTATCTACCTCCTAACAGAGAGGTGATAGAGTCAAGGTGAATAATGAGACATATTTCTGGACATGAACATGTGAGAATTTGTTTTGTTTGACTGTGCATTTTTATTACAAGTGTTTTTCTTTTTCCTTTTAAATTGGGTATGGGAAAAAGAGAAAATGAATGTTGATTCAATGAAAAATAATATAGAATAGGAGACGTTATTTTTGCTCTGGATCTCCTGTCCTCTGTTGCTTCTCCTATCAACAGGAGAGGCAGACTCAAGCCCAGCTTAAGTGTTCCCATGAAATGATTTTCCTAGTAATAGCATAAGTCAGAACAGTGGGAGTTCACATCTCCCTTTAACTGCAGCCTGGAGCCTCAGAGCTCACCCAAGTTATGTCTCGTCCTTCCCTTCTCCAAGACTCCTAAGACTTTGGTCTCAGATTTAATGAAGGGAAGAGCTCCAAGGCAGGTGAGAAATAGCTGCTACCTGTAATCTATGGATACAGAGCTTCAAGCTCAATTGTAAGGTGATTCCCAAGATCAAAAGCAAAAGATTTTTTTTTTTGGTCCTTTTTTTCATGTAGAATTTTCATTATTTTCTTTTTATTAATTAATGAATTTTTATTTTTCAACCTTCACTTGCACAAGATTTTGAGTTCCAAATTTTCTCCCCATCTCTCCCCTCCCTCACCCCAAGATGACATAATTCTGATTACCCCTTCCTCCGATCTGCCCTCCTTTCTATCACCCTACCCCCTTCTCTTATCCCTTTCCCTTCCATTTCCCTGTAGGGCAAGATAGATTTCAATACCCCATTGAAGGACAAAAGACTATTGAGGCAAAGACTGAGAGAAGGCCTCATCTCCCATGTCAGGAGAGAGATGACTTCTATGATGGATGGGTGATGGTAAATAAGCGTCCATATCCTATGGGAGTGATTGGCTACTCAAAGGAAGCCTTGGAACAAAGTCTTTCTGCTGCTATTTAGAGATTTTTTTTTTATGAGATTAAGGTCCCTATGTCATTAGGCAATAGCCAACCTAAAAGGCAATCACTGAAAAATGTTTCCAAAGTATGTGGAGACAAATGTGCATTGTAAGCACAAATCTGAATACTTGTTACAGTTGGAAGCATTTAACCAATCAGCACTCATTTATTTAGCATTTACTCCATGCCAGGTATTGCACTGGACACTGGGGATGTAAATACAAGAGGGAGGCCATTATAGGATCACAAGATCCCAGATTTAGGGTCAGAAGTGATGTGAGAGGCCTTTTTTCCCCCTGTTTTCCCCCCATGCTTAGCCCAGGGCCTGAAACATATTAAATGTTTAATAAATACTTGTTAACTGAGGGATTAGAGGTCATCTAGCCCAGCCCTCTCTTTTTGAGGTCCAAAATGGTGGCCAGTAATGCCTGCCTTCAAGGATCTTTCATTCTATGGGGAAGAGGCAGGGGAGGGAAGGTGGAGTGCACAGATTCACAGATAAACGTAAGATATGTACAAAAGGAATAAAAATTGATTAGGGAAGGGGGGAGTACTGAGGAAGAGGAGATTCCAGGAGAACATGTTGGAAGAGGAAGCCCTGTAGTTAAAGAGCCAGGGCTTCTAAGAGATGGAGGTGAGAAAGGGTATGAGACTAGCCTGCAGAGCAGGGAAATAAACTCTCCTGTTTGGGGACAACAAGTAGTCTAGTTTGGCTGGAAAGCAAAATACATGAAGGAGGTAAACGTATAATCTAGGAAGAACTTTAAATGCTAAATAGAGTAGCCTGAATTTTGCCCCTTCCTAGTTTTCAGGTACCTGGAGGCCATTGGTACATTCCTTTTCTCTCCAATCCACTCAAGCTCCCACCAGATGAGTTCCCCCCATTTTTAGGGACCCAGTGACTAGCATCTCATTTCCATTTAACCACTTAATATCAGATTAGTTTTCACAGAAGAATATTTATTTCAAAAATATAGTGAGAATAAATGAACATTTTCCCTACTACCTAGGAGGTGTAATCCCACTCTAGACCACTTCTTGTTTCTGGGTGAAAAGGGGAGAAAGTAGAATTACACTCATAGTTTAGCTCAGTTCCTACATAAGCATTCATCCTACCGAGTTCACGTCCAAAGCCATCTTCAATGACAGCTTCTGCTGACCTGGAGTCCCTGGACTGTGTTCCTCAGTGCCTTGTTGGTGATCTGACTTCAAATATCCAGCCTGGATTCCTGGACTCAGGGATCCCCATGGCTCAGTCCTCCAGGCCAGCTTAAAAACTCCACTCCCTGTACCCAAAACAGAAAGAAACAAAACACAGGTCAAAGCCTTAGGCCCATTGCTTGGAGCCACATGATCTTGGAAGGAAAGCATAAGGCCCTCCCCCCTCACCACATGATCTCACTGACTGTGAGTAGCATCTCCTTCTCCCTCAGAGGTATCACTCAAGTTGCCATAGGTGCTGAGAAGGTCATTTCAAAGACAGTTCTGGGGCTACCGGCCAACGGAGAAAGAAGTCACCTTAGGTTAAATGGGCATGTGCCAGATCCTCGATCCATTTATATTTGACCCCATACTAAATGAGTAGTCACTAAAGCTTTTTGAGCATAGCCAAACCCGTGCTTTAAAAAAGAATGTTAGAAGTCATATACATCAACCCCCTCATTTTCAGAAATTGAAACCCAGAGAAGAGAACTTACCTATTCAAGGTCACACAGCAGTTTTGGGACAGAGCTGGGACTAGATCCACTAAATTCAATTCAACTCAAGAAACAGTTATTAAGCATGCACTGAAGACTTTTTAAAATTAATCATGTTTTATTTTTTCCAATTACAAAAAGACAATTTTTAACATTTTTTTTTGAAAGATTTTGAGTTTCATATTTTTCTCCCTCCCCCTTTTATGTTAGGTTGTACATAACACTAAAGTTCCAAAGACCAAAAAAATGGAAACAGTGTCTACTCATCATGCAGCATAGATTCTCCAAAGACCCAGCCCAATGTTTCTTTCAGTACATGGTGAATAAAAAGAAGTTAAGAATTCATCAGAGAAAATGCTTTTTTCAGTTATACAAACATCCAGTACACATAACATGTAGACTTTTATTAGAAAAAAAATTATTAGAAAAGAAAATTAGAAATTTTTTTTTAATTGGAAAAAGAAAAAGTACAGAGTTGTAACAGGTTGCCAGGCTGATGGAAGATGATAGCTGTCCATCAAAAACCCCTAAGATGAATGGAAATAAGGAGCCATTCTAACTCAAGGATGTCTCCAGTAAAGAAGTCAGAGTCCAGGACGATCTAAATGACCCATAGCAGTCTATGAGCACTGGGTTCCCTCAAAGCTGTTGCACTGCTGGGACTCAAAGGTCCAGGTCAGGCTGTGTCAGCCCTCTCAAAGGGATTAAAGTAGCTTTTGACTGCTTTGTTCAAAAGTCTTAGCTCCATATTAAACCTTACCTCCTCTCTGACCCAGCAAACCCAGTAGTAGCAGTCTACTTACTTAAGTTGGTAAAGGCATGTAGGTGGCTAGATGGCTATAGATGGATAGAAGGCTATACCAGGAGTCAGAAGGACCTGAGTTAAAATCTGGTTTCAGACAACTTAGTAGCAGTGTGCCTGAGCAAGTCACTTCACCTCTGTCTACCTCAGTTTTCCCAACTGTTAAATGGGGATAACTACAGCATTTCCCTCAAAGGATTGTTGTGAGGGTCCAATGAAATAAGATTTGTCAAGTGCTTAGTATAGTGCCAGGCACACAGTAGGTACTCGATAAATGTTTATTCTCTTTCTTTTCTTTTCCTACCTCTGATGTCCCAAAGAGATCAAAGAAAGAAAAGGATCCACACGTGCAAACATCTTTAAAGCAGCTCTTTTCATGGTAGCAAAGAATTATAAACTGAGGGGGTACCCATTAATAGGAGATGGCTGAACAAGTTGTGTGAAGGTAATGGATACTATTATGCTGTAAGAAATGATGCAAGAGATGGTTTCGGAGAAACCTGGGAAGATTTGTATGAATTGATGTAAAGCGGGGTAAGCAGAACCAGAACCATTTCTACCATTACAGTACTATTGTAAAAGATGATCAACTTTGAAAGGCTTAGACTCTAATCAACACAAATGACCAACTTCCATTCCAGAGGCCTCAGGATGAAACATGCTATCCACCTGTAGACAGAGGTGATGAACTCAGCATGGAGGCATGCTTTTTTGGGGGGGAGGGGGGCAAGGGGGGGATGTGGGAACTAGACCTGGCCAGGGCAGGAATTTATTTTGCTTGACTGTACACGTTTGTAACTTTTTCTCCCCTTTGCTTTCTCAATGAGAGAGGAAGAAGATGAGAAAGAGATAATTCTGATCTGAAAATTAAATAAAATTTAATTTTTAAAGAGTCATAGCTCTGGCAAATTATCCTATGGGGCACAGGAACCTGGCCCATCCCTTGTTTATGAGTTATCTCTCAATCCGAGCTTTGCTCTACAAATCCTTGAGTGAAACTGAGGATGACGCAGGCATTAGAACTTTATCATAGCTACAAGAGCGAAATGGGGCAGGCAGGTACGCTCTACCTCCTGACTTGTTAGGCCTCTGCCAGCCCCACATACATTTCTAAAAGAATCCCTTTGTCTGTGTGGAAATCTGAGGCAGCTAAGGGGGAAAGACTGGGATTTTGCTTAGCTGGGTTCCCAAAGTAACTTCCATCAAGAGTGTCAGAGGGCCAGAGCCAGAGAAGGTGGAGGGGGGAGCTGAAGCTGTCGGAGGTAGCCCCTGGTTTCCGCAGGACCTGTCACTGATCTGCTCCACAGGACCTGACCAGCTGTCTGAGACAGCTCACTTAGCTCAGACATCTTTTGACAACCTCTCTATTCCCTTCGTTTTTTCTGAGCCTTCAAAAAAATATACTTTCTGCTCCTTCCAGAGCTGCCAATTCTCCCTTTAAGTATAGTGCTTTGGTGTTATTCTGTACAGATGGAATCTTAACTGTCACTGAGGCACGGTCTCCATTCCTTTCCCTCGGTCTCATAGCATCCCTGCTTTCCTTACACAGGCTTCTTTCCACTTCTTGATGAAAATACCCCTTGGGCTTCGTCATCCAAATCTATTTGCTCTCCTCCTCCTTCTCACCTAGAGCCCAGTCTCCACAGTGGGCCTAGCTAGCAGGTGAGCATTCAACCAAGCTAATTTGTGTCCCCCTATAATTAATAAACTGGCATTTTGGTCTCTGGATTATTCTCTTGGGAGCTCAGTTAGCTTAAATAGATTCCCTGCTAAATCTCCCCGGGGTAAATGGGTAAACCTGAGCTTCAACATCCTACCAGGTTGGTGATTGACTCCAGAGCCCCCACTAAGGGACCCCAACTAGGATGCAGCCATTCCATGAGAGCCATGATGAAGCAGCCAGCCAGCCTGATCCATCATGATCATTCCCACTGCTCTGGGGAGGTCAGGATAAAAGCTTTCAGTCTGGGCAAACCTTGGGCAACTTGCCCACAATCTCCAGTTAGAGACATGCTGACATAGATTGATAAAGGCCTTTAGTTTGAGGTTTTGCATTAAAGCATGACTAGGCATCAGCTGGGATGACAGATGCGTATCTCACAGATGGCAACGCTGTTTGTTCCCAAGGTGAGGCAGGAGTGGGTGCTTGTGGGCAGTGCTCTCAGAGGCCAGGCCAGGGTGCAACCTCTGATTAAGCCCAGCTTCATGAGGCAATCCATTGAATCTCTCTTTACCCCAGTTTCTTCATATTCTGTTTGGGATAATAATAGGTGATACTTAGTTTCCTCCCTAGGGGAAAAATGGGAAAGATCTATGAGGTAATGTCTGTGCAAATGCTCTGGAGTTCCTGGAAGGAAGGAAATCTCTCCGACCAGACCAACCAGATGCCACTCTTATTGTTCTTATAATTTCAGCCAACTTGGCTATCTCCAGGGCCAAGACATTTTGCCTTCCTTTGCCAGATTTTGCCGCTGCCCCATTTGCAAGAATCCATCCCTGGTGGTCCTGTGAAGTTGGAAAACATGGTTGGATCATCCTCCCTGGGCAAACAGAACTGATTAAACGAGAGCTCCTCTCCTCTAATACAGAGCTGGAACACCCTGGAGCCTGAACCCCTGTGCAGGCCTTCTCCATCCGAGGCTCATCCTGTCCCAAACCCTCAGCACTGCTTCATCTGCCAAGTAGGGAAAGAGAGGGACTTGATTCCTTTCAGCAATTATTAAACACCTACTATGTACAAGGCACTGGGGAGAAAAAGCAAAAACACCAACCCAGGAAATACAACATGTAGACCGGTAACCTCTGTTTTAAGAAAAATGCCCCAGCCAGCCACGTACTCATTCCTCTCCAATCTCCATTTCTTACTCTCCAGATTTTCTCCACCATACCTCCAGGTAGGTACCTTTTCCTCTCTCTCCTCTATCCTCTCTCCACACACACTTTCCAGTTTCCTTTTATGTATTTTCTTTCCCCATTAGAATGTACGCTCATTGTTTTCAAAGGGCCTAGCACAGTGCCCAGCACATAGTAGGTGCTTAATAAATATTGTTGACTTGATTTGACTTAATTCGACAAGCTAATTTGAAGAAGGAGAGATCATCAACAATGTGTGTTCGTCCTTCGCTGCTGAAGAAGACCATGCCATCAGAGAAATAATGACATGACTTGCACTTGACTTTGTTTTGAGTGAAGGAGGGCTGTTCAGGTCACCAGCCTCACTTTTCCTCCAGAGCCATCTGAATCCAGTGACCAGATATTCATCAGGATGACTGGAGATGACCCAGGATGAGGCAATTGGGGTTAAGTGACTTGTCCAAGGTCACACAGCTAGTGAGTGTCAAGTGTCTGAAGTGAGATTTGAACTCAGATCCTCTTGACTCCTACACTGGTGCTCTATCCACTGCACCACCTAGCTGCCCCAAGTTGCTTATAGAGACAGCTTGGGATGGCAGAAATGGCACTGAATTTGGAGGCAGAGGACACAGGTTTGAATCCTGAATTGGTTGCTTACTACTTGTAGTCTGTAGTTGATCTGGGGCCAGCTAAATATAGTGTAGGCTGGGTGAGTCTGTGATCACTCACTCACCTGTTGTGGGGTTTTTTTTTGGGTGGGGGGGGAATGTTCCAAAACTGAGCAGATTAAATTCCTAAAGGTGGGATCTCTGGACTTTTGGAGGTCCTGTCACTGTTATCATCTAGGTCGAAGAGGCTATGATTTGATGGTATGTTACAAGGCAGAATGTCTTTCCTTTTTTGATCAATGCAAAATTCAGGCAGAAAAACTATGCTATTTAATAGATGTGATACGGATCAAATTAATCCTTTTTCCACTCCCATTTAAAAACTCACCCCCATAAGATCACTCCCCTTTAATGTAATCCATTATGGCCCCAACCTTATAACAGCTTTTCTTAACAATCTTATTTTGGGTCAGCACTACCTGTGGTTAGTATGGGGATTCCGGCTCTGGATTGGAATAACAGTGAAACATTTGTGGGCATATAAAATTCAGTATAAAGAAATTTACTTAAGAAGGGAAGATTTTTAGAAGTACAGCCACTGATTCAAGTGGACAGGCTTCCCTGTTTCTGTTGAAGGCAACGCCAATTACCCAGCTTCGTGACTTCGGTGGCATTCCTGACTTTTCCCTCCCTTGTAATATCTCCTTTCCCTTTCCTTTAACATCAACTGCAAAGTTTTATTCAATATATCTCCACAATATTTCTTGCATCCACCCCCTTCTTTTCACTCATAATAATAGCTAGCATTTATACAGTACCTACTGTGTGCCAGGCACTAAGTACTTTACAAATCTCATAACAACCCTGGCAGGCGGATGTCATTATTAACCCCATTTTACAATTAAGGAAACTAAAGCAGACATTAAATTACTTGTCCAAGGTCACACATCTAGTAAGTGTCTGAGGCATGCAGATTTTCCTGACTCTAGATCCAGTGCTATGTCCATTGAACCACCTACTTGCCACATTAAAACTGTATTAATTATCATTACATACTTAGATAATTGATATTCTTCTAGTTTCCTTTCTTCAAGAAATTTTCCATAAAGCTGCCAAAATATTCTTACCAAGACACAGGACTGACTCAATTCAAAAGCATGGACTCCCTGTGGCTTCCTATTGCCCAAAGAATGAAACCCAAACTCTTAGACCTGGCATTTAAGAGCATCCACACTCTGTTGCCAGCCGTCCTTTTAGTCATACTTTGCATTGTGTCCCTCATGTACTTCATGTTTCAGCCAAGCTGGACACAGTCAGTATCATGTTCTATCGTCGACTTCCATAAGTTATTATAGTCTGTTCCCTATGCTTGGAATGCCCAAGACTCAGTTCAAATATTACTTAGTGTTAAGCCTTCCCAGTCTTCTCTTGACTTTTTGACTCATACGTAAATTGGATTTGTGTGAGGCACAGCTGCACAAAGTCATCCTTGGAATCCAGTGGCAGGATAAAAGTGGCCCAGAATGTAGTGAATGACCTTGGTCTGGTCGATGTCTGACCAAGCCCTAAGCACTTCACAGTGCCTGTTCCAGTCACCTTCATGGCCACTGGAACAAATTGTTCTCATCCACCCATTCAAGGGAAAAAGTCTTCACATGCTTGGGGTAGACATCCCCCTAACTGACCAATGGGTGTGAGACCCCTCTGTCACCATAAGGTTTACTGGGAGGTGGCCACTATGCATGCTACAACTTCTTGGAGTCCCCCCTCTACTTCTCTTTGAGGCAAGGACTCTTTATTATTATTGTCATGTCCAGCTCTTCCTGATCACATTTGGAGTTTTCTTGGCAAAGATACTAGAGTAGTTTGCCATTTCCTCCTCCTGCTCATTTTCCAGATAAGGAAACTGACACAAACAAGGTTAAGTGACTTGCCCACGGTGACATGTCTAAGGACAGATTTGAACTCAGGAAGGTGAGTGTTTCTGACTGCAGGCCTGGCACTCTAGGAGACTTTATTTTGTATTTATATCCACAGTGCTTAGCATTCATCCACAAGTGACATTTATATAGGGGTTTGAGGTTTGCAAAACACTTAATATATTATTTGAACCTCACTACAACTCTAATAGTAAGTACCTCTTTCTTTGTTGTTGTTCTGGAGCTGTGATTTCATTGGTTTAGAGAACTCTCCATGAGGAAACTCTTCCATCCACACAGGTCAACTCAGTGAGAGAAGAGGCAATGAGCATTTATTAAGTACCTACTATGGGCTAGCCATTGTACAAATATTACTTCATTTTGTCCTCACAACAACCCTGGGAGGTAGGTGCTGTTATGGTCCCCATTTTACAATTGAGGAAACTGAGTCAGACAAAAGTGATGTGCCTTGCCCAAGATCACACACCAAGAAAATATCTGAGACTAAATTTGAACTCATGTCTTCCTGACCCCAGGTTCAGTGCTCTATCCACTATGCCATCTAGTTGCCTCTAGTTATTCAGCAACTAATAGCCTTTAGACACTGGGATGTTAAGTTACTTAAGCTGGAGTTTTAGGCAACCAGAGAAAGGGTTCAACGCTTTTTCTTTCTGTCTCTGATACCAGCTCTCTATCTACTAAGCCATCCTACCACCCAAGAAATTATTATTATCACCATTTGCCAAGTGGAAATACTGAAGCCCAGAGAGGTTAGTGACACAGCAGACTATAGAGATGGCATTTGAACACAAGCCCACTTATCTTTTTGCCACACTGTGCTGACTTAGAATTCATCTAGTTCAACCACCTCATTTTACTTTAAAAGAAAACCAGTGCCCTGGATCCCCCAGCAAAATGGTGGCTCCGATCTCTGCCTTCTATTCCAGTACTATTTTTATTATACTATAATGCTCCTCCACATGTAGGAGACTTAATAAACTCTCAATGGTCAGTCTCCAGACTGCAACGGAAGGCATGCCCCAAGTCCATCAAACCACTTTTCAGTCCTGCATCCTGCATACAGCTCATGTGAGAGTTCCTTGTTCCTTCAAGAGCTAAACTACTAAGATTTCACATCCCAAGAGAAGTTATTCTATTGTCTGGCAATATTATAATCAACCTCTCTTACCAATATTTAATAGAAAACAGAACAATTGTGGAGTCTGGCAGTAAAGGGGTAGAATGGGGGAAAGGGAAGAGCAGTATTTCTCTAAGGTAGAGTCATTTTAGAATTTATGACACTTCAGCAAATGTGACTTGGAATACCAAATCTGTGAGGCTCCAATGAATACACAAAAATCAGGGTACAAGAAAGCATTTTCACCATCTGAAAATGTGTGCAAAAAGAACTAATCCCTTATCAAACACAATCTATAGGCAATGGGACAGGTTAGGAAGAAACAGGAGTGAGGGGCTTGTTTTCTATAGTGATCCCTTGCCGTAGACTAACTATGTAACTTTAGACAAATCACTTAAACTCTAAAGTTCTGCTTCTTTATCTAAAATAAAGGAATAACATCTGCCTTGATACCTCACAGGAGTATGATGAGCCTCAGATCAAATTCATACTTGTGAAAATGCTTTGTAAACTATGAAATCCTACGTTAGTCTAAGGTACTTAATTTATCTAACAATTCTTCCTCATATTCTCTTCTAAGTGGCTCAATCAGAGGATAACTTTATCCAGTTATTTTTTAGTCACGTCTGACTTTGTAATCCAATTTTGGGTTTTCCTGGCAAAGATACTAGAGTGATTTGCTATTTCCTTCTCTAAACTAATTTTATAGATGAGAAAACTGAGGTAAATAGGGGTAAGTGATTTGCCCAGGGTCACACAGCTATTAAGTGTCTGAGGCCAGATTTGAACTCAGGAAGGTGAGTTTTCTTGATTCCAGGCCTGTTGTTCTACAATGTGCTATGGTGTCACCCAGCTTCCCTATCCTAAAAGATACTAGAAAAATAAGCCAAGTCCCACCCCATCTAGGCCTCGAACCCTATAGAGTACAATTCAGTTTCAGGAGCACAGGTTTAATCAATAAAGGCACTGGTTCCCAAAGTGAGGGATTCCACCCCCTAGGGGGCACTAGAACATTGCGGGGGTGGGGGCAGTAGCCTCAGATATAATTGGGGGGTATTGAATAAAAATAAGGAGGTGATGGAAGCATAATGAAAGAAGTGAAGAAAATTTTGAAAAACCATTCATACATGCTTCATCTGTTGTATAACATAATTAAAGTCATAGTAATTACATATAGTAATAATCACACAAAATGCAAATCATATTCCATCAGTGGTCAAGTTCACCAACAGGCCTTAACAAGCAAGTGTTGGCAGGCAAGTGTATCTTGATTTGTTGGGAAGTCTAACCTGCATGGGCAAGAATATGTGTGTGTGGTGACTTGTTTACAATATGATACTATATAGCTGCAGGATGCAATATTGTTTCATCTAAATTTCAATGTAGGAAAAACCCAAAATTTACATAAATTATTAAATTTAAGATGCATCATTTTTAAAATATATTTTTTATTTTTTTTAAATGATGAAAGTCAAAGAGTTAAAGAAAGTAGATTTCCAGAGGAGAGGGGGCACAGTAATTTTTTTTTTTTAAAGGAGTGGTAGGTTAAATAAATTTGGTAACCTCTGAATGAAGGCCTGGGAAGATGAGTTCCACATGATCCCAAGTGGTTCACTTAATATTTGTCTAAATCCAAGAGTCTAGATCACTTCTAGGATTTATCCAAGCGTTCAATTCATCAACCAACAGTTCAATTCAACTCCACAAGCATTTATTAAGTGCCTCCTGGGCATCAGACAATATACTGAGGGTGCAAAGACAAAACTGAAATAGTCCCTGCCTTTAAGAACTTCCATACTAGTAGGGAAGGAACTGGGAACAAGTATTTATCAGGCACCTGTTACATGTTAGGCATTATACTAAGTGCTTTGCACACATTTTCTAATTTGATCCTCATAGCAACCCTGGGAGTCAGATTCTATTAGAATTCCCATTTTATAGTTAAGGAAACTGAGGCAGAAAGATGTTAAGTGATTTGCTCAAGGACGAATTGCTAGGAACTAACTGAGGCTGGATTTGAACTCAGGTCTTCTTGATTGCAGGTCCAGTGCTCTATCCATTGCATCACCTAGCTGCCTCAACACACCTATTAGGCACGTCCAATGGGCAAGACTGTTAGCTGTAGGAAATATAAGTGAGCCCAAAAGTTATTACTGCCTTCAAAGAGGACTAAGTGAAAAAAAAGTTATATAGAACAAAACCTTGCACAACGAATAAATATATAAGAATAAACTACATTACAAACCTTTTGATAAATGTTTCCTAATTATTCTGGAGGGTTGAGGTCACATTTGACCTCAGGCCACGTGTTTAACATGTCCTCTAAAACTATTTGAGCCTAGAAATGAAGGTGGTTCAGTCCACAGAACATTTAGGCAACAGAGAACTGGCTGAAGAGGCTTTGTCCAAGAAAAGAAAGATTCTGGTATCAGAAATGTGGAACAGAAAGGAACCTCAAAAGTCATCTAGCACTAGGCTAGAGAAGTAGACTGGGTTCTAAAAGTAATAGGTCTTAAATACCAGACTTAGGAGTTGGTCCGAGTTCACTCAAGGGACCTGAGGAGACAGCAGGGTTACAATTTGAATTAGATTCCCCACACAGTCCAGTTTGGGGCTATACCAGAAGAACTGAAGTTGTGTCAGTTGAGGGAGGAGGTGTGGAGAAAGGAACTCTCCTCATGGCCTCACTCTTCCCTGGGTTTAATCTACTGTTGTGTTCTTCAGAACTACCAACTCTACCTTACACATGGAGTAAATTAGACAGGGCCTCAAAATAGCAACTCTCCCTTCTCTAGATCTTAAAGATCAAGAAGTGTGAGTTATTATGTGGAGGCTTTCTCTTGCAACTATTCTGTGAAGCATATTTACCTACCTACTACCACTCAAGCATTGTGTAATCCAGTTTAGGTGACTTTGATTCAATTATGTCTAACACCCAATGGACTCTGGGATCATTCAGCTCCAGCTTTGTTCACGGTTTCTAGAGAAAAGGTTCTCAATTCCCATGAAAACAGTTGGGCTAACAATACATCACTTATAGGAAGACTAGATTTTAACCCAGTAGTTCTCAAACTTTTTGGTCTCAGAATCCCTCTACATTCTTAAAAATTATTCCGTATCCTTTTGTTTATGTGTAACATATTAGAAATTAGAGTATCAGTATTATTTTGCAAATAGTTTGGTCTTTGAAGACATACTTTGGGAACCACTGATTTAACCCAACAAAAAACCCCACAAAACAGAAAAGACATATCTGAGTCCATGAACAGTCAAAGCAACTCTCCTTTCCCTATGTAGTGGGGCTCCTTTCCTATCTAGGAGGTCTCTTGTTCCCCTGCATCTATATAGTCTTCTATACAAATAGCTATACCACTGGGTATTTATTACTATTTACTCTAGTGAGTGACCTCAACCCTCAAGTATTACTATCATTGAACACTTTACCTTCATTTCCAAGATCTTCTTAGTCAGCATGACTCACAGTCCTTGTGAGGCACAAGGTTCAGGTTTGCTCTTTTACCTCCCACTATTCAGGAACATGTTGGTCATTCCATCCCTGTTTGTCCTAGGAACCCTACAGAGTTCAGTCACTGCCTCTGGTCTCTGACATTTCTGAGACCATGTGGTTCCTTCTTTTCCTGGGATCATTTGGCTCTTCCCCTACTGGGGTCAAGCATTTCTCTGGAGTGACCATGTGCATATTCAGGCTTCCATCCCAAGATTTCTCCGTAGAGGGTCACATGTGGCCTTAAGGCTGCAGGTTCCCCACTCCTGGTATAGATTACATGATCTGAAATTGACTGAATCAATCATCCTGAATGTGGTTTCAGTGAGCCAAAAAGTACCCAGGGTTGGGAGAGTTCACAGTCAATCGGTGATACATTATCAATGCCAGAACAGTCTCAAACTGGTACAAACAGGGGTGTTTCTAATAATATATGGAGAAATTTTCTTTCTTTTTAAAAGATTTTTTTAGGATGATCTTTTGGTTGTCATTTCACTAGTCATTTGTAGATCTATTCTTTCCAACTCTCCCTCCCCCAACTCTCAGTAACCCTTCACCTATTGTAATTTTTTAATTAATAAAATAAAATAGGTGACACTGAACATCCATGTTGCCCATTTCTCCAAGAAATGGAGGAAGATGTATTTCCCATCTTTGGGAAATCAATTTAATCAATCAGTTTGATCAATTGGTACCATTCCACAGCATGTAGTTTCATTTTATTCTTTTCACTATTGTAATCATTGTATATATTGCTTTTTTCTTTATTTTTATTTCTCTTCATATTGCTTATTTTATTCTGTCTCACTTCTTGAGAGACTTTAGGGAAATATTTCTAACACAGAATAAATCCCTCATTCTCTAAATTTAAGGAGGTTTCTCCCAGGCACACCCTTGACAGCAGAGCAAACTCAGAACTCATGTTCGAGACATGAAGTGAACTTGCTCATGGTGACCCAAGTAGACTCTGCAGAAGAATTCAAATCCAGGTTTCCCGACTTCAACTTGAGCATTCTTTCCAGTACAATATATGCCTGTTCAAATGTCTCCCCTTTACTAAAGACAACAAATGTTATTGGAAGACAAGAAAATAATGCACTGAATCCTTCTTGGATATTTGATGGATCTATGATTTCCTGAGTATGGGAAGTCCCTCTGCCAGTAAAGATTGCAGCCCCTCCATTCCCCTATAGCCTGTGTAAGTTTTAGAGTCCATGTTTTTACACAAATACTCCATAAAGCATCCATCCAACCACCTTCAAATTTTTGTGTGGTTCTTAATATTTTCAGGAGGTATGGGTGTAGTTCTCAAGCTATTCTAATGCTATCTTTCAATACATGACTAGACTAAATGGTACCTAGTTCTCAAATGGATCTGCTCTGTCCAAAAGTAGAAACTGTGTCTGTCCCATCCATGTTCTCCCCTAAGTTCTTCTCCAGAGGTGTTCCTCGACTTCTAACATTGAGAAGGTTCAAGTGGGATGTGCTGTCTGTCCACTGGGGTTATCTCTTGCCCTGGATACAGGATCAGCATCTTCTCTACCCAGTACATAGCAACCATATGAATTAAATAATGGAATTTTAAAATATTAGGAGTCTTAGAAATTATGTAGGCTAAGTTTCTTATTTTATGGATAAGGAAATCGCAACCCAAAGAAGGAAACGTCCAAGATCGCAGAGAGCTGGAACTAGAATCCCAAACTCCTTTTGCCCAGTCTAGTGTTCACAGATCCACAAACACTTCCTCAGTTCCACCAAATGAACTAAAATATCTAAAAAATATTTTCTCTTAAAAAAAAGACCAAGAAACTCAAAGCAAAATTCCATTTGTAGTAGCTATTATCAATTATTTTTCTTTCTTTTGAGAGACAGTTTAATTGGGAGGATATATTTAGAAATGACATCAGTGAAACTTATTAAAATAAAACAAATTAATCTGGTTTGTGTCTTTTCTCCTTTCACTACCACCATACGCTTAGATCACAGTTTTATTAAGCAAAAGAAAGAAGTCCAAAAAGTTTGGTGGAGGAGGAAATATCTCAAGTAAATTAAAAACAGCTGAGCTATCTCTAGAGACTAAATGGAAAAGATTATTGGGAATTTCTCCAGAAGAGAATTTAAAAATCAAACGGAATTTGATCATAAGCAGGTGCAAATACTGTTTCCCCCAACTTTAAGAAAGGTTTCAAAATTACTGAATAATTGAATTGAGGACTATGAATTGGCTTTTTTTTAATGGTATAACAGGATGGTCTCAGGAGCAGGTGATCTGTGAAACATCTGGCACCACTCATCCCTCCCAGGAAAGGACAACGCTATTCCCAGAACTCAGTCTGAATTTGAGAAGACAAAGGACCAAATTAGAATTGCCTCAGAACGCTTTTTGTACTCAGTATCTGTACTCAGTTTCCTTATCTGTAAATGACTGGATGGTCACTACCCTCAGGCTACAAAATTGAGAACTCTTTTCTCTTCACATCGTTTAGATACCCATGCCCCAAGTACTACCTACACCCTTGAATCTAAACCCCATTTCCTGCCCTGGGTTGGCAGTGACTTCCACTTCTAGCTCTCAAAGATACTTTAAGTTTGGTTTTGTCTTGGCTGTCCAAGACACTCAGACACAAAAATGATGATGATTTGAGCTGGGTTATCTTTGGGACCACAGTTGAAGAACTTTGATTTCATTCTTCGTAATCAAGGCACATGCTCAGACCCCATCAGCTTACTCAGCTCATGTAACCTCTCCAAATGGAGGACACTCCAGAGGCACTTTTGGGAGAAGGGTAATGATGTATAAAGAAAATGCTTTGGAGAGACTGGAACATGTGCTTCCACTGGTTGTGGTCTAGTAGAGTTTTTGGATTGGATTTGGAGACATTTAAAAAGGTTGATGTCAACATCAGTCATCTCTTTGGCCTCAGTCAATGACTCCTTCCTTCTTTCCTTCCTTCCCTCCTTCCTTCCTTCCTTCCTTCCTTCCTTCCTTCCTTCCTTGCTTCCTCCTTTCCTTCTCTCTCTCTCTCTCTCTCATAATCAGTAACTTTTTCCACTCACAACCTCTGGTGAGAGGGCATGAAGTAAAAGGAAAAGCCCTTGGGACTTGTTCCCTCTAAGGCCTTGTGGCCTTAAGAAACAGGCCATGGTCTTCTTTTTTGGTTTTTTTTTCCCTTCTAGGTGAAGAGAAGAGCGTCTCTGATCTTGAGGGTTTCAAGAAGCCAGAAGAATCCAGGTTGGGTTTTGAGGCAGCATAATATCTATGGGAACCACTGCTATGTACTTTTGAGCCTACACTCCCAGAGACAGAGGTGATGTGGAGGATAGTACACCCCAGAAATGTTGGAAGATATATTTGTATGTATTCTTGCAATACCTTTGAAGTAAATATCCCTTTATAAAGGCTATATATTAAGTGGTTAAGCAGAAATGGGGTGCCATTTACTGGTCTCTCTAACAATAGGAGTGGCATCCAGCCAATGGAGATTCTATACAATACCAGTAGAGAAGGATTCAGGGAGAAACCCTGAGGATCCGGTGTAACAGCCTGACTCAGGGAAAGGGAGTCTGAGCATTCACTTACATCAGATAGAGAGGAACAACTCCTAAGAGCAGAGACATGGGAGAAATGATTATTAATAATCAATGATTTGGGGAGATCCAGGTTCTCCTTTTTCTAAAGTCCTCATTTCAAGGCTCAGCCTCTTAAGGACAGTCTGATTTAGCAGATCGAATTAACATTCGTCTCACTGTAGGTATTGTTACTCTACCCAACCCTACAAGGAATTTTATCTAAGGTGAAACTCCCAGCTCATTGTGTTCTATTCAGAGTTGGGTGGGGGTACATAGACCCTTCCACTAGATTTTGCTGGATGTAATCAAAGCTTTAGCCCCAGCCCCTCATTACTGTAATATTCATTCTCTCTCAAAATTGTTAACCAGAGTGGATTGTCACAGGAACATCCAAGGCCATATAAACTGTGAGTCTACTATTATGATGGTTTTTGGTATTCCAGACAGTCACTGACCCATTTTGTGGATAATATGCTAGCATTATTAATAAAAATGATTACCCAGAAACTTTTTAAATATCCCAGATATACAGTTAAAAAAAATTGTAGAAAGCACCCTGGGCTCAAATTCAGAAACCCGGGATGTGAATCCTTGGTAGGCTACTTCCAAAGTACATAGCCTTAGGAAGCTGTTTCCCCTTACTACATCTGTTTATTCATTTGAAAACCAAGGGGGTTGGAGAGGCTGCATGGAGTAAGGAAATGACAGGGTGTTTGGAGAAAAAGGACCACGGTTCAAGTTCTAACTCCGATGGTTACTATCTGTGAGACTTTGGACCAGTCACTGAGGCTTTCATAGATGACCTCCAAGATTGTCTCTAACACTCTCTGATTCTGAGGTTTTTCTGAAGACAAGAGGGAGCCTGTGATGAATGGTCAGGCATGGTAGAAACCACTTAACAAATTGTAAAAGTCAAGGGAAAGGAAAGCAGAAAGAATGACAGCTCTATTGGCTCTTGGTGAAGGAAATCCTTGAAGTGTGAACAAGCTAAAAGAAGCCAAGATCAAGGGACTTTTTTTTCTACTAAGAACCACTGAGTCACAAAGAATAATCAGTTGAGGACCATACACAAAAATAACTTCATTCCTCTTCTTGGCCAAAAAATAAAAATGTTTCATTTATCTACTTTATAACCAAATGACTTTAATTTAAAAAATACAACGAGTACTAACAAGAAGAAAAATAAATAGAAATTTCTTATTATGCCCAGATAAAGATGAAAGAAAAAGGAAATCACAAGGATAGGAAGGACAGATTAAAGCAGAAGACAGGAAGGGAGAGAACAATTGACTTTATAGAAGACCAAAGAGAAAGGAAGGAGAGGAAGGGTCTGAAGTGAGGAGACAGAGACAAGGGAATTAAAAAAGGAATCATTAGGTCTAAAAAAGGAATCATATATGTCTAAGAGATTTCAGAGTTAGACAATTTTTTTTTTAAATTTATTAATCATCTCCTATGTACAGAACACTGTGCTAAGCCCTGGGGAATATATAGACTTTAGATAAGATATGATACTTGCCCTCATGGAATCTACAAGCTGATAATGACAACCTCCTTCCCCCCACTTCATATGTTTCCTTACCTAACATCATTTTGTTAAGAAAAGACAGGTGATGCTGTGAGGGGAAAAGCTTTGAACTCTACTGTATCTGAGGCCAATATGTGGTTCCCGAATATAGATCTCAGATCTCTCATCATTTTTTGTTTTGTTTTGTTTGTTTTTTCATTTTAGATGAAGAATATTGAAGGCTACAACCTTATCAGTTTCAAAAGGTCAGAAAAGTGAGCCTTTCAAAGGTCTGGGAGTCCAGTTCATGGTTTTAGAACCAATCAAGCATCAAGACCCCAAGGCAATGAATGGCCTTCATATACCAGACCAGGGGTAGCTAAAACAGGAATTCAATCTGGTAGTACTGCCACATTTAAACATGAATTTGGAAGGACCCATGATGTGTAGAAATTGAGTTAAAAGTTATACTCTTCCAAGTGATTCAGGGAAGGGGAAATGTATATATTTCTGTTCTTGCTATGCCTTCAAAATAAATATCTCTTTGTAGTAAATAAATTACAGCACCAATAATATCATCTCTCCTTCCCTAGAACTAAGTTTTCTTTTAAGGTTGGGAGAGAATTAGCTTAGTAATCATTTGAGGAAAAAATAATGGGGCCATAAGTAAGGACATTAAACAGTTCCTTCATGTTGTGGAATCATTTTGAATAATATCAAAATGTCATTTGAATTCACTAAATGAAAAATTTTTAACATAAATAAGGAAAGGTAGAAGCTGAAGTCTTTGAACTTGAATCTGGAGATTACATTAAACCAATAAAACAAGGCAATACCTAAAAATATGTTAGTCTCCTCCTGGCGAGATTCCTCAAGGATAAAAGTAGCAAAGAATAAGACAGACCAAATTTGTTAAGAAGCTTCCAGGCACCCTGAAATCAAAGCTAAGTGTGAAGAACACTTACAAAGCAACAAACATTTTTCTTTACATATAAGCTTTTGTGACTATAAAATAGATTCTAACAGATTCAGAAAGCATCCTAACAAAAACCTTCTACAATGTTAACAAAACACAAGACCTATCACCATAAGCTGGCTAGGGGAAGATTAATATTTCCTCACCAAAAAGGAGGACAAAGACTGATAACCATTTTTAGAGTGCATGATTGCTAGGTCAAAAACCACACAGAATTCTTTTTGCTAAAATCAGTTTTTATAACTTTAGTAAGAATTCAATGAACAGAACATAGGCAAAAAGCATCAAACAAAAAGCTGTCATACCAATTTCTTGATGCAAGTGGAGGAGTTAATGATGGCAAATCAGGGCCACATAACTGTCACCCAAAATTACAGAAGGATTATTCTTTTTTTGGTCAACGTAGATTATGCAAGGGAACCATTAAAACTGCATAGCCATATTGATATATACTATAAAAAGTTAGCACCTAGTAAGACACAACCTAGGAGCTAGAATTATATACCAGATGCTCACTCTCTTGTTGTTATCATTGAGTCATTTCAGTTGTATCCAACTCTTCCTGACCTCATTTGGAGTTTTCTTGGCAAAGATTCTGAAGTGGTTTGCCATTTCCTTCTCCAGTTCATTTCACAGATGAGGAAACTGAGACAAATAGGGGTAAGTGACTTACCCAGGGTCATACAACTATTAAATGTCTGAGGCCAGATTTGAAGTCAGGAAGATGAGTCTTCCTGATTCCAAGCCCAGTGGTCTGTCTACTGTACCACCTAGCCATCTTTAGGGACTGCCAAATCCCCATTAACATAGACCTCAAAATATCCTGGAGAATTCAACCCGTAAACTGACCAGGAATTAGACCATTATCACAGATCAAACCATTGCTTACAACTGCCCATTGGTAACAATGACCCACAAAAACCTAAGAAAAATGGCAGGGTGGGGTTTTGGATAGACGTCACCCTAACATAATAATTTCAAAGCTACATGGAATAAAAATCTTCAAAATATAGAGACTTAGCAGAGGAGATAAATCATGTGGAAATAGAATAAAGTACACACCACCCCTATCGTCCGGTCTACTGATGGATTTGTACTGATGATTTTTTCAGTGAGCTTAGAGAGGATAAGCTTATATCCTAATAATTTATTCCACCACAAAAAAAAAATAGATTTTTTTTTACGTACCTTAGCAATAGTCTATAGAATAACAAATATAAAAGAATAATGTTAAGTAAACAATTAATTCTAAGATCATTTCTAGCTTAATCTTACTGAAAAAGATGAGACCAAGATGATAATAACAATTCACATGTATATATAAGGTACTGCTCCTTTCATATGTAAACTGTTTGGTTGCTGAAAGGAACTTAAAAAGAATTTTTGCGTATGAAAAATTGATAAAGTCCACTTACAAAGAAATAATTTCTCAGGCAAAATGTGAAGAGAGACTCAAACTCTTAGAAGGACTGGATAGAGAACTGTTTCTTGGAAGAATGTGCTGTGAGCATCTGTTAAAGGGCAAAGAAATGAATGAAGATTCAGGGCACTGTGGTTACTGGGTTCAGTTGCATGTGATCCAACAGTATTTATTTTATCTTCCTACAGTGTCCAAACAGTTATGATTTGCAATCTTGTCTGTTAAAATCTTTAGATCTCTAAAAACAGTTACATGTTCTATTGCCCTCCCGCACTGTCTACAATTTGAAAGGGAAGTCAACATTCAAAGGACCTCGTTGCTCTCTATTGCCCTCTCTGGTTGCAGAGGGAGAATCCAAAAGGAAAAGAAGTTTTGCCTCACTTTGCTACGAGAAAGACTTGGAGATGATTGAATATCATACAATCCTGTTGAGTGAAGAGGCTGGGCTTGTCTTCATTGCCCTGAAGAGCTTTGCAATTCTCTGGCTTAAGGAAACCTGCCAATTAAATAGTTTAACACTTTCTTGGGGCCTTTCTAAGGATGATTGTGAGTTAAAGGAACTGCTTTATCAACCTGAAGCATATAAGAGATATAGATTTGCTTAGCAGGCAAGTGATAAGGTCAAAAGGGGAACTAGCCGAAAAAGAAGCAGCCGCAAGCTGAACAGATTGTTCTTGAAGGAACCAAGGACATTTATTGCCTGCAGTCCAGAGTTGTGAGTTGTCCTAACTGCATGGTTTTCCTCACTCATGTGCCTCCTCTCTAGGTTTTATAAATATATGCTTATTTTCTCCCCATGGACACCATGTTAATTAGTGGAAAAGTGAAGGTAGATTCATATGTTTTGATTATGCTTGCATTTACCTTATTTTGAGTAGAATAACTGTGATGTCCGAGGCAGCTAGGTGATCAGGTAGATAGTGTGCCAGGCTTGGAATTAGGAAGACTCCTCTTCTTGAGTTCAAATCTGACCTTGAACACTTATTCTCCGTGTGACCTTGGGTAAGTCACTTAACCCTATTCGCCTCAGTTTCCTCATCTATAAAATGAGTCAGAAAAAGGAAATGGTAAACTGCTTCAGTATCTCTGCTAAGAAAACCCATATAGGATCATGAAGAATAGTTTCAACGAAAACAATTGAACAACAATTGTGATGTCATGATATTCCTCCTTCTGCCTTATCACTAAGTAAATGCTTAATATATAAGAACTTATGGTGTCATAGTGACTGGTTTTGTGTAAATGAAAGCCCCATTAGTAAGAGCTCAAGGTTCAGAGTGACAAGTGGTAGAAGTATATCCTCCTCTAGGACTACTCCTAGAACCCTAAAAGAGTTTGAGGTATAAGTATGAGGTGGTACCTCTCTGGGGCCCCTGGACCTGTAAGTTTAAGGGCAGGTTGGGGTGAGACAACAAGTCCAGGGAGTAAAGTTTCCACATGCTATAAATCTAACAAACTAATATTCATAAGTGTTTTAAGTGTGGCACTGAGAGTCCTCCCTCTCACAGCTGCACTCTACCCCCAGCTTACAGATACTTTGTTGGCATTGCCCAGCATTAACCCCAGACCACAGCTCCTAAATCCCAACCAATGTGTCCTTTTTGCCAGCCAACGAGGGAACACATTTGATTAAACAGCATAACAGGTAAGTGATGTGGAAGATGTTCCCCATACCCAGAAGGCTACACTCCCAAAAGTCACTATACCACCAGTAGGAAAATGGACACATATAAAGAGCATTCATGATCAGGTAACACATATGATAGGGCAGACTTGTTAAGAACACATGCATATAGAGACCAAATTGGCCAGAGCACACATAAATCAGACCATCTGTTGTCTTTAATGCTGCAGAACTGACAATGTCTTCTGATGTCATTAGTAATCTGCTGTCTTCACCAACCTGAGGTCCCCTGCTGCTCGATTCTCATGGCTGGATGCCTTTACTGAGGGATATCTCCACTCCTAACGTTGCTTTCTCAATCATCTATCTGCTGGTCTTTAGCCACGGTGTAGCTTCATGGGGACGGGTCACTAGCTCTTTATTTTGATAGCCCAAAGGTTCATCTTTTTCTCTTTTATCATGTAACAACCCCAAACACCAGCCAACCACATGCAACAAGAGAGTCTGAACAGTCCTTAGGCATTTTCAAGCCTTTTGAACTTGTTAGACTACCTCAGTCTAAACTCTTTTCTGTTTCATAGTCCAAAATTCCTTTCTAACTCATATCATACCCCTGGGTCACTAGCCTAGGTCCTTTTTATATCATCCCAGGGACTCCATGTAGCAAAACTGCAAAGATTCTGATTGGAGCTGCAGAGAAGGGATTCCTTTCAACCTCATGAGGCTTCTGATTTCCAGTTAGGAGGAAGTTTAAATAGAGCTAGGTGGCTTTTGTTTTACACACTTGTCTTTGTGATGCATTTTTGCCAACAAAATCACTGATCTTTCTATATTCTCCCTCCAGCAAGGACATGAAGTTCCGACAAATCTTACCCAGTGCACAGGTCAGTCACCAGTCAACTATAATAATGTCTCATATTTATAGAGAGTTTTAAGGTTTACAAAAACACTTCCATCATAAGAACAGTGTATGTTAGTTCATACCAGTATTTTTTGTTATTGTTGTATTACTTAGTCATTTCAGTCACATTTGACTCTTTGTGACCTCATTTGGAATTTTCTTGGCAAAGAGTGGTTTGCCATTTCCTTTTCCAGATGAGGAAACTGAGGCAACCAAGGTTAAGTGATCTGACCAGAGTCACACAGCTAGTAAGTGTCTGAAGCTACATTTGAACTCAGGTCTTCCTGATGGCAGTGCCAGTACTCTATCTACTTCACCATCTAGCTGCCTGTAGTATTATTTTACCTATTTTACAAAAAGAAGAAACTGGTGGTGAGAAAATTGACATGATTTGCCCAAGGTCACAGAGCTCATAAATATCTGAACCAGGATTGGAGCCCAGATGTCTCTTATAAACCCAATATTCCTCTCAGTATGCGTTACTCAGAAAACGCTAATATACAGTAATAAGTAACTTAAAGAAGAGTAAGGATCAGACCTGGAGTCAGAAAGATCTGAGTTCAAATCTAATTTCAGATGCTTACTAGCTGTGTGACCCCAGGCAAGTCACTTAATCCTGGTTACCTCAGTTTTCTCATCTGTAAAATGAGCTAGAGAAAGAAATGACAAACCACGCCAGTATCTTTGCCAAAAAAGCCAAAACGGGGTCACAAAGAACCAGACAGAACTGAGATGACTAAACAACAACCAAAGTGATCTTTCAGCCCTTCCAGGCTCCAGACTGAGCAGTCCACCAAGGTCGAAATTAATTCTCTGAGCTAATAGCAGTGGTTACCAGAGCAACCACAGCCGAAGTAGGGGAGAGCTGAAATGAAAAGACAAGGTTCCTTCCTGGCCTCCACCCTAGTAAACAGACTTCAGGCAGTTTAGCTTGCTTTGCCCTTTCAACATGGGACACAAAGGGAGGGTGGTTTGCCTGATAGAAGGATAGGATTCACTCCTCCTCTGATGCTTCACTGAGGCCTTTTGTTGACCCTGAGTTCTCAAGGGCTCTCCCAGCAAATCCCAGCAGGCTCCACAGAACTGGAAAGGTTTCAGGTTCAGGCCTAGCCAGAAACTGCATGTGCTCTTCAAGATCCAGTCTAGCCAAGGGTGGATAGGTTTGCCACCAGCTAGCTGGTCACCATATGAAGCGTTCTTTGACAATGGAAACCTCATCGGTAGGCATTTGGGGTTAAAATATATGGTAAACATCTTTCAATCTGACCTCTTTTTACAGATGAGGAAATTGACCTAGAGACATGAAATGAAATGACCACATAGGGGCTAAGTAGCAGAGGGGGAAGAGGAACCCAGAATCTATAATTCTAAATCCATTGTTGTTTCTGATGCACTATGCTGAGTAAAAATGAGCCCTACTCCCTGGTGCAGGAGTTCTTAACAGGAGTTCAAAGACCTCTACCAAAGGAGTCCATGAATAGATTTCAGGGAAGGAAATGTCTATGATCATGGAAAGGAGAAAAATGTTTATTTTCATACACTTCTAACTGAAATTTAGCATTGTCTTCAATTAGTTAAAAGTGCTATTCTGAAAAAGTGGTCCACAGGCCTCATCAGACTGCCAAAGACACCCATGAACCAAAAGAGATGAATGACCTTTGCCCTAAAGGTACTAGCCAACAGATTTTGGGCCCATGGTCCAATTCCTCCCCTTCTTCCACCCCTTCTTCCACCCCTAGCAAATTCCCCGCTTATTTATCTACTTACGCATGCATTCATTCATTCATTCAGTTATTCATTCATTTATCTGTTTATTAACTTTTTACTCATTTATTTATTCATTTATCTATTTATTTATTTAGACATTTTCTCCCACACTTGTTATTTTTATTTCAACAATTTTCTCTTGAAAATCTTTAATTTTTAAATGTTAATGTTATTTTTTGTTAACATATTTTGATTTTTTATCACCTTCAGTCTCTCCCTTTCCCCTTCCCAGTGAGTTGTTTCTTGGAACAAAGAGTAAAAAATAAAATAAAAAAAGACGGAGAAGCAGTTTAGCTAAGTCCTTCACTGCTCTCACCCTCTTTCCTCATGTGGAGCACCAGGATAATACCAGAATACCTACCTGCAAGGCTATTATAAGGATCAAAGGAGATAATGCAGACAGAACACAAAGAAAACTTTAAAGCACTAGATAGATGCTTATTAATACAAGGTTGTCTCAGAAGTCTTGGTGTAGTTCTAAGCTATTAAAGCTTAAGACTTTGGGGTTACTCCCATATTATTTTCAATATTACTAATTAAATATTTGATAAATTATTAGCTTAATTACATTGCTGATTAGATATTAATATTGTCTTAATAATTCCTATTAATAACAGCATGTCATCTTGGGATCACAGCCTGTTTCCTCATCTGTAAAACGGGGAGATGAATAGTTGTGCTATCTACTTCATGGAGTTGTTATAATTATCAGTGGAGATAATATTGTGAATTCACTTTGTAAAGTGATATATAAATATAGAGGTGTGAGAGAGCAGTCTTTAACTACTACATGATGCCCTAGGTAAGGTTATTCCAGGCTCTGTGAGCCTGTATCCTCATTCCCCTACCGATATATTCATCTTTTCTAGTCAAAGGACACCATTAGTTCAAAGCAAAGTATGTAATGAAATAGCATAGTAAAAAAAAAGTAGCAATAAAACATTTCCCCTCATAAACCTGAAGCACATTCTCCCCTAAATAGCCACACCATCTGTAGGAGGAGCAGACATGTGAAGGAAACGTGGGAGAACACAATATGGAACAAGGAGCCAGACACTCACTTGGAGCCAGAGTACATATGTGAAAAGGAAGCTCATATCACTTCCCATCCCTCTTTGGTCTACTGCACCTTTCCACCACCTTCCCATCAACCCAAGGATGACTCTACCCCAAGGCCTGTTTGAGGACTGATGAATCCCTTCCCCAGATAACTGTATTTTGAGGAGCCTTAGTCTCACCTCACCCCACCTTACCACCAGGTGCCGAGCACCCAGTATCAGTAACCCATCTCCACCTTAACTACATTTTCCCAGCTCACCTTTATGTATTGTCTTCCTCTAATAAAATGTTTCTTCAAACCGTGGACTGACTTTTTTCATCTTTTTTTGCATTCTTAGTACTTACAACAGTGCTTGGCATATAGTAAGCACTTAATAAATGCTCTGTCTCCTGGTAATGCTTTTCTCTGCTAGCATCTGGTATAGAGTTCTGCTAAATATGTAATCTCTTGATCATTTGACATGGGAGATACTGGCACAGGATCACCCAACATGGCGTGCCCTCATCAGAGAAAGTGCTGTGCTCCATGAGCAAAGCAGAATTGAAGTAGCTCAAAAGAAACTCAAGATGCACAGATTTAAAGAATCCACCTCAAATATTCACATGAATTATTTGTGATGGACCTGTGATAGAACATTCCAAGCTCATATTGGTCTGCTCAGCCATATTTGGACACATCGAAACTTAACTCTAGCACAGTTATGTCATTTTGGTCTTCAAGAACTTGGGATAACAATCAACCAACCAATCTCCACTTGTTATTTGGTATCTTCCAGGTGTGTAGTTGTAGTAATAATGGTATTGATAATAAATAATGAATAGTAGCAAATATAAATAATAAATCAAAACATTATTAGCGATGCTTAGATATTTATATTAAGTCTTAATAGTATTAAAAATACTGCGTGATCTGGGAAAAGACACTACAGTTGTCAGCCTCAGTTTCCCCTCTGAAGGAAGCATGTTCTCTGCTGGCTATGGACCCCTGGGGGCCTCACATGGCCATTGATTAGTGCAGCTGCTTCAATCTCATGGTGTCTTTCAGAAATGGTGCCACTAGGCAAAAGGTGATAGAGCATCTCTCTAGGTTCCAGGTTCTAAGCTTAGAAGAAGTCCATGGCTAAGGATCAGGATCTGCCATTGTTGATTTAACTTATAGCACCAAGACTTTTCTACTAGAGCTCTGTCAATCTTCTTCAAGGAAAATCTGACCATAGTCATGTACACCCCCTTCACTATTCAGTTGACTACAGAGACTCCAAATCAACTTCAGGATCAAAGAAAAATTTCCTATTTGGCTTTCAAAGGCCTTCATCACTTGATCTCTCCTTACCTCACTAGTTCTTTTATGCTATACTCCCTTCCATGAACTCTAAAATCCAAGGACACTGGTCTCTTTAATGTTCCTCCTACAAGATACTCCATCTCTTAACTCTGGGTATTTTCTTTTTCTAAATTTTGTTTTTAATTTATGAAATAAAACAAGGATTTCCATGACATAGTATAATATAAGATGATTGCATATGAAGCTACAAATCTATTATGTACAATTTACTATACCTTTTAAATATATAATAAAGTTTTCTTGTAAATTTCCTTTTTTTCTCACCCCCATCCCCCAGAGATAGTTGCCATCAGACACAAATAGATATGTGTGTATATATGTATACGTATCACATACATATATGTGTATACGTAACCATACATACATACATATACATGTAAAATTATTCTACACGTACTTCTATTTATCTGTTCTTTTCTTAGATGCAGATACCATCTTCCTTTATATCTCCTTTATAGCTAATCTGGGTACTCATTACAGTCAAAATGACTTACTCACTCAAAGTCATTCTTAAAGCAATATTGCTGTCCCTGTATACAATGTTCTCATGGTCCTGCTCATTTCCCTCTTCTTTCTTTGTGGGTATTTTCACCAGATGTCTCCCATGCTCAGAACTCCCTCTCTCCTCCTCTCCATCCCTTGTTTTTTCCTGTGTTCCTTCATATCTCAGCTAAAGTCTCACCTTCTGCAGGAAGCCTTTCCCATTCCTCCTTAATCTGAGTGCCTTCCCTCTCAGATCATTTCTAGTTTATACCATTTATAGCTCTATGTGCATAATACATTGCATGTTGTCTTCTTCATTAGACTATGAGCTCCTTGAGACCAGGGACTTCTTGGGGGACTGGGATTGGTTTTTCTTTGTATCCCTACTGCTTAGCAAATTATTTGAAACATAGCAGACCCTTAATAGATGTGCAATGACCTGATTTTTTTATTATTATTATAAATTTATTTTAAATTTTCAACATTCATTTCCACAAAATTTTGAGTTCCAAATTTTCTCCCCATCTCTCCCCTTCTCCCACTCCAAAATGCCGAGCATTCCAATTAACCCCTACCACCAATCTGCCCTCCCTTCTAACATCCGTCCCTTCCCTTATCCCCATGTTCTCTTTTGTCCTGTAGGGCAAGATAAATTTCTATACCCCATTACCTGTATTTTTTATTTCCCAGTTGTGTGCAAGAACAATACTCAACAGTTGTTCCTAAAACTTTGAGTTTCAACTTCTCTTCCTTCCTCCCTCCCCACCCATTCCCACTGAGAAAGCAAGCAGTTCAATATAGGCCATATCTGTGTAGTTTTGCAAGTGACTTCCATAACAGTCATATTGTGTAGGACTAACTATATTTCCCTCCATCCTATCCTGCCCATTTCTTCTCTTCTCCCTTTTTACCTTGTCCCTCCCCAAGAGTGTTGATTTCTAATTACTCTCTTCTCCCATTGCCCTCCCTTCCATCATCTCCCCCGCCCTGCTTATCCTCTTCTCCCTCACTTTCCTGTATTGTAAGATAGGTTTTCATACCAAAAATAGTGTGCATTTTATTCCTTCCTTGAGTCCAATGTGATGAGAGTAAGTTTCATGTTTTCCCTCTCACCTCCCCACTTTTTCCCTCCATTGAAAAGTCTTTTTCTTGCCTCTTTTGTGAGAGATAATTTGCCCCATTCCATTTCTCCCTTTCACCTCCCAATATATTCCTCTCTCACCCCTTAATTTCATTTTTTTAGATATAATCCCCTCCTATTCAACTCACTTTGTGCCCTCTCTCTCTCTTTCCTCTCTCTCTCTCTCTCATATGTATATATATATATATAGTGTGTGTGTGTGTGTGTGTGTGTGTGTGTGTGTGTGTGTATAATCCTACCAACTAGATACTGAAAAAAGTTTCAAGAGTTACAAATATTGTCTTTCTCTGTAGGAATGTAAACAGTTCAACTTTAGTAAGTCCCTTATGATTTCTCTTTCCTGTTTACTTTTTCATGCTTCTCTTGATTCTTGTGTTTGAAAGTCAAATTTTCTTTTCAGCTCTTGTCTTTTCATCAAGAATGCTTGAAAGTCCTCTATTTCATTGAAGGACCACTTTTTCCCCTGAAGTATTATACTCAGTTTTGCTGGGTAGGTGATTCTTTGTTTTAGTCCTAGTTCCTTTGACTTCTGAAGTATCACATTCCATACCCTTCGATCTCTTAATGTAGAAGCTGCTAGATCTTGTGTTATCCTGTTTGTATTTCCACAATACTGGAATTGTTTCTTTCTAGCTGCTTGCAATATTTTCTCCTTGACCTGGTAACTCTGGCATTTGGCTACATTGTTCCTAGGAGTTTCTCTTTTTTGGATCTCTTTCAGGAGGTGATCAATGGATTCTTTCAATATTTATTTTGCCCTCTGGTTCTAGGGCAGTTTTCCTTGATAATTTCATGAAAGATGATGTCCAGGCTCTTTTTCTGGTCATGGCTTTCAGGTAGTCCCATAATTTTTAAATTGTCTCTCCTGGATCTATTTTCCAGGTCAGTTATTTTTCCAATGAGATATTTCATATTGTCTTCCATTTTTCCATTCTTTTGGTTTTGTTTTGTGATTTCTTGGTTTCTCACAAAGTCATTAACTTCCATCTGTTCCATTCTAACTTTTAAAAAACTATTTTCTTCAGTGAGTTTTTGGACCTCCTTTTTCATTTGGCTAATTCTGCTTTTGAAAGCATTCTTCTTCTCATTGGCTTTTTGAACCTCTTTTGCCAATTGAGTTGGCCTATTTTTCAAGGTGTTATTTTCTTCAGCATTTTTTTGGGTCTCCGATAGCAAGTTGTTGACCTGCCTTTCATGATTTTCTTGCATCTCTGTCATTTCTTTTCCCAATTTTTCCTCCAACTCTCTTACTTGATTTTCAAAATTCTTTTTGAGCTCTTCCATGGCCTGAGACCAATGAATATTAATTCTGAATATTTGTGATACAGAAGCCTTGACTTGATGGTAAGCATTGTTCTTCCTCATCTGAAAGGATGGGAGAAGGTATCTGTTCACCAAGAAAGTAACCTTGCAGAGTGTTATTTGTTCCCCTGTTTTGGCATTTTCCCAACCAGTTACTTGACTTTTGAGTCTTTGTCAAGAGTAGGGTATGCTCTGGGGATCTGTAAGATCCCAGTTCCTTCAAGGGGGCACTGTCAAGCATGTACACTGCTCTGGGAGCAACCAGAAATTTTTGTACCCAGAATCTGAGTAGTAGAGTTTCCTCTCCACAGCCACCTGGCCTCCAGTTCCTCCAAGTCAGCACTGGAGGCTGAGATTCAGATAAGCTGCTCAATTCCCCCAGGAGCATTAGGCAGGGGCAGGGCTGCCACATAGGGCTGAGGTAAGAATCAGCTGCTCAGTTCCCCCAGGCGTTTTACAATCCAACTATGGATGCAGGCTTCTGTGGGAGCTGCTACCACGTATCTGAGGCTGGAGCTATGGGAAGCCTCTTCTCCCTTTGTGGCCAGCTGAAAAAACCCTCTCACTGATCTTTGGTGCCTGTGGGTTGAGGGAATCTGTGAACCTCTGCTACTGCCACTGGGGATTCAGCCCCCAAGGCCTATTCAGGTCCTGTGCTGTGCCCATCAAAGCTGGGTTGGGCTGGGTCCCGGGTCTGGTGGGACAGACCTTTCTTGTTGGCCTTTCGGGTCACTCTGGGTTGGAAATTCCCTTACTCCATTGTTCTGTGGCTTCTGCTGCTCTAGAATTTGTTGAGAGTCTTTCTTCACAGGTATTTTATGGGCTGTGGAGGAAGAGCTAGTGTATGTGAGTCTTTCTACTCCACCATCTTGGCTTTTTTTTAAAAGGTAGCTAGATGGTGCAGTGGATAGAGTCCTGGAGTCAAGACGACCTCAGTTTAAATCCACATCAGACATTTAGTAACTATGTGACCATGGTCAAGTCCTTATTAAAGGTGCCCATTGTCTCCAAAATTTTTTTTAAATTTAAATGCAAGTCCTTCAGACATCTAGTCACTGAAATAGGAAGGAAAAAATTAAGCTCCTATACTTTTTCTTCCAGGGGTGGGGGTGGGTGGAAGAGACAGAGATGGGGGAGGATTTGTATTTTTTGATTTGGTAACACTGGACTTCCTTACCAGAAGGAGATTTTTTTGTTCTAAGCACCAAATTCTTCAGTCCACAACACTAGAGGCATTCCTTGCTAACTAGGGTCTTCAGGGTTAAATCTTTTTCACTTTATTTCCCATTTACAGAGGCCAGCATCTCCTCTAGAAATCTCAGTCAGATTTAGGAGCAGAAAGTCCATATAGCTTCCTGTTTATTTAGATGTTTCCCTTCTAGCAAAAACAGTCAAAAGCTTTCTGGATTTAGGGGCCCCCTGGTTCCTCATTCCCCATATAAATGATTGGGAGGGGCAACAGAAACAGACGGTAAGCCCAGGGGCAAGGCTGACATCTTCCTAGTTCTAGCTGAATTCCTGGCCCTTTAATATGTATATGTGGCTGCTAACCTTTTCCAGACTGTGAGCCTGACCTACATCAATGTAAGCTATTATTATGGAATAGCTGTCAAATACAAGCTACATAAAAATACGAAGAATTCACTGCCAGAGTCCCTTGCTACACAAAGGCCTGGAGAAATTTGAAAGTGATGGAGAAAAATATAAAGGGACTCCATCATCAGGGGCTGTGGTTTTTCATTAAAGGTGCCAAGGAAGATGAAACCAAATACCCAGGCAGGACACCATGCTCTGCCTTTGGGGCTCACTTGCTCTCAGCCACAGGGTTGAGGGACAGTGGCCCAAAGATACAGCAGGCAAACATTGCTGGCCTTCTATGTGCTTCAATGGGGCTAACATACACACACACACACACACACATGCACGCACGCATGCAAGCATCTGCACACATACACACACACAAACACATATGCACAAACACACACCCATTCCCATGGTATCAAAGTACATAGACCATCCACAAAGCACGGTGGTAATCTTTGGGGAGAAAATTTTGAGACCTACTGCTCTTAGAGCCTCCTCAGATTTTCTGAAGTCTGCCCACTTCATTGACCAGGACACAGACAAGGAGGGTAAAAGGTGCCCCTTCAGTCTTCCATGATCCCACAGGGCTTTCAGATCAGACAGCTGTGTACAGGGAGACATTTCTGACTTGGGTGGTTTTCAAAAAGAAAGATAGAAAAATGAAAGAGAACGTAATGACCATGGGAGAGGGCTTCCCAGGGACTATGCCCTGGCCTGTAGCAGTCTGCTAGCTGTGCAGCTTTCCCTTCCCTGTCTGCTGTAGCAAACTCTTTATAACTGAGGTACCAGCATGTGCCGACCCACATTTTGTCCTGATGCATGGCGTGGGGAATTTACACTCTTCTAGTATCTGCAGATTGTACCCATCTTTAACAGGGAGTTTGTGGATTAGACATCGATCTCCCAGCAGCCAGTGAATGAATAATCCAGAGATTCAGATGGTAAGGCAAAATATCTTTTCTAGTTACGGGAAGGTCAAATTATGAACCTCAGTTATAATTTGCTTTCCTGGAACCAGAGGCCCAGCTGAGGGACCAGGATGGGATTGGACTCACAAATGGAGGTAAAGGAGAAGGAAGGGTAACTTGGTGGTTTGGCTTGGACTACAGGTATTGAGATTGCTTTTTGTTAATGCATTTTTTTCTGACTTTGTCCCACCTTTCTATTTTAAGTCAACTGTTCATTTTCACTACTTCTATGTGATATCATTTAATTAACAGTAAAACAGCTTGATCTTTTGAAGAAGACATGCAGAGCGATTGAGAGCTAGGAAGCATTAATTGGAAAAAAATAAAATCAAATTGGGCTTTAATAGCAAGGGGTACAATGCCAGGCCTTGTTCCAGGTCAGGGGTCATTGTAGCCTGAGAAAGAAGAAAAAAGTCAAAGATGACTCCAAGGTTTCAAGCTTATGTAACTGGGTGCGTGGTAATTAACAGAAAGAGGGGAATTGAGATAAAAGGTCAAAGAGGGACAGTCAGTTTTGAACATGTTAAAATTGAGATGCCAATTAGACATCCAGCTAATGGAGTGTCGCAAATATTTGGAAATGTGGGATCTCACTATAGACATCAAGGTGGTGCAATGGAAAGAGCCCTGTGCCTAGACTTCCATTTAAATCTAGCTTCAGACTCTTCCTATCTGTATGACCCTAAGGCAGTCACTTAACCTCAGTCTGCCTCAGTTTCCTCAACTGTAAAGTGAATATCATAATAGCAGTTACCTCCCAGGGCTGTTGTGAAGATCAAGTGAGAAAATACTTGTAAAATAAGCAGACGAACAAAAATTAACACAGTGCCTGGAAGATAGCTGTTGATCCTTTTGGGAAGAAAACCAGTGGCATTATGTAGTAATGTCTTGAATCATGGGTGAACTGGATTTAAGTGAGGCAGAGTTGCACAAAGTCATCATCCTTGCTCCCTCTTCCAGAGTCATTGAAGTCCAGCGGCAGCACAAAAGTCAGGACGACTGGTGGTGACTCAGGAGGCAGTGGATGACCTTGGGGTCTTCCATGTCTGAGCAAGCTCTAAGAGCTCCACAGCACCTGCTTTAGCTATTGTCATGGCTATCGGAACAAATTGTTCTCCTCTACCCATTCCACTGGGAGAAGTTTTCACATGCTTGGGACAGACTTCCCCCTATCCCACTGATGGGCTTACCTTCAACTTGGCTTCCCCCATATGCCAAGATGGTATTGTTGGGTGTGGCTGCTAGGCATGCTACAGCTTCTTGGAGTCACAAGTGAAGTAGATGTTTAATAGCAGCCTGGCACATTGTAGGTGCTGAATGGCCATTCTGTATTCAGAGGAGAGATTAGTTTTGGGAATCATGGGCATAAAGGTAACAACTGAACCCATGAATAGGTACACAAATTGATGGAGCTATAAACTGGTGCAGCTATTCTAGAGGACAATTTGAAATTGTGCAAAAGAAATCATTACCCTCTTACCCTTTGACCCCGGAGTCCCACTACTGAGCATACGACATTCAGGGAGGTTAAAGACAAAACAAAAATTTGCACAAATACTACACTATTTGTAGCAACACCTTTTTGTGGTTGCAGAAAACTAGAAACAGTGGATACTCATTGATTGAGGAGTAGCAGAACAGCTGCACTTTACACATATGATGGAATGTTTGCATGCTATGGCAATGAAGAACGTGAGGAATTGGGGAAAGCATGAACCAATGTAGAATGAAGATGGTGGAGCTGGGAGAACAAAGATATACACACATATGTAAATATATATGCAAATATGCATTCACACACAAGTACATACATGCAACACGTGTACATGTGTGTACACATGTGTGCCTGTGCATACATGTATGTATGCATACACATGTGTGTCTGTATATGTGTGTGTGAAAGGAATCGAACCATGTAAGCAAACACAGCATTGAAGGGAAGCAGGGCTCACATCACATACAGTGAACACTACACAATGCCCTCCTTTCTAGATAAGTGAGGGATTATCTCTAGTGAACGTCCCTTAGGCATTTAAATATGATCAAGGTCACTAGGCTATTTTTCTTTGTTAAAAAGTTCATCCTTTGTTCTCAAGGAAAACCTGTGAGGTCATAACATTGGAGTCAGTGTCTGGCAGGTTTGGCTGTGGCTGATCAGACTCATATGAGTTTGGTAGGTACTACCACCAATCGTGCACAAATGATCCACTAGAACATGTAGAGTGGAAGCTGCTCTGGATTAGCATAGATCATGTTTTCTTCATTCTTCCACAATTTTGTTTTGTTCATGGCATACAGCGCCCTCTTAGATGTAGACATTCCATGTTGGGTGGTCCTGTGCCAGAATTTCCCATATTTCATAGTCAATATTAAAGTTCTTCAGAAATGCCTTGAGAATATGCTCATACCACTTCTTCTGACCACCGCATGAGCACTTACCATCTGTGAATTCTCTATGACATAGTCTTTAGAATACGTGTGAGTTTGACTTGGAATTACATGGCCAGCCCATCTGAGTGGCACTCTACAGTAGTTTGAATGCCCTGCAGTTCAATTCAAGAGAGGACCTCAGAGTCCAGTACCTTCTTTTGCCAGGTAATCTTTGGATTTTCCTGAGACAATTCAAGTGGAAGTGGTTTTGTTTTCTGGCATAGTACTGATAGACTGTCCAGTTTTCTCAGGCATACAATGAGATCAGCACAATAGCTCTGCAGAACTTTAGTCTAGTATGCAGCCTAATACCTCTTCTCTATAACACTTTCTTTCTGAACTGACCCTGGGAATATATACATCAATCTCATCATCTATGTGGATAACCCTGGAGAATATACTAACAAGGTAAGTGACCTAATCTGTAGCATTCAAAATTTCTCCATGTACTGTGACCAATGGTTTGGGTGCTAGCTGGTGGAAGACCTCTGTTTTCTTATGTTGATTGGCAGGCCACACATGTGTTAGCACATGTGGCAGAGAATCAATCCATATTCTGTTGTATCTAAGCCCCAGAGGTCACACCGAATGCACAATTGTATATGAACAAAAAGTTGTGCACTAACTTCCTTCCACTTTGGTTTCTACAAAGGTCTCAGTATTGGGAACTGTGTATGTATTTAGAGAGAGAGAGAGAGAGAGAGAGAGAGAAACAACTAGATGGCTCAATAGATAGATCCTTGGGCTGGGAGTTAGGAAGACCTGAGTTTGAATCCAGCCTCAGACGCTCAGTAGCTGTGTGACGCTGGATAGTAGCTTTACCTCTGTTTGCCTTAATCTACTGGAGAAGAAAATGGCAAACCACTCTAGTAGCTTTGCCAAGAAAACCCCATGAACAGTATATATGGTCCATGGAGTCACTGAAAAACAAAAATGCATGAAAAACCCAATGCTTCAATAAAACATTCTAAAATTACAACTGGAGCTTGTGGGAAGCAGGTGAGATTCCCAAGCAAAAGAGGTCAAGAGGGAAAACAAGTATGGAAGACAGAGCCTTGGAGGATAATCCACACTTAGAAAGTGGGAGGTAATTGACGAACTAATGTGGAAAGCTGGGAGGGAACCGGGCTGGAGGAGAAGCATGAGGATACAGAAGGAGGGGACAGGAAGCAGTTTTTCATGTTATGGGAAGGTCAAGAAAGATGAAGACTGAGAAATGGTCCTCAGATATGACAAACATGCGATGGCTGAGGTCCTCCTCCCTGATTGGCTGCGTTGCTGTTCATCTTTCATTCCCCAAGAAGACCAATGATGTCAGGAGGGTGATGTCTGGACTATCAAATGAATTGGATTTAAATGAGGCTAGTAAGCAAAGATAGCAGAAACACCCAGACTTTTATCTCCCCATGAAGGACCTGGAGCCCAGAGGTACCTGCAACACTCCTAAATGCACATCTTTGTGGTAAACAATCCTTTACAAAAGCTCAAATGAAAATGATGGTTGCTAACCTTTGAGAAAGCAGTTCCTGTAGAGGGGAGAGGCAAGAGATCCGGAGAGATGGACTTCAGAGAGAAGTAGAGGTAATGAATAAAACCTAATCTTTTTTGGAGATAAAAGAGGGGAAAAGGAAAGAAACAGTATGGAATAGCTTGAAGGGGGTGGCAGGATCAAGAGAAAAAAAATTTTTTAAGATAGAGGATATTTGAGCATGTTTGTAGCAGTCTACTGTAGATAGAGAAAGATCAGCATTAGGAGATAAAAGAATATCTCTTCCTTTTCTTTCCTTTTTTTAATCTTTAAAAAAATACCTTTTCTTATATGGAAAAGCTCTCTGGAAGGTAGAGGAGGAGGATACCAGAGAAAACTAATAGTGATCTAAAAAAAAAAAATAAAAATTAATTCTTTATAAAGAGACCATAGGATCATTTAGTGCTGGAAGGAATCATCTAATCCAAGGAGTTTTAGCCTTTTTTCTGTCATGGACCCTTTTTGCACTCAGGTTTTGCCTACAGACCCCTTCTCAGAGTACTATTTTTAAATACATAAAAATAAAATACATAGAATGAAACCAATTACATTGCCATAGTTATATATACATTTGTGTATGTGTATGTATGAATATATACATGCACGTATATACACATGTATGTGTACACATACACAACACATATGTGTATATATGTGTGTATACATGCATGTATGCACACACAAGTTCCTGGGCTCCAACTTAAGAACTCTTGATCTAGTGCAAGCCCCAGGAAACACACCCAGAGAGGCTCAGTGATTTTTACAAGGTCATACAGGTAGTAAGTGACAGAGTCAGGATTTAAAGCCAGGTCCTCTGACTCCAAATCCAACAGGCTTTCCGCTCCATGATTCTGACTTCCAGGGAATGATTGATGGGGCAAGCTCCAGGAGGAGACAGGATCAAGGGCACAGGCAGAGGGTTTAGGCTTAGCAAAGAGAAGGACCAGTTTTACCTTATAGGAATGAACAAAGAAGAAAAAGATGGATGGAGATGGAAAGTGTTCTCAAGACATGGAGATGAGAGATAAGAGAGCTCAGCTTGAATGACTCCAGTCTTCTCAGTAAAGTAGAAGAATCAAGACGGAGGTGGCAAGGGGAAGAATTGGAGAAGGGGACTTTGGGGACTTGAGGAAAGAAAAGGTTGGAAGTAGGTGATCTGGGGAGTGTAAAGAGGAAGCAGAGATAAATAAAAAGATTGCTGTGCAGCAGCAAGGGCCCAAATGAGGTTAGAAAATATAAATCAGTAGTATACCCAGGCTTCATGGTTTCCTGATTTCCACCAGCAGCCTTCAGAAGCTCAGGAGTTCAATGCTTTGGCTATAATATGATTCCTCAGAGCAGGCCTGTGAGGACCCTGGGGGTATTGTTAGCCCTGTTTTAAACTGAGACTCTGTGAGATTAACCAACTTTCCCCAAGTCCCCCAGCAAATCAGTGGTAGAGCTGGGGTAGCCAGTATTCCCAAGAAAGGAATGTTAAAGAAAATCCCACAGAGACTTGGTGTGAATAGTTTCATGGCTAACACAATGCATCTGTAAATGAGGGGGGCTGGCTAACAAGAGCATTCATTAAAACTGCTCCAATGGCCTGAGTTTCCAGTGACCCCATTAAACATCTGACATAATCCATTCATACATAAAAATCAGGGCAGGGGAATGATGTCAACCCCACAGGATGTGTGTCTGGGAGAGCAAGTTTCCATAAAATCCAAACAGGAACAGAGCAGTAACAGGGTTCACAAGGAGGTTTTGGCCTGTGTCTTTTTTGGCTTCTGAAAATGCTCGCCAGGAAAAGATTTTCTTTCTGACACATTTGGAAGCTCCCTCAGAATCGAAGAAATTAGGGAGAGAGAAGGCCTCCCAAGTAACTCTGCTGACCACCCGGCTAGTGAGAGCAGGAGTGTGCTGGAAAACATACATGCAGATCAGTGTTTTCCCCAGCTGGGGTTACTGAGAGGGGCAGGTCAAAGACCTTGGCAAAGAATTCAAGCTCACAGTTACCCGTAACTGCCCCTGTGCTGAATATGGGGTGGGTGGGTGGGCAACTGCGAACACAGCAACACCCCCTTGACACTTTGGAAAAGGAAGGAAAAACTCCAGGTTTTAAATAACTCACAAAGCAGAATTGCTGCTCCTTCCCATGGGAAACTATTCCATAAGCTAATAAACATGACCATTAGGAATCTCTCTCTCTCTCTCTCTCTCTCTCTCTCTCTCTCTCTCTCTCTCTCTCTCTCTCTCTCTCTCTCTCTCTTTCTCTCTCTCTCCCCCTCTTTCCATCTCCTCTCTCTCTCTCTGTGTGTGTCTCTCCCTCTTTCCATCTCCTCTCTCTCTCTCTCTCTCTCTCTCTGTCTCTTTCCCTCTCCTCTCTCTCTCTCTCCCTTTCTGTCTCTCTGTTCTCTATCTCTTTTCTCTCCCTTTCTCTGTCTCTCTGTCTCTGTCTCTCTCCTGTGACTGGATAGCTATCTATGGATGCTGATATGGCAAATTTTTTTTTCAGGAAAAAATTTTAGGATCTATTTCAGTATTGGAGTCATCCCACATACCTACCCTTTTTAAAAGAGAAAATGGACATATCAATTTAAATCAATACTTTAGTTATGCATTTTATTTTTTACAATAGTCACTTCCTCATATACTCACTCCTCTGTGCATCAACCCCACTCTCCCCCATGAGTGTTCTCTTGGTAATTAAAAAAAGAGCAATTAAGCTAAACTGATCAACACCACTATGTGTGACTGTATACAATGTTTGCACCCATAATCTTTCACCTCTGAAAAGCCATGTTACACACAAACACACACACACACTTAAAAATGACTATTAAGAAACCTAAAAGGATTTGTATGAACCGACTCAGAGTTAAATGAGATGATCCAATGCAGCTACTTCTACAATGACTGCAATGTTATAAAGGAAAAAACGGAGACTTAGGACTCCTCAATTCAATGACCAACCAGAAGAAACCCAGTGAAGAAACATGTTTCCCATCTCTTGACAATGGAAGAAACTAAAGGGACAGAATAAGCCATCCCTTTATGCACCTGGCTGGTTTAGATTTGCTCAGCTTGACAACTTATTTGTTCCCTGGAAGAGTATTCTAATGGGGTGGTGGGGCAAGAAGCAGAGCTATGATCGTAACACAGACAAAAAGAAGGAAGAACTCCAATGAAGTATTTTTTTAAACGTACAAAAGAGAGCAGAAGGAGGTTCAGAGTGAAATACAGACAGGTGTGAAAACTTTAGGATTAACATACTGAATGTATTATATACTTTTTTAAAAAAATGAAGCTGTACATAATGGAGATGGATGGTTTCATGTGCAATTCTCTTTTTCTGTTTTTTGAATCTGGAAATATTTGTATTTGTTAGCATTTGTCAGGTAGCAAAAGTGAAAAAGAATTATTCAAAAAAGGCACCATACAATCCACATTTCTGTTCTTTTAAAAAAAATAAAATATAAAGACAAAATGAAGCTAGTTTCTTAAATGGGAAGTCTGCCGGATAATCAGTCCATTTCATTTTTTGTTCATTTTTGCTCTTTTTCCTCTCTGTGGTTTCCAAAAATGTCATTGGCTAGGTTTTAAAGTTTATAGAAATATTTCTATAAATATTTTTCTCCCATTTAGGATGTTTTAAATTTGAATGACTTGTTATAAAGATAGCAAGAGTTATGGAAGTCTTTGCTGCCTGGCAGCAAAACTTTGTGGAAAAACTGACTAGGGAAGGAACTTCTAATGCACAGAGAATACCAGACAGTTTCCCACCTCCATGGGTCTAGAGAACCAGAGATGAGCTTCCTGTCTGCCATTCACTCATTGGACAGCCCAGTATGTATGTTAGGGGTGGGATGGAAAGCAGACACAGCTTCATGAAGAGAACAGTAAGTAGCTATGTTAGTGGTAAGATCTGAGGAGCTCCCATCTCCTTCCTTTCCCCCTCTAAAAAAATGTCTCATCCACTGAAACTGAGATTTCATTATCAGCATTTAATTCTTTTCTCTTAAATTCTCTTAATTCTGTTCTCTTAAAAAAAATGCTAATAACCCAGATTGACTATATCTAATATCTAACCAGTGAAGTAACTTCGGTGGAGTGATTGTACCTTTGCTACAGAGTTCCAGCTTTAGCAGAGTACAGACAATCCTTCAATAATGATAAGGCTTAGCACAAAGTGAGTCAGAACCATAAGATAAAATAGGATAAAAAAAGATAAACTTGTAGGTTAAAGGGAACTCCTTCACCATTCCCCAGCTCTTCCCTACTCCCTCTCCACCCCCCACCCGATCCCACCCCATCCTACCGCATCCCATCCCCACCCCAGTTACAACCTGGTCTCTATCACTATTGTCAATTCAATTCAACAAGCGTACTCTGTACCAGACCTTATGACAGGTGGCAAAGATACAAAGACAAAAATGAAAGGTGCAATCCTTTAAAAAGATTACATTCTACCAGGAGGAAGCAATATGTACATGGGTGATAATATATACGATAAATACAAAGTAATTTGAGATGAGATGCACTACAAGTTGGGGCAATCAGGAAAGAGTCCTCTTTCACCCTCACCTTCAGTCTAGGGTACATTTCATGCTTCTTGACCTGGGCATACTTTGGGAGTGCTTGGTCCTGATTAAAAAAATTCTTAGTTACAGCCCTCTCTCTGTCACCTTGGAGGGAAGACATTTACCTTAAGTACCTTAATTACCTTAAAAAAATATTCTTAGAAGCCTGAAAGCAATAGGTATCTGGAGAAAGAAGAAACCTGGAAAACCAAGGAAAGGCCATTTGCAGAAACAGCGACAGTACCACCTCACTGGTCATCCAACTCACAGTTCCGCCCAAGGGTAGGTGTGGTAGAGAGCCATCAAGTTTCTTCTAGGTGCCTATTTACCCCATCTCTTTGTGTAGATAAGGAACTAATAAGCTGGGTCTCATTAGGAAAATGAACTTGCAATCCACTCTGCATCAAGGTACATCAGCTTCTCCGAAACCCTGGTGTTTTCGCCATGACTTACCCGGTGACTGTGGGTGAAATGGCTTCCCTTCCTCTCTCCACTCCTTACTTCTATCTACTTTGATTAACGTCTGAGACTGGATGTCGACTGACCCTTGGCAGATCATGAAAACATAAAGAGGGGTAAGTCTTGAAGGAATGTGGAAGTGGGATGTGGGAGCCAAGGGCAGGAAGAATACATTATATGAGAAATTCATTGATGTTTGGTAGAATGTTAGAGTTATAATGGACCTCAGAGACTATCAAGTCCTCAGAGACATTATCTCTCTGCCTATGTCTCCCTCTCTCTGCCTCATTTACATTCTCTCTCAAATACACATACATACACTTATACATATATGCTCTCTCCTCTCCTCTTTTTCTCTTTCTTTCTCTGTATCTCTATCTCTCACTCTCTCTCCTTCCTTCCTTCTCTCCTTCTGCCTACACACACACACACACACACACACACACACACACACACACACACACACACACACACACACACAAGGAAATCAAGCCCTGAAGAGGAGAAATGTCATTCCCAAATTAGCAAAGCTAGACCGTGAACCCAGGGCTCCTACCTCGTAGTTTAGTGTAATTCCCCCTACAGACCCCTACTCTTTTCATGTTTATTTTCCTACAACAGTATAATTTATAGACATTCCAAAACACAGAACAGCATAAATTACCCAGAGAGAAGCTGCTACTGCAGGTGCCACTGCCTTCCATTCCAGCTACTCCCTCGCAGAAAGTAGTTGAAAGGACCCATTTTCTGGAAACGTTGGCCTTTCTCATCCACCTCTTGTCCTATCTGAGCCCTGCACCAGCAAGAGAAGACTCCCAGACTACACCCTGTCTCAATCTCTCTCTCCTCTCCAGAATGCCAGACTTTCGGGACAGGGGCAGACACATAAAGTCAGGGCAGGGACACATCTTTGGGTGGGATGAAGGGAGAAGTCTGCTCCCAGAAAGCATCTTGGTCATTTGCACAAAGGGCTCCTCAGGGCTCCAGGGGAAGGGTATATTTATGCTCCCTCCTAACATGCTGCTTTGTAACCAATTTCTCCCAACAACAAAGCTGGCTGCCAGCAGGAAAGTAAAGATGTGAGTTGGCAGGAGACTTTCCAGTCCCCCTGAAAGTCCCTTCAGGACCCATGAGGGATGATCAAGCTCCACCAAGTGAGCCAAGGAGAGGGGGCCAAAGACACACTCATTCTGGAAAACATGTCTTGTTTGGTTTCTTTCTTTTAAGCCAAGGGACATCAGCTGTCCTACTTCCAACAACTTAACTCTTAGAATATTTGCAATAGAGAAGGGAGCTTCTATCCTAGGTACAAAGGGGCTAGTTAGCCCACTGGAAAGAGAAAATGGTGAGGCAGCACTGGCTCACTCCAATGCTTAGAGGAAACATTAGAAGGCTAACTTCCAAGTTTGAAGAATGGGAGGGTAAACAAGCTTCTTGGGGACCCTCAAGCAGAAGAGAAGCAATGATAATTTTTTAAAAGTTGGAAACCACAACTGTGATGCTATCCTAATTAGCTGGTAACTCTCAAGTTCTGCTTTTGCTCAAGAATGGAGAAGCTCTGAACGTATTACTTACACTGTCAAATATAGTGAATGTACCAATTGCTTGACTTGTTTTACCTTGTTTTAGGGGTGGAGGGCAAGGAGAAAGGTTCAAACGAGGTGGGAGAGAGGAAGAAAAATGTAATGATTGAGAAACAGAAACTAAAACTTCAATATAATTTTTAAAAAGTTGACTGGAAAGTAATTTGGAATGTTTCCAAATGACACGTTCCCCAAAGCAATTAAACTATGCACGCCTTGACTCAGTAATACTTCAACAGGGTCTCTGTCAAAGAAAGAGAACAAGGTCCCATACGTACAAAAATGTTTATGGCATCTCTTTTTTTTTTTTTGGTAGGAACAAGGAATTGGAAACTAATGGGATGTCCATCAATTGGAGAATGACTGAACAAATTTTGGTATATTCGTGTAATGGAATACTATGGGTTATAAGAAATGATAGAAGGAATAAGAGCTCAGAAAAACCTAGGAAGATTTGGTTGAACACTTGCAGAATGAAGGGAACAGAACCAGGAGAAAAATTTATACAAAAACAAGAATGTTGTCCAGATAAAAATACTTTGAAAGATAAGAATTCTGATCAAGGCAGTGATCAACCATGTAAGTTCCTTGAGATCAAGGTATTTTCATTTTCCTCTCTTTGTATCCCTAGTGCTTAGCATAATGTCTATCACAGAATAGGTAATTAATGCTTATTCACTGACTGACTGATTTTCACATCCCACCTCCTGAAAAAGAAGTGAGAGATTGAAGATGGAAAATAGAACTACATTTTTGGATGCAGACAATAGAAGGATTTCATTTACTATGCAAATTTTGTTGTAGGGATTTGTCTTTTTTTCTTTTAAATTGGGGAGTTAGGAAGGAAAAATAAATGTTTATTAACTGACAAAATTAAATTAAAACAAATTTAAAAAGATTATGAGCAAGATAACGAACAGATTGGAAGAGGGAGGAGGAGGAGTAAGAAAAAGGGAGCACTCAGCCCATATCAAGCACTAAAAACCAAAATACTTCTGTCTTCCCCAGCTCTTGAGATTTTAGCAGAATAGGAATTTCTCCATTGATGTAGATTGTACTCCCCACATACACAACTTGTGAGTTGAGAGTCTTTGTGAGTTGCGATAACTACCTTTCATCCCTTTGCTGTCAGCCTTCTGGAAAGAAGCCTCTCTCCGCTTACCGGGTTTGGTCCTCGGACACCAGTTGCATAACCTATCACTAAGCCAACAAGTTAAGCTTTTTCAGTTTGGGAGGACCTTCTTGTCAGTTCAGTGACAGATGGGAGAAGAACTTTCTCACATGAAAGCCAAAATAAAACAAAACAACCTGGTCTGGTCAGTAAAGTAAATAACAAAGGCAAAATGTAATCTGCTAAGAGATGGCCCAGATCCAGAGATCAGGAGGGTCCACAAACTGCCTGCAAATCAGTCTTTCCAGTCTTCTCCAACCTCTGTGCAGCACTTTCTTGGACGCTTTCTAGTGTTTCTTCTTGCTTCTTCCAAGACTTTAGGTTTCCCAGTTGGAAGACCTGTCCTGGTTCAGTTCATCAGCAGAGAAATGAACCAGACTTCACTCAGCATAACCTTACCTTCCAGTCAGACTGTGGCACCAGCATAAACTCTTATGACAGTGAAGGGGCCAAATCATCAGAAACAACTTGAGGAAAAACCACAAGACAGTCATTATGCTTATTGGTATTATAAATCATGAACTAGCTCCAATTCCCAGAGCACCCTCTTTTCCTTGTCTAATGATGCTTTCCCCTTGTCTGACATTTTAGTGTGACTTCAGAGCCCTGCAGCACAAAGCCTGTGGAGTTCTCCTGATGTAACTGTTAGCATTCAAGCATTTCAGGAGCCCAAGGGGTTCCCTCCAAGAAAACGTTCTGGCTCTTGGCTCAAGAAAACCTAAATTCATCATGTGGGGAAGTCTGGTCCCTAAAAGAGGCATTAGATTATTTATTTTTAATTCTGGTTTGTTATAACTTGCCCCACCTGAAGTTCTAGGGGAAATCTCTATAATAAAGCAGAGTTATGGCTCTCCAAAAGAGATAAATAGCGTCCCTTGTTGAAAAATACTCCATGTACATAGATATTAGATATAGGACAGTTATTTATTTCTTCTACCATAAAAGCATTGCTTAAAACACAAAAGACTCAGAAGCAAAAACACATATTTAAAGATAAAACAATAACTCATTATTGTCGACATAATCTCCTCCCAAAGTAAAAGCACTTTGTGGGAGAACTGAACTTCTTTTCACTTTAATCTCTGATCTCTGCTGTCTGGACAATTCACAAGTCCAGATCTCTGAGACAGTCAGGGATTTCTTGGGCTTCCTTTCAGAAACTCATTGAGGCTGGAGATGTTCATCTCTCAGGAGATGATCTCAGGACCATTATTCAGTCAGACTATGCTTTGAGAAATAAACACAAATCAGAAAAGATGGTCAAAGAATTGAGGTCCTGTCTGAGGGTCATCTAAGCGTCTGAGGCTCATATCAAACACATTCTTGCTGTTGTATCATGTAGCCACTATGGCACTGAGGCAGAAATAAAGAAAGACAAGAGAAAGGGATAACTGGAAAAGCCCCAAAACCGTAGGGCCAAAAGCAAGCAAGAGATCGAAAGGAGGGGTCCTTACCTTTCCCTTTTATAGTCTAGTGAGTTCATACTTCTTCCTGGTTCAGTCACCAAGAATTTTCAGAGACCTCAAGTCTTATGGTATCAAACCAGAGCATAATGCCATCCCCAGGAACCCAAAACATGTATTCCCCATCCTCTGGGAAGTAAGTATTCTAGGCTGGCAGATATGAGAATTCCACTGATCGCCCTTATTACATGAGAAAGATCACTTTGGTTTCTTTTTCCTTTTAAAAATCTGAATTTTCTTTGTTTCTTAATGAATAATGTACAGCTGTGAAGGCTAGACTGAGGCAAGGTGGGAGTAAAAATAGGACAGGGTTGAGGAGGAGGAAAACAGTAGCGGGAGAGGAAGACAGAGATCAGATGGCTTTTTACCTTCGTTTATAAGGAGCAGTTTTGAAAAACCAGCTTCTGGAAAAGCAAATCTCCAAAACTAAGACTGATTTCTTGGGTCCTGTATTGAGAATATTTTCCTATCACCTTTTACATATTTTTGCATGTCCCTTTCTATGTATGTTTACCAGGAGTCAGCTGAGCTTCACAGAGCAAGAGCTCAATTTCTTTTTTCATTAAAGGGAACAGGGCAGTCAAGTCACTTATTTCTGGTTAATGCCATCTGACCAGTCTCAGTCCTTGAATGCTACTCAACTCACATTTGTATAGGAAACAATAGTTCAGCAACATTGTTCAACAGAACACCTAGAAATGATTTATTCCTCCCTTCCCTCCCCACCAATCCTCCATTTTCATTACCTAGCCAAAGAAGAGCCATCAACTACATTCTAGAAAGTTCAAGAAAAAAACCAGAATCAGAACTGAATGAAACGGAAAGAGGTAAGGAGCGATGTACTGGCAAAGAGAACAGTTTCCATAAGGGGCCTGAATTTAGGACATGTGAGAAAGCTCCTCATGAGCTCACCTAGACTCTGTACACTGCTGAGCCCAATGTACCATCTTAGTAAATGGAATGCCGGAAGAAACCAAGTAAGCATAACTTGGTAAGAAGCAGCGTTGCTAATGAGCCAGGTCTACACCCACGAATCTTCTGGGCAATTGGGTGGGTGTCTTTCATAAGATATCTGAAGTCTGAACAAACCCAAACTCTTTATTTTGGAGATGAGGAGACTTCAGTCTAGGAAAGTGACTTGCCTAAGATCACAAAGATGTTATCAGAGGCAAAATTGGAACCCAGGTCCTCCAAAACCAGTGCTCTTTCCACTGAACCCCAGGTAAAAGGATCTTTGGTCTACTTTTCTAACCTCGTTTGATCTCTTTCTACTTCTGTCTCCCACCTTTCATCCATCCCTCAACAAGAGTCTCATCAGCTAGATTCTGAATATTACATTTTGCATATGTGTATATGTGTAGCTTACACTTTCTTGCACAAGTTAGCCCTATGAGGTACAAATTTCATTATCCCCATTTTATAAAAGTGAGACTCAGAGAGATTAATGACCATCTATCGAGTGTGGGAGCCAAGATTTGAGTCTAGGTTTTCTGACCTGAATCCTTTGTATTTTCCCTCCTCCCTCCCTCCCTCCCTCTCTCTCTCTCTCTCTCTCTCTCTCTCTCTATATATATATATATATATATATATATGTATATACACACACACATATACACATACATATATGTATATATGTATACACACATATATGTACACACTTATGGACATATATATAATGATCTGGGACAAATGAGATGAGAGGAAATTTGATAGTGACAAATATAAAGTTCTAAGCAGAGCTAACACAAACCATTTTACACACACACATTAAAGGAAAGCATGAAGGACTCAGAGTAAAAAAAAAGAGCCTATATGTATATATATATTCTTTTTTATTATTTTGCTGCCAATGACTCTCCAGTACCGCTACAACCGCCATGGAGAAGCACGTGATAAAAACCTCCTTTCTAACAAAGGATAGCTAGTTAGTAAAACAAATCAATACATTCATTCCCATGGAATGTAAGTTCCTTGAAGGCAGGAAGTGTTCAGTTTCTGTCTTTGCATCCCTAACACCTAGTAGGCTACCTGGCCCATAATAAGCAAGCAAGCACTTGTAGATTGATTGATTGATTCCACACCTATAGTCTGTTGCCTCTTAGCAGAAAAGAAAGAGACCTGCTTCCATGACAGTCCTCAGAAGTCACAATTGGTCATTGCATCAATGAGAGTTTAGAAATGTTTCAGTATCTTTTTTCATTACATTGTCGTAGCCATTGTGTACCTGGTTCTGCTCACTTCACTTTGTATCAGCTCATAAAGTCTTCTCAAGGGTCCCTGAACTCTTCATACTCATCATTTCTTAGGCAGTAGTAACATTCCACGGCCTTCATATACCACAGTTTGCTCAATTATTCCTTCAAATGATGGGTACCCTCTTGTTTCCAGTTCTTTTCTATAACCAAAAAGTGCTCCTCTAAATATTTTTGTAAATATAGATCATTTCTTTCTGTCTTTGTCTCCTCTGAGATACATTCTCAACTGTGGTGTCACTGGTTCAAAGGGTATGTACTTGCATGCTTTCCACTATGCAATCCCGATAAGCAGGAGAGAACATATGAAAGAAAAAACAAAAGCCAGTGGGGCCCCATGCCCTCTCCAAGGTAGCTCACAAATCTTTTTGGCAGGCCAGTCAGCAAAGCATCAGACCTCGAGAAAAATGAGGGAACACTCAGGGCAAAGGTGAATGTGGACGCTAAGGCTGTAGCGTTAGTCAGCCTAATGAAAGCAAGATCCCCAATCATAAAAATATGTACTTAGGAAGGAAGGATGAACTTCCTCTCGAGTCAGAATGAGCAAGGCATCCTAATAAACCAAGGCCCCCTGCTGAAGGGCTGATAAGGGAAAGAGACATTAGCTAGACACTAGAAAAATGTCCCCTTAGAGCACAGAAGCCAGCCTTTTCTCAGTCCAGCCATCAGACCCCACTATGAGGACTATGAGGGAAGTAGAATACATCATAGTTTTTTAATGTGATGAATGCACATATAATAATGGTGGTCACGATTTTAAAATAGCCCTTTAACCTTTATGCCATTTTTATGCAGTCTGAGACATCCACACACCCCCTACACAGCACTAAACCTAGCTCAAGGAAGTAGGCAAAACTAGAGGTGATGATGCATCTTCCAACACCTGCCAGCATGCTAATAAAAGAGAGGCCCCATCACCATCCCAATCATTTCAGCCACTTGGGGAAGGGCTAAATCTGGGGATGACTTCTCTCTTAGTCCCTTTTTGGGCAGAAAGCTGGAAACTGCTGCTTCTTTTCTTTTCTTTCCTTTTCTTTTCTTTCCTTTCCTTTCTTTTCCTTTTTTAAGATCCTCCTCTACTCTTTTGTAAGTCCAGGAAAACTCTAATTTTGATCCTGAGCAGAGAGGTAAGAAGAACATGGGTGATCTATGGAAAAGAATTTACCCCTCAAAAGTATATGAAGTAACTCCTCCTCTCCCTCTAAGCAGACTCAAAATAGAGAAAGCAGTTGAGCATTATATCCACCCTCTTCCAGCTCTGGTCCATGCCTGACTGCCAAGAAAATCTAACCATTTACACTGATTCTTTTGATTTGGATGTCAGTAAAACCTTTGCTTAATTCAACCAATAAAAGAATGAGATATAAAAGTTTATTAAGAAAATGTTAGAGAATCCCAGTATCAGAAGGGACCTCAGAGGCCATGTAGTCCAAAGTCTACCAGACCAAGAATTTTCTCTCCCGTACAACCAGACAAACTATCAATCAACCTTTGCTTGAAGGATTCCAGTGAGAAGGAATGAACTCACTGTCTCGAAAAGTGGTCAACTCTACTTCCAATGAGCTTTAATTTTTAAGAACGTTTTCTTTACATTGAGCAAAAATCTGCCCCTTTATCACATTCAGCTGTTGCTCTCAGTTCTGCCTTCTGGGACTAGAGAAAACAAGATCTGACCCTCTTATTCACAACAGCTTTCCAAACATAGGAAGCCAGCTATCATGTCTACACTAAATCTTTTCTCCAAGCTAAACATACTCATCTCCTTCAAACGATCTTCAAATAGCATGAGTTCTGGCACCCTTGATATCCTATCCTCCTCTGGATTCCCTCCCATTTATCAACGTCCTTCCTGAAATATAGTTCCAAGGGCCAAACACAATCCAGAAGTGACCCGACTAAGGTGGAGTTCAGCTAGACTATCCCCTCCTCCATTCTTGATCATGTGCCTGTCTTAATGCATCCTTTGAGCACACTGGTCTACTTGACTGCAGGTCATACATCTGATTTATTCAGTTTGCATTATATAAAATTTCCCAATATTTAAAAGAAATTAATCTTAATTTTATAAATTTTGATTGATATTTTTTGGGGTTTTTTTTATATACTCATAGTTTTCCTCAGCATCTTTCTCCTTCCCACTCACAGAGAGTCATCTCATATAAGCAAATAGCATTATTTAAAGACAAGGGAAAAAGAAAAAGAAGAAGAAAACAGTAAGTACACTGAAACCCAAGTACTGTTTAACAGAAACAATTGAATAATGTATCTCCTACCTCTAAAGTTGATTGTATTCATTAGGATTTTATACTTATCTCAATCAGATTTCCTCTTACCCCAGTATGTCCCACTGTTCTAAGCTGCCTGGAACTTTTTTGGATCCTAACTTTGCCATCTAATCTGTGAGCTATTCCCTCCCAATTTTGTGCCATCTGTGAATCTGGTAAGTATGCCATCTATACTTTCATGTAAGTCATCAGTAAAAATGTTAAGGGGTCAAGGCATATCCCAGAGCACCTTTTCTAGAGACATTTCTTCAAATTGACATGAAACTATTAATAACAACTCTTCAGAATGATTCATTCAGCAAGTTCCAAACTTGCCTAATGATGTCATTATGTGGCTATTCTATGAACTCAAGGACTATATCAAATGCTTGGCTGAAATTTAGGCAAACTATGTCTATGACATTACCCTGATCTACCAAGTTAATAACCCTATCAAAAAAGAAAATGAGGTTGTTAGTATAATAAGGATCTGGCACATGTACAAACACCAGCAACTTGCTAAGATGGTATCCTCTACATGGAAGATGTTAAGAAGTTACTTGAAGAAAAATCATGAAGACTAGAGCACATGTGGACATTCTGTGTTGACTGCACAGAACTTCTTTTCCCCAAGGGCTGCATGACCAGAAGCATTGATGTCTTCAAAACAGTCTGAGTAAAGACTCTCCATGACTTTGGAGCACTTTGCATCTGAGTAAATTAGTGATATCACACAGTGCAACCACATCCTGAGAAGCAAGAGTCTAGGACCGCAGCCTAGAAGAATCTGACAACGATGCCAGCTTTGGAAATGAACTTGGTGGGACCAGTTATGTGTAGAAACTGAGTTAAGTTGTGAGCCTTTTCGTTAACTATCCCATTTTCCACCCAGACTAAGGTGGTATAGGGCAAGTTATATTCTTGCAGTATTTGAGGAAATGTTTGTTTTTTCTATACCTATAAGTAAAAATCTGTCTGTAAAAGGAAAATAAAACTAGAGTGCTAGTTACTGGATCCCAAAATGGTAAATGTACTGAAATGGAAGAAATATAGCCAATTGGGACTTGAACTAGTAAAAGAGAAAAGAGCCTCCCCAAGCCCCTTAGAGTATCTCAGAAGCCCAGAAGGAGATATAACAAGACTGACCCTAAGAGAATTAGTCCAAACTCAATCATGTTACATTACTCTGACATGACCTATTCTCTTTTTCTAACTTTTTAAAAAAAATTTATTTACTTTTGATCTTAACATTCACTTTTATAAAATTTTAAGCTCTAAATTTTCTTCCCCTCTCTCTCCTCCCTCCACCCTTAGACAGCACACAATCTGATATAGACTATGCATATGCAATCATATTAAACATATTTCCACATTAGGACATGACCTATTCTTGATGAAGTCACATTGGGTCTTCATGATTTTCCGCCAAGCATCTTCTATCCTTACTAGACGTCTACAAATAATACCTTTAATAAAATATCCTAGAACTTTTCCAGGAATCAAAGTCCAGCTCACTAATTTACTGTTTTCAGACCTGATTCCTCCTTTTGGAAGACCACTATCTTTGCTTTTCTCCAGTCCTGTGTCACCGCTCTCATTAACCACAGCCTTTCCAAGATCACTGCCAGGGAATCAGCAATCATGTTCGCCACTTCTCTCAGGCCCACCTAGCTTAGCCGGGTGACCTGAACTCATTGAGACTAAGTAGGCGCTCTCATTTCTCAAATTATCTTGAATCCCAACTCCCTTTTAGCCACTTCTGTTCTGACTTTTCTAATCCAAAGTTCATTCTTCTTGACAGAAAATAGAAGCAAAAAAAAAAAATCTGCCCTGTCTCCAATCATCTAGCATTGTCCCACCCACTCTAAATAGTGGTCATATTCCCTTTTCTGATTCTCCTTTTTTTTTTTACATTATGATTCTGAAAAGGTCCATTTTGTTATCATTAGAATTTGCCCATCACAAAGTCCTAGTCTGACGCCTCACTGTGGCATGGAGGTAACTCTTTCTCTTCAAAGGCTATGACAATGAAGGGTACACCCCAGCAAGTTCTACCAAACTGGAAAGGCTTCAGGTATAGTTTGGTGGGGCAGCTGGGTGGCACAGTGAATAGAGTGCCCTGCTGGAAGTCAGGAAGACTCATCTTCCTGAGTTCAAATGTGGTCTCAGGCTATTATTAGCTGTGTGACTTGGGCAAGTCACTTAACTGTATTTGCCTCAGTTTCCTCATCTGTAAAATGAACGGCAGAAGGAAATGGCAAACCACAGTAGTATCTGCCAAGAAAACCCCAAATGGGGTCTTGAAGAATCAGGAAGGAATGAAATAATTAAACACCAACACAATAGTTTGTTGACAAGCTGAACCTGCTTCTGGAAAACCAACACAGATAAATACAGAGAGGTGCAGCAGCAGCAGCAGTACAACAGAGGAGGATCGGCCTATTGGGACCAGTTCTTAAAGCGTGCACAGATGCTCCCCACCTAGTTCTATTGCAAATGACTGCTTGAAAGCTTGGCACAAGCTTACTTCCAGCCATGATGACTCAGTTGCAAGGAGTGATGACAAAGAGTTCTTTTATTGGCTGCAGAGCCAGAAGAAGTGATCATTCAGGGGGTGGCTGAGTAACTCAGTGAGTATACAAAAGGAGCAACCCACCCATCTCTGCGTCTCTTGGCTTTGAAGCAGAAGGGCTACTTTGAGATGCCTCCCCCAGAGCCAGGTGGGGGAAAAGCAGTTTTCCTGTCTCTCACTTGACAATGATGGCTGTGAGCACAGGGATACTTCTGTCTTTGTATTTGTTCTTTCCTGATCTTATTATTCAATGAGGGCAGCTAGATTGTGCAGTGGATAGAGTGCTGACCCTCAAGTCAGGAAGACTTGAGTTCAAATCCAGCCTCAAAGACTACTTGTGTGACCCTCAGCAAACTTAATCCTGCTTACCTCAGTTTCCTCTTCTGTAAAATGACCTGGAGAAGGACACGACAAACCACTCCAATATCTTTTGCCAGAAAAACCCTAAATGGGGTCACAAAGATTCGGATATACATGACTAATTGGCTAAACAGCATCAATGAAACTTATGAGTTCAGAAAACGCAGAAGTCCCATCAGAGGTCCTATTATCGTTCAGAGACCAATGGTGACAGTGAATGCAGTGCCATTAGAGCGGTAGTGTCCAGCAACAGTGGACACACCCGCACCAGGGGCCAAGAAACACCCTAGGGAGAAACAGACATGGAGTAACAGCCACCCAAGGAAAAATAGATTCAGGGAGCATGATCCTTTGTGGTGTAGAGAAATGTTCCCTGTAAATTCTATAAAAGTTCTAATCCTTAGAGCTCAACAGCCAGCTATATTTAAGGAAAAATTTACAGGCACGATGCAAAGGGAGAAAAGGACTTACAGTGTAGAAATTGTGAGGTACTCCTTTGAAAGCACATATGTTCTCTCCACTTGTCTCACTATTACAGTACTCTTAAAATTAAGTCCAATTTTCCTATGAATGCTGGGTATATTTGTTGGAGAGTGAACCCCAGATTTTAAAGGAAATGATTTCTTTCTATATCGTCTCTGTAAATATTTTCTTAAAAAGTATTTGAGACTGGCTAGCTAATTGTTAGTGGGAAGCACACCAGCAGGGGCTTGTGGACAACAGTACCAGAAGCACAGCCCCTCAGAGTTACTTTCCAGAACCCTGAGATAAATAATCATGCTTCTGGTCCCAGCCTGCACGTGCAACATTGGAAGAATAATCCAGAAGGGGTGTTATCGTAGCTCAAAGTATTATTTAACCATAGCAACCCATGAAACAAAGGGGAAGAAAAGAATGGTTCCCAGTACTGTGCAGGACCTCTCTGCTTCCAGTGCGGGCAAAAGAATGGTCATGAAGAAAGGAGAGAGGTGGGTAAGAATAGATCTCCTATAAATATGACCTTAATTGTTCACATTCTAAATGTGAGTTCTTTACCCAAAGACAAACAAATTGATGTATTATTAGAGAACTGAATCAAATCAATATTTTTTATTCTTGTGATAAATGAAACTGCAAAAACCAAAGGAAGTTGCAGCCAGTGATATAGATGCATGATTCACAGGCTCTCCTTGGAGAGGGGAACCACCACATTTTAAGAAGTTTACTCTGGAGAGCTTCCAGGAGAAGGTAACCAGGGTGCAAATGTATCTTCAGATCATGCCATAAAAGGGTGTCTTGAAGGAGTTTTAGCCGAAAGAAGAGATTTAGGAGGAAAACAAGATGGCTGTTTTTCAACTATTTGAAGGACTACTCTATGGAAGAGGAATTGACTTTTGCTTGGCCCCAGAAGGCAAAGCTAGTAGCTGTAGCTGGAAGTAACAAATTTAGGCTTGATATAAGGGAAAATTTCTCAATCCTTTGAACTATCCAAAAGTTGAAAGTTGAATGGGCTCCCTAGGGTATTCATAGGCTCAGATCAATTCAAAAAAAATTTTATTTTAATCACTAGCTCGCATTTCTATTGCACTTCATGCATACTATACAAGAATTATCTCATTTGACTTTCACAACAACTCTGGGAATAGGTGCCATCATTATCCCCTCTTGTTAAGTACCTACTATGTATTAGACGCAATGTTATGAATTAGGGGCTGAATGACAAATTTGAAACAGTCCCTGACCTCAAAAAGCTTACATTATATCCTAGTTGGGGGCAGGAAACACAAGAATGCAGGCAAATGGAAAGAACATGCAAACGAATATAAAATATTACTGGACTTTCTGAAAGAGTGAAAAGCTAGAGAGATGACAAAAGGTCTAATGCAAGAGCCAGAACACACCCTGCACTTTAAAGGAAACTGAGGATTTTCTAATTCCAAACACAGAAGACCCCATGTACCAATGTATAAAGCCAAAAGATCAAACATTGTCTTACAGGGAAAGTAGCACACCAATTTACCCTCATCAGAGGCCTTCAAGCAAAGTGTCTTTCACTATCTTATATTTATTCATATTTATTCACTTTATATTTATTCTATATACACTTCTAAGTACTTGCTTCCCTATCAGGATGTGTTTCTTTCTTTTTTTTGGCAAGTCAATGGGGTTAAGTGACCTGCCCAGGGTTTCAAAGCTTGTAAGTATCCCACATTGAGACTGAATTTGAACTCGGGTGCTCCTGATTTCAGAGTGTGTGCTTTATCCACTGTGCCACCTACTTGCCCCTAGAATTAAGTTTCTTGTAAATAGGAATAGTTTCATTCTTTGTACTTAGATCTCCAGTACCTCACACAGTTCCTGGCACATAGTAAGTGCTTTCAAAACGCAGCTAGGTGACTCAGTTGCACATTTAGGGCTATCTTCTGAGTTCTTATCTAGCCTCAGACACTAGCTGTGTGACCCTGGGCAAGTCATTTAACCCTGTTTGCCTCAGTTTCCCCAGCTGTAAAATGAGCTGGAGAAGGAAATGCCAAACCACTCCAGTGGAGTCATGAAGTCAGACACAACTAAACAGCAACAGTAAATGCAGATTGGTTGATAGATTAGTTGAAAGACTCAATAACTACTTGTTAGATATGTTGTGAAGGATTCTTGATCAGTTACAAGTTGGACCAGATGACCTCCAAGGTCCTTTCCAACTCTGATATTCTGTGAGATGTTTTCATCACGTATACAAAAGTTGCAAGGCTCATCATGAACTTCAACAAAAAGACCACCATGAATAATTGTAGCTTATGCAACAAACTCCATTCCAGAGAGTGAACAGGAGAGAAAACTCTGAAGGGTTTAACAGGCAAAGGAGCAAAGGCTTTGATACTTTCATGTAGTTGAGTAAGTAGTGGGGACATAAGGGGAGATAAGGCTGGTTACATTGGTTATGTCCAGAGCATGGACTTCTCTAGATTCCCAGTTAAAAAGTTTGTGCTGTAATACACAGGAAATGGAAAACCAAAGAAGGGTCTTGAGCAGGAAAGTGTGACAAGATAAAGTTATATCTGAATTACAGGACTGTAAGGATGTAGGGCTGGAAGAGATCTTATAAATCATCTTATTTAACCCTGCTGATTTTACAGAAAAGGAAACAGAGGCTCATAGAGATTAAAAGGTTAACTCAAAGTCATATAAGTAACCAAGTAGCAAGGCTGAGATTTGAATTCAAATCCATTGATTCCATGTTCTTTCTAATACGTCAGGCTCTGATGGCGGTGGTACTCCAAAAGGATTAGAGGCAACAGAGCTTGAAGGGAGGGAATTAGGAATTAGGAAGTTCTCACAATAATTCAGTGTGAGATGGTTGCAGTAGGAACGGAAAGGGACGTATTTAAGAGACATCATGAAGAAAAAAATCAGTGGAACTTGGAAACTACTCTGTTGGTTTACATTTTAGGGATCTTTGGGTGACTAGAAACTACTAACGGAGATACTTAACATGTCTAAAGTGCTTTACAATTTGCAAAGCACTTGGTATACAAAATCAAATTGAATCTTAATCATAATTCTTCAAGATAGGTGCTATTGTTATCTTCATTTTACAAATGAGGAAACTGAGGCTTGGCCAAGTTAAGAGACTTTCCCAGGTTAAATGATTAGTGTGTGTCTGAGGTGGAATTCAAACTAAGGTCTTCCTGACTACAAGTTCAACATTTTATTCACTGTAGAAGGCTGCACTTTTCCACCCTCTAGGATGTGCTAAGGTTACACATGCTTCTGAAGTAGGAACTTGCTGATCAAGGGGTGTTTCTAATCTGGATTTGCTGCCTCAGCCAGTCTGAGATAAATCCTATGCCTAAAACTGAATTATTGTACCCGAGACAGGGCTGGTCACTCAAACTTCTCAGAAATACGAATTGCTAGTTTTATGCTTTCCTAACTATAAAGTTGACTTTAAGGTAGGAAATAACCTGGTCTTTAGTGTTGAATAAAACTGCATATAACCAGCCCTATGGTTTGAAACACCATGGCAGTGTTCCAGCCCTGTCTCCACAGTGGTGAAAGGTACAAAGAAACCCAAGTGAACCACAGTATCAACAAAAATGATAAGGGAAAAGGGAAAAAACCCAACCACAGCTCTAGGGGACAGGAGGATAAATCCCATCTCAAAGGGGATTTCCCCCCAACTCCTCGGAGTGGCTGAAGACTTTCTATAAAACTTGGATAGCCTTCTTCCTCAACCAGTCCAGCCATATGAAGCTGAAATGTGATTAAAGATAAACAGAACAATAAGGAAGTGACCCAAAGGGACAATAGAAAACGAGGTGGATTTAACTCGAAGGGAAAAAAAACAGAGGAAGAAAAAACAGAAGCCGCACATTTGGCAGAACCTTGTCCAGAATTGGAGGACCCCTGTGCCAAAAATTCTCAGACTCCTGCAAGGAAATCTCTCTCCTAGAGTCCCAGAGAAAATTATCATGGATTTCAGCAACTGAGGCTTCCCAGTGTAGACCGCAAGGCAGTAAAGATGTCATGTAGGCTTTATAGCTACCCAGCTGAGACTCTGACACAGGACATGTTTAAATAGAAATAAACAAGCCACTTAAAACATAGACCAAAGGCAGAAACACAAAGCAAACAGAGGACAATGGATGCAAATAGCAATCTCTTACTTGCATTAATATGAAGTGGTTCTGGCTTTTTTTGGCATCTTTGAACTCAGTTCAGACAAAAGAACACAGGTATCCCTCCCTCTGCAGAAAAGCTCCATTTTGGTCAATGAGGCTGTAAAGCCAAATGGCCACACCAAGCCCCATTTCCCCATGGACTTCTATTTTTAAATAAGAGATGCATTTCATTAGGACATTAAGGGACCCACCAACTTCTCACTGACAATTTTACTGGGTAGGTGTCCTTTCCTTGTCCCTGCAGGCTAGCCACTAAATCAACATGGAGTTTCTTATAGAATAAATAAATCATGCGAGGTAATTCAATGCAATGAGTCTTTATTAAATGCCTGCTGTGTACTAGGCACTTCTTAGTGCCAGGGATAAAAATATGCAAACAAAACAGTTTCCACCACCAAAGAGCTCACACTCCTTTGGAGTAAATAATTATGCACATATAAGCACATTTATCAGTGAAAGCTCAGATAAATTTGTTGAGTTTCTGGAACAGGAGCTTTTTGGGGGGTGAGTACTGCACCTCACCAGGAAGAACGTAGACATAGTCATTGACACCTTGCTTAGAAGACAATTACTGCTTGTTTTTCAGTGACTAGATCTATCTCCAAGATTCTTGGTTGTCTGAGACTCAGAACCACATTGTTTTTGAAAAAATTTTCTCTGTGTACCAGCCTGCAAAGGAAAATGGCAGATTTTTCTCTTTTCATTTTTCTTTTTTTATTTTTATCTTTCTTGGGGAATTGGGAGACAGAGAAAGTTGCTCCCTTTCTACCCCTCCAGAAATATGTAATGGTGATTTGTAGAACAGGTAGACATCTATTTGCAGGCAGCTTGACGAAAGAGTGCTTGACAGTGGACTTTCCTAGCCAAGAGGTAACAACAGCTGGGACACTGATAGATGTTTGTAAAAGCACGTGACTAAGGCAGACGTATGTATGTACTCGACCTGCAGAGGAGCTCTGATGTTCCTGAACCCCAGTCACCTGTATATATGACATCCCAAATTCTAACCCTGTATCCCCAAAGGGAGGATTTCCCAAGCACCAATCCTTCTGAAGAAAAGGAGCATGGGTCCATTGATTGAAGAGACAGTTAAGGGGACCCTTAACTTAGGGAAGTAAGGCACATGGATAGGACTTTCTCCTTGCATTGCAATTCAGTCAGTGCAGGTCTTGTGCAAAGCAGTGTTGCTCATCTAGTAGTCCCAAGATGTGATTGTCTTTTGGGCAGAGTTTATGGGCAATTTCCATTCTTTTCATCTGCTTGTGAACTCCTGTAAATCTTTTGAATGTTTTCCTTACCTGTTTATGAACTCTTGAAAATCCTTTGTGTCTTCTTCTGTTCTACCCATTATGTATTTATTAACTTGAATACTTCTGTGGGAACTGGGAACCTTTTTACTCACCCTGGGGAAACCCAGGCACTAGCTATAGTTAAACTATATTTAGAGACTTTTTGAATAAACTCCAGATGGAGTCAGAGACAGTGGGACTCCTTTGAGTTATCCCTCCCCCAGAAATAAACCTGATTTGTGTGAGTCCACAAGGCTTTGGGGGATCCTAATCCATAGATAAGGCGACCACAAAATGCAAAGAGAAGAAATGGAATATTCTAATGTCATAACTGTAAAACTTGCCAGGTACAGAAAAACTGCTTCCTACTTGATCAGTTTCAAAATTCCATATATTTCATCACCATATATTAGGGAAAGCTAGAGCAGTGAATTTGTCTGATTCAAGGAACCAAAACACTTCCCATTGTTCCCTGTCTTAGTGATATTATCAAACATCATTAACATTTTGAATGCTTCACATTCATGTATTTCTCTGTAAAGCTTTTCAGTTTGTTACATCATCACGTCCTCACATCTACTAAACCCCCCTCCAAGGTATAATCCAAGTATAGAGGTGACCATAGGTCTTCAAAGGCTGCATCACTGATATGTAAGCCCTGGAAGATTCATACAAGACAGAAAGGTTTCAAATCTGGATGCATCAAAGCTCTTTCATCTGAAGATTCAGTTGGTTAAATTTGGAGAAGCTCAATACCGGGTTGGCCATTGGTTAATGAATATTTTGGTCATCATAACTCACAAATACATTCAGCAACCCATAGAGAGAGTTGTGATCTCTGCCAGAAAATGGATTCTGCGCATAACCAAGGACTGAACACTACCAGCCCTAAAGAGCACATTCAATGTGCTCTCCTCAATACAGTCTCCACGTGGACTCTGGAGCAAGTCCAAGCATTGTTGCCCATCTCCTTACCACAATGAGAAGCCTTCTGATTGCCTGTTGAGCCAGAAGTGAGAATGCTTACTTCTAAGCATTCTAGCTAAGAACCTGCTTGACCAGTCCAAATGAGGAAGACAAACTATAAGTCTCTGGGTGGAGAGGGTCCAAGTTTCTCTCCACCCAGACTGATATATGACATTATGTCTGTCCTTCATCCAAGCCTTTATTCTTTTTCGGTTTGGGTGAAAGATTATCGGATTAGCCTTCTACCTTGTGAGCATCTAAAGGTCAGGAAACTAAGTCACCAGAGGTCTTAGAGAGTTGCCTCAGGCACTGAGAAATTAAATGACTTGCCCAGGCTTCCACAGCCAGCATGTGGTAGACTGACCTGGGATTCAGGTCCCCAATAGCAGACTTGGGACTAGAAGTAGAATCTTATGACTCTCTAGTCAATGTTTGTTCAATAATACCATGCTGCTAGCCCTCCATGACAAAGACATGGAGAATGGGAAGCTGATGAAGAGAAATCAATGGAATGAGTAACATGATCAAGAGTTGAAACCCCAGGGGAGACTTCCCTACCCTACTGGAGATTACATTCTTTTAAAAATAAGTTTTAATTGATTTTTTTTTTGTATTCTTCTTATCCTAGGGAAACATCTCATATAGGAAACTGGGTTTTCTTTTTCTTTAAAGGAGGAGGTGGGAAATTTCAGCACAACTGATTGATACGTTGAAAAAGTCCAAAAACGTGTGCCATGTGTACCACCTGTGGACCTCCCACCTCCACCAAAGGGAGGTTCGTCATGTCTTTTTGTATACTTTCATTCAAATCATGAGTGATCTTTACAGTTTTGTTGTGATTCACTTTTGGTTTTTCTGGTACTTGAGTCTTCTTTCCATTTACATTGTTTTAACTATTGTATATATTGTTTTCTTGGTCCTGTTTACTGCATTCTTCATTAGTTTATGTAGATCTTTCCATGATTCTCCATATTTATCACACATATCTTCCTTAGAGCACAGTAATATTCTATTAGGCATGTACCACAATTTGCTTAGCCACTCTCCCAATCAATGAGCATCTATTATGCTGTCATAAAAAAATTCTGGTGCATATGAGAACTTTCTTCTTATAGATGGCTTTTTTGTCCTCTAAGCCCAGTAATAGAGTCTCCAGTTGAAAAGATTTGGATGAGGAAGGTAGCCTAGCTGTAATAGATCTCAAATTACACCATAAAGCAGCAATCATCAAAACTATCTGATACTGGCTAAGAAATAGATCAGTGAAATAGATTAGGTATAGAAAACCCATAGTAGTATTTGATAAACCCAAAGACCCCAGCTTCTGGGATAAGAATTCACTATTTGACAAAACTGTTGGGAAAATTGGAAAACAGTATGGCAGAAAAGATATAGACCAACCTCTTACACCATATACCAAGATATGATAAAAATGGGTACATGAATTAGACATAAAGGGTGATACCATAAGCAAATTAAGAGACCAAGGAATAGTTTACCTGTCAGATCTATGGAAAAAGAAAAAATTTATAATCAAAATCTAAATGAGCACTAGTCGATGACCAGGCAGAAAGCATTATGAGATATAAATGAATAATTTTAATTATATTAAATTAAAAAAGGTTTTGCACAAACAAAACAAATACAACCAAGATTAGAAAAAAAAACCAGAGAGCTGGGAAACAATTTTTACAGCAAGTATCTCTGATAAAAGCCTCATTTCTTAAATATATAGAGAACTGACTCAAATTTATTAGAATACAAGTCATTCCCCAAATGATAAATGATCAGAAAACATGACAGGCAATTTTCAGATGAAAAAAAATCAAAGCTATCTATAGTTACATTAAAAATTATCCAAATCAAAATATTTAGTGATATATCACTCACCTTAGTTGCATAATTCCAAATTGCTTTTCAAAATGGTTGTACCATTTCCCAGTTCCACCAACAATGTATTAGACGGCCTATCATCTCACACACCCTCCAATATAAACTATTTTTAGTCATCCTTGACAATTGGCAGATTGTGAAGTAAAACCTCAAGGTTGTTTTGATTTGCATTTATCTTATCATTAGAAAAGCTTATGTTCCATTAGAGGGGGAAAACTCATACAGGAGAGTGGTCAGAGAAGGTGTTTTTGTCTAGGAAGTCACTAGAGCCATGGTAGAGTCAATTGATCTACCTTTTCCAGAAACAACAGTAGGATTGACATGATAACAGTTCTAGTCATCGGTAACCAAGATCAAGAGATTGGTAGGAGGCGGGAGGGCAGTGTGTGGGTAGCTTGTAGTGACCAGGTAGATGCCAAAAAGATGGCTGGGGTACACTGCTAGAAGCATGGCCTGATAGTCTGGTACAAAAATTCTAGACATCCAGGCCCCAGGGTGAGAAGATGTATTAACTTCCTCTGAGTTCTAACTCTCTTCCTGCAGAACAAACAATTAAAATTCTTGTCTAGAGAAAGCATTTCTGAATTTCATAATTCTTTGATGGTATGTAGGCTCCTTAAAGTGAACAAGACATTTAGCTCCAGTGGTCTAGGAAGAGGTCAAGGAGACTCCTCAGCTTAATCCCAGACCTCTGGAAGTCTGGTGGTCCAGTAGCATGGAAAAGATAATGGACAGGTGAGTGTCAAGAAAATTAACAGTGTGCAACTAGAAATCATATTTTCTATAGCATTTTTAAAGAATTTAAATTTTATTTTCAATAAATAAGCATTTATTTTCTTTTCACCCCACCTCCTCCTGTCCCCCACTACCTCCAATTAAAAAGAAAGTCCCAACAAATATGCGTGGTCAGGCAAAATAAATTCCCCAATTGTCGATATCCAAAAATGTTTTTCTCCTTTGCATCTTGAATCTCTCTCTTTCAGGAAGTGGGTAGTGTTCTTCATCCCTGGGGCAGCAAATAGAGGGATGGGCTTGGAGTCAGGAAAATATGAATTAAAATCCAGCCTCAAGGGCCACTCTGGGTAAGTTGTTAACTTCATCTGCCTCAGTCTCTTCAACTGCACAATGAGGATCATAACAGCACACACCTCACAGGGTTATTATGAAGATTAATTAAAATAAAATCTATATAGGCATTTAATAATGCTTTTTCCCTTCCCTCCCTCCTTTTCCCCAATAATCATGGTTTACTTGAGTGGTATTTTATCGTATTTTATTTTCTTTTTAACTAATTTTTAAAAATTAACAAGCACTTATTTTTCTTTTCATCTCATCTGCCCCTTTCTAATATAAGAAAAAGAAACAAAGCCCTTGAAATACATAGGCATAATCAAGCAAAACAAATGTCCAAAAATGGGTCTCATTTTGCAACTTAAGTCCATCACCTCTCTGTCAGGAAGTGGGTAACATGCTTCACCACCAGTCCCTGGGAATCATGGTTGGTCTCGATGGCATTTGGAAAGAAGGAAAATGGGACAGGGAGATATCAATAAAACCATCACTACTTAGAACCTGTGTGACCATGAGTGTGTCCCTTCTGTCCTTGGGCTTTATTTCCATCTGTAAATCAGGGAATTGGACTAGATAACCTCTGATCTCTCTTGGAAATCTGCACCTATCACTCTACGATCCTATAATGGTGATAGCCAATCTAACTTAGTTTCCCCATAAAACTGTTCCCCTTTCTGCTGTCTTCTAGTTAAAGTGGACTAATGCCGTAACCAAGCTGTCAAACTTGGATTGCTAACTGGATAGAAACCTGGCCTTAGAGTCAGGAGGATCTGAGTTAAAAATCTAGCCTTAGATACCTATTAGCCATATGACCCTGGAAAAGTTATTTAACCCTGATTGACTCCTAAATTTTTAAAATTTGGATTGCTTAAATTATTAACAAAATCAGAATAGCAAAAGTAGTTCTTTTTATGAATGACCAGATTGTTGATAGAAAAATAAGAAACATAAATTTGCTATTGGCTGCTGGCAACGGCACTGGCAGCTACAGGTGTTATTAATATTATGTTTGCAGATGTCTAATAAACCAATGTACATTTTGACTTTTAGTTTTTCACTGCACATCTGTGCATCCTGCATGTTTTATAGATCTTAAAATTGAACTCTTATAGAACAAAGGTATTCTTTAACCACTCAACTGTTAATTCCTCCACCTGGTACTACCAGAGACAGACTTCACCCCAATGCAGCTGCCCAGAAACATATTAGCCCTGATGGAAAGAGGGTAGAATAAAGAAAAGGTAGACTGATCTCCAAAACTCAGGCTGTGTCTTAATGTGATGCTATGAGACAAAGACTTGAGGGTAAAGGAAGTCATTTCTCACCAGTGGAAATAACTCATGTTTACATTTAGGGTTTATAGATTAAATATCATTTGTCCCTTTCTTGTAGATGAGTAAATTGAGTCTCAGGGAGATTAAATGACTTTCCCAGGGTCACACAGCTCTAAGTGATAGAGCTAAGATTCATACCGAGGTCTTCTGACTCCTGTATTTGTTTTTTATGTTGCCTTGTTTCCTGCACAAGGTGAATGGGCCAATTTCTATTTGTCCCTTCGGGCAGCCCAAACCTGGATACAGGATCAGGAAAAAGGAGCCTTTGCCACATTTGTCCAGATTTTATGGATACTCCGACTAGGTACTATTTCCCCAGTACAGTGGTCCCATTCACACTGTATCGTCTCTCCTCCCCCACCCCACTGCCTTCTCTCGCCACTATGTGAAACTCAGCATCATTCAATCCAGTCATTCATTCATTCATTCATTCATTCACTGCTCAACAAATTTTTATTCAGTAATTACTAAGTGAAAGTCAATGTGCTAGATGCTGAGGGTACAAAAATAAAAACAAAGCAGTGTCTCACATTTAGATGATATAATAATGTGCACATAAGTAACAGTAATAGCTGATGTTGGTATAGCGCTTTCAGCATTGCAAAGCACTTAGATACCTCATTTCAATCAATCCTTAAACTATACCTTAATTGTACATCCCATGATTGTTTCCATTTTATAAGTGAAGAAACTAAGGCTCTCAGAGGTTTGAACTGGCCAAGGTCACATAGCTACTAAGTGTGTGAAGCAGGATGTGAACCCAGCTCTTCCTGACTCCAAGAATGGCACTTTATCATGGCTCTCGCTAAGTAGAAAAATACAAAGTAATTTCAAAGGGGAGAGAGTATGAATAATTGAGTCAAGGAAGCCTTCTTGGCAGTCATGTTATGCTTTAAAGGAAGCTAGAGGTTGTATGGCAAAGAGAGCGTGAATTCCAGAAATGGGGCACTACTCAGCTGGGTATTTAAAGCCCTAGCACAATGAAAGCCAGAAAAGGGACAGACGACATACATCCAGGGAACAGCAAGCAGACCAACTGGACTACCACAGACAATGCTTACAGGAGAGTAACATGAAATAAGACTGGAAAAGTGGATGGGAGCCAAAGTGCAAAGTGTCAAATGCCAGCTGGTATCTTATATTTTCTCTCAAAGTCACTATGGGAGCAGATGAAGATTTTTTGATGTGGAGAAGGTTTGACATCATCAGATCTGTTTTTTAGGAATACATTTGGCATCTATATAGAGGATGAATAGTATAATAGTGTACTATTGCAGTACTCTAGGCAAGAGGAAATGCAATCCTGTCACAGAATAAAAACTATAGGGATTGAGAGAAGGGGACTGATAGAAGAGAAGCTGTGGAGGTAGAATTAATCCATCAATGAGCATTATTAAGCATCTAAAATGTGCCTGACCCTGTAATAACCACTGGGGACATAGACAGAAATGAAACCGTCCCTTCTCCCAAGAAGCTTCCATTCTGGTGCGAGTCAGGGAACAGCAGCCTCACATCTAACTCAGAACTTTCGGAACCTCGATACCTTCCAGATATCCCCCAAAATGGCATCAGTTGTCAAGGATCAGCTTACTTTGTATATCCTACAGGAAGACCAGAATAGTTCCGTTCCCCAGAACAAGATCACTTGATCTGGTGCAGTTGGCATGGAATGTGCCATCAGTATCTTAACAAAGGACTTGGCTGGTTGATGTAATAGAAGACAAACTAAAAGGAAAGATGATAGATCTCCAACATGGCAGCCTTTTCCTCAAAACGCCAAAGATTATTTCTGGCAAAGACTACTACAGTGTGACGACCAACACAAAACTAGTCATTATTACAGCTAGGTCACCTCAACAGAGGGGAGAAAGTCATCTTAATCTGGTCCAGCATAATCTGAGTATCTTTAAATTTATCATTCCCAATATTGTTAAATACAGCCCTGATTACAAGCTACTTATTATTTCCAATCTAGTGGATATTTTGACATATGTGGCCTGGGAGCTAAGTGGCTTTCCTAAAAACCATGTTATTGGAAGTGGTTGAAATCTGGATTCTGCTCATTTCTGTTACCTAATGGGGGAGAAATTTGGTGTCCATTCTTCAAGCTGTCATGGATGGGTCCTTGGGGAACATGGAGCTCTTGTGTGGAGTGGTGTGAATCTTGCTGGTGTGTCTCTGAAGAATCCTCATCCTCCTTTGAGAGTTGGAAAGATATTCATAAACAGGTGGTTGAAAGTGCTTATGAGGTGATCAAGCTGAAAGGTACACTTCCTGGGCCATTGGCTTGTCTGGCAGATCTGGCAGAAAGCATTATGAAGAATCTTAGGAGAGTGTATCCAATTTCCTCCATGATTAAAGGCCTATATGGCATTCATAAGGATGTCTTTCTGGGTGTCCCATAAGTCTTGGGGCAGAATGACATTTCAGATGTGGTGAAGGCAAACATGAATCTGTGGGAGAACCATTTAAAGAAGAGTGCAGATACTCTTTGGGGAATTCAGAAGGAACTGCAATTTTAAAACCTTTGAATGTGCTGCCATCAAGATAACATGACAGTGTTTAAGGGGTTATATATGATGTGCTTTTCAAATAGGTCAAATCCTTCGTCTGACTGAACAATTGTTCAATTAGTGATTGAACCCCAGAAATGTAAAACGTGTGAACACATTCTAGGCCCTTCCTAAAGTTAGAAATGGGGAAGCGTACAGTGTTACTACAATGATGCTGGATATGACTTTTATAGTCTCAGTGGTTAATGTCAAGCAGAGCCCCACAGATATGTAAATGACCTTCACTGTACGTCGGGGCTACAGACTCCCATAGGTCCAGAAGACAACACTCCTGGATACAAAACACCATACAGTAGTAATTCTTTATTGATGCCTTGATTACCTGTGCTCCCCTCCATTAGGGCTCTAAAGCATAGCTCCATGTATCACTTTTCCGGAGGACCTGATTTTGTCTGCCTATATACATATAGATAGATATGTCAATAGTTGTAAACTTCCATATATATAAAAAGATCTGTATATGTACAACAATGCACCAATTCCTCAAGTGTCATACTGATGGGGTTCAGACTCTGGGAGCCTCTTTGAGCTCGCCTTGAATCTTCCCCCTTAATCTGGCCTTTCTTACTCAAATCTAATCTTCCCATTTGTTCCGGCAGTCAGGAAGCCCAGGGGCTTCTCATTATCATTTCAAGTCTCTTGCACTCCCCACCCTAGATCCCATCAAAACCCCATTTCCCCAGGCTGCCATCAAGATCTGTATCCATTCCCATACTGCGCCCCCACCATCAAGATCTCTGGATTGCCCCACCTGCTTCCCACCCAAACCCTCCATTGTCTGATATCTCCTGATAGCCTCCAGCTATTTCCAGCCTTTGACCCTCCTTGGACTTCTCCTCAAGACCCTTCCTAAGCCCCTCCTCCCATCACCCTGGACTACCAGGCCACCCCCACCCCCCCAACCCTCCTATGGTCTTTTCTGTATTTAAGTTCCATCCTGCCTCTACGAAGGCGCTCAGATGCAATCCAGCTCAGACTCTGTCTAGCTGGGATTCTATCTGGCCCGCCTATGAATGCAAGCGTCACAGATACTTAGGTTCCTTAAGAGGCAACCCAATTAGGTGAATCCTTAATAAACTTTGTTTCCTTTGGCTTTAAGAAGGCTTGAGTCGAATTCAATTCGAGCACGACCCGGACTGTCTGTATTTTGGGGTTCACCCATCACCCTTCAACAATTACCTCATCTATACTATACCTAAATATTGAATAAACAACAAATAACGGACTTTTAGAAAAAAAAAAGCTTACATTCTTTGAAGGAAACAAATGTATACAACAATAAAAGAAATAAATAAAAAGAAGTGAGAAACTAGAAGTTGGGAGTGTCTGGAAAGGCCCGGTGTAAGAAGTGGCATTCGAACTAAGTTTGAAAGGGAAGTAGAAATCCTAATTCAGGGAGTTGAGAAAGCAGTACATTCCAAGCTTAAGGGATAGTCAGGGCAAAGGGACAGAGATGGAATGTGATGTGTGAGGGACAGTATGGCTGGACCAAGGAGCTTGGGAAGGGGGATAATGCATAATAATCCTAGAAAGGTAGGTCAGAACTAGAGGGAGCCTGCTAAAAAGTAAATGTATATTGTCAGATCTCATTGGGTTCTCACCACAGCCAAATATTTATTTCTCTCCAATTGACTCTATGGAACTCCTCATAATGAATATTCTGAACCTTCTCTTCTTTCCACAAGTTTTCCATGCCACCATAACCACCCCTCTTAGCAGAGGACCTTGCCTCATACTTGAATGAGACCATAGAGGTCATTCCCAAGAGCTTCCATATTTTCTTTCTGTTACTCCAGGCTCTGATGAAAATATGGTCCTTCTCAATAAGCTTATCTTCCTGTTCCCGTTCCTTGATCTCTCCTCTCCTTTTACACTCCACCATCCCACTCTCAGTGCTCAATGAAGTGAATAGTTCATCGTTCACCCGCTGCTGACTGAAGAGTTCAATGGGATAAAATCAGGTTCCAGTTTGGAAAACCAGCGTGATTTTCACCTTTTGGTTTCTTTTGCTGATAATTTTTCTCTAAAATTCTCCTTGGAGCTGGAATTTTCTACACTCAGTGTGAACTAAAATTACTTTTACATATATACATATTCATACATATATATGTAAGCAATAATTCTGCCACCAGCTCAGTTGATGTAGGGTACAATATAATCACATAAGTTGAAATGTTAACATATTAAACAACGTATGTGACCTGAGTTTATTGTATGTATGTATGTATGTATGTACTGTATTAGCTAAACTCGGGTATTTTCCTTTTTCGGTAACAATAGCACAAATGAAGAATTTTGATGAAAACACATGCAATGCATGTTTAACACTCTTTATGAGTGTTCCTTTATTAGGTATAAACTCCTCTTTGATAGAGTTAAGGGAATGATTCTACTGTCTAGCAAATGAATTTGCAACTCTCTTTGTAAGAAAATGCTGTAGGGGATACCTCTGTGTGGAAAAGAGGAGAAAATTTCTGCTACCCCTTCAAACATTATCTGAATAACTTTAAAGGGAGGCTCCTGAACCAGTAACAGATCCTGCATCTGTGGGAGAATGGGGACATACACTGCAGGCAGGCAGGATACAAAGAGACAGTCACCAGAAAGAGGAAACAGATTCAAGGAGAGCAATCCTTGGCAGTAGAGAAGAGAGCCAGATTTTGGAGAGGAGCCTATTGCCTGGGAACCCAGCTGAGCAACCCAACCACCCCTGATACCTCACCCAAAGAGAGTTATGTTGAGATTCTGTAAAGAAAGAAAGGACTTTCAGGTCCTTGACAAGAATTATTCAATACTTCTGCCATACATGTATCCTAAATGAATATCCCAGTACCACTGTGCTTACCGCATTCTTCCCATTGATAATGTGTATATTTGTAGGATAGTGTGCCTCAGGTTTATGGAGGAAATATTTCAGTTATATCCGCTGAATAAATACCTTTGCTGACAGTTAACTGGATCTACTAGCTAACATAATTCACTAAAATCACATTGGTGGGAGCTAAGGAGGTGTAATGTAAGGAACAAAGCCAAACAGTATTACCCCTAGAATTAGGGGTTAGGGGTATTTTCTAGGGAATGAATCAACCTATGAGTAAGAATGAAAGATAGGTAGTGGCCAAGAACTAGAAACTGAGGGCATGCCCATCCATTGGGGAAATGGCTGAGTAAGTTGTGGCAGGTTAATGTAAAGGAATACTACTGTGCTATAAGAAATGATGAACAGGTAGAATTCAAAAAGTCCTGGAAAGACTTATACGAACTTACACTGAGTGAGATGAACAGATAGAATTCAAAAAATCCTGGAAAGACTTACATGAACTTACACTGAGTGAAGTGAGCAGAACTAGGAGAACATTGTTCACAGAAATAGCTACTGCGTTCAGTGACTGATTTTCTTAGCCTTTCTCAGCAAAAGCAAGAACCTAAAACAATTCCAAAGGACTCATGATGGAAAATGCTATCCACATCCAAAGAAAGAACTATGACATTGGAATGCAGAGCAAAGCAGACTATTTTCTTTTGGGTTTTTTGTCCTTTCTTTCTCATGGTTTCTCCACTTCATTATTATAATGAATAATGCAGTATGACTATGTGAAAATGTATTTGATAGGAATGTATGTGTAGAACTCATATCAGATTGCATGCCATCTTAGGGAGGGAAGAGGGAGAGAGAAAGAGAAAATTTAAAACTCATGGAAGTCAATGTTGAAAGCTAAAAATAAATAAATTGAGGGAAATAAAGAATGAAAGATAGGGAGGTAATTCCCAGAGAGTGTTAAACATGCATTACGTGTGTTTTCATCAAATGTTCATTTGTGTTATTGTTACCAAAAAAGGGAAATAGTTATTTTTATTCAGACATTTGTGCATAGCAGTCATTTCCAAATAGTCAAACTTTCAAGTTTCAATTTTGTCGCAAGTCATTTGACCTAAAAAGGTGTAAATTATAGTGTAAGTTAAAAGATAACAAAGCAAATTCTCCTGCCTTTCTTGGCTAAACTCCTCGAGAAGGCCATCTATATAATAGGTGCCTCCTCTCCCTCTCCTTTCTTCTTAATTCTATAGTCTGACCCCTGATCTCATCATTCCACCAAGACTGTTGTCTTCTAAATTATCCATGGCTCTTAACTGCCAGATCCAATGGCTTTTTCTTAATTCTCATCCTGCAGACACTGTTGATCACCCTCTTCTTTTCGAAACCCTTATTTTTCTCTAGGTTTCAGGATACTGTTCTCTCCTGGCTTTCCTCCTACCTCTCTAACTGCTACTCCTCAGTTTTCTTTGCCACATCTTTATCCACCTGGGTCATCCTCACTAACCTTGGGTGTCACCTGGGGCTCTGTCCTCTTCTCTTCTTCTATATCACTTCTCTTGGTGATCCCATCAACTCCTATATATTTATTCTCATCTCTGTGATGATGACTCTCAGATCTACTTCTCCAGCCCTCATTTCTCTTCTGATCTCTAGTCTCTCATCACCATGTGCCCATTAGACATCTCAAACTCAAGCATGTCCTATAGACATCTTAAATTCAATATACTCTAAGCTGAACTCATCTTTCCTCCCCACATTCTTCCCCCTTCCAAACTTCCCTATTACTGTGGAGTCAACACCATTCTTCCAGTTACCCTGGCAGGCCATCTCCAGTTGTCCTGAGCTCTCTCTGGTCACTGGATCCAGATGACTCCAGAGGAAAAGGTGAGGCTGTTGACTTTGCACAGCACTCCCTCACTTAAATCCAATTCACTTTCAGCTCATGGCATCACCTTCCTGATGTCCTGGTCGTCTTCAAGAATGAAGGCCAAACAACACCGACAGTCACCCTAACTCTCCTCACCCCCATATCTAATCTGTTGTCAAGACCTATCAGTTTCACCTTTGTAAAATCTCATGACTACATCCCCTTCTCTCCTCTGATACTGCTGCTACCTCAGTCTACATTGTCTTCTCCTCTTACGTGGATTGCTATTTGGTCTGCCTGCCACAAGTGTCTTCCACATCCATTACATCCTCTACTCAGCCACTGAAATAATTTTTCCAAAACATGTGTGTGCTTTGGAAAACCTGTCTCTCTCTCTCTCACACACACACACACACACACACACAAACTCCAGTCACTCCCTATCTCCTCCAAGATTAAATACAAAATCCTCTGTCATTTGAAGCTCCTCCAACCTAACCCCATTCCTACTTTTCCAGGATCCTTACACTGTACACCACATTCTCCTGAATCCAGTGACCTAGTCTTGCCATTCTCACACAGGACACTCCATCTTCCAACTCCAGGCATTTTCACTGGCTGATCCCATGCCTGGAATGTTACCCCTCCTCTTCTCTGCTTCCTGTCTTTCCTAACTTCCTTCAAATCTCAACTTAAACCCCATCTTCTATAGGAAACCTTTCCCAATCTCTCTTAATTCCAGTGTTTTCTCCCTGTTTATTATTTCCTATTTATCTTATACATAGCTCCTTTGTACACAATGTTTGCATGTTCTCTCGCCCTTTAGATTGTGAGTTCCTAAGTCTCTCTTTCTTTGCAGGTAATGGGGAGGTAAGTGACTTGCCCAAGATGCCACAGCTAGTAAGTATATAAGACTGAATCGGAACTGAGGTCCTCCTGACTCTAAGATGAGCACATCACTCGGCTGCCCCAAAGTCTTTCAAAGTTATATTTCCTTCTATTCATCTTCTAGTGATGGAGGAAAGGAGAAGGTAAGAAATCCCCAAGACCTAGGCTGTCCTCTCCATTAGATGTTATCCTTATCTTACAGTTAGTAGAAGGGAAGAGGATATGAAGTTGTATGCCAATGAAAATTGCACAGACTCATAAAATGTCAGAACTGGAAAAGAACTTGGAGGTTATCTAAGTCAAATCTTCATTTTACAGACAAGAAAACTGAAACTCAGAGGGATGAGGTGGCTTCTCCCAAATTGCACAGTTAATATCAGAGTTGGGACTAAAGCCAGTTCTTCTGTTGTCTAGCCCACAGATCTTTCCCCTACCTCTCTCCTGGCCCAAGAACTTTTGATTATCAGATGCTGGTGAAAAGAGTCCTAGACTAAAACTCAGAAAATCTGAGTTCAGGTCCCAGCTGTGACATTTCATTCCCTCACTTAAATCCAATTCACTTGCATGTCATGGCATCATCTCCCTGATGTCATGGTCCTCTTCAAGAACCATGGACAAAAAAAAGCAATGACTATGGAAACATTTACTTCTACCTATTTTAAGTCTGTTTTTACACCTTTAATTGACAAATAAGGACACTGGGGCTCATAGAGGGAAAGAGAGATCCTCACAGTCAGAAAATCAATAAGCTATAGAAACAGAATTGGAACCCATGCCCTTTTACTCTAAACCCAACAGTCATAAGACTGTTTTGAGATTGCCTCATATACTACAAAGCTATTTATAAATGTGAGCCATGGGATTTATGATTAATTTGTTTTCCTGAGAGCATTCACAGCCTTCTTCTCTTATTTCGATTCCAACTCTAGCTTTCTAGCTTGGTAGACCCTGCCAGAAGAGAGGACCAGCTCTCATATTCACTTGAAGCTTGAGTAGGTTGTCAGGGTCATTAAATCTGTGCCTCAAATTGATAAAGCTTTATAAACACAGGGTATCTTGGATGCCATTGGTATGAATGGTGAAGTCTAAGGTATCAGCCATTGGAGGAGAAGCTAGCTTGTTTTTAGCGTAGACTTAGGAATGTCAGGGTCAATTCCCATATTCATTTGTCCTGCTAGATGGGCACCTCCCTTGGGGCACCCTGCCAAGACAAGCAGTTAATCTGTTTGTAGTTGTGCCCAGAGCTCTGCCTTGACATTCCTGAACCATTTGTTCACAATCCAGTCCTGAAACTGTGCACCTTTAAAAAGAAATACCAATAAACACATCCAAATGAAGCCTCAACCAATTCATGGGCATGTGTGAAAATCATCAGGCCTTAAGTTGTCCTCCCCACTACCCTTCATCTATGCCAGTGATCCATGCTATCTTCCCCTGGTCTCAGCTCTGGGAGCATCTCCCCAGTACCTTGGGACAGGCTGAATAGATCATAACTAGGGCAGGGTGATCTGCAATTTGTCCTAGGGTGCTGACAGCATTTATATTCCAGCAGCATAGAAACAACTAACCTTAAAACCTAGCTGCCAAGAATAACTCGTTAAAACAGGAATATCCCAAATGGCCCACCTTCATCCCCCGAGTGGTAGCACCCCAAGTGAGCTCTTTTCATTTCATACAGAAGAATAGGTCTGATACGGCCTCTTTGTCTCTTTCCATTTACTGATTACTGAATTTGTCCAAAAGTTGATTTGCAAATGTTTTCAAAATTGTTTTTTTATTAATTTTATGAAATATTTCCCAGTTACATATAAAACATTTGACAATCATTTCTTAACATTTTAAACTCCAAATTCCCTCTCTCTCTTCTGCTCCTCCCTCCTCCTTGACAAAGCAGCAATTTGATTTCAATTATACATGTGAGGTTGTGCCAAACATATTTCCATATTAGCCATGTTGCAAGAGAAAACAGAAACAAAATAAGACAATGAAAATAAAGAAAGTGCAAAAAGTATGCTTCAGTATGAATTCAGGGTTCATCAGTTCTCTCTCTCTGTATGTGGATAGAGTTTTTTATCATGGGTCCTTTGGAATTGTCTTGGACCATTGTGCTGATAAGAGCAGCTAAGTCTTTCACATTTGACCATCCTTATATTACTGCTATCATTATGTACAAGGTTTTCCTAGTTCTGCTCAATTCACTTTGCATGAGTTCCTACAAGCTTTCCCAAGTTTTTTCTAAGACCATCCTGCTTGTCATTTATTATAGCACAAGAGTATTTGATCAGTCATACATAACAACTAATTTGACCATTCTCGAATTAATGAACATTTTCTCAATTTCCAATTCTTTGCCACTACAAAGAGAACTGCTACAAATATTTTTGTACATTTTTTTCCTTTTCTTTGATCTCTTTGGGATATAGACCTAGTAGTGGGTCAAAGGGCATGAACAACTTTATAGTCCTTTGGGCATAATTCCAATTTGTTCTCCAGAATGGTTGGATCAATTCACAACTCCACCAATAATGCATTAGTTCTCAATTTTTCCACATCCCCTTCAGCATTGGTAGTTTTCCTTTTCTATAATGTTATCCAATATGATAGATTTGAAGTGGCATCTCAGAGTTGTTTAAATTTTCATTTCACTGATCAGTAGTGATTTAGAGCGATTTTTCATGTGACTATTGAAAACTTTAATTTCTTCTTCTGAAAACTGCCTGTTAATATCTTTTGACCACTTATTAACTGAGGAATGGCTCTTGTTTTTTATAAATTTAGTTGAGTTCTCTCTATATTTGAGAGATGAGGTCTTTATCGGAAAACTTGCTGCAAATTTTTTTTCTTAGTTTCTTATTTTCCTTCTAATTTTAGCTGTACTAGTTTTTTGGGGGTGTGTAAGATCTTTTTAATTTCATGCAATCAAAACTATCTGTTTTACTTCCTGCAATCCCCTCTATCTCTTGTTTGTCATAAACTCTTCTCTTATTCATAGATTTGACAGGTACATTTTTCCATGTTCCCCTAATTTACTTATGATATACTTTATGTATAAATCATGTATTCTGAAAGTGGTTTTCATGTTACCTGCTTAAAATGGATCTTGTGAAGCTTTCCCAGGGTATTTTTTAATGAAACTCATCTCAGGTCTCCCCCAAATGTTAGCTATGACTCAGTGACTGAACCAAAGAAAAGTCACAGGCATATGCCACACCACACTTTAAATAACGGAATAAACCTGCCACATTCATTCTCTGCTCCTTTCACATTCTGGGTTAAGCTTCGAAGCTCATGGGTATATTTCAACAAGCAAAGGTCCCCCATCATAGAAATAATAAAATCAAATAATAACATAAAGCATCAGTTGACTATTCATTCCCTCCCCCATTCCCCATTATCCTCCTCCTACTTCCTTCCCAACCCCCCAAGCATGAATTGAAAAACTTCAGTGTGACTCATGCATACTCTGCAACTTATTCTATTGTATTTTCAGTTACTCATTCATGCATTCATTTACTCCATTTTTTCTCCTTAATAGGATTGTAGGATTTAGAGCTAGAAAGAGACTTGGAAATCATTTTATTAAAACATACACACACTTCACCGTTGAGGAAATTGAGGCCCAGAGAAATGAATTCACCCAAAGTAGCAAACAGCATCAATTCATTTATTCCTTGAACAAATATACATTGGCTGCCTACTATATGCAAGGTGCTATGTCTAAATGTCTAAGAGGACATAAATATGAGAAAGAAAGTTACCATGGTTTCTGGACTCAGAAAGCTTACAATCTAATAGGGAAGCCAAAATAAATATGTGAATAGCTGTAATACAAGGCAAAATGTCATAAGTGCCAATAATACTGCAAGAATTCTGGAGTTATAACATGGAGTCTGGTCCAGGGTATCATCAAAGAAAGAATTGTTCCATTTAAGTTAGGCCTTGAAGAATGGGTAGGATCTTCATAGGTGCATATGGGTGAAGAGGGTATTATGGGCAGAGAAAATAGAATGAGCAAAAGAAAAGGTATAAAGCTCTAGGTTCCTTGGCCAACAGCAAGACATGTATTTTGGATGGAGAGTAGGTCTTTCCTAAGAAGATAGTGGAAGATAAGGTAATTAGCCAAGTCATGGAGGACCTTAAATGGACTATATTCCAGTAGGGAACCACTGAAGGCTAAAATTTTAGTAGAAGTGACATCAAAATGAATCTGGCATTTGTGAACAGAATTGAAAATGGAATAGATTAAGGAAGGTTAGGAAATTGTCGCAATGGACAAATACAGGATAAATGACAGTTAGAACTAGGGGACAGGATTGTGTGAACAGAAGGAAGTAAGGTCATAAGTGGGAGATGCTGAAGATGTCCCATTGATAGTTCTTCACATGCTTACAAGACATCTCCTTTATGTACCATCAGTAACTCAAAATCAATTAGTCTAAAATCTAGCTTATTTCTTCCCTAAACTCGTTCCTCATTTTCACTTCACAATTTGTATTTATAACTGCACCTTTGTCCAATTTCCCATGTTTGGAGTTATCTTTGGTGTTATTTTTTACCTTTCTCTCTCCTTCACTTCTCATATTTAATTGACTGTACTCAGCTCAGAATTAGGCTTATGGTTCCACCTCCAAAGAATATCTTATATCAATTTCTTCTTCCCTATTTCCGCTATGACACAATCCTTCCAGTCTACCTTTCATATGAATACCTGAATAATCTTCCTTATGCCCAAATCTGGAGATTATCACTGTTCAAAAACCTTCTGTGGCATCCTACTGCTTAACAAGAGAAGTTTAAGCTCTTTAGCTTGTCATTCAAGACCCTCTAGGATGTATCATGACCTTAACTTTACAGTCTTATGTTATTCCTATCTAAGTAGTCTTTGTGCCAAAGTAGACTCTATCCTCCCACTCATGTACCAAGACACATGTTTTTCTGAATTCCTTATATTTAGCAAGGATTTCTTAAGCACCTACTATGTGCTGGGTCCTATTCTAGGTGCTAGGAATAGAAGACAAAAATGAAAACATGCCTTAAGGAGCTTACATTCAACTGGACTTCTTATAGCATAATAATATTTCATTACATTAGTAAACACAATCTGTTCCACCATTCTTAAATTTAATGGATATCCATTATTTTTAGTTTGGGGAGATTTTTCTTGCCCCAAAAGAGTGCTGCCGTGAATATTTTACAAGACTATTCATTCTGTTGCTAACTTACTGGTGTATATCTGTGGTATAGTCTATGTCATGTCCAACTCTTCTTGTCCCTCATATGGCATTTTCTTGGCAAAAACACTGGAGTGGTTTGCCATTTCCTTCTCCAGTGGATTAGGAAAATAGAGCTTATGTGACTTGTCCAGGGCCATACAACTAGTGAGTATCTCAGGCCAGATTTGAACTCAGGTCTTCCTGACTCCAGACTCAGTGCTCTATCCATTGAACCATCCAGCTACCTCTAGTAAGCTATAGAAGTAACTTTGTCACGATTCCCATCCTTTTTCCCAGAATAGTTGGACAAATTCATAACTTCATCAACAGTTATGTCCCTGTGCCTGTCTTCCCACAGCCCCTCCAACATTAACTATTTTGATTTTATTTTGTCATCTTGACCAATTTAATGGTGGCAGTAGGAAAACTCAGAATCGTTTTAACTAGCATTTCTCTGATTTTCAGTGATTTAGTCAGAGTTATTGATAGTTATAGTTGTTGATCATTTGTATTTCTTCTTCTGAAAACTGTTTTTATCCTTTGACCTAGAGTGGTGAGGAATCTACGGGCCACAGGTTCCCCACCTCTGAGTCCCACAGTCTTCTTTCCAGAAGTTAAAGCCCAAACTTCCAACCATACTGCCCTACTTCCTGCTGCTGGTACTTTCCATTTATTTCCTCAGTGCCTATGCAAAGGCTGCTGACCTAGAATAATGTCTCCTCACCTCTTCCTCCCAGAAGGCTCAGTTTCCTTAAAGCTCAGCTCAAGCATCACTTCCTCCACTGGGCCTTTCCTAATCTTCCCAATTTCTAGTGCCCCACCGCATTACTCTGCACTTCCATGGCACACATTTTACGTTTAATTTTTTGTGTATATGTTGTTTCCTCCAACAGAATATAAGTTCCTTGAGGACAGGGTGTGTTTCATTTTTTTTTTATTCTGTATATTCCCTGCCCAGGATGTAGTAGACTCTTAAAAAAGAGAGAAGGGCTGATAGCGTGAGTGATAGTCGAGCTTTTGGAGTTTTTGTTAGCAAAGGGGAGATGACCGTATTTGTAGGCAAAAGCAAGGCGCCCAAAGGAGGGAAAGGACTAAAGACTCAAGGGGATAATTGATGTAACAAAATTAACCACATAAGAATTGAGCAGATGTGAACATGATAACATCACACTCTGCTTTTCCTAACTTTGGCCAGTATCCTCCCTTTAGGGAACCCTCATATAAGCATGTTGTGGGCATAAAGGACCCATACCTTAGTCCCTTCCCTTGGAACCAGATAGGGGTTCCTTAGTCCCCGAGGCTTTTATCTTTCATTCTTTTCTAAATTTTCATTAAGCTCTAAGCAACAAAATTCCTGAACCTTCTGACTCTCTGAGTCTATTTAGCTCTCTGGGATCAGACATCTGCTGCACTAAGTTACCCTGTCCCTTCACTTACCAGCCAATGGGTTTTTCACTGACTTACTTGGTATTTTATATTACACCTGTCAACTTTTTATTGATATGTTATATAATAGCTATTTTTTTCTTTAGTTACCACTATATCGAAGCCAATTTCTAATTCCCTTCTGTCCCTTCCCCCTATATACTATAGCCCACAAGAGTATGTTTCCAGGATTTATTTATAAGGGAAAAAATTAAATAAAAATCAGGAATAATCCATCAGGATAATTAATGGTGCTTACAAATCTCATTAGTTGCAGACCATGTGACCTCTAAATTCTTTGATCAACTTATCCAAGCTATAAATTGGCCTAACCTTGGCCAGACTATTATTCTCTTTCCACATGGAAAAAAGAGAAGGCCTGTGGCTTCTTTCCCATTGGAATATGACAAAAGAAACCTTCTGATTCACACAATTGTGCCCAATCAAGCAAATCCATTGGACCAGTCTACTTTTCCAGACTTCCCCTCATGCCATCTGAAGGCTTCTGGTGTCTATCTGCCTTACTTCTTTCCCTCCACCCAAGGTTGGGAAGAAAATAAAACTGCTAGGTAGTTTTTTCTTCATCCTTTCAAAAACCAGAATAATTAAATCTGATAGCAGATTACCCTCAAAGTTCCCAATAGACTTTACTTATGAGGCTCCCTAAACAGAATGGACAAGTCGGTGGCCATCTATACGTTAATTTCTCCATTAGTTAACTGGGGGTGAAGCCATTCTGGAACAGGACCCAGACCCAGGTAACCCACTCCTGAGGAAAGCTGAGGTTATTGGATCTCTTGAGCTCAGGAGTTGTGGGTTGCAATGTGCTGAGCCAATAGAGTGTCAGCATTAAGCCTGGAGCCAACGTAGGAAGCAGTTGGAACTAGCTCCAGCAGAAGCCTGGAAGTAGTTAAGTATATTGTTGACATCCTTGCTAACTCCTTTCATGTTCATCTTCATGGATTCTTAAATTCATAGATTACGAGAGCCAGAAGAGGTCATGGAAATTATCTCGTCTAACCACTTCATCCACAGATGAGGAAACTTCAGTTTCTTAGGCTCCGTGCTTGTGTTTTAGGTTTGTTTTGTTTTTTGGAGAGTGTATCTTCCTTTCTCGCCCCATGCTGGAATGTGGTGGTTGGCTGATTGGCGTAGGAACTTTGGCCTAACCTGTTTCCAGCCGGGGCTGGGAAGTCTAGTTTTGCACAGCAGGAATCAGGAAAGAAGTCTTCCGCTTCTGAGACTGGTAGATTATATAGACTGATAGAACCAGGGACTTGGTATTGAAGAGTATGGAAGCATATAGTTCTAAAGCTTCTTTTTGAGTTATAAATATTAAGATTTAATATCATGACAGTGTCCCTAGTCTGGAATCTTTTGGTAACAAAGGCCTAAACCATTTCTAAAAGGAAACTGAGTCAAAGTACAGGAAAGAACTCCGTTCTCCCAGACGACAGACGTGGGGGAGCTATCAGACCCAGGCCAGAACCCTTTGGAATAATCCCATTAAAAGCAGTACTTCTTTCTCCGCCCTTGACTTCATTGAACAGATTTAGGAAAATAATTCTCCCTGTGTGCGCAAGTTGTTAGTTTTAGTCTGTCTAGGTTATTAAAAAAAAACAACAAAAACTCTAGCCCAAACAAGATTAAACCCTTGTTTCATCTTTCTATAAAATTGTGTCTTTCTCAACTCTACAAATTGTCAGTATGAAAATAGTTTATGTTCAAGAGACTTTAGAAAAGCAGGCTGGGTATCAAGAAATTTGTCTATGACTTGTACGAAATAAGAAGAGCACTGAATTTTTCTTTCACTGGGTACTTGCTACTCCCAGAGACTTCAATTGGGAAACCTTGTGACCTTTGAGAAGCAGGAGCTGAGGAGTGTCCCAGAAAGTTGTAGATTTTTCTTTTCTTTCTTCTTTATAATAAAGCTTGCCTCTGGTGCATTGTGGCCAGTTGTGGGCTATATTCTGAAGCATTCTTTGACAACCGTGCTGAATACTCTCCATTCCAAAGTCTTCGGTATCCCTACAGAGGCCACATATCAAGAAAGATAGAGATCAGGAGCATCTTCTGAGAAACATTATCAAATCCTACCAAATTTAACCCTTAATGGTATTTGCTTCTCTTTACTAACCAGTAATTTGGGGGTCTAGAACACATATGCTTGACTGATATTTTCAAATCAAATAATATGAAAATTATAAGGCAATATAGAAATAATGGCTGAACAGTCTTTAGCACACATTTAGCTGCTACACTAATGACAGTATTAAGTAAATACTGTTGTCTTTTATATCAGAACTAAAATAAAATTCAGTGGCCTTTTTCCACAAATATGTATGTGGTATTTATGAGTATGTGTGTATATATGCATATTTATATATGCATGCATCCATATACACATACATACATGAAAGAGTAGTGTGGTGTAGTGGTAAAAATGATAGATGGAGTCATACGGCCCAAGTTCAAATTCCACTTCTCATATTTACTAGCTATTTGGCAATGAAGTATAAGGGGTGTTCAGGGAGGACTAGCACCTCTGGTGCACCAAGCTCCTCATCCATCTCTGGTCTCCAATTTCACCAAACTTTCATCTGTAGCTCCAAAAAGCTATAGCATCTACAGCAACCACACCCAGGTAAAACTCACAGATGGACTAAACCAGGTTGGCAGTAATCAACAGATCTCAAACCTATTTGCAAGTTAGAGGGATGTCTATGCCATGCATGTGAAGATTTCCCCAGTGGGAATGGGTGGATGAGAAGAGCTTGTTCCAATAGCCATGAAGGCGACTTGGTCGGACATCAAAGACTCGAAGGTCATCCATTGCATCCAGGGACATCACCATTCACCCTGACTTTTATCTAGCCACTGGACTCCAAGGACTCTGGAGAGAATGTGGCTGACAACTCTGTGGGACTCTACCTCACTTAAATCTAATTCACAAAAGTCAAGACGTCACTCTCCTGATGTCACTGGCCATCTTTGAAACCAACAACAAACATCGGATAATGGGTAAGTCATTGAAACTCTCTGATCCAGTTTCTACATCTGTAAAATGAGGAAAACAATACCTTACTTACTGTGAAACTCAAATTAGATAATGTATATAAAGTGCTTTGCAAATTTTAAAGTAATATACAGGGTATACCAAAAGCTTAAGTGTATCTTGGAGCTATCAAAGCACAGTGCTGCATGTTAAGAATCAGTTCAGGGGAAAAACTCCATCCAGCAACGCTGATCAACAACTCATCCGTAATTTATAGTTTTATAGAATTGCCCTGGGGTTACTGAGTAGTTAAGTGACTATTCTTGGCTACACTACTAGTATGTGTTAAAGACAGGATTTAAATGCATGTCTTTATGACTCCAAGCCAAGTTTTCTCTATCTACAATGCTGAACTGATCTCTAAAGTAATATACATCTATACACACATACACACACACACACACACACACACACACACACACACACACATTGTTCAGATACTTCAGTTTCTAGATCACCTCTGGGGCATTTTTATGCTTCCTGGATCAAATCCTGAGAAAATCTCTTCTGGAGAGCCTTGAAAAGCTGTTACCAACTCTACATGGACAAGCATGCTGGTCCCAATGTATCGGTCAAGCTTTATTTTAACAAGCAAAATCAGAAAGAAAATAGGAAAATCAAGAGAGTTCACAGACCCTGAAGGTCACCAAGTACATAAATCAGTGCCTATGGAAATCACAGCCTTCACCCTGGAAGTCCTGCTCTAGCTGAAGACAGCTCTGTGTGTGTGTCCTTCCACCCAAAGCTAGTCTCTGCTTTCAACTGTTCTTAATAGTAAGTCCCGCCTTTCTTCCGAACCAATTATAGTACACACAACTTACAGATCTGAGTTTTTCTTCATGAACTACTCTTGCTTACAAAAAGTTATTTGCACATTATCCTTAGACTGTGGACTCTTTTAAAGCAGGGACCAAGGGTTTTTGCTTTTTTTTTTTGCCTTTCTTTGTATCTCCTGCATTTAGCACACCTCCTGATACACAACAGTTGCTTCACAGAAGTTAACTAACTACACATGTTCCTCCACCTCTCTGGGGTTATGTAGATAATATGGCCTGTGGGCTTATTTTCAGGTCTATGTGAGGCTGAGCCTCTCCATCTCTTCATCTCCTCTCAACATCCCTTTCCTCTCTCTATTGTTAAGGCTGTATTCTCCTTATAAATTTTCATCTATTTCTGGCCCCTAGTTACATGTGATTCCAAAGAGAAGCCACATGAATGCACAGGCCTTTTTTCTAACTTGGAATACAGCCTGGTGTCTCTGTATCTTTGATTCCCTTTGTGTCTTCTTTAGCTAGTCAGTGCATGGATAAGGGCCTGGTATCTGGAAGATTTATCTTCCTGAGCTCATATTTTACCTTGGACACTAGTTGTTTGACCCTGGGCAAGTCACTTAACCCTGTTTGCCTCAATTTCCTCATCTGTAAAATGAGCTAAAGAAGGAAATGGAAAACCACTTCAATATCTTTGCCAAGAAAACTCCAAATGAAGTTCATGGACCCAGATGGCTCTGGAGGAGAAAGTGAGACTGGTGACCTTGCACAGCCCCCTCTCCCTCAAACCAAAGTCAACTGCAAGTCATGTCATCATTTCCCTGAAATCACAGTCCTCTTCTAAAATGAAGGCCAAACACAACCAAATGGAGTCACAGAGTCAGATGGGACTGAAAAGCACCAAACAAAGCATCTCCCCCTGGGTGTATCTGGGATTGCTTCTATGTCTGGGTCTTTTTCTGCCTCACTTTAAGAACTACTCCTCCAGCTGCAATTCAGCTCTCTATTATTCTTCTCCTGCTTGCTCTCTCTCTCCTCTTCTCTTTTTCTTTTCTTTCCTCTCTCTCTCTCTCTCTTTCTCCTTCTCACACAGAAGCTAACCAGGTGCTAACAACCCAGAGATGAAAAATCTTGCCCTCAGGGAGTTTGTAATCTAATAGAATGAACACTACATGTACATAATAAGATCCAGAATCAAATGCAATAAGGGCCATTGAGAGATACAAAGTGCTCTAAGACAATTTGAGGAAGAATCAATCACTTTCAACTGGGCCCAATATGGGCGAGAGAAGGCTTCACAGAAGCTTCGATGACAACTGAGCTAAGACTTGAAGAAAGAGAAGGATTTCCACAGAGAGTTGTGGAGGGAGTACATTCCAAGCAGTGAGAAAGGGCTGTGTGCAAATATGGAGACCAAAGACGTAGGATGAGTCCAGAGAACAAAAAAGCCATTTTGGTCAGAATATGGAAAGGAGAGTGTATGAAATAAGGCTAGAAAGGTAGGCTGGAAGCAACGGAAAGAATGCATCCCATGGGTCTTAACTTTGGGTTGTAAAACAGTGCTGAGACAGTATCCAGATACGATAGGCAATAAAAAACACGAATTGGAGATGACAATGAAAAGGACAAATTCAAAAAGAAACTTTAAGGCCTAATGACCATTAGGCTTCCACTGATTGACACCTCTGCTCAATATATTCCCGCAGTTCCCTATTGCCGCTAGGGTTGTCCTTGCTGTTGCTGTCGTTTCCAATGTTTCCACAACCCTATTTGGAAGTTTTCTTGGCAAAGACTGGTTTGCCATTTCCTTCTCCAGTTCATTAAACAGATGAGGAAACTGAGACAAACAGGGTTAAGTGACTTGCCCAGGGTCACACAGCTAAAGCCAGATTTGAACTCAGGAAGATGGGTCTTCCTGACTCCAACCTGACACTCTTTCCATTGTGTCACCTAGCTGCCCCTAGTTAATACCAAATACAAAGTACTCTTTTAGGCATTTAAAGCTCTTTGTTACCTGACCCTTTCCTACCTTTCCATGTACAAACAAACACACATTTACTTGTTATGTCCCCCACTAGAATGCATGTGGTCTTTGAAGGTGGGGTTGGGTTGGTTTTTTTTTGTTGTTGTTGTTGCTGTTTTACCTTTCTATGTATCCCCAGGACTTAGCAGAAAGACTACCACATAGGAAGTGTTGCCCTTCCCATACCTGTGCAGAGTTCTATCCTCACAACCTTAAAAAAAAAAAAAAGGCTTTGAAAACCAAATGGCAGAGTGCATGCAGGTGTCCCCAGCTGCTGCCTGAAGTCCACTCCCAGCCTTGGGTTTCAGATTACTCAACACTTAAAACAACAGAATTTGGTCTCCTCCCAAGGCTTGTTCCACTTGTCATTTTTGTGGTAAAGTTAGACAATAAAATAATACATTCTGTGTGAAGCATCTGAATTTTGCTTGTTTTTTTGGGTTAGTGTACGATGACTTTTAGTAATCTATTTCTTTTGCAGAATAACAATAATCTTGTTATCCTGGACATTCATATAATATTAAGTAAAATGACTAAAAATTACAGAAGCACAGATTTTAGGAATCAGCTGGTTAAACCTGCTTCCAGATGCGGAAATAGAAGGCCCACAGGTGAAAACACCGTGGTCCACAGGTAGTCAGGTGGTCAGTTGCAAGCCCAGGATACATGCCTACTTTATCTGGTTGCTACATGAAGGGCCTCTTCCAGCAGATCACACCTACTCTCTTCTGGTAGGAGCAGCTGGAAAACTTTAGATTTTCTCCTTCTCTCTGAATGGGAGCCTCCTGTGTAAGCTACTTCTAAAGTCAGTCCTACCTGACATGTGGAGCAGACGGGTTCAATGAGCAAATCCTTCCATCAGCAAAGGGCTGAAAGCCTAGTGACTGGGTGCACTGCCTGAGTCACAAAAATGCTTATTCACTAATCTCTCAGAGGAGGCTCCTGCCCTTCTCCTCTCTTTTCACCTTTAAGGGTCCCTGGCTAGACCTTTACATAGATTTCTTCTTCAGGATACTTCTAATCTAGAGAGTTCTGATGGGAGAAAGAAAAAAAAACCACCAAAACACAAGTACTTCCCTTCTGAGGAAGGAAATGGGGGAGGGGAGGGAGGAAGAGTTGCCTCTGATGCCATTTTAAAAGGAGGGGCTTTACCCTTCCATCCCTGGGCTGCTTTAAAAGCAGAGGTGGTGTCCGGCCCTAGGAGGGGCAGGATTACCTTACCGCAGCCGGAAAGAGCCCAATGACTCACCCTCTGATACCAGAGACTGTTTACTCGGAGATCTCCCGCAGGGTGCACCCAGCTCTGATGGGCTTGTGCCACCTCATCGCCTTCCTTCCCAGAGTCTCCACAGGTTACCCTTAATACGTTCTCATTTCTGTACCTGCACCGAACCCAAGCCGCCCACCCTTTCAGAAGCCAGAAAAACAAAGGCCTCAGGGATTTTCCCTTTGGGTCAGTCCGCTCTATCGCAGCCCAGCTAACCGCAGCCTCCGACGATGGGGCACGGCCGGGGGCAGGAGGAAATTCCACCTCTGGGGATCGTTGCCCTAGCTCAGAGAGAGGCTAAGTAAGCCGGTTACATTTTCCATGGCTGAGGTGGGCAGACCCAGCCAGCTCCGTTACTAGGTGCCCAAGACGCGGTGGCGGAGGTCTTGTCCTCGAACCCCTGTCTGCGGACGGAGCTACGTGTTCAGTGGTTATTTATACTCGAACCCGGGCTGAATCCTAAGCCTCGCAACCGAATGAATGAAATCGAGCGGATCAGCCGCGCTCGGCTCAGCGGGCAGAGCTAGCAGCCTGCCAGCCGAGCTGGGCAATGCCCCGACAGGCACGCACCCGCCCTGTGGGCATCCCCCATCAGGGGGCTGTGCCGTGATCTCAGCAGGCTGCGGAGGCACCGAAGCCCGAAGCTTAGGGAAGCGACTCGAACCCGGCGGCCGCAGCGAGAAGGACGCGCTGCTGGGCGCACTGGGCCAGAGGAGTCTTTCCCCAATTTTTGCCTCCGGGAAAGTATTTCCTGGAATAACTCCACACGGGAAAAGCCATTTCCCAGCATCACGGAGTCATTCCTAGAACCGTTCCTCTCGGGACACAAGGTTTCCTGGAAGGTTTTTCTCGCCACTAGCATCTGTCAAGCGAGTCCAAAGATCATCCCAGAGGTGGCAAGGCAAAGCTGAAAGCGCCATTTGAGACCAGCTGGCCCCTCATCCCCATTTTGCTGGTGAGGAACCTGAGGCCAGGAGAGGTAAAGAGAATGCTAAGGGATGGCTTGAGGAGAGAGAACCAGCCCCGTGCTAGGGAATGATTCAACAACGGTGAAAGAACTCTAAAGGAACAGCATCACTCCGGTACACTGGGGATAGGCAATATGTTATGGACAGAACGACTGGGAGCCTGGAGTCCAGAGAGCTCATTAATCCTGGCCGTGCTGCCTGGGTAAGCCTTAATGTGCTCATCTGTAAAATGGGGATAATATTCCTCCTATGACTTACCTCACAGGGTTATTGTAAAAAACCCAACGATATCATGTAAGCAAAATTCTTTCTATCCATTAAAGTATACATAAATGTCAGCTATTATTTACTGCAAAATACTGTTCCAGAAGACATTGTGACTTAATGGTGAAAGCACTGACCTAAAAGTCAGAAGACCTACCTTGACACATTCTAGCTATGGCCATGGGCAGGTCCCTTAACCCTTCAGTGTCCCAGGCCTCCCCAACTGTCAAACCAATAAGAAGTAAAAGAATTTTCCCATGCTGTTGAACCATAAAATCTAGACAAGCCTATAGTGTGTTCCACGGGAAAAAGAATGCCCTTTTCTCACACATATCCCATCTCCTTGATGGATACTTTCAGATTGCTCCTGCACACCCTGGTTTCTCCCTTCCTAGAACTGCTATAGATTTTATCTCATCCTGTAAAATGATATACAGTGTATCCCAAAAGTCTCCGTGCATTTCTGTGCTGAGACCTTTAAGATACCCTGTATATACCGAGCAGTCTTGTTGCCTCTTTCTCATCCCTATGTCTTGTCTCATTGATATTTCTGTTTATTCTGTGACTCTGGTGAGATGCACAGATATTAAAAATAAACAATATCAACATTTTGTTTTATTTGCCTGAAATCAACTATTATTTTCTCAGGGCAAATAGGTAAAAGTCTATTTGCAAGGCTGTTTGAAGTGAGGAGGCTTGTGTTATTACCAAGGGCAATGACTGAGACTCTAGACATCTCCTGTGATCTCACTGGGATTTTGACTGGAAGAAATTCTTAAAGCCACTTCATCTTTCATTTCCTGTTGTCTTTCCAGTTATACAGTTTCAAAATTTCACAATTTACTCTTCCCTTTCCTCCCTCCCAACATTGAATCCAACATTAAATGCCAAGGCCTCTTAATTTTACCTCTGCAATATTACTTCTGTCCATATCCATCTTTCCACATATGCATCCACTACCCTCGTTCAAAGCCTCATCCATTTTTGCCTGCCAGGATGATTGTCATAGCCTCCTAACTGCTCTTTCTGTCTTTAAGAGTCTCTATCTGTCCTAGTCTTTCTCCCACCCAAGTGCCAAAGTCATCCTCCTAAGGCACAGGTCCAGCCACGTCACTTCCTTGCTTAAAAACTTCACTGGTTCTCCGGGGACTAGAAAATAAAATATAAAATCCTTAGTCTGACATTTACAGTTCTCTAAAGTATGGCTCCAATCTATTATCTCCAAATTTATTTCACTATTCTATCCATCACAGGGTCTATGCAAACTGGACTACCAGTTATTCCCTACTCTATATCTATATCCTACCATCTCTGACCTCTGTGTTCCTATACCTAAGATGTGCCCTCGCCTCTCCTTTGACTCTTAGAATCTCTAATTTCCTTCAGTACTCAGTTCAAATGCCTTTTCCTACTCAAGACCTTTTCTGGACCTCTTCCCTCCCCCACCCCCCCCAAGCAGCCAGTGCTTCTCTTATCCCTCACAAATTACCTTTATTTGATATACATAGTTCTCCAAGAGGAGTCAATCCCCAATTCACACTGGTCAGGTTCCAGAGAGGTTTGTCTACCCCAGGTTCACGGTACTCCTAGGGTTCCCATTTTTTGATACTCTACCAAGTGAGTCCCCACCAGTGTGTCTGCCTAAAGTAGTCACAGGATACAATTAGATCAAAGCAAGAGTAAATACTGAAATGACAGTAAGAATAATAGTATCCAAACACCTGCCCCCCCAAACCTCCCATCTGCGCTCTCCATACCCAGGGTCAGCAGAAAGAGAAGACACATGTAGAGGTCATGAGGAGAGAGAGAGAGGCGTGTATATATGCATACACATATGTATAGCCATGCATATGCATACATGTGTACACATACATGTAGGTACACATGTGCATTGTGAGGACGGGCAATTCCCACTTCCAATGCTTCAGGGCTGGAGATACTTTCCCACTACTCTAGACATCCTTGATCTCATAGTTGCCATCAGACACTGCTGTGCTGAATGCTTCCAGATGATGTAAGCTGTAACCTGTTCCACCGATCACTGCCAAACATTACTTGACCAGAGTCTACACTGCATCCAGCTTGTGGCTCAGCTGACATCCTTGGCCAGGGTTCCACAGTACTCTTTCAGAAGGAGCAGTAACCCTTACCTTGGGACTGCCAGAAGCTTCCCTGGGATGCTCTGAAGCTTTTCTGTCCCACAGCAGGAGCTTCTCAGTCTTAAGGCACCAAGTTCTCTGCAGGGAAAGCCAAGAGCCATCCCAGCAAGCTAACAATTTTAGCCTTTTAGCCTTTCATTTCATTGACTCTTTCCAGTGTAGGGTTAGTCTTTGGTTAATACACTTCCATAAACCTGGCAAAGTCATTTTCCCAATAGTCACTAAATATTTTTGGAGATTCAGGCTTCTCAGGTGTTAAAATTATGTCCCTCTCAGTCATAAAAGTAAATTAAGAAAAGTTTCCAGAAATAACCTATGTATGGGAGGAGAGTTAAAAGTCTGTGCTAAACTTTTAAGTTGCCTACAATAGGAGTCTTCAATTTCTTTCCTCTTTCTCTTTTTTTCGCCCCTTACAATATAGTTTCTGAGTTCACCATTCCGCTAAAACTGCTCTCTCCAAAGTTACTAATGATCTCTTAGTTGCCAGATCCAAGGGCCTTTTCTCTATTCTCATTCTGACCTCTGCATCCTTTGACACTCTTAATCCCTCTCTCCTTAATACTCTTTTCTCTCTAGGTTTTCAGGACATCACTGTCTCTCCTGGTTCTCCCAACTATCTGCCCATTCCTTCTCTGTCCATTTGGCTGGATCCTCCAGATTCCTGCCCTCTAGTCGTAAGTGTCCTCAGGGTTTGGTCCTGGGTCTTCTCCCTTTATACTTCACTTGGTGATCGTGATCTCCCATGGATTTAATTACTTATGTTGAGGTTTGGGGTGCTTGGGACCCCAAAATACCAACACCCTGGATCCTGCCCAAATGAATTCAACTCAAGCCTTCTTCCAGCCAAAGAAAAGCAAAGTTTATTAAAGATCCGCCATATTGGGTTGATTCTTAAGAAGTCTCACCATCTGTGATACTGGTATTGACAAGCCAAATTGAGTCTGAGTTAGATTGAATGTAAGCATCTTCATGGAAACTTATATGCAGAAGGATCTTACATACAGAAAGACTATGGGAGGGATCTGGGGGTGCTCTAGTGGTCCAGAGTGATGGGAGGAGGGATTTAGGAAGGGTCTTGAGGAGTCTCAGAAGGATCTTGATGGGACTGGGGTAACTAGGGGTTAGGACCAAGAGAATGAGATTTTGATGTGATCAAGAGTAGGAAACAGCTGGAAGCACTTGGGCGGTAACAGACAATGGAGGGTAGGCTAGGTTAAGGTAGATAACCTTTTATTTACCTTAGATAGATAGAATCAAGGATGGGAAGCAACCAGAGGCAATTGAACTGCCAGGTCAAGTGGGAAGACCCCTGGAGAATTCAAGGAGGTTCCCAGAGTCTGTACTCCATCACTATTTCTATACTGATGATTTTCAAATCTACCTATATGCCCCACACCTCAAATCTCACATCTCCAAATGCCTTTCAGACTTCTTGAACTGAATATCCAGTATGTATCTTAAACTCATTGTGTCCAAAATGGAACTCATCTTTCTCTTTAAATTCTCCCTACCGCCAATCTTCCCTCCTACTGTAGAGGGCAACACCAAACTCCTAGTCCCTCCAAATTGCAATCTCCCAGTCATCCTGGATTCCTCACTATCTCTCACTCTTCGTATCTAAACTGTTGACAAGACCTGTTGGTTTCAACTTGTCATCATCTCTCTTAGATGCCCCTTTCCTTCCTGACACTGCTAGTACTCTGTCACCTCCTATCTGGATTATCACCTAGCCTGCTGATGCATCTGCCTGCTTCAAATCTCTCTGAACTCCAATACCATCCTCCATCCAGTCATTAAAGTATTTTCCTAAAGTGAAGGACCAATCATGTCACCTCTCAATAACCTCTCATAGCTCCCTATTGCCTCTAGGATCAAATATAAAATCCTGTTTGGCATTCAAAGTCCTTCATGTCCTATCTCCTTCCAACTTTTCCTGTTTTCTTACACTTTACCTCCTGACATGTATTCTTTGGGCCGTTCCATGAACAAGATATTCATTTCTCAGCTCAGGGCACTTTCTCTGGCTGTGCCCCATGCCTGGAATGTTCTCCTCTGTTCTGATCATTGACTTCCCAGGCTTCCTTTAAGTTTCAGCTAAAATCCCCCCTTCCCCAGGAAGCCTTCCGCAGCCCCTCTCAGTTCCAGTGCTCTCCCTCTTTTAATTATTTCCTACTTATCTGTATGTAGATTGCTTTGTATATATTTGCTTGCTGGTTGTCTCTCCCATTAGATTCTGAGCTTCTGGAGGGCCCTTAATAATGCTGATGGATTGATGATGCTAAATGCTCGCAGGCATTCTTGACCTTTCTGTAGACAAATGTGGCCACTCAATTTCACTTCCTTTAGGAAGCTGTAAATGGGCTACTCAAAGTCTCAAACCATATACAAACTGCAGATGGGCTATTCAAGATCTGAAAGGGGCACTTTTATATCCCTTTGTCTCTGTTATCTGTTGTTCAGCTGTGTCTGACTCTTCCTGACAGGGGTTTTCATGTCAAAGATACTGATGTGGTTTGCCATTTCCTTCTCCAGCTCATTTTGCAGATGAGGAAACTGAGGCAAGCAGGGTTAAGTGACTGTAGAGGGACTAGTTAAATGACTTGCCCAGGTCCCATAGCTAGTGAGTTTCTGGGGCTAGATTTGAACTCAGGTCTTTCTTACTTCAGGTCCATTGATCTATCCATTGAAGAACTTAACTGCCTCCATGTTATTGCTGTTGAGTAATGTCTGACTCTTTGTGACCCTATTTGGAGTTTTCTTGGCAAAGATGCTGGAGTGGTTTGCCATTTTCTTTGTCAACTCATTTTAAAGGTGAGGAAACCGAGGCAAACAGGGTGAAGTGACTTGTCTAGGGTCACACAGCTAATAAGTATGGGGGTTTATTTTGTCTTTTTTATTCCAGATCCAATGCTCTTTCCACAACACCCCCATCTACTCTTAGCATGTTACAAATTTAACGACTCAAACTTTGAAAAGGACAAAATCTGAAAGGGGTTTTTCCCATCCCCATACATATGCAGATATCTTCATATCCCCAGTAGACTGTAAGAACCTTGAGACCAGAGGCTATTTCATTTTTGTCTTTGTAGGGCTAGTATTTAGCCCAGCAGCACACCGTACATGCTCTGCAGGCTGAATAATTGAAGAATTGATTGACTAAATTCATTAGGTGACTGATGTAGATCATCCAGCCTCTAGGCTTCTAGGCCATTTCCTTACCATGGAAACAATAACAATAGCTAGCATTTATATGAGGATTTAAGGTTTGCAAAGCATTTTAAATATGTTATTTCACTTCATCTTCAAAACAACCAGGTGAAATAGATGCTATTATTATCCCTATTTTATAGATAAGAAAATTGAGGGGGAGGAAGAGGTTAAATGACTAGCCCAGGGTCATAAAGGTAATAAGTGGCTGAGTCAGGATGCAGAGTCAAGTCTTTCAGAAGATAATTTAGCGTCCTATTCATTAGACCAAATGGGAATCTCAACAGCTCTATCCATTGGAGTCCCCTTCCTTTAAGGCCCAATCCAGTGGCCATCTCCTCCTGAAACCTTTACTGATCCTACCGCTGAAATGGATCTCCCTCCCCTCAACCCCAACTGTTCCTGGAACTCTTGGTCTGGACCTCTACTCTGTCCCTATCACAATCTACCGAATATAATTTTTATTTCTGAATGAGTCATCCATGCCTTGCTCCAATAGACTATAAACCTTTTAGGACCAAGGATTATGGCATTTTTTTCATCTTTGTGTCCACTGTGCATTAAACACAATAGGCATTTAGTAAATGTCTGCTGAAATGAATGGAACTTCTTTGTTAGGAAAAGCACTTCTGGGAATTTTTCAAGCACTCAAAAAGAACCACATGTTCCATTTCCTTAGTTATCTCATGGTGAAATGTCAAAATAAAGTAGTGATCAGGTAGCAAATTCTTTTTTTAGTCTTTCCTTTTGTTTTATTTTATCTCAATTGTATGTAAAAAAATTTTAACATTCATTTTTCAATATTTTGAGTTCCAAATTCTCTCCTTCTCTCTCCCCCACTTTGAAACGGCGAGCAATTTGATATAGATTACGCATGTCAAGTGGTGCAAAATAAATTTCCTTATTAGCCATGTTGCAAAAGAAAACACAGACCAAAAAGAAAAGAAAAAACAACCAGAAAGGGAAAGTTTAAAAAAGCATGCTTCGATCTGTATTTAGACTCCATCAGATCTTTCTGGAGGTGGAGAGCATTTTTCATCATGAGTCCCTCAGAATTGTCTTGTATCCATTGTACTGCTGAGAATAGCCAAGTCATCCACAGTTGATCATGGTACAATGCTGATGTTAGTGTGTACCATGTCCTCCTAGTTCTACTTACTTTGCTTTAGCAAACAAATTCTTGCATGAACCATAGCTTGCCATGGTGATGCTGGATCTGCAAATTCTGACACCCAAGTTCTCTCTAGTAGGCTAACTTTAGAGTTTCATTTGTGCTTGAGCTAATTATAAGTCTCCTTGCAGAGAAAGGCATCAGGAACCTAGTTCCCCCAAATTAATTCTAACTGATAATAACGATCTGCCTGCCTGCCTTTCTTGCCCCTACCCTTGATTTCTCTTGGCTCAGGGTGCTGGGAATCTGATCCAAATTGTGTTGTGGTTCTTCTTTATAGCCAGGAAAGCAACTTTGCCACTTCAGCACCGGAAGACAGCCATCTCCCCAAACCCCACAGCAGTGGTGTAAGGCCTAAGTAATTAATGCTTATAAAACCCTTGTAGATACTCAAATGAAAGGTGCTACACAACCACAGACTTATTAATTACCATCATTGCATATTGATCGAGGCACCCAGGCCTTTTTCCTCCACTTCATTCTTAACATAGTCTTTCTTCCTTAGTAGATTCACACAGAGTACAATCAAATAGAAATGTGGTTGCCTTTGGCTTATAGGTTCAAACAGAGCAGCCCAGGTAGACATGGGGTTGGTTTGAACTGGTAGGTCCAGACAGACTAAGCCTAGACATAGATGAGGTGGGCTGGGTTAGTATACCAGGGGAGAAAGTATTTTCTCTGCTGGATTTCTTTCCATAGGAGATAGGGTGTGCTCTATGGTCCAGTATTCATCTCTAAGGAATAAGAACGCTCCTGTTGATATAATAGTACCTTACATTTATGTAGCATGTTACAAAGCAGAGTTAGTATGGTTCTAATGACTCAAGAGCTGGCAACAGAGTCAGGAAACCCTGTTCAAATTCTGCCTCTGACACACACTGGCTATAGGACCCTGGTCACATCATTTGCTTTCTCAGTGTCCCTAAAGTTCTCTAATACTATAAGTCACCCAGCAAGCATAGGATCTACATTGGCAGAAAGAGGCCCCTCACAGTGAAATCATAGGTCTAGTAAAACATTTACAAACCACTTTGGCATCCATCATCCCTTGTGATCCTTTACAACAACCCTGTGAAGTAGGCAGGGAGGGTATTATTATCCCTGAGTCTCAGAAAGGTTAAATGTCATGCCCATGGTCATACAGATGGTATGTAGGAGAGCTTTACATCATAACCACTGGAAGGGACATCTGAGGTCATCTAGTCCAACTGAGGCACTGAAAGATTAAGTAGGAAGTGACTGGATTAGAACCTGTGTTTTCTGACTCCAAAATCCAGTGGTCAAAGACTTTGGGTTAAGATGGCTATAGGAAAGGTCACACAGGAACATAATGCTCCTACTTTTACTGTAGCAGTGATCTAGAAAGAATATGGGATGGAAAAAACACCAAGGAATGTAAAAAGTAATATCAGTTACTTTATCTTCATCCAATCCAGAACTGCCCAAAAGATACAAGCTATGAACACTTGAAAAAGAGAGAAGCCAGTTCAAGTGTGGGTTAAAAAAAAAAATGAAGGATTATTTGCCCTAACTTGAAAAGTCCTAGGAGAGACAAAAGTGATAAGGCCCTGACTGAGGAAGATGGTAGTGAAGACAGAAACAGAAGATTCCCCAATGACCTACTGAGGGATCCCCTATGACAAAAACAACCATGTAGCACCCCAATCAAGGAAACCCCAATCAAGGAACAAAAGACCTCTTCCCCACCTCCAGGCCTGGCCAGAACGTCCTGATGAAGGAGCAGAGGGAGTAAAAATGACAGTTATAAGAATCCTTGCAACTGGGAAATAAAATAAAATATTATTAAGAGAAAAAAATGAGTCCTCAATTCATAAGGTCAAAAGATATAAATAGGCAATTTTTAAAGGAAGAAATCTAAGCTATTAATATCCGTTTGAAAAAATGCTCCAAATTACTAATAGTTAGAGCACTGCAAACTAAAATATCTCATTACTATCAGATTGGCAAAGTTGAAAAAAAAGAAAATAAATGTTGGAGAGGCTGTAGAGAAACAGGCACATTAATGTACTGTTGGTGGAGCTGTGAACTCATCCAGCCACCGTAGAAATTTGGAACTTGACCCCCAAAGTCACTAAACAGTGCGGAACCTACTAAGCCTACACTCCTAAGAGATCAGAGAAAGAAGAAAAGGACGCATATCTACAAAAATGTTAATAGCAATTTCTTTTTCGTTGCAAAGAATTACAAATTAAGGGTATACCTATTAACTAAGAAATGGTTAAACAAATTATGGAGTATGAATGTAATGGAACACAACTGTTATGTAAAAAATTACAAAACGGATGGTTTCAGAAAAACCTGGGAAGGTTTATGAACTGATGCAGAGTTAAATGAACAGACTTGGGAGAATAAAGTATACCGTGAATACTGTGGGTACCACCTTTACACTGAGCAAACATGATTTCCATCCTGCACCTCAGGTGCCTCCATGCTTTGGTAGACCCTGATCATTGTAGATATAAAACAGGTAAAGATTAAGAAGATTTTAAAGATAAAGATAAAAGCAAAATATTTAGGATAAAATAAAATAATTATGAATATTAGGATATATCGTAGGGGATATGGTAACATCTAATTACATCTAGAATAAACTGGCCAATTGTCATGGATTAGATAGGATTATTCTTGATTCTAATAACTTCTGATCTACAATGAGTCACTTGAAAATATAATATATACTGTTGACTGAATGCATTGTCTCTGATGATAAATTTGTACCACAAATACTCACTAACATGCAAAACCATAGTATGCAAGATGAATTATTATGAGATACCAATTTATAAGAACGCTCTGATATGACCACCGATGTATGCTAACAGTCATTTACAGTAAAAACAAGCTCATAGTATGAACAAGATTGACAGTAATAATTCAGTTTTCTGACCTAAAATAAGTGCCAAATGAAATTCACTCCTGAATTTGAAGATTTTCTTTTGACATTTCATGTATGTTTCAGGCTTATAACATTAAAATATATTGCAGTTTAAGAATATTAATCTTTGATATGAATAGCATAATCTCAATGTTCTGAGCAGTTTGCATTTGATGTCATATACTTGCTTCATTGAATTTCTAATATGTCCCACACTGGCTGCCATAAAGGATCTCAAAATATGACATTCCCAAAGTCTAACAAACAAGAATAGCAACCTGTTGAAGCTGTGCATAATTCTAGGTGGGTGTGGGAGGAGCAGAATGAACTTTTAATTAACTGGAGGACTTTCAAAAATTCCTGATGCAAAGACCAGAGCTTAGGAGAAATTTTAAAATGAAAATACAGGAATCAAAAGATACCCAGAATGCATTTGTACAATTGAGAGGAGCTATAGAATGAAAAAGTGCTTCCATTATTATAGAGGGAGAAGAAACAAGTTTCTGTTAAGAACTCTTTAATAGTCAGAGAGGGATTAAATAACACAGATAATATATGTGCACCAAACAGTACAGTATTTAAGTACTTAAAGGAAAAGTTAATCAAATTACTGGGGGAAAATAGACATACACACACACAAAAATAATACTTAAGGATCTCCCTTTCAGAATGAGACAAATCTAAGGAAAAGATAAGCAAGAAAGAATTTAAGGACTTGAAAAGCCTCATGGTGATCTCGTCAGCTTCCACGGATTCGATTATCATCTCTCTGCAGATGATTTCCAGATCTATAGATCCATTTCTAATCTTTCTCCTAAGCACCAGTCCTATATTATCAAGTGTCTTTTGGCATCTAGAACTAGGTATCCTGTAGACATCTCAAGCTCAACCTCTTCCAAATTTTTCTATGACTGGTGAGGGCACCACTCATCATCTAACTCAACTCCCCCAGGTTTGAAATCTTGGTGTTACCAAGATTTCCTCATTCACACTCCCCTGCATAGACAATGTATTGCCAAGTCCTATTATTTCTAAATTTACAATATTCCTCCTATACATCCTCTTCTCTCCACTCACGCCACTATGCCTGAATTATTGCAATGACCTTTTGATTGGTGTTTCTGCCTTGGGTTTCTCCCTACTTCAATCCGTCTTGCACTCAGCTGCCAAAGAGATCTTTTTGAAGCCCTACTGAGCATGAGGAAGAAAGCGGGGAGAAGTGGGCTGGGGAGAGGAGGGGAGGGAAGGGAGGGGAGGAGACGAAAAAGAAGGGGAGGGGAGTAGAAGGGAGAACAGGGGAGGACAGGGGAGGACAGGGAAGGGGAGTTTATATAGTACCTACTATGTGTCAGGCATTCATTCTAGGTTTAGCTAAGTCGCTTTTATTTTAAAAATATCTCATTTGATCTTCACAACAACCCTGTGAGGTAGGTTTTATTATTACTCACATTTTACAGTTCAGAAAACTGAGACAAACAAAGGTTACGTGATTTGTCAAGGATCTCATAGCTAATAAGTATCTAAGGTTAGATTTGAACTCTGATCTTTCCGACTTCAGACCCAGTGCTCTGTTCCCCGTGCCACCAGCTGCTTCGGTGGCTCCCTATTATATCCGGGATCAACTATAAAAGCTTGTGGCTTGCCTTTAAAGCACTTTCCAAACTGAGCTCTTCCTCTCTATCTATTCTTCACTCCCCTCCACAGAACTCTGTCCTTCCATTCTTCCTACATGACACTCCATCACTAGACTCCAAGTTTTTACTGGCTGGTCCCCATGCCTGTCATGCTCTCCGCTCATCACCGCTGACCTTTGGCTTCCCTGGATTCCTTCAAGACTCAGATCAAATCTCACCTCCTGTAGAGGGGCTTTCTTCTGTCTTCTCCCCTGTCCCTTCCCCAGTTTCTAGTTCCTTCCCTCTGAGACTACTTTCAATTGATGCGGTGTTGATCTTCCAAGCACAGTATTTTTTTATGTATTGTCTCTCCCGTTCCGATGTGAGCGCCCTGAGAACAGGGATGCCTCATGTTTTCGCCCTTCTTCATTTCCTCATCGCTTAGCCTGGTAACGCCTGATAGAAGCGCTTAATTCTGTTCATTCAAACAAATAAGTTGAGGCTTTCTTCTCTATCCCACAGAGCCCCTTGAGCTGAGGAATTAGAGAGAACTGAAATCAAGTAGTGCACTAGTTTTGTTTTCTACTGGCCATTAACATTAACAACCTAGTTAGAATGTAAAAAGTGTTGATTTGGTTGGAACTTGCATAGATTTATTATTTTCTTTTAAAAAGTAAAAGAAATTTCTTCTTTAAAAAAAGTCTTTAATAAATGCTTTTTGACCGAGTGACTGCCTGAATAGGAAAGTTAGATGTGATTGTGCTTTCAAAACTATTGCGGCTGTTGCACATCCTTTGTTCTCGAAGAGGACCACAATATTAGGGAGGTGATGCCACGACATGTAAGTGAACTAGACTTAAGTGAGGGAGGGCTGTGCAAAGTCACTCTCCTCCAGAGTCATCTCACTCCAGTGACCAGATATGGATTAGGACAACTGGAGATGGCCCAGGATGCAGTAGAGGACCTTGACCTTTTCAATCTAAGGTCTTTAACAGGTCTCAGCTTGACTGAGGCAATGCCCATTCAGTGATTATGACTTAATAGAAAATGAGGCAAAGAATGACGTCTTTTTTAAAAAAAAATATTGTGCATGTCACCTTTACATGAACTATGTGCTAAGATATTTAGGAGCTCAAAAACAAATGTAGAAAAGCAGAGATATTAAACACATCCTTTGCTGACCATAATGTAATGAAAGTTAAAATTAATAAAGAGCCCTTAAAGAAAGGACAAACACAAATAATCCTAAGTATTTGGTAGATCAAAGAACAAATCCTAGAAACAGTAGATAGTATCATCAAAGAAAATTACAATAATAAGACAACGTTTCAAAACTTTTGGGATTTAGTGAAAGTATCCTGAAGTCAAAATTTATACTTCTGATATCCTTCATCCATGAAAGAAAGAACAACAGATCAATAAATCAGATATGCAAAGAAAAAAACATGGAAAAGCAACAAATCAAAAAATCCCAACTAAAAGTCAAAATGGAAATTTTGAAAATCAAAAAACATATCCACAAAAATTAAAGGAAAAAAACCATTCAATTAATAGATTAAATAAGGAGTTAAAAAAAAAGTTAACAAAACAGATAAAACATTGTTGTTCAGTCATTGAGTTATGTCCAACTCTTCAGATCCCATGGACCATAGCATGCCAGGCTTTCCTATCCTCCATTTTCTATTGAAGTCTATCCAAATCACGTTCATTGCTTCCATGACACTATCCACCTATCTCATCTCCTCCATCCCCTTCCCTTTTTGCCTTCAATCTTTGCTAGCATCAGAGTCTTCTCCAACAAGTCCTGTCTTCTCATTTATGTGGCCAAGTATTTAAGCTTCAGCTTCAGTATCTGTTCTTCCAATGAGCAGTAAAAATTAATTTCTTTAAGTATTGATTGATTTAATCTCCTTGCTGTCCAGGGAACTCTCAAAAGTCTTCTCTAGCACCATAATTCAAAAGTATTGATTCTGCAATGCTCAGTTTTCCTTATAAACCAATTCTCACAGCCATACTTCACTACCAGAAAAAACCATAGCTTTGACTATAGAGACCTATGTCAGCAAGGTGATGTCTCTGCTTTTTAGTCCAGATGTGCCATAACTTTCCTGCCAAAAAGCAAGTATCTTTTCATTTCATGGCTGCAGTCACCATCTGCAATGATCTTTGAGCCCAAGAATAGAAAATATGACACTGCTTCTATTTTTTCTCCCTCTGTTTGCCAAGAAGTGATAAGACCAGATGCCATGATCTTTGTTGTATGTTGTTATTGTTTTGACATTAAACTTTAAGCCAACTTTTACATTTTCATCTTTCTCCCTCATCTAAAGACTTCTTAATTATTCTTCTCTTTCTGCCGTCAAAGTGGCATTGTCTGCCTATCCGACATAGTTAATCATTCTCCCAGCAATCTAAATTCTGGCTTTTAATTCATCCATCCTGGCATTTCTCATGATGTTCTCTGAATATAAGTTAAATAAATAAATGACAATATACAACCTTGTCATACTCTTTTCTCAATCGTAAACCAATCAGTTGTTCCATATTTTGCTCTAACTGTTGTTTCTTGACCCAGAAAACAAAATGATCACCAGATCCTATCTCTTTGAAGATTTGCCACAATTTTCTGGGATCCACATAGTTAAAGGCTTTAATGTAGTCAGTGAAGCAAAAGTAGATTTATTTTTTTTCTGGAACTCTCTTGCTTTCTCCATAATCCAGACAATGTTGGCAATTTAGTTTCTCGTTTCTCCATCTCCTCAAAAACCAGTCTGCAGTTCTGATAATTCTCAATTCATATATTGCTGAAGCCTAACTTGCAAAATCTTAAGCATAACCTTGCTGAGGTATGACATAAATGCAAATGTTTAGTAGTTTGAACATTCTTTGGCATTCCCTTCGTTAGGACTGGGATGTAAATTGACCTTTTCCAATCCAGTGATCATTGCTGAATTTTCCAAATTTGCTGGCATATTGAGTGCAACACTTTAACAGCATCATTTTGTAGGATAAAACATTAACTAGTCTCATTTTGAAAGAAAGAGGAAAGTAAAGGTATCGATATAAAAATATAAAGGAAGAGGTAACAAAAATAAATATGAAGAAAAGGGAATCATTAGACTATTTTGCCCAGTGTTACATTAACAGAATCAATTACAAATTGTATCACAAAAATATAAAGTTTCTAAATTGGAAGTACAAGAAAAAGAATATTTCAATAACTTAATCTTAGAAAAAGAAATGGAATAAGCCACAAATAAATTGCCGAAGGAAAAAAACACCTTGTATCAGATATATTTACAAATAAAATCTATCAAACATTCAGAAAACAATTAATTCCAATATTGCATAAATTATTTGAAAAGCAGAAAAAGAAGTAATTCTATCAAACTCATTTTATTAGACAAAGATGGCTAATAAGTAAACTAGAGTGATAAAGAAACTATACATGAATATCCACACAAAAATATTATTAACAAAACATTAACAAAGAAATTACAACAACAGATTTAAAAGATTACATATTATCATTAAATAGAATTCACCTGGGGAATGCAGAATTGGCACAATGCTAAGAAAACTATAAATATAACAGTCAGTATTAGCAAAACAAAATCAAAAGATTATATTAATAAATGCCCAAAGACATTTTGATAAAATATAATTTATCATTTTTAAAAATAAGCACACAAAAAGTATCAGAATAAATGTATCCTTTCTTTATATGATAAATAGTGTCTACCTAAAACAAAGAGCAGGCATACTAGAGAAGAAATACTAGAGGCTGTTACGATAAAATCAGAGATAAAGCAAGAGTGTCTAATATTACTATTCTATTTGATATAATTCTAGAAATATTGCTGTAAGAATAAGACAAGAAAAAGAAATTGAGAGAATAGGCATAGGCAAGAAAGAAAATTATCAAATTTTGCAACTGATATAATGGTCTGTGGAGAGAATTCTAGAGATTAAACAATAAATTGAAATAACTTAAACAACATAATAGGAATTAGAAGAAGTACATGTATTCATTAGTCATTCTGCCTATTAACAATAAAACCTAGCATAAAGGGATAGAAAGAGAAATTTCATTCAAAATTCTGAGCATGACAGCAATTGCCAGTAAACTCTGCTACTGAGGAGGTTGAGACTAGCATATCTCTTAAATTTAAGGATTCTCAGCTTTGGTAAACTAAGTCAATCATGTGTCAATGCTAAAATTAATATATAAGCCTCTCTGGAGGGAGGGGTAGCTGTGTTGCTCAGAGATGAGCAAACCAGCCCAGGTTGGAAAAGAATCAGATCAAAGTTCCAATGCCAAAGTGATACGGGGTCAATGAAGGGTCCCTGCCCTTCTAGCCTGGATGAGATGAGTGATGTCATCTTAAAAAAAAAAATGCAAAGTGACACAGTAGATAGAGTGTTAGGTCTGGAGTTAGGAAGACTCCTCTTTCTGAGTTCAAATCTGGCCTCAGACATTTACTAGATGTATGACCCTGAGCAAGTCATTTAACTCCATTGACTTCAGTTTCTTCATCTGTAAAATGAACTGAACAAGGAAATGACAAACCACTCCAGTATTTTTGTGAAGAAAACTGAAATTGGGAGTCAGCAAGTATGACTGGAAAGCTACTAAAGCACATCAACATAAAATATTTAGGAGTCCACCTACCAAAAACACTCATAGAGAAAATATAAAAATACATTTACAAAATACTTTTTTAAAACAGATAATGGCATGCCTAAATAATTGGAAAGATCATAATTGCTTATGACTGGGCCATACCAATTTAATTAAAATGATAATACTGCCTGAATTACTTTACTTATTAAGTATCCTACCAATCAAATTGTCAAAGGATTACTTTATAGAGTTAGAAAAAACTTTACAAAACTAAACTGGAGGAACAACATAGCAAGAATCTTAAGAGTAAACATGAAAAAAATGAGAAGGAAAAGAACTTAGCAGTTTCTGATCTCACTGCAGGAATAATAAAAATTATTTTATTATTAAAGAATGTAAAAATTTATCAGTGGAATGGCTTAGGAATACAAGACTCATAAGCAAATTGTAGCATAGTGTTCAATAAACCAAAAACCTTGACTACTGGGGAAAAGACAAAAATTTCTAGGAAATTTGGAAGGCAGAAATTAGTCTTAGACCAACATCTTATACCAAATAGCACAATAAATTCTAATTTACTGGATATTTTACTTATATACAAAAGATCATATGATAGATTAGTAAGAGGATCATGGGAAGGAGATACATTTTTGAAACTGTGGCTAAGTGAAATTGTTTCAACTACACAATGAATTGAGAGGATCTTGGGAGATAAAATGGCAACCTCCATAACTTAAAATTGAAATTCTTTGGTGCAAACAGAATCATTGCAGTTAAAAATCTGAAGGAATACCGTGGGCAGATTAAAGGACCATGAATTAGATTGCCTGTCAGACATATGGATAAGGGAAGAATTTATGACCAAACAAAAGACAGAGTGTTACAAGACATAAAATAGATAATTTTGATTATATTAAATTTAAAAGCTTTTTTCACAAACAAGACAATGTAAGCAAGATTAGAAGGAAAGCAAAAAACCTGGGAGAGGGGATTTATAGTAAATGTCTGTGATAAAAGCCTCATTTTTCAAATAGTTGGAGAACTGAGTCAAATTTATTAGAATACAAGTCATTCCCCAATTGACAAATGTTCAAAGGATATGAATAGGCAGTTTTCAAATGAGGAAATCAAAGCTATCTATAATCATTGGGGAAAATGCTCTGTAATTTAATTAGAAAAATGCAAACTAGAACAACTCTATAGTACCACCTCACAACTATGAGATTGAACTATGACAGAAGAGGAAAATTACAAATGTTGGAGGGAATGTAGGAAAATTGGGAGAGTAATGCGCTATTAATAGAGTTGTGAATTGATCTAGTCATTCTAGACAACAAAAGGGACATAAAATTAGATCTGCTACTAAGTCTGCATCCCAAAGAGATCCAAAAAGAAAGTGAAAAGGACTTATTTGTACAAACATTTATAGCAGCTCTTTTTGTGGTGGCAAATAACTCAACACTGAAGGAATATCCATCAACTGGGGAATGACTGAACAAGCTGTAGTATTCAAATGTAGTAGAATACTATTGTGCCATAAGAAATGGTGAGCAGGATGATTTCATAAAAACATGGAAAGACTTACATGCACTGATGTTCAGGTGAAGTGAGCAGACCCAGGAGAACATTGTACAAAGTAGCAGCAATGTTATTTGTGCTTGTCCTTCATTTTTGAAGAGGACCATGACATCAGAGAAATGATGACGTGACTTGCACATTGTTTTGAGTGGGGGAGGGCTGTGAAAGTCAACAGCCTCACTTTCTTCTCCTGAGTCATCTGTATCCAATGACCAGATATTCATCAATATGACTGGACATGGCTTAGGATACAACAGGACACCTTGGCCTTTTAGGCTAAGACCTTTTCAGGTACTCACTTAGAGTGAGGTGATGCCCACTCAGTGAATAGGTCTCTTCTAAGAAGTAGTCAGGGGATGGGATGGATCCTTTAAATAGAAAAAAGAAAGGAAGGAAAGAAGGAAGAAAGGAAGGAAGAAAAGATTAGGTATAAGAAAAGTGGAATAACTAAAAATTCATTCATTCTCGTTTTGACAAAAGATAGTACAATGGAAATAGCATTGGATTTGGAGCCATAAAAATCTGGATTTGAACTCTTTCACTGATTAGTTAGGTGAGTTAGTTAAATCACTTAGTAGTCTCAGAAGCTCAGTTTCCTCATCTGAAAAATGAGGTTTGGTTTAATGATCTCAAAAGTCCTTTTGGGGGGGGCACTAATTGTCTGTGATTTTGAAACTAGTGATGATATAACATGAAATAGAATGCATAAAGTTAGAAAGAAAAGTTGGAGAGTAGACAGTAGATTATCTTGAAAGTGAAACCCAGAAAGTCTCATGGTGATGTATTCTCAGCAATACAGTGATCCAAGACAATTTCAAAGGATTCATGATGAAAAATGCTATCCACCCAAAGAGAAAGAACTGATGGAATCCGAATGAAGACAGAAGCATAATATTTTCACTTTCTTTATTTTTTACGGTTTTTTTTGTCTGTGTTGTCTTTTACAACATGACTAATATGAAAATATGTTTTGCATAGCTATTCATGTATAACCTATATCAAATTGATGACTGTCTCAGGAAGGAGAAAAGAGAGGGAGGGAGAGAATTTGGAATTCAAAATTTTGAAAAAATGAATTTTAAAAACCATTTTTACATATAATTAGAGGAAAATAAAATATTATTCTTTAAAAAATCTGAAGAGAAACAATTGCGATAAGCATATCTGCAGCAAATTTCTCTGATAAATATATCCAAGATATGTAAAGATTTGATTTATTGGAATGAACTGTTGAAAACCTTCAATATATACATGATCAAAGGATCTGGACAGGTAGTATTCAAAAGCAGAAAAAGCAAGATATTAACGAAATTACTGGAGTCTTATTCAGGCCAATCCCCTAATAGTTTAGGTTTAGCATTGGAATAAAATTAAAAGCTCATAAGTCACTTAGCAATTAACAAAAAAAATTATTTAGCCATATCAAGAGAAGGGTATTTAATGAGTATAAGCATTGAGGACATTTCAAATTGACTCCTGTATATAAAACTCCTCTTTCTGATTTGTAGCCAGGTCTTCCTAACTCTGGCCCAAATATTCAATCCACTCTGCCACATGGTTGCCTCAGAGTGGTGTGAGAGAACAGGTACACTAATGAATTGTTAGTGGAACTTTGAATTGCTCCAGCTGTTCTGGAAAGCAATTTGGAAATATAATCTTCCAATCACTATAGAGTGCAGGCCTTTTAACCTCACAGTGCCACTACTATGCTCATACCCCCAAAGAGTTAAAAAGGGAAAGACCTGTATGTACAAAAATAATCATAGCAACACTTTTTGTTGTAGCAAAGAAAAACTAGATAGATCAACATAGATAATTGGATGAATGGATACATAGATAGATAGATAGATAGATAGATAGATAGATAGATAGATAGATAGATAGATTACAGAGCAAGTATTAAGTACTTACTATGCTGAAGTAGCTGTGTGATGCACTAGAGATACAAATATAAACTGAAAGGTGAGGGAAGGATATCCAAGAGGGGGAAGGAATGAATCCTGATGGGATGTGACCATGGACTGAAATGAGTGGCTGGGTCAGAATATCACCACTCAGAAGACAGAGATGGGGGGTGAGGAGGATAAGAAACAAGTTTTGGGGTGTTAATACATCATCAGGATATGCAAAAAAAAAAAAGTAATGTGTTAATGAAACACTTTTAAAATTCACAACCAAACGTCCCTACTTGATAAACCGTCAAAGGATATCAACAAGCAATTCTCAAAAGAAGGTATCAATATTATTAATTAACCATATAAAAAATGTTTCAAATTCCCAATAATTACAGAAATGCAAATTAAAGCAACACTGAGATTCCACCTCACCCTCAGCAGATTGCAAAGTTGACTAAAAAAGACAACTGACAAATGTTGGAGGGAACAGTTGTAGGGAAACAGGCACAATGTTGGTGGAGCTGTGAAGTGATCTAGCCCTTCTGGAAAACAATTTGGAACCTGTCCAATAAGTTATACAAGTATAACTTTCCTCAGTGACACTCCTAATAGAACTATACCCCAAAAAGATCAAAGAAAGAGGTAAAAGTCTACACATACAAATATATTTACAGGAGCTTATTTTGTAGAGACAAAGAGCTGGTAATTAAGGGGGAGGTCTGATCAACTGGGGAAAGGCTGACCAAATTGCATAGTATATGAATGTAATGGGATACTATTGCACTACAAGAAATGAAGAAAAGAATGGTTTCTTAGTATCTTGGGGAAGACTTATATGAACTGATTCAGAGTGAAGAAAGCAGAACCAGAAGAATAATTTATAACCTAACAACAACATTATTTTAAAAATGGACAATTTTGAAAAGATTAAGTAACTCTCATGCAATGATCGATTATGATTCCCGTAGATTAAGGATAAACAATATTATTCACTTCCTTTCCTGACAGAGAGACAATGGATGGATGCAGGATGGATGGATATACAAAATTTTTGCAATAGCCAATATGGGAATTTGTTCCATTTGACTATACTTACTCGCTGAAAGAATTTTTTCCATCTAGCCAACCACCTAAATGGGGAGAGGGAGGCAGGAGAAGAAATAAATGCTTTGATAAATAAAAAGAAAAATAAAACTTAATTTTTTAAAAATGCACTGAATAGAACAGAAGGAGGAGGTTCAGAAACACAAATGAGCAGAATAGCTTTGGAAATAACATGCTGGAATTTATTATTATATATCTGAAAACAGGGAAACAAGCTATATGTTGAGGAGATTCATGATTTCACATACGATCCTCTTTTTCCATTCCTTATTGTAAATGGCATTGCTGCTTCCTGGTGTTTGTCAAGTTCTGAATAATAATATTTTTTCTTAATTCAGTTGACTTTCTACTAAAGTACATTGTCATTATATACCCTGACTGAATCTTTTTTCCCCCACAGACAAACTGGTTTTAAAGGTGCTCCACAAGGAGCACTTTGTCCAAGGAAAGAATAAAGTGGTTTCTTGAAAAGGGAATTGAGTCCCGCCATTTGTTTTAACTGGGCTTATTTGTTATAAGGGATGGCTTTTCTTGGAAGGGTGGGGGGTGGGGAGGTTGGGGGGCAGGAGAAAGCACTAGTGAAAAAGAAAAGAGCATCAATGAAACATTTCTAAATGCACAGAAGAGAACAGAAAGAAGTTTTTTAAACTGGGAAATAGTCACTTTTGTTGATGGTTGTCAAGTTCAGAATAACAAAAAAATAAAAATAAATGGGGGAAATGAGCTCTACAAAACATGGAATTGATCTTTATTTGAGATATGAAATATGAAAAGTTTAAGGAAATGTAAGGACTTACAAGTAAATATAACTATTTCTGTTTTACTCCTTTCTCTTCTCCTCCTCCTCCTTTTCTCTCTCTCTCTCTCTCTCTCTCTCTCTCTCTCTCTCTCTCTCTCTCTCTCTCTCTCTCTCTCTCACACACACACACACACACACACGAGTCAATTAATTAAAATTTTAAGTTTGAGAATAACAAATAGCAATCATGAGACTATTACATTAATGTACATTGAGAACAGCCGGGATCGGGTTCTACATTTCATTCCTGGCACATTTTGTTCCATGAAAGATCACTGGTTGTGGGGAAGATGGGGTGGGGGTGGGGATATTTCAGCCTTTAAACACCCCGCTTCAACAGGCTGCAGAGCAAGGACCACAGTCATGAGTTCAAGGTGGGATCTTTTGTCCTCAAACCACTAGAGCTGAGTCACAGATGTGACTACTTCTTCAACCAGAGTGTTGCTGGTTAAAGGGAGGGAGGGAGCCTAGGTTTTGTCCTGTGCATTAACAGCTCTCCATAAATAGTGTAAGAACCAAGGCAGAGAGGCTTCAGAGAGAGCAGAGAAAAGAGCTGAAGCAGACAAATAAAAGGGAGGCAATTGAAAGGGTGGGGGAAAGTGGAAAAATGAAACTGAGGGGATTATTTTTTCCTCTCTTTGCAGATGCACAGGTTTTAACATCAGACAGAAGGCACCGTTTCTCAAATGAAGAGACTCTTCTCCATCTTGGAGCTATGCATAGGGAAGTGATTTAGTTCTCTAAGGATTGTACATTTTATTAGGAAGCAATCATTTCCGATGCATTTCTGTTCCTCTAACCACAGGCTTCATTCACTAGTCAACACAGAGCAGCAACAGGGAAGAAGCCCTGTTCGTTGTTCAGCTCAAGCAGACAAATCAGCTTAAAGTGATGACAGGACAGGACAATTTCCCTTACTTTCCGTGACTAGAGGACAGGGACTTCTTTTGCATTTTCTTTCTATACCTAGTGCTGCCCACAATGCCTGGCACCTAGTAAGTGTTTTATAAATGCCTGTTAATTGACTGACTGATTGACCTGAAAAATCAAGGGGCTCCGACGTAGTGCTTAGGTAATGGAAAAATTCAAGTCCTCTTGTATTTACAGGCTAAGGAGAGATGGTCTCCGAAACACAGGGAAAGGGGCTGTCTGCCTTCCTTATTAATATCAACCTATTAATATTTAATGTCCTAAAATGGCAGCTCCCTCCCTAGCTTGGTCATCAGATAGGCAAGGGCCATGCCATCCTGAATTCCTTACATAGAAGATTCAAGGTTGCCACCTTCTTCCCTCTAGCTTCATGGCCAGACTATTAAAAGTATTTTAGGGTTATTTGAAATACTAGGAACTTTCCTAATAACCTTTCAAATGTTATGAGAAGAAAGTTCTTACAAGTAGAAAGGCAAGCTATAATGTTTATTAAAATATATTTTAAATATTACATATTTTAAAATATTTAATATCCATTAAAATGCTCCAAGGCACTAATAATAAAAATACAAATTAAAGCAACTCTGAGATTCTACCTTATATCCATAATATTGGCATAATTATTGATTAATAGCTACATTATTATTCATAGCTAATTATTAATAATTATAATTATCATTTATATAGTACTTTATGATTTATAAAGTACTTCGCATGTGTGAACTGATTTGATCCTCACAAAAATCTTATGAAGTAGGTGGCATGACCATCATCATCACCATCATCTCCCTTTGACTCGTAAGGAAAGTGAGGCCAAGAGATTAAATGACTTGTCCATAGTCTGAGAACTAGTAGGTGTCTGAGGCTGCTTTTGAGCTCAGATTTCTCCCTCTGCCCCTAGTCATTTCTGAAGCCTTCAGTAAAATGACCAGGGCAGGAATCCCAGACCATAGTGGGATTTACAGTTCTGTCTCTCTCGAACCCAAAGAGCTTTCCAGCTGGCTGGCAGTCCTCCAGCAATCTACTGAGACTTCAACAGGCTAGGTCTGTTATTCAGGCTCAAACCTAGGTCAGCAACTTGTAGAGTTAAGGGTGGGGGAGGGGTGACAGTGGCTTTTATCAGACTATCCTCTGGATGAATTACTGTGGGAGCAGTAAAAGTTTGCAGAGATCCCCAGCAGGAGCTGTCCCAGAGATCCTGGAAATAACACAAAACTTGATACCCCCAAGAAAGCAGTAACAGGAACAATCGAGACATTCCGTTCCTGCAGTTCACAGAGACCAGCCTTAATATAAAATCCAAAGTCGGGAAATAGGCTGGAAGAATGAGCAAACAAACAAAAATAGAATCTTACCATAAAAAGCTCAGGACACAAACATGGAAAAGAATGACTTTAAAACATCAACAAGCAAAGTCTGTAGTACTTCCCTTCCCTTTCCTTTTCTGACTCCTTTTGTGTGTTATCTCGCCTCATGAGATTGTAAGATCCTTGAGGGCAGGAAGAGTCTTTTTATTAATTATGTTATCAGTGCATAGCGCAGCGCCTGGCACATTGTTGGTTGGTTGGTTGCTGTCCTTCGTCTTTGAAGAGGACCTAAATAACATCACTATCATAAAGTGAAATTTCAGTGTGTCCAACTGTGGCTGATTAGACCAATACGAGCTCAGAATGCTCTACCACAGGTTCAGCACAGATAGTCCGTGTGAATATTTGGGGTGGATATTCCAAATCTGTGCATCCTATGTTTACTTTGTACTGTCTCAATTCTGCTTTGCTCAAAGAGCACAGTACCCTTTCTGAAATGGGCATGCTATGCTGAGCAGTCCTGTACCAGTGTCTCCCATGTTGCACAGTCAAATCCAAAGTTCTTGAGAGAGACCTTGAGAGTGTCTTTGTATCGCTTCTTTTGACTACCATATGATTGCCTGCCACTTGCAAGTTCTCCATAAAATAGTCTCTTTGGCAAACATACATTTTGCATTTGAACAATGTGGCCAGCCCATCAGAGTTGCACTCTCTGAAGCATAGTTTGAATACTTGGCAGTTTAGCTCGAGAAAGGACGTCAGTTTCTGGTACCTTATCCTGCCAGGTGATCCTCAGAATCTTCCTAAGACAGTTCAAATGGAAGTGATTCAGTTTCTTGGCATGGTGCTGTTAGACTGTTCATATTTCACAAGCATATAACAATGAGGGCAGCACAATGGCTCTGTAGACCTTCAGTCTGGTAGTCAGTCTAAGACCTCTTCTCTCCCAAACTTTTCTTTGGAGCCTCCCAAACAGTGAACTAGCTCCGGCAATGCATCAACTTCACTGTCAATGTGTACATCCCTGGAAGGTACACTACCAAGGTAAGTGAACTTATCCACAGCATTGAAACCTTCTCCATTTGTTGTAACTGATGGTTCCACATATGGATGGTGTGGGGGTGGCTGATGGAGCACCTGTGTTTTCTTGGTGTTCATTATTAGGCCAAAATTAGCACAGGAAGCAGAGAATTGATCCATACTTTGTTGCATCTCAGCTTCAGAGGCTGCATTGATTGTATAGACTTAATAAATGTTTATTGAATTGGATGTTGGAAAGAAAGACACAAGTTTAGCATAAATTCAACTAAAATTCTTGGAAAAGTTAAAGCAAAAGTTTGGGTTTTTTTAAGAATTAGAAATATTTTTATAAATTAAATGAGAGTGCTAGTTGTGAAAAAAAATGGAAAAGGAATCAGAACTATGGAAGAAAGAATAGGAAAAGAAATAGTTTGGTATAAGGAGTACAAAACCTTGCCCATGAAATTTAAAATGAACCAAATGACTCCAAGAGACATGTGTGTGTATACACAAAGTCAAAAGACCAAGAAATAGAAATAAGCATAAAGTATTTCATAGCAAAAATAACTTACTTGGAAAACAGATCAAGGGAATGTAATTTAAGAGTCACTAGACTATTTGAAAGTCCTGAGCAAAAAATAAAAAAGATCCTAGACTTCATATTTCAAGAAATCATAAAAGAAAATTGTCTTCATCTTTTAGAAACAGAGGACAAAGTGGAAGTGGAAAGAACCCACCGTTCACCTCCTGAAAGAAATTCCAAAACAACTCCCAAGAATGTTATAGCCAAAATCCAGAGTTTGCAGGTCAAAGAACAACAACAGGAAGCAGCCAAATACCAAGAAGTCACATTCAAGACCAATCTGGTTGCATAGGCTTACAACCAAGAATAATTTATCCAACAAAACTAAGTATAACGACAGGGGGAAACGGACCTTGAACGAAATACAGAACTTCCAAGCATTGCTGATGGAAAGATTAGAACTGTGTAGAAACTTTAAAATGCAAATACAGCAGTTAAAAGAAATATCAAAAGGTAAACAAGAATAAATATTAGGTGTTTTTTTTTTTTAAAAAAAAGGATAAACTGATTCTAATGAGGAGAGGATGCATGTCATCATCACAGGTCATAGAGGGTCTAGACGTGGTCCTTTTAAGACCTGATTTAAGATTATTTCAATAATGAATGTAAAGGCAAAGGAAGAGAAAAACACTAGAAGGGGAAAAGAAAAGGAAAGATGGGAAAAATTAAGCCACATAATTGGGGTATCCAAGTGAAAGTCTTTCTATTCAAGGGAGAGGGAATGACATTTGAAGCTCATGCCCATTCTCATTCAACCGCTCCAAGGAGGGAAGAATCCACACACGCATGCACACACATATACATACACAGAGTTAGATAGAGAAATATGTTTCCCTCAAAAAAAGAGACAGGAGGGAACAAGAAAAAGAAAGAGGGAAGAGTTATAGGGAAGGTAGATTGAGGGAGGGATTAGTCCTAAGTGAAAGAAATTCTAAGGCTACACAAAAATATTTAAAATAGTTTTCCTGTGGGGGCAAAGAATTAGAAACTCAAAGTGTTCGCATCAATTGGGAAATAACTGAACAAATTATGACATATAAATTTGACAGAATGTTATTGTGCTATAAAAAATTATGATGGTGATAGTTTCAGAGAAACTTAGGAAGACTAGCATGAACTGTTGTAGAATGAAATGAAAAGAACCAGGAGAAAAATCCCTGCAATGGCAACATTGAAAAGAAACAACGTTGAAAGATTTAGCTCAACGAGTTTATGATCAGCTTAATTCTAGCCACAATTCCAGAGTACTCATGATGAAAAAACTCTGTTCACCTCCTGATGTGAGTGCAGATTGATACCTTTTTTGGACATAGCCAATGAGGCAATTTATTTGCATGACTATACATGTTTCTGATGAGACTATCCTTTCTCAACTGAGGAGAAAGGAAAATTGGAAGGATGGAAAGCAATTTTTTTAATTGAAAAAATATATAATTTAATTTTCAAAAAATAGTACATAAACAATAACTTTAGAGGGGAAGGCATTAGCAGCTAAAGGACCCGGGACAACCTTAAAAGATACCCAAAATTAGTAGATGCTGATTCTGCATAAAAGACTGAGAAAGGGCAATCAGAAAGGCAGAAGGAAAACAAGAGTGAGCAGTCTCATGAAACCCCAAAGAAAGGTTGTCCAGGAAGAGAGAACGATCAATATGTCCAATACAGACAATTCAAGGAGGATAACATTTGAGAAAATAAATTTAATTTTAGACTTGAATTTAAAAGAAAATTAAGAAATCTTTTAAAACATGGTCAATGAAACTATCATTAGTGACTCTGAAGGCAGCCTATCACCATCATAAATTTTTAAAGCACAATAACATTCTGTCAGATTTATATGTGATAACTTGTTCACCCATTTCCCAATTGATGTGTACCCTTTGAGTTCTAATTCTTTGTCCCCACAAAAAAAAAACTATTTTAAATATTTTTGTGTAGCCTTAGAATTTGTTTCACTTAGAACTCAGCCTGAAGGCTGACAGATGATATTGGAAGCCAGAGTGCAAAGTCTGAGGAGAATGAAAGAAGGGTAGCAGCAAGTGTAGATAGCTTTTTCAAGGAATTTAGAAGAAAAGGGAAAGAGAAATTTAAGACAAGAGGGAACGAACCAGAAGGATAGAAAGAGATCAAGGATTAGTGAGGGAGGATGACAGTAGAGTTGAGATGCTACATAAAATGGGAGTGGATCAAGAGTATAAGGACGTGTGCTGGCCTTGGCAAGGAAAAAAATTGTCTGTTCTTGAGAGAAGATGGAGAGAGGGTGATGGAAGAGAAAAGGAGGGGAGAATAGGGAGCTCAATTTTTATGGCAAAATATGAGTCAGGGTCCTCAGTTAAGGAGAGAAGAGATTTGGAAGAACTGTGGAGAATGGAACACAGAACTGATTAAGGAGGAATTGATCCTGGATAATATAAATGTGAAACAGAATCAGTCAGTGGGACTTAGTGATTGCTCCTAGCTTTGTTTAGCACCATGTATGTAGAAAGAAAGTAGACTGATGGTGGAATTAATCCAGAGCTGGAGATTGACAAGGGGTGATCCATGAAATGTACAAGAGAACAAGAGATTAGAGAGTAGTGAAAAGTGGAGAGATGGATTGGTTTATCAAAGGGTCAAGATCAAAAGTAGCCAGAGTAGAAGGAATGGCTTTGGAAAGCAGTGAGGAGTGACAAATTGAAAGTCACAGGACAAAAAAATCAAAAGAACTGGAAAGACAGAATGATAGGAAAATATGATCAGATAAAAGAATTTAAGGTTTCATAAACATGGAAGCAGAAAACGTATAGATGATGCCAAGATCAAGGGTATGATCATCTCTTTCTAAAGCTAACTTGAAAGTGAAAGAGTAGACCTCAGGAATTTAGACTGAAGGATATTTGAGAGAACATGTTGGTCAGCATGTATGTTAAATTTCACTAGTATGGGGAAAGGAGGTAGGATTGAGAAGAAAACATGACCCAAATCCTAAACTCATTGAGAATAGAAGGAAAATAATTTTGAGGGTCAATAGGTAACAGCTACCATGACCTAGATTGGGTGATAACTTGGGGTATCTTAAAAATCAAAGGAGAAGAAGTTGCTGCATAATGAGAGTAGAAATAGTATCTGGATGTAACAGTGGAGGGCAAGGAGTATTTCTACTTCCCTACCATCAGTGAGTCAGAGGGTATGATAAAAAAAAATAGAACGAGAACTGAAGAGTGACCAGAGATGCAGTGTCATTTGGAGGGAGCCAGGACCAAATAGGGCGAAAAGAAAAGTTTAAATTTCTTAATTACGGAGTAGGTATTCAACAGCTTAGAATTCAGTATTATTGGGAAACAGAGAGTTAAGGGGCTAGGAGTATATTAATCACTAAGGAAGAGTTCAAGCAAAGTATCAATGCAAGAGGAAAGATCCAGTGAAGAAAAACGGTGATTGAAAGGTTCAAGGTCATCACTCCATGTTGACTAGTGCTGTTATGTCCTTGAAAGCTATGGTACATCTACTTCACCTGTAGGCACAAGCTGGACACAGTAATTCCTGGGAAGTCTGGAAGTCGAGTCAGGAAGTAAGAGGTTCCCAGGCTTTCAGCAATATAAGCAGTTTGTCAAATTAATAATAATAAAAAAGAAATAAACAATTTTAATGAAATGTCGCAAGCTAAATAAGTCAACAAACATTTATGTGGATTTGGAGGGGTTTTAAAACAGCTTCTATCCTCAAGGAGATCAGAGCATAATGAAGGGGAGACAACATTCAAATGGCAATGTATAAAAAGGATATATCCAGGATAAATCGGGGATAATCTCAGAGGGAAGGTACTAACATTAAGAAGGACCAGGAAAGACATCCTTTTTTTAAGGTCTGCAAAGAACCTTTTTTAAAATTTTATTTGATTTTTGATCCATGGAATAAAAAAATATTCCCATAACATAGTATGATAAGAAATATGATTATATATGAAACCACAAATTATGTACTATTTGCTATTCCTTTTTAAAATATAATAGTTTTTGTGTAAATTTCTTTTTTTCCCTTTTTCTCCTTCCCTTTCCCCCCAACCTCCACCATAATGGCTACCATTACATGAAAACAGGTAGGAAAGGCATGTTGCAGAAGGTGGGCTTTTAGTTCAGACTTGAAAAAAGACAGGAAAGCCAGGAGGAAGAGGTGAAGAGGGAAAGATTTTCAGGCATGGAGGACAACCAGTGAAAATGCAGTTGATGGATGGAGTCTCTTGTCCAAGGAATAGCAAAGAGGCCCGAGTCACTGGAGCAGAGTATGTGCAGTGTAAGTAAGTTACAAGATTAGAAAGGTGGAAAGGGACCAGGGAACAAAGGGATATAAAAACCAAACAGAGGATTTTTTATTTCATCCTGAAAACAATAGGGATCCACTGGAATTTACTGAATAGTAGTATGTCATGACCAGACCTGTGCTTTACAAAGATCATTTTGACAGCTAAGTGAAGGATAAAATGGAATAGGAAGAGACTTGAGGCAGAGAGGCCAGCCAGAAAGCTTTGCATTGATGAGGGCCTAGACAAGGGTGGTGGCAGTATCAGAGAAAATAAAAGGGATGTATTCAAAAGGGTAGGTGTTGTGAAGGTAGCATTCATTGGATTTGGCCTCAGATTAGATACACAGAGTGAGTGATAGTTAGAAATCAAAAATGACATCCAAGTTGCAAGTCTGGGGATAAAGCCTAAAATCCAATCTTTTAAATGAGAACAAGAAATAATATTAGTGCCTTCATCATCAACCCTGTTCTGCACATATTCCCCACATACATATCCCATACTCCAAAGCCAGAAGTTTATGTATATATGTAACCAAGTTTAAGAGGAAATTCTGTATTCTGTATAGTGCTTAGAATCTAGTTAGTTATTCAAAATATTTTTTCTATGATGTCAACCAAGTGAGGCTCAGATCAATGTCCTAAGATTATGGCAGACCTGGAAAAGGAAGAGATCAATTGAGAGGACAGAGAATTCCCAAAGAAGGAGGATCTGTCAGTCAGTAGCACCTACTTTAATTTGCCTAGCACTACACTAGCTGCTATGGTGACGGGAAAAGATTATAAAATACAAATAGCTCTTGTTAGTCTGCATTGTAATCTTAGAAAAAACAGGCCCATTATAAAAGGAAGAACTATACCCCAAATTCCTTGATTTTGAAAGGTTCAAGTTAAAGAATCTGGTAACATATACTAGACAATGAAGACTGAGGCTGTGACAAGCATTCTCTATACCTGAGCGGCTAATTCTTCCTCTACTCCCTTTGAAGAATTACTATCCTCACCTCCATCTGGTTGGGCGGTACCCATCACTCACTTGAAGTGCTTTCATGTTATCACTTCAAAGAAGAGATTTCCAAAAATGCTGCCAGTATAGCACTGTGAGCTTTTCACAATTTGGAAGACTAGCTAGACAACATTTTCTAGACAAGCATGTATGATCCCGACTTTCTGTAATACTGACTTCTCTTTCCAAGCTAGATAGCCTTCCTTTCCCCCTCCCTATGGGTTTTAGAGCCAGGTTAGGGCATGTGTTCTTAAAAATTAATTTTTTCTTTTGGGTATGCACACATCCAGACACAGTGCCGGAATTGTATTTAGAGACCTAGAGACATATTTTAAGCAAGAAACTTAAGGAACAGTTATAACAAAAGCATGGTCAATTAATATGAAGGATTCAGAGAAACTTGGGAAGATTTGTATGAAATGATGCAGAACCAAGAACAACATACTGATAACCACAAAAAACATAATGGAAATCAACACCACAAAACAGCAGAATTCAGTTCAAGGCAGTTATCAATCTTGATTCCAGAGATGATAAAACTTATGTCTCACTCTCCTCTTGGTAAAGAGGTGGTAGACTATAGAGGCAGAATGAGCCATATACTGACAGACATATTCAGGAAATCTTTTTGTTTTCACATGAGAGGACATGGTATAGAAAATTATGGTGATGTAAAAAAAATAGCATTTTTTTAAGCGTGGTAAGAACACTATGGAATACTAAAATTTTGCATGATCTTTACTGTGCAAGTAGAAATCCTCACTGTTCAGAGTCCAAGGGATCTGTCCTACATTTTCCTCTGGTGTGAGAGCAATAGTACTGCAGACCTAATCCTGTTGAGTCTGAAGGTTGAGTTCATCATCCCAGTCTACCACTGTTTCATAATTTCTGTACTGGTAACTTGCATGTCAGTTGAATTTGTGACCTTTGACTGGAAAGATGAACCACCATGGTTTCTCTTCCAAGTCAACGATCATGACTCCATCTGGTACCCTTCTTAGATCTTTGTTGGAGGAGTTGTTGGCAGGGAGCCGGGCTATCCAACTCCTTTCTACTCTGCCATCTTTGCTAGTCTCTTGTGGCATGCAACAGAAAGATGAGTTTACTATATTATATTTCAGTTGACATTCATATGACCTTTCCATGTGGCTTTTTCATTCCTACCCATACTCATTCTTTTTTATTGACACCAGAGATTTAAGAAAACATTAAAAACAAAAGTTATTATTATCAGGAGAAAGATCTGATTAACCAATTTCTACTCCCCTTTTTCTCCTTGTCCTGCTTTTTCAAATCCCAGCTATGCAGGGATAATTTATTGTTGGTGCCTTGCAGGAACTTCAAGCCCACAACCCAAACTAGGACAACACGACAACTTCATCTCTTAATTATGGTAAACATTTACATACTGCAAGAAGAGAAGGAACTGTTAATGCAAGAACATGCCCTTTAACCATACCATTTTATTACACGAAACACTAGGGACCCTAGCAGTCTACAATTTGCAAATGACATTTGGAACACTGGCTGAAACATAAAACTAGTTTCTGTGTACAACAGAAAATATAAGATCTAGATGAAATACTCTTCCCCTCTACTCAATAGAGAGGTGGGGGCCTATGGACATAGAATGTTGTATATTACTGGTAGGTCTCAGACACAGCAATTCATCAGTCAGTTTTGCTTCACTGTTTTATTTGTAGCAAGGGAGATTTCTATGTGGGAAAAAGAGGTATTTTAAGAAATATTTAAGACTGTGATATAAAAAACCAAAGGCATCAATTTAATTTAAAAGGACATATAGAATCAATAAAAAAAGCATGTTTTCACAGAATATCTTTGTTTACATTCAGGCTCCCTCTTCAGAGCTGAGACAACCACGATATTTAAAAATCAGCACTCTGACACATATATCAGTGGACTGATTTGAGGGATTCTGGGTTTTCTTGGGGTTCTTTGTTTTGCATTTGCTCATCCTATTACTAGTTTGGGGGATTAGTAATTGTGGATTTTATGGACTCTTCTAACCTTTCTGTGGTCATGTCTGACCATTTAGTAACGTGCCTTCATCACTTCAAGACCTCAGTGAGTGCATTCCAGGCTATAACCCTTTTCTTCATTAAACCAGATCCTCTCTAGAGAGATCAACTTTTAATCATATTTCCTTGAGCAAAATCCAACAGTGGAGATGAACTCTCCCTGCTGGGACACACAGCGCTGAGCAATACATAAGGAGATGGTATAAGGCAGAGGAGCATCCATCCGGCATCCAGAAGTTCCAGAAGCCAAACTACCCTATTCCTTTTCAGATAATAGGCATAGACTACAAATAAATCATCACCCTTTCTTATTTCTATCCCTGAAAGTGTGCATAAATGATCCTGATTCATCAATCAACAAGGTTTTATTAAACATTTATTATGTAACAAGTTCTGCCCTAAGCATCATGGAAACAAAGAAAAAACAAAAAATTGTGCCTGCCCTCAGAAAGCTTATATTCTAACTGGGGAGACCACAGTTACATAAACAGCTATACAATAATCAATAGATACAAAGAAACCTTACAGGGAGAGCTCTAGCAGCAAAAAGAACTGCTTCCTGCAGAAAGTGGCGTTTGAGCTGAGTCTTGAAGGAAGCCTAGATTCTAAGAGGTAGAGATGAAGGGAAAAACATTCTAGATTTGAGGAATAGCTCATCGATAGGCATATCGAGGGCAAATATCCCTGGTAGAAGTGTTACAGTAGAAATATATTAAACTCAACAGGGAGAAGGGAGAGAGGTCTTTAAAAGGGAAAGTAGTATCAGGAAGAAAATCATCACAAAAAAATATACTTTAACTCCTGAGGGTGAATTGTGGATTAAAAGGAGGAAAGGAAACATTTATTAAGCACCCACCATGTGCCAGGCACTGTGTTAAGCATTACACAAATATTATTTTACTTGATCTTCTTAATAACCCTAGGACATAGGCAATATTACTATTCCCATTTTATAGGTGAGGAAACTGAAGCAAAGAGGGTTTAAGTAATTTGTTGAGGGTCACCCAGTTAGTGTCTGAGGCCAGAATTGAACTCATGTCTTCCTGACTCTTGGACCAGTTCTCTATCTGCTGCCCTGTCTAGTTCCTCTAAAAAGAAAAAAAGGGAAGGTTAAGAATGATTGATTGGGGTCTTGGGGAGGGGAGAAAGAACAGAGGAGCAGAAGCAGATCACTATGATTCTGGATCATTAAGATTCATCATATTCTTCTTTCTTCATCATCTTCTTTGTAAAAACAATAGTGGGAAGGGCAGGAGGAAGGAAAAATGAGAAAAAATATGAAAGAGTATGATGGAGGGAAACACAATTAATAGTCATGAATATGAATGTTAATGAAAAGAATTCACCCATAAATGGAAGAGAATACCAGAGCAGATTAGAAAGATGAATTCAACAATCTGTTGTCTACAAGAAACACCACTGAAATATAAAGAGCCACACAGAATTAAAAGGTGGGACTGGAGGAGAAATTATTATGCTTCAGAAAAATTCAAAAAAATAGGGGCAAAGATCATGATCATTGTCATTAATAAAAAGAGGCATTGTTAAGAGAGAGAGAAATTAAATTATGGTACAAAGCATCATAGTCAAATGAAATAATATCTATATGCAATACAAATGACATAGTATTTAAGTACACACAGAGAAAATTAATCAAATCATAAAGAAAAATAGAAAACAAAACAATAATAATTAAGGACATCAAAATGTCATTTTAGAAGAGGAAAATCATAGAAAAAGATAAATTACAATAGTTAAGTGCCTGAAAATAATTTTATAGAAGTTAGATATGATAGAATTCTAACAGTAATTCAATGAGGAAAGGAAGAAATATACATATTTTCAGATATGCATGGCACCTTTACAAAAATTGATCATGTACTACAGCATAAAAAGCTCATCAACTAATGCAGAAAAGAAGTGCTATTAAAGACTTCATTTACTTATCACAATACAGTACAAAATATAATCAATGGCCTTTGAAAAAGCATTCAAACTTAAATGAAGCTTAAGTAACGTAATCCTTAATGATTGATTTGTCAATAAATAAATCACAGAAAAAATACTTAATGTTACCAAGAAAAACAAAAATGAAATTGCATACTAAAACTTTCAGTATCCAACAAAAACAATCCTGAGATAAAAATGTATATCTCTAAACAATTCTCTTTTGTCATCAACAAAAGAAAGAACAGAATAATGAACTCAATATGCAATTTAAAAAAAAAAAACTATAAAAATCAATAGATTCACAAACCCAACTAAATGCCAAAATAGAAATTCTAAAAATCAAAGAAGAGCTTAACAAAATTGAAATCAAAAAACCCAAATAAACAAGTAAAAAGACTGACAAAACTAGGATCTGTTTAAGGGGAACAAATAAAATAGATGAACTATTAATTATTCTGATAAAATATAAAAAGAAGGCCAAATTACCAGTATCAAAAATCTAAAAGGACAAAATTATCAGAAATTATTTTTCCCAGCAATGTGAAAACATAACTCAAGAAAACCTTCTTTGTGAAGCACAAAGTTCCCAGGATAAACAAGAAAAATGTTCAGGGGGAAACTTCTTAGGCTGTTCATGTATGTATTTGTAATTTGTTCAACTAGAATTCTGGGAAGAAAAATAATGGATTCTAGTAGCGGGTGGACTTTCATTTTGGGAGGAGTCATATGAATTATCTGAATACTTACAACATGATTCTCCAGTGTCAACATCCTAGAGAAAAGGTAGTTCATTAGTATCTTCTCTTAGTGTGGAAACCAAGGAGAAATAAAAAATGCCTGTGATGGATTGCCTTACCCAACTGGCTATAATCCATGATACCACATCCAAACAACCAGCAGCATCTCTTCAACCATCTGTTCTCATAGTCTCTTGATGCATTGAAGAAATATATTAGGGGTACTGAAGTGGAAAGTATACCACTGGAGGCACTGGACTCACTCTTCCAATCCCCACCAGCACAGGCATCCAAATTCCCCTGCGGACAACTTTTATTTATCTCCTAAGACTCTAGGAGACCCTGAGGGATATCTTTCTAAAGTTATAGATTATGCGCCCCCACTAGTAAGCTTCCTCCCTAAAGATAGTCAGTTAACAGCATTTAGCCAGCCAAAATTAATTAACTTTCAGAAAGGGTATTTACTAAAGTAGTGTAGTAAGAACAGCTGATACAAAACTTCTGCCCAAAAGCCTGGGACACAATCCTTTGCCAAAAGTATGTTTGCAATCCAAAGGAAAGGGAATTCATGATTAGAATGCATGTGTCAAAAGGGGTAACTCTCAACTCCCGGAAGTCCTGTTATGGGAGTCCTTCAAAGTATTCCTCTAAAGTAGAATGGAGCTCTCTTCTAGGCTCCATGTAAAATCTTGATGCTGTATTTACTTAATGCAACTGGTTTGCCTTCAATTCCCAGTGTAAACACTCAGACTTTTCAATGCTGTGACAGAAACACTACAGGGATACTGATAAATTCAAATCTTCCAACCTTCTGACAGTCACCAGAACTCTGGTCAAAGTGTGTTGAGAGGAATGTAGGAGGAAATGGAGGCATTTTCTTAACCCATCCCCAAGCAATTTCCTCTCAGGTGCTTTCCTGGTACCATTTCTACCACTTATTGGCCAGATAATGGAATCCTACCAACATAAGATCCTAGACTTACCTCGAATATAAACTGCCTTGTAATTTTGTACAAAATTTATGTGGCATGAACTTGGGTTTGAAGCGCCATGAGTTTCTTTAGCCCATCCAAATACAGATCCAATGCAGTTTAACCTCACTTCCTCCAAAAGCTTTTTTTAATTATTTTTAATTCTTAATTTCAACTCCTCAAAAGAACATTCTGTATGCATGGCAGAATACAAAAAGATTCTATATGATCCATGAATCTCTATTTCATGTCATTTATTGTTTAAGAACATAACCAATTTTACATTACTGTAAAAACTGTCCTGTTTGTGCTTCCTTCTGAACTTCCCCCTGTTCTCTTTTGTGCATTTAAAAAATGTGAACTTCACCTATCTACCACCCCCACACACACACACAAACAATTTAAAGGGGTGGAAAGAAAATCCTTTGTAACAAGTAAGCCCAGTCAAACAGAACACATCCATACAGTGATCATGTTCAAGAATGGGCAACAGATTCAGGATAGCAGAGGACAGGCAACTTCCCCTCTAAACAACTTTAAAATAACTTCTCGAATCAAATTTTGAAACAGTTGAGCCTACAAAAGTTTAGAGTGGGACATTTTTCAAGCCTAAGACAACTTAGGAGCTCACCAGGGTGAACACAAGACCAGGAGCTCAGGTGGACCACCAGTAATGGGTCTTGGAGGTCATGATAACACCAGCAACAGCAGCAGTAGAAGCACTGTCAGGAACTCTCAGCCCAGAGATGGTTCAGGGATGGGACAACTCTTCAGTGAGAGATCCCAAGGGATCCTGTGCAAACACTTGATGTAACTGGTATAGATTGGCAGCTCCATTATATCACAACTCTGGGTCATATTTCCAGGGCAAAGAGGAACAGTTGTGTTCCTCCCCTAAAGAGTGTGAGACCTGGCTGCAGTTGGAAGGCAAAGAGGAAAACTAGTGTTTGTGGCTGAAGAGGAGCAGACGTCCTTCCTGGGTAAAGACAGAATATAGACCAAGAAAGAAGTGACCATATCTGTCCTCAGATCACACCCCCTGGACAGTACCAAAAATTTTGCAAAGCCCCACAACTAGCTCTGAAAACTTCAGCAGAAAGAAGTCAGAAGCTTGGGATGGTGCTTCCCCACTGAACAGAGTCCAACACTAACATAAAGTTCAAAGTTGAGAAATAGGCTGGAAACATGAACAAACAACAAAAGAAGAACTTGACCATAAAAAGCTGCTACATGGGCCAAGACATGAACTCAGAAGAAGACAACATTGTGAAAACAACTATAAGCAAAGCCTTAAAGAAAAATGCTATTTGGACACAAGCCCAACAAAAAATTCCTGGAAGAGTTAGAGATAGAAATGTGTGGTAGAGGAAAAATAGGGAAAAGAAATGAATGGTGCAAGAAAATTATGACACAATCACACAAGATTTAGCAGCTTCCACATTAAAGGAGCACAGAGCTTGGACTATGATACTCCGGAAGGCAAAAGAGCTAGGATTACAAAACTGAATATAATCCTTCAGGAGTGGGGAGGGATTGATATTTAATGAAATTGAGGACTTTCAAGCATTCCAGATGAAAAGACAAGAGCTGAATAGAAAATTTTATATTCAAACAGAAAACTCAAGAGAAACATAAAAAGATAAACATAAAAGAGTAATCATGAGAGAATTAATAAAATTAAACTGTTTACACTCATATGTGAAGATGAAACATGTAACTCCTAAGAACTTCATTATTATTGGGTCAGCTGGAAGGAGTCTATATAGACAGAGTCATGAGTATGAGTTGATTATGTCGTGATGATTACCTAAAAAGAGAGGATGAGAAAGAAGGATGCACTGGGAAAAATAAGAAGGGAAAGGAAGAATGGGGAAATTTTTATCACATAAGAGGTCCATAAGGAAGAGCTTTTAAGTTATTGTTTTTCAGTCAAAGAGCTTTTATAACAAAGGAGGAATGGGGTTTGTAGAAGGCAGGGTAGAGAGAGTGACAGGCAATGGTTGAACCTCACTCTCATCAGAATTGGTTCAATGCAAGATGACTGTACATACACACTCAGTTGGACACAGAAATCTATCTTACCTGATAGGGAAGTAGGAGGGGAAGGAAATAAAAGATATGGGGTCAGGGGTAGCAAAAGACAGGGTGGATCAAAACAGGCATTGTTCAGAAGCAAAACTTTTTTGAGGAGGGATGGGATAAAAAGAGAGAGAGAAGGCTAAACAGAAAAAAATAGGATAGAAGGAAATGCACAGTTAATAATTATAACTGTGGATAGGATGAACACAATAATCCAAGACAATTCCAAATGACTCATGGTTTTTAAAAATGCTATCCAGCTCCAGTGAGAAAACTGATGAATTTTGAGTGCAAATTGAAATATACTTTTCTCTTTTTTTTTTTTCGCATTTTTTGTGATAAGGCTAATTTGGAAATATTTTACATGACTTCATATGTATAATGGAAAGTATTTTGCTTGCCTTCTCAGTAGGTATGTGAAGAGTAGGAAGGAGGGAGAGAATTGGGAATTCAATTTAAAAATAAAAAATTATCCAAAAAACAGTTTTTAAAAATGTATCTTTCTGCACCTTGAGTTCATCACCTCCCTCTCAGGAGGTGAGTAACAGGCTTCATTTTAAGTTCTCTGAAGACAGCTGGTCATTTCACTGACCACAGTTCTGAGACTTTGAAAACTGCTTTTGTTACAACATTATTGTCCTTGTATAAATAGATTTCCTAGTTCTTTTCATTTTAGTCTGCATCAGTTCACATTACCCAGGATTCTCTGAAATTGTCTTTTTCATCATTTTTTATAGCACAGTAATATTCCATGATATTCATCCATCACACTTTGTTCAGTCATTTTCCAAAGAGTGAACATCACCTTAGATTCTAGTGTTTTCCTTTTTAAAATAATTTAATCCTTTCTTCAGGATTAAGAAATTTGTTTCCCTTGCAATTATTCCTTTCCCTCCTTTTCAATCTTCTCCATCCCTCTCTATTTCCCTATTGAATTTGATGTCTTTCTACATCAAATTGTTTGTATGTGTTCAACCCATCTTTTAGCATTTCATGTAAGAGTGAGGTTCATCTGATGCCTTCTCAACCCTCCACCCTTCATCCAAGCTTATATATTCTTCTCTTGCCAACAGATTGTGAAAAATAATCATTTGTACTTCTTTCTTTCTGCTCTCTACATTCTTTTACTCTCTCTTCTCTTTTCTCTTTAAATTTTCAGAATTGGATCAATATATATTCAGATCTTCCATTTTTCTTATTTATCCCTCTCACAATGCCCTTTGAAGGAATTATTCTGAAAGGACATTTGTTTTATCTCCCCCAATAAGAATATGTCATATAGTCCCTTCCAACTAGTTAAATAAATTTACCTTTCTATGTTTTTCTGGGTTTTTTCAGCTCAATTTTATTTTCAGTTTTGAATTTTCTCCCTCTCACCTTCCACTCCCCACATCTATTGAGGGGGCAAGAAAAACAAAACTCATTACAAATATGTATTGTCAAGGAAAATAAATACCTTCGTTAGCCACAGGAAAAATTAATATTACACTATTATATAAATAACTAATTATTAATTGTGATTCACCCTTTTTCCTTCTATTTGCTGTAAAGGCCCAACTCCAGTTAAGGTCAGTATATAAAGGGCATGGCTGATTGATGAGATTGCTCCTAACCCTCAAAGAACATGCAGGACCCCACCCAACTATAAGATCTAATTTCTGTTCAGAGTATAAACAGAATGCTATCTAAGCAAGCCCTCACCCTGAGGGAAGGAACCCCTGTCCTTGATGTCCTCTATTAAAGTACAGAGTGACCCAGTTCCTAAAGGAGAAAACCAACCAAGGAGGTGCTGATAAAAATGGCTTTGCCCGCCCAGCTTTCTGGAGGCTACTGAGTCTCATGCTAAGCCACCTTTTCAGCAAGAAAACTTTTAACCGACATCCTTATTATACATTCACCAGTCTGGATTGATTTTCACTTGTCAGGGGAATTCCCTTTCAGAAGGTATTTAAGGTAGTTCAGGGTCTCCCTTGGCAACTTTGATTACCAAGAGAAACCACTGACCATCACTTGATTGATTCCCAACTATCGATTGCTTAATTTTAAAAATTGATTATTAATTACCCAGAAACTCTGTCTCTTGCAGTTTTTATTCATCACACCAGAGAGAGAGGGAGAGAGAGGGAGAGAGAGAGAGAGAGAGAGAGAGAGAGAGAGAGAGAGAGAGAGAGAGAAGAATAAAGAAAAAATGAGTGGAAGGAAGGAGGAAAAAACATGCTTCAATATGTACTTTAAATCCATCAGGTCTGTATCTTAAAGTAGATAGCATTTTTGATTTATCATGAGTCTTTTGGACTTCTGATTGGTCACTGTGTTGAACAGGGTTTCTAAGTCTTTCAAAGATGTTTATCTTTGCAATATTTTTGTTATTGTGGCTTACTTGGTTCTGCTAGCTTCACTTTGCATCAGTTCACACAAGTCTTTCCAGGTTTTTTCTGCAACCATCCCCTTCATCATTTCTTGCAGTATGATAGCATATCATCATATTCATGTACATAACTTATTCAGCCATTCTCCAGTTGATGGTCATTTCCTATTTCTCCAATTATTTCTGACTACAAAAAGAGCTGCCATAAATATTTTTGTTTATATGTCATTTTTTTCTTTCTTCGATCTCTTTTGGGGTATAGACCCAGTTAGCAGTTTTACTGGGTCAAACAGTATTCTATTAGCTTTTGGGCATAGTTTCAAAATGCTTTTCAGAATGGTTGGATCAGTTCACAGTTCTACCAACAATACATTAATGCATTAATTTCCCACAGCCTCTCCAAAATTTGTTGTTTTCCTTTTTGATCAACTTTGCCAATTTCTTGGGTGTGAGGTGGTATCTCAGTTATTTTAATGTATATTTCTCTTATTTATTAGTGATTTAAAGCATTTTATATGATTGTTCATAACTTGGACTTCATTTTATGAAAACTGCACATTCGTTTTCTTTGACAATTTATCAATTTGTGAATGACTCTTATTCTTATAAATGTGGCTTAGGTCCCTACATATTATAAAAGTGAGACTTTTAGCAGAGAAATATGCTGCAAATCTTTCCTCCTCCCCAATTTCCTGTTCATCTTCTAATTTTAATTGCTTTAGTTTTGTTTGTGTGAAAACTTTTGAATTTTATGTAATCAAAATTGTCCTTGTTTGGTAATAAACTTCCTCCATCTGTAGATCTAAAGATAATTTCTTTCATGCTTCTCTGTTTCTCTTGACTCATGTTTGCATTTCAAAATTCCTACTCAGCTCTAGTTTTTTTCATCAGAAATGTTTGAAAGTCCTCCATTCCATTATAGATCCATTTTTTCCCTCCCTGTCTGATTATACTCAGTTTCAGAGGATACGTTATTTTTGGCTGTAAACCTGCATCTTCCTCTCAGAAGATTGTGTTCCAAGATCCCCTCTCATTTATCGTAGACACTGTCAGGTCTTATGTGATCCTGACTAAGGTTCCTTGATATTTTAACTGCTTCTTTCTGAATACTTGCAGTATTTTTTCATTAACACAGTAATTCTTTATAGTGGCTATAACTTTCCTGGAACATTTCCTTTTGAATTTCTTTCAGAAAGTAATTAATGAATTATTTCTATTTTTACTTTGTCCTCTAGTTCTAGCAGATCTGGGAAGTATTAATTTATGATTTCTTGAAATATGGTGTCCATGTTTTTTGTCATAATTTTTATGGAATTTAATGATTCTTTAATTATATCTCCTTGACATATTTCCAAGTTTAATTGTTTTTGAACCAATATTTTACATTTTTGTCTAGCTTTTCAATCTTTTGATTTTTTTTTAATATTCCTTACTATCTCAGAGAGCCATTGATTTCTTTTTTGATACTTTCTATTTTTTAGACAGTTCATTTCTTGAGTAATACTCTCCTGTAAACCACTTGTTCTTTTTCCAGTTGTCTTCTCCAGAGTTTTTATTTAATTTTTAAAAATCTCTTGAATCTTCTCTTCTAGGTACTCATGTAGTCCTTGTGGGAAATCCATTTTTTATTTTGAGCCTTGTTAGCTCCTCTTTCATGCTTTGGGGGGATCATTAGACTGACAATATTTTTTAACGCTGATCTACACTTTCTTTGATTTACTCATCTCTGTAGCTTTATTTGAACTGCAAATTTGCAACAGAACAACTTTTCATCTCCCTACTGTGTTTTTGCATGGTGTAGTCAGCCCTGCTTCTTCTCTCTCTAAATGACTTGGGTTCCTGTGCTGACCAACACCTTCTAGGATTAGGTTCCTTGAGATCTTGGAAGTTCAGAGTACAAGATCATCAGGACCCTCCGAAGCATTTCAGGATATAGTTCTAGAGACCTCTGGGCCCTTGTGTATCTGGGTTATCCTAGTCCAGGGATGGTGAGCCTGTGGCCTCAAGGCCACATGTGGCCTTCTAAGTCCTTGGGTGCAGCCTTTTGACTGAGCCCAAGTTACACAGAACAAATCCTTTTATTAAGGGGATTTGTTCTGTAAAATTTGGACTCAGTCAAAAGGCCACACTTGAGGACCTAGAGGGCTATATGTGGCCTTGAGGCTGCAGGTTTCCTATCCCTGTGCCTTCTCTAAGCACTATTGCATCACATAGGTTGCTACAACTCCAAAGGTCTTCCAAAGTCTGAACCCCAGAGTCTTCTGGCAACCTTCGAACTTTTCCTGAAGGATAAGGAGGAAGGGGGAAGTGAGGTCAACTTTTGATTCCTCCAAATACAGAGCCCTGCAAGCAATAGATATAGATACCGTCTTTGATCACACTGGGAGGCTTTAAGTCTCTTTGGCTACACTGATGATAGATTTGCTGACTGGCCCCTTTCCTATTGCCCATCAGTTTCTGACTGATTTGAGTACGTGTGTGTGTGTGTCTGTGTGTCTGTGTGTCTGTGTGTGTCTGTGTGTGTCTGTGTGTGTGTGTGCTGATGTGTATATTGTTTAGAGTAGAAGAAATAACCCATAATAGTTTGTCATTAATGATCTTGATCATTATTTGATCTAGCGAGAATTTCAGGATTTTGTTAAAATAGGCATGTGATAGCAGGGTGCTCTATCACAGGGTGCTCTGTTTAGGTAGCCATCATCGTGAACATTCTACCACCCAATGGCTTTCAAGCATTGTAGTTAATGAAGAAATTCTAGAAGCTTTTCCAATACAGCTAGATTTAAAGCAGAGATGTGCATTAACACTACTATTATTTAATATAGAATTAGAATTTTTACCTACAGAGGCAAGACAAGAAAAAGAAATTGAAGGAATAAGAATAGGGAAAGAAGAAACGCAATAGAGAATCCTACAGATTCAACTAAAAACTTATTGAAATGAATAAAAATTCCATCAAAATAACAAGATACAAAATAAACCCACACAACAAAATCCATCAAAAGAGGGATAGAAAGAGAAATTCTACTCAAAATAAATATAGATTATATAGTTATTTGGTAGTCCAACTACCAAGATATTCACAGTAATTTTCTTAACATAACTACAAAATACAAAGATAGACAAATAGCTGAAAAGCTATGAGACCCTAAAAGTTATTAAAATGATAGTAACTAAATGAATTTATGTGGATGGTGCTATAGTTATCAAACTACTAAATGTTTACTCTGTAGGACAAGGAAAAAATTGATGAAATTCACCTCAAGGAATAAAAGCTCAAGAATCTCAAGGGAAATACTTGGGGGGAGGGGGGAAATTGGGAAGGAAGGAGACCTAGAAGTACAGGATCTAAAATCAAAGTATGAACAGTTTGCTGACTTTCTGAGTTTAGTCTCAGATTACTAAACTACAAAGAAGTAATTACCAAAACTATCTCATACTAGCATGAAAATAGAACAATCCTTCAGTGGGACAGATTAAGTATACAAATTATACAACAAATGAAAATAGCAGTGTAGTGCTCAACAAACCCAATGAAAGCAAATACTGTTGTAAGAACTCACTAATTTTACAAAAACTTGCTAGGAAAGCAGGAAAGCAATCTGGCAAAAAGTAAGTTTACAACAACACCCCATTATATACACACACATATATACTATATATACATATATATATATATATATTAGAAGGCATTTAGTTAAGAGATTTTTAAAAATCTGTGTATCAGTTTTCTGTGATAAAAGTATGACATTCAACATATGTAGAGAATAGACTCAAATATATAAAAATAAGAGCCATTCCCTACAAGACAAATGGGTAAAGGATATGACCTGAGAGTTCTCAAGAAAGAAATTTTAGCAGTCAACTATATAAAAATATTCTAAATAAGTAATTATAATAGAAATTAAAATGAAAACAATTCTAAGATTCTACTTCACACCTATCAGATTGGCAAAAATGAAAACAAAAAGAAAAATGACAATTGGAGGAAGTGTGGAAGAATAGACAGACTAATGTATCATTGGTGGAGCTATACATTGGTACAGCCATTCTGGAAGACAATTTAAGATAAGACCCCCCCAAAAAAATCACTACACTGTGTATCTTCTTTTACCCAGCAGCACTACTATTAAGCTTATAACCCAAAGTATTAAAAAGATAGAGGGAAAAGACTTATATGTACAAAAATATTTATAATGATACTTTCAATTGTAGTAAAGACAAGGAAGCTAAGAGGTGTTTATCAATTGGGAAATAGCTAAATTATTGATGATCTATGAATGTAATATTCCATTCCATTCTATCCCTGAAGCATTCTCCTGTTTAGCAAGGCTCTTTACCTAACACTGATAACTGATTCATATAGGTTATTGCCCATCTTGGGGAGCTTAGGAAAATATCTTAAAAATTTTAAAATCAATATCACTAAGGCACTCTCTCTCCCATATCCAGGCAGGGATAATAATTTCAACTGAACCAAGCATTCAAACACTTTCCTTTTATCTAGATAGACAGGAAGAGAGAGAGATGCAGATATAGATGGATAGAATAAATCATGTCATACAGATTTCTATACAGCAATAGATTAAGGGAGGGAGAGAGAAAGAAAGGGAGGGAGGGCAAGAGACAGACCATGTCAGTTACTACCAGCTTTCTCTCTTCCCCTTCACAAATACTGAAGCATACCATTAGGGATAACTGGGATCAATCCTTGCTCTAAAATTAGCAGAGTAAGTTTTTAGTAAAACAGGAAATGAATCACTTTAAAGAATAGAGGTAAGTTTTGCATTTAACACCTACCTTTTAGGGCAGTGAGAAAGGAGGTAAGAAAAGGAGGGCACGTGTGATCCTTTATCAAATTTCATGGGGAGAAGAGTTCCCCCAGTTTTAGGCCCTCCAGCCATATACTTCCTCTCTGTTCTGCCAGGCAGACTTACCTCCTCAAGTACAAACTGAAAATTAAATTGTTGGACCTGTTTAGAGCCTTTCTCACAATGAAACTAGCAACCCCACAACCCTACGTCTCCTCAGAATTGTAAATTCAGAGATTCTCTTCCAGCCTGAAGAACTTTAATCCCCAGGATACAGTTGCTTTACATCAGAGAGATGCCACTTGTTACCTTCATATAGAATAACTACAGGAAGCCATTGTATAGGTAATTTTTTTTCTATCCACTGTTTTTCCAGAATTAAAACAAGCTTTCACATTCTTACGAATTTCATTACTGATCTCAGTGCAGTTAATATGGTATCATCTTTAAGTAGGTGCATTTGAAGAATCTCTCCACTGATTCGGAATCACTTTTCTATTTGGGCTCTGCCTAGGACATCCTCCATGACATTGGCAAACAATTTAGGTCATCTCAAGTCTCCTTGTTTTATACCTCGCAGGCATCAGCACTCAGAGGATCACTGAATGAAGTCATCTCTACATTTGCCTCTATCAAAGAAACCTTATAAAATGTACACGTAGGTGTAGGTCACCTTGTTTAAGAAGAGTTTTCAGAGCTGATTTTTTTTTTGGTCCTAAGTCTAATGCTTTTTAAAAATATATTATTTATATGAATAAACTGGCTAAACATATTGATGTATTGGAGGAAACCTAAACTTGCTTTTCCTGAGTTCAAGTTTTACAAAACAAATCTTTTGTTAAGGAGATTTGTTTTGTAAAGTTTGGATTCAGTCAAAAGGTGCACTTGAGGACCTAGAGGGCCACATGTGGCCTTGAGGCTACAGGTCACCCACCCCTGGGCTAGGTTATGAAGACCTTTAAAGACCAAAAAAGAAGAGTTTCTATTTGATCCTGGAGTAATAAAGAGCCACTGAGGCTCATGGAATGCAGGTGGGAGGGTGACCTGATCAGACCTGCAAGTTAGAGAAAGTCACTAGCTGAGTGAAAGATAGATTAGAGAGAAAGTTAAAGCAGAGAAGCCTATTGGAAAACTAGTTTAGCCATCCAGGAAACAGGAGGTGAGGACCTGAAATAGGATGACGTCTATGTGAGCAGAGAGAAAGGAACTTATTTTAGCCAGGACTTGATTAGAAAGAGATGTTCTGAGAGTAGAAGGGACAAGATTTGGAATCTGATTGCATATGTAGGAGTAATGAAAATGAGGAGAAGATAATAGTAGACAAGGCTCTGCATGACAAGGAAGATGGTGATATCCTCAACACAGTGAAGGCTGAGTTTACACTGGAAGACAGAGTTCAGTTTTAGACATGTTGAACTTGACATGCTTGCAGGACATCTAGTTTGAGATGCCTAAAAGTCAACAGGCTATGTGTTACTGTAGCTTAGAAGCAGATAGAAGTAGTGCAAGGAGGGAAGAGAATAAACATTTATTAAGCACCTACTCTGTGCCAGGCACTGTGCTAAGACCTTTTACAAATATTATCTCATATTATCCTCACAATGGCTTGTGAAGCAGGCTCTATTACTCCCACTATACATTTGAAGAAACTGAGGCAAACAGAAATTAAATGATTTACACAGACTCACATAGCTTATAAGTGTCAAAGGATGAATTTGAACTCAAATCTTCTTGACTCCAGGTCTAGTGCTCAATCCACTACTACCTAAAAAGACTAGGAACATATGCATGTGTGTATGCATGTACATGATTGTATATGTATATATACATGTGTGCATATTGGTATGTGCACATACACATGTAGACATATGAGATTACCCAGATGTACATATATGTGTGTTCGCATGCATGTACACACATATATCAATCATCTGCATAGACACAATAATTGATCCCACGGGAGCTGATGAGATAGTATAAAGGAAAAAGACCAAAGGGTCCAGGACAGAGCCATGGGCATCATTCACAATTAATAGATGTGACATGAATGAAGAGCCACTAAAGGAAACTGAGGAAAGGTCAGACAGGTCAGCCAAGAATAAGGAAAGAGCAGTGTCACAAAAACCAAGAGAGAAGACAATATTCAGAAGGAGAAGACTATCAACGGTGTTGTGTTACAGAGAATATAGCTGGTCTCACCAGCTCCAGACACTAGCCCTACACATCTACTCGACGTCCCTGAGGAAAGAAAAAGGCACAATTATATCATGGAATTGTCCATGTGAGAGGGAGTAAATTGGGCAGAACATCAGATGGGACTTGATGACTCTACTAACATCCCAACCCACAGCTGAACCTCTCAAAATAAGCATCCATTTTTTTTCATTTCTGAAAAAATGACCTAGAAAAAAAGCAGTTTAGAGATAATCATGAATGCTGTAAAATGGTCCGTGAGGGGAAATTAAGTATTGAAAAATCTAACAAAATACGACCCATTCTGGGTTACCTTGTCAAATAGCAATGAAATCATCCAATTTACCAAAGGTGCTCAAGATGGACCCAGACAATCCATGGTGAACATCACTTTAAGTGCAAGTCCCCAAGGATGGGACAACTTCCACAAGGCAGATCAGGTATGTTCCGATATCACAGTGATTTCTCAACGGTATCATTTCAACATTGTTTCCCCATTTCCCTTTGGAAAGATGCAAAAAGGCCATCAGGCAGATATTTGATTAACTTCTGTTCCAAGCTTATTTAAGGAAGGTGTCCAGGCCAGGCATCTCTTCACTTCTCACCAGGCTATGCTCTGGAGCTCTTCATGTCCCCAAAAACCTCTTCAACCTGAAAGACCATGTTAGCCCGAGGAATTCACAGCTCAGTAGCAACCGGGGTTCCTGCAACTTTTCCCTCAGACTGGATGACTCCTCTCAGAACCTCCTTTTAAGGAGGGCACTCAAGCCATTCTCACAAGGCTACCTCCAGACTTTCCCATCCTTCCCTGTCCTCCAGTCAATACCTTCCCTCCCTACCCTTCCCCTTTTTCTGCTTCTCATTATGTCTTTTCTCCCTCCCTAAATTGTAAACTTTTTAAGAGAAGAGACTTTCTTTGTGCTCAAATTTGTATTCTCAGTGCTGAGCACAGTGCCTGGAACAGAGTAAAAGCTTAAAAAACACTTGTTGACTGACCAACAGTGTTTTGTTCACAGTAAGCACTTGATAAATGCTTTCATTCGTTCACTCAGCCTCTCACTCACTCATCCATTCATTCTAAAGTAACCTTATGATAGGGGGTTACTTTAAAGTAACCCTATGATAGGGGTGTGTCCCTTTCAGACTTCCAAAAATTTGTGGGTGGTAAAGGCTCATTTCAGACTTCATTTGCACCAAGTATGAGAGTGAGCTCCTTTCAGATGTCACCAAATCATTCTATAATAGTAAAGGATGAAAAAGAGGAGGGTAGCTCATTTGAGGCAGCTAGATGGCGCAGTGGATAGAGAGTGCTAAGCCTGGAGTCAGGAAGAACCGAGTTCAAATCTAGCCTCAGACACTCTCTAACTGTATAACTTTGGGTAAGCTACTTTACTCTGTTTGCCTCAGTTTCTTCATCTGGAAAATGATCTGGAAAAGAAAATGGCAAACAACTACAGTGTCTTTGCCAAGAAAACCCCAGATGGGGTCACAAAGAGTCAGACACAACTAAAAAATGACTGAAACATATCATACATTTAGTATGATGGTGCAAACTGCCCTGCTTCTCTGTGTTCCCTCTTGCACTTCCTTCTGCTCTCTTCTTTGTATTTTTAATGTTTTTTTATGTCCTTTTCTTTCTTTTGTTATTTTGCATCACTCCCCTACCTAATAACTCTTCTGCCCCCAATAGAAGCCTTCCCTTGTAAGTAGAGTCAGGCATAACAAATCAGTATATTAGTCTAATCTGTAAGTATGTCCTTCTGTTTCATCACTTCTCTGCTAAGGAATCACATCATCATCAGTTATTTGAAGTTATAATGTTGGGTCAATGTGCTGATCTTTCTTTTAAAGTTGTTTTCATTTAAATTAGTGTAGTCCTTGTACAAATTGCATACATTTTTCTGGTTCTCCTTACTTCACTCTCTATTAGTTCATATAAGTCTTCACAAGTTTCTCTGAATATGTCATATTCATCATTTTCTTATGGCACAATAATATTCCATTACATCCATATAATAAAATTTGTACAGTCATTTCCAAATTAAGGTTACTTCCTTTGTTTAGATTTCTTCACTACAAGAAAGAGTGGAACCATGAATATTTTTACATGTATAAATTCTAGGGTGCCATGTTTTAGGACCAAAAGAATGCTTTTCTAAAAGTGCCTATGATGAGATAAGCACATGCAAGGACATAGATGGATATGTGATGTCATATTATACATACTTCCATTTACCAGTTCTTCCTCTGAATGTGGGTAGCATCTTTATGTGCTCCTTCTAGTTGTCAAGATGACTTAGTCATTCAAAGGTGTTCTTGCTGTTACTGTATATAGTGTTCCCTTTTGTTCTGTTCATTTCCTTCTTCATTATTTCATGCAAGTTTTTCCATGTTTTTCTAAAGTCAACCTCTCATAGTACAACAGTATTCCATCCCAATCCTATGCCACAACTTGCTTAGTCATTCCCCAATTGCCCAGTTGATGGGGATCCTCTCAGTTTCCAGTTCTTTGCCACCACAGAGAACTGTCATAAATATTTTACAACCTATAAGTTCTTTTCGTTTCCCTAATGCCCTTGGAAAGGTTGTACATACTTTAATAACTCTTTGGGCATACAAATTAAATGGTTTATCTAGCCTCTACAGAATAAGGCAGTCCCTTGGCATGGATTTCTAAAGAGACTTCCTAACCATGGAGCTCTCAAGGAAGGGAAGCTGCTACCTGGTGAGCCAAGGAACACAATGGGTGATGATGCAAAGTCATTCTCAGTATCAACCTTGGCACTCAGACTGGCTACATGCAAGAGGGTTGTGACCTCACAGATACCTCTCTCCAGATAACCCTGATGTAAATCTGGCCCAGTCATTGGGACAGAAATGCCACCATCTGTGCTGTAGTTCTGATGGTCTTGTGGATGCTTCCACTCAAGAGACCAATTGTGAACTGCCAAGATTTGGCATCACCCCCAACTTGGACCATCAAGATCATGAGAATCTGGGTCTTGGGAAGGCAAATCCTGAGACTTCTGCTCTTTGTTTTCATTTACATTCTGATGCTTCTTAAGGACACTGTTCCCATTGCTGCTGTTGGTGTGATGGTGGTGGTGGCGGTGGTGGTGGTGATGGTGGTGGTGCTGCTGCTGCTGCTGGTGGTGATGGTGGTGGTGGTGGTGGTGGTGGTGATAGGTGGTGCTGCTGTTGGTGTGATGGTGGTGGTGGCGGTGGTGGTGGTGATGGTGGTGGTGGTGGTGGTGATGGTGGTGGTGGTGATGGTGGTGGTGGTGGTGATAGGTGGTGCTGCTGTTGGTGTGATGGTGGTGGTGGCGGTGGTGGTGGTGATGGTGGTGGTGGTGGTGATGGTGGTGGTGACGGTGGTGGTGCTGCTGCTGCTGGTGGTGATGGTGGTGGTGGTGATGATGGTGGTGGTGATGGTGGTGGTGGTGATGATGGTGGTGGTGATGGTGGTGGTGCTGCTGCTGGTGATGATGTTGATGGTGGTGGTGGTGGTGGTGGTGGTGATAGGTGGTGCTGCTACTGGTGATGATGGTGGTGGTGGTGGTGATGGTGGTCATCATGATCATCATGGTAGTGGTGATTTTTCACATCTTCCTTTTTTTCTTTAGTTTTTCTTTTCCTCTGCCAGCCCTGTGTATGCCCAAAATTAGGGTTGCCCAGGAATTGAACAAAGCCATCTAGGAGGTAAAAGGTCTTCTCCAATCCCTTTCGGACCTTGGCTCCGTGGGCTGAGCAATGTTTGCCATGTAAGATAGTCTTCTCCTTCTATAAGGCCTAGGTGTCTCTGTGGTACCTGACTTTTTACATTCTCTTCATTCCTATCCCTGCTAACCAAAAAGTAAGTGGTAGAGTGTTCTTAAAAATCAAAAATTGTCCTGTTTCTACCTCTTGGACAGGCTGGTAAAGGGAAGAGGAGATGAGGGTACAAAGCCTGAAACTTTCTTCTCTCATCTCTTCCTTTCCTACCCACTTCTTGGCTGAATCCATAAGCTGGGAGGGGGAGGGAGGAGGAAAGGAGGGAGAAAAGGAGAGGAGGGAAAAAAGGCAGGAAAGGGAGGGGAGGGAAAGTACTCAGGTATGAGTGCCAACCATACTAGAGATTACAATTCAAGTTTCATCTAGGAAGAAAAGATGTTCCTGAACTCTATTTAAAGATTCTCTGCCCTTTTTTATGAGTTCCACAAGGTTGTTAGTAAAAGTAAAATAAAATCAAGTTTGGTTCAATATTGGCCCTGGGTGATTTTTATAAATCACCAATGCCTAAGAATGGAAAGCTTCAACATTCAAGGCCTGAGGAGTTCTACCCCTGAGTCTGCACTGCTGCATGCATTTAAAATTATACACAATAAATACACTTGCCTGAGATCATATGCTGATGTGAAAAGACAATCAGGATTTTTTAAAACAAGCATAGAGTAGTTTATAAATGTTTTCTTTAGACAGCAAGTGTACAGGTTCAGAGGGAAGGCGTGTTGAAGAAATAACTTTTGATGGACTTCTCCAGGATCCCTGCAGATGCAGGCAGCATTCTTTTGTCATACAATGAAACTCTGAAGCCAGTCAAGAGTGTCCTCTCAGTTTCTTTGGCACTATCCCCGGCCTGACTCTGTCTTCTTCTCAATTTTATCTGTGTCCCTCAAATTTCCCACTAAGCTAAGTAAAATTCTACACAGTCTCCTGGCCTTGGGTAGGAAACCCAGCATATTTCAAGTCCTAGAAGACTTAGCAAAGCATCTACCTACACCTTTTGACCTTGGGTCTGGGGTTGGGGAACAGGGAAACCAAGAAACAGGGTATGGTACTTTGTAAAGGTACTGAAACTTTTCTCAAAATTTAATTGGTTCAAGCAACTACAGTTGAGGCCATTGATGTAACTTCCTGGAGACTTAAATGCAAAGACACCAGCCTTCCTTTCTCCTCCAGAGCCATCTGGGGTCAGTGGCCTGATATGCATCAGGATGACCAGAGATGGCCCAAGATGCAATTGGAGACCCTGGCCATTTTAGGCTAAGTTCTTATCACATTCTCATTTTGAGTGAGACACACCCATTCAATGAATAGGCTTCTTAAAGTAGTTACTCAGGGGATGACCCCTTTTAATAAAATTTTTTAAAAATCAAACTGGGAGGGGAAGACCCTCAGTGTTCCTGGGTAAAAGAGAAACAGTTTCTATTTAGTATTTAAGCACCTACTATGTTGAAGATAGAGGTGGCTAGGTGGATACAACGCCAGACCTGGAGTCAGGAAGACTCTTCAATCTAAACTCAAATCTGGCCTCCGACACTAGCTGTGGGACTCTGGGTAAGCCACTTCACCTTGATTGCCTCCATTTTCTCATCTCCAAAATGAACTGGAGGAGGAAATGGCAAACCACTCCAATATCCTTACCAAGAAAACCCCAAATGGGGTCACAAAGAGTAGGATATAACTGAAATGACTGAACAAAAGCAATATTAAAGACTTTGCACTAGAATCTTGCATTTCATTATAGGAAAGAAACACTGGGCACAGTCTGAGAAAAACCATGATTATATAATTCCAAAAATGAAAAAAATGGGAAAACAGCTAAAGAAACAAGAGTGACTACCCAGATACTCCCTGATGAACTCGGACACATATAGATCATGAAAGGAGTAGCACATGACCAAGGATGAATCCAAAGGAATACTTTTTTAAAAGCCCAAAATAATAGTGTCAGAGAAGTTAAATTCAAATGGGTAAAGTTTTTGAAAAATTTTGAAGAAAATAAAAAAGCTTTTTTTTAAAGGACAAGAAAAACAGAATAGAAACAGATCCTTTGCTTAAAGAAGATTTTATCATTATAGTAAACCAGACAGTGAATGCAGAGCTATGTCCAATTTGCTTCTACCTTCTCCATTAAGGAACATGATATTCACAGGATCATTAATTTAGAACTGGAAAGGAGTTAATTAGCTATCAATCTAATTCCCTAATTTCAGAAGAAGGCACTGGGCACAGAAGTGAAATGACTTGCCCAAGGTCACCTAGATAAAATCAGTGGCAGAGCAGGCATTCGGACTGAGATCCTCTGCCTCGCTATGCTGTTGATTGTGTGATTTGAGGACCGGCAGGGGTAAAGAAGAGACATTGGTTACCGAGTGATGAATTATTTTGGTCATGTTTAAACCAACTCATGAGAGGCTGCACTCATAGAATCCATCTAACGAAATCCCCCTGTTTGACAGACAAGGAAACTGAGGCCCAGGGGAGGCAAATACTTTGAGACTTAAACTCTCACTAACAGGCCAGTATTATTTCTATTTTTGTTGTTGTTCAGCCATGTCTAACTGTCCATTTGTAGCTTTCTTGGCAAAGAAAGTTTTCCATTTCCTTCTCCAGCTCATTTTACAGATGAGGAAACTGAGGCAAATAAGCTGGAATGACTGGTCCAGGGTCACACAGTTAGTGTCTGAGGCCAGATTTGAACTCAGGAAAATGAGACTTCCTGACCCCAGACCTGGTGTTCTATCCACTATACCACCTAGCTGCCCCCCAGTTATCTCTACTCTCCCTCAATGGGCCATCGCCAGGTGTCCTGACATGTCTTTCCACTGGACTCTAATGACTCTGGAGGAGAGAGGCTGATGGTTTTGCACAGCCCTGCCTCACTTAAATCCAAATCACCTGCAAGTGAAGATGTCACCCTCCTAAAGTCATTGATTCTCTTTGTGAACAAATGGCAAACAGCATTTTTTCTTACTCATTCCCAACTCCTTTTCAAAACCATCTATTTCTCCCATATTTGAAGGCTGGCACTTCATGCTAAGCAGTCAATGATCCACTGATTTAGAATAGTCTTGAAGGCTTGTGCATGCTTATTACATGTATATATGTACATACACATCTCTGTATACAGCATGCATGTCAGTATATATATATATATATATATGTGTGTGTGTGTGTGTGTGTGTGTGTGTGTGTGTCACCTGTGTGTTTACGCTTTTTTTAGACTATAAATTCTGAACTCAGGACAGTCTTCATTGGAGCTTTTCATGAAAAGTGGAAGTCAAAATATCTCTAAGCACACAGAAAGTACTTAAAAAGAAATACTTGGTGAGTGACTTGTCATTGACCTGTTGGAAACACTTTCCCTACCATTCAGTGGCACACAGTGGCTGCTTTAGACACTGGATGTCCCAGAAAGAGACATCATACATTGCTGTGTCTTAGACTGAAAGCTCCCAGAGGGTAGGTATGACCCCAGGTCCTTCTCTATATACACTATATCTAGCACAATGCTAGCAATCTCCTCCAGCTGATCTGTCCTGTGCTTATAGCCTTCACAGTGAGAGGAGTCATAGGACTTGGGGCTTTGTTCAGATTAGAAAGAAATAATTCAAAGAGGAGAATGAAGCCTAAGTCAAGAAGAGGAAAGAGGAAAAGAATATCTAGCTGTTAGAAGTGTTCAAGATTCTAGGTTCAGAAAAGTAATAATGTAGGATAGTAAAGGGACTTATAGATTGCAATCTCAGCACTAATACTGATAACTCATGAAAAAATCAGTGAGAATGTGAGAGTTGTTGAAAGCAATACCCCTATTCTCAAAAAGACCAAAAAAGAAACTCAAAATTGTTTTTTAAAAGTTTTAAAAATTATTTTAACATGTAATTGGGGAAAAAATAAAACCTGCTTTAAAAAATGCTAAACACCAGGGGGAGGAGCCAAGATGGTGGTAGAAAGATTCACATATGCTAGCTCCGAACCCACATCCCATAAAATACCTGTAAAGAAGAGCTCCCAACAAATTCTGGAGCAGTGGAAGCCACACAACCACGGAGTAGAGGAGATTTCTGTCCCAGAGAACCCTGAAAAACCAACACAAAAGGTCCGTCACACACCGGACCCAGAGCAGAGCCCAGCCCTGCCTTGGCCATGTGGCACCAAAAGGAGCAAATCAGAGCAGGCTTCAGGGACAGAATCTCCAGTAGCCATGCAGGTCCCTCCACCCATAGTCACAAAGGTTAGTGAGAGAGCCTCTTTGGCTGGCCAAGAGGGGAGCAGGGTGTCTCCGTAACTCAGGCCCCCTCAGAAGGCAGCAGCAAAGGCAGCAGTGGACAGGAGCTCCCAAAGCAGACAAGAGCTCATATCCATTATTGAAGGTCTCTGCATAAACCCCCTGAGGAAACTGAGCCCTGGTCGCTGCCCTGCCCCCACCCGAGCAGCTTAACTTAATCTCACACTGAATAGCAGCCCTGTCCCCACTGAAAGCCCTGAGGCTGGGAAGCAGCATTTGAATCTAAGACCCCAAGCACTAGCTGGGCAGACCTGGAGGCAAGGTGGGTGTGGAGAGGAATCTCAGAAGTCAAGTAACTGGCTGGGAAAATGCCCAGAAAAGGGAAAAAAAATAAGACCATAGAAGGTTACTTTCTTGGTGAACAGATTATCTCCTCCCTTCCTTTCTGATGAGGAAGAACAATGCTTACCATCAGGGAAAGACATAGAAGTCAAGGCTTCTGTATCCCAAACATTCAAAATAAATATTCAATGGGCTCAGGCCATGGAAGAGCTCAAAAAGGATTTTGAAAATCAAGTTAGAGAGGTGGAGGAAAAACTGGAAAGAGAAATGAGAGAGATGCAAGAAAGGCATGAAAAGCAGGTTGACACCTTGCTAAAGGAGACCCAAAAAAATGCTGAAGAAAATAACACCTTGAAAAATAGGCTAAGTCAATTGGCAAAAGAGGTTCAAAAAGCCAATGAGGAGAAGAATGCTTTCAAAAGCAGAATTAACCAAATGGAAAAGGAGGTTCTAAAGTTCACTGAAAAAATAGTTCTTTCAAAATTAGAATAGAACAGATGGAGGCTAATGACTTTATGAGAAACCAAGAAATCACAAAACAAAACCAAAAGAATGAAAAAATGGATGATAATGTGAAATATCTCATTGGAAAAACAACTGACCTGGAAAATAGATCCAGCAGAGACAATTTAAAAATTATGGGACTACTTGAAAGCCATGATCAAAAAAAGAGCCTAGACATCATCTTTCATGAAATTATCAAGGAAAACTGCCCTGATATTCTAGAATCAGAGGGCTAAATAAGTATTCAGGGAATCCACCAATCACTGCCTGAAAGAGATCCAAAAAGAGAAACTCCTAGAAACATTGTGGCCAAATTCCAGAATTCCCAGGTCAAAGAGACAATATTGCAAGCAGCTAGAAGGAAACAATTCAAATACTGTGGAAGTACAATCAGGATAGCACAAGATCTAGCAGCTTCTACATTAAGGGATAGAAGGGTGTAGAATATGATATTCCAGAAGTCAAAGGAACTAGGACTAAAACCAAGAATCACCTACATAGCAAAACTGAGTATAATACATCAGGAGAAAAAATGGTCTTTCAATGAAATAGAGCACTTTCAAGCATTCTTGATGAAAAGACCAGAGCTGAACAGATAATTTGACTTTCAAACACAAGAATGAAAAGAAGCATGAAAAGGTAAACAGCAAAGAGAAGTCATAAGGGACTTACTAAAGTTGAACTGTTTACATTCCTACAGGAAAAGACAATATTTGTAACTCTTAAAACTTTTCAGTACCTGGGTAGTTGGTGGGATTACACACACACACACACACACACACACACACACACACACACACACACATAAACATGTGCATGCACACACAGAGACAGAGAGCACAGAGTGAATTGAATAGAATGGGATCATATCTTTAAAAAATGAAGTTAAGCAGAGAGAGAGAAATGTATTGGGAGGAGAAAGGGAGAAATGGAATGGGGCAAATTATCTCGCATAGAAGAGGCAGGCAGGAGACTTCTTAGTGGAGGGAAAAAGAGGGGAGCTGAGAGAAAAACAAGAAGTTTACTCTCATCACATTCAACTAAAGAAAGGAATAAAATGCACACTCTTTTTGGTGTGAAAACCTATCTTACAATACAGGAAAGTGAGGGAGAAGGGGATAAGCAGGGTGGGGGGGATGATGGAAGGGAGGGCAATGGGAGGAGGGAGCAATTTGAAATCAACACTCTTGGGGAGGGACAGGATCAAAAGAGAGAATAGAAACAATGAGGGGCAGGATAGGATGGAGGGTAATTCAGTTAGTCTTACACAACACGACTATTATGGAAGTCATTTGCAAAACTATACAGATAGGGCCTATATTGAATTGCCTGCCTTCCCAAAGGCAATGGGTGGGGAGGGAGGGATGGGGAGAATTTGGAACTCAAAGTTTTAGGAACAACTGTTGAGTATTGTTCTTGCTACTAGGAAATAAGAAATACATGTCATGGGGAATAGAAAGCTATCTGGCCCTGAAGGGCAAAAGAGAAGATGGGGACAAGGGAAGGGAGGGATGATAGAAGAGAGGGAAGATTGGTGATAGGGGAAATTAGAATGCTTGGTGTATTCGGGTGGGGGGAGGGGACAAATGGGGAGAAAATTTGGAACCCAAAATTTTGTGAAAATGAATGTAAAAAGTTAAATAAATAAATTTATTATATAAAAAAAATGTTAAACACCAAAAGGGCATCTTACAGAAACCACAGAGGCTAAGTACTAAGAAATGTTCTCTGATTAAAACAATGACTGCATGACATGTTTTTAAGTTTGATCTCCATTAACATTTTCTCCATCACTTTCTTAAGTCTAGAGTGACAATCAACCAAATGACAGTCAAGCCCTGATTTATGGCATTCGCTGTTTTCTGAGGTATGAATGCTTATTATACTTAAAATGAGTGGAGCACACCCCTGCCACTGACTTGCATTTTAATGTCAATGAATCCTCAACAAAATTCTTTAACAGATTATGAAATAGATGTCTTGTGAGTAGTTGGAAATGAATACAGAGATCATTAGGTGCCAGCCTGGGTTCAGGAAGAACGAGTCATGCCAAACCACTTTGCCATAGTGTTACTGTACGTGGAAGTCAAGAAAAGTGCCATCCAAATAGTCTGCCTTGATTTCAGCAAGGAATTTAACAAGGAGTTTCATGGTACTATCATGGGTCCACTCAGCGGGCTCATCACTGTTTGGACAATGGTGGCCAGTGAGTCCAGCTGATTAGTGGATTGTTATCAGCTTAGAGAGAGGACAATAGTGACCCGACGCAGGACTCTGGCCTTGATCCTTTCAGAGTCATCATTTTAATGAGTGGCATGGTTGAAGTTAAAGCATAAAAATTGAAGTAGAGAGAAAATATAACTTATGGCATAAATATTTCAAACTTTGTTAAATCCCTGCAATATTGGATTGAAATGAATATGGTAAAATTAATAAAGATCAGAATAATTTCGATGTTTATGTTCAAAATGGAAGGCACTAGACTGGAAAGTCAGGAATGCTGGCTTTGGATTCCAATTCTGCCACAAACTAACTTTAGGACTTCAGAAATGTCCCTATGCCTCACTTGCCTTGATTTTCTCAACTACGAAAAGCATGGGAATTGGACTAAATGATCTCTAATATCCCTTTCTACACTTGATCTCTGATTTTAAATAAAATGCTTAAGATGCTTTGCTTAAATAAACTTCAAAAGTGTAAAAAAAAAATGTGAAAGGGATGGTATGGTAGTACTAGTATATGTTAAAAAAAAAAAAACCAACTTGGGATTTTAGTGGCCCACAGACCCCATATGAACTTGTTGTATAGGTGCTAAGTAAGCTAATATAGGTGGAAGTTGTGCTTCTGGAAATATGGTATCTACATCCTAGGAAGTACTAGACTTATAACAGTCTACACTAATCAGATCACATCTGGAATCTCATGCTGAATTTTCCATTTTAAGGGGGAATATTGAAGAACTGGAATGAATCCAGAAGAAACCAGCCTGGAAGGAAATTGAAGCTATTTCATAACAGGAGCAGATGAAGATATTTAGAGATATTTAGCTGTTCAAGAGACTTAGAAGCACCTGATAATTTGTCTTCACATATTTGAAGTTCTGTCACATGGAAGAGGGATTAGATTTCCTCTGCATGGCCCCAAAGGGCATTCTTACATTGGGTAGGAAATTGGATGAGAGGATCTCTAAAGTCCCCTCCAGTTCTAAGATACTATGATTTTGTGACTCCCAAAGTTCAACAGGATTGACCCCAGAAGGCTTATTCTACAAATCTGTGAGAAAACACCTCTTCTCTGGTGGCATATTTCCCCCAAACCTGAAGAATCAGAAAAGCTTATTGGGACCTAGGAATGCATCCTGCTTCTGCCAAGTTTCAGGCTGCCTCCTAGGTTGTTTTGTTTTGTTTCCAAAGGATAAATGGATTTTATAGAAAAATAGATTGTACAGTAATGAAAAGGGGGAGAGGGCATACTTCTCAGGGCCCACATTTTATCTAAAGAGGCCATGATTTGACATCCCCAGGTAGAATATGGAATTATGACCTAAGAACTGACTTTAGGTGTTTCTGATGCTCCCTTGGATGATTGCTTCTATAACTTACAGAGACAGCTAAGCGTTTGTATTCAGGTGATCACATAAATTAATATCCATATGTGAAAATGATTTGCTGAGAGCAGAGGCTGCATTCTCTGTAATGTTCTGTTCTCTGTAATGTTCCCTGAACCTGAAGAAATATGCTTATATGTTTCACTGTGTCTGAAATGCCGATGTGATGTTTCATATGCATTCTTAAGTAAAATACAGCATTGAAAAGGTTACCTCTTTAAAGTGGTTAAGATACGTACGTTGTTTTTAGTCATAATGTCTTTAGGGGAGGAGGAAGCACATTGATAAAAACAGTCCATGCCTTATAATTTAATGTGTGGCTCCTCAAGGGATTGTTTTGACCCAAAGCTCTAATTATGCGAGTAGCAGTCAAGTTTTGCTACTTCTCATGCCTGCCAAAAGCTTTCTTCTTTCTATGAGACAAGAGATGGAATTATTTGTTCATTTTTACTAAATCTCCAGCACCACGGCAAAAACATCACCATCCTCAACAAATACGTATTGTGAAAGTAGCCCATCTGCTCTGTTCAGGGGTATAAGACTCTCATCTCTACCCTGGAGGGACTTCAAAATCTAGCTGGAAAGGCAAAACCAACATTGAGGGAAACATAATTATGGCAAGTACCATATGCTAGCTTAGGGTAAGGACAAGGACAAGAGCTACAGATGCCAAAAGACACAAACAGAAGAGTAAGGGAACCCCAAAACTACCTACTTCGACTAAGGTATCTGCACTTTTCATATTTGATCAGCTGCCCCCAGTGGAAAGAAAGAGAAAGGACTGTTTTTCCATGCCCAGCACTTCTCCTAGAATTTCTAGGATGAGAGATTGGGGATTTGGAATGAAAATTTCACTGTTATAGGGAAGTCCTAGGAAGAAGTTAACAACAGTGCCCCCCAAAATGCATATCCAACACTTCTTGGTTCACAACTTACAGTCTTAAAAAAGTTCCCTGGGGACATGGAGAAATCAGTGGGCTATGTTACCCAGTGTGACATAGCCCATATGGGTCAAAGATGAGCCTTGAATTCAGGTATTCCTGATTCTAAGCATGGTTCTCTGTCTACCATGCCACATGTCCTGGAACATAGTAGGGACTTAATAAAAGCTTGTGGAATGTAACTGAAAGTAGAGTTCACACTCCTGTATTGATAAATCTAAAATATGAAAGAGCAACCAAAGGATTCTCCACTGAATGTGTTATCCCTTGTATAGCCTTCTTCTGACAAGTTGCTAGAGACACTACTCATCTTGGTGTTGGATGGACTTGTAACTTTCCCAGGTGATAAATGCTAAGTATGAATTTGGGAGAAAATTAAACTATTTTGTAGGAAAAAGTAGGTATAGATTCAGCACCTTCCTTTCTTTCCTATTAACTGAACAAGGTGAGTCAAACAGCTTCATTTCAAACTTGTCAGACTTGACAAGACTTTGAGATCCTGAGTTTTGTCTTTTCTTTTTTTTTAAGAGTTAGGTTCCTTGAGCACCAAGTAGACTTTCTCAATCTGTCTCTTCCAGTAGATTTCTCCACATCCTCACACCTTTCCAGTCAGATTGGTATACTTGCAATTCCCTGTAGACCCCATTCAATTTCTCATCTCTGCTTCCAAAACATTCCCACTTCACCTCTTTGTCTTGGGGATTCCTTGATTTGGCTCAGCTAAAACTCACCTGCAACTCACAAGACCTTTTTCAATCTCCCTAAATCAGTACCATCATCACCCCTTTCAGTCTCCCTCCCTATATCTCCCTCTCCACCCCACACCCAACACACTCATCCGGTTTCCAGGAAAAGCACTTTGTCACCTGTGCTCTTCATGATTTCCTCCTGCAGAACTAATCTCTTTGAGGGAAGAAAGTGTTTGATTTTTGTCTCTATCCCTAGCACCTAACCCACGCTTTGCCCATTATAGCAATAAATGAATGAATTCAACAAACATTTATTTAGGCCAACCTGCTTGTATAAGATACTATGTCTTTAAGAAGTGAGTTAAGAGTTGGATCCTTTAATTAAAAAGAAAACAAAACAAAAAAAATCAAGCTGAGAGGGGAGGACCCTCATGGTTGCTGCTCCAAAGAGAAACAGTTACCGCTGACATTCACTCTAAATTCACTAATTCTAAATTTGCTATTCAGTCCTATTCCCTGAATGTGTACTATCTCATTTTAGGTGAGTACCTGAAAAGGCCTTAGCCTAAAAGGGCCAGGGTCTCCCACGACATTCTGGGTCATCTCCAGTCATCCTGATGAATATCTAGTCCCTGGACCCAGACTGGAAGAGAAGGTGAGACTGGTGACCTTGTACAGCCCTCCCTCAAATCAAAGTGAACTGCAAGTTATGTCATCATCTCCCTGATGCCATGGTCCTCTTGGAAAATGAAGGACAGATGCAACAACAAGGTACCATGTTAGATGTTACGTGTTAGATGAGGATAATATAAAGATAGCCATTGTCCTCAAGGAGTTTGCATTCTAAAGGTCAAACCATGGTGGGAAACGAATTTGAATTTTGTAAAAAAAAAAATCACTATCCTATATCTGATAGGCATTTATATATTGATGGCCTTTTTTTAAGGGAACTTATCAATCCTTTCTTGGGAGCAAGCTATACTGAAACTTCATTGAAGAGATTTCCACAGTGAAAGGCAATGACATCCTTGGCAGCAGACTCATCTAGGACTAGACTCAGTTTATTTGAATCCTTGTGGGAAGAGATTACTCACTGAGGTACAAAGTTACAAAACTGTTTACACCTTTTGATCCATGGATCTCATTATTAAGTCTATACCATTCCTTCTATCTCACAAGGAGCTTGACTGCAAGAAAGGATTCCATTGTACAAAACATTCCTCCTAGCATTATTTTTAATAAAAAATTGGTATGTGTCCAATGATTGGGAAATATCTGGACAAATCATGGTATATGAATGTGCTAGAATATATTAGGGCACAAGAAGGAAGGAAGGACAATACGAAGCACTAACAGGAATATGGGATGACCTATATGAAATGAGGCAAAGTCAAAAAGAAGGCAGGCAAGCAATGCTCTATACAATAGCTACATCTATATAAATGAAAACCATTTCAAAAGCAAGAAATCTCAGGTTAAAAACAATGAACACATTGGTTCTAATTTTTAACAAACAGCAAAGAATTACAACGTGAAATCAAATTGCTACCCTTTACAACCACTCTTTTAAAAATATTTTTTCTTTTATTTTAAACTTGATACACTTTTGATACAATGGGCCCTCCCCAACAAATACCAAACAACCAATGCCCACAAATATAGTGCCCTGAAACAAGTAAACCTAAAAGTATCTAGGACAGATAACCACTTTCTACTTTTATTTTATACAAATTAGCAGAAAGAGTAAATTGGCTCAATCACATATTGCTTTAATGAACTATTTGTGGAAACTATGTTTTGTGGGGAGATAACTGTTACTTAAATGACATTCCAATGTCAGTTGGATCCAATGAAAATAAATTGTATTCTATGTTGAAACAAAATGTATCAGATTTGGATTTTTTTTTAAGGGTTAGGTTCCTTGAGCACCAAGTAGGCTTTCTCAATCTGTCTCTTCCAGTGCATTTCTCCACACACTCATATCTTTCCAGTCAGATTGGCAAACCTGCAATTCCCCATAGATTTCATTTGTTCTCTCATCTCTGCTTCCAAAACACTCCCACCGCACCTCTTTGTCTTGGGGTCCCTTGATTTAATTCAGTTAAAACTCACCTGCTACCCACAAGGCCTTTTTTAATCTCCCTGAACCAGTACCATTATCATCCTCTTCAGCCTTCTTCCCCATATCCCCCCCACCCCCCATGCCAAACATACCTGTCCAATTTCCAGGAAAAGTCCTTTGTTACCTGGGCTCTTCATGATTTCCTCCTGTAGAACTATTCTCTTTAGGGGAAAAAGGGTTTGATTTTTGTCTATATCCCTAGCACCTAACCCACAGCCTTGCCCATTATAGCAACAAATTTCTCCTTCTCAGACTTCCATGGCAATTGAAGGTCAAACCTGAAGGGAAAAAAAAGTTATCCCTTCCATATTGTTGGGATTAGGGGCATTATGCCCCTGAAATCTTGAAAATCAGAGTAAAATTTTTGGCCTTCCCAACATACCAGAGAAGTTCAAATTTTTCCTTTTTCTTTTATGGGGTGTTTATAGTATCTTACAGTACCTTATAAATTTGGGTTAAGTGTTTTGTCATAGACTCTCTGTCAAATGCTGTCCTTCAATGTCTTCTGTGGCTTCTGAAAAACTGCCCCCAAATTCCCTTTTAATTTCTTATGCCAACCAGCAATATATCAAAGCATTGAAGGGGAAAGTCTCAGTGTGGAATGGAAGGAAAAGAGTATCTTTCTTAGTGCTCAGAGAGACAGGTGCCCTTTCTCTCCTGGTTTTTAATGTTCCCTAAGACTTGGGAACACACCTAAGTCCAATGTTCCATTCTACAGTCCTTCCTCTTTTATAGACTTTTACAACCTAAAATAGAAAAAGAATCAAAAAAAAGGACAGTACATAACCTCTCCTGGTCATCCCAATCAAACAAATTTCACATAGAAAATTCCTACTTTTTCCTCTAGGAAAGATACAAAAGAAACTATTTTGGGAAGGATAAGACTTTATCCTTCAAGCACCTACTTGTAATCAATCACTTATTACCATCATTTTTCTTTCACAACATGATTACTATGGAAATACATTTTGCCTTACTTACTATCTCATTGATTTTAAAAAAATGATTGTTAAAAATTATTTTTTATGCAATTGGAAAAATAAATGCTATTTTAAAAGACCAATATTGGGCTATTCCTCTCCACTGTTCAATGTTCTACTGTAAAAAATGGGATTAAAAATTATTTTCCACTAAGGAAGTACAATAAAGTGTATAAGAAAGTGGCATCTGTGACCCAGTGAAGTACCTCCCTCACATAGGAGATCAAATCAACTGGGTATAGTTCTAGGTGAGTCTGATGCCAAAGAGGGAGGATCAGACTTTCCTTGAACACTCTTAGTCACCCCGGAGTTTCAAGGAAAATTCCTTAACTGATGCTTTAATACAGCTCATGACTAGGGTTTCCCTAAAAAAGATTGACAAGCGCATCTTTAAGAAAAGTCCTCAATATATAAACTCATATCAAGTACAGGGTAGCTATTGATTTCCTCTGCCACAAAAGAAATTATTAAAATACAAGATTATAAGTTTACATCCAAAAATATTTAACAAATGAAAACGAAACTCCACCTATTCTACTCTTTCAGGAGATAAAAGACAACTTTATAGAAATTTAATATTTCTCTTTTACCTCTGATCTGGGCTAACTGTGTAACTCCCAATCTCTGTACCAGGTTGGGCATGACTTGATCTTTCTTAGCTTTTTCAGTTCCTACATCCTCCTGTTAATCACAATCTCTTCCAAGAAGTTGTTTCAGAGAGCCAGAGCTCCTGAGATTAGGAGTTCCAAGAATTAGGCACTTGTTGATCATTGAGAGTTGATCTCAAACCCAACTTCCTGGAGAAAGTGATTGATAATAGGATGTTTAAAGAGAAAAGGAAAGGAAACCCCAAGCCATGCCCTGATAGATTTCATATGTCTCCAGCATCACCTGTGTTTCACTGAATTGGAAAGAGAGTATATTGTTCTTTTATTTTTTCTTTGCCAACGGGCTAAAAAAATATTTTCTGAATGCCCACGATGGATTAGGGACTGAGCTAGCCATGTAAGAAAAAGGAAGAAGTAGAAGACTCAGTACCTGCCTTTAAAATCAGAGGGTCATGACACATAACAGGCAGCTGGTGGCACAGATAGAGCACTGGACCTGGAGTCAGGAAGACTTTTGTTCAAATCTGACCTTAGAAACTTACTCATTGTGTGAACCTGGGCAAGTTATTTAACTCCTTTCTACCTGTTTCCTAAACTGCAAATGGTAATAATAACAGCACCTACCTCATGGAATTGTTGTGAGGATAAAATAATATTTGTAAAAGCACTTAGTATGTGCCTTGCACATAACAGGTGCTATATAAAGTTTATTCCTTTACCCTACCCTGAAATCCCTTCTTAGGAGGGATATCAAGACCAGGCTCTCTATATAATTAGAAACAAAGAGAAGTGGCTCAGCCAACATTTTTGAAGCAGAAGGTGTTTATCTTGGATCTAATAAATTGAAAGCAAAACAAAGCTATCTGTTCTCTTTGTATTAAAAAAAATGGTGTGTTCGTATCTGGAATACTTACCGTGTATGATTCTGTTTTTAATTTGGTGGTCTTGTCAGCTCCCATGATTTCAATTATCATCTCCATGAAGATAACTCTCAGATCTTTCTATCCAGCCCTAACCTCTCTTCTGACTTCCAGTCTCCCATCTTCAAATGACTATTAGACATCTTGAACTATTTGTCCTCTAGACATCTTAAACTCAACATTTACAAAAAGGAATGCATTATCTTTCCCCTCAAAATCTTTCCCTCTTCTTAAAGTCCCTATTAATATAAAGGGTACATCGTCCTCCCAGTCACCCAATGCTTTCATTTTAGGTACATACCTTCTGCATACCGAATCATTTATCAAGTCCCAATGTTTCTACCTTCATACCATCTCTTATAGAAGCCCCTTCTTTCCTCTGACCCTCCTACCACCTTCTTGCAGACCTCCATCACTTTACCCCTAAACCATTGCAATAACCTGCTAATGTTCTCCCTCCACTCTAGATCATGCTCCACTCAGTTGTCAAATTGATTTTCCTTATATTTAACCATATCATTCCCCCATTGAATAAGTGCTAGTGACTCTCTATTATCTCTAGGATGAAACATAAAATCTCTGGTTTTGCTTGCCACTTCTTAATTTCCTGGTCTTCTCACATCTTTCTCCCCTCCATAAACTCTGCAGTCAAGTGAAACTGGCCTTCATGTTGTTCCTCAAACAAAATTCTATTTTCACTGGTTATCTGCCATTCCTGGAACTGTCTCCTTCCTCGTCTTCATCTCTTGACTTCCTTCGGGTCTCCAAGTCCCACCTTCTGTAAAAAGCCTTTCCCACTTTTCCCTAATCTCAGTACCCTCCCTCTGAGATTCTCTCCAATTCCTGGTTTGTATCTAGCTGGTAGAATGTTATCTCTTCCTATCTTGACTATGAGCTCCTTAAGAGGAGGGAAGGGCTTTTACCTTTCTTTATATCCTCAGCACTTAGCATAATTCCTGTCACTAGATGCTTTAAAAATGCCTGTTGAGTTGTGGTATATGAATGCAAGGGAATACTATTGTTCTATAAGAAATGAAGATCAGATAGATTTCAGGAAAACCTGGAAAGACTTACATGAACTGATGCTGAGTGAAGGGAGCAGAACCAGGAGAACCTTGTACACAATAGTCGTAACATTATACAATGACCAACTGATAGATTTCGCTCTTTTAAGCAATGCGATGATCTAAGACAAATCCAAAAGTCTCATGATGGAAAATGCTATGCACAACTCAAGAAGGAACTCTAAAGTCTGAATGCAGATTGAAGCAAACTATTTTCTCTCTTTTGGGGGTTTTTCTTTCTCATGGTTTTCCCCTTTTGTTCTGATTCTTTTTTCACAACATGGTTAATTTGGAAATATGTTTAATATGATTATACATATAAGGCCTATATCAGACTACTTGCCATATTGGGGAGGGAGGGAAGAGAGGGGGAAAATCTGGAACTCAAAATCTTACAAATGTGAATGTTGAAAACCAAAAATAAATAAATAAATGTTTGTTGGCTGATAGGTCATCTGTACTTCCAGAAAGATGCTATCAAAGCTAGAAAAGGTACAAGGAAGGGCAAATAAAATAACTAAGGGCATGTAAAATGTTGTTAGTGTTACTCTGAAGCCAGCACCCTCTTAGTTCAGGTATGATTTGGGGATGAAATGAAGCATTCATGACTCACTGAACATTTAACAGAAGAAAAATTTTACTTTGCCCTGATATAGAAAGGATATGCAACAAAAACACAGAACCACTTAGCTCCTTTTGATGAGCACCTCTCATCTTCACCAGGAAAAATGTGTCTTACAGTCAGTCACTGAGATTGAATGGCTCACTGTGGTATCAGGCACCCACCAAGTCTGAGAGTTCCCAACTATGTGAGACTGGGACCTTTCATGCCCCCAAATCAGGAAGTTGGATCAGGAAATACGGGGGCAAACAGGTTGCATAGGGAGAGGAAGCTCTGTCACGGTCTGCATCAGGAAACCTTTGGTCCTATCCAACAAAGAATGACATATGGAGAAGAGAATTTTTAAAATAAGGTATCCACAATCTGGAAAGCCAATGTGAATTGATGATTTCAAGTACAAAATGAGTCATACATTTTTTGACATGGGCATCGGAAGGATTTGTTTTGCTTGACTACATATATTTGTTACAGGTTTCTTTGTTTTCTTTGAAATTAAGGGAGTAAGAAATAGTGAAAATACATGCTTACTAACTGAAAAATCCAGCATCCAGACTACAGAAGGGATAGGAGAAAACAAAGCCTACCCAATCTATCTAAGAATACTACAGAGGACTGGCATGAAATCTTGACCTAACAGTCTAGAAAGGTGAAACATAAGAAGATACCAAACACAATAAAGAAATAGTATGAATTCGATAACTCAGGATAGATATCTGAAGAGATAAACTCATGAGAAACTCCACAAAAGAAAGAAAACATAAAGAAGAGGAAGGGAAAAAAAGAAGTTATATGACTAACAATCGTAACAGTAAATATTAATGGGTTGAACTCACCCCTAAAATGGAGCAGGGGGGCAGAATGGGATAGAATGCAAAATCAAACAAAATGTTTATAAGAAACACAGATTTACACAGAATTAAGATGGAGAGCTGAAATAAAATTTATCATGTTTCTTACTGTTTAAAAATTTAGACACAAAAATCATGATCTCAAATGAGGTAACAATAATTTTTTTAAATACGTATGGCCAAAAAAGACAAGCAAGAAAAATATTGAACATTAGATATAATGGTGAAACACTAAAGGCCATAAGAAAAAGATCAAGAGTACAGCAAAAATCTCTACCATTTTCAATATTATTGGACATGGCTTTAGAAATCCTAATAACAATAACATGAGAAATAACAATATTTTTTTGTTATAACAATAACAATGAATATGAGAACATAACAATAAAATAACAATAAATGAGAAATAAATGGAAAAACTAAATGAGCAAAGTTGTAGAAGAGAAAAAATAAAACATTTTGAAGATTAGATCAAACTGGTTAACTAAGTGAAACAATTAATATTCAGCAAAGTAGCAGGGTATAAAATAAGTCCAACAAAATCATCAACTTTTCTATATATTTCCTATAACATCAGGCAGGAAGAGTTAGAAAAAGAGACTTGATTCAAGATTACTAAGGAATATGTAAAATAATTGAGTCTATTTGCCAACTTACACAGCACAATTGTATGAATACCACTGCGAAATAAGAGAGAGAGAGGCAGAGAGAGAGCTTCAACCTATGTTGAAGGTCATGGCTAAGTCTAGTTATATGTTTCTAAACATTCCCCTTATTCTTCCCTATAGTGAGGTCCAGGACAGTTAGATGGTACAGTGGATAGAGTACCATGCCTGGAGTCAGGAAGGTCCATCTTCTTGAGTTCAAATCTGGCCTCAGACACTTACTAGCTATGTGTCACTTGACCCTATTTTCCTCAGTTTCCTCATCTATAAAATGAGCAGGAGAAGTAAACGGCAAATCTCTCCAGCATCCTTGCCAGAAAAAGATACAAAACCAAAATGGGGCTATGAAAAATAGGACACGACTGAACAACAATAACAGAAAAATTAAAAATGGGGGAAATATGGCTGATTTTATGAAGGAAGAATTTCTTTTCATTAAGGAAAATCTGTGTCTCCAAACAAGAACCAAAGAAAAAGGTACCTTCCCTGATCCAAATTTTCCCTATAGTACTACCCTAACACTCATGAGCTACAAAATATAGATGGACTTCATTGCTCCAAGTCCCATGGAGGTAAGCAAGAAATGACAAAGAATGAATAGATTTCCAGATTAGGTTTCCATTGGCATCCAGGCTTTTCAACCTAAATGTTCACTAACGATTCCCTGAAGACAGAAGAAGTAACAAAATAAACTTAGAGTATGGCATTGTACTTTGCAGGTTTTCCATGAAAACTTGAAAAGTATGGTCAGGATAACTAGGGAGATTATCTTAAAAACTCATGTACATCCAAAGGCCTATATTTGGATTTACTGTTCTTAACAAGGTGAAAGAGAATTCATGCTTGATTACTATCACCAGTCAGCCTTTTTGGAAGAGTAGAAGGAAGTCATCCAAAGTAATGTATAACTCCCAAAATAAACACCTTCAGAACAGCATCTAAAATACTTCAAAATCACTAGTAAGCAATACCTTAATGAATATCTTCTGGGAACAAAATTATTTTAAATTGAAGTTAGCCTCATTGTAGATGGAGTTGGGAAACTTCTCTCCTCTCTTTGGTTCATTGGCTGAGGTAGAAGAAAGTGATCCTATCTCAGATATTAAGGAAGACAAGGTTATGACTGATTCTGACTAAAGGGAGGCCCAGACTTCTTGGATCTGATCAACCCAATCATATGGGAGTAGGGATGATGCCACTCCAGGTTCAGTTATGTACCCATGCTTTTTGTCTCTAGATAGAAAGCCATCACGGAAGAAATGTAGCAACTACTTATCTGCCTTAAGTGGGGGTGGGGCAGAAAGGGAGCAATATTTTTGCTGAAGGACATATTGGATCTATGCCTTAAAAAGAGTCTATCTGTTCATCTCCTGTATTACTTCTATTTCATTTAACAAAGTTTTTCACTAGAATGCATCCTCTTCTTTAATAGGGATAATACTGTATGTTATCAGAAGGTAATTGCTGAATCACAATAGTTAGAAATGTTTGTGAAAAGATCATGGAAAAAAGGAGAAGTAGGTAGACAACCCAGTTCCTATATATCTACTCAATAAAACCTTCAAGTTCTTGACAGATCTAATAATGATCAAGAAATCCAATGAGAAACTACAGTAAGAAACTTTTTCCACCCCAGAACTAACTGTGAGATCAGCCTAAAGACTAAGGGCAATTAGGAAAGGGGACTGTGTACAAAGCAAGCAGCAGTGCACAGTACCTCTCATCAGTGAGGAGTCTGCAACCTCAAGGCCACATGTGGCCCTCTAGGTCCTCATGTACAGCCTTATTCAGTCAAAGGGCTACACTTGATGACCTAGAGGGTCACATGAGGCCTTGAGGCTGAAGGTTCCCCATCCCTATGCCTAACTAGACCAGAAATCCACCTGATCTGAGGTAGGAAGAGCACAAGGCACCCTCAGAGAAATCCACAGTGCTGTCAGAAAGTCCCAGGTTAGGGAACTTGGAAATTCCCTAAGAGCCCATAAGGCAATATTCAATCTGGACACCCCAGGAGCAGGGACTCTGAGGTCCATGTATTCTGGCTGAGATATCAGTGAGGACTCCAAAGCTCTAGCACTCTAAATCTCAAAGATCCAGGGAAGGAGTAGCTTGGAAAATAGATGCCAGCACAAGAACTCTAGGGGTGGAGGGCAAGAACAAACAGGGCCAATTACCCCACCCAAAAACAAAAGGGGGAAGGGAGGATGTGCAACTTGATCTTAGCACAGAGACCCAATTCATGAACTAAAAAGATAAGGAAAACAAAATTAGATAGATAAATAGATAGTTTATCAAGAGATCTCAAAACAAAGGAGCAAATAACTCCACAACTGCAAGTAGTGGATATAATACTGAATCCAGAGTCAGGAAGACCTGAATTCAAATCCAGCCTCAGCCCCTTACTAGCTATATGAACATGGGCAAGTCACTGCTGCTTGTTTCTGTTTCCTCATTTATAAAATGTGGATAATAATAACATAGACCTTTCAAGATTGTTATGAAGATAAATGAGATAACATCTGCAAAATATTTTGTAAATCTTAAAATACTTCATAAATGTTATCACTAACTATTATTAACTAATTATTATTATTATTATTATTATTATTATTATTATTATTGGCACAGGACTACATAAATGACCAAAAGAAATTGTGATAAAAAATGAAATAAAAGTTCTGGAGGAAAGAATTAGAAGAGGAATCGATAGTCCAGAACAGAAAGTAATAAACCCTAACCAAGAAAGACTTCTTAGAAATTAGAATAGACCAAAAGAAATCAATAGGTCCACAAGACAGCAAGATATTTTATAAGAAAATCAAAAGATTTTTTAAAATACAAGAAAATGCAAGATATCTGATATTTTAAAACTCTAATAGGTCAAGGAGAAGTAAATGAATGAAAATTGTTGCTTTCTTTTTTTAGAGACACAGAACAGAGCCCAAAGAAGTTCAAAATTATACCCAAGCAATAAGATGGTTTTAAAAGTAATCTACAAATATAGAGATGTAGATATGTGTGTGTGTTTTTAAGCAAGCATTATAAAAAGGATCATCAGTTACATATAAAACCTTCTTTTGTTCTATTTTCAATGTTTGTTCTGAATAAGAAAAAAAAATTTTAAAGAAAATAAGAGAGGTACCAAAGAGCTAAGGAATGGCAAAATATATGATTTCAAAAAGAAAAAGAGAGAGAGAATGTAAGCAGAGTCTGCAAACCATAAGCCTTATAAAGCTTGAAACAGATTCCTGGGACAATCCTAAAACATTATCAAAGAGATTGTGAATATCTTTAAAAGAATAATTAGGATCCATCATAATTTCATCAAATAAAAATGCATTATCTCTTTCTGTGACAGTAAAGAATTAGAAATTGAGGGGATGCCTATCACTTGGGGAATGACTGGACAAGGTGTGCTATATGAATGTAATGGAATACTACTGTTCTGTAAGAAATTATGAGTGAGTACTTTCAGAAAAACCTGGAAAGAATTACATGAACTGATGAATGCTGAGCGAATTAAGTAGAACCAGAACCTTTTGCTGTGCACAGCAAAAGCAAAGCTGTTTGATGGCCAGCTTTCAAATACTTAGCTCTTCTCAGCAATGCAATGATCCAAGGCAGTTCCAAAAGCTTCATGATAGAAAATGCTATCCGTATCCAGAGAAGGAACTATGGAGCCTGAATGCAGCTCAAGCATACTCTTTTCCCTTTTTTGTGGTTATTTTTTTCTTTCTTGTGATTTTTTTCCCTTTTGTTATGATTCTTCCTTTACAACATGATTAATGTGGAATTGTGTTTAATATGATTGTACATGTATAGCCTATATCAGATTGCATGCCATCTTGGGGGGGTGGGTAGGGAAAGAGAAAAAAATTGGGGACTCAAGATATTGTAAAAGTGAATGTTTAAAACTATCTTTACATGTAGTTGGAAAAAATAAAGTATTATTAAGTGGAAAAAATAAATGCATCAATCATTGAGTTGTACATAATACTTAGTTTCATGTACAAATCTTTCTCTGTTCTACTTTGCACATAAAATACTTATTTTATTTGCTGCTAATTCAGTTTAGAATTTTAAAAAGTTTTTTAAAAGCAACAAATCAATAAACATTTATTAAGCACCTACTAGGTGCCAGGCACTGTGCTAAGTGTTAGTGAAACAAATAAAATGAAAAAGTAATCCAGTTTCTAGCCAAGTCTGAAACATATTACATGATGCTCTCCTAACTGGTGGAGAGAATGCTGATATATTGCTTTGTGTCCATATGAAGGGAGAAGTTGGCATGAAAGTTTTGAAGAGAGACTTTCACTTCTTTGATGGGAATATTTTAAAACTCTTCAGAAACCAACTCCAGGGAAGAGAAAAGAAAGAAAATCTTATAGGGTAAGCTGGCTGCCAAAAATGTCACTGATTTCCAGCTTGCCTCCCTGGATACTTTGGAGAATTTTCCACTGGAGTCTTCCTCAAGGCCTTTCTTTCTTGGTTAAGCTGAAATATCTCAATCTCCAAAGGACAGCTCATTCAGTTTTAAGTATTTCCTGATACAGTCTCATCTGCACAATTTCTCTGATTTCTGTTTGCCATCTTCTTGAATAAACAGGTTTACTCATTATTCAATATTTGTGATGGTCTTTCGAATAACTAACGTTTGGTGAGAAAAAGTCAAACCTGTGGTTGTAGTTCAGAATAATCCTTTCTGCTTTAAGAAAACGGAAGCACCTAGGGACAATAACAGTTTGAGAATTTAACCAAAACTGTGATTCTAGGTCAGTAATATTCAGGGGGCAAATAGATATTATTTTATTCTAGTAACCCTGCCTCAGATGCTGGAAAACAGAGCAGCTAGCCTTATGGCTTCTCACATTCCCCTTAAAGCAAAAATGTAAGTCTCCCTCAGACAGCAGTGGGCAGACTTCCAGAGATGTCTATTAATGCCTCTCTCAAGCTGCATTTAGACAAGCCATGTGGATATATATCCACAACCTATATAAAAAGCACACATCTTACAAATAAAACAATCCTTACTCACATGGAGCCTACATTCTAAAGAATGAGACAACAGGGACATATATAAGTATATATAGAATAAATAGCAAGAAAGAAAATAAACCAAAACAGTTAAGTAGAAGATAATTTGGATGGTAGCATACTAACAGTCTCCTTACCTCCAGAAAGGATTTATGTAGAAGGTGGTGCTTGAGTTGAGTATTGAAGGAAAAGGGGCATTGTATTAAGCAGAAGTAAAAAGGAAGTTCAATCCAGGCGTGGTGAATGGCTAACGAGAAGGAAAAGGAAATGGAGTGTCTTGAGTACAAAACAGTGAGAAGGTCAGTGTGGATGGATTGTATGTATGGGAGCATGAGAGGGAGAATAACATACAATGAAGCTGGAAAGATAGGTTGAGAACAGGTTGTGCATTGTTTTAAAAGCTAAACAAAATCTTATGAATTAATTTTTAATTATGTATTTACTGTGTGACATCATGATTCTACACACATTACAAAAATCAGAGCTTACATACATGATGGAGTGGTGGCTGAGAGGTGTTTTGATTGGTGAAGTCAAAGGGACAGTAAGTGGAGTCATGGAACAATTAAAAGATATGTCCTTTCCCAGAAAGGTACTGATGATTACTGTTCCCAGGGTAAGCCATGAAAGAGGCTGAGTGATGGCAAGAGAACAGCAGTGAGGTGAATCTGAGTTGTAAAATTGTTAAGACTCACCAAGCAGAAGCCCAGGGCCCCAGGGTGGGAGGTGAAGTATCTGTCCAGAGGTGGAAGATAGTGGCAGGGGGGTAGCTCTATTAGACTAGATGTGATAACCATCTCATGCCAAAGCAATATTCACCATTTAGTAGTCCAAGAACCCTTAAGGGATTCATGGAGCCTTGAAGAATAAATAACCACCCAATTATGTTACAAATATATTTTTCCTTTGTGACAAATATATTGCCCAGTTAGCTCACAAATATTTTCCTTTGTGCATATCTGAAGCATTATACTGCAGGAATTAAAAACAATCACAAGCATATGGACAACTTGAGTGTTTGTGCAGCAATTACATCAAACTCTGATTGACTCTAAACATCTCAACTTGTCATCAAATTGTTTCCAAACTACCACAAGCTTTCAACACTTAAGTGCAAACTGATTTCCAATGGATGATCAGACACTTAATGCTCATTTGTATTCTGTACAGCACCAAAGGAGTTCCCCCATTCCCCTCTGTTACCTTGTAATAATATCTCATCAGCAGTGTAATCACATAATTAAGATGTTACAATGTTATTATGAATAGCTTCCATTTTTATACCACAAATGTCAAGCTGTTTGAAAATCATGATCACTGGACATGCTCATTACAAGGTGTACTGAACCAATCACAGACTATTAAAAATGTTCTACAGAAACAAATCTTAGATTGTCTCTTACTGCATTATTAAGGCTATTTTCTGATTTAAACTTTTCCTCCACTCATTTTACTATTTTTCTCTCTGGAAGATTTTTAAATGAACTGATTGGCAATACTGGTTGGTCCTTCAGTAAAATTTCTGGGAGAGTAGAGTTGGTACGCCAGTTGTAAAAGAGAAGAAAATTATATAGGAGGAGATTCTTTTCTTTTGAAGCTTAGTCTATATATAAACACTGTTAAAAAATGTAGCAATATATACAGTTGAATTTACATTTATCATTTACTACAGCGTTTGTCATTAACCAATAGAAAAGTAAACATGTCACAATCAACAATTCACTGTCATTGATTGGTTAGGTAGCTGTAAGTTTAAAAATTAATTTCTCTCTCAGCAAGGGAGCTTGTAAAAATTCTCCTGCCATTTCATGCCATGTATTTGTGTGAGCAAGCATTTTCATTTTATTCTTGTGTTAAGTCAACACACAGGCATAAACTTAATGAAGAACCAGATTTAAGACTGTGTTTGTCTGGCATTGAGTCAAATATTGACAATCTTTATTCAAATTTGAAATTCCAACATCAAAATTAAGTTTACATATGATAATCATACTGTTAAACATCTAAGTCATGACTCAATTTGTCACAAATGTTATACACAACAAAATTTTTAAAATAAAGAACCTCTATAGATAATAATAACCATATAAGATCTTGCTGGATTATATCTCTTAATTCTAAAAGAATATCCCACATAAAGTATTCATAAATTTATAATTAGTTTCATAATTTTTATTTGGTTTTCATAATTATAGATAGAAAATTTTTGTTTTAGAATTACAAATTTTAACTTGAAGCTTTTGGAGGCAAAAGTCATGATTGTAGTCATTGTAAGCAATTAATGAATAAATCTACAAGAATATTGGGAATATTTGAAAAAAAGTTTGGAACCAAAAACATTGGGAACCATTGTGCCAAAATAACTCTTTTTTTAATGGGATGGTAGATCGGGGAAATGTGTAAGCGTAATTAACTCAGTTTTTAGCAAAGCATTTCGTAAAGTAACTCATTCTATTCTTATATATCAGCTGGAGAGATGTAGGATAGATATTGTCAGGTGGATTTCTAACTCATTGTGCCAGCTAAGTGGTACAGTGGAAAGAGCACTAGTCCTTGAGCCAGCTTTTTCTAGTTGTGGTACCTGAGTTCAAATTCAGTCTCACAAACTTGACCCTTACTAGTTATGTGACCCTGGGCAAGTCACTTAACCCCAATTGCCTCAAAAAAAAAAAAAATAGTTCAACATCAACTTTGAAAGATGTGTCTAGTGGAATGTTCTAGAGATTAGTCTTAGATAAAGGCATCAATACCATACTTAACCTTGATAATGGCATAGTCAACAACAGACTAGGATCTAGAGAGATTTCCTCAGTCTAGAAAGATTTCAACAGGTTAAGACCTTGAGAATGATACAGTAGGAATAAATGTAATGGGTTCAAAAAATCAAACTCCTAAATATGAGATATGGCTACTCAAATGAAAAAGGACTAGGGTTTTTAGTGGATTATAAGCTGAATATGAGTCAATGATATCATAAAGAAACCAAAGAAAACCCTCATGTAAACAGTCTGCATTAAGAGAAGCACAGCATACAAGTTTAGAGAAGCAGTAATGCTTCTGTAGAGTGCCCTGATCATATCATGTCTAGGGTATTTTCTTCAATTCTAGGCACCATATTTTAGGATAAGGTTGAGAATTGTCAAAGGGCAACCAAGATGGTAAAAAGTCTTGAAATAATGGTATATAAGGAGAGGTGGAAGGAACTAGGAATATTTAACCTGGAAAAGAACTTTTCAAGAGGCACAGTAGCTATTTTCAAATATCTGAAGGGTAATCTTGTGATGGAGAGATTAGACATGTTCTGGTTGGCCCAAGAGACCAAAACTTGGAACAGTGTCAGGAAGTTGCAAGGATGGGAGATTTTGCCTTGATAGAAGGAAAAAGTTTCTAACAATTAAAGCTTATCCAAAAGAGGAACAAGTTGCCCTGGAAAGTAGTAGTAGATTTCCTTTAACTAGAAGGAAAAACCAGATGACCATTTGTCAGATATGTTCTTTGAATTCAGGTTAGATTAGATGACTTCCAAGGTCTCTTCTAACTCTTGAAATTCAGTGAACTTTTTCTAGTTGCCTCACATATTTAATAACTGGTGCACTAAAATACACACAAATAGAAAAAATTAGCTAGCTTCTAATAAAAAACAAAAAATGGCTATCTCGCCAACAAGGCATCTCAAAGACCTAAAACACAGAGATCTAGTCCTCATAATTAGATATGTTACCAGTTTATTCCCCAAGAAGGTTAGGTGTTCCCTTTCTATAAAAACAAAAATGGAAAATATGGCACTGCTCCTTACTTGTCTTTGATCTTTTGGCTTTTCTTTGAAGATTCTAGAAGTTACATTTCTCAGAAACTTGGGGACATGCTTAGTAGGTTTATGGAGGCAACAAAGCCATATCAGATAAGGCTAGTTTGGTGGATGTTGTAGCACTCTATTTTTTTTTTTTGTTAAACAATAGGTATATTGAAAACACCAAATATCTGCAGGCTTTAAATGATTCAGAAGGAATATCTTGCATACTCAAAGTCTTCTTAAACTTGAGGCAAGAGGAAGATAGAAAAATTTCTAACATTATCCTTCAGGGATCGATTGGGCTACCTATGAGAATGCAGAAAGAATAAAACATATAAGGATTAAGTCATTCATTTATTAAGCCTTCCAAAGTGCTCGAATATCACTTATATTTGAAAATATCATATTCCAGGAAAAGAGTTAATGCATTAAAAACATTAATAGATAAACCCCATTCTCACCTACCCCATTCTTCACTCTGGTTATGAATGAATTGTTTTCATTATCATCATCTATTGAGTAGATATTTTTAAGCACTGGAGAGTTTGTTACAAACTACAGAAAGTAATCCCTCATTTTACAAGTTCTGAATTTCAAGTTTTCTGATGGGCCAATTTAGTGGCAGTGATCAATGATCAAAATTCAGGGTCTTTGATACTCGGTCTAGGATGCTACATATACTACTTTCTTTTCCATTTGTATCTAGACCACTTCCCAAAGTTCTAGCATTGCAGGGTTCATTCAGCAAAAACCAAGAGCAGAAGTTCCGCACATATCTGGTCAGTACAAGGATTGTGTCACCTTGCTGTCTCGTGGTTGAACCAGATGGAGGCTTCAGACTGAGTTGAAAAGTTTAGCCGAACCTTTCCTTGTCGAGATCACATGCCCTCTGTTGGATCAGAAAAGTGAGCACAAAGTTATTCTGGGAGAAATTCTTATTATACATAATTATCTAGAGCTGATGGCAGGCAGTTTTACTAGAAAAAGAAAACTTGGACAGAGCTAGACAACTCCAGTCTGTTTAAAATAAGACAATGTAGCTATAGTAACCTACATTGATAGAGTGGGGGTACCCAGTTGCTTTACTTGTACCACAGACCAAGACATTTTGGCTCAAAATAGCAAGCCACAATTTCAAACCATTGGGGAGGTGGGGATGCAGAAAATCTCCATCCATAAGCTGGTTGACTTTAATTTCCTTTAGAGTGGACAAAAGGGAAAAAACCAATAATTCAAATTCTTAAGTGGGATAAAATCTGAAAGTTCTTAATATACAGACAGCAGCCTCTCTAAAGTGGTGTTGCTGGCTTCAGATACCTAAATTCCTAAGGACAGCACATGTGAGTTTTATGACGTGAGTTTATGAGAGAAGTAAACATTGATAGATGGGGCAAAGGGGAGAAGGAAGTGTGCAAATTAAATGTTATAAAAACAAAATTCATTAAAAATAGTTTCTTTCCTCCTACATCCATGAGATTGGAAAAAAAAACAGAAAATGACAAATGACAATTGTTGGAGACGTGAGAAGACAGAAACAATGTGAATTTGTATAGCTGTTGTAGAAAACAATTTGGAAGTATGTTTTTTTTAAGTTGCTAAATTGCAGTGCACATATCCTTTGACCAATCAATACCACTACTGGGTCGTACCCCAAAGAATAGAAAGAACCGGAGGTGTGCTGGTGAACCTTTAAAGAAATAAAACAAAAAGTACACAGGACACACTCTTATGTTTAATGTGAGTTATTAACATTTTTTAAGTCTAGACAATCAACAAAACAGGAAATCCAGCCAAGCATGCTTTTTCGCCTATTTCCAAATGCTCACAATGAAAATATTTAAATCAGTTGGCTGTACAGCACATCTCTAGAAGTGGTGCATATTGCAACAATATCCACAGTAACACTTATTATAGTAAAAAACTGGCAGCTCATAAGATGACTATTAGCTAAAGAATGACTAAATCAGACCAGCACAACTGTAAATTTCAAGCTACAGATAGGTTAGAAGTCACATGACAAACAGGAGAGCACAGTGGCAACACCGCATTTTTCATGACTGGTAAAATTCATTAGCAGGTATATGTTGCTTAGGCCTGGACTAAACAAAATATAGCATGTGAGTATAGTGGAATAATATTGCTCCATAAGAAATTAAAAGGACAAAATCAGAGAAGCCTGGGAAGACATGTGAACTGATGCAGAATGAAGTTAGCAGAACAGGAAAATTAATTTATAAAATGACTAAAACATTGAAAATAATGATGACTAAGGCTTTAAAAATTCTGATCAATGCAATAAACCAAATAAGACTCAAAAAAAAAATCTATGAAGCATGCTCACCATCTCTTATCACAGAGGTGATGGAATAAATGTGCAGAATGAGATATATTTTCAGACACAGCCAATGTGTGATTTATTTTACTTGACTATGCTTACTTGTTAAAAAGAGGAATTTTTTAGGGGGAGGAATGGAGAGGAGTAGTGATAGTGATGCCAAAAAAAAAAAAAAAAGAGGGTCAATGAAACAATTTTCTAAAAACAGAACAGAAGGAAATTCAGAGGGAGACACAGAAAAGTTAGACAGCTTTGGAATTAATGTGTCAAATTCATTATGTACTTTTAAAAAAGTATTAGAAAAAAGATTAGAAATGTCATATACAATTCTTTTGCCTGTTCTTTGTATATAACATTCAAGTATATTTGTCAAGTTTATAACAAAAAATATTAAAATCAGGGGTGGGAGGTGGGATAGGTTTTTTAACTCTGGGAAAAGATCGTGGAGATGGATAGAACAGTAGATACTCCTGAATTTTGTAAAGTTCGCTTTTCTCCCCTACTCCCAAAAAGCAGCACTGAAAATCTAAGCAACTTTCTATAAAATTCAGTATCTGACTAGTGGGTCCTTTATACCTGGGCTCTTCCTAGCTAACAAAATAAATGTCAGTCCTCAAATTTCTTTCAAAGTATTGATGATAAGGGGCTCACACACAATGCAAATCCCCGGAGACAAAAGAGTAAAGATAACGCCCCCTCCCAACCTTTTTCAAACACACACACACACACACACACACACACACACACACACACACACACACGCCTCCACTTTCTCTCTCCCCCTCCCTCTTTTTCTTTCTTCCTCCCTTCTCTCTCTCTCTCTCTCTCTCTCTCTCTCTCTCTCTCTCTCTCTCTCCCTCCCATCCCCCTCCCTGGCCCCACGTGCAAGGGGGGGACAATGCCGGCAAAGTAATTTCTTTCTGAACACAAGATGGCAGCCTTAAATAAATGCAACCCTGCGCAGCTTTTAATCTTACACATCATTAAATTCCTAATTTACACATTATGTTTTCGTGGGCCAACCCATAACTCATTAGTGTTGAACTCACGAGTTATAAAGACCAACGCATTAAAAGCGCCGGGGATCGTTCACCTGCCTAGGTTAACAGCTTTCAAACGCTACAGCATAAGAGGAAACCAAAGAGAGTAAGGGGGAGGGGATGGAGCCAAGGGTGATGTGGCCAACTCTCGACCAGGCGTTCATCGCTTTTGAATGGAACCTTGCGTCCTGGGTTTGCCAGGATGGGATCTACACACCTAGTCTACTTCCGGAACCAACAGAAAAACATTTCTCAACCTTGGCTCTGGTTCCTCTCAACCCTCATTTGTGTTCTAACTACATGGAGTTCTCCGTCTCTGTCTCTCTCCCGCTCCCATCCTCCCTCCCTCCCTCTCTCTCTCTCAATCTCTCTCTCTCTCTCCTCCTCCTCCTCCTTCTCCTCTCTCTCTCTCCTCCTCTCTCTCTGTCTCTGTCTCCTCCTCCTCCTCCTCTCTCTCTCTCCCTCTCTCCCTCTGTCTCTCTCTCTCCCCCTCTCTCCCTCTGTCACTCTCTCTCTGTCTCTCTCCCTCTCCCTCTCTCTCTCCCTCTCTCCCTCTCTCTGTCTCTCTCTGTCTCTCTCTCTCTCTCTGTCTCTCTCTCCCTCTCCCTCTCTTTGTCTCTCTCTCCCTCTCCCTCTCTCTCTCTCCCTCTCTCTGTCTCTCTCCCTCTCTCTATCTCTCTCTCCCCCTCCTCCTCTCTCTGTCTCTCTTTCCTCCTCCTCTCTCTCCCCTTGTCTCTCTCTCCTCCTCCTCCTTCTCCTCTCTCTCTCTCTCCCTCTCTCTCTCTCTCTCTCTCTCTCCTCCTCTTCCTCCTTCTCCTCTCTCTCTCTCTCCCTCTCTCCCTCTCTCTTTCTCTCTCTCTCTCTGTCTCTGTCTCTCTGTCTCTGTCTCTGTCTCTCTCTCTCTCTCTCTCTCTCTCTCTCTCTCTCTCTCTCTCTCTCTCTCTCTCTCACACACGCGCGACAGAGAGGTGGTGGAGGCGGCAGGCAGAGCACACGGAGGTTGGCCACGCTGGGCTGTAGGCAGCGCATGCTGCTGTTCCTTGGCAGACATCTTCCTGTGGGAGGATTTCAAACGAGCCGTGAAAGCCAGAAACTACACGGGCTACAAACTCCGGAATCCCCTGCCTGCTTCCCCCCTCCCCTCGCGGCTTCCACCCCTCCCCTAAACCCCCGCCTCCCTATCCCTCCAACTCCGATCCCTTCCTCCCCAGGGCCTGGAGAGAGCGAAAGCGCACACCCACACGCCCAGCCAGTCCTCCCACGTTGGGCTGGAGCTCGATGCTTGCCAAAAGGCAAAGTGCAGAAGCCGACTGCGCTGGGAAAGACCCTACAGCGGCTTGATCTATCCCGTTACCGACCCCAATCCCACCCTTAATTCTAAACCCAAGTCTCCGATCCAGAGCTAGGGAAGGCAGAAAGGGGCCAGGCTGTCCCGATTTTCTGTGCTTCTTAGCGTTGGCCTACAAAGCAGAGGCGCCCTACCCCCACTCTCGCAAACCAGCTCTGGTTAGGTTTGAAGCACGCGTGGCTGGGGTAGAGGCTGGGTGGGCCAGCGATGGGATTGTCAATGTCCAGGACCCAATTTTTAGGATCTAGTAGTGTTCGCTTGCTTAGTGGATGTATGGAAATGGGGCATGAGGAGGGAGAGGAGGGTATGTACGTGAGGTAGCAATCGACCACCCCAGAACTGATGGAATTACGCAACAGTTTTTCCTCCAAGGGAGCCAGTCAGGGAGGGAATGGTGGAGAAACCTCAGCTCCACACCCAGGGTCCAGGGCACACGGACACACTGCCCCAGAGAAGCGGCTTACAGATTCCCCAGGGGCTGGGTGGAGGAGTATGGGGCCGCCCAGGTAGCCCAAGCTGCTTGTCACCGGCACTTTAACCCTTAGACTCCTCTAAGATCTGCGTGTGGAGCCCAAGTCAGGAGAAAAAGAGGCAGCGGTTTGGGCTCCAGCGGTGCACGGATTAATTGGGAGCTTGGGGAGACTCAAATCCTTAACTGCGCTTCGCCAGCAGACCAGGAAGAGGGCCCAAAGGGAGGAGAGAAGTGGGGGAAGGGACCGGAGTGGAGGGAGCCGGAGGCAAGAAGAGCTGATTCCCGGATCTTTCCTGCTTCACGTCCTATCACTAGTGCAGTTCAAAGATGCCGATTGCTGCAAGTTCTTATCTGCTGAGCCAAACACCTAGTCTCCCCGGTGGACTGTGGGTTTTATAAACACCTTTGCCCTTAGCACCGGCAACCATCAGGGGAAACTACACCAGCAGCCCCGAGACCTACCCTGTACCTCTCGACAAACCCCCTCTTTCAAACTCCTTCACTCTGCTCCCCCGTGGAATTTCATGCAAAATGGGATGTGATCCCAATGGGAACTGAGCAGCATCGGAAGGAAAACCAGCCCAACGCATCTCGCAAGACTTTCCACATACCGATCACCTCCAGCATGGTAAAATCACACCAGACAACTTAAGTACACAGTCTGAATTTATAGCTGTTTCCTACAGGCACCAAGACACCTGAGTTTAAGAAAGGCCCTATCTTAGTATCAGGATACACCTATACAGTGCATGGGCTTAATTACCAAGTCCTGTCATCCAGACTCACCCTACAGGCAAAGCCATGCATGCTATTGGTCCCTGCATACATTTTCTCAACCTATTTTGGCTTACTTGCCCTCCCCTACCTCAGCTCCTCTGTCACAGGTCTCCAGGGCCTGATCAGAAGTCCACTACGGAAACTGAGGATCTTGAAATCTGGCCTTGCTCATTCCCTGTTAGCAACATTCTCTCATGCGCTCCACAGTCCACCCTTTAAGGGTAGGGTCATTCTTTTCCCCTTCGGGTCACAAGGCCAGGGAGCTAGCAACCGAGAGCTTTATTTGCAAGACCACTACTCTTGCCTTTCCGGAACCTGATGAGTAAGGGTTAATTATCTGCCCCAACAGGCACACAAGTGGATTTTAAGGTAGAGTGTGGATAAAAGGGCGGTCCAAACGTATTCCTAAAAAGCCAGCAGGAAATGGGGGGGAGGGAGGGAAATTGGTGCTAAGGTATAAATAGGTATGGTGAGGCTTAATTGACCCCTAAAGATCATGAGATTTTAAAGTTGGAAGAGATGTGTGACCCTGACCTAAATTCATAGGACTGAGTGAGACAAATTACTAGGGAAGGGAAAGAAACATAAGATGAAACAGAACAAGGTGGGACAGTGAAGACACTGCATTGTAAAAGAGAATAAGAAATGTTAAGGGTTTATTTCACAGACTGGACCCAAAAGGGGGGAGGGGGGACATCTCCACAGCAGTTGGGAGCATGGTGGGAGACATGCAAGAAGGACTTCCCATCTGGGAAGAGCTGCTGGCGGGTAATTGGGTTTGCAGGAGTTGCCTCTATAATTAATAAGTGATTTGACTTGGAGATTGGAAATAATAGTTGAAACAGAGCCACGAGTGCAGGGGCGCCAAGGCCGAGAGGCCAGTTCAGCTCTGAGAAAGAGCCTCTGCAAATCTAATGATGCTATATGGTGGTTTAAGGAATATGAAGTTGCTTGCCCAAGAGACCACCAATGTGATAATATTGGCATATAACCTTCTAGTATTTGAGTAATTAGTTGCTTAGCTACTTTGGAGAGGTCATTATTTTGCAAACTGGAAACATTTGCAAACGGTGATATTTTCCTCCTGCATGGTGAATGAGCTAAAAACCTACCCCGGCAGTGATGAACTCTTAGAAATATATATGCATAAATTGTTTCTAATGAGACCATCTGCTTTTTATGGCCTCTCTGGAACCGAATGGTACCCGAAGTCTGCTCTGTCTTGCAGAAATCCATGGCGTGGCAACCTAGACAGGCCCGGAAAATAAATTGGTGAGATTAGAGTTTTGTATGTGACTGAAAATGTCTTTGCTCACCAGGGGGATTTGGGGTTTGAGCCGCTGAATTGGAATCCAAGGAGTCCGGCTTGCGGCTAAGTCCCAGGCTGTTTCGGGTTAAAAGGATGCCAAGCCATACGGTCTATTTCTGTCCCATTAGAGAGAGGGCTGTGTTTGAGTAAGTAAGAAATCGGATTTATTTAGTGCAGAGCCGTAGCGAGCAGAGGCGCGCGAACGAACACACACACTGTCGTTTTCTCAAAAAAAAACATGGAACCTCAGCGAAGCGACAGAGCAGCTACCGCACAAAAAAGCCCCGCTCTTGGCTTTGCTGGGCCACAGCCGCTGTGGAAGCAAGCGAATCACAGTTGCGCGTAGGCGCCGGGTTTATTTTGCTTCCAAACGCCCTTCCCTTCCCTGACTGCTAAGAGAAAAGGGAGGGGAAGGGAGCTCGTGCTGTCTGCAGCTGATTGATGGGCCAAAAACGCCTTTTGCTGTGTTCTCTGGTTTTGTCACCAAGGCACTGGTACTGGATCTTGGAGCCTTAAGTGCAGCACTGAGTTGGGAACCACTGAGCCCAAAGCTTCACAGAACTGGTTGGTAGGAAAGCTCTCCAAGACCTCTGTCTGACTAGCTCTGGGGCCAGATCTCAGCGCTCCAAGTATTAGCTGCCAGGCCCTGCGAATTCGCACAGTGCGCATATAGCATGCATAGTGGCGCAGCTTGATACTGCACCAAGGGTGGGAGGATAAACATTTTTCATATTAACTGTTTGCTGTTAATTAGAGGAGTGAGAAGACTGCACCTATTCTTTTGCTAGGAGGCGGTGAAAGGGATAGGGGGCTTTAAAAGGATGGAGAATGTTTAATAACAGGGAAATTGTTCTGGAATTGTTTGATATACCGATAATTCCCATGATTAATTGGTAACTTTATACTGCTTAAGGAAAAGTCTTTCCTATTTCATAGTTTCTGAACATCTGTAAGATAGACGAAGTTGCCTTTTGAATATGTTGAAAGTCAGGACATGAAGGGCTGGAGACAAAAGTTAGTGTATGCCCTAGAGACCAGAAGCAGAGGAGCAGCCTTCCTTCCTCATTTGTACACTTACCTCTCCTCTCTCCTTCCTCCTCCCAGATCTGCCCCATAGCCCTCAGTCTTTTCTCTGAACTGCCTCTAAAAATATCAACATTTTGGCTTCCCTCTCTAAGGCACTTTCACTCCCACAGGAATTAGTTTCAGCCCTTTTCCTGCCTATGCTACTATTTGCTCTGATAGGAGAAACAGCCCATGACTTCCTCGGTATAAGACCATCCAAACTCTCCAGAGTGATTTGTTTTGCATTTTTAGGTTTAACCGGGAAAAGAGGACAGTTTATGAAGGAGGGAGGGGAAGAGTGGGAACCGAGGGGGGAAAAATACCCAAGCCAGTATGTAGAATGACCCAGAAATGCCAATGCTGTAGTGTTAGGAGGTCAGAGTGCCTAGAGAACACCATAGGAGTAGCCCAGAGGCTGAGGGGGAGGAGTGAAGTAGGAGGGGTTGTGATGACAACCGGGAGTGCACAGACATGCATTCCCCCAGAATCCCAGTGGAAGCAGGCCTGTGCTGTCTGGCAGCAGACCTAGGGGAACAACATAAGCTCAGCCCCAGTGCTTGCCAGGACGGCAAAGTGGGAGATGGCACTTGTTAGGGGTGAGAAGCATGGAAGATATGGTTCCTAAATACCTTAACTTAATAAGTCAATATTAGTCAATTCCATTACTGGTTAAGAATTAACCCCCAAAGAGTCAAGAGAGGAGGGAGAAGTGTGAGATTGCTATCCAGGTTTCTCCATCTCTACATTCTGTGTGAAAGACACTCAGTTTGCTATCTATGGATAACCACAAGAGCGGACCCTGGGAGAAAAGATGATCCAAAAGAGCCTAATGAACAATGCTTAGCTGATTATCCTCCTGCAGCTCCAGGGTAAGAAGATATTAAAAAAAAAAAACCCTCCAATTCCTCAAGAAACCCATTCCATTCTGAGAATCACCAGTGCTGGAAGTAGGCTTGATACACAATTTTAATTCCACACTCCAGTAAGTGCAGGAGCTTCCTGATGGTTTTGGTGGTTCACGAAGCATTAGCTGAATGTACCAAAATATGCATTATGGGTAGCTGACGGTTGAAATTTGGGTTTATTTTTTCCTCCTCTCTTTCCTCCATTCTTTCCTCCCACCTCCCCACAACTTGTCACTACTTTCTTAGACCCACTATACAGATTCCCTTTCAATTCCCAACCCCCTCTTTACTGAGCACTCAGAAGACCTGAGAACCAGGAACAGAAAGGTAGAAGGTAAAACTATAGCTATGCATGCTCTCTACTCCCCTCATTCACCTATAGAGGGAGTATGGTGTAATAGAAAAATATGTACACATGAGAGAAAGGAGCCACCTGGGTTCCAATCATACCTCACATAACTGTTAATTTCATGTAAGTCATGTAATAACAAAAACTGGCATTTAATGGTGCCCTAGAATTGACCAAGAACTTTACATAAATTATCTTTTTTGATTCCTAAAAATTCTTAGTTTAATCTCATTTTACAGAGAAGGAAACTAAGGCTCAGAAAAATTAAATGACTTGCTAATTATTATCAAACTCTCTGAGCCTCTATTTCCTCATTTGTAAAACTGGAATAATACTTGAATTTACAGGGTTGTGAAAAGGATGAAATGAGATTATAGGGTAATTGTTACTACTCTGTAGCAGGACCAGGTCATTTGTGCCCAGGACAAAAAGCAGGCACTTAATAGTTTGTTTAATGAATGAAAGATGCAGTTCCATAAAAACATGTTGTACAAAGTGCTTTCAGATGTGTGTGTGTGTGTGTGTGTGTGTGTGTGTGTATGAGGGAGGGCTCTGCAGGTCACTTCTCCTCCAGAGCCACCTGAATCCAGTGACCAGATATTCATCCGGATGACTGGAGATGACCCAGGATGAGGCAGTTGGGGTTAAGTGACTTGCCCAAGGTCACACAGCTAGTGAGTGTCAAGTGTCTGAGGTAAGATTTGAACTCAGGTCCTCCTGTGTGTGTATGTATGTATACATACATACATATATATACTTAAATATATGTGTGTATAATACACATGCATATATTATACACACATATATAATTTCTCCTCTACAAGTCCATACATGTGTGTAGGTATGTGTGTAAGTATATATGTATAACTTAAACAACAGACCTATGGACAACAGAAACACCACTGACATCGATGATGGTAATTTCATCCAGAAATATCACAATTTTATCCAGAAGAAATGTAAACTAATTGCCACAACAGGAATACCAAAAGAGATCCCCAAAACATCTCAGTCAGTAAATACTTGACTTCCTTGCCAAAAGGAGAGAGATGCCAAAAACAACACCCAGTTAAAAGATAAACTCATCTGTAAAATCTTAGGAAGAATGATGACAGATGATGATAAGCAAGCAGTATCATCTCATAAAGCAAAGGGAAGCAGTGGAGAATAAAACTGGTTTAAAGGAAACTTGGACCGATAGTCAACTAAGCAAAGTCATCACAAGAGCATTGCAGGATGGAAATGGAAGGACTATAAAGAGAAGACAAATGGAAAAGATTCACAAAAACCATTTCTACAAACTTTGCTCCATCTAGGACAATAGAACAAGAGGAGGTAGACATAGTATTAGAGAGAACAAAGAAGAGAAAAAAGCAGATGGATTGCGGATTCTTCCAAGTGTACATAAAGGAGATCTGTACTGGAAGCCATTTAACTGTGAGGGCATTAAGGGACTGATTTATAAGGTATCTGAAGGAGGGGATCTTGGAAGAAAAAAATCTCAGTCATTACTAATGCCAAAAAAAGGGGACTGAAAGAACACCAAAAGCTACTGACCTATATGTTTACTTTCCCATCCGTATAGAGTTATCTATATACGAATTGAGAGTATCCTCAATGACAGCGTTGGTATGGAACAAATTCAACAATGGATGGCCTCTACTATAGCACAGCTAACCAAAAGAAGTAGAGATCATAAGATCCCATGGTGCTCACTGTTTGTTGATTATGAAAAAAGCATTTGATTCAGTAGAACAAAATGCTATGTTACAGACACCTTTATAGCAAGATTGTTTTCCATCGATAGTCAAGATCATCTAAGATTCCTTGGGAAGTGCAGAAACAACCTGGTTCTGATAATTAACACCAGGTGGCATAAAACAAGAAAGATAACATTCACCAAAACATTCAACACTGATAGAGGAGATCCAGTGTAAGTCCAGATGGAGGCAGGATTCCCTATACATAGTGAAGTTCTCCAGATATTTGATATTTATTGATGGCATGTTGATTTCATCAAACCCTAGGACAATGGAGAGCCTTCTGAAAGAGATATGTAAAGGAATTTGGCCTGGTTATCCACAAAGACCAGGTGGATGGAGAGGGTCTATGGCAGGGCTGGGAAACCTACAGCCTTAAGGCCACATATGGCCTTCTAGGTCCTCAAATGCGACCCTTTGACTAAATCCAAACTTCACAGAACTAAAGGATTTCAGGCCTAGATTTCAACATGTATTTGGACACATACTCTAACATGTGTCCAATAGTATATATAGCTAGGATTCATGCAAAGAGAGTGATCTGGATCCAGAGTTGAAAAAAGAGCAAGTTAGACTTCATTTGGGAAATTGTAAATGAAAGAGAAAGGTATCTTTTCAACACCAACTTTGCTATAAGGCACTGAGACAAGGAACACACCAGCTCCTAAGCACTAAAAATGATTAGCTAGGTCCCTGTTAGTGCAAACTAACAAATCTTTGAAGCTGTCACATTTTTCCAATTAGCGCTGCATATTTCCATTGAGGCAATGGTACCATAGTGGATAAAGCTCTGAGCCTGGAGTCAGAAAGACCTGAGTTCACATTTGGCCTCAGGCATTAATGACAATGTGACCCTAGGCAAGTCACTTAACCTCAGTTTGCCTCAGTTTCCTCAACTGTAAAATGAAGAAAACAATAGCATCGACCTTGTGATGCTTAGTACAATACCTGGCACAGAGCAGGAGCTAAAGACTCATTCCCCGCTTCCATGTGATTCTTCCCCACTGTATGTCCCATTATTCAACTTTATGTAAGTATAATTCTGAATAGTGCAAATTGGAATATATCTGGCCACTTTGGGGGACTCATTACTTAAACTAATTTGGACCTAGTTTTATTACATAGAGAGCAGTGGAGAGGCACTTGGTGGGTGTCTGTAGACTGTAACATATAACTGATAAAGAACTCTAAAGAACAGGTAGTCAAAGATTTCATCAAGGAACTGTATGTGGAAGAGATGGGCAGGGTTCACTCAATAGCTAGAGAAAGTGAAGGGCAGCTAGGTGGTGCAGTGGATAGAACACCAGTGCAGGAGTCAGAAGGACTTGAGTTCAAATCTCATCTCAGACACTTGACACTCAACTAGCTGTGTGACATTGGGCAAGTCACTTAACCCCAATTGCCTCATCCTGGGTCATCTCCAGTCATCCTGGTGAATATCTGGTCACTGGATTCAGGTGGCTCTGGAGAAGTGAGGCTGGTGACCGGCACAGCCCTCCCTCACTCAAAAGAAAATCAAGTGCAAGTCATGTCATCATTTCTCTAATGGCATGGTCTTCTTCAGCAACAAAGGACGAGCACACACAGAGAAAGGGAGTAAAGCCTCCAGCAGTTGGGTGAATCCAATCTATGAAATCACAAGGACTGATAAGCATCTGAGTATATGAACCTTAATATTTCATTAGTTTTTTAAATAATAGAAAAAAAGGAAGGGCTGTTATATGAAGCTATCAAAGTGCTTTCCCCACAGGAAACTTGTGAGGTTGGTATAACAAATAAAGTTATCAACATTTCATAGCTGAGGAAAATGAGACTCAAACATTAAATGACTTGCCCAAGGTCACACAACTAGCATGTGTCAGGACCAGAATTTTAAGCAAGTTATCATCTAACTCAAGACACAGTTCCCAGTGCCTCAGTTATGGACAGAGGGAGGGAGGGAAACATCATCCACTGCCCCCTAATGCTAAAGTTATCAAACTAATTCCATGACTCCATTGATCTGGCTTGAATTTGTAAAAACCACCCAGGAGTCAAACCTGTCCTCCATCCAGAGGTAATCTTAACCTTCTTTTCTCCCAGCTTGCTGTCAGTCCTCACACTGAATAATCTTGAACTGCCAGTGCTCCCTTGGTAAGGTTCCTTAAGAGCTACTTTTCTCTAGTTCACGCCACACACACACACACACACTTCCTCTCCCCTCACCCCACCCTCAGTATCCTCAGGCTCTTCCTCCCTTCCCCTCCCTCCTCCTTCCCCTCTCACCTTCGATCAGATCTGAAATCATTTTCTCTTACCATCTCTCGAAAGCAGACCCTCAGCTATGGCTGTGGGAGCTGCGATTACTCTCCACCCAGCTTCTCCTGCCTCACCCTGTGTCCCATCTAAGTGCCTAGGGATGTGAATTCATTCTTGTCCCACCCCTCCTTGCCTCTCTCCCCTGGGACCACTTTACTGAAGTCTAAGCTACTTACTCCCTGCTTGTTAAAGGGGGTGGCAGCATGAAGTGAAGAGACAGAAGAATGGAAGTGAATTTCGAATAAGAAAGCTGGATGTATGATTGTCTCCAGTTGCCCAAAGGTGGTACTGAATAGCCTGCCCTAACTGGAGGATTCAGAAAGCAAAGCACAAGCAACACCAACATTTAAATAGACAAGAAAATGCTTAAATGACTCAGTTTTGGAGGCTGGAAAGAGCAAGACAAGCTCTTTAAAAAAAGTAATACAAAGGAGTTAGGCCTGGACTCATATAGGCCTTTCCTAGAGAGGGCTGCCCATCTCCACTTCACCCCATACCCAGATAAGAATGAGAGGAGATAAATGTGCAAATAAGATTCTGAGGTCACCTCAGAGTGGCCAAGTTCACCAGTCTTAGGCATTTTATTCTACAAATCTGTTTACTCCTATGTTAAACGGGAGTTGATCTATATACCTAGTTGATTTCTAAGTTGCAAGGTAGAAAAGGCTGGGCTTAAGCAGCCTTGGGAAATAATATGGTCAACTAGATGTCAGGGTAGTGCTAATTATTCCTGCCCTTTACAGACTGTCATCTAATGGACCCCTCTCTAATCTTTTCCAACATTCCAACATACACAGGACCTTAGAAAGGCCAGTGGTGGGATGAGAAGGGCTATGGAAATAGTACCCAAAATATTTTTGAGTGTATAGGAAAAGGAGAAGGGAGTTTCCTTTAAGGGCAGCTACCTCCAGTTTTATCTGAACTCTACATTTAAAAAAAGAGTCAGAGGAAAAACTCTTTAGCTTGTGTTTTGTTTAACATTGCCAACTTCCAAGTTAACTCTAGGCCCCCACCCCCAAGGTTTTTTAAAATGTTTAATCGAACTCAGACAATTTCCTGCAGTCCCTAACAGGACCACCCCACTCTCTGAGCTGCTGCCAGGACTTCAAACTTTCTCAATCGTAACTCTTTCACAACTCATTGCTGTGTTTTAACCACCACCCTGAAGCCATGGTTGTCATGGTGTGGTCCTTAATGCTGGGCAGAAAGAGAACGCCTTTACCAAAGAAACAAGCTATCAAAAGAGTAGTTTGTCTTTTCCCAACCCCACTTTCAACAGTCTTTGTTTGGGTTTTCTCCTCCTCTACTTTTCTACAAAACTTTCGGAAAACTTACTTTCTTTTTGGTAGAGAAGGACAAGAGGTAAGTGGATTGGGTCTAATGGTCCGTGGGGGCTGGAAGAGGGAAAAAGGAAGTCATTAAATGCCTTTCCCTATTTATTCACAAACACCCCCCCTCCTGTTTTTTGGTTAATTTTTCTACAATCATAAAGATTATAGGTTATAGGATAAACCACATCAGTGTCTGAGCTGTCAACTAGGATATGAATCTTAGCATACTCTGAATGCAGAGACCAACTTTCATTCCTGCCTTCAAAATATTAATTGAAAATGTGTGCTCTAAATAGAATTCATCTAAAGAATCCTGTAAAGCAAACCCAAGAAAATATTTTTTAACTAAATACTAAATTTCTACTCCCTCTCTTTAATTAGTTCATAGATAAGGGAAATGAATCTCTGACCCAAAAGGCAGTTAATGCAGGACAGTCACCTTCGGTCTCATCGATACCATCTAGTCCCAGGATGAGGCAATTGGAGTTAAGTGAGTTGCTCAAGGTCACACAGCTAGTGAGTGTGAAGTGTCTGAGGTGAGATTTGAACACAGGTCCTCCTGACTCCTGCTGTATCCACTGCACCACCTAGCTGCCCCTTATCCTGGGTCATCTCCAGTAATCCTGATGAATATCCGGTCATTGGATTCAGATGGCTCAGGAGGAGAAGTGAGGCTGGTGAACTGCACAGCTCTCTCTCCCTCAGAACAAAGTCAAGTGCAATTCAAGTCATCATTTCTCAGATGGCACGGTCTTCTTCGGCTAGGAAGGGCAAACACACATTCTCTAGTCACTTTTCATGAAATCCACGAATCTTTCTGCAGATTCAAGATTAAATTTCCACTAGAGGCTCTGGAGTCAGTGATAGGATTGAGGGTGGTGCGGGAGATCGTCCGAGGGTGTCTCTCTTGAGGATTAGAGAGAGCAGACGGAAATCTCCTCTCACGACGAAGCCTTAGAGGAGTTAAACAAATACCCTAAGGAGAAATAAACCGGCTGTGCAGCCTGCGTGTAGCCTTGCAGTTCTGGGAAGGCTGGAGGAAGGGAAGGAGGGAGGGAGGACACGCAGGGCATCACTGCATCTTGTTTCTTGACGGCGCTTTCTAACGAGTGCAGCCCCGGCTTCCCTCTCCCCCTCCCTGTCCAGCCTTCCCTCCCCTCCCAGACCAAGCGGCGGTAACCAGTAGCCAGTTTCCAAACCCACTCTCGCTCGTTTAACCCTCCCGCAACGCCAACTTGACAGTGGGACGGAGCAGCACGGAAGCGAGAGTAGCAGATGACGATCTCTCAGAGACCAAAATAACTTCAGGCCTTTCGAAAAACACTCCACCGCCTCAACTCATAATTACTCTCCGCCCCCACCCAGACTAGGAGTCTCTCGCAAAGATGGCATGGGGTGGGGCACCCCGAATCACAGAACATAGGACCGGGGCCCGCAGTTAGGGTTTTATTTGAGTTTATAAACTCAGATTACATACACAACACTCCATGCTGTCCTCACGGCGCGCGCGGGAGTGTACACACACACACACACACACACACACACTCCACAAACACCACTCTCCTCACCCTAATCCACTTACAAACCTTTCCTTCCACACCCCAGCACACACTCAGGAGCACACACACATACATTCCCTCCTCAATCAAGTACGTATGCGTACATACACACACACACAGACATGTAACTCCCCCTCACCCTACTCCACAAACACCATTCTCTCCTCACCCTAGACCACCTACAAACCATTCCTTCCACACCCCAGTACACACACAGACGCACACACGTACACTTCCTTCTCACCCAAGTACACACACACTTCCCTCCTCACCCCAGTACACACACCTCATTTCCCTTTCTCTCCAATCCACAACGCTCCACTCCCTCCTCACCTTAGCACACGCACGCGCGCGCACACACACACGCATACACACACCTCCCTCCTCACCCCCAAGTCCATCAACTAAAGCTCAAGAAAAGGTGGGAGTGCTTCGGTCCTGGCAAGCGGACTCCCAGGAAGTAGCGTTATTTGGCAAGGAGTTTTTGTATTGTGCGCCCTGACCTTAGGGAGAAGGGGGCTGGGGGGAGTAGGAGAGGGCAGTGGGTTGTGGATGTACTGGGGAGCCCGGCCCTGCAGTCTCTCCGTTTCCGGAGCCACGCGCTTCTTCCTTCCTCCTCGGTTTTCCAGCCAAGGCCGCTGCAGCCTCCGATCCCCGGCGCGCTTAGCGAAGCGATCGGCTCCATGGCACTGAGGCCGATTCGCCTCGCTGCATTCTGCCTGCCTGCCTGCCAGCCTGGCTGCCTGTCAGCGGGGGCGCAAAACAATTGCAGTAAACTCCGGGGGAGCACGAGTTAACCAAAGACTTCACTTGGTCTTGTCCCTCAGATGAGACCCCTGACGCTGACGAACACACTCCAGCACCCTGGGGCCTCGGGTTTGCCCATCTCTAGCTCTCGCCCTTAGGTTTGCCAGTCTCTTAGCTCTCGCCCTTAGGTTTGCCAATCTCTAGTTCTCGCCCTTAGGTTTGCCAGTCTCTTAGTTCTTGCCGTGGTTCTGGCAGAAGCGAAATGAGGACAGAGATCGATGTTAGATCCCAAGCAAATGCAAGGAAAGCATGTGAAGCAGAGAGGAACTGGTTAGCAGGGAGCCAAGAAAAATTATACTCCCCATCACCCACTACCACCACTCAGGCTCCAGGAAATGGGTCTGGGCAGAACCTCTGCCCCCAGGATGTCGAGGGAATTGGGCAAAGTGTTTACAAAATGTGTTGCGGTGTGAGTATGGGGGTAGGGGTGGGGAGAGGTTTGGGTTCGACGTGCTGGCCAGCCCTGCCACAAAATGTTTGCATGACGTTGGACAATTCTCTTCACTTGTTTGGGCCTCAGTTTCCCAATCTATAAAACAAAGGGTTTGGGCTGAATGATCTCTAAGGTCCCTTACAGATATAAGATTCTAAGACCCTAGGACTTTTTCCAATCCAGAGAAGGTTTTGGATTTAGAAATGGACTGACCTACGAGTCTGAGACTTAGTCTAGGCCCGTTCCTGCTCGGGATAATAAACTAACCCGGAGCCCAAAGCAGGCGGGAAGCCGCCCTTGGAAGCTGGCTGCATCAGCCCAAGGGGAAGTTTATTTATAGCTTGTAAACGTAAAGGAAACCAGCCGGCGCTAGAACTCCTCCGTAGCCAGCTCCCTCCTTTTCCCACCTGCCCACCAGGGAGTCAGTAGTCGGAGGGATCAGAGGGAGGGAGGGGGGCGCCACCCCAGGCACCGACTCACCCTTCACCCTCTTCAGCTTCTTTCCCTCTCCGATACCTCCCCTCCTCGCCTCCCCTTCCCCCTACCATCCTTCTTTCACTAGAGCAAAAGGTTTTGAGACTCAGCAGAAGCTGTAAAACTTCTCCCCGGGATTCTTTGGATTACCCAGCAGAGTAAAAGCCTGGTCCTAAAGAGATGAGAGGGGGCGACAGGGTGGGAAGGTCTCCAGCTGGCCGAATCTACCATGCCCTGTATCTAGGACTACAGGGCCAGTGGAGGGGTCCGGGGACTAAGCTAGCCGCGCCAGCGTAGTCGCCTGCAGGCAGCTTGGCATAAACAACTCACACCCCCAGGCCCCGTGAAAAGCCTTTGGGGAAGGAGGGGGGGGGGGCTGCCGGAGGCTTTCCGCTGAACCGAGCTGCCAGCGCCTCCAGCAGGGCACGCGTGTTTCCCCCACCCCCTCACCGCACACATGTAATTTGCAAAGCACAAAAATAAGACGGGGCGGGGGGGAGAGGTATGATCCACGTTTGACAGCGTTGGTGAGGGAACCAACCCCGTCGCACCCCTAATCTCCTGCTTCTCAACCCAGTTTATTCTGCCTCTCCTGGAGCGCCCCACGTACGCGCGAAAGGATTACAATAGCTCAGCAGTACTCGGGAGGGGGTGGGGATGGGGGTGGGGAAAAGCTCGTTGGAGATAGAGAAACGCCGAAGTGGCGAGCGAAAGATTGGAGGGCGGGGAGGCAAGCTTTCTGAATAGGACTGCCGACCACGGCGATCCAGGCCCTCGTACCTTTCCCCACCCGAGCAGAACATGCCCCCAGGGCTCAGGGCACAGGTGCATGAAGGGTTTGGGGGCGAGCGAGGTGGGGGGGGGTGGAGAATTGCGAAATGGGATTTTGGCTGGAGCGTAGCATAATGGTGGTGGCTGGAACAATCTAAGCTTTGTACACAGAGGCGGTTGTTTTCTACGCGGCTACTCTCTCATTCGCACCGTATGGTACTTTAATCCCAGCCCACGACTAAATACAAACGCACTTGTGTCCTGCGGGTCACCGGGGGCAGCGCTGGGAGACCCCCCCTCTTCTCCATCCCCCACCCCCTGCGGTCCTTTCCCTGCCCCCAACTACGCCAGCCGAATGAGCTGCCAATCTTCTCTCCCTTCCCTTCCCCCACTTTCCTCCTCTCCTGCCCCGCCCCCGCCCCCTAATTCCTAGCTTGGGCTGGAGATCCCACTTTAGCTAAAACCAGGGGCTTCCTGGTCCACAGGCCGCTTGCTTTTTTTTCTGCTAAGGATAAGGGCCCCTCCACCCCCACCCCGCACACCGCCCTGCCCCCACATCCCTTCCCTCCTTTCTCCTGGCCTCCCCTCCCCGCTCCCTGAGCGCAGTGGACTTCGCCGAACAATAGTAAATGTCAACAGATTCCATGCGGCGAGTGCCTGACTCTACAGTGATAAGGGTGAGCGCGGCAGCCTCTGGCTCGGCCCTGCGCGGCGGCGAGGGGAGCAAGCCCCCAGCCCATCGCAGCCAAGAACGGGCCTGGCCGAAACGCAACGAGGAGGAAAGGGAAGCTAGGGAGGGAGGGAAACCAACCGTGGACGATTTGGGGCCTGGGGATCAGCTTCACTCGCTAGCAGTCCAGGCAGAGCCTCTCCTCTCCCACCCACACACCTCCCCACGTCCCCAGCCCAGGCTTCGTGGCGCAATCTTGTGTTTGCGGGGTGGGGGGCCTAAGCTGTAGGGAGGAGGAGATCGGAAGGGGAGGCAGAGATACTGTGCCAGCACATTTCATCCTGCCCGAGACGAGCACGGGTAGCGCAGAAGAGCCAGAGGGGACCCTGGGACCTGCCGAGCAGCTCGGGAGGAGAGACCCTGGTTTTCCAACCCAAACCTCCCCCATCACCAGCCCAGCCCCGAACGTGAGCCTGCGAGGGAGCCCTCTCCGACTGCAAACCGTCTGGATCGTAGGAGTTTTAGTCTCCTCTCTGTGCACCTGAATACGAGAATCGACTAAACGCCTTTTTCTCCGGAAACCGATGAAAAGATTTGTTTCTTTTTTAAAAGCGCGCGCGCGCGCACCAACTCCCACCACCCCGTTGAGTTACTGGGCACAAATTGATTCTCCCGCGTTGGTATTAATGGGTTATTCCTCCTAAATTGTTGCCAACTTTGCTAATAGATTATTATTTAAATGATTTAGTTTTTTAAAATTACGTGTTGTTTTATAGATGCATATTTACTTAAAGAAATCAACTGCATCTATTAACATATTAAAGAGAGAATAAAGCATCGGGCTGGTGTAATGTACTGTTCTGCCTTACTTTGGGTGCTTCCTAAGATAGGAAAATCTTATTTGTTTAATAATAAGTCACTCATGAATATGCAAATAGGCATCCGTGCAGTACCTCTCTTCTGTCACTATTAATGAGTTGCAAATTAATGTGACAACAAAAGGAAAATCTATTTAGTGGAGGACTCAAGTTCATACCTGATGTAAGACCCTGAAGTCTTTCATCCTAGCCAATAAGGGGAATGGTGAAGGGTCAGGAAATGGCAAAAGCTGGGAAGGATAACCACAGCTATCTATCCACCTCTTTCAGTTGTCTTGTTAACTAACGGAGCTTTAGGTCTGAATTATCGGCATTAGAGGGAGCATTTTCAAAAACTGACTCAGTTGGAAAGTGGAAATGAAAAACAATTCACACTTTGAAATACAGTTGTTGATGAAATGTCTCTATTGCTTATTTCTCCAGGATCTACCCAAAGGCTAGGTGAACCAAATTTTGAAGCCTACTTGGGCCCTAAATTCTTTCACAGTTTTTAGGACCTTAATTACCTCTATAGAAGACTTTAGTGACATCAGTTTAGAGCTCATCATGGCGTGGGAGCTAACATGGGTTCTGGAAGTTTATAGGTTCTGCTAAGCTGGGAAAGCATCTAGTAAGAGCCTGGGGACAACCTGCTCTCTTAGGCCTAAGATAATTTCCAAGGAGCTCTTCATCAGGAAATTGGTTATCAGATGATGAATTTTTTTTGTTGTTTTACAACAATACAATACATTTGTGTGCCACCTTGTTCACAGTAGCCCTTCTGAAGTAGTTAGATTTGAAGTCTTTTCCAGGTGAAGAAACAGGCTCAAAGGTTAAGTGGTTTGCCCAAGGTCTCCCAGTTAATAACTGTCATGGACGTTAGAGCGCAAGTTCCTTGACTCCACATCTAGTGCTCATGGCAGAACTGCACTGTGAGAACTAGCCATTTAAATACAGGAATTGGAATCTGTTTTGCTATAGAGAGTACCTATGGAAATGAGTACAGATCTTTTAAAATAGAAGATTGACCCAGGGCATTTTGATGGGATAGTTTCATTGTATGGAAGCTAGTTATGAATCAGAAACTTAGGGCTTTCCTCCCAACCTATTCTCTGGAGATTCCACTGATTCATATCTGGTCTTCCATTTTTGCTGTATTGCCATCCTGCACTGGGTAACAGAGATAGTTTCGTTTCATTGGTGAATGTTAGAGAATACATTAACTTGAGTTACAGTTAAGAATATATGAATAAGTTAAAGTCCACCAGTCCCTGAACAAAAACAGTCACATGCATAGTGTTTCCAGATGTTGCATGCATGATTTCTTTTTTTTTTTTTTTGCATTTCACTCTCTTTTTTGAATCAACTACTAATAGTTTCCTCGACCAGTTTTCATTCCCTCATGACTCTTCTCATGACGCATAACTGTCTGAGAGGGGCTGGCAGAATTTCATTTTGCTTAAAGTGGTAGAAGATTTGGGGCCAGCCCTAAATGCCAAATGTCTTGACCAATTGTTTTGAACACTGCACCCATGAAAGCAAAGAGGGATAGACAGAATCACGTTATGGAAGACGAGAGAAGCAAGAAACAAAGAGTTGACAAATAAGGTAAAAGAAAGTTTTAAGCCAATAATTGCTTTAAACTAGCACAATTAGTAAAATATTTTGCATCATGCTTTTGATCACTGTAGTAGAAAACCAGGACATTGTAAGAATTCATTACTGTTTTAACGTAGACGGAAGTACAGTCTTACCAAAAGAGTCAAAATAAAGCAGAACACATATTTATAGCTCAAATAAGTAACTTAAAGTGTGAAATGCAAAATGAGCATGATTAACTTACCATTTTGTACTAATGTTCTATAAGTATGACACCAAAATTCTACTTAAAGACAAAATGACTTCCTTTCCATTTGTAGTGTAATTTTTCACCTACAGAGAAGGTTTTGGGATGTGTGACTTGTATGACTTAGGATAATATTCTGTCCCAAGAGAAGAATTCCAAAATGCAGAAATGTAGTCCTAGGCAACAAGGTGCCCCAGTGGATAAAGTGTTAGTCTTGGAGTCAGAAATAATGTCTTTGTGAGTTCAAATCTGTCCTCAGATACTTATTAGTTGTGCGACCCTGAGCAAGTCCTTTAACCCTGTTTGCCTTAGTTTCCTCATCTGTAAAATGAGCTGGAGAAGGAAATGGCAAACCACTCCAGTATGTTTGCCAAGAAAACCCCAGATGGGATCATGAAGAATCTGAAACAATTATACAATAAAATTCTTTAAATTCACACATAAGTAATATATATTTATTTACCAAACTTGTAATATACTTCTCCATAGTTTGTCATTTTTTAGTCACATCTAACTATTTGTGACCTCATTTGGAGTTTTCTTGGCAAAGATACTGGAGTGATTTTTCATTTCCTTCTCCAGCTCATTTTACAGATGAGGAAGCTGAGGCAAACAAGGTTAAGGGACTTATCCAGGGTCACACAGCTATTAAGTGTCTGAGGCCAGATTTGAACTCACAAAGATGAGTCTTCTTGACTCCAAATCCGGCATTCTATTCACTGCACCCCTGAGCTGCCCCTATTTCATAGAACACAAAGAAAAAAATAATCTGTTCAGTTTTTTCTTAGGAAAAATAGACTACCCAGTACATCATGGCAGCTCACAGCGCTCTTATAAAGGAAGACTCGTCATGCTGTTTTCCTGCAGTTCCTGACCCAGTAATGTACAGATCTATTTGTAAGAGCAAGACCACATAGCCCAATTGCCCTGGTCTGTCAGAGGTAGACTACATTTGGTGCCCTAGTATAGCTGTTGTGCTTAATTTGCCATGGAGATATTTTGGTTTTTGATGAGTAGCATCTGTCCTGTTGATATTTTGATTAGAGAACAAAAAATCCTTTATATTAGATCTCTCAATAAAATACTGCAATTTTCACACTCTCGATAAAAACAACCCATTTTCACACTCTCCTAAATGACATTTGTTCAGTCAAATGTAAGACTGCAAGAAAGGTGAAATATCAGAGCACTGGGCAGAATAGGAAAATGTGCAGGGAAAAAGAGACCCAGTGGAAGGTCAACTAGAGGGTAGAAAGACAAAATACAGTTGCATATGAAGTTAAGGGAAGTTACTGACAAGTCAGAAACACAGAGTGGGAGCACCCCTAAGGAGGTGCTGAATTAGATGTGGCAATGGTTTTGAGAATGGGACAGGCCTCCAAACTCCAGAGACTTCCAGTGGTCCTGCTGAGTAGTCTCAAAGAATCTAGAGAAGGCTTCCATTCTTCATGAAATAACAATAACTCCTTTGTTGGTTTTTCATTCCTATCACACCCATTGTCCCCATGTGTCTGTCTCTCTAGGTTCTATCCTGGGCCACCTTCTCTTTTTCCTTCTAAACTGCATCAGGGGGTCATTCAATCTACAGCCAGTGATTCAATTATCTTTTTTTTTTTTTGCATATAACTTCCAGATCTTTGGATCTATCCCTATTCCCTCTTCTGAGCTACAATTGTAAATCAGTGTCCCATAAACATCTTTAATTCAACATGTCCAAAATAGAACTCATTATCTTTTCCCTCAAATCTTCTCATATTTTTTAACTTATTTTAATTTTATTTATTTATTTTAAAATATATTTATTTTTGTTACGTTTTGAATTCCAAACCCAACCCCAAACTAGAGAAAGCCAGTATTTGACACAGATATATATGTGAAACTATATAATATAAACTTCCATATATCAGTTGTTTTTCTGCAAGTAGATAGCATCTTCTTTCATAAGTTTTTTGTAGGAGCTTAATCATTCATAGTTACTGTTTGAACAATATTGCTGTTACAGTATGAAATGTTCTCTAAGTTTTGCTCATTTCACTCCACATTATTTCATGCAAGTCTTTCTGTGTTTTTCTAAAATCAACCTGCTCATCATTTCTTACAGCATAGTAGTATCCCATCACAATAATATACCACAACTTACTCAACCATTCCCCAGTTGATGGACATCCCCTCATTTTCCAGTTCTTTACCACCACAAAAAGAGCTGCTATAAGTATTTTAGAACACATAGGTTCTTCCTGGAAAGACATATATGAACTGATACAAAATGAAATGAGTAGAACCAGGAGAACATCGTACACAGTAACAGCAGTAGCATGTGATGATCAGCTATGAATGACTTAGCTTTCTTCAGCAATACAATTATCCAAGACAATTAAAAAGGACTCATGATGGAAAATATTATCCACATCCAGAAAAAGAACTGATGGCATGTCAATGCAGACCAAACCATACTATTTTCACTTTTTTTTTTTTTGTGGTTTATTCCTTTTGGTCTGTTTCTTCTTTCACAACATGACTAATGTGGAAATACATTTTACATGATTGCACATATAAACCTCTATCAAGTTGTTTACCATTTTAGGAAGAGGGGAGAGAGAAAAATTTGCAACTCAAAAATTTGTAAAAATGAGTGTTAAAAAATTGTCTCTACATATAATTGGAAAAAATAAAATGCTATTTAAAATAAAAAGAAGTCATAGGTTCTTTTGCTTTATCCAAGATCACCTTGGGAAACAGAACTAATTATATTGCTGGGTCAAGGGATATACATGGTTTTATAACTCTTCAGGCATAAATGCAGATTGCTTTCCGCTTTCCACATTCCATATTACAGTGGAGGACACTACTATCTTTCCTGTTACCCAGGTTCACAAATTTAGTATCAGCCTCAACTCAATCACCCTCACAAATTGGATATATTTGACAATATATCCAATGAGGGGTCAAATTTTGCCATTTTCACTCTCATAGCATCTCATATGTAACCAGTTTCCAACTAAGTCTGAGGCATTTTTTTAGTTGTCTATGCCCAAGCTTAGTTGGAAAACCCAGGTTATCCTTATATTTGTCCTCTTTTCTCCACTTACATAGCCACCACCCAAAATTAAGCCTTTATAACCTCTCAACTGGAGTATTGTAACAGACTTCTGATTGGACTCCTTATCTCAAATTTCCTCCTATGCTGAGACCTTATCATCATCCTTGCCAAAGTTATTCTTGCTAAAGTCTAGGACCTGCCCACATCACCACAGTACTCAATAAACTTCAGTGGCTCCTTATTACCTCCAGTATTCAATATAAAGTCTTCTGTTTGGCATTTAAGTTTGTTCAAAACCTGGTCCCTTCCTACTTTTCTGGTCTTCTTAAACTTTGTTCCCCTCCATGAACTCTAAAACCCAGCTGCACTGGTCTATCTGCAGTTGTTCAGAGGACATTTTTAACCTCTTTCCATTGGATGGCTTCCATGTCCAGAGTGTTCTGTTTCCTCCTCACCTTCTGCTCTTATTTTTGTGGCTTTCTTCAAGTCTCAGCTTAAAACCCACCTTCTCCCTTTGACCCAGCAATACCACTTCTAGGTCTGTATACCAAAGAGATCATAAAAATAGGAAAAGGCCCCACATGTACAAAAATATTTATAGTAGTTCTCTTTGTTGTGGCCAAGAACTGGAAATTGAGGGAATGCGTATCAACTGGGGAATAACTGAACAGGTGGTAGTATATGAATGTAATGGAATACTGTTGTTCCATAAGAAATGATAAATAGGCAGACTTCAGAAAAACTGGAAAGACTCATACAAACTGATGCTGAGTGAAGTGAGCAGAACTAGGAGAACATCGTACACAGTAACAGCCACAGTGTTCAATGACTGACTTTGATAGACATGGCCCTTTTCAACAATGCAAGGATCTGAGACAACTGCAAAAGACTGATGCTTGAAAATGCTATCCACATCCAGAGAAAGAAGTGTGGAGTCTGGATGCTGAGTGAAAGAGACTATTTTCTGTTTTTGCTTTGTTTTTTCATTCTCATGGTTCCTTCCTCCCATTCTTTCTAATTCATTTATACAACATGACTAATGTGAAAATATGTTTAATAAGAATGTATATGTAGAACCTATATCAGATTTCATGCCATCTTAGGGAGAGGAGAGGGGAGGGAGGGGCAGAAAATTTAAAACTTATGGAAGTGAATGTTGAAAACTAAAAATAAATTAACTTAAAAAACCCCACCTTCTGAAGGATGTGGTTCCTAGTGCTCCCTTCCAGCTGCCAATAGAGTTGCCTCCCTCCTACCTTGCATATTTTCTTTATTGTTGATTAAGTTGATAATTATTCAAAGAGCACTAACAGGCTATCATTTATAAGGAAAAGAAATCTAGACAGAATGGCCAGAGGCAACTAGGTGATATAGTTGGCAGAGTACTGGACTTGGACTGAGGAAGTTCTCTCCCCACCAGATTGTAAGCTCCTTGAGCTATCTTTTGCCTCTTTGCCTACCCAGTGCTTGTCACATTTCCTGACACACAGTAGGCACTGAGTTTATTGAACTGATTGAACCTGAGTTCAAGTCCTGCATCATGTAACTTCTCTCAGTGTCTTCATCCATAAAATGGAGATAATAATAGTAATATTTGAGAGGATTATTGTGAGAATCAAATGACATAACATGCTTTCCAAATCTTAAAAACTCTATGTAAAATGGGGGGTAGTGAAAGTAATATCCCCACTGGTACTCTATACATGTCCTATATATACATAGTTATTTACATATTATCCCCTCCTGTAGAATGAAGATGGGGATTTCTTTTTTAACCATTCTTTTTGCCAGTACCATCCTCCTTCCTGCTCCAACTTAGTACAGTGCTCTGTATATAGTATGTACTTATTTATAAAAAGTAAATGCTTTTTGATTGCTTGAATGAGTGATTGAAATAGGACTTTACCGCTAAAGAAAAAGGAATTGACAATAATTGGGCAATGGGTAAACAAATTGTGGTAAATGACAATAATAGAATATTATCATGCTGTAAGAAATAATTAATATGATGAATATATAGAATAATAATGGTAGCTAGAATATATAGCAATGTAAGTTTTGCTAAGGGAAGACTTATGAATGTCTGCAAAGAGAGGTAAGCACAACCAGGAAAGTAATATACACTGCAGCAACAACAATGGAAATGAAAGCAATGAAATAACAAAAAGTGATTACTTCAAAATCATGAGGACCAAGGTTGATCCCAAAAAGATATGAGTTAAAGGCAGGGGTAAAGGTTAAGCAAAATGAACACACTAACATATAGAAAAAATTCTGACATTACACATCTTTCCCTAATACTTTGCAAAGGTAGAGAAGAACAAGTATGGAACATTGCATATGTCAGAATTTTTTCCACATGTTTAGCTTTTAACCTATTTCCCTGCCCCACCCCCAGCTTTTTATTACTTATTGGAAAGGATGGAGATGGAGCCAACATGACAGAGAAGCAGGAAGAAGTACAGAAAGCTTCCTCACTCCCCCAACCCTCAAATTCCTCTAAAGAAATCTAAAAAAGGCACTAGACCGAATCCTGACAGGGAAATCCAAGAAAAATCGTAATGAGTCATTTGTCCAGACTGAACAGGCAAAGGGAGAAAGTTTCCAGACACTGGTGATAGGGTTTGACCAGAAGTACTATTGAAACTTATGCTAATTCAGCGATCCATTCCCAGTCCTGCTTGTCAGTCAATGTTGGGGGAGTCATCATTCAGCAGGCATCTTTTATATTACCCAATATCCAGCACGTAGCAGGTCATCCCTGACCTGTTACTCAGAATATAGAAGCCCATTCCCTTTATCTATTATACCATTTCCTTAGGATGAAGAAATTGGGCAAGGGCTAAGACAAAGTGGCTCATCCCCATTTGGCTAGCTGAATTATCTCATTATGAAAATTATCAATAAAAGATTGATTGATTTCTAATAACCAATCAGTCGATTTCTTGCTAACTTGATATGTTTTTAAAAATATTTTTATTTAGAATTTTGAATTCCAAATTCTATCCTCCCCCCTTCCCTGAGACAATAAGCAGACATAAGTTGTGCACTTATGTAAGACACCTCCATATTAGTCATGTTGTACGAGAAGACTCAAACAAAAAAACGAAAGAAAAGGTAAAAAATAGCATGCTTCAATCTATATTCAATAAATATCAGTTCTTTCTCTGGAGGAGGTTGTATGCTTAATCATTGGTTCTTTGGGATTGTCTGTGAATATTGTATTACTGAGAACAGTTAAGTCATTCACAATTCTTCACTGAACAATATTGATGTTACTGGGGTACAGCGTTCTCTTGGTACTGTTCACTTTGCTATGCATCAGTTCATGTAAGCCTTTCCAAGTTTTTCTGAAATCATCCTGTTAGTCATTTCTTATAGCTCAATAATAATCTGTCACAATCATATATCACAATTTGTTTAGTCATTGTCTAATCAATGGGCATCCCTTTGATTTCCAATTCTTAGCCACCACAAAAGAGCTGTCATAAATAGTTTTGTACAAATAGGTCCTTTTCCCTTTTTTTGTTGTTGCTGTATATCTTTGGGATATAGACCTAGCTGGATCAAAGGATATGCACAGTTTGATTGCCTGTGTTCCAAATCATTCCAAATTGTTCTCCAACATGGTTGGCCCAGTTCACAACTCCAGCAACAGTGCATTAGCACCCCAGTTTTCTCACATCTCCTCCCATCCCCTTCAATATCCAACATTTTCCTTTTTGTCATATTAGCTAGTCTGAGAGGTGTGAGGTGGTATCTCTTAGTTGTTTTAATGTGCATTTCTCTAATAGTGATTCAGAGCATTTTTTCATATGATTATAGATAGCTTTGATTTCTTTGAAAACTGCCTGTTCATATGCTTTGTCCATTTAACAATTGGGAAATGACTATTATTTTTATAAATTTGACTAAGTTCTCTATATATTTGAGAAATAAGGCCTTTATCAAGGATACTGCATAAAAACTGTTTTTCCTGTTTTCCTTATAATTTGGGTTGCATTGATTTTGTTTGTGCAAAAACTCTTTAATTTCGTATAATCAGAATTATCTATTTTATATTTTGTGATGCTCTACATATATTCTTTGATCCTAAATTTTTCCTTTATCCACAAATCTGACACCTCAATTATTCTGTGCTCCCTTGATTTGCTTATTGTTTATGGTATTACTCTTTTTGTGTATATCTTATACCCATTTTGAATGCATTTTGATATATAGTGTGAGATGCTGGCCTAAATCTAGTTTCTACCAGACTGTTTTCCAGTTTTCCCAGCAGACTTTTGTCAAATAATGAGTTTTTATTCCAAAAGCTTGATTTTTATGGTTTAGCATATATTACATTACTGTGGTCATTTACTATAATGTCATTTGTACCTAATCTATTCTACTGTTTCACCACTCTATTTCTCAGTCAATATCAGATTGTTTAGATAATTACCACTTTATAATCCAGTTTGAGATTTGGTATAGCTAGACCACATTCTTTTGCATTTTTTGTCTTTGATTCCCTTGAGCTCCTTGGGCTTCTGCTCATCTAGATGGCTTTTGTTATTATTTTTCTAGCTCTACACCATAATTTTTTGATAGTTTGATTGGTATGGCACTGATTAAACAGATTAATTTAGGTAGAATTGTAATTTTTATTATATTGTCTCAGCCTACCCATGAGCAATTGATATTTTTCCAATCATTCAGATCTGACATTATTTGTGTGAAAAGTACTTTATAGTTGTGTTCATACAGTTCCAGGGTTTGTCTTGGCAGGCAGAATCTCAAGTATTTTATATTGTGTACAGTTACTTTAAGTGGAATTTCTCTTTCTCTTGGTGCTGATTTTTTTCTTGGTGATTATTTATATGGGTTTATTTTGTTTCCTGTAACTTTGCTAAAGTTGTTAATAATTTCAAGTAGCTTTTTAGTTGATTCTACAGGGTTTTCTAAGTATAACATCACATCATCTGCAGAAAGCAATAACTGTGTTTCTTCATTGACTATTCTAATTCCTTTAATTTCATTTTCTTCTCATATTGCTGTAGCTAACATTTCCTCTACAATATTAAATAACAGAAGTGACAATGGGCATCCTTGCTTCACCTCGACTCTATTGGGAAGGCTTCTAGTTTATCCTCATTACAGATAATGCTTGCTGATGGTTTTAAATAAATACTGCTTATCATTTTAAGGTAAGCTTCATTTATTCCTATGCACGCTAGTGTTTTTAATACAAATGGGTACTGTATTGTGTCAAAGGTCCCCAACCTGAGTCATCACTGAGGTCCTGGAATAATACAACACTCCTTACCCCAAGAAGCAGCAGCAGGATCTGCCAGGATCTTCCCTCCTGAAGTCATAGAGCCTACCCTTAACACCATTTAAAATCAGGAAGTAGGCTGGATGAATGAACAAATAAACAAAAAAATCCCAACATAAAAAGATATTTTGGTGACAAAGATATTCAAGACACAAACACAGGAGAGGATGACTCCAAAAACATCTATAAATAACACTTCAAAGAAAAACACAGCTTGAGCAAAAATTCAACAAAACTCAGATTTCTTGAAGAGATGGAGCAAGAGGTTTTTTTAAAAGAGTACTAGAAGAAGAAAAAATAACACATATAAAAAAAGAATTAGAACAGGAATTAACAGCTTGGCACCTACATACAAGAGACTCAAAAGCTTGGCCAAGCAGCAAATTCCCCATAATGGTCTCTAGTCTCATGGAGAATGTACCACATAGAAGACAATGGCGCCATGAGGCAAGAAGAAATAATAAAGCAAAGTCAAAAGACTGAAATGATAATAATTTTAAAAAGGTAAAGCATTTTATGGCAAAAACAACTGATATGGAAAACAAATTAAAGGGAGAAAATTTGAGACTCATTGGATTACTTGAAAACCATGATGAAAAAAAAATTGCTTCAACATCATATTTCAAAAAGTCTTTTAAAGAAAACTATCCAGATCTTATAGAATCAGAGGGGAAAATGGAAATAGAAAGAACTCACTTGTCATCTCCCGAAAGAAACCTCAAAATGAAATTCCCAGGAATATTATAACCCAAATCCAGAGCTTCCAGGTCAACGAGAAAAGTACAGAAAGCAACTAGAAAGAAAGAATTGAAGTACTGAGGGAACCACAGCTGAGAATACATATAACTTAGCAGCCTCCACTATAAAGGAATAGAGAACCTGTAATATGATATTCCAGAAGGCAAAGTATATAGGCTTACAGTCAAGAATAACCTAGCCAGCAAAATTCCGTATAATATTATAAGGGAAAAATGGAGCATGAATGAAATATAGGATTTCCAAGCATTCCTGATGGAAAGATCAGAGCTGCTTAGAAATTTGGTAGTGTACACTTAGCAATATAGAGAAACATGGAAAAGTAAATGTGAATGAACAATCATGTAGCACTAAACAAGGATTAATTACTTGCATTCAAATGTGGGAAAATGATACATTTGTCCCAACTGAAGCCTATGTCATCTGGGGTCTTAGAAGAACTCTAATTAGACCAAAGATCTCAGAGTGGTTCTGTTAATGTCTTGATGGAAAGGGAGGGGAAGAAGAACAGTTATAGAATAAATGGAGAGGAAGGTTAGAAAAAATTATCTCATTTAATCAGAGTGGGAAATTAGATATCTATACAATCAAGGAGGAGGTTTTGAGAGCAACTGACATTACAGGCTCACTTTCACTTCATTTGGGCTGGTCAAGGAAGGAAGAATACACACACACACATAACATTAAGTACAAAAATACATTTCACTCAACAAGCAAATTGGAGGGAAAAGGAAAAAGGGGAAAGGGACGATTAGAGATAGGATAGATTAAAAGAAGGATTAGTCCTAAGGAAAACAAACTCTGAGGATGTACAAAAGCATTTATAGTTCTTTTTGAGGTGTTAATAAATGGGAATCTAAGAAAGTGTCCATCATTGGGAATTGACTGAAGAAGTTATGGCATGTAAATGTGTTGAAATATTATTGTGCTACAAGAAATGATGAAGGGTATGGTTTCAGAGAAACCTGGGAATACTGGTATGCAGAGAGAGGTACGAAGAAGCCGACGAACAATTTATATGAAAATAATGTCATAAAGACAAATGACTTTGAAAAACTTAAGAACTTTAAGTACAAAGACTAAGCATGATATCAAGAGACAAATGATGAAACATGCTACCTACCTCTTGATAGAGAATGAATGAGATATTTTTTATCAAATTTCTTCATTTATTTGTTTTCAGTTTTCAACAATCACTTTCATAAGTTTTTTTTTAGGATGTTTATTTGCTCACTTATTTTTACAAGTACTCCAAATAAGACATAAACATAGATATGTGCACCAAATTCAATAGTCAGATACCACTATGGATTTCAGAATTTGGCCTATTTATTTTTTTTTATAAATTTATTTATTTAACTTTTTACATTCATTTTCACAAAATTTTGGGTTCCCAATTTTCTCCCCATTTGTCCCCTCCCCCCATCCCAATACACCAAGCATTAAAAATATGGAACGCTTCACAAATTTGCATGTCATCCTTGCACAGGGGCCATGCTAATCTTCTCTGTATCGTTCCAATTTTAGTATAAGTGCTGCTGAAGCAAGTACGCACTTTCATAAGTTTTAAATTTTCTCCCCCTCGCTGCCCCTTTCCTCCCCAAGACAGCATGCAATCTTATATTGGTTCTACACATACATTCTTATTAAACGCATTTTCAGGTTAGTTATATGGCATAGAATTAAAATGAATGAGAGAAAACATGAGTAAAAGCAGATAAAACCAGATAAAAGAGAAAATTGCCTGCTTCATTCCACATTCTAACTCCATAGTTCTTTCTCTGGGCGTGAATGGCATTTTGCATCAAGAGTCCTTTGGAAATGTTTCATGTCCTTGCCTTGCTGTGGAGAACTAAAGCTATCAAAAACAGTCCTTGCACTCTGTAGCTGTTACTGTGTATATTATTCTCCTGGTTCTGCTAACTTCACTCAGCGTCAGTTCATATAAATCTATGCAGGTATTTCTGAAGTTCGCCTGTTCATCATTTCTTATAGCACAATAGTATTCCATTGCATCCATATACCACAACTTGCTCAGTCATTCCCCAGTTGATGGGCATTCCCTTGATTTCCAGTTCTTGGCCACCACAAAAAGAGCTGCTATAAATATTTTTGTACATGTGGGTCCTTTTCCCATTTTTATGATCTCTTGGGTATACAGACCTAGAAGTGGTATTGCTAGGTCAAAAGGTATGGACATTTTTATAGCCCTTTGGGCATAGTTCCAAATTGCTCTCCAGAATGGGTTGGATCAGCTCACAGCTCCACCAACAATGAATTAGTGTTCAAACTCCCCCACATCTTTTCCAACATTTATCATTTTCCTGTTTTGTCGTGTTAGCCAATCTGATAGATGTGATGTGGTACCTCAGAGTTGTTTTGATTCGCATCTCTCTAATCAATAGTGATTTAGAGCATTTTTTATATGACTATAGATAACTATAATTTATTCCTCTGAAAATTGCCTGTTCATATCCTTTGACCATTTATCAATTGGAGAATGACTTATATTCTTGTAAATTTGACTCAATTCTTTGTATGTTTAAAAAATGAGACCTTTATCAGAGACACTAGTTGTAAAAATTCTTTCCCAGTTTTCTGCTTCCCTCCTAATCTTGGTTGCATTGACTTTGTTTGTGCAAAAACTTTTCAATTTAATGTAATCAAAATTATCCATTTTGCATTTCATAATGTTCTGTATATCTTGTTTGGTCATAAGTTCCTCCTGAATGAGACATTTTAAAAGAGAAGGAGCAGAAGCAGGAATTGTTGTGTTTTTTTTTTTAATATTTGTAATACGGTTTTTTGTTCTTTCTTTCTCAGTGAGGGAAGACATTAGAGGGAGAGTAGGCAGATTTTTGCTTATTGAAAACAAATTTTAATTAAAAAGTTGTAGGCTGGTTCTCTGGGAGTAGGAAAAAGGGAGAGGAAAAATGTATGTGATGTAAAAGTGAAAAATTATTTTTTTAAAAAATGGATTTTCCCTCCTGTTGCCATATTCCTATTTGGTGGACCAAAATATCCTTGAATGTATTATGACTTTTAAGAAATGTTTATTGAATGAATGAATACCAAAGAAAGCTTCAACCCATACTTATTGAGCATCTGTCATGGTACTGTGATAGACTGTGAGAGTATTTTAAAAAGTAACTAAACAAATAATCATATTTAAGTATCTACTAAAGTACTGTGCTAACATTAAAAAGACAAAATAAAATAGTCTAAAACTCAAGGGATTTACATTCAATAATTCAATTAAAGCATTTTTAAGTGCTAGTTTCTGTACTTGGTGCTAGAAATACAAAAATAAAAACATTCTACTATCAAGGAAGGGGTTGGAGTGGAACAACTTGTATACTTATTGGTAAACGGGAAAAAAGTAATTTAGCAGGCAACATCTGAGGAGAGGACATCAACATGAATAGCACAGCTACAGTGCTCAAAGTATAAAGCAGAATAAGAAGTAGTAGTATGAAAGTATAATTAAATAAATAGTACAAATGCAGTAAAAGATAAGATATATAAAATGGAACATTAATAATACAAGGTACTATGTAAGTGCAATGATTCAGTTCAGTAGAGCAAGTTCCTAAACTTGTTGGTCTCCGGACTCGTTTATACTCTTTAAAAACTGAGATTCTCCAAAACATTCTGTCAGTTGGGAAGAGGTTAGTCAACATTTTCCATATTGGAAATTAAAATATCTTAAACTCTCTTTAAACATTAAATCTCTCTCTCTCTCTCTCTCTCTCTCTCTCTCTCTCTCTCTCTCTCTCTCTCTCTCTCTCTCTCTCAACCTACCATGACCATATTTACTTTTCATCATATAATATATGTTTTTGATAATATCTTTTGTGCCACTTTTCGTATGTAACACAAACACTGGAAAATGTACCAACTGTTGCATGGTTGTCTATCAACAGTTATGATAGAGAACTTTCAGACTTCTCAAATGCAATGCTAATCATTGCTATAGGTTAAATTTTTTTTAAAAAGAAAAAATGCTCCCTGATCCCAAGAAACAGTCCTTCATACATAAAAGAAACAACACTATCTCTGTTCTATTTACTACCTAAAGTATAGAATGATTTCTCTCCTCACCTCTGCCTCTTGGAGTCACTACCCAAAATACATCAAGTAATTGTGGGTGAGAGGTATGAGGTTGGCCAATGAGGGTTTAGTCCTTAGAGCATGCTCAGAATTGTCCTTCTCCATGGGTTATACAAAGTAGTTGCAGTTATTTTCTGGTCTGCTTCCAAGAGTTGCTAAGTCTTTCTATGGCTATGAGTGACTGGGCAGAGGTGGTAGGAGGAGAAGGTGGTTAAGGAAGAAGAAGAAGGTAAGTGCCATATGGTAGTCTCTCTTGGTTGGCTGTAAGAGCTAGAGGAGCTGCTTAGCCAGAACTGGGCTGGCATACAAAAGGATTGATACCCCCTTCTCTCAAGCTTTTTTTGGGTGATTTTCCTTCCTGGTATCCCAAAAGGAAAGAACTGCTATGGGTTGCTAGGTGGCAAAAAGACTGTAATTTTCTTACCTCCAATTCTAATGCAATTGTCTATGATTATGGTACCTGTTTATTTTGTGATAATTTCTTCCTTATTGTAGTATTCCAAAAAAGGAATTCCCAGTCAACTAATGAGATGGTAAGATTCATAAGGTGATTGAAGGTGCCACTAGCAATTGGAGTTATAAGCAACAGCAGCTGAACAATCTGCTTCACCCAATCCACCAGTGGACTCATCCATCCCGCTTCATCCCTTGTTTAGCCAGGTTAAAGCTGGAAGATACGTTAGCAGTACCTAGCACTAGTGAACAGTAGACAGAACTCTGAACCTGAGGTCAGGAAGACCTAAGTGCAAACCCAGTCTCAGATACTTGCCAGTTGTAAGACCCTAATGCTTAGTACAGTGCCTGGCACTTAATAGATACTTAATCAACATGATTAATTAACTTAAATTTTGCTTCAGTTTCTTCATCTGTAAAATGGGGACAGTGATAGTACCTCCCAAGGTTATTGGGAGGATTAAATGAGATACTTGTAAAACATTTAGTGCAGTGTCTGGCACATAGTAGATGCCTAACAAATGGTTATTTCTTTCCTTCCCACTCCTAAAAGAAAGAAAAAAATTTACAGGGTCATGAGATCTGAAACCCCTCAGCCCAGCTGTCCTCTCCTATGTGCTTACTAATAATTTTTCTGCTCTAAAGCCTGCTCTCCTCATGGACCATGTGTGCAGAGGGGACATGCATCCCCAATTTTGGGGACATTTTATAGCTTCTTGCTATGGTTAGTTGTCCTTCATTCTCAAAGAGGACCAAAATGACAGCACCATGATAAAGTGAAGTCTCAATGTGTCTGGCTGTGGCTGATCAGATCAATACAAGCTCAGAATGCTCTACCACAGGTTGGGCACAGATAATCCGGTTGAATATTTGGAGTGGATACCACAAATTTGCACATCGTATGTTTCCTTTGTGCTGTCTCGATTCTGCTTTGCTCATAGAGAACAGCACCCTTTCTGATGTGGGCACACCATGCTGAGCAGTCCTGTGCCAGTGTCACCCATGTTGCACAGTCAAATCCAAAGTTCTTGAGAGAGACCTTGAGAATGTCCTTGTATCACTTCTTTTGACCACCATGTGATCGCCTGCCACATGCAAGTTGTCCATAAAATAATCTTTTTGGCAAACGTACATTTTGCATTTGAACAACGTGGCCAGCCCATCAGAGTTACACTCTCTGAAGCATAGTTTGAATACTTGGCAGTTCAGCTTGAGCAAGGACTTCAGTGTCTGGTACCTTATCCTCCCAGGTGATCCTCAGAAACTTCCTAAGACAGGTCAAATGGAAGTGATTCAGTTTCTTGGAATGGCGCTATTAGACTGTCCATGTTTCACAAGCATATAACAATGAGGGCAGCACAATGGCTCTGTAGACCTTCAGTTTGGGAGTCAGTCTAAGACCTCTTTTCTCCCAAACTTTTCTTTGGAGCCTCCCAAACACTGAGCTAGCTCCGGCAACGCATGCATCAACTTCATTGTCAGTGTGTTGGAAAGTACACTACCAAGGTAAGTGAACTTATCCACAGCATGAAACTTCTCCATTTGTTGTAACTGATGGTTCCACGTATGGATGGTATGGGGGTGGCTGATGGAGCACCTGTGTTTTCTTGGTGTTAATTCTTAGGCCAAAATTAGCACAGGAAGCAGAGAATTGATCCACACTTTGTTGCATCTCAGCTTCAGAGACTGCATTGAGTACACAATCATCTGCAAACAGAAAATCATGTGCCAACACTCCTTCCACTTTGGTCTTGGCTTCTGATCTTTTCAAATTGAAGAACTTACCATCAGTGCGGTAGTTGACCTTGATGCCATGTTCATCCTCATTCAAAACTTTAGACAACATGGCTGAAAACATTGCGCTAAAAAGCATGGAAACAATCACACAGCCCTATTTCACTCCACTGGTGACTGGGAAGGCATGAGAACATTGTCCACTATCCAGAATCCTGGCAAACATGCCATCGTGAAATTGGTATTGAAATACTGATGAACTTCTCTGGGCAACCAAATTTTGACATAATTTTCCGTAATTCCTCATGACTAACAGTGTCAAAGGCCTTGGTCAGATCTACAAACATTGTGTACAGACCTCTGTTCTGATCCTGGCATTTCTCCTGAAGTTGTTGGGCAACAAACACCATATCGACTGTTCCTTGGCCCTTTCTGAAGCCACACTGGCTCTCAGGTAGATGACCATCTTCCAGGTGAAGGATCAGTCTATTAAAGAGGACTCTAGCAATAATCTTACCAGCAATGACTAAGAGAGAGACCCCCCTGTGATTGCCACAGGACAATCTATTCCCTTTATAGAAATGGACAATGAAGGCATCCTTGAACTCCTGGGGGATAAGCTCCTCTTGCCATATAACCTGGAAAATTTCAGTCAGCTTTTGTATGAGCAATGGTCCCCATACATTGTAAATCTCAACTGAAATAGAATCAGTTCCAGGTGCTTTGCCACATGAAAGGAGCCTAATGGCCCTCAAAACCTCTTCTTCATTTGGAAGTTCAGCTAAGGAGGGATTGACTTCAACCTGAGGTAAATGGTCAATGACCTCAGTATTGATTGATGATGGTCTGTTGAGAACCCTATGGAAGTGTTCAGCCCATCTCTCTAGGATCATGTCCTTATCACTAATCAATGTGACTCCATCAGCAGGTCCATAAATAGCTTTCAGGGAATCATACAAGTGCTTTGGATTGTTACTGTCATCATAAAGCTGAATTTCATCTGCCTTCTTACTGAGTCAGGAATCCTGTATCCCTCTAAGCTTTGATTGTACTTTGCTTTTGATGGAATTAAATGATGCCTTCTTAGAGGTGGATGAACTATCCTGCAGGTAAATCCTGTAGAGTTCTCATTTTTCATTTAGCACCTTCTGAATTTCCTCATCATTTTCATCAACCAGTCTTGGTGTTTGTGAGTGTTCTGACCCAGATGAGCAAATGCAGTGCTGTACACCAAATCTCTGAAAGCTGCCCACTCCTTTTCTGCTCCATTGTTGCCAACTGGCACTTTCCCTCCAGGTTAGCAACAAACTGTTTAGACTAAGAGAAGAGCTTTAATTTGTTGACATTAATTCTTCTGGTAGTCATTTTGCCTTGGAGGTAGCACTTTTAATGAATGAGAATATTTAGCTTAGAAAGGATAAGACTATGATCAGTCCAGCACTCTGCACCACACATTGCCTTTGTCACTCTCACATCTTGTCTGTCTCTTCTTCTTACAATCACATAGTCTATTAGATGCCAATGTTTGCTGCAAGTGTGAATCCATGAAGTTTTATTGCATTTAGGTAAATGGAAAACAGTGTTGGTGATGACAAGGTCATGTGATGTGCAAGTCGTCAGCAGTAAATGACCATTTTTATTGTTCCAACTCCATTCCTCCCTAGGACTCCCTGCCAAGTCTGGTAGTCTGAGCCTACTCTACCATTAAAGTCACCCAGAATTATAAGCTTGTCTTCTTTTGGTACATTGATGATAAGGGTCTCTAGGTCTTCATAAAATTTTTCTTTGACCTCATCAGGGTTTGTCATGGTGGGAGCATAGGCACTGATGATGGTAACATGGTGTTTTCCTACAAGTGGCAATCACATTGTCATAAGCCTGTCATCCACTCCTTTGGGCAGGCATACCACTTGCTGACTAGATTAGTTTTGATTGCAAAACCTACATCAGCTTCAGGATGCTCCCCTTCACTGTGGCCACTCCAGAACGATGTATATCCTGCTCCAATTTCAGTAAACTGTCTTCATTTGCTAACGTTGTTTCACTCAGGGCTGCTATTTGGATGTGATACCTGTTGAGTTCTCTTGCAACAAGAGCAGTTTGTCTTTCAGGTCTACTGGATTTTGTGTTGTCTATTAGTATGCACACCTTCCATATGCTGATGGGGAGTAGAATCATCTTTGCAGATTTTTCTGTACATTTTGTACATTTTTTTTGTGTTTCAACAGCAAAGTGGGATTCCCTACCCACCACAGTAATCAGGCCAGGATTGGGTAAGCAGATAATGTTTAGGGCACCTTTTGTAGCCCCCTTCCTCACACCAGGAGGTGAACAGTGCGATCCTTAAAAGGCTATACAGACACCCAGGGGCTGCCAAGTCCCACTGCTGCTTCCAGTAAAAAACGACCCTATGACCTGGGCTGCCTATGTGCAGGGTCATGACTACAGCTCCCAGTGTATCTGCACCTGCGACTTTATCACTGGCCTGTTGCTACAGGACTTGGAGGTGTAATAGTAAAATGGTATGGGTGATGTCTTTTGATTTGTGCTTAAATTGGATTTAAGTGAAGCAGAGTTGCATGAAGTTGTCAGACTCACTGTCTCCTCTAGAGTCATCATAGTCCAGTGGCAGGACAGGGTCAAGATGACTGGTGATGGCTCAGGATTCAGTGGATGACCTTGGCATCTTAGGTATCTAACCAAACTCTAAGTGCTCCATGTTGCCTGCTTCAGCTGCCTTCATGGCCATTGGAACAAATTGTTCTCATCTGCCCATTCCACCAGGGCAAGTCTCCACATGCTTGAGGTAGACACCACCCTAACTCACCAATGGCTTTGGGACCCCTGGGTTACCTTCAACCTGGTTTGACCTGTCTGCTGAAATGGTTTACCAGGGTGTGGCCACTGCATATGCTGCAGCTTCTTGGAGTTACAGGTGAGAGTTGGGTGGAACAGGCAGACACCAAAAGTAGATGAGCAGCCCTGAAAAGGGCTCAGCAACCATCACACTAAAGGTACTGATCCTCCCTGAACACACTCTATACCCCAGCTTCTTGCTATACCCTTTCCATAAATATCCTTTTGGTAAAAGCTAATTGATATTAGCTGGTTGGTTCATTTTGGGGAAGTCAATGGATGGGGGTTCTTTCTTTCTTGACTTTAGGTGAATGAGTATTCAAGAGAGCCTTGCCCAAGCAATGAATGGGACAAGAAAATCCATCAAAATCATCTGAAGCCCCATTGGCAACCAGGTCCAGCAGCAGTCATAACCATATCTGGTGAGGGACCAGTAAAGGAGCCAAAAGACCTGCTTGATACTACCTATCCCCTAACTCCTCAGGGTTACCAGTACAACCCTAAAGGGGGAAATAGTAATATTCCCTTTAAGAAGCTTCCCTACTAGTCCAACATGAGTTGGGAGGTACCATACCTTATCTCACTTATCTTCTGTACAAGGCCTTTCCTGATCTCCACAATTTGTTCACTTGCATTTTCTCCATCTTCCCCCTAGAGGAATACATAAAGTGCCAGTTAATTGAATCACTAGACAATTTAGAGAACAGCTGACATTCGGATAGACTTTAAGGTTTGTAAGGGTTTGGGGGCAGCTAGGTGGTGCAGTGGATAGAGTTAGAAAGATTCATCGTACTGAGTTCAAGTCTAGCCTCAGACTTTTATGAGCTGTGTGACTCTGGGTAAGTCACTGAATCCTGTTTGCCTCAGTTTCCTCACTTGTAAAATGAACTGGAGAAGGAAATGGTAAACCACAGTAGCATCTTTGCCAAGAAAACCCTAAATGGGGTCATTTGCATGGGTCATGAAAACAATTACATTATTTACTTTTCATTTTCACAACAACTTTTGGACATAAGTGATGTTATCCCAGGTCGTCTTCAGGACAGAGAGAATTTAAGTCATCTGACAAGGGTCACATAGATAGCATCTGAATCAGAATTTGAACTGAGGTCTTCCTCACTTCAGGTCAATTGGTCCATCAACTACACTATTTCACTGATGCAGTAAGATCGTTTTTGAAAGAGAAAGTGAGTGCCCAGTATATTTAAGTCCTTGGCTTCACTTTTCAAGAGAAAACATCCATAGGACATCTCTTTTTACAGACATCAATTCAACTGAATGTGTTAAAAAAATATGCACCTTTTTCTCCCCCTCCCTTAGGTGCTACCCCTATATAGTAACAAAAATCTGTGGGAAATGGTACGGTAAAAAATCAAACCACAAACAGAATATTTCTCCCACTTTATGTTGTTAATTTTATTATGTCACATTCATTTCCCAATAAATTACTCCCTTTTCCCAGTTTAGCAAGCCATACTTTTTAAAAGAGATTTTAAAAGGGGTATAAAAGCAGTTCACCAAAACCTATCAATGTACATTCGGTACCTGACAATACATTCACTGTTCCACGTTCACAGTCTGTGACCTTTGCAAAGACAGACAGGATGCACACTTTTCAATTTTTCTCCAATTTTTATCATTATAACTATTCATCCTTGAGTTTGGGGGTTTGTTCCTTCCAAACTATTGTTTTTCTAGCTTTTATTTCCTTTGCATCAGTTCATCTAAGTCTTTTATACTTCTTTGAATTCTCCATCTTCATATATTTTTACAGAGCTTTCAGAGCAGTAATATTCCATTTCATTTTCACATCACAACTTTTTAGCCATTCTCCAATCAACCAATGTTCAATTTTTAAGCAAAATTTGTGGTGTTGTTTTAAAATTTGGAGGTTTTTTTTGGGGGGGATAATGGTAGGATGATAAAGAATTAGTAAGGTGAGGTATTCTGGATACAGAAAAACAGCATGGACAAAAACGTGGAGAAAGTGGGATCAAGCACACAAAGCAGAATTGCTTGCCTAAGAAGATTGCTGGAAAGTAATGACAAGTAATATCATGAAGGATAGTTGCTGGAAGCACATTAATGATCTGGCAGATGAATTTGGATTTGATAGAATATGCATGGACAAGTTCTTGCACAGGGGAAGGATATTATTAACTTAGTACTTACTTGGATGTCTGTGATTTCATCCATACAGACATTCCTTAACCCTGGTCTGGAGAATAGTCAATCCTTCTTATATTATGTAACTCCTGATCATGTCCTTTCCATGTGTAGAAAAGTCTACCCAATGTCCTAGAGACCATTCCTTAACTATTTTAATATATTATAGATAACAATACCTTGAGTTCAATCTCTCTCCTGATCAGTTACCTTGTTTTCTCATCATATATGTCCTTGGTAATGTCTTTTGTACCACACTCCACATAGGATGTTGGATCTAGAACATGTGAGTCATTCTTGGTAATATGCAACTCTTTTATAGAGATGATCAGGTGGTACAGTGTATACAACATTAAACCTAGAGACAGGAAGACTTGACCAGTTATGTGACTCTGGGAAAGTCATTTAAAATCTGGCTATCTCAGTTTTCTCATCTGTAAATAATACAAGATTTTTGTGATGATAAGGCAAAATATTTGTAAAGAGTCATATAAATGGTAGCTATTATTATCATTATTATTTCAACTATGCATTTCTTTATTGACCTTTTCTACTGATATGTAGTATTACCTAATCTGCAGCCATAGAGAGCATTTGGGGGAGAATATTGATTCTTAAAGAATAATGTGTGTGTGAGTGTAGACGTATATGCCAAAGAATAGCTTGGGATCATTGAAAACACTGAAAAATTTCCTACATATAAATGAGCACACTCCCTCCTATTCAGTTGTAGGTCCTGCTTCATCCTCCATTTACACTTTTTCCCAAGATTTATGTAGTGATAACCTGGGGAGGTCACTGGATGAGGTTTCATTATTTCCTGACTTAAGGTGAATCTTATTGAGAAGGTTCTTTAAAATTCTGGGAAACAATATAATTAGTACATTGACATTCTCAAATAAAAGCAGCTGGAAATCCTTACCATATATAAAAAATTCTCCTTCCATTTGACTTTCTGTTCGGCATATCCCCTATGACTACCTTTAACAAACTTACATCTCTCTATTTTATACTTTGCTTGACATTGATACTTGGAGAATAATTCTATCCGTTGATCAAACATTTATTAAGTGCAAACCATGTCTCAGGCACTGTGCTAGGTCCTGGGAATACAAAAGCAGAAAGAGAACCATCATTGCTCTCAAGAAGCTTAAATTCTATCAAGAGAGGCAATGCTTGCATATATAAATATATACAAAATTGATAAAAAATATGTAAAAACTGAACTGTTTTCTTTAAATTATGTTTTTCCCTTTTTCCCCACCTAACTCTCACCACACTGAGGAAAAAAATAAACAAAATACCTGTTATAAGCATGTATGGTCAAAATGAATTTCTTCATTAGCCTTGTCCAAAAGATCTTATGTCTTATTCTGTGCTCTGTTTTTCATCTCTCTATCAAGAGATGGGCAGCAAGTGTCATCGTTAGTCCTCTCAAATCATGATTGGTCCTTAAGTTGATCAGAGTTCCTATGTCTTTCAAAGTTGCTTACTATATTGTTGTCACTGTATACATTGTTCACCTGGTTCTTCTCACTTTACTCTGCATCAGTTCATACCAGTCTTTTGAAGCTTCTCTGAAAACATCCTCTTTATCATCTCTTGCAGGACAACTGTATTCCATCACATTTTATACCATAACTTTTTCAACCATTTGCCAGTTGATGGGCATCCCTTCAGTTTCCCATTCTTTGTCACTGCAAAAGGAGCTGCTATAAATAATTTTGTAAAGCCTTAGAGTTTATTTTGCCTAAGACTAATCTCTGGTTTAAACTATCCTGCCTCAATTTCTCCCTTCACCCTCCCCTTGAATGAAATGTGTTTCTGCACCCAATTCTCAGAATTTGTATTCTTTATTCTTATAACCTATTCAGATGATAATAAGATGGAAGTGTCAGCAGATCCTCCTCCCCTCCCTCCTTATTTGTAGACATCTAATTTCCCCTTCTGATGATGTGAGATAATTTTCCTTAATCTTCTATCCTTAACTATCCTTATCTTTCCTTTCAATTCTTCTTTTAAGTTCACCAAGACATACCAAAATCACTCCTAGGCCTTCTGCCTAATTAGATTTCTTCTATGACCCCTCTTAAGATAGGGCTCAAACAGGACAAATGTATCATCTCTCCATACTGATATGTAAGCAGTTTATCCTTGCTTAGTCCTATAGGATTTTTCATTCATATTTATTCTGTCATGTTTCTGGTACTTAAAAATTCCTCCTTAGCTTTGGTTTTTTCATCAGGATGCTTAGAAGTCCTCTATTTCATTAAAAATCCATGGTCCTTGGAGTTTTCATTTTGAGTTTCTTTCAGAAGGTAACAAGTGGGTTCTTTCTATTTTCACTTGGTCATAGTTCTAAGACAGCTGGACAGTTTTAAGATTTTTTTGAAATATGGTATCTAGGGAGGGGAGGAGTCAAGATGGCAGAGTAGAAAGATTCACATATGCTAGCTCCAAACCCACAGCCCATAAAATGCCTGTAAAGAAGAACTCCCAACAAATTCTGGAGCAGCAGAAGCCACACAGCAACAGAGTGGAGAAGATTTCTGTTCCAGAGAAACCTAAAAAACTGACACCAAAGGTCCATCGCACACAGAGCAGAGCCCAGCCCTGCCTTGGCTGCGCGGCACCAAGAGAAGCAGATCCAAGCAGGCTTCAGAATCCCCAGCAGCTGTGCAGGTCCCTCCATCCACAGGCACTAAAGGTCATTGAGAGGGCCTTCTTGGCTGGCTGAGAGGGGATCAGGGTGTCTCCATAACTCAGGCCCCTTCAGGAGGCAGCAACAGAGGCAGCAGTGGACAGGGGCTCCCAAAGCAGACAGGAGCTCAGATCTATTGTTGAAGGTCTCTGCATAAACCCCCAGAGGGAAATGAGCCCCTGCTGGTGCCCCTGCCCTGACCTGAGCAGCTGAACCTAATCTCACACTCAATAGCAGCCCTGCCCCTACCTGAGCACCTGAATTTAATCTTACACTGAATAGCAGCTCTGCCCCCACTGAAAGCCCTGAGGCTGGGAAGTAGCATTTGAATCTAAGACCCCAAGCACTAGGTGGGCAGACCTGGAGGCAAGGTGGGTGTGGAGAGGAATCTCAGAAGTCAAGTAACTGGCTGGGAAAATGCCCAGAAAAGGGGAAAAAAAATAAGACCATAGAAAGTTACTTTCTTGGTGAACAGATATCTCCTCCCTTCCTTTCTGATGAGGAAGAACAATGCTTACCATCAGGGAAAAACATAGAAGTCAAGGCTTCTGTATCCCAAACATCCAAAATAATATTCAATGGGCTCAGGCCATGGAAGAGCTCAAAAAGGATTTTGAAAATCAAGTTAGAGAGGTGGAGGAAAAACTGGAAAGAGAAATGAGAGAGATGCAAGAAAGGCATGAAAAGCAGGTTGACACCTTGCTAAAGGAGACCAAAAAAAATGCTGAGGAAAATAACACCTTGAAAAATAGGCTCACTCAATTGGCAAAAGAGGTTCAAAAAGCCAATGAGGAGAAGAATGCTTTCAAAAGCAAAATTAGCCAAATGGAAAAGAAGGTTCAAAAGCTCACTGAAGAAAATAGTTCTTTCAAAATTAGAATGAAACAGATGGAGGCTAATGACTTGATGAGAAACCAGGAAATCACAAAACAAAACCAAAAGAATGAAAAAATGGAAGATAATGTGAAATACCTCATTGGAAAAACAACTGACCTGGAAAATAGATCCAGCAGAGACAATTTAAAAATTATGGGACTACCTGAAAGCCATGATCAAAAAGGAGCCTGGACATCATCTTTCATGAAATTATCAAGGAAAATTGCCCTGATATTCTAGAACCATAGGGCAAAATAAGTATTCAAGAAATCCACTGATCACCACCTGAAAGAACTCCAAAAAGAGAAACTCCTAGGAACATTGTGGCCAAATTCCAGAGTTCCCAGGTCAAGGAGAAAATATTGCAAGCAGCTAGAAAGAAACAATTCCAGTATTGTGGAAATACAATCAGAATAACACAAGATCTAGCAGCTTCTACATTAAGGGATAGAAGGGTGTGGAATATGATATTCCAGAAGCCAAAGGAACTAGAACTAAAACCAAGAATCACCTACCCAGCAAAACTGAGTATAATACATCAGGGGAAAAATGGTCTTTCAATGAAATAGAGGACTTTCAAGCATTCTTGATGAAAAAAACAGAGCTGAAAAGAAAATTTGACTTTCAAACACAAGAATGAAAAGAAGCATGAAAAAGTAAACTGCAAAGAGAAGTTATAAGGGACTTACTAAAGTTGAACTGTTTACATTCCTACAGGAAAAGACAATATTTGTAACTCTTGAAACTTCAGTATCAATTGGTGGGATTACACACACACACACACACACACACACACACACACACATACATACACACATGTACACACACAGAGAGACAGAGAGCACAGAGTGAATTGAATAGGATGGGATCATATCTTAAAAAAATGAAATTAAGTGGTGAGAGAGAAATGTATTGGGAGGAGAGAGGGAGAAATGGAATGGGGCAAATTATCTCTCATAGAAGAGGCAGGCAGGAGACTTTTTAGTGGAGGGAAAAAGAGGGGAGCTGAGAAAAAACATGAAGTTTACTCTCATCACATTCAACTAAAGGAAGGAATAAAATGCACACTCATTTTGATATGAAAACCTATCTTACAGTACAGGAAAGTGGGGGAGAAGGAGATAAGCAGGGTGAGGGGGATGATGGAAGGGAAGGCAATGGGAGGAGGGAGCAATTTGAAATCAACACTCTTGGGGAGGGACAGGATCAAAAAGAGAGAATAGAAGCAATGGGGGGCAGGATAGGATGGAGGGAAATATAGTCTTACACAACATGACTATTATTGAAGTCATTTGCAAAACTACACAGATATGGCCTATATTGAATTGCCTGCCTTCCCAAAGGAAATGGGTGGGGAGGGAGGAATGGGGAACAGTTGGAACTCAAAGTTTTAGAAACAACTGTTGAGTATTGTTCTTGCCACTAGGAAATAAGAAGTACAGGCAATGGAGAATAGAAAGTTATCTGGCCCTACAGGGCAAAAGAGAAGATGGAGACAAAGGAAGGGAGGGATGATAGAAGAGAGGGCAGATTGGTGATAGAAGAAATTGGAATGCTTGGTGTGTTGGGGTGCGGGGAGGGGACAAATGGGGAGAAAATTTGGACCCCAAAATTTTGTGAAAATGAATGTAAAAAGTTAAAAAAAGAAATTAAAAAATAAAAAAAAGAAATCTGGTATCTAGACTGTGTCTCTCTCTCTTTCTCTCATTTTTGGTTATGGCATTCAGATAGCTCAATGATTCTCAATTTTTTTCCTCTTCAATCTGTTTTCCAAGTCAATTATTTTTGCTATGAGATACTTTATTTCTTCTTCTTCTTCTCCTTCTTCTTCTCCTTCTTCTTCTTCTTCTTCTTCTCCTTCTTCTTCTCCTTCTTCTTCTCCTTCTTCTTCTTCTTCTTCTTCTTCTTCTTCTTCTTCTTCTTCTTCTTCTTCTTCTTCTTCTTCTTCTTCTTCTTCTTCTTCTTCTTCTCCCCCTTCTTCTTCTTATTCCTTCTCCTCCTCCTCCTCTTTCTCTTGTCTTTAATATTTCTTGTTGCCACTGGAGTAATTGGCTTCTATTTAGTACATTCTAATTTTCATTCTAATTTTCCATGTTTGCTGCTTGGTCAAGGTCTTGTGCCTCTTGCGCCAAGCTATTAATTTCCTTTCCAATTCTTTTTTCTGTAGCTCTCATTTCTTTTCCAATTTTTTCTTCCAGCACTCTCACTTATAAAAAAAATTTTAAACTTTTTTTTAAAAAATTCTCTTCCAAGAATTCCAAGTTGTGTTTTGCTTTGAGGCTTTGATTATAGATGTTTTGGAGTCATTTTTTTCTGTGTTTGCATCATGAGCATCTTTCTCACCATAATAGCTTTTTGTAATGAGATTTTTTTGTTTGTTTGTTCATTATGCCTGTATACTTCCTGACTTCAGACTTGATATTAGGGATATCCACTAAGAATTTCTGGAGGAAAGATGTGTGCTGGCTTTGCTACTATTTTCTCGGGGCATTGGCTGTGGTGTTATTTCAGAATCTCAAGGACAGCTCAGCCTGGGGACCTGTGAGTTTTCAATGTACTCAAAATGGTGTGATCCAGGGCAAACCCTCATCTCTGTCCCCCAGTCTGAAATCTGGAATTTGCTCACCTAACTTTGGGTCTGAACAACCATATATTATTGCTAGACTCAGGCCCTGTTACCCGTCTGGGAAACCCTGCTAGTTCCCATCTGGGATGCTTTGCTGGTTCAGAGTCACAGACTGTAGGTTCCCCTTTGGTCCTAAGTTTCTTTCCTGGTTATTCCTCTGAAGGCTTCAGATTAGGCTAGAAGCTAGAATTGAGACTCTGCTGTGCTCTTGGGATGTAAACCACACTGTTGCTGCCTGTTTCTAAATTTTCTTTTAGCTTGTTACACAACCTAGGGCCAGTAGCTGCTCCATAATCAAGAACATTTCTAGACTCCAGTTCCTTCCTCAGTCTGCCCAGATCTGTGACTAGATCTGTGTAGTGGGCAACAAAGCTGTCAGTTGACTTCTGATCTTTTCTTAGTGCCCTGATATGAGTCCAGGACCTTTTGTTGCCTTTAGTGCTCCACAGGACATGCTCTTGATCAATATCTTTCCTCAATATCTACAAGTCTCTCTTTTTCTTTATCATGACTTAGGCTAGAAAAATGACTGACTGTGACTTTGACTTTGATTTTCCCATCATGAGCTGCTTTGGTGCCTTTTGTAGATCTGTTTGGAAGAGTTTCGGGAGGGAATTTGATGTATTTCTTCCTATTTCTCCACCATATTGGCTCTGCTTCCAAACTGAACTAGGTTTTGAGCTTGCTCCCCCAGAGAACAAGGTGGTACAGGGGAGATTATCCCTTTGAGCTGATTAGGTATAGGAAGCAGTCATTTGTTTATTCTTATTATATCTTTAAAGTAAATATTCTTTTTTAAAAGCTGATTGAAGTGTAGTGATTAAATAGAAATGGGTGTTGGTTACTGGACCCTAACAATAGCAGGAACACTGATATGGGTGCTTTAGCCTATTGTGATAGAGAAGGGAGCAAGCACCTTAACCCCCCGGATCACCTCCTGGAACCCTGAAGAAAAGATATGGTAACCTGGTTCTGGAACAGTGAGCCAAAACATACCTCCTTACAGTAATATTTGATCTTAGCTTTGAAAAAAACCTAGGATTCTAAGAGACAGAGATAAAAAGGCAGTACCTGTATAATGGGGGTTTGGCACATGCCTGAATCATCTAAGATGGTATGATCCACATGGAAGATTTTGAGGAATTTTCTTCTAAGAAATTGGAGATTCAATACATGCACAGACATTCTATTGTCTATTCTTGGCCTATCATGTGGTGGAAATAGCCTTTTTCCATTGACTATGTAGCTGCAAAGTCTGGATGGAGTGCAGTAGATATTTTTTTTTATATGCAAGTCCAAGGGTGGATCCATTCACTCTCAGCCAGTGAGACTATGCAGCAAAAGGGAAAAGGTCCAAGAGCAGGGGTGGGGAACCTGGGGCCTCAAAGCCACACATGACCCTCTATGACCTCAAGTGAAATCCTTTGACTGAATCCAAACTTCATAGAACAAATCCCCTTAATAAGGCCTTAGATCATGTGACTCCAAGAAATAGACCTGGGATTTTGGCCTTTTATTTCTTCCTTTTCCCTTCTAAGTATAGGTAGTGCAGTTGCTGACCTTAGAGTGTCAACCATGGGGATCCATAAGCCCAAGTATCCAGTCCAGGTGTTGCAGCTAGCACCCTGGAGAAGCCCTCAAAGAGCAAGGGTGTGGGGACACCAGCCCAGTAGGTCTTTGGAGTTGAACTTGTTGGAACTAATGCTATCTAATAATTGAGTCAAGTTGTGAACTAATCCCCTTTATATCCTCAGAGACAGAGGTAGTGTGTGTGTATGTGTGTATGTGTGTGTGTGTGTTTGTGTGTGTATGTAAGGAAATGGGGGTGAAAAGGAGAAGGAAGGTATTATATCTACGAGGTACTGGGGAAAATGTTCGTACATTTGCTATTGCTATATCTTTTAAATAAATTCTTTTGTAAAAGCTAAATTAATGTTAAGTGATTGAATGGAAATGGAATGCTAGTTACCTCACCCCCCAAAATAAGAGAAACACAGTCAGTGGCAAGTAAAATGGCAGAGGAAAGAGACTCTTCAGTTCCTTCAAGGTACCAGAGAACCCTTTGAGAGGATTAAAATGCAATAGCTCATGAATGTGATGGAATCCTAATGTACTTTAAGAAATGATGAAGGAGGGAGTTTCAGAAAAGTTTGGGAAGACTTGTAGGAATTGATACAAAATGAAGTGAGTGGAACCAAGAGAACAAGTTACACAGTAACAACAATATTTTGTGAAATTTGTGGTTAGCACAATGACCCATCACAATTCCAGAGGATTCATAATGAAAACCAATATCTATCTCCAGCAAGAGAACTGATGGAGCTGATTGCACATGGAAGTTTTTTCCCCCTTGTCCCTTCCTTTTCTTTTCAGAACATGGTTAATGCAGAAATTTGCTGTACAAACTTTATATTTGTAATAGAGTCTGTATTTCTTGCCTTCTCAGTGCGTGGGGGAGGGATTGCGAGTAGGGAGAGAATTTGGATCTGAAAATAAAATAAAATGCAACAGGCCTGGCCCTCAGACAATGGGACCAGAGTCGATCCATGTTATGCTTTCCAAGCATAAGTGACAATCTGTGCTGTGAATAGCAAATGGATGTGGGACATTGTGTATGAGGGATAACAAAAAGGCCATTGCATGAAGATGGAGAATGTATTGGAAATACATGGGCTTCTCTAGAAATTTATCTATATAGGCTTTAGAAGATAAAGCCAAAAGGGAACAATTACTCCCTCCTCTGGCTTCCACCTTTGGAATGTGAGTGTTGCTAGTTAGGTCTATACCCTCCTTGGTCAATTCCCACTCTTAATCCCTGCCCTCAACTCTGTCCCTACTGAGTCACTGTACACGAGCAAGGGGAGGGGGAAAGAGTGACTGAGGCCACATGACTTGATAGCCTCGCCTTGTCCCAGTAAATAAAATGGTACTAATTCCTTTTAACAAAGAGGAGAAGGAAAACTTCTGACCCAGTTTACTTCTGTTTTGAGGGGAATTTGTTTTAGAATTGCCAATAAACTAAATTAATAGAATTTTCTTTCTCAGCTTTGAATAGCCTCTACACAGGTCTCTCTTTTGGATCAGGGCTAAAACCCTGGTCCTTTATAGATTGTTTTATATCAATACCTAAACAAGATTCCTTCCTATTGCAGCCTCACTGTTGGCAAATAAAAATTACTGATCACCAACAAGTAGATTGATCATATTTATCTAGGCAGTAAAAGACATTTAAACTACTTAAACAGGAATTAGAAAATTAACTTTGAAAAATGGAAAAAAATAGTTTTTTCTCCTATTTTGGTTCCTATTCTCCCAAATGGAAAGTCAATAACCACCATTCCATTGTGGCCATTGAAGACAGAGGCACCAGCGCAGAGGTTGTTGAGTCAGAAAAGTAGTACTTTCCTTCCCTGAGTAGCAGCAGCAGTGGCTGTAATGTTTTCCACTCCCAGGGCCACAGAAAGAAAAGGAAATAATGGGAGTGACTGGAGAGATATGTAGACTGTGCTCATTTATATAGGCAGCTTACCTTCATGGCGGAAGCAACAGTCTTGGCAGATGAAGATGAGGAAGGAGTCCATTCTAGGTATGGGGATAAGTTATCAAAATTCACTGAGCCTTGAGGGGAAAATGCATTTTAGTGGAAAAAAAGTAAGAAAAAAAGGCCAACTAAGATTCCACAGAATCCAACAATGAAGAACGTTACCTACTTCCTGAGAGAGGGTTAATGCAGAATGAGAAACAGGGTTTTGAACATGACCAATGTGCGAATTTGTTTTATGCTGTGCATATGTATATGTGTGTGTGTGTATGTGTGTGTGTACACACACACACACACACACACACACACACACATATATATATATATATGATAGGCCTACGATTGTGTTGCCCTCTTTCAAATGTGAGTCAAGGGCTTGCATATTTCATTCTTGATCAGATATCTTAGGACCCGCCAAGCATTTGCAGGTGCTCAGGGTCAGCCATATATATATATATATATACTAGGGATAGCATGTCAGATTTTGAGGAAAACTTGTAGTTGAATTGTGCTGGAAAATAAACTACATGGAGAGGGGTAACATGAAATAAGGCTAATGGGGTAGTTTGGAGTAAAATTATGAAAAGTCTTAAATATAATCTGCATTTTATCTACATGAAGGTGACATGATTAGACCTGGTGCTTAAGAAGGTTATTTTGGCATTAGTGTGAAGGATAAATTAGAAAGAGGAGAGACTGGAGGCATGGAGACCAGTTAAGAGGCTATTAGTATGGGGGAATGGGAGGAAGTAGTACAGCCCAGACCACTCCACACCTTTCTCCCATTACTCCAACAAAGACCTAAGAAAAATGCCAGATGAAATAGTAATTGGGAAATCCCAGACCAGGGAGCAGGAGCAGTTAAGTGGACTTAGGAGGGAATCTACAACTGAGAGCAGAGCGAAGGCCTTGTTCCAGAAAGGTGAGTTATCATAGATCCAGTAGATCTAACTTAGACCTAGCCTGAAGCTATGTAACTTCTTAAGGAGCAAGAAGTTTTATGGCATTGGCTCTCAAAACTTCTTGCATGGTCTGAGGCCTATAGCTACATGCCCAGGTCAGAAAGTTCAGACAAGGTGGGAGCCTACAGTTATTTCACTCTGGACCTGCAGAACCTTCTATCCTTCCAGCCAACTGAGAGGGGCTGGGACCAGTAGCAAAAATCTACTGGCACTCCACCCAGAGATAGGCCTATGATTGTGTTGCCCTCTTTCAAATGTGAGTCAAGGCCTTGCATATTTCATTCTTGATCAGATATCTTAGGACCCATCAAGCATTTGCAGGTGCTCAGGGTCAACCATCCCTGAGTTCCTTGAAGAACAAAGTATTCGATATCCAGGCGAAGCAGCGACAGGACCCCAGACAATACAGGATAGTACCAAAGAAGACCGTCATATTACCTCCAGAAGTGAGCAGACTCTGGTTCTAGCACAAAACTTCAATTTTGAAAGTAAGGTCAGAAGAATGAGGAGTTTTTTTCTAAATCCCCACAATAAAGAACCAAAGATTCTTTATCATGTTAAAGACCTCGCCGCACCCACCTCAGTAAAGTGTTAGGGAGTCACAACAAACTCAGAAGAGAACTCCAGAAATAACTACAGGCCAACTCTCAAAGAAGGGGCTATTAAAGGAGTTCATTTGGGAAGTAATGAGGTCCTGGTCTTCCACTGTGACAGTATAAGTAAGAAGACAGATTAATGAGGAGGTAGAGTAGACCCCATAGAATTAAACAACTGTTGGTATGGTACATAAGGGAAAGAGAAGAATCATTTTTTGAGATTTGAGATTTTGTGAGATGTTAAACCAAGGTAACTAAAAAAATGGTAGTTTCCTAAGTAGTAATAAACTCAGGAAGAGGAACCTATACCCTAGAAGGGTATATTGTGAGTTCAGATTTGGACATGTTGAGTTATAGATGAACTGAGGTGTTTGCAGGAAATCTATGTGGAATTATTGAGCAAGTAGTTGGAGATGTGGGTTTGAAGTTCAAGAAAGGGATCATTTTACTGCATGCTGTTCTTATGTCATCCTAGTACCATTTTAGTAATGTCCTTTGTAAAATGTGGCATCCTAGGATTCATACATATAAACGTATTTATAGTGGCACTCTGTCTTGCAGCAAAGAAATCTAAAGAAAGTGAGTAACCATCCCAAGGAGATCATAAAAATGGGAAAGGGTCCCACATGTACAAAAATATTTACAGCAGCTCTCTTTGTGGTGGCCAAGAACTGGAAATTGAAGTGATGCCAATAAATTGGGGAATGGCTGAACAAATTGTGATATATGAATGTAATGGAATACTATTGTGCTATAAGAAATGATGAACAGGAAGACTTCAGAGAGGCCTGGAAGGACCTATATCAACTGATGCTGAGTGAAAGGAGCAGAACCAGGAGAACTTTGTACACAGCAACAACCACAGTGTGCCAGACATTTTTCTGGTAGATTTAGCCCTTCACAGCAATGCAAGGACCTAAAAAATTCCCAATGGACTCTTGAGGCAAAATGCCTTCCATATCCAGAGAAAAAACTATGAAATTGGATCGCAGAATGAAGTAGATCATCTTCTCTTAGAAAAAAAAAAATTGTGCAGGATTGATGAAAGTGGTGGGGGAAAGAAGCCAACACAACTCAGCCAGTGCCCCACTCCCCCTCGCAGGAGGTTTTTCTTCTCAAACCTAAATAGAGGAGTATAGTTAAGAAATACTGAATACTTTAAGTATCATGCAGCAGTTCTACATTTTAGAGTTCCTTAAGTCAAGAAAAAGGGCTGGAAGCATCCACTCAAAGCAGCAATCATTTATTTCTTTTGCTGATGTAGATCTGAGAAGCAGTGAAATTTGAAAAACTATTTAAATGTTTAATATAGTGGTGTTTCTTATTAAAATTCAAACCGTGCTATAAAAAAAAGGAAGCAGGTAATCATCAATTGGGAATGGCTGCCCATATTTTGCTATTTAGATGTAATGGAATATTATTGTGTCATGAGAAATGACAAATAGTGACAGATTCAGAGAAGTCTGGAAAGACTTGCATGAATTGATGGAGAGTAAAGTGAGAAGAACCAGGAAAATAATTTATACAAGGAGTATACTAAATGAAAGGAAAACAACTTTAAAAGAAAGACCAACATATCAACCCATCATAACTTCAAATGACAGATGATGAGCCATGATTATGGCATTGAGGAGATGAAACAGAAAGACGTGTTTACAGATAAGACCAATGTGTTGATTTGTTTTGCTTGACTCTGTTTATATAAAGGGAGGCTTCTACTGAGGGTAGAAAAGTTGGTAGATAGGAAAATGATCCAAAATAACAAAATAAAATGGGCATCAAAAAAGCATTAAAAATATACAGAAGAGAGCAGAAAGAAGGCCAGAAGAGGACCATAGAGAAGCAGGGCGGTTTGTACTATCATGCTGAACATATGACTACGTTCAATCATTTGTCAGTTGTGTCTGACTCTTTGTGAACCTATCTGGGTTTTGGGGGTTTGGTTGTTTTTTGGTTTTGGTTTTGTTTTTTGTTTTTTTTTGCAAAGATACTAGAGTAGTTTGCCATTTTCTTCTTTTTTTTTACAGATGAGAAAACAGGCAGGCAGAGGTTAAGTGACTTGCCCAGAGTCACACAGCTAATAAGTGTCTGAGGCCAGAATTGAACTCAGGAAGATGAGTCTTCCTGACTCCAGGCAAGGCACTCCATCCACTGTACCACATACCATCATGCTGAATAGATAACATACTTAAAAAACCCACACTGCTTGAAGTTTCTCATGTAAGTTTACAGACATTTGTAGCTTCTTTTCTCTGTTTTTTGAAGTGTTCATGTTTATTAAGTTCAATCAAGAAAAGAATACTTAAAACAGGTCAAGATAAAGTTACTAATACTAACTATTAAATGTTTAAGCACAATTTGGATTTTAAAAGGAATATGAATAAATAGACACAGACGCAAGAAAGAAGAAAAAATTGTCACCCATCATGAATTTTGGAATGACTAAACAAATGATGGTACACGGATGTAATGGGATGTAATGTGTTGCACCATAAGAAGTAATGAATGTAAGTAATTCAGAAAAAAACACAGGAAAATATAAACTGACACAAAGGGAACTTAGCAGAATTGGAAAAAACAGCGTGATCGCTTACCAGAGTAAATCAAAAAAGCAATAAAACAAAACCAAACACTGGGTAGCAATAACCACCAAGTTTGACCTCAGAGAAGAGATAAGAAAATGGGCCTGCCTCCTTAACAACCGGAGAAGGAGGAGACAATGGGTATAGAGCAAAGGTTTCAAACTCAAGGCTGACTGGTCAAGTCGGACAAATTTGATTAAAATGTAACTGGGAAATGTTTAGCAAAATACACAAAAATACAGTACACTGTAGAGGATGTGAATTTGTGATTTTCTAAGTTAACTTGCAGCCCTGTGAGTGATCTGTTTCTATCTGAGTTTGACTTCACTGATATAGAGCAATGGAATTCTTCCCATCTAGCCAAATTCAGCGATGTGGTGCTATCGGAGTGTCATATTGGAAAGCAGGTGGCCTGGATTGGCAATGTTTCAACCTCATCTTTCCAGTCTCATTATACATTACTCCCCTTGCCACACTGGGATCCAACCAGTCTGGCCTTCCCTCTTTCTCACAAATAGCATTGCATTGTCTTTGCAGTGGCTGTCCCCAACATAACTGAAAGGTACTCCTTCCTCTCCTCCCTCACCTCACCTTCTCTTCCCTTCAAGACACAACTCAAGTACTATCTTCCTTTCTGATCCCTCAGACTGTTGATGTATTCCCCCTCAATAAACCCCTTGTTTTTAACATGTTATGGTTGAATCACTTTTTAGTCATGTCTGACTCTTTGTGATCCCATTTGGAATTTTCTCTACAGATACTGGAGTGGTTTGCCATTTCCTTCTCCAGCCCATTTTACAGATGAGAAACTGAGGCATTGGTTAAATGACTTGCCCCAGGTCACACACCTACTGAATATCTGAGGCCAAATTTGAACCTAGAAAGTTGAGTCTTCCTGATTCCAGTGCTCTATCCATTGTACCACCTTGTTTTTAACAAGTTTATATATATGTTTATTTATTTTCTATATAGTTATTCTATATGCACTTATACAGCACACCCCAAAAGTCTTACTACATTTTCATCTTTAAGTTTTATTGTCTTTGTTTTCTCCCTCGACTCTTCCATTTGTATATAAACTCCTTGGGAGTAGGAATCATTTCATCTATTTTATTTCTATTTGCCGTGCCTTGCACATTGTAGAAACTAAAGAAATGCTTGTGGGTTGATTAACTGACTGATTGATCTTTGTTTTTGGAGTTTTACCCTAAGCCTTCCCTTGACTCTCCTCCATCTCTTAAAAAAAAACCCAATCAACTAAAAGAGGGACAGATTTGGAAATTTTGCATATTCAAGTCCCTTGTGATTCCCCTACATCTTTCCCTTGATTACGTATTTGCTGAGGTCTACCTTGGTTCCTATAATCACTGTTAAGCACTATTACTATAATTACTAGGCAGGCCTCCATCCAAAGAAACTTTGAAGTCCAAAGTTTATGTCTTTGTCATTTCTGCTTTCTGTTGAGGACACTCTGCAGCCTGCTACTATTTATGGAAAGTACCCAAGGATCGTGGACTTCAGGCAGGGAATCAGACTGAGGCTGCTTTGGGCTGTCGAGGACCATGAAGTAAGCAGGCAGTTGGTGAAGGAGGAGGGAAGGGTGACTTCCCAGCCAGAGTGCTAAAAAGGACCAGAGGAAGACTTCACCCAGTCACACCAAGACAGAGCAGGACTGTCTACTTTCTTCTTCTCCTTCTGTTCTACTTTTTTTGGGGGGGCATCTTCCTCCCCACCCCCACTATAAAAACATAACATGGAAGAGGCCACGTAGAAGGACTTGGCAAAGTTCCGCATTTCCTCTCCGCAGTCTCTTCTTCCATACCTCTATCAGACCTCGGGCCCCAAGAACCCTAAGTTAACGTCTCCACCAAGTTTAGTTCCTTTAGTAATGGCTTGGCATGTCTGGACTGCAGTGATCCTTTTTAACGTTCTTAGCTGAAGGCCAGAGAGCTAGTGACACAAAGCATTCTGGTTTCCTCTGTCTTGTGTTCTATCCCTAAGACCACAGTAGAATACACTTTCTCTGGGAGAAAACAAAAACAAACTCCAAAAAACTGGACCAGCTGTACAGTATTCAAGGAAAAGTGAGTTTTTCAATCTCTTTTTCTGGCTAACGATCGTGATTCTTTGCTTTTCTCTGTTTATAAAGTAATGGGCATGATCATAAAGTCCTCTAATGCAAAGTAGCCCTCCAGAGGGAAGTCTGTTGAGAAGATCAGGTATTGGGAAAGATAAAATTTCACATAATCTACTTGAAATTATGCTGAAAATACTGGGGTGAGGAATAAGGCCTTCTTAGGATTTCAGAGCTGAGACAGACCTTCGAAACAATTTAACCCTACTCTGTATGCTTATACTTTTGTTTTTGTATTCCCTCATGACTAGTGTCTGATAACATAGTAGTAATTAATTAATAATTATATTAATTAATATTTTTATAATGAATAATTTTACATTATAAATTAAGCATTAATAAATTATTGATTGCCATAGGTGAGGGCAGAGTCATAATTAGGAATTCCAGTAACTAGAACAAATTCACTTGATCAAGTTCAGTCTAAGGTAGGACCACTCTTGGGCATGGGGTAGATTTCAGAGAAAAGTCATGGGAACTGAGGATGCCAAAGATCCAGGAAGTCAGAATGTTACAAGGGAACAGGAGTTGGGAAAGAGGAGACTATGGACTAGGTCTCAAAAATATTGGGGAGGAGGGAATATGACTTGAGGGTTCATCCTTTTAAGTAGCAAGGCTCTGGAGAAGAAATGATGAATATTAAGGTAGAGATGCTTACAAGGTGATGGTGATAGAGAGAGGGTCTAAAAGTGGCCATGGGGGTGGACTCCTCTTCCTTGTCCTGTGTGAGAGAACATCAAGCAATTCAGGTCTCAGTGACCACTAGCAGTAGATGGAAAGAAAGTAAGAGAAAGAAATCTAGGACTAAAGATTTAAAGCTACAAGGAGCCTTGAAAGTCACCTGTTCTATCCCTCCCATTTTAGGGGTGAGGAAACTGAGGTACAGAGAGGTGATACTCCAAAATTAGTAATTTTTGTCATTGGAGGATTAGATTTCAAACTCAGCTTCCATTTTTTCTCTGCACCACCAAAAAAATCAAATTCTCCAAAGGTGTAATTGAAAGGATGGCAATGGAGAAGAGTGACTTGGGGAGAGCCAGGGCTGAGTTTACTGCGGATGGGAATGGGAATTGACAGGCCATAGTCACTTCTGCAGACTTCAAGTAGCCTTAACCATGATTCCCCAAGTTGATCCTGGATTGATTCTCTTGGTCACTTGCATGTAATGAGTCCCCAAGCCAGGCACCTGTTTTGAGATAGGGGAAGGAAAACAAAACCTGCCTAACCTGGTGAGAAAGCAGAAGTTTTAATGGTCCTAAGGGATGGGAAAGAACATCGGTTGGAGGTGAAGGGCACAGCCCCAGTCGTTGACCTAGAAATCAGAATCAAGTTGATTTCAAGTTCAAGTGTTCCATTAAAAACCAAACCACGCAAGAGGTCTTTTCTTTTTAATGTAAATACACTTTTTTAAAAAAAGCTGTTTCAAGAAGGAAATCATTCCTGGTACCAAGTCCCACTATGAAGACCCATTTTATTTTATAATGGGTATTATATGAAAAGGACAATTCCAAACGGCACACTGGGTTCCGGCTGCTTGTCTACAGGTATTTGCTGGAAGGACTCAGGTTCTGACTAGTCAAACTAATTTGCTCTCAGAAATCCTTGCATTCATCAAAAGCAGATGGGAGCTTTAGTGTTGGAGACACAAAGCAACAACAAGGACAGAAACCAAAACCAACTGAAACAATCTCTTCTTGGTGTTTGGAAACCAGCATTTGTGGCTTCCATTGTAAGCTCCTGCCTTCAGTTTTTGACAAGGATTTCAGTTATCACTTTAGGGAGTAAGTACTAGGCTTTAAATTAACAGATGTTTTAAACCTTTTTTTTTCAGTTGATTTCAGTCTTCTCTTTTACCAGGAAGTAGAAATTGGAGAGGTTCATGAGGAAAGCCTGAGATTAAAGCTACCAATTTTAACAATTCCTTCCTCTTTTAGCCAATTTTCCCAACAAGATAAGAAAAACAGAAACAGAAATGGAGTTAACTAGAAACCAGTTTAAACAGCAGAACCAGCCTGTAAAAGCAGGGAGGAACTAGTTTTTAGAGGCCAACCCAAGACTTTACATTTAAAAAGTGCTTAATTAAACTTTAAAGAGAGAGAGCTCTGAGAAAGTTGTGTACTGTACCCAGGTTTCCAGCGGTTGTTTCCACCCTTTCCTGAGAAGGCTGCCACGAAGTTCAAAGTCGTCTCCATTTTATTAGATGGTGTAAACCAGCAGCACAGAGTGATGCCACATTTCAGAACTATACTTGTTGTCTGACATCAAAAATGATTCTGTAGGAAAGGGAGAAAATTGAGTTTTAAGAGCTTCCTGTAGTTCCCTGTCCTAACTTTGCACATACAATCCATCTCTTTCTCTCTCTCTCTCTCTTTTTTAAAAAGTGTTTAACAAACACCAAAAAAGAACATTTCTACATATAACAGAGGACAGAAAAAGATTATTTTATATATAAAACTCTGAATGTCTATGATGGACTGCTTGCTTTTTAGAAATCTATAATAAACTCAACATGTTACTTTTGAAACTGTCTTCCTTGTCCGGATTTCCTTCTGAACTTCTTTTGTCCTTTTTTGTGTGCTTTCTTTTAAAACTGACCTTCTCCCTTCTCCCCCTTTTTGGTGACATTATCACTAGCTCCTTCTTTCTCCCACCATCCTCCCCTGCTCCTCAATTGGGAGAGAAGAGGGAAGAAAAAGAAAACTTTTATACCCAATAAACAGAGTCAAGTAAAACAAATCCACACTTTGGCTATTTTGAAAATAAATATCTCATTCTGCACCTAGAGCCCATCACCCCTCTGTTAGAATGTAGGTAGCTTCATCATTGGTCTTCTGGAGTTGAGGTTGATCAATACTTTGATCTGACATCTTAACTTGTACAAAATTATTCTTCTTTATGTAACAAAACCTTAGATTTACTCCTTTAGGTCAAATATATATTAGTAGGATAGGTCCCAAGAGCTCAGCTAACGGCATCACCGTATCACAATTCTAGGGGACACCCAGAAGGTATAATGGGGGTTCTTCTAATGCTTTTGGATGAAACTCCTATTTTTGGTCTACTGCCCTCTTATCAATGTTCTATATCATCTAAATTAATAGGTTAATGAATTAATGCTATTGATGTTCTATATCATCTAACTCAAGGGTGGAGAACCGGCAGCCTCGAAGTCTAACCTTTTCTGCTACTTTGATTCCTAGGAAAAATGGGTTCAAACTTAATGTGGCTACTACAAATACTTTCACCACTGAGTTAACTTCCAGGTAAGGCATAACGGCTGATGGATTGGACATGGTGTCTGAGCTGCTGGATAGATTCATTGCTAGCCTGAGTTGAGTAGATCACTTCAGTAGATCAGGGTAGCTCCTTCCCAGGCTAGACCACTGGATCTCCAGTGGCTCTTTCAACCTTTTGAAATCACAGAAGAGAGTACCCTCCTAGAAACAGGCTTGCATAGAAGGCTATGAATTCATGGACCAGCCCAGTAGGGGGGAAGGGCATGACCTCTACCAGCAGTCTGGAACTCCAAGAATCACAAAATAAAGAAAACAAGAATTTTTTCCCCCAAGCAATTTTTCCTTTGGAGCTTTTTGTATATCAGTAAGTACTGCCATTTTTGAATTTTTTTCAGACTTGATATCCCCATCTCACCTGGACTATATGTAGAGGGCCACTCATGGCCCTTGTCCCATTATTGACCATTTTTGATCTAGGTTGGTCAACCTCTCTGTAAGAAGTCTGATGGCCCTCAGTTCCTGGGGGCCAAAGGTAGCATGTCCATCTGATCTGCATTGGACCTGCTGTAACTCAGTACTCCTCAGCTCTCCCCAGTAGCAGAAAATTCAAGTGTGGGCAGCCACACCCAGCCTCAGTGGCCTATTAAAAGACTTCTTCATCATGCTGTAAATGGACAGGTGATTGTCACAAAACACTTGTGCACAATCTCAGATGGCAAGTAGAATCTTCCATTACACATTCCCAGCAGTGGATTTCCCAAGCATTTATGTGGATTGGCCTTAGAACACTACTAATGCCTCCAGGACTGGGCTGTCATTGGTTAGACTCCCATGTGGTTACCGTACAAATGGTTCTCCTGGTTCTGCACACTTTATGCTGCATGAATTTATATAAATCTTCCCAGATTTCTCTAAAACTTTTCCTTTCATCATTTCTTATTACACTTTTTTATTTTAATAAATCTTACAATGCAGCCACAAAGCAGAATGGTCCTTGGGGAAAGTCTTTTGGAATCCTTTCTTTCTCCATATTCCTTTTTAAAACCTGCTTCAGAAACTCTGAAACTGAGCTAACTGGATGCAGATTACAGCCATGTTATGGACAGTCAATACAATTTTCCCCGTACAGTCAAGAGCTGGTACAGAGGCACCAGCAGTCTACCAAGGGATTCCTAAACTTTTAAAATATATAGCGGATGTACTATCCCTCCATTTCTACCCCATCCTACCACCACTCTGGGAGCTTTAGGTAGGGTTTTCCTATTAAAATAGGAATGATTACAATTATAGAGCATTAAAAATACTGATGTCATTCTTGGCTAATTCAATTCAGTAAGTATAGTATATGTGAGGCTCTGGGGTAGGAATTGGGAATGTTGAGTGGAGAAATGGAACAGGCTTTGCCCTCAAGTTGCTTATGGAATAGAATTACTATTCTTTGCAGAGGTGAGTGACGACGGATGTAGAATATTGCATATAATGTGATTTCTTTCATTAAGCTACATTTACTAAACTGTTTTTTATCTCTTTTTAAATTTGTTGTAACTGATTGTTCTCTGGATAGAGAATATATATATATATAAGTAATATATATTAAATTATATAAGTAATGTGAAAACAAATGTTTTCAAACATTTTTAAGTATCCAACACATAGTAAATTCTCAACAAGTTCAATTACTAAAGTTGCTACTACAGGATGAAGTCACAAATATATTCTAGAGATGGTTTCTACTAAAAAGCTGATTGTAAAATTCCATGTGAGCATATATTCTTCAGAAATCAGCAAGTCCTACAAATCAGAGCTTGATTTGTTAGGGTTTTGTTTTGTTTTTGACTAGATTTTAAAAAGTGACAGAGAAAAAGTAAATGATGCAGATAAATCTTCAAAGGTGTATCATATGTAGGGTTTTTTTTTGTTTGTTTTTTCTGGAAGGGTCAGTGGTTAAACATTTACCAGGGTACCAGTAGATGATCTCCTGTGTTCCTAAGCACTATATTCAAGCATTAAAAGCTGTGACTTTCTCATGTTCTGCCAGTCAGTTGCAAAACCCAGCGCTTCCCCCTTCCCATTGTACAGTAAGAAAGATTGGGAAAAAAAATGTTTTCCTCACAGTCAGAACTTTCACAGTCACCCTCTCTGCTAGTGTCTTCCCTCCAAAATACCTTCCATCAACTCTGTAGATGTCTGTACGACATTTGTACTTCTGGGTCCTATGACCAACAAGACTGAGGACTAGAAATTTTCTCCAATCCTCACAACCTCTCAGACAGTTCTAAAATGGAATTATGTCCAAGAGATAAAGCAATTTCAACCTTCTACATGGCCTAGGATACTATGAACCCAAATGAGACAAGAATGGAGGCAATTGGAGGCACTGGATACAGCGCTGGACCTAGAATTAAGACCTGACTTCTAATTCAGTTTCATACGCTTTTTAGCTGTGTTTGACTCTGGAGAAGTCACTTAACCTGTTTGCCTCAGTTTTCTCAACTGTAAGACAGGGATAACAACCTGTACATCAAACTGTTGTGATAATCAAATGAGGCATCTGTGAAGTATTTAACACAGTGCTTGGCCCATAGTAGGAGCTATATAACATACCTATTCCTCTCCTCCAGTAGTGAAGAAGGCTCCGTTCCCTCTTCCATATTCAAACAGGGCTGTACAAGCTGACCCACTGGCCTGCAACAGAACTCAGTTCTATATTCTCCCTCGCCCCACCTCTTCCTTAGCACAGAAATCCAAAAGGCAGAACCTTGCTCAGGCTGTGACAGCTTACAACACACTAAGTTACCACAAAGCCAAGTCACAGAACTAAGGAACAGGATAAGTGGAACAGGGCACATATATAATTTCCCTACATCTGAGGTAGAGTCCAGAATCCATCTGGGGCCAGAAGTCACTAGGGGCGGAAACCAATGCTGTTGAACTGTGATTTGCCCAGTGCAGGAAGGGACTGAGATAGTTTTGAGGCCCAGCCTCCCAGGAACTATATTCAACATGGTGTAAGTCAAAAAGTGAATGACAAAGGACTGTTGGGGTGGGGGGCACAGGGAAATGAAATTACCAAAGATCTCAGAAGAAAGAAAACTCAATTAAAGACCTTCAGCTGCTAAGTAGATTAAGCCAAAAGGGAAGATATTAATAAGAGAAGGGTATATGACCTCCAGATCTAGTAAAAGAGTACAGACTTCTACGAAAAAAAATATTTCAAGATAAAGAAAAATTCATCAACACTCAATGAGGAAACAAACCCTATGGATTCCCAAGAAAGCATAGAACTAGAGCAGGAGGTTCCTGAATAGTCTAAAAGAAATAAGTGTGAAAGCAGAACTTATGACCTGCATGACAGAAGGAATCAGCAGATGAAAAGCCTGAATCTACAGTGGCAAGTCTCAGCAAAGAAATGGGAGAACGAACATTTGGGAAAGCAGCTACACACAAGGACAATCTGGAGGAACAGTGCAGAACCTAAGGCTCATCCTATAGTTCGGCTAGGACACAGTGACAGTCACCTCCCTCTTCCTGGGAGATAGGCCATTCTTAATTCAACCAAAGACAAACATGGAAGGTCTTGTCAGACTAAGGACTTTAGATTTCTTCCTATAATGCATCAGCAGTCATTAGATTTTTTGAACATGGGAGAGAAATTATTGGACCTGTGTTTTAGTAAGATTAATCTGGCCTCACTGAGCACAACTGAGACCAACCATAATGGAAACTATCGCTGGGCATGAGGTGAGGAGGGTCTGGATCAAAATGTTAGCCATGAGATACAAAAAGACGTCTAAGAGGCACGAGAAAGGAATGCACGGATGCTTCTAAACCATGGAGTTGACCTCAAGTATGACGACTTTAATTTACAGCCAATATGTTCTAGGCCTTCTTTGTGGCTCCTCACTCACAACATCCCATTCTCATGTTCTCCATGTTTGGAATGCACTCCGTTGTTGGTACCCATGGTCCTGCAACCCAACTAACAACCTGAAGGCTTTCTTGATCCCAACAACTGCTAATTGTAGAGATTTGTGTGTACATTTCCCAAGGCATGAAGGCTTGAACAGTACCAGCCATAAAGTAAGTGTTGAATAAATACTTGATGATTACCAGGCAGGTATTAGAGTCTGCAAAATACTCAATGCTTATCAATCACAAGCATTCTATCACTGAGGTTCTTATAGTATTGAATTTTGGCAATGAAGCCTCATTGTCCAGGACCTAGAGGGTTTAGTCAGCTGACTGACTAGATGTTGCCCTAAGGATAAACAAGGACAGGGTGAACTGTCAATAGAACATTCTTCACACAGTTTCAAAGAATCACCTGGGTGTTGCACAGCCTTCAGGAGAAAGTATGGGAAAACTCCATTTTTCAATCCTGGTGAAGCCATTAAGCCACAAGTCATTGGCTGGTTTGATGCCTGGCCTTGAATCCTGACCAAACTGTCTCCGGAGACAAGTATGAGCTGGAGTCCAGGATGGTTATTCAGGAATTCTTTTGTTAAGATGTGTTCTAAGAAAAAGGTCTTTTATTTTTTAGTACCAAAGAACGAGAAATTAAAAAGGTTGATCTGAAACAGGGATGGTTTACTTAACAAAAAATTATGATATATCAGTGCAATGGAATATGATGGGGCTATAAGAAGAAATGACAAAATGAAGAGTTTCAAAGAAACTTGGAAAGGTTGTAAAACTGAAATGAACAGAATGAGAAATTTCTACCTTAACAATAACATGACAAAGAAAAACAACTTTAAAGACTTGAGAACTCTGATCCATGCAATGCTCAACTATGATTCTGACGTACCCATGATGAAGCATTTGCTTCCCACCTTTTAATATCCAATATGGTGGGAGTAAGTGTGGAGTAAGATATATATTTTCAGACACAACCAATGTAAGAGTTAATACTACTTGATTATGATTATTTGTTACAAAGGCTTGCTTCCCGTTTTTCAACAGGAAATCAAAAACCCCCCCAAAAAAAAAAATTAGGGAAAAAAGAGGGTCATTAAGGCAGCTTTAAAAAAAGTACACATAAGATAGAAGGTCAGAAAGAAGCCAGACAGCTTGGAAAACTACAGTTTGAACTTTTAAAAAGAGAAGTTGCATATAATACTGATTTCACATAGAACCCTCATTATTTGGTTCTGCTAAGATGTGTATATGAAAAACTCATTTTATTTGGTGCGGAGAGTACCCATCTTACAAATGTCTTACATCTTTTCATAGCTACATATGGGCTGAATTCTAGTTCTACTGGGGTCTTCAGGTTACTGATAACTTCTCAACTCCACACAGCACTTGTTTTATTGTAGAGCTTCATATATTTCTATTTCCTGGCCCTAATAAATATTTCTGGGATTTAAAGGTGAGTCTGCTTTATTATTTTTAGACTCAGAAACCAAAATAAAAATTGACACATGTAGCCACTTACTAGTTTTTTGTACTAGGCAAATCACTTAACCTGTCTCTGTTTCCTTTACCTGTAAAATGGGGATAATAACAGGGTTGTAGTGAGAACAAAATGAGAAAATATTTATAAAGTGCTATGTAACCCTTAAAGCAACATGAAAAAATGCTGGCTATCAACTGTTCTTATTAGTTTGTTCTGGATTCAATTCCTCGGAACGTACCAATCACCCTCTGAAGATGCCTGATCAGGGCGTCTGGAGAGGCTGCCTGTAAACCTCTGTCTGCTCATTTCACCTTCACTGGCTCCCTCCCCCGGCCCCCCCAGCCACTAATAGTAACAATGAAATTTATAGTTCATTATAGAAACACACCAGACACAAGTTACTTCAATGTTCTCATTTTCTCAACAGTTTTATTGCCTTTTAAGAAAAATTTTGTAAAATATAAATACAAAGGCAGAAGAATTTACTTACAAAGTTAAAACACAGATTTCAAACATAAACACACAATTCAGAAAATTTTAGTTTATGTACATCTCCAAGCAACCTCAACATATTATGTTAGTTTTTTTCCCAATATTTTACAAGGTACAGAAAAAATAGCTCAAAGTCTTCTTTAAATAAGAGCATAAAATGTTTAAACATATATAAACAATCCGGTTTGATGCGTGAAAACTAATTTCACAGCTTTTAAATTAGGATATAAAAGTTCATACAATTAGTTGCTGTGTATGGATATGGTTTTAATTTATATTACAAACTACTGGATTACATCCAATAGCATTTACCTGGCCAAAGCAGGCAATTCTGTAAACAAAACATAAAAAATAATATCATGAAGTGCCTTTTTTTTATATCAAATTCATTCTCCCAAACAGGCCACATGACTTCGATCATGTCACTTATAAAAATTACGGTTTGTGTCATCAGTGCTTTGTATGAAACAAAGTCAATGTGTGAATATTTTTCTTTAAAAAAAAAAAAGTGTTCCAAGTAAAAACAAAACTTATTCCAAAGCATGTGTGCATTTAAAAGTAAAGAAACATTATATAACAATTTTCATAAAAACTGATTAAAGTTATTTTAAAAAAAATTCTTCCAAAGTCCTTCCAACTGGAATTCATTTCTTATATAAAGGAAAGATATTTTCATATGTAATAGTGTCCTTTCTTTACAGAAACAATTGTAATATAACACATATACATAAAGCAAAAGAATTAACAATATATGTACTGTACATTAAGCGACCTGTGGGTTTCACCAATGAACCTCAGGGAGGTCTTCATCTGGATGTAGCCACTCTATTGAGGACCCAAGCAGATTCTGAAGTTCAGCTGTAAATTCTACTAAGTCCAACAATTCTTTGCTTTCAGGATTGAAGACTTCAAGGTCTTTGGGGCACGAAAACAACTGACTCAGAGATGTCTGTTTGTAAAACTCAGCCTCTGCGATGGTGACAATTTCCACATTTGGAAAATTGCACCGGAATATTCGGGACGACATCTTCAATTTCTTGACCACATCTGAGAGCAATAACCAGTTTCGGGGCCTAAGGAAAAGGAAGACCAGTGCTTGAAGTTACTGACAAAATTTAAAGTGGTTTTAAATAACAGGCAACTATTTAACATGTCAGGTAGCCAACTCAAACTGGGTCGGGAAAGTCACTCACTTTTAGAGGTCACGTTATTTAGCTAGCTAGCTACCTTATCCTAGGCTGGTGATCCCTGGCTCTCAGCTCATGGTACCGTACAAATACTCAAGCTGACAAAAAGATAAAACAATCTGTCAACCACCATCCTAACTTGAATGTAACAAGGGTGACTAGTGATACCACTCACGCCTTCCATGTCAGTATCACTTCTGTATTCACATCAATCAGCTTGTCTGATTGACCTTAACAAGGCTAAGAAATACATTGTTACTCTCCCCTTACAAAGGAGGAAACAGCCTCTCAGAGGAGAGAATTGACCTGCCCAAAGTCCTCCAACCAAACTCAGGTACTTTGTTTCCAAGTTCAATGATCATTGTATCAGGGAATTCTCCTAAAAGCCTCCACTGGGAATCTTCGTGAAAACAGACTAACTTCGTGGACAGGTATCAAAGGGAAGGAGCTAATTATGCAGATGAACAAATATTCCAGGGTTTTTATTTTAGAGGAAACCTGTATTGCCGCTTCTTTTTAAGAGTCGGGTGAAGAGCTAAGGAGTGTAGGAAGAGGAGAAACAGGGGCTGCCCCGTGGCATCATGAGCAAGCTTGCTACCTCTCTTGTACCTTGTAAATAGGTGGTGCTCCTCAGACAATTTAAATTACGGCGCTGGATTTGGGATGCTCATTTCCCTTTTACCGATTATCTTCAACGACCATTTTAATCCCCAGTCACTGCTCACCCCCCACCTCAGACAAAACAACTAAGAAAACTCCACCCCCCCAAAAAAAACCCAAACCACCAACAATAAAGATCCGCCTTCCTGCCAGGCCTGGAAGGAAGAGCCTGTTTTATACCAACGACAGAGCTTCAGTTCGGAAGGCACATGCTGACCCTGTGGCTGTGGGGAAAGTCACTTAACCTGGTAGTCTCCCAAGAAGCTCCTCAGGCTTCTCAGTGGCAAAGCAGCTGCCCTTCTGAATCTGTTACTAAGAGTTCCCTACACCAAGGCAGTTATGTTGGCACCAAAAAAATATTCATTGGCATGTTCTGAAGCAAAAAACTGTCCCAAGAGATCTACTGCTACAATTCACAGCAGCATCAACCACATAAATGTGCCATTTATTTCGCTCTACATTCATATTTAAAATATTAGGGCAATTGTGGACAAATATTTTCTAAAATTGTCCAGATGAATTTTCTTTCCTAAGGGGTTTCAAAACATGAGACACAGAAGAGCCAAAGAAGGTAGTCGACTCCCTCAACCATGCTGACGTATTACAAACATTGCAGTCTGAGGTAGGCCTAAAGGAATGATGAGCTGATGAGGGCACAAGCAAGTATCCCTATTCATGGATCTAAAAAGCCCTACAATTTCCTGCAGTAACAACGGATCCTTCTTGGATGGCCTTAGATCTGCTTCTTTTCCATAAACGCTGCTGTTACCTATGTGACTCTGGACATAGTTGGGTTTGGGTTTTCTTTTTGAGAGGGAGGGTAAGGTTTAACATCTACTGTGAAGTTAACTAATTTCCACAATAGGTGAGGGAAGCTACCACAGAAGAAAAAGGAACAAGTTCATCTTCAGTCTTCTTAGTTAACTAGGTCACCTGTAAGCTATAATCACCAACACTCTAATGGAAGACTATACAGTCATTCCTCCCAAAGATTCTTTTGGAGATGTGGTCCACATATAAGTTACATTCTTTTAGCTTGCGTCATAAATAATAGTTGAAACACTGGCTTTTTACCCAGGATTTTGGGCCCGCAGTTATGACAAGCCTCTTTAAAAGAGAACAGGTAGTTTTTGGTGCCCTCTAGGTTTGTGGGGAGGAGAGGGGTAAGGAGGAGGCAAGAACAGCTCTTGGAAAAGTCATTTAACAACTTATACCTTGGAAAGAGGAGTTCCCTAAAATGAGTATTTCAGGAACATATCTTGTTCGGATTGCTTAGCATAGAGGAGACACTGCTCTGCTACACAGGGAAACCCGTTACAAAGCAGATCCAGGGGTTTACACTGCACAGGATGAGGCTACCTCGCTTCTTAAACTTTACACCCTGTAGATTTTTCAATCTTCCATGTAACAATAAGGACTTTCTTCATTTCCAGTCTAGCTGTGTCAGGTCCCTGGAGAACTTGGAATCATCAGGCCTGGATTGAATTCTTGCTTTATATACTTAAGAGCTGTCTGATCCTAGACAAAAAATCTCTGAGCCTCAATTTGTTCACCTGTAGAATGGGAATAATACTAGTATACTTGCAGCACCATCTCTGAGGGAAAAGTCCCAGTATTTGCCTTAGGGAACTATCTTCATGTTGGAGAACAAGCTCTCTGAATGTTTTCACAGAATGGAGTGTTCTCCTCCTGATCTCTCCCATTTCAAACTCACTGAATGAAGTCCAATTCATAAAGCAAATAGAATAAAGGAACAATTGTTTCCTTTCCAAAGGTGTTTCGTTAAGTAACAAGTTCCCTTAGTAAATTTATGAGCAACTTTTCTGGAGAATATCTACTGCACAAAGAGAGATACATCAGTATTTAATACTCCGCTCACCTACCCCACTTGTTTTTAAAGATCTCTGTCTAACTCCTGCCACCACAAGCCCTTTTCAATCATTTTTCAATCAAGTAATGTCAATACTTACCCCTGAGAGAGAGATACTTGGATATTATAACATGGCAAGAGAGGTCCCTCTGAAAATTCAAACTCAAACACATCACTGAAGACATCTTCATCATCGTCATCTTCTGGGCCAGGGGGATTGGCCAGTACATCAAATCCAGACTCATCACTTGGATCTTTTGTTAAGAAGGAGGGGAAGGGGGACAGCAGGGGAGAGACAGAGAGCAGGGGGAAAAAAGAATCTATAAGCCACAGGAAAGTTTTACATGTAGCCCAGTAAGTGACAGTAAATACAATCAGAGCCTTTGCCTTCCTCAGCACTGCTTGGTAGAATAAAAGGGGATGAGGTGGGAGTGTAGGGGGGTGGGGAAGAGGTTTTGGATAAGCAAGGAATGTTTTGAAACTCTCTTAGATCAGACAAAAATAAAAGAATAACATTTGCTCACCACACACAGAGCTGCCATAGAAATCCCAGCAGACACCAGGGTCGTCCCCACTTCGACCTTGCAGGTCAGTTAAATACTCTAGGGAGAAAAGGAAAAAATAAAAGAAAAACCATGCTGATGAGATTTAGTAGAACGGGGTGTCACGCCACATCAGAGCAGCCTGGCTCGTCACTTCCTGTCTACATCCACAGGACAGACTTTCAGACTATCCGTGCACATACAACATACACAGCCTGCACGTCTGTACCCACATACAGCCTTTTTTGTTCACTTTTATTCCATGAAAGACATGCCAATTAATCCTTTGTTCAGCCCCCACCCCCTCAAAACTGACTTGTAACTTTGAACTGTGAAAAAGCAGAATTTTAGAAAACGTAATTCTACAAATTTTTTTCTAGAAGCAGATTAAGTGCTCAAGCAATCCTATTCTTTTTTATGGGTAAGTATGAAAACAGGAGACCCACCAACTCTGAGTCTGTTAGTTAAGCTAGTCGGAGCAGTAACAAAGTTGGCTATCTATTCACCATAGAGTTTTAAAACTGATTTTAGATCTCAGCTTTAAGGATCTTTTAAAGTGTGCACTAGGTACCAGGACAACTAGGAGCCTTCACGTTGGAGATACTTGTTTTCAACACAAAGAGTTTTCAATTCTCAATGTTAAAATTGTCTACAATGTAAGTACTCTACATATGCTGTTCTGTTCTGTGCACAATTTAAAATCGGGCTTTATTAAAAATAATAAACCAGGTGCAAATCAGCTAGTAAACACTTATTAAAGAACCGCTATGTGTCCAGGCACTTCGTTATGTAAATATCTCTACAATACAAAAAAAATCCTTTTTGGTGTCTTAGTAATATTCTTCTCATAGAATTAGAAAAAGAATATGGAAAATATTCCCACATTGAGCTGTCAAGACTCATAAATATGCTACATTATACTGGGTTATACTAGAATTCCCAAATAAATAAGATTTTGTATTCTTAAAAATTAAGTTTAAAGTTCTGAAGACTTTTCTTTCCTCCCAGCTGCCCTCCATTCAAAAACTGTGTTATCAAATACCCACAGTCTGGTATGCTTTAGATAGAAGATTTTAGTAACGTTCCCTGCCAAACATCCCAGAATTACCAACCTGTTAGAAATACCTCCATTAGTTCACTGTGTGTCATTTTCACGATGGTTCTACCTGAGTACGTGGCAAGGGTTGGATCAGCACCGTAAGAAAGAAGGAGGCGAACTATTTCCAAATGATCATTTTCTACTGCATCATGGATAGGCCTAGGAAAGACAGCATTTGGTGTTCAGCTGGATGAATACTGCCCTTCTTTGGATTCATCCTTCCACTTTAAGGGATAAAAAACACTCCTCATTCTCTATCATTTATAATTGCAGGTCTGACACCTTTAGCCACATTCCTCATTTGGGGCCCAACAATCTCTCATGAAAAAAGTTCTTAAGTGATTTTAAAAATGGGTGTGGGCAGGATAGAGTAGAAACCAAATTATTGATATATGTCATGGTTATAAACAAAAACCCAAACAACTCAACATTCTGCAATTAACTGTAGTTACTTTTTACAGGAAAATGGAGTTAAGATGATATTAATTAGTTAAGTTATTGGAGAATTCATTAGCAAAGAAACCAGGGGAAGGAATATGGAAGAAATAGAAAGTAGGAAGAATATCAAGTTTAAAAACCAGGATTTTGTATAACATAAAAGGAAATAGCTCAGTGAGGATAGAGGCCAAGAGATAGATACAGCTTCTTACATACTTGCCTGCTTCTATCAATCACCAGCCAGGGTGAACTTGGTTTGGAAAGAGGCTCTTAATTTAGCGGAATCTGGGCTTCATGTGGCTGCCTATAAAAACCTTAGAAGGTTGCGAAAGGAGACACCTAGCTCACGACGAGCCACAAGGAAATCAAGAATCCAGCGTTCTGTTCTAGAGATAGATCTCAGGAGTACACAAACCTGAACACCTCTGACCTACTGACTTCTGACAATTAACAAGCATTTATTAAGCGTCTATCTATAAAGTGTAAATCTCTGTTCTCAATGGGCTTACATTCTCCTGCGCAGAATGACAGGTATACAGACGTACATAAGGCAAATATGAAGATTGAGCATAGTCCCAGGAATGGGCACCAAGCAGCTGGGGAAAGGTTTTATAGACTGATGTGAGGAGGAAGTCTGTCTGCTACCCAGGGGACCGACAGTCTGGGCAGAGGCTGAGAGGAGACAGAATGGGATGTGTGAGGAACAGAAAGGAGGAGAACCTGACACACAAAGAACTTTCATAGGGTTCCCTCTGAAATATACTTGGCGAGGAGGTAAATGTGCTAAAGCAAGATTTTCAATCTATACTCTGTGGAGAACACAGAGGTTTTGTAGTCAGTCCATAATGCAAAGATACGGCTGAAAATGGTCACAAGAAAATGTTAAGTTTTAAATTACCACTATTTTGCATTTAAAATTATTCAATGATCTTCAAAAAACCCATTTTTTTTGCATGTTCCTAAGGCACAATCAACTCATTAACTTTTAAAAATATACATGAACAAGTCTATGCACATAGAACGACTGATTGTAAAAACGAAAGAAATCTTGGAAACAAGTTAATCCAACTGGCTCATTTTATAGTTAAGGAAACTAAAGCTGAGGTTAGATGACTTGCTTAAGGTCACAAAGAAAGCTAAGTAGCAGAGCAAAGGTGAGAGGTCAAGTCCACCAACTTCCAAGTCCAGTGCTGTTTCCACTACATTTTTAAGGCTCTAAGAGCAAACTATCTGGAGCTGGGCAGAAGTCACAATACTCTGAAAGACACAGCTTGAGACACGGTTTTAAAACTGACCTGTGTCTGTATATTCATAAGGTTTTAAAACTGACCTGTGTCTGTATATTCATAAGACTTACCGGAACTGGAAGAACCTGAGCAGGGATTAGTATGCATTCCCCTCCAGTAACCCCTAAGCAGCAAGACTTGGGTACAATACGGGAAACTCTGCCAATCTAGTTGAATGATGAGGACAGGGAGTACTGTTGGCTGCTATGATATAGGATGGTACTTGGGATACTCAAATCAAAATGAACAAGTAAGAAGATAGGGCTAACTCAAGATTCGTGAATCTCTTCTGTGTATACTTATATAGTAATCCATGTGTATGCATACATATACAAGCACAATACAGTCCCACACAGATCTGTCCCCAGGCAAAAAAATGAGGGAGGAAGAGTATGGGAAATCACTGCCAGAATATGGGCAAAGGGGCACACTGACCTAGCAGGGGAGAAAAGGCTGGGAAAACCACTGGGAAACATTAAACATTAGGTAAGAACTAAACAGTGAGGAACAGGCAATGACAACAAGCTAAGCATATAAGTAAAGATCTGAAGTCTTTGGGGAAGCAAGGGGCCAGGACAAAGCCTCGCCTCCCCTCTGCCTCTCTGCTCAGACAGAAAGGCATTCAACAAGGGAAAAGAGGAAGCGACAAAGAGACATTTCCCCTCCACAACAAGGAATGCTGCTGTGGAGAGACCCCTGAGCCTGTGTTGGAAGCCAGCTGCATGACCCTGGGCAAGTCACCTGACTTCTCTGAGCCTTAGTTTCCTATAAAACATAGGAATTGATTAAGGTATGTACTGACTAAAGGAGTTGTCAATAAATTACTCTGTAAACCTTCAGGTGGTGTGTGAGCTAATCAATCTGGAGGGGCAAGGCATCTTACAGGCCATTTGGTTTGTTTTTGCCAATTTTTCTTTTTGTCTTGTAAACGCTAATCATAACCATTTTTATGAACACATTTTGTTTTGACATCACCTACATTTACTAGTCATCGCCTCAGTCATTCCTTCAAACAAAATTCAGCAAAAGTAACGAGCGGAGAACAAAAAGTCTGATGCAGTGTTCGACCCATCTCTGCAAAGAGGCGGGGAGGAGCTAGCTGCTTCCATCTAGGCTTTACAAAAGCAGATTCCTACAGGTCTGGGAGAGGGTCCTACCCACTGACAGGAAGTCAGACCAGATGACTTTTCAAAATGTGCTCTCATGCCCACGACAAGCTCTCCAAGGCAAGTCAGTAAGTTCCTTCTTGAGGGACAAGCCATGCTCCTAATTGTCATAATAGAGATGGGACACGAATGTTCACTAAGGCTCTGAGAAACAGAAAACTTGGGGGAACAGGGAGAGAGCAGAGGAAATCTCCTTGATATCGCACTAAGAGTGATTCCAATTTGTCAGCTTCCTGAAACTTAAACTACTAAATTCTTGCTTTCGTCAGGGCTCATGACAGTGGTTGTTTTCCAACTGAGCACCAGGAAGTTGTCTTGTAACAATACTGCTCCTGTGCACGTGCTGATATTAATGTATCTTCCTTAGCCTACCGTTCACATGTGAACTGACTGAACGCACTCTGCAAGAGGCTTTCCCCTTTTAGCAATTTTAGGAAAATAATGTGAAATGTTTAAACTGAACTATTTAGGTCCTATCCCTAACTGAACTATTCAGATCTTTTCAGTAGGATTATATGACATGCCTACAGAGCTGTTGACCTCAAAAAGTTTTGGCTTGGGGTATTTGTTAAAGGCACACTGTCAGCTGTCAATCCTACTCTGCTTACAGACTATGAAAAGACCCTGGTATACTTTACATTTTTTTTCTGTCCCTGCCCCCTATTTACTTGTGTTTTTATTCTTGTAATAACCTAGCCACTTTCATAGATTCTAAAAACTCTGAAACAGCTGCATCCATTCTGCCCCCATCCTCTGATGTGTCCCCCCTCTATTTGTTGAATTTTGTCAAGTCTTACAAACATAAACTTTCACTCTAGGTAATTTCATTTGAAACACATCTTTAAAAAAAAAAAAAGAAAGAGTATACCAGGTACGCTAACAAATATATGACGAAATATATCAGTTTTAAATTTAAGTTCCAATCAATCTCTATACTCAAGACAATTATAACTTGAGAAAGAAGATTAAGCCATCAGTAGCTTTCAGCATGTCCCACAACATTTACTAGTACTAGTAAGGTACATCTACAAAGCATGTGTCAAACAAACAACCCTAACACTGTGCAATAACTGGAAATGAAAGAATTAAAAAGAAGTGGAATGATTCAACTCCCAAGTCCTAGAGAGCTGTCCGAGGCACAAAAGGGATAAGTGGCATAGGAAGCTACCGTAGGCGGACAGAACTCAGCTTTTCCTGACTTTACCACCATGACATGCTACTGACTCAAAGCTCTCCAAAAAAGTGATAAAATTTAAAGAGGATGCAATCAAAAACACACTTTTGTAAGGCATTTAACTAAGGCATTTCTGAAGATGACAAAGTCCACTGACTTTCTAGAGAAGTAAAGGAAAAGGATGGGAAGTAATCTAATTTTAGCAAATCAAACAAGCTACTTCATCACCCACCAACAAGAAAACACCACAAAGGCAGGCAGGTGTGTCAGGATCATATCGTATCTCAATTGGCCGAAAAGAAGAAAATATGAGAAATGACCCATTTTAAAACCCAAGCCAATCCTACAAGAGATTCAGACTTTATACACAGATCAATCACAGTTGAGCATTTTTCGGCAGAGATCGGAGGGGGAATGTCACTGAGGAACTTTCATATACTCCCTGACTATTGAGTTTATAGAGAGGAAGGAAAGACATCCAAGTCAAACACTGAAAAGAAACCAACAATGTGAATGTTTTAGAAGTCAATTCATAATAAGCATTTCTAAAGGAATATGACTTTTCCACAACGGTTTGAGTTTTAGGAGACTTAGTGATTTAATATGTTACTAAGACGCCCCCTTAAGTTTTCTGTGTCAATCATCTGTTCACTCTAGGAACCTAGAAAAGTAACCCTTAACTTCTGGAGAAACAAATCCCTTGACCTCCCTCTTGTATCCCAGACACATCCTCCCTCCCACAGCTTCCCTTGGCTACATTCAGGATTTCACAGCCTGCAAACACCACTGACCTGGTTCCATCCTGAGCGCTGCAGTTGACATCTGCTCCATACTCGAGGAGATGCCGAACGATGCTCAGCCACCCCCTGGCACAGGCTTCGTGCAGGGCGCAGTAGCCTGCATTATCCCGGTGGTTCACATCACAGACCTTGTTTTCCAAACAGTACAAGACCACTTCCTGGGAAGAGAGAACAGAGCTATTGGTGGCGAGGTACTACAACAGGTAAGCAGTAGTGTTACAAAAGTGCTAGCAAGAGTATCAGATCTAAGGCCTGTGGTCCAGAGCACAGCAAATAAAAGAAGGACAACAATATACTATGTACACACTACACTAAGAAGAGTCAACATCTCCAGAGAGATCCAAGCTAAGGGTTCAAAAAACGGTTTTTGATAAGTTTGTGGGTGACAGATCCATAACGGGTTGTTCAAAGAAGCCAAGACATTTGAGACAATAGGCTTAATGACTGAGGCAGATGTGAAGGCCCTGAGAACTGTTATCAAGAGAAATTACCGATCAGAGAGAATCAGTCTTGTTTGTAGGTATTTGAGGAAATGTGCTGAAAGGTTGAAGATCGCACTGAACTACATCATGAAGGAGAGGTAAAGGTTTTCAGAATACAAGTCAACCAGTTAATTTGTTTTTAAACACTGCTCCCTGAACTGTGTGATACAATTCTAAAAACCCTGCCCTGTGTCCCTCATTCAGGCCCTTCTTCAACCCCAGTGGTAGAAATGATGTAAATATTTCTGCTTACTTAAGGTAATGGCAGGAAATAAAATATCCAATAACATAACCTACACATTTCAGGAACTACACGAAACAAGCTGATTTCCCCCTTGCCCCTCCCTTTCCAGAATTTGTTCTGAGTAAATAGTTTGCCTTAGAATCACTATCAATCTTACTTCCTTAGAGTGTTAAAATATTAATATGAAACGTTCCCTGTAAGCAGAGCAGTAATTTATTCAATGTTTTATTACCTTGATTAAGAAAGTTTTCAAACACATAGAACAAGGTTTGCCATCAGAAAACATATTACAGTATTTTCCTACAAGTCACACCACCCAGCAGAGAACTGTCCATTTTCAGGAGTTGGCTGAAGACTGGGGAAAACGATGTGGCTTTTACATAGTTCCGATGACAGTCAAGACTGCTGGGGTCCGGATGGACAGGCTTTCCCCTAACACCCACTGAATGGGAATTCTCAAAACTCTTATCTTTTCCATCTAATAACAACTGCTGCATCACATCAATTAATAACGAAAAATCTCAAACGAGTTTGTGGCTGATCGTTCAGAAGATCACCCTGAATGCGATGAAGGCAGAAGAATCAGACAATCCACAAGGTTCCAAAACCAGGAATCACGCGGCCCACTTTTATTCATTCAGTCTGAGACCTGCCGGAAGCCCACAATAATCTGTGCTCTTAGTGCACCTGACCTGAGAACTGGTATCTAGGATACAGCATGGAGCTGCTCTTTTAGCAGGCCCTCACCAACCAGACTAAAGTGGACTGCAGCAAGCTAACGAGTGGCATGCCCCCGACAAGGAAAGGAACTTGGTCACATGACTCTGGGATCAAGTGCAGGAGCCACTTACTGCTCTGAACAGATCAATTTAACCAGATCCCACAAGTCTGGTGTCTCACCAACCAAGAGCTTAACTGTTCCTATTAATAAATCTCAAGGACTCAAATGAGTTTAGCAACTATGGCCTTTACCTGGATCTCCACTTCTACCTGGAGCAGCTGGATACAATTAAGAACGAGAGCCTGAAGCAAGCGTCTCCTCTAAGGCTTAGGAACCCAGTTTCCTGTCTCCATCCCCAACCCATGCCTAACTTGCCCCCAGCATTAATATTGATTTAATTCTCTTTGCTTTGAAGATAAAGTTAAACTAAATCAGCAAGTAATCACCTTTTTATTTATGGTCTTTCTTTCCACCAAATAATAAAGTGCTTCACATGGTATTTCAAATGGTTCTCGCAAACTTTACTCCGGCTCCCCCAATGCTTCTGCCTGGGGCATACAGATGAACCTAGCTTTGTACAAACACTGGGCAGGTCTCACTCAAGCTAAAGAGGCTTTGGAACAGACTACAGACAAACTTTCATCCAAAGATCAGTCTACTTAAGGAACAGGGGCTATCATCCAAGGTTTGGCCACAAGGCCCATGAATCTGTAAGAGGGGGAGGGGGAGGTTAGGGAGGGAAGTCGGCGCTCAGAGAAAAAATCCGCCCTAATGAACAGAATACACCCAATCAATGAAATAATTTAAAAAAGATCTGTGAAGATATTTGTGAGGTAGGTAGGGAAGATAGTATCTTCTTCTGATAATATTTGTAAAAAGTGCTTAACACAGTCCCTAGCCTATAGTAGGTGCTATACACATGCTTATTTCCCTTCCCTTCTCATTTTGTAGATGAGGAAGCTAAGGTTCAGGGATTATCACCCAGTTACTGAGTGCTGGAGCTAGGCACAGACCACAGGTTTGCTGCTGCCTGGGCCAAAACATTCTATTTCAGGACAGCATGATAAATTCTACTGTCTGTTACATTTAGCGACACAGTATTGTTCATTAGGATGAACAAAGTCTATTAAGTATCGCAGTCCTACTAAGGCTGACCATCCTAGGAAGACTCTTTCCATGGACCATTTCTAACCAACAGGTTAAAAATGAGAAAACTGCTGAGCTGATCTGCGTTGAAACTCAACTCTGCCACTTCTTACCCATGATCTTTGGCAAGTCCTTCATACATCTATCTGGGCCTCAATTTTCTCATGTGTAAAATTAAGGGGCTGATTATGTGACCTCTAAAAAGTTTCTTCCAGTCCTGAAACTTTAAGTTAGGCAATGACCCCTATATCAAAATGCAAAATATATTTGTCAATTCTGCCTACCTAGAATTTTTAAAATGTTTTTAAGGACAGCATACTCCCAAAATGTGGCGAGTTTTTGTTTTTGGTTGGACAGTTCAGTGGTAAGCAGCTATAAGTGGAATGCCATTAACCACGAAATGTAACCATAAAGACCATAAAACTTAACATTGTTAATTAATTAAATGCCTCATTAACTTTTTAAAAAACATAATTTAATTCATAAAAAATTTAACCATTACCACTAAATATACAAACATGTGGTGACAGGCACATTTTAGATTCAGAAACGTAAGCTTTTATAAACTGAGGAAAATATTTCATAGCTTCAAGTTGGAATTCAAAGTATTAGAAATGAATGTTGAGAATTGTTATTGCATGTAACTGGGAAATAAGAAATACACAGGTAACCGGGTATAGAAAACTATCTTGCCCTACAAGAAGAGAGAGAAGATGGGGATAAGGGAAAGGTGTGGTGTGATAGAAGGGAGGGCTCATTGAGGGAAGGGGTAATCAGAATGCAAGGTGTTATGAGGTGGGGGGGAGGGGAGAGATGGGGAGAAAAATTGGAACTCAAAATTCTGTGGAAATAAATGTTGTAATCTAAAAATAAAAAAAATTTTAAAAATCCCCCCAAAAAAAGATTTCATAGCTTCTGTGGCAACTGACACTTCCATTTAGGTGTTCCATTCAAAGCACTATCTGAAGACAGAGAGTGTTTCAGGAATTTAAGAACCAGTTTACGCACACAAAATTAGACAAATAGCCTATTTATGGCATGCGGTAATGATAAACTATAATGGCGAAAACTAACCACATGAGTACCGTGCCTTGGCTAGCCATTTGAAATGCATCCTCAGCAAGAGGGTTAAAACTGCTCTTCCACTAGAGCTCAGAGGTGAAAGCCTTGTGAGTCCTCCTGTCCCCACTACGATCCCAAGGATTGGGATAGGGTTTCATATGATGCTGAAAGGTATTTCAGAAAGTTTGATTAAATGCTAAAAGATTTCATCTTTCAGTTACTTTTTTTTATGTGCCTAAGCTACGGTATCAAAAGTAATAAGTAGCAACGTGTATAATTTACATGTAGTATACATTCATTCAAGGTAAGAATGCAACTGAGGTGGGAATGAAATTCTAACTATCCAAGAGGCAGTGAGGGGCTGAAACACATAAAAAGTGACTTTCAACTCAAAGCCCCTGCTACCTTCGAAGTCCTGCCTGAATCTGTACTTTTGGGGCAGGTTCCCATGGGTGGTTCATTCCCAGGGGTACCTATGATCAGGCCTTGTCTTTCAGGGGAATTTTCTTCTACTCTTAATGAAGTTAAAGAGACTGTAATGATGACGACATCCTCTAATGAATCACAACTACTGGATTCCAGAGTTGGGAAGAATCTGAAAGAGTTTCTATCTTGTCCAACCCCATGATTTTACAGGTGAGGAAATTAGGTGCACAGAGGAAGTGTGACCAAGGCCACAAAGCCATTTAGTGGCCAACCTTGTCTACCACTATCTCCCCTATGGTAGAGTGAGGTGTGATCTCTTCTCCCTGTCCCTCCTTCCCTCCTCATTTCTCTCTTTCCCTCTCGGTTTCTCTCCCTCTTTCTCCCACCCTTTCCCATGCACTGAACGCTAGTCTAGCTCAGTGGAGGGAGCCCTGAACAAGAAGACACACTTCAGCCCAAAACACCAAATAGTCAGTAATTCAAAGTTAACAACAACAGATGAAGAGATTACTGAAGGAAAAGCCAGTGTTAACTAGCTCTGTGACTCCGGCCAAACGCGTCTCTCTGGGCTTGTCCATGTGCTGGGGGTGGGGGGAGGACAGGATTCCTAGATCCCTTTGAGGTAAGAAATTCTAGGTCCAATTATCCACAACTGCGGCCTGGAGGGCAACACTGTTGATTTTTAGGACACTGAATATGAACACTTCTTTCCCCACCAGTGGATACGGTGAGTTATCTACCATTCAGTTTCTCACCCAATCCCTCCACTAGCTGACATATTTACTAGACAGCCGGTCAGGAGTACCTGAAGAATGCAGTAGCCAGAAACCTTCGAATATCATGGCGATGATTTTGATGCAATACTTCCACATTCGAACCAATGACTAACTGGTTTAAACTCATGGACAAGAGAGACTTTGCTTCCCTACCTCTAAGACAACATGGATCAAACGGACTGGGGAGGAGGGGAGAGAAATACTAAACTGAATTTAAAAAAACAGGAAAGCTGCTAATAAGCCAGACCCCTTCATGGGACTCTTAGAACTTCAGGGCTGCAGGACCCCTTTGAGGTCATCTGCTCCAGTATGCCTTAAACTACTTCAGCCATGGAACACCGTGGGACTCAAGATATTTTGATAAAACATATAAAGATGTTTTGGGGGAGGGAGAGAGTTTATAGAAGACTTCTGGAATAGTGAGGAGGAAGGGCTTTAGAGAAACTTTGGAGGAAAACAGAAGAAATGATACAAATTTTCCAACACCAAACTTTAAGAGATCATACACAATACTATGCAATAGGGGAAGCATCAAAAATTCCTCAAAGAAATCCTATTCACATTATATGAAAAACAGGGAAACATGGTTTAGTCCAAACCATTGTTTTTATAGACGAGGCACATGATGACGAAGTATTTTCCCCAATGTTGAACAGCTACATTCAGTGGCAGAAATAGACCAGACCCAAGTTTCTATGCTACCTAGTCTTACCATCATAGTACACTCAAATTACGTTAATAAAAAAAAACAAAACCACACAATCAGTCCTCAGAAATGAACCCAAGTGAGATAGAGGTTCCCTGTCAAATATTCTTGTTAAAGTGAAAGTAACCATGACAAATCAGGCAAAGAGTTGGTCAAGAGGTGAAAAATGTATTTCTGCAAAGCCATAAAAATTTCAGAGTTAGGGTGTCAGTCTTCAAAGGGCACATGCGTCCTTGAAGTCCGGTCATTCAAAAGCTTGGCTTTCAAGCCTAACTGTGGCTTGGAACGCTACATTTCATTTCAGCATTTAACTTCCTTAAGGGCTGATGCCAGCTAACACTAAAACTGCCCTTGCCCTGTGGGCTGCTCCATCACCACTGAAACTGACAACAGAGAGGGTAGGGATGTTCTAAAGAAGAAGGCCTAGAGAGAAGCCAGTGGAAGAAAAGATCAGCCAGCATGGGAGCATGGAGATTTTAATATTTGGCAGAGGCTCCCAAACCTCACTCTTTTGGTTTTGGGGTGCACTGAGGACAGAGTGGAAAGGATGGTCAGAATCACCACACCGAACACCCTGAGAGGCCCAGAGGACGGCAAGCTGAGAACAACTTCCCCAGCGGATAAGATGATCCCATTCTTACCATCTTTATTGGTTACCCAACCCTTCAGAGGTAACTGTATTTACAATCCTGAGTCTAGGACTAAAAGACAACAAAACTACTCAATTTTTCAATCATAATCCAGCTGCTTGTTTTCACCCCACTTTACGCCACCAAACTGCCCCATGTCCTGGAAAGCAGAGCACCCTGCACACTTTCCGCATGCCACTCCATCTATAAACATGCTTTCAGGACAGAAACTAAAACAAACAACTTTTTCTCCCTCCACTAATCAAAATCCAACAGCGCTCATTCGCACTCCTCTTCAGCCTTCAATCTCTGGAGCTTCTGGGTTATGTCACATTTTTATATCACAGATAAGCCAGCAAAACTTGAGGATGCTAAAAGATTCTACTGCCCGAACACAAACTGAACGTTGGAAAGGCCTCTATTTTGTTGAAGTTACTGAATGATTTGTTAAACAGAAAAGAGCACAAACGCCCTAACATCTCAGGCAGAAACAATACAGACCTTTGCTAATACCGGATTCTCTGAATCTGAACCATCCTTCTCGCTTGTCATCTTTTCCCCAAACTAAGACACCTCTCCCTTGTGCTCCCATCCCGCTGACCCCTAAAAGTAGAATTTTAATTTTGACGCTCTCCAGTGAGACTTGCCTCATATCCTAGGCGAGCTGCCCTTTGCAGCAGAGTTTCACCGGCATTCTTATTGACAATCAGCCTCCGGGCTTCGGGAGGCATGGGGCGAGTCAGGGTGGTCTCTGGAGGGGGACTTGGCAGCTGTGCAGACTGGGAGGAAGGTAACAAGGGAGTTTGTGGCAGGCGATCATACAGCTTCTGCTCCTGCAACTTAGATGACAAAGAGTCGCACTCTGAAGCTGGCTCTGGTCGCTTTCTGAACCTTCTCGTTACCATGACCTGTCCAAAATAAATTAAAAAAAAAAAAAAGAAAAGAAAAAAAAAGAATCATTTACTGGTTATATTTATTTTCTGGTGTCCATTTAACCCCCCTTCCTCCACACTCCCACCACCTCCCTTATGGGCTATAAACCTCACTGAGGGCAGAAAATAATTCTGTCTTTAGGCTTCATGGGGAAAAGGGAATGGGGGATGGAAAATGGGGGAAGGATGGTGGAAAAAAAAAATCTATCAAAGCTAAATTTGTAACTTTACTTTCTCCTGGGAGAATAAGCAGACCTCTGTGTACCTTAAGGACAGGAAAGTTACGTTTTCAGGAGGGGCCAATGAAAACAGGTGCTTTATTACAGCATATTATGACGTAGACTGGTGGTGACTGTAGGAGGCAAAGTTAGTGTCTGACTAGGACCTTAAATAGGGTTTGGTTTTTTTTTTTTAATAAGGATACCTTGTCCTCGTTGTTTTCTATATCTGTGGTATCATCCCCTGTCAGAGATGACCTCCTCCTCCTCTCCTGTGGAGTCAAGTGTTTGGTTTTACACTGGCGCTTCCCTGATGGCTTCTCACAGTCGGTGTATTTCTGCAGCAGGGATGCAGGCTGGAAATCCTCCTCCTCGTCTGTGCACAGCACATCTGTCTTCCGGCTTTCTTTAATTTTCTGCTGCTTGGCAGCCAGCCTCGAGGCTGCCGTACAGCTTGGCTGAGTCTGCCTTTTGCCGTTCGCATTGGTGGATGAAAGGCTCTTCATGTGCGGAGACACCGGGAATCCAGGCAAGCCTGAATGGGGAGAGGGGGGAAGGGTGGAAAGGAAGAAGGCATTACACCGTTGGAGCGAGCGGTGCTGAAAGAAAGGCGTATTGTTAACACTTATCACCAAAGCAGCTTCATTTTTTAAAGATATACCAATTATGTTTTCAAAGCATTAATATTTTAATTACCCACATTCAAATAGCAAATAGGTTAACCCACAAAGCCCGGAGCTGGGAAGTCATTTTAAAGGGCCTGCCAAGCACACCAATGCAAATTCTCCCTTCTTCCCCTCCCCCTGCCTACTGTGCCTAGGTGCTGCAGGGATCTAAGAGCAGTAGACACTCCTATTGCTAGCCTAGGTACTGCAACATCGAGGCTCGGTGGAGATCAGCTGAGGAGGGAGTGATGGAGTTTCGAGCTAGCTCCTTGGGGCTGCTTCAACTTTATTTCTGGCATTCACCCAGCCTGTGGACTCAGCCTACAATGGTTTCCCTCATTCCTTAAGTTAAGCTGCCACAGAGCTACTGAGTGTCAAAAGGCATCTGAAGAAATGAAGGTTCTTTCCTGTACACTCCTAAGTCATATGATCAAACCAAAGCAGTTTGGTTTTTAAAAGGAAAAAAAAGGGGGTGGGGGGAGAATATGTTCTACTTTAATACGAAATTCCCTTGCCTGCACATTTCAGCGGTCAGCTTCTTCTAAGGAGCTAAGGTCCCTAACAAATGGGGCTGTACAGACAGATACATGAACTGCGGACGATCCAACCATTGGCGATAGTGGTGCCAGCATGCATCACTAAGAGGAAGCCGCCTCCAGGTCCCTAGCGGCCTCTGCGTACCTTGTGCATTGTCACTTGTTCTGAGGGACTCTTCAGACCAGCTTCTACCGCTTTTGACCTCTGACCTTTTCCTGGGGTGCTTTTCTTCGGTGCAGTCTTTAACCTTTGCGGTGACCTCTGGCTGCACAGCCTCAGCTAAATCTTTCCTGCTTTGCCGGCCCAACTTGCTGGGCGGGGGTCTCTCTGGTGGTGACACCTGCTGCTCCCACAGTTCCCTAAGATGCTGCAGGTGACGCTGTTTTTTGGGATGGAGCCCTGTTAATTCAATGCACACCTTCAGGTTGGTCACCTCATTACAATGTGGCTCTTCTAAGTGGTTAGAGGAATTGTTTGTCATTTCCCTCTCAGGCCAGTCATCTAATGGAAAAATAACTAAAAATTAATCAAAAAGCCCCCTCAACTAAAGTCTAAAAACAAAATGAGCTACAAGTCACTTGCGGGGAGGAAGGAAGGCACCACTGTCTGCTTCAGCACCTCACTGCACACTGGGGAGTGGTTCATTTGTGTGAGGCATTATGGGTTTGTTTTTGTTTGACTTAGTTGGCAGTTTCAGGCATTAAAGGGTTATGTGGACTGTGGTCATCTGTATGGTCATGGCTATGTGTGCCTCACCACCAGTTCTGACTGGGTTCTGCCAGTTTTCTTTTCCCCAATGAAGACAGCATGTATTCAAAGGGCTGAGCACAGGACTGTTCAGGAGGTTTAGAATGAGTAATTCCTTACTATCAAAGACTGTATGGAGGGGTGAGTGCCTCATATCCATACCCACACATCCACACACATTGCCACAGTCCCATGCAGGGAGCCCAAGGCCAGCCTGGCTGAAGCTAGAGGAGCTCACCTTTGGAGGTCCGTCTCCTCTTGGCTTTCAGTAGGGGATCCTCCTGTAGCTCCTCAGCCACTGCCTCTGGTTGGCTGCCGTCAGGCTGCAGACTCTCCCCTGAGAGTTTCCGTTTTCTGTCCAGCCGGGGGCCAGGGCTGTGGGGCATGTCTGGGGTCGGCAGGTCTGTAGTCCTTTCACCCAGAGGCTGCCTCTCCAAGAAACATTTTTCAATGTGAAGATCCTTTTCCTCTGGGGTTTCAAAGTCATCTAGTTTATTCCCTGTATTATTAAAGTCACCTGAAAAAAACAACCACAAAGCAAAAAACCCCAATAATGACCACATGAAAAAACTGCCATTAGAAGGGGACTTGGGGGAAGCACACAGGGAGGAGGAGGGGGTCCGGAGGCAGAGGGGTCTGGAGGCAGAGGGGGTCCGGAGGCAGAGGGGTGGCTCTCCACAAACCGATCCGTGAGGAACAGATCTTTATAGACTGCTGGAAATCCTGGGGAAGTGTTACAGGTTCTACAGTATCCACCCCAGGGAAGGGACGCTCTGTTAACACGAGTCACCCAAGAGGAAGAAAGCTGGACTTCTTCTCTGAAATGGGACGACAATGCACACACCTTCTCCCTAGACTTTTTTTCCCTTTTGGGGGTGGGGAGATATAGGAATGAATTCTTTAGAATGCTTAAAAGAACCCTTCAGAACTCTTATAAATACCCATGTCTGCCCTGGATTTTTTAAAGGTAAAATGTGTAATTTCTCCCTGACTTCAAAGTAAATAAATAGATTAATGCAGATAGAGGAAAACCAGTTCCATATCCCCTACAGCAAGGATACCACTAATAGACAGAATGGGAACTCCTTGAGGACAGGAAGTGATTCATTCTGTCTCCGTATCCCCAGTGCTTACCACCTAGCAAATACTTTAAAATGGCTTTAATAAATGAAGACTAATTTCACTAGTCGGCATCAATGCGGAGCATCAATGAAAGGCAAAGAGAGGCAGTGAAAATAAGGCTGGAAACAGGGCAAAAGTGAACCGTTACCCATGGCTCAGGAGTCAGTGGAACTGGAAAACAACTGTTCCTCCTGTCAGGCCTAAAGAACTGAAGCCTGAGAAAAGAGTGCCATTTTCCAGGAAACAAACAGGGCAGTATGGTCCCCACAAGTCACAGAAGTGCAGCAGAAGTGGTAGCAGAAGGAAATGTGAGACACCAGACCAATCTGATAAAAGTTCTTAGACTGGGGAGAGGGTAGGAAAGGAGAAAGACTAGATGGGGCCAACAGAGGAACAGGAGACAGATAAGCAACAAGGGCAGCTTTCCCAATGAATCCAAGGGATGAAGGAGCTCAGGAGAGCTTAAAAATATGTCATCACTCCAGGCTCAAAAGAACCTGATTCTATCACCTCACGTAATCTAGTATATGTACACGTGTACACACACACACACGCAGGCACGTACATGCATGTCATAGATTATACATGTTCAAGCGCTAGGATCAGGAGGAGAAAGCCCTTTCTGGAACTGATGAATTCAGATGGTAACTAGGAAAGACAGGTATATTACTTTAGACCACTTTTCTTTCCCCGAAAACATGAATGCCACATTCCTCTCAAGCTGGACACTATCACCAAGTCACTCACACCTGACACTACAGGGAGCAAAAACCTACTTTTAGAAGAGCATTTGTTCTCACTCCGTATTCCTCTGTGCTTTTAAATACTGACTGGTTCCTTCAGAAATATCCCTCCTGGGTGCTCCTACTGGCACACGGCAACTAAATCAGAAGGTAGGAGCGATCACTGGCTATTCTTCTACGGATCAAACAGTCTAATATTCCAAAGAAAAGGTATTCCTTCAACTTGTCTGAACTTCGCCAGGCCACAGGGAGGCATTCGAAGGAGCTGCCAGGTTTGGGTGTCCTGCGTAATGGGAGCATCTATTAATCAGTAAGCATTTATTAAATACCTGCTATATGCCAGGCCCTACGGAGACATGTACAATGAATACAATCATCCTTACTGGCAAGAAGCTTACAATCTAACAGGAAGCCAGCAAATCCATCCGTAAGTACACACAAGATAAATATGAAGAGAAAACTACAAAGTAATAGAAGAGAATTCTGAAGAGAGCTCGCTGGCAGTTGAGGGGAGAGGGAGATCAAGAAGGATTGGAGGCAGAACAGGGTGCTTGAGCTGCAGTGTGACGGTGAGCAGGGATGCTACGAGGCAGAGAGGAGGGAGTGCATTCCGAAAGTGAGGGCAGCCAATGAAAAGGAACAAGAGAAGTATTGATTTCGGAGAGCCGAGAAAGCCGGTGCAGCTGTATCTCACATATGAGAGGCAGAGTTCAATGAGTCTGAAGAGAGACTGGGACCAGGTTGGGGAGGGCTTAGGAATTCATAGTAAAGGCATGAGTAGGAGAGTGATGTAGTCAAATCTGCGTTGAGGGAAGATTATTTCAGCAGTAATGTGTAGAATGCGCTGGAGAGGGAGAGCCCTGAACTGGGAAAACTGATCAGAAAGAGGTTACTACTCTCATCTCAGCAAGAGGCAACTAGGGCCTGCAGGAAGGTGGTAGCTGCGTGTGGAGATAAAGAGAAGGTGTCAGATACAAGGGATGTAGAGGGATAAACACCTAGAAGGTATGTAAAGTAAGGAGTCAAGGATAATGCTGATGTTTGGAACCTGGGTGTGTCATTCTGGATACGTGGAGTACGAAATGTCTCTGGGATATCCAGTCAGGTGTTTGTTGTAGGTTTTTCGGGGGAAACAAGCGCATCAACTAGGCAAATGCTTACTCAAGTCATAAAACACACTAATGGGCTTTGTAGTAGACTGGAAAACCAAAGGGTGTTGTGAATTCTAATCCAGACTCTTTTTTCTTACCCTAAGTGGTTACTTTGGAAAGTGCAAAGCAGAACTGATATTGTTTACCCGTTGTCTTCCAAAAACAGTGCCTCACCACCCCCACCAAGACTACTGAATAGTTCCAAAAATCCAAATGCCATGGAAATTATTGTAATAAGAAGATGCCAAATATTTGGGCCAACTCTATTTTTAACTCCTTTATATAATTTTTGAGAATGGTATCCATCTTAATTACAATAATTTATTTTTCTTTATATGAATGATCTAACCAGCCACATTTTTTGCCAGTAAGTATATGTGTGAGGAAACTGAAAAAGCAATACCATAGAAGCGTCAAGTTGGAGGCTTTTGATATTTTTTTCATAAAGTTTAAAACGTGCTTTTGCTTAAAACAAAAAATTCTTAGAGGGATTCTGCAAACTATTCTTTTTGAGGGAATTCTGAAAATATAATAAAATTATTCATCAAGCACAGCTAGATATAACTCAGTCTAAAGGGATCATGTCTTTCAGAACCAAGATAAAATGAGAGAAACTCCTTGCCGATCTCCTTTCCTTCCTACACAATAACTTATTCACTTCAGATTACAATCATGTTTTGTAAAGAGAAAAGCAAATACATATAACTCCATCTGGAGGGACTTTTCTCCATACATGTCCAAAGTGATCTGAGATCTCCATGTAAAAAGAACTTAAGAGGTCACGTAACTAACGACCCCTCGTCTTCACCCCACATAGTCGAACCTGGGGTTCTTGAAGTTAACTTTCCATAAATTTCCCTGTTAATATTTTATCAACAGGTTTCATGATGTCACCTGCACTAATAATGGTCTGCTTCCCATTGTCAACCCTTACCTAAGTTCAAACATGAATCGAAAGATCGACGATATCCACAGCACTTTTCCCTCCTGCACAGAAATTGGCAATCTCATTAACTGTCACTAATTAGTACACTGATGAAAACCTTTGATCTCAACCACCTGACCTCTGGTCAAAACTAATGGTACTTTAGACCAACTTAGATGAACAACTTCTGATTCACATTTTGCAAGTGTTAATAACATGACCAGGATCTGAATCTCACCCCCAAAATCCATGCTCAGCGTACCTCTGAACAAGGGTACACCACTCTAGGTGAGAGGTACGCACTTTTTTCTTTCCTATTTTGAAGCCACCAATTAAAGAACTGTCTCTAGTTTGTGCCTAGTACCTCTAAATTACTACTCCAAACCCTCCCCTTCCCCTCAAATCCCAGAGTCCAAATCCTGGGATGTAGGAAGAGGACTCATGTATTAAGTTTGATTTGCTTCCTTTTCCCATTTAGCTTGAAAAAGCAATAGAGCACTGGATTTAGTCAAAAGACTCAGATTTGAATATTTTCCTTGAAATGCGCTGCACTCTGTGTACAAAAAGGTCAAGGAACTTAGCTTCACAAGGCCTCCGTTTCCTCTTCCATTGCTACAACAGTACTGAACTGGAGCTTCAAATTCTATTACCTTCCAAATGTCATCTCCTGCACCACTACACCAGGAACATCCCATTCAGATTTTCTGTATCAACTTCTTGAGATAACAGAGGGAAGCTCATCGTTTTCCTCGGTTCATTACTCTAGATGTGCCTCTTATTCTACAGGCCAAATGATCAGAAGGAACTCTAGGAGGTTCGGTCCATATTTATCCAAATCCTACCCACCCATGTATAATTTATTGGTTTCTTCTGCATCTTTCTTGATTTGGGTCATTTTCCTAAGCAAGTCACTTCATTCCCTATGCTGGTGATGAAAAAATATAAGGAATCAATTTGCAGCAGTGTTTCTCCACAGCACAAAGATCTCGATCCCTACTAGTGCAACGACAGGATGTTTCCTGTACAATATTCACTCACTCTGATACTGGGGGGCTCCCATAAAGAATAATCGGGAGCTCTATTTGCAGTTCCTGCATGCCTCAACTTTGACAGCCACCAAACAAGTCATTCATTCATCAAAAACTGAATTATCGTTGAAGGAGAAAAGACAAAAAGGGGTAAGGAATGAGTTGGAGGGAGTGACTGCCTCTCCCATCACGAACCAAGGACATCCAAAGCACTCATCATACGTACTTTAGTGTCACTCTAAAAGCGAGATATGTTCCAGTGCGCACTGATCACATGACCTAAACAGATGTGAATGCGTCTGCATGTCACTTGCTTGCTGCACAATCATATGACTCACAGCACATGCATCCCATAATTTATCATGTTTGTGCTATGGCAGTGCTCCATAGAAGTGTTGCCATGGTAACATTTACAAGTCACCGTGGCAACAAAGCAGCCTCACCACTGTTCTAACAATGCCCAGTGAGTCCTAAACAAGATGGAAGAGTATTAAGACATTTGTGGGTTATCCCTGATTTAAATCTTTCTTTCAGCAGGTAGTCAATCACATCTACTTGAGGTTAACCTTGTTAAAACTCTCCCATTGATAAGGTTTATATTTCTCTGAATAAGCCACTGCAAAATTTCTCCAAGTAAGAATCCAAAGTAGTTTGTGAAATGAGTATAGTTGACCAAAAGGAAGGAAAGTTTGAGGAGCTAAGAGGCTACGTGAGAACATTTTATACTGAAGTACATCATCACTACTTGTTCAAATTGGGTATCCCCTTTCATCAGCCAGTAGTAGTAAGCATCAAAAAAAGCAGCACATACAAATCACGTGCAATTTCAGTAAGTTAAAAGTAACCATATATGTTCTAACCCATTTTTCCAACCCAAAGGAAACTGGGAGTTAAGACTTCCTTTCTACTGTTTACTAACGATACTAAAGTAGAACCTCATTTTTCCAGATTTAAATATTTGACCAAGCCCATCCCACAAGCCTTTCAGATCCTCTGCCATCTAGAAGGCAAAGAGCAAGGCCAAGAATCTTGAAGCTGAAAAAGGTTGTCAAAAGTCCAACCTCCTACACCTAAAGTATGAACAGTTTACTTCTCTAACTCAGGGTCATCCTGTTTCTGTTAGAACGTTTCTAGTGACGGCAAACACCCTCAAGGCTGCTCAGTCTATTTCCTGGCCTGCTCTAGGTTCAGATTAGTTCACATTTTAAAAAGAATTCATTTTGCTTTGTTTAGTAGATTATAAAATGCAACAAAGTCTCTCTTTCCCCCTCCTCCCATGGTATTTAACCAGCTGTCAAATTCAAATTCGTACCTCCCCTCTACCAGTGGATACCATGTCCAGGGGCAGATATGTGAGAGGTTCATACCTTCAAGTCATGCCAAATTCTCAGTAGAAAGCCCCTCTGGAGTTTAAAGCCGCAATGGGTAAAAGGAAGACTCTAAGCTTGGAAAATCGAGCTCCTCATAGCTGGAAATGGGTATTATTAGCTTTGTGAAACAATCCTCTTCTAGCCAGGGTAAACTGGTCACTGTGCAGTTATTTTATTGGGAACATCAACTAGTAAAAGAGCCTGACAATTGCATCATTGTAACCCAAAAGACAAATGAGAACCCCAGCAGGCCAATTTTGTTCACCCTCTGTACTTCTGTTTTGTGCTCTATCACCAAGAGAGTTCAGAGAGAACGGCTCACTGCAGTACAATGTAAGCTAACAGGGCCAGGAAAGGGGTCTGCTGCTGCTGCTTTCTTCTGCTACCTTACACTCCCCCCATGCTTTTCTCACCCGGCTTCCCTGGCACATTTGTAAACATTTGTAGAAATTACTGTTGAAAAGGCAGTATTGACTAATCAATTCACAGCCGAATGAACCAAGAACCTACTGAATTATACGCCTTCTACTCTGAGGAGGCGGCAGTAGTACAACAGCAGTACAATCTCACGGTCCTGTAAGGGCCATCAGACAACAATCACCTAGACTTGGCAGGCCAGTCTACCTCCAGAAGACAAGATCCCTACATCGCCTACAACAGACCCAACAGGGTGAAGATGAGGTGAGTACATCACTGAGTACATTTCGGAGTCTCTGCTTCCCTGGGAGTCTTTTAAGGTCAAAGACCACTATCACTCAAAGAACAAGTTATGACTAGAGCTGACCAATTTTCTTTTTCTCTGTATCTCCTTTAATACCATCTCTTTGCAAAGTAAAGTAAAGCAACAGAGCGACAGAGCGATAGAGCGAGAGAGAAGAAATTAATAAAAAAAAAAGGAAAGAAAAAATAAGGAATTTATCAAGCCCCTTACTCAACTTTTCGCATATAGTTTTAAAAAAGTTTTGAATTGAGAGTGAGCCCTACCACTTATCCAGTTTTTCTCTGCTGTGAAAACAGCTTTCCAAGAACTGATGAAATCTCCAGCTTTGTCATCACTTAAAATGATGTCTCTTTAAGATTTTAAACATGAACAGAGAAAAACCACTAAGAGAATAACTGAGAGACCCTTTCCTTTACAGTTTGTTCCCTTTCCCTTTTCACATCAGAGACAACCAAGCAGGAGCCTAATAAAATCTCACTTCCAAATGAAGTGTTCTTTGTGTAACAAATACTACAAACGTTTTAAAAAAATGAAACTCTCCTGATAACCCGCTAATCAAGGAAAGCCCTAACAAAATAAGCCACGTGTCTAAACGGGCAAAATAACAGACTGTTTGATTATTACCTGTACCACCCTCGACAAATCACAACTATTGTGGGTTTCAAGTTTTCTCAATTGTAAAAATGAGGGCAGTGAACTGGATCAACTAAGATCTTATTTAGCGCTCCATCTATCCTTCTGGACAGACCTGCCTTTCCTTGTCTCAGGCATCTAAGGCCTGGACAATGAGAAACCCTGGCCCCTCCCTCACAACCGGGAATGGCTGGCACTCTCAGTGTGGTAACAAAACCTTCTTTTCTTCTGGTGTGGAGGCAGTTTACCATCCTGAGTTTGTCATGCCCTTTAAACTGATTTAGCCATTGCACCCCTATCATCAGCACCTGGGGGTGGAGGAGGCTTGCCCCCAAACCTACAAGTATCTTTGAGAAAAGGTTTCATAACAAAACACAGATATAGAGCGCCCACATACGTTCGCTTTCAAATGTATAGAGCCAACAAACATTTATTTGTGAAAAGATTAGCGTACCCTGGCCTCTTATTATCTCAGGAAATTGAATCATGGTTGTAACGTGCTCTAGCCAGACACCCTCATACTTTTACCAACAGGACTTCAGTAGAATTAACGAGAGCCTCAGAAATCAAGCTTTATGAAATAAGAATAAAGCACCGCTCCACCGGCTTTCTGCCATTCGCACCCACTGCCTAAGAAATCAGGTCAAGTCACAACATCCAGGTCTAAGCAGTGTAGTGATGGCTAATTTGGCATTTGGACCCTACCACCACACCAATACCATAATTAGGTCAAGCCATTCTGAATCATGCAGTTTACTCTTACTGATGATAAACAGACCCTGGACCAGTAAAATAAATGTTATCTCATTGTCCTTGCCCTCACTCATTTCAATGACACCTGTGCCTCTAGGAGAGGAACAATAGCAGTGCCCATTCATTCCACACCAGAATGTTAATACAGACAGAGGGGAGGGACAGAAAGAGAACAAAGCCTCCTACAATTAACGGATAGCACAGATCATTTCATAGCTACAAACAAAAGGTATCTTGCCAGCCTCACTCTTGGAGAAAGCATTGGTAAAGCACATGCTTACAATAAGCCCTCCATATTACATGCTCATCCCACCAGACCTAGATGTGCAGGGGAGGGACTAAATTTTCCTTGAAACATGAGATGTGTTCATGGCAATGACTTGTTTTCATAGAAGCTATGTTCCTGGTGGGAGAAGAATTAAAGCTATAATTTGCCACTCATATCCCGACACCAAAACAATCCTGGGCATATGCTAATCTGGCTTATTACGATCACTGGAAGATTCTTACGTCAGCAGGACCAATCACCAATCTCACCTTGGATGCTGATTCAGGGAAAGAATGGTAGGGTAGGCATGAATACACTGGAATAAGCCATAAAGTTACTTACATCTGTCACTATCATTCTGGTCAGCAATGGCATCTTCCAATGCGACAGACTTTGGCTTCTTTTCATTATTTCCTTTAGAGCTTTCCCAGTCTGCCTGGCTGAATTTGCAGACCTCTGAGTCTTTGGTTGTTGCATGGCCACCTTCTCTTTCTTTCATCTCCAACTCTGAGAAGCGCATCATTGCACGCTAGAAAGAGAATGGAGATGAAAAAAAAAACTCACAATAAAAACTACTTTATTGACCTTACCTTACAGGAAAGCATTTCCAAAGAAAAGTCTGGTCAAAACCAACCAAAGTTCATGAGATATAGAAATTTGGTACATCTGAGTTGCACAAGACAAAACTTACAATATCTATATGCAAATAATTTCTTTATTACAGTTACATGTGTATAGTGCTATAGACGTGTGCATATGTACACACGCTGTGTTAAAGACAGAAGTGTGCTCTTTGGAAGTAAACAAAACAAAACAAAGAAAACAAAAGAATGAAAAGAAAAAACAAAGACACAAACAAACTGCACAATGAGTAAAGACGACCATGGCCCACAAACTTCCCTTTGTGGATTTGGAAACGAAATTTAACTCAAAGGTTTATGTAAGATTCTAGTAATAAAAATTTGAAGAACTGACCTCACTTGCAGCAGGGAGACATAAAATACTGTCCTCTTGTAATCCTTCCATCTATGTAATTAAAATGGGCACTCAATGGATCATTTAAATAATTTCATCCATTTTTATAAGCATAAACCAATTTTTTCTTAACATTGCAAAACAATTTGGTTATACTCATCTTTTAACGAAAAGTAAAAAAAAAAAAAAAAAAAACCCTTAGGAAATTCCAGTACAATATCTGTTACAGCTCACTAACAAGATCAGTACAGCTTCTATCTGGTTAAACTAGTCTTTCAGTTGTTGGTCAAAACTTGCAGAAGCCTAAAGATAGGAAGCAGCTGTTGTTCTACTCCACCAAGTATCACCTACTACGGCATGCTAATCAGAACTTCTAGGTACATTTGATATCTAAAAGTAAAGGCCAAGAAATCACAGCAACCAATGGGTTAACATCATGCAGTCTGTGGCTGTCCTCCACCATACTTATCATTTAAGTTATCTGCATTTCAGTGGAATTATTTTAAAGCTATCATTTAAAACAGCTTGGCTACATGTACCTCATATAACTACTGGCTACCACTACTCACATTTTCTTAACTGCACAAATTTAACACATACACATTTATTATAAACTTCTAAGTTATCAGTCTCTGATAGGAGTCCTGACAAGAGCTACCACACACCCCCGGATACTGTTTCATATGGTTCAGTTTAAAAACTGGCCAATGCTGAAGTTACTGAAGTATTTCAAGACTCACCTGCAGCGCCCTCTGCTCTCTGCTGAGCTGGCTGGAATCTGCATACAGCTCCGTCGTGACACACTTGAATCGGTCACCTACGTAACCAGCAGAGTTCGCAATTCTTTTTGCCAACTTAGATGGCTTGGGCTTCAAAAGTTTGCTATCATTAGAATCTAAGTCATCAGATCCATCTTTGGTATATGTGGGATTGACGTCCATACTTGGGGCACTTCCCACACAAAATGGTTTGGTATCATCTTGGGCTTTACCAAAAGTTACAGTTGTACCATCACTTCCATGAGCGGGCTCCAAGAACGGAGCAGAAGGCTGAACTAGGTTCTCTTTGTTAGGGCTTACTGAAATGTTCTCTTTCCTCAAGCTGAACACTGGTGTATTGGAACCCTGTTTAAAATTATATGATTCATGGAAATCATTGCTCCGACCATACTCCTCTCTCATGGCAATAAACTCTCTGTGCTGCTGCAGCACCTGCTCAGCTGTGGGTTTGGGGGGGTCCTCAGTCTGGTTGTTGCTCTCGGTTGCAAAGCCAGGTTTGGTTAAATTGGTTTCATTCTTAGCATCCTGCTCCTCTCGAAGGAGATCTATGTAGACCAGCTTATCGCTTTTGACAACAGCCTTATTGTGATTCCAGCTGGGGTGCAATTTCGGGTTCTTATCAGGAGGCGCCTCAGTATGTAACTTAGTGCTGCTAGCTTCCAACACTTCTGGAAATCTGCTCCTGAGAGATGGATCCTCATAGCGTGGTCTTTCGTGAGACCGGGATCTCCTTTCTGGTTTTTCTTCTTTAGTGATCTCTAAAGGTGTATGTGGTAACAGCATGGGATGTACCATGCTCAAGCCCAGTGCATCTTGGTAGGTCACAAACTCAGGTCTACTTGTAGGCAGGGTATAGGGAATTCCTGGTTTGGGGGCAAGATGCCCTGGAAATAGACTGCCATTAGGTAACAATACTGGATGAGGGTAGACAGGTCCTTTTCCATGTAGAGAAAGAGGACTTATAGCAATGCCTTCAGGAGCTGAATATGGGAGGTAACTTCTAGGGTAAGGAATTGGTGGGGACCGGAAGGCCTCGTTTGGAGATAAAAATATCGAACCCGGTGGGAGGCCATTCTCATTGGCTTTGAAACTTGGTTCTGGATTACTGGGCTTGGCCGCCTTGTTGCTGTTACTGTGCTTGGCAGAAGCTGCTGCTGTGATAGGAGGCTGACCCACGTGTTGTATGACGGACGGCGTGGTGTCTAGAGAGGTCCTGTTTGTTGTCTTCACACAGTCCGTATTGGCATTTGGAGCAGGGGATGCGGATGCTGGGCGACCTGCATTTGACAAGGCCCCTGAAACGTTACTGACGATGGTGTCGGTGGCACCCATTCGAGGACAAGAAGAGCTCCTCGGCTGTGGTATAACCCAGTCTAAAGCCTTGTTTTTCAGCTGCATGCTCTTGCTGCTGATGTCTTCATTGGGACTTGGACCAGGAACGACCCAGGAGGAGGGAGCAGTACTAATGATTTCAGGTCTATATATAGTACAGCTATTTCCTGAAGGAGAAATTGTTTCTTTTGGAACATCACTTCCAGATAACACTATGCCACTTCCGGCCCTGCTCTGAACAAGGACTGTGGTGGGAGCAAGTTTTTTAATATGGTCAGATTTGGAAGTCTCTGCATCCACAACTTTTGATGACAAGTCTAGTGGCTTATCTGTGACATCTTTGGTAGCTGTCTGTTTTTCTAGGAGAGGAGGTGATCTACCATCCTTTCTCTCATGAGCTGTGGTTTTCCTGGAGTGCCCAGGGGCTGGCTGTGTACTTTCACCCACTTCGTGGGTCTTGGAAAATTTCCCATTGGAGAGCCTAGCTGTGGGGAACTCATTGCTTACATTCATATATGGCTTTGACAGAGTCACTGAAGAAGGAGAAGGGGAGATCCTGGCATAATGCTTATGGAATTCAGAGTAGGTGTCTGCGGGCTGTGAGGGAAGGTGGACTCGGGGTGATGGTCGGGGCGAAGGGGGCAACAGGAGGGCAGGGTCCCCGGGCAGATTGCTAGTAGCTGTCTTAGCAGAAGTGACCCTAGGCTGCTTGTTGTTTTGAATGTGTGGAAAGGCATGTGAATCAACAGGATTCCCAGGACTGACTCCCATCTTCCAAGGTAGGCTTTTGTCTGGGCAGTGAACAAGAGGGGGAATGGCTGGGGAGGCTGTAGCGGTGGAAATCCTCATTGGTGAAGCTAAGGATGAAGGAATGTGGGGGCTGACGTAGTGAGGTGGTGGCAGATACAAAAAACGCTCACCATTGGTACAGACTGGCGAATAGGCCAAGTGTGGGGGCAAGCTGTAGGACTGCTGAGGTAGCAATGCCTTGTACATATTTAACGAATACTTATTTGGTGAGTCAAGGAAAGGATACATGGCCGGTGTGCCGCCACCCTCCACATAAGGACTTCCCCAGGGAAGCCTCAGGTAACTAGCACCATTGATGTTAAGAGGGGTCTGTTTGTCACTTGCAGCTCTGTCCAGGCCCAAGGTTTCCCCGGTAGGAACTGAACTTTTTTGTATTCCCGGTGGTGTTTTGTATATGGTATTAAAACCATTTGGGGGTTTTCCGGGGACAGTTGATGTTTCTACCGTCTCAGAAGGATTAGGTTTGAACTGAATCTCTGGATTTCGTTCAGGGGTAAATCCAAGACTAGCTATAGTACTTGTGGCAGCGTCTCGTCCTTTCTCTGAGCCAAGTCCACATAAACTGGAATAGACAATGTTACTGGGGACTCTGAGTCCTTCCCGTATAAGTCCAGTCCTGTCCATAGTCAGAGCTGCAAGACTGTCAATGCGCTGCGCTGTAGATGCATCCACCTTTGTAGAATAAGAAATGCAAAAATTATTTGGAGCTCAGTGACTAAAACCAATCTTAACTTACCACTAGGGATGCATTCTTAACTTTCAAGGGAAACAATACACACTGGGTTGTTACAATATTGAAACATAAGGGTGTTAACACAAAGCAGGAGGACACCAAGGTTGTTATTCCCAACAGAATGGAAATGGTTTGTTGAGACTCACCTCTGCTCAGTTAGTTTGGAACACATACATTACTTTATATTTCGGGCCTGTCCTGTCTTACTAACTCGATAACACATTTCATCCATTTAGCAGAAACTCTTTGCTACAACTGAGATAACAATAGTTCTAATCTCATCAGAGCAATCCTGATGGGGTATAAGGTCCCTGAGAAAAACAATAAGCCTCATCATGTCTTCCTTTCTTGGAAGTAAAAAGGACTCATTAAAGCTTGAAAGAGACTATTTTATGAGGACGACTAGGGATGGGAATGTTAAATGTTTTACTTGTGAATCAAGAGGACATGGGTCCAACAGTGTCTCCTCGTGAGGATGATACTACTGTCCGAAGGGACAGCCAAATGCTTCATATTTCACTGTAAAGTTAAACCCTACAAACCGTGTGTTGATATGAAGACTTCAGAAATTTGTCCAGCTGCAACTGCTAATGTGCCCCTGCTTATCAGAGTAAAAGCTGGCAGTCTACCACTAGCCAAAAGGGCCCCAGAACATGTATAATTCTCCAGAGCTTAGCATGCTCCTCATCCCTCACTATAAAGATTTCTCAACAGAAACAGCTGGTGTGTGTCTTAAAAAGTAACTGTTTCCCATGATAAGGCATTTTAAAAAATTCATTTTAAAGCAATAGAAGATTGACCACAAAATCAGAAATTATGTCAGTATGACACCATACATCTCTTACCACGGTGTGGTTTAAAGGGTTTTCTTCCCTCAGTTCCAGTCTGGCTTTCGGAGCTTCACCATCACTTACTGGAATTTTCCTATTACAAAGGATTATACCAGCTGCATGAAACATTCCTCACTCAGGAAAACATTCTCAGATTTCCCCAGGATAGACCACTTCCTAATAATTCCATTTAAAAAAAACTGACCTACTAATACTTTGCTCTAAAGTAAAATCTAACCACTACCTCCATTCCCCCAATATGATGGTGATTTCTGAAAGTTAAGTTATCTTGAAGGGAAGAGTCTAGTCTCCTTAATCTATGGTTAAAGGAAGTAGCATTGATGCATATTAAATTCGTGGACAGACCTTCCATTTTTTAACAGTCATAAACCTCTTTTCCCCTACACCAAGGCTCGTTGGAAAAGCTGCTAGCTGCGAACTTTCTCATCCTTCCCTTAGACATTTCACCAAAAGGTGGGCTTATCAAGAGTAAGGTCCAAAAAGGCCGGAAAGAAGTCCAACAGCCCAGATGAAACTTCAAACTGGATTACCTGAAATATTACCAAGAACTGACTGGTTGGCAGAACAAGCTCCCAATAAAGTCTCAATAACTCTCAGAACTTTCCCCAAAGTCAAGTTCTTTGCCATAGACTGTGAAAATTAGTTTCCACAGCGATAATAAAGCTATATTTGACTATCTCTAAAGAAATGATTGAGAGAGAGGGTATGTGTGTAGGGAGATACACACACTAATATCATACAAATGTCAGCTGTTCCATGCTAAAGAGAAAACTGCACATCTGTGCCATGCTGGTGCAGTAGCACTGAGCCTTACTGTCACAGAAAGCATTGATATACCTTGGTGCCAACTTCCAAATCCCAGGGATAAAACCGCTGACATGCAGCAGAAGGAAAGTTTCGTCATTCCCCAGAAGGGCAGCTTCAATCATCTAATGCTTAGCTGCCTCTACCCCACTGCTCCAAAACCACTGATTAGGAAGCAGAACTGAATCGCTGAAGGACTGAAATCAGGAGAAGATATGCTGAGAGGATGGGCAAGCCACAATAAGGCACAATGGGCAATAAGGAACCTGAGACTTAAATGAAGAAAAGGGCGGCTGTTTCTCCGTTTATTACTGAGCAAACTATTTGTTTTAAACCCATATCCAACACCAACCCACCTGGGCCCACACTCCTGACATTTAGAGTTAAAGCAGCATATAGACTGGGATTAATTCTCCTTCATAAATATGAAATAATAAATTAAGTATGAAAGTGCATTGAAAGGCCGCTTTAGGGGCTAATCTTTTAAAGGGCGTCAATGCTTCACTGAACCAGGTTGCCTGTTAAAACTGTAAATCAAGGGCTGCTGGCTAGACAGGCAGATCTTTATTCCCCACCCTTTTGGGAAAGCTATGGCTGCTGTAAAGTGGTGGCCACGGGGTTCCTTTGTACCTCCCTCAAGGCAGGACCCAAAGGGAGATGGCCCAGGGGGCTCAAAGGTAAGGAAAGGGTGTCTCTAGACCTAAACTAGAACATTTACCTCTCTTCATTAATTCCACACATTCGGACCCTTTCACTGTTCATCCAGCTATGAACATTGCCATACAGGGGGGTTGCAGAAAGCATGACGTCTTCTTAAATCCCAGCTTTTCTTCACGGTTTTAGGCTATGAAAATAATATAAAAAACAACACCACCACAAAGTTGAGATGAAATTCATAGAGGGAAAAGTAGAAAGCAGGACAACACAGCAGGCCTCCCTTCAAGTAATTAATAATGAATGCCAAATTGGTGAGGGTAGTATGCTGCCAGCCTTGAAAGAGGAGGCAGATACCCAGCAGAAAAGGGGAGAAATGAAGGGCATTTCTAGGTCAAAGGAGAAAGAATTTTCCCAGTACACAGCAATAAAATTAAGGCTCATTCTAGGTCCATCTGAAAATGAAAACTTCTCTTAGGGGGATTTCATCTGAATTGGGAAACTGACAAAACTGATCAATGTGGACAACTACCTCTTCTGAGGATTGGGCAGATGGGGAAGTCAAACAAAACTCCACAACACACCTTTCTCCTCTCTTAAGGACACAATTAAAGCCTATTTTACAGCAACACAGGGAGGGCAAAGCCAAATCATCTTAGAGTTTGTGGTGGTTCTTGCTGTATAGTAGAGCTTGCATATTTGAGGCTTTTTTTTTTTTAAGAGTTAAGGAAGCAAAGAGAGTAAGGCATTGGGCAAACACGGGCAAACACAGGCAAACACTGGATGGTGGCACATGAATAACTTAAATAAGTAACTTAAAGATCTGAGGGTTAAAAATAATAAATGGGCTGGTAAACAAACCTCCACCCCAACTCCAGATTACATTAAGGACCAAACCTGAGGCTCTATCACCTCAGTGATGTTGAGGGGGAGAATGGGGGGTAAATTCAATGATGTCTGCTCACTTGGGGCAAGAAATCATTAGCCAGCAGCGCAAGTATTAGCAAACCTGCCCCAACTGAGGTGTTGGCAAGGGGAGAGAGGCACCAGAAATTCAGCTAAATAGACAGGTCCAGACACTGATGGAGAATGGATGGCCAGGAAAGCCTCTTCACCTTTTATTTCCTCTTGCCATCTCCTACCTGCATTAAATTCTAGTTTGCTGCATGAGTGAAGTGTCAGGACAAGCTGCATTTTATTAACAGGATTATCACAGCACATGATTTATCCCAGTGCAGGATTTTAATTGCTCTTTGGAGGTTGAGTTGTTTCTTTTGACTGAGTTTCTGCCTGAATCCTGCTGCTAAATGCTGGGTTAATAAGTAGGAATCCTTTAATGCCTAGGACAACCCTGGGCTCTTCCTTCCTCCCCATTTTTTTCTACAAATGTGTCACCCCCGTGAAATAATCTCTATGTGACCACTGGGGGAACTTTTCTTTCTTCTCTTCCTCACACACACCCACACAGTTTCCGAGAGCCCAAATGCTTTGCAAGTAGACACACTTCCTTTGTTAGCCTGAAAAATATGCAAATGATTGCTTTTACATTTGTACTGAGCAGAGCAGGGGACCAGATTGCATGAGGTCGATTGGAGGCACCACACATTCCCAGAGAACATTTCACTAGAGGGAAATGAGTGTGTATGTGGAGAGATGGGACAGAAATCCAAAAGCTAGGAAATCCCTTAGCATTTATTTTTTCCTAGATATGCCTTTCATCCAGTCTTCCCACCCAACACCTAGAACGATGTGTATTAATAGTAGATTAATTGTACTCCACTCCCAGAATAGTATATCACTCAAAAATGACATTGGAAAAGAAAAAAAAAATTTGCCGACAGGGAGTAGAAATCTGTAGAGAATGAGATAGGATAGTGTTATTCAAGAGTTATTTCACCAGGAAGACTTTCTTAGACAGATTTACTGGTTTCCAGATGCACAGACTCATGAGGGTGATAGGCCTGCAACACCAGTCTGGGAAGATGGATTTAGGGTTTTCCATAAGGCTTAAGTATGAAACCCACTAAGTTTTGGTGTTCGGAGTGATAATTTCAAACACAAACTACCACCCACACCCTCTTACCTTTTTTTTTCTATTTAAAATGTGGATATTAGGCAAGGTAATGCCTCAAGAACTGGGCTACTGATCTTTGCTTCCTTATTACAGTATCACTGACATTAGAGTGGCTTTATGCCCTGATGTTTACCAAGGATGAAGTGTTCTAAAACAGCTGAGGGCCAGGCCACTCACTCAATTGGGCACCAAGCTAGGACAACAAAAATGGGAATTGTGGAAACCCTCCAAGTAAATAGTTCATACATTAAAGAAATTTAAGCCTTCCCTTTTCTCAACCCTACAATATGTTTAAGGGCAAAGATCCAATGGGGGAAAAAACAATTCAGGCAAAAAAAAAAAAATCTTATGAAAAAGGGGTCTAAGTTGGGGAGAAGGGCTGCTAAAATGATCCATATTGGCTGTCCATACAGATTAAACTGTCCTCACAATTGCTTCGAACCCCGCCCCCCCATTTTCATTAGGACGGCACACCTCGGGCACTGCCTCAGACCCTTTCCCCCTTTTTCAGAGAACATTCAGCATCAGCTCCCTCCTTGCCCATCCCCCACCCCCCAGCGGAAGCAGCAGTTCCTGCTTCAGCGTAAGAAGCACCTGATTCTAAAGATATTTAAATATGCCTTTTAAACCAGCTGCAAGGGGAAATGTGCTGGTTTTTTTAAATCATCACACATGCTCCTCCTGGCCTTTTCCTACAGGTTGCACCGTATCATTTCCTTACAGATCACCCACACTAGGCTCAAGGATGGGCTTTCTCTCTCTCCTCCAAGAGAGCGCCACAGTGGTTTTTCGTTAATATTTGGGGAACCCTCTGTGAGGGTTGGGGAAAAGGGGAATAGAGGAGGGGGTTTCTTTTACTGTATGGTACTGTGGGATACAACATGCACATATATTTATAATCTTTCCCGGCCCCAATGAACTTTTTGTGAACTGTTTAAAAGTGGAGGTCTGTTGAACAAACAGCGGCGCCACTGCCAGCCATAATTTCATTTCAATGAGCAACAGACTTTTAACTCTTGAGGCTCTCCTTTCTTCCCATGTCGAAGGAGAAAGCAGAATGGCAAAAGGTCCACTGAAAGTCATCCTGACCTCTTTTCGCCTTAAGCAAACAAGCTGCATTCCAGTGTACAGAGATCCTTAGAACAGGCCACTGACCTAGTCTTTGCAAAGTAGCTGGTAGGAGTCATTGCCCCCACCTCCATGCGTCCTTTTTTTTTCTCTCCCACCTCGCTGCTACCTCCATCTGTTTCTCCTATTTATGTGTGGCTACAGGGTTATCAAGGCATCCTTTTTCCCTTTACCACTCTGGATGCAATTTCTAAGGGATTTTCTCCATTCTGGCATTTGAATCTCTTCCCAACCTGACCCATTCCTACCTTCCCAGTCCTCCACATACTGTGATGCTGTCACATTGGCCTACTCGCTATTCTAGACACATAATGCTCCAAACTACCACCCCCAGCCTGGAGTGCGCATCCGCCTCCCAATCCCGTTTCCTTTAAAACAGCTCAACTGCCACCTTCTATTCGAACCTTTCCCTGATACTGCCTAGCTGAAAATTCACACCTTCCCCAAACCACTCAAGTCCTCAACTCACTACTTTGACTATATCATATATATGTTAGAATTTTGGTTCCTTGAGCGAAGGGGCTTTTCACTTTTGTCTTTGCAGGATCAGCACTTAGCACAGCGTTGGCATGTAATAAGCACTTCATAAATGCGTCTTGATTGATTTATTGACAGTCTGACCTTTATAAGGAGCATGAGTATGCCCATGCCTAGGCACCAACTTTCTTCTATCAAATACTCCACAACATCCAAGAACTGCTAACAATGCTGAGTGAAAGTTAACTGATGACTCCCAACAGCTTTGATGCCTAGACTACTTTGGGGAAAATGTGGTGGCAGAGAATTGATGTCAAGCAACAAAAAATTATTAAGTAATTCCAACGTATCAGATGCTTTGCTAGGTGCTGGGGATTCAGAGATATAATGGAACAATACCTGTCCTCAAGGAGCTTATATCATATTTGAGGAGCCAACACACAAAGGAAAGACAAGTGTGGAGGGGAGGTCATGCATCAAGAAAGGAAACATCTCAAAACAGAAGCTTTAAACTTTTTTGTGTCATGACCCCCAGGTTTGGGGTCCCTTCTCAGAATAAAGTTTTTAAAATGTATAAAATGAAAGATAGATGATTACAAAAGAAATCATTTGGTTATCAAAATATTTATTTTTAAAGTTCACAGACTCTTAGGTTAAGAATTTCTTACGTAGAAGATGGTACCCAAGCTGAATTTTGAAGGGAGAAAAAAGGATTCTAAGAAATAAATTGGGGAGGAAATACATTACAGGCACAGGGAATAGACAGCACATGGAGATGGGAGACAGACAGCCCATTGAAAACTGACATTTATACAGAAGGTTTAAGGTTTGCAAAATGCTCTGCACACTCACCTCACTTTACACCTCAGAACAACCATGGGAGGTGATGCAGGTATTTCCCCCTATTTTCCAGATGAACTGAGGCTCACTCAGAGAGGTTAGGGGACTTGCACATCGGTGAGGGCCAAAGAGTATCACAGGCATTATTTGAACTCGAGGCTTCCTAAGCACAAGACTCCACATTCTAAGCACTGTCAAGTATAGGATTTTCTTTCTCAGGACAAAGGTGTTTGCTATTACATATAGAGACTGATTTATCCTTGCAATTCTCAGTCACATCATGCCACAACCTCTTGTTATCAAAAGTCACTTTTTATAAAGGCATCATTGTTTGAACAGTAAGTGCTAGAATGCCAGGCAGCTGGGAGACAAACATTTATTAAGTACCTATCGTGTGCCAAGCACTGTGCCAATTGATAGGGATACAAAGAAAGGTAAAAGTTCCTATTTCTGAGGAGTGCACAATCAAATGGAAGAAAAAACATGAAAATTATCATGTACAAACAAGGATAAATATGTACAGGATTATACAGGATGCACTGGAGATAACCAACAGAAAAAGATTAAATGAAAATCAGGAAAAGGTTTCCTGGAGAAGGCAGAACTTTAGCTTGGACTAGAAGGAAGGCTCAGAAGCCAGGAGATGGGGATAAGGTGAGAAAGCAATCCAGGCATGGAAGCCAACTACTGAAAACGCCTAGTCCAGACTCTGAGGGTCTTCTTGAGTCACTGGATTGCAGAGTTCTTGATGGTGTTTAAGGTGCATAAGAAAGAAAAGGTGGTGATGGGGGCAGGGGGAGGTTTGAAATGGCAGCATTTAATACTGCTGATGAAGTTCATAACAAGAAGCTGCAAACCTGAACCCTTGTTTTGGATTTTAGCTGATTTTAGATTTTCCTTTTTTACTGGAAGAAAAGGAAAAGATGAAGTCGAGCTGGTTTTGTAGAGGCTGACTGGTGTCTGGTTTCTAAAGAGCAAACTGAAAACATCATAGTTGCTGGAGCGCTCGGAGAATGGAACACCCAGTTCCCCCAGAAAGCAGTCAGAAAAAATGCAAACACACATACTATATTACTATGTCTGTTCTTTAAAGTCTTGTCTCTTGCTGTCTCTCCTGTTTTGGCAATCCATTACAAAGAAAACCAGGGAGATTTTCCCAATTGGGTCCGAGCTTTCTGAGGTCTCATAACAAGTGATTATGGCAGAAAAGTTCAATTGGTAGTGAACTGTCTTGGCATGGAAACACACCAGAAAAATCCAGTTTTCTGGAAATAGTGCGTGAGGGTGGGGGAGAGGAAAGGCCCTGGAGCCAAGAAAGAGAAAAGAATTAATTAAATGATGTTTTCTTTGGGATCTGGGGAGATGATGCATGATGTTTAGAAGTACAGGAGTATGAAAACTTCACCAACCCTCACCAGCACACTTACTTCCTGGATTGAGGATGGCTTTTCTGTGGTAAATAACGGAAGGGTTATACCAACCGGGTTCCTTTTTCCACCCGATCTTCCTGGCATCTTCCATTGCCTTAGCCTTGACTGATCACTGCCAACCCATTTCCCATGGGTTAAAGCCTGCACATCATGCCGGTCAAGTGGCACCAATGAAATAAAATGTAGCAGAAGCAAACCATCTTGGCTCTCAGATATAAACAATGCTACAGATTACCTCAGCTTCCCAATTTTCTCTAATTTTTGCTCAAGGCTCCTGCTAAGATCGTTTCTAGATTTGCTGAAAAGCCCCATGGGGCAGACTAAGCCAAAAAGATATGGGGGTTTGGGGAAGCTTGAAATAGAAAAAGCCACCAGAAAGGGCAGACAGACCTCTAAACCATTTATCTTCGGCTCAGGGCTGAGAGCCTCTTGGCGGTCAGCAGCAGTGCCAGTAGCACGGGCCCAGTGCGGCCGCCCTAGGCCTAGGACCCTCAGTGATCACAACGACGGGAACACTCTGGGCCCAGGGCACTCGTTCTAAATGCTTTCTTTCTAAACATGGACAGATCTTAGGCGAGGAAGCTTGCGGTCAGTAGTCCATTGTCCTCGATAATAAAATGTAACAAATCACTTTCCCCCAGTTTCTACTCAGAGGGAGAGAGGGGAAAGAAGGACAGAGAAGAGTCAAGAAGGCCACAAAGTAGCCTCCTCCCAGACCCGGCGGTACAGGGCCAAGCCGTCCCTGGGCATCCGGCATAACCACTGAGCTAACCCCAAAGAGCAGCCCCAGCTCGCTCCTGTCCTCGCTTCCAAAACACATCCTGAGTCACGCACAACAGCGATACACTTTGGGTGTAAAAAACAGGGAGCAAGTGATGAACAGCCTATTTTGGGAATTCTCTTTTAGGTGGGGAGGATGGAGGGAGCAAAGCTCCGGGCCCGCTCACTCCTCCCTCCCCCCTCCCCACAAGGTCCCGAGGCTCCCATACGGTCACGTGCTGCTCGAGGCTCCCCGGACTTTCCACCCGGCAGGCTGGTAAACAGATCGCGGCCAGCGGCCGCGCAGTTCCGAGGCAGCTGGAGCCGCCCGCCCCGCCCCCGGCCCCCTCCCCCCACCGCCCCCGGATGTGCGTGCGCGTATCTGTCTCAGGCTCGCCCACGAGCTCAGCCTCTGACGGGCTTAGACGCGAGAGAGCGAGGCCGAGGCCGAGAGGTCCGGACAGACGTGGCTCAGTCTAAGGGGAAGGGGGATGGGAGGGAAGGCAGCGAGGGGCCGCGGAGCGGACCGAGGCGGAGGCTGGCCTCCGTCAGTCACGCCTCCGACGGGAGAAAGTCACACGGCAGCACCTAAACATATGCTCCCCCGGGCAAATATTTCCGTTCCCGCTCCCTCGTCCCGGCCTCCCCCGATTTGTAATAGTAATAAATTTCACAGCGCGAAAGGTGAGGGGGGGTAAGAGAAAAGGAGGGCAGGCCATTTCTTCCTTCACCTGGGGACAAGCAGGTGGGAAGGCCGATCCAAAACAGCTCGTCAACAAGCAGGCAGGAGCAGCTGGGGAGGCAGGCCAGCCTCCCAATCCCCGGCCATGCCATTGAACTTCACTGGCGCGACAGCATCTCCTCCCCTTCCCCCAAACAAATCCAAGGTCTGAAGGAGAACGAGCCCCCCTCCCCACCCCGCCTGGCAATCAGCAACAAAGAGATTCTGGGCCACGACCAGCCCCGGGAGTGCAGCCCCCTCCCCCCCGCACCACCCCCGGCGCTGCACGAGGCGAGGCGCCCGGATCCTGAATGGATCAGACACAGCAGCCAGCTCCAGCCCGAGGCCCAGCCAGGCCTGGCTGACCCCACCCCTTCCCGGGCTTCCCTGGCCCTCCCTCTCCGCCCCGGATTTCCCTTCTGCTTCTCCCCGAGACCCAGCAGGCCAGGCCGGAGATGAAGCCTTGCAGCGGAGTCTGTCGGGCCGAACCCGGCCGCGCCATTTTACACACACAACACGGGCGCGCGCGCACACACGCACATACACACACAACACGGGCGCGCGCACACACGCGCACACACACACACACACACACACACACACGAGGTTTCCGCCGTAGCTGCTGCCAAGGACAACAGGCGGCGGCAGCGCCGGGGCAGGCTCGGCGGCTGCTCAGTGGGGGTGGGGCAGACATGGAGGCTGATCGAGAGGTGGGGGGGGGGGGGAGGCAGAGGCTAAGGCGCACTTTTGGGGATGAAGCCGACCTTTCAGGCCAGGGGCCAGCCCAAAACGTCGCACGCACACAAGCGGCACTGCGCTTTCCCCCCTCCACGCATCCAACCACACCGCACAAGCATGCACCCCCCACGCGCACCCGCCCTTTGCTCGTGCTGCAGTCAGGAAGCTTCATGGGGGGAGAACACACACGTTGTCATAGAAAGCTGGGCTACGATGGAAGTTGAAAAGGTGCAGGGACTTCCGCAAGTCCATGATGGAAGAAAACAGAAAGCAGGCTGGAGGCTGACCCCCACGGTGGGGCTGGGGGCCGGGGAGGCCGACACACCGCAAACCTTCCCTTCTTCGGGATTCACTCCCCCCCTCCTCACCACCAGGGGAACCCTTCACACAAACAAGGCCAGGGCCAGAGGCGCGAAGGCAGGACGTGAGCAGGCACCCCCGCCCCCCGGGAAGGAAAGCTAGCCCCGGGGACGAGACGTCAGAAGCCCACCACGTCCCGAGGGCCGACCCACCACCCGCCCCCAGGAGAAAGCTGCCCCCTCGTTATTCAGCAAATGGCCAGCGTGAAGCCGGGCACACACACATTCAGCTTGGCTCGCTGCCTTCCACAGCGCACCTCTGCTTAAGCGCTGCCATGTCACCGAACCCATTTTTTCTTCCAAGTTCGTCGGGGATGGATACTTAGAGTCTGGACAAGGCCGCGTGCATGGTGCGCCGGGGTCGGAAGTCACGGGGGCCTGGGTTTGAGGGGAGCCACACCGGGCTATGGGAAAGCCCGTCGTCATTCCGTCGGGGCAGAGCCAGGGCCCCCTGCGTCTCACCCCTCCGGGCGGGTTCGACTAGTGACCTTTACACCGCAGGGGATGGGGGCGGGGGAGATGGCAACACCGACCCCCTCAGGTTGGCTTTCCAAGGAACATGCCAAGTGGAAAGGCAGGCCTCCCGGCTAGACCGCAGCGTGACCTCGGGGCCAAAACCAAATCCCGACGGTGAAGGCTTCAGTGATATTTACGATCAAGGGAACGGTGGCACTTTAAAAAACGGACATTACTTTTTAAAAATTTTCCACAGCTCCTGCATCTTCTTTGAGAACACTGGGCCATATGTGTATCAGCTTCAGGAAAGGGAGACCGAGCAGATTCGAAGGGGGTTGTTAGGAAAAAGGAATTCAGTCTTTTCGGTTTTCCTTTCTAAAACACGAATAGTAAAGGATCCCAGTCTAGAACTCTGAGCACCAAACAAAGCGAACAACTGTGATCCAGATGGGGCCGAAGCATTTTTGTAGCTGCTGAGACCTTTAATTTACCCGTGTTTGAGTCGTGGGGCTCAGACCCTACACCGCCAAGGTTAAAATGCCCTGAACACTTCGAGCAGATGTGAGTGAGCTGGCAGACGGGCAAATGAGGTCTGCCTCTAAGTCCGATAACAAGTGACTAATACACTGCATATCGCTGAAGGAAAATGATTTTTCTCTAATTTGCATTTGCTTAAAAAAAGCCAATGAGCATCCCTCTCTTCGAAGACACTAGCATAATCCTGGAAATGCTGCTAGGTTGCTTTAAGAGGTTTGAAAGGAGAAAAAAAATGCCTGTTTTGGAGACTGAGACTTGTTTATCTGTTTGCCAAGGTGAAACTGGTTTCACAAGCAACATTCCTACAGAAAATGGCACCCATCTTATATAAAGAGGCTTTATTGGGCTAATGTACAGAACTGACACTGGAACTTAAAATGCAAGCTTTAGTCTGATACTTAGTGCCTGTTTAATGTTAACTGGATTGACTAATTCTGAAAGTCTTCATTTTTACAACTAGGAGTTGAGGAAGGATTCAAGAAGCTGTTTTAAAAGCACCCTGTTGAAGGTCCAATGACCAAAATTTTAGAGATGGGCAGGACTTGACTTAGTGGAGAGCTCAGCATCTAGAAGATCACAGGTTGAACTGCCTAACTCTTCACAGTTCTTTGATACCTAATATTCAGATTTTAATTTGAGAGAAAAGCAGTTGAAACAGGCATTGCTGGCTACAGCAGAACACTTTCTGGCTTGAGTGATGTTATCTGAACCAACTGCTTTTTCGTTCTGACTACTCCACAGTGCTTTGGCTTTATACCAGTAATTCAGTGGAAGGTTTGTGGCAGTGCGCAGCATAGTTTAATGTGTCACAGAATGGGTGTTATCCTGTGCAAATTTCAGGATTATATCTCCATTTGAAGGCTTTTTTTACAAGGGGCTCCTGGAGGGGAGGACCCTGGAATGTCATGAGGGAAGAGGCTATATTCAAAAACAGCTATAAACCAAAACCTATCCTGGTTACACAGAGGTATATACACATTTGCATTTACAATTCAGTAAACAACTGCAGGAGTGAAATTCAAAACAGTGCTTAGTCTCCTAGGACATCCATACCCACGCCTAACTTCAAGACATTCCTGTTTAGGTATTCACTTGGACAGGACCTTCTTTAACCTCTACCTTCAACTTCCAGAGAACCCAAGAGATAAATAAAAATACCTCCTTTCCAATAAACTTGTTTGCCTGCAGAAGCTGTTTTAATAGTTAAACTTTCCCATCATGAAATGAAAAGTTGTCTCCTCTTTCTTCCAACAAACTAGCAAGAAAGCAGCTGAAACCTGGGTCGCTAAAAGCCTAACCTCCCTTCCCAGTCAGACCTGGAGAAATGAATAAGGGGGGACCTGTAACTAACGTGACATTCAGAAGACACTTTTCACGACCTCAGACAAATAAGTCCCAAATCCGTAAACATATCAAGGAGAGCTTCAGAACCTCCCCTTCTCGGCTGCGACAGACTGGAACCAAGTCCGGCGGCTGCTGCTGCTGCGACCACTGCAGCAGTGGTTGCTTCCCTGCTCCCATAGTGAGAGCTTTGTGTAAGTGCAGAAGAGGCGCAGGGCTGCTAGAGCTCCAACAGCTGTCACATTATTTGCACTAGCTGTAAACAGCCTTCACATTCCCCCCTTACCACATAGTTAAATCCAGACTAACAATCCACAGTGAGAGATCAAACCAACAACAGCAGCATTGTGTCTGCCTTCAGTGCCTTAACACCAACTACTGCAGCTGGCTCGTCCCTCTGGACCAGGCACCCCCCACCCTCCCCCACACCCCATTCTCTTCCCAAGGATAAAGACAACCATGTTTACTACAACTGATTATTCAGGCAACATAGCTATCTCCTGTCTCTTCTGTCTATCTGTAGCATATCGCCTCTCTACAACTACTTTTTTTTTCTCCTGGAAAGGGTCCAATCAGACTATCCTACTAAAGACAGATAAAGGAGGGAAGAGGGGATTTTGAGTGAAGGTAAAGTTTTATTCAGCCTCATAATTTGTGAGCAAAACAATGTAGGGCAGAAGTAAAATTTTTCAAAAGTTCAAGCCTTCCCCCCTTTTCTCTTTTTGTTAAAAGGCACTTACAAAGGTAGGGCTTGGAATCCTTTAAAATAGCTTAACGCCTTGCCTCTCAGAAATTGCCCAACTCGCTGGACACTCACTGGTCGCCCCACTGATCAAAATGTCGCCTTTATGATTTTTTTGTTAAGTTGAACATTTCCATAATCGTCATTATTAGTGCAAATTACATGCCTAATCGGTCTTTAAATAGATTTTAATTAAATAATCATATAAGGCTCATTTTATGACTTAAGAAAGGCATTAGTTTTCGTTATAAACTTTCCAGTAAGATAAAAAAGAGTAATATTGGAACTAATACTTCCTTTCAGAGAATAACCAATAGCTAACAGGGAAGAGGATCTTGGAACTTACCCTGTTTCATCTGATGACTAAGAGAGCAATGTGGCATTTGTTTATACACAACTTCCTATCTCTTTCTCGGTTTTTTTTTGAGGGGGGGGTAGAATTGTTTAAAATAATAGAAACTAGACTAATTTGTTCTCTCTGTAGCTAGTAGAAACAAATCCCATGATGCCACACTGCCATGTTGTCATTGCCCTTCCAATCTCAAAACTGTTCTTAAACTGGAAAACTGAATGCTCCTGCTCTCCCCATCTACTTTCTGCCTGTATTCTGTCATGATGCAAAGCAGGCAGGCCATGCTTGTTAAATACCATGTAAAATGCTGTTAATAAAATGATAAATAAGAAGGACAGAGGCTGTTGGTTCCACTGATGTTTTGACTGGAAATGCCTTGGCTCTTATGATGTGTTTATGGGAGGGCGGGCTACTCTAGGATTTACATAGTTTGGACATTTCTGTACTTCATTTATTCTTTCCTAAATGACGTATGCCCAGAGTTATTTCAAGTTCGCATTTGTACAGAACGGTTAAATGCCTAGGAGTTTATATAATTAAATATAGCTTTAAAGTAGACCAAGACAGGAACATGAATTCTAACTTCATAACTCCAATTCTGTACTTGAGGGCTGAACGAAATATTAAAATTACCCTGATGGTTCCACACCCTCTCCCTTGCCTTGCTTCTCCCCCAAAAAACAATCCACAGGTCCAAGGGTACCTACTAGGTAAAGGTTAAGGCTTCTTCATAAAAGTAAAACTAATAAAGGCCTGAATTGATTCCTCCACAGACAGTGGAAACCACACAGTTGGGGCATACTCCTATTTACTGCCTTTAAAAGAAGGTAACTAAGGAGGGGGGGAAAATCTTCTAGCCAAGTTTAAAACAAATAAATCTAGTGTTCATGAAACAATGCCACCAAATCCTGCAAAGAAATTCTTTCCAGGGATAGAGAGACCAGCAATTCATTCCTACTAAAGTCCTTTCCATAAGGAGGCTTTTAGGAAAAGAAGACGAAAAGGGTGAGGAGAAAAGGAGAGGTCTCCTGTTTCAGAGCTGCTATCCCCTGAGAGTCAAGAACCAAGTGAAGCTTGAGTGAAATGCTGACTGCTCCCCTGGGAACTCCATGGGAAATTTGATCATACTGGCTTATTTCTATAGCTTCGTTCCATACAAGCCAGGTCTTTCTTCTAATATTAGGATTTCTTCCTTCATACATATAGATAGATCGGTCGATCAAGAAAGCCCTGATAGAGTTTACTGAAAACCCAAGCTGAGAGCTCACACAACATCAGGCCTTAATCACCACCAAAGAAAAAGCATCATTTCAAACTTCTACTTCCTGTCACCTCAAATCTTCCCATGATTTTCTCTAATCTCTTCCCACTCCCAATTAGTGAAGAGAACGTTCCAAAGATGACCCTCAATATTTTTGGAGCCATTTCTGAATCACAAAACAGTAACAGGAAAGGCAAGAATATTTTATAACAAGGGCAAAAAAGGAACCCAGGCAGACATAGCAGACACTTGCTTGCCCTCCACAGAATCAGGGATTTGAGCTTTATCTGGAGCTGTGATCAACAGGTAAAATCTGTGGGTTACCCTGTCTTACCTAGGCTAGGGCTACATCCACACTGAATGCATACTCCTTCTTCCTATTTAGCTTCTGGATCAAGTCAGGGACAAGGCAGAAAACTCCAACTCACAGAAACCTGACATATTCAACTGAAAATATATTAGGGCCCCTGCTATGTGCAAAATGTGCTAGACTTTGGGGAATTAAATACAGATAAACTGAGATAGTCTTTTCCCATCACTGGAGAATGTGGATGGAGGGTATGCTGAAGTAAGGGTCACTTCTTAAGAGTAATTTTTCCATTCCGCTATTTCTGTATTCTTATTTATACTTCCTGCCAAGAGGTCAGGGTTCTTTGAGGCATTATAGCCCCAATTAATATCTGCCAGCATACTGCCAGGTTAAGGGGGTAGGAGAAGCTATGAAGAACACATCTCACTTTATAGGAGGGCCTAACACTTCACAGGAAAACAACCCCACCCCCGCCCCTTCAAGCTGTATTTTTCACGAAGTTTCCTAAGGGAAATAGGCTTCTTAACCAGCAAAGCCCTTGAATAAGACAGGAAGGGGAGGAGAATGAATGAGAGGGGTAGTAGATGGTGTTACACGAAGCTATCAATTTGACAAAAAAAAAAAATCCTCCCAACAGTCACTTTACTTTTCTAAGGTACCAAGCAGTAAATGCAGACTATCTAGAATCAAAGAAGCAAAAGCAAAGGACCTTCCCTGAGTCTGTTAGGAATGGATGAGAGACATTCTGCCCTGCCCACCAACAGTGTCACAAATGCTTCAAGGAAAAGTTACCCCTATACGAAAAAGGCAACAAATGCTCAATCTGAAGGCACTTGCTGGAGCGTACAAGTTGGAATTTGTCTATTCAGTCCTGGTATGTGTACTTAAGAAATTCTACCCTACCCAGCTATCCTTGGCCCTAGTCTCTTTTAAGCTCTAGGTACCATTCAAAAGAAGTCCAATCTGGTTATGAGGGAAAACCTAGGACCAGTCTACGCAGAATGGTTATGCTTTTACCAGACCAATATTTCCAGGCTGTCTTCTGATTTTCAGGTGTAGACTTAAACAACTACGTAGTCCGACAATCAAATGCATAAGGTCACATACACAGATGATACACATAATTTATACACAATGACCATTGCTATTGCTTAGATGGAAGGAAATTTAAAAAAAAAAAAAATCACCCTGGGTGGTTGTGCCTTGGCAGCCAGAGCAATGTAGTTGGTTTCCTGAGGCTGTGTAGGTGCAAAGAGAGGCCCAGGAAAGAGATGGTAGACCTCGACAGAAGGCAAGATACCCTCCACTCTGAGATCTGATCGGGTGGATTTAAATGGCATTTCTCCCCCCAGTTTCCAAGCTGAGTTTCCAAGCTATCTAGAGCTCTCTAAAGAAACCTCCAATAAGGAAGCCGAGTGACCAGAGCCATCTTTCCAAGACAGGAAGGAAAGGCAAGGGAGGGGCAGAGTGGAAGCCAACTTTTCCTGGGCCTGGGGAAGAGGGGGCCTAGCTTCTAGACAGGGAATCTGTCCCGGAAGTAGTTCTCTTCTTTAAAGCAAAAAACCAAACCAAAACAAAAAATAAACCGCCCCTCCCCCTTAAGGAAATAAGTTTAGAACTCAAGGTCTTTCAAAGAGGGCGCGAGTGGGAGGAATGGAGAGGCTGCAGAATCCCCAGCAATTCCTCCAGAAGGGTGAGGGGTATCTTCAAGGCCAAGTGTCCGGCCCAAGCCGTGACCTGCCCGCAGGTGAGGAACCCCCTGGGCCGGAGGGGGATCCGGGGAACACCCTGCCCCCACCGCCCTCGGGCAGCGCCCCCTGCTCCGGCTGGCTAAACCTCCAACGCACGCCCGATGCTGGTGCCACCAGCGCGGCGACTCCTCCTCCTCCTCCTCCTGTCCTCCGCCCCTCCCCAACGGCCCGGGGCAGGCTCCCCCAGCCTCTCCTCCAATTGTCTTATCAGACTAATAAAGACTGGGCCTTTGGGGGGAGGGGGAGGGGAGGCCAGACGGAGCCCAGCTTTCTGGCCCGCAGGTGGGGAGGGAGTGTCCGTGAAAAGTGCAAACGTCTCTTCAGACACCACCATTAAAAGGCCTCCTTGCCCTCGATGGAAAAATGTTACCTTTCCCTTCGCCTTAACTGCCTATTTTCATGCATTCTCTTCTCCCTTGAACGAGAAAAAATGTCCTTTGAAGGGGTCCAGAAAAAGAAAAGCTTTCTGCCCTTGCTTGGAGTATCGATCCCCCGAAACTCTGCACAACTTTATCTGCCCCACCCATTACAAAGCACCCGCACTTCATTCCTTTCTCCCCAGCCTCCCTCTTCTCCCCCCATCCTCCCGTTTTCACCTAGACAATAAATTTGGTTTAATTTAGCTTCCGGTCTTTAATTTTAGCAGGTCTCCTTTTTGCATGCAAATCAATATGGCAATTACCATCTAAAAGCTCGCCCAGCCCCGGGTCAATGTAAATTGATCATTGTCCGCCTTCTACAAAATAACACCGGGAGTCTGTGGTGCATAATGAGATTATACTGGAAACTGTCTTTCAGATCACAAATTATATTTCATGCTGTCAGGATCTTCTCCAAGCGGACTTCCTTGCATGTCTAATCACACGGCACCAACCCGTTAAGGCACAAGGATACCAAAAAATAAAAGTGAGGTTTCTACTGAAGCCGCGCACCCGGGAAGCATCCACTGAAAATTAAACATGATTTCCAAAATGACAAAACTAGTCTAAAGGGAGCATCCTCCTTTTTTTTTCCCTTTAAGAGAAAAATACCCTCCCTATTTCAGATTCTGCACTCCTCCAGCCCTGTACTCTCACCTTACCTTCCCTCTCCTCCTCTGCCTAATCTCCCCCGCACCCGCAGCCCAATCATCTGTCCTGAACCAGCACAAAAAAGGAGTCCAATTGTTTCCCTACGAGAGGTTTCCCTAGGAGTAGGTTGGTGGCCTGGGATCTTCCCGAACGGTGACTAAGACAGGACTTTCATTAGATTCTGGCTTGAGGTTGAGGCTGTCCAGAGAAGCCCTTGGCGAAGCATTCATTAACTCTGGCCTAGAAGAGAGTGCCAGAGCTACTTGGCCAAAGGTTCAGGTGCTGGACCTTCAGGCAGGTCTAGGAGAAGGTCAGTTTATCTAGAATTACTTACTTATCAGCCGCAGGCTCTGTAAAGGGATCTCAGTTTAAACACTATTACAACCCCATCCATGGCCTGAGACTGCTTACCCAGCAAGAAAAGCCTTGAGTTTCCCCAATCCTCCTCTAAATTCTAGATGCAAAAGATGTTTGTTCCCCTTCTTTGAAGGTCAATTCCCTCTCCCATTTAGGCTACATATCTCTCAAACTTAGGTAACAGTAGCTTTTAAATGGGAAATGCTTGTGTTGTTTAAGAGAATATAATGCAGGTAAGAAGAAGAAAAAAATCATAGAGGGGAGTGAGTCCACCTCCTGAGGTGTAAAGCCTAGACTTGACAAATGTCATATTGCCCCCATGCTTCCTTTCTCTCAAACATCTATGATTCAATGTTGGAGTGAAAAAGATGACTGAAGCCATAAAATCTGGTTCAAATTCTAGTTCTGTTAGCTCCGTGACCTTGGGCAGGACTGGGTTGCAATTTCCTTATCTATAAAATTGGGGTAGCGTTGGACCAGATGATATTAAGGCCCTTTCTAGCTTTCCACCTAGGATCCTATCATAATCCTTTTCAAGACACAAAGGAGTGCTGAAGCCTGAAGGCAGGCATACTCCTGAAGTCTATAAAGAAAGGTAAGACCTAGGAAAAACAGGCTCTAAACAAATACCCAGCAGTCCAAGTCCTAGAAGAGCTCAGTACAACAGACTTAAGACTTACCAACGCCAAGGCTCCCAAAGTCAGCTTTTCCGAGGATCCTTTTCCTCATAAAACCCCAATAATCTCTTTTGTCCCTTCTGTCTCCCACCACAATATAGGCACTCGGCCCCAGGGTCCAACAAAAAGATATGGGATTTCTTGTATGGTCCAAAGGATAGATCTTCTCTTTGGGTCACTATAAAGTGCTTCCTTACCCCCCAAGTGCCAACCCCCATACATACAAATATGCTTAGCACCATTTTCCACCAATTTGAAAGAAAGCCCAAAAATCTGATCTAGGTCTATAGAGGAGATAATGAAAACAAGATAGTTTCTCACTGATGCACTCTAAGCACACACTGGGTCAAAGTTTGCACAGGAGCAAAATATTAACATAAACGATGGCACTCAGAGAACTGCCCTAAATGAGGCAAGCACCTAGGAGACCTCCATGAGACAGTGCTATGTTGTAGTTAGCTAGCGGCCTCTTTCACAGTCTCTCCAGTGCCTTATTTCATCCAGGGTACTATCAAGGAGACAATGTACTCCAATAGGAGGAAGATGAGTAAAGAGGGAGATGGCTGATTTATTCTCTGATGAGGATTAGGTACCTAGTGACCCAGTGGGTTGAGCTCTGGATCCGAAGTCAAAAAAACCTGAGTTCAAATCCAGTCTCAGCACATAGCATGTGTTTAATAAATGCTTATTAGCTATTAAAAGGATTTAACTATAATAACTATTGTGATAGGAGCTGTGTGACACATAGGCAAGTCACCCATTTGCTTCAGTTTCATCAACTGTAAAATAGGGATCATAACACCATCCATTTCATAAAAGTGCTTACTACAGTACCTAGCACATAAGTAGAGGCTATATAAAAGCTAGCTACTACTGTTATTAGGGCCCAGTGGATAGAGTGCAGGGCCTGGAGTAAAGTGAACCTAACTTCAAATCAGACCTCAGACACTTAATAGCTGTGGGATCCTGGGCAAGGCCCTAACTCTGGTGGCCTCAGTTTCTCCATCTGTAAAACAAGCTGGAGAAGGAAATGGCAAACCACTCTAGTATATTTGCCAAGAAAACCCCCAATGGGGTCATGACTGAACAACAAGCAAATTATTATTATTCAGTAGGCAAACAATTTGTTTTTCTGGTATGAAGATCTCTGATAACAAGAACCTCCCTGATCCACCATCACATTAAAGAAAGTATCTAGGAAATTCTCCACATCACTTCCCACCATTTGCTTTCCTAGACATCATGATAACCAGACACTAATCATCATTCTATGCAAGATAAAATGAAGTCTAAAGGATACCTACCTCCTCGGGTCATTTACCACCCCAGCTACAGGACTTCAAATCATGACCCTGAAAAAGACCTCACTTTTCCAGTTTCTCTAAGTGTTGTCTCCCTCATTAAACTGTAAGCTCTGTGGGGGCAAGGATTTTCTCATAGCTTTTTTTTTTTTAATCCGTGGTACTTAGCAGAGTGCCTGGCTTAGGAAGTTCTTAATCAATGTTTATTGACTATTAAATATATTTACTTCTAATCAGTATCACTACCTTGCACTTTTGTTGCCCTACTATTCTAGCCCCTTCAGACTCCTCCTGAGGACTGCGATATAAAGTATTTGGGTATTCCAAACTCAGGTTCAAAGACCACATATAATCCATGCTTCAGGCAAATGCAACACAAATCAGATTTTCTATAAAGGTTCTCACCTCAGGATCTCCACTCCTTTCTCCTGCCCCCCTCAAACAGTGTTCCTTCAACCTCAGTCTTCCAATCTGCTCTACCTGGTTGCCCTCCCACTCTATCAGTTTTTGGCCTTGTATCCCCCAGTAAATGGAACAAAAGTGATTCAAAAACACACATCCCTCCCTGTCCCCCAAAACAAATTACGATCAACAAAGTCAGAGCTAGTATCCTCTTCAAATCTTTATTAGAGAGGCTCTGAAATGGGAGGGAAGTTGATTCCATTGGAAAACCTCTAGACAAATTCTCTTTTCATGCCCTTAGACAGCTGAAGGATGCCAGAAGACCTGACCACCTGACCTACCTTGTATCAAGTATTGGCTACTGATTTTACTCCCTCACCCTTTGGCTAGCGTATGTGTGTGGGATGTCATTTAGAAATTCCTCACTTTTATTATTAACATTAATAACAACAGCTGGCAATTAGAGTTTTATGGTTTGCAAAGCACTTTATATGTGTTCTTTTGAGTCTCACAATAACCCTGCAAGTAGGTACTATTTATCTCCATTTTGTAGACAAAAAAACTGGGGCCAAATAAGGTTAAATGACTTTCCCAGGAGCACACAACTACCAAGTGTGAGACAGAATGTGAACTCAGATCTTCCTGACTCCAAGAGTCCACCACTACCCACTCTGCCATCTAACTGCCTTTTATCAAATGAATGCACCATATGTATCTCCCATGCAGAAGTACATACATGTATGTGTGTGTCTGGGTAACTGAGACTCTCTAAAGAGACTCGGATCTTATTTCCCTATGTCTCACCATGCAGGAATGACTTCGCACTGTGTGTGTGTGTGTGTGTGTGTCCTGTCTGTGTGTGCCTATATAAGTATGCAAGCACTTTCTGTTTCTGAGTGATTCTTTTCATACACCCTTAATGGGTCTTTGTTCCTACTGGTCTCTTCCCCTAAGAATTTGGAACAGAGTTTCTGTCTGAACATGTATATGTGTGTCTCTGACTTTGTGTATCTCTGAGTGCATTTCTGTAAATGTCTGTTTGTGTGCCTGTCTTTGCACATTTACATCACAAGGTATGTGTGTGTGTTTGCAATTCTTCCTCCTGTGTCTAAATTTACTTCTCTACTCTTGTCATCTGATAGTGTAAGCCTGTGTCTGAGCAGTCCGGTCTGTGTACATGAGTCCATGACCATGGCAGTGGCAAAACTTGGTAGTAGTAACTTAACTGAAGACATGACCCCTTAGGACACCAACAGAATGAAGGAATCCTCGGTCATCCCCCTCAATCCATCCCACTCTAACAAAGGAAGCTCTATAGCAAATGATTGTTCACTTTCTCAATCAATCTCCCATTGGTCCTACACACACATAATATCACACTAGGTAATTCTCTGAACTTGTCACGATTACCTCTGCATACACATACCTAGCTCTCCACATAATAATTGTGGGTCTGCATTTTTCCCATGTACATTACATATTCTACACATCTACCAAAATCTGTTTCCTGTCCACAGACCTCCAAATACCACACCCCTACTAAAGAGTCCCACCACTGCATCTTAAGGATGTGCTGTCCTTTCCAACTGTCCTACAACTGACCTTCTACATGTGTTGTCTTCCCTCAATTACTGTGTGAGAGTTCTCTGAGAACAAGGACTGTCTGGAGTCCCCAGCACAGTGTTTGGCACACAGTAGGACCTTCATAAATCTTAATAAAGGCTTTTCCATTCATTTTCATTACATCTATCCCTGAATCTGACCTATAGATATCCGATTCTGTGATTGCACAATCACATCATCCTGTCATCCTGTGCCTGTATGTGTGCATTCATTAACTTCTTTTTCTGTAAATGTGAAGGTCAATCTACCCATTTACTCATGCTCCTAGTCTCCAAATACGAGTTTGAGGTGTGTGTGTATGTGTCTAAATATATAGACGTATACACATATCCTCACTTAAAAGTAGGAAAGGAATAAGCTAAATGGTGAAGTTTCTGATTTAAAAAACTTCTGGAAATGAATGTCAAGCACCAGACTTCTCTTGGGGTTGCCCTCCCCCCAAACTCCAAACAAAAAACAACTCCGCAGCTAACAGCAGAGGTACCCAGGAACACTGATCCATGCAAGAGAACAGGAGTCCTATGGATGGCTGTACCTTTCGTTCCTCTACCTGATCAGACTAATTTTTCAACTTACCCTCCACACCGTCAAAGGGTTAACAGAAAACCCTATTGACCTTTTCTCCTCCCTCATTACCCCTGCTCTCCATTTTTGTGCTCTGAGAGCCTGCCTGTAATGCAGTATAAAACTTCCACTGCCCAGCCAGAACACCTGAGAACCCAGGAACCTTCAGCTGGGCTGGCTGGATTCACCTTAGAAGTGCCTAGGGGTTAAAAAGGGAGTAAGGCTGCCCGATGCTTCACAAGCTTTGGCAATCCGGGGGAAGAATATTCCAACCGAACCGCCGCCCTCCTCCTCCCGGGTTCTGGTGAGCCTGGGCTTTTCCCCGGAGCTCTAACTCTGGGCAGTCCTATTTTTATCTGTTTAATCCCGAACTGGGCGGGGAGAAAACCTCGCGGAGAAAAGAGATTGGGGGGCGGGGGGGAGAGTGGAGGAACAGCGAGGCACAGACAGGCAGAGACAGAGCTAGAGAGTGTGACTGTGTTACGGAGTCGGAGCCGGAGCCAGAGGACAGACAGCGACAGAGTAGGCAGGAAGAAAAATGGATGTCTTGGCCGGCTCGACTTCCCACACTGGAGGCAAACCCAGGAAAGTTAAATGCCTCTTAATCACACCTCCTTCCCTCCCTCCCCCCTCAGCCCGTTCCCAAGTCTACCTTCCAAACACTCCCCCCACAGGTGGATGCTGCGTGGGAGGCTGAGCCCCAGTCCTGCAAAAGGCTGAAGAATATTTAATGAGTCGTGCAACTCATTGATCCGGAGAATACTTCCTAATTAACTCTCAGTCACCTATTGGTGAAGGCGTCTGGAGGGCTACACTGGGGATACACCAAAAGCCCCGGCCTTCCAAAGGAGAAACCTAAAAATGCACCCCCCCTTCGAATTAAAAACCAGGCGCAATATTAATAACCCCAATTTTCCCCTCAACGCTCCCAGAAGAAGTCATTTCAAAGTGCAGACTGAGCAATGCCTCGAGGATGGGGAGGGGGCCAGCACATGGCAGAACTGCCCACAGCCGCCGCCGGCAATCCAAGTGCCCCACGCACTCGCCATCTTATTAGCAGAGCCGAATTCCACACCAAGTCCCCATTGATTTCAGCTGGCAGTGTCTGTTTCCAATGCCACAGGAAGCGTTAGATGGCCAGAAATATCCAAGTTGCTGTCTGTGCCTACCACCCACCACCTTCTGGGGTGGGAGACTTCCTCCTTATCTTGTTTCACCGACCAACTTGGGGTGTTCTCCGAAGAGATCCCAGCTAAGGCCTATCCGGGAGCCCAAGGACCTCTTTTCCCACACCTAGCACAACTCTCCCCAGAAAAAGAGAGCTTCAACACCAAAGCCGTCTAGACTCGCGAGCCTTTTCCAGCAGTCTGTGTGCATACCAATTTGGGCTATGACGTTTTTTTGGCTGTTGTTTATTTTTAAATACACATAGCCCTCCTCCTCCTCCTCCTCCACACGCACACACTGGAAGTGGCGAGTCAGCTCACTTTCTGGAAAAGACTCATTAGCAGAAAATTAAAGCTGCCCATGCGGGCCCACAATGGGTCAGATACACCCAAGCGGCAGCGGCTCTCGGCCGGGAGCGGGGAAGCCGCGGGGGAGGAGCAGGGACTATTTTTCAGTCACGAATGCCCCGCAAACGTGGCCCGGACTCGCTTTATCGACGCCAGATACACGTCTCCTCCGCAGCCAACAGCCGCCGAAGTTGGCAGGTAATTCACCCAGCCCCCGGGGCAGGAGCGGTCCCTGGGCCGGGCCTGCGCCCAGCTCGAACCCCGCCCCCGCCCCCGCCCTCTCCCGCACCCCGGCCCCCCCACCGTCCACACGCCGGCGGACCAGACCGCGAAACGACCGCACACCCTCCGAATCGGCTTCCTCCCGGCCGAGGTCCGCACGCCCTAACGCCTCTCTCCCCCAAAACACTCAACTCCACTCCCCCACACCCCGCGGAGGCCCGAACTTTGAATGCAGTCCGCAACGCCCCCGTGGGGGGGGGGGGGTAAATACCGACTAACGTCGAAAACACGGTGCCCCCCGGCTCCGCCCCGCTCCCCATCCGCGGGGTCCCCCTCGGCCTGGGGGGCAGGGCGGAGGGCTGCTCCCCGCCGCCGGGCCCCCGACACCACACGCCCAGCCTTCTCCCCGAGAAGCACGATCGTCCCCCGAGAAGCGAGCGGCGTGGTTTCGGGTGGCTGTTTTGAAAACAGTCTTCGCAGACCCGAGAACGCCGACGGCATCTCCCTCCTCCGGGCCGACCTGGAGCGGCGGCAGTTTCCCATTTCACCGCGGCCCCCCGCCTCCCCCAAACTCACAGGCGCTGCTGCTGGGTCGCACACACGAACTGCCTCCAAACTTCCATTCCGAGCCTCGGCCGGCGCCCCCCGCCGCCCCCTCCTCCCTCCACCCCCGGCGCACCAGGAGGCAGCCGCCTCCCCCCGCCCGACCCATCCTCTCCCCCTCCCCCCGCTGCCCACGCCGGGCTGGCTTTAGGTTTGGTGCATATTTTATAACTTATAGCAACTGAAAAAAAAAGAACGAACGAGCGAGGAGACGAGTATGGAAGGGGAGGGGGCACGGCCGGGGCCCGGAAAGCTGGCCCGGGGCACGCGGGAGGGGTCCGGGGGAGATCGCTGGGGGAGAGGGGAGGGGGGAAGCCTCGAGTCCCGGCCGGGGGGCCGAGGGCGGGGGACAGCTCCAGATGGTGCGCCTCCCCTCCTCCCGCCCGCCCGCCCTTCCCCTCGGGCTCCCGGGGGAAAGGTGTTCCGGGCACTGACCTTAAATCTCCAGCTGGGAAGAGCTGCGTCGGGTGGCTGGCGAGGGAGCCTCCGCTCCGGCGCTTCCAAGTTGGGCCGGGGGCGCGTTTTCTCCTTCCCCCCGTCTTCGGGAGGCGAGGGGGTGGGGCGGGGGAGGGAGGGAGGGCTCGGAGAGAAGGGGGGAGTGTTAATGAACTGAGAGGAAGCAGTCCGAGGAAGCGGGGCGAGAATCAAAGTTTGCCGTCTCTCCCTCGGCCGCCGCTCGCTCTGCCGCGCGCTCTCCTCCTCCTCCCGGTGTCTGCTGCCAGCCAGCCGGCTGCCCTCGGGGTCGGGCCGGCCGCGGGGGTGGGCTCTCGGCTCGAAGGGGGAGGGGACAGGGCCAGGGGGAGGAACGGGGCGAGGGGGCGGCGGGACGGGGAGTGCTGGCTCCTCCAGGCAGGTGGCGGCCGGGGTGGCCCCGCTGCTCCGCCTCCCGGCCCCGGCCGCTCGCTCCGGGCCGGGCCGGCGGGGCGCCCCACGCCGCGGCGCTGGCCGGGCGCGGAACGGATGGCTCCGGGGGCTGCTAGCAGGAGCGCCGGCGTCGCGGCCGCTCGGGCTCGGGCCGGATCCGCAGCGCCATGTTGTCCCCAGCTCCGGCTCCGGCTGGGTGTGTTGCCGAACTCGTCCCCTACGCGGAGCCGCCGCGGCCCCGAATCCCCGCCGGGCTCTGCGGCCCCCCCCTCGGCCGAGGGGTCGCCCCCGCCCGCGCCTCGGTCCGCCCCTGCGCTCGGTGCGCCGCGGCGCCGGCTTCTGCTGTTGTTCAGGCTGCCTCCGTTGTTCCGCGAGGAGAGCGGCTCTTCCTCACCTTGCCGCTGGGAGCCCGGGCTCCGTCTGCTGCACGCTGCGCTCCCAACACAGTTCCCCCCCGCCCTCGTTCCCTCCTCCTCCTCCTCCCGCTGCCTCCTCCTCCTCCCGGCCGCGGCCTCCCCTCCCCCCGCCGGCGCTGCGCTCGGGCCGCGGCCGCCTCGCTCCTCTCCCAACTTTGGGATTCCCCCCTCCCCTCACTCGTGACCCCTTCGCTGGTAGAGGTCTGCGGCTACGGGCTGGGGAGAAGTGGGCAGGTATCCACCTCGGGAGGTTGTCCCCACTGTTTCTCCCCTTTAATGGATATTCTCCCTCTCTCTGTGCCTCTCTCTGTCTCTCTCCCTCTTTCTCTCCTCTCCCTCTCTCCCTTCCTCTCCGTCTTTCCCTCCCTCTGTCTCTCTCTCTCCCTCTCTCCTTCTGTCTCTGTCTCTCTGTCTCCCTCTCTCTCTGTCTCTCTCTCCCTCTTCCTCTCTCCCCTCCCCTGCCCTCCCCTCGTCCCCCAATACCACCCCCCGGATCTCTCCTGCCCCTCTCGCTCCCCTCCCGGCGTTAGCACCGGCCCTCGGCTCCCTCCAGCTTCCTGCTTTCCTGCCTCTGGCCAGCCGGAGTTTGCTGCGCACGCCGGGCCGGGGCACTGCGCCTGGTCTGAGCTGGGGAGACTCCGGCGGCGGCGGCGGCCCGCAGAGACTGAGAGCAGGGAGGCGGAGGGACGGAGGAAGAGGAGAGAGGGAGGGAGGGGGCGCGGGAGTTCGGGGGAGGAGGGAGAGTGGGGTCTCTCCCAGCCGTTTGCCGAGACTCCCCTCGCTACCCAGAAGGCCAGTGGAGAACCGCAATTACCATAAAGCTCCTCTCACTTCGCTCTGCCAAAGCTGTCAAAACCCCAGCAGCAGCCGCCAGACTCGGCTCCGAGGCCGCCGCCGCCTTTCGCCACCACCCCCTTCTTTCCCCCACCCCCTCCAGCCGGTGTCGTTCCCACCTCCCGGCACCGTCGCCAGCCTCTCCGGCGAAGGAAGGGAGAGGATGTGGACGCTTCGCCCTTCCCATCTTCTCCAGCCCACCCACCCCCGTCCCCCACGTCCGACCTGTCCCACCCCCAGCCTCTTTCCCCCAGTCCCTTTTCTTCCGCGCTCTTTCACGTTTATGTGTCAAGGGGCTACATGAAAATGCCACCCTTGTTAGAGGATCCTCCGCCCAATCTCCGGGCCCAAGTTTCCTTACACATTTTAATAGTGTGAGAATTGTTTGGAAATGGCAGGTCCTGGATTGGGGGGAATGGGAGACCAGCTCGGGAATGAGGGGACCGAATCACCCGATAACCCCTCCCCCGCCTTTCCTGGGTAATGCCTTCCTGAGAACGATCGGAGGGGCCACCTGGACCTTTAGCCCCTCGTTACTGCATTATCTATACTATAGCTTTTAATTTTTCTTGGCAATGAGCAAGTTTTGGCTCGGGCTCTTCACATAAATTTCCACTCCATCACGCCCGTCTTGAATAATGCCCAGTGCGCCAAGCTGCCGCCGCATCCGATCGCAAAGCCCAGGGACTGAGGTGTTCCTTGTGCCCAAGCCAGCCCTGACCATCCCGGGGTAGGACAGCCCAGCGCAAGAGGGGCCTGACTAGTCTGGGAAAGCCTGGCACCTGCCTCAACGACCTCCCTTACCTACTGTGTGTTCAAAGCTTTTCAGACCTGAGGAACAGGAGTGCTAAGTATTGGGGGGAGATAAAGAAGAGGTCTAGAAGAAGCCTTAGTAAAAGGTGCTTTAGACGTCGTCAGAATACCTTCTCGAAATCAATCTGAAATGAACGAGGCATCTAAAACCACAGGAAGAAAAGTTTCCAAAATTTCCTTCTCCTTATTCTTTTTAACACGTTGATACACAAACATGCATTATTGGGAATCTTTAAAATAAATAAAAAGCAAAAACCGAAGTGATCTATATGGCCAAAGTGGAGGGAGAAAATGCTCCACCTACCAGATGTTTTCTTCTTTTAGTTCAGTTCTGACAATGGGCCTCTGGAATCAGTCTATTTAAGTTCTCAGTCTTTCTGTCTATTAAAAAAAAAAAATGCTGGCCCTTTCAAAGCAGAAGTGAAACATCTACCGTTTGAAACCCGAAACTCTGGTCAGAACTCAATCTATAAGCACCAGAACTGCAGGAGCAACTGATGCAAGACGTTAGGCACTAGCACCTTTCACTTACATGCCTTAACCAGGGTTTACCTAGCCAGCTTCTATGGTGAGGCTGCCCAGAGTTCAGCTTTCCAGAGGTGTTTGCATCTTGGATTGCTCGATAAAGAAGTTCCAGAATGCAATCCTAGAGAATGGAATGCAGGCTTTTCTCTTACCAGATTTCTGGGGGTATATGTATCTGAAAACTATCCCACACATTTTTTTAATCTCCGGTAACAAGCAGAAAGACACCTGGACTGTTACGTTGTAAAGCTATTTTTTATAAAGACATTTAGGTCCAGACATTAAAAGTTATTAGAGTGAACACACGTGAGTTACAGATGCACAGCTGGAGAAAAGGCCTCTGGTTTTCTGGGCTTTTTTTCTCCAGCCTCGCTTTAGTGAAAAACCTCAGTAACATGGTATGGCTCTTGTATTCACAAAGTCTCAAATTATTAGAGGGCGAAAGTCAGGGGGTGTTCCTAGGGAAAGGAGTAAGAAATTATCCTTGAAGATGAATCAGAGAGTGAGAAGAAGTGTTTTGGTTTGTGGCTTACTGGGTCAAAAGGTCAGAGAGCTTTGGGGGTAGTGGAGTTGGGCCGAGAGACCCAAGAGCATGGCCAGCTTATTTCTGCTCTGCTCAACCCTTGGGGAAGAGGCCCTAGAACAAGGACCCTCCTCCTCTTCCCCAACCTCCACTCAATGCACAAGCTTTTCACGGATATCAGTATCAAATGTATTATCCAGAACTGGGAAACCTAGGGGACCAGAGAGGAGTAGGTGACTGAACTGATAGCCTTCCTGAGGGCATGTTTGTCTTACTTGAAAAGTCTGCTAGTTAAAATACATAGAACAAAAAACTGCAACAATGAAGTGGCCTGGCAGTGAAGATTGGCACATGGTGGAAATCTGATGCTTGGAGAAAACAAGTCAGTAAATTTACCTTTGACTTATCTTGTTGTGTTTATCTTTTTAAAAATGAGATCTTTCTCATACTAAACTGTCGCCGCGATGGGCCTCCAGGCTTAAAGGATTTTCTGCAATCTAATGAAGAAAAACTACCAACAGCCCAATAATTTTTGCTAAATACTTTCCACAATTTCACATAACTCCAAGGGGAATGGCTCGCTTCCGTGCTGGAGAAAGAATAAAAATGCCTGGTCTGGCTTTCTGTTCTGAGGTACTCCTCCGCATTGCCCTGAGGCCCCGCTTCCACCTTCTTCAACCCAGAACTCAGGGAAGCTGGATAGCATTTGGGGCTGAGAAAAGAGGAGGCTGGGTGAATATCTTGCTTCAGCAACCCCAGTCCCTTCCAAAACAAAACAAAAAGCCAACCCACAAAAACACAAAACAAAATTTAAAAACCTTTTGGGCCTATAGCCTGAAACTGCATCTCTGCCCGGTGCACTGCCTGACTCCAAACCCAGAGGGCTGAGAAGGCTTGTTAGTCTGGGAATACGCCAGAGCCCCTGTCTGTGCAGGGCCGTCAGGATCTCCTCCCCACCCCCTTCCTTCTCCTCCCCTCCCACTAGCCCCTCAGGGAGCTGACCTGGGGGTCAGGCCGCTGTACACAGCACTCAGTGAAGGAGGGGTTTCAGAGAGCCAGCGAGCAAGGGGGCTGAGAGAGCTAGCCAGTGAGCAGGGAGAGGGAGTGAGGGGACGAATGAAGCAGAAAGCCAGAGAAGGAGGAAATTGGAGACAAGATAGAAAGAAATATTGAGAGTTGGAGGTGAGACTAGCTCTTGGGGGATTCACAATTAATGTCCTCCCCCACCTCCACCTCCCTCGACTCTCTGTAAGTATACAGTATTTATAAAATATGACTAAGCTTCATGCTGGCAGCAACAACGGCTTCAAATGTGATCCAGGATCTCACATTCTCAGGAAATGCGCCAGGTGTTGAGATAAGGGGTGGGCTCCAGGGAGCAGGCCCCAGGTCAGATCTTCCTCTTTTCAATGAAGTCTACAGCATGATGACTCAAGGACCACAGGCAAAAACAAGCACCACCTATCCTTTGCCTAGCTCCTAGTCTGGCATCGATTCGGAATCTCCTTGCCCTGTGTGTAAATGTTTAGTGTCTGTCAGTTTCTATGCAATTTGTTCATGTGTCTAACATTGTTTACTGTAGTATTTGGTTTTACTGGTTGTGTAGGAACCAAAGTAAAAAGTCAAGACCATCTTCCATTGTCATTTATAGAGACTGCTCTTCATACCTCATATATTGGAAGTGAGATTTTCGCAAAATGTGAGCTCCTTGACTCCCCAAGAGAAGGCATCTGGAGGATTAGATTCATTGCACTTTTACTTTATAAAGGATAAGTCTGTCTACTAATATGAATGAACATCAACTCAAACCCTTCCATTACTCCTACCACCCCTCCCTCACTCCAACAGACTTCATGTCCCATGAATAGTTACTAAGTGGGATAGAGAAAGATTCATTTAACCATCCTCATCTCATTTTTTTCACCTTTTCTCCTCTCCAGTCTGCTCTCCATCCTTCCACAGATTGTCTAACTAGCTTCCTCCAAGGCTCTCCAGTGACAACAGCTGAATATATCTGATGATCAGAAACATCCAGACTGTTAGTTCAGAAGGTGAGAGACATCTTCCCCCAAACAACAGCGGTCTACTTCGAATTATGGAGTGATTAAGTTGTGTTGTTTTGCTTTTTCATAATATAACCTGTGGTCAGGGACACAAATCTTCAAGAGAACTTTCTAAGCTGTGGGAGGAGAGAGAGGGGATAAGAATGGAAATGAAGATAGGGGTAAAGAGTAGAGGGAAGGCTGAGTCGTATCTCAACATACCCAGGCTGTTAGTTTGTGGCTCACAAGTTTGTAGAACCCTGGCACTGAACAAGTCTCAGGTTTGTGAAATACCAGCTGCATGGCAGATGACCGCTGTTTACCTTTCCCAGTTAATATGTATTTAGGTAGTTCAAAGGAAAATAACTGTATCAGGGTCTTGATTAGCACAGCAGATCTTGGAAGGGTAGAATCTTACACTCTGGATCAGGTGGGAACAAGTCATCAAGTCACAGAAATGAATAATAGCTCTCAATCTAGACAGAGTTGGCCCCGATGCTTTTCCTAGATAAACCTGAATACCATATACCACCTCTGAGGCTTAGCTCATTTAGGAAGCCTCCTCCTGTGCATATTTTAAACCCTATCAGCAGGAGGGGGTAGATGGGAAGCTGGGAGTGGGGTAGAGGGCATGGCAAGAGAATCACATTTCAAAATGCCAGGATCCTCCCAAAAGGATAGAAGCTAACATCACCCGTAGTACAACTCTTGCCCTTTTGATTCTAAATTTCCCTATTAGCTGTGTCTCCACTAAAGGACCAGCAGCAGTTAAGAAAGAAGCTGGGTTTGCTGGGAGGTGTTTTCCCTTCCCAAGGATCTTTTCCCCTCCCCCCAATCTCCATCCTGTCACTATTCTCTTTCCACTCCATGCCACTGGACAGACCAATTCAATTAGGAAAACTCAGTTGCCAGTATTGGGCATGCTGGAAAGACAGTAGTGAGCTGCAAAGTGGCAACTCAGGAGAAGCCACACAGGAGTGGAAAAGACTATCTGGAATTCTGTCAGGTGCTCTTGGTTGGATTACAAAGATGCAAGCAAGACTGGGGGCAGGTCAGGACAAGGCAAAGGAGGAGGAAAAAGGTAATGACGGGGAAAGAAGGAAGGGAAAAGAAGGGAGCTAAATAATGAGAAATCAAGAGGTGGGGTCAGAGCAAGGAGAATTCAAGGGAAAGGAAATGTGAAGGCAATTGAAAGGCAAGGGGGTACAAAGAGAGGGGCTGGGAATTCAGATAGCAGGGATGAAAGTATTGGTGGTTGGTAAGATCTTGAACCTTCAAGGACTGCACCGACATCGATGAAGTCAGCAAGGGCACAGAACTGGCAGGAGTACCTCTCGATGCAGAAGCTCAAACCCGGAGAAAAAACATGGTACTTTCAAGGAGGATCGGATATTCCATATAGGTTAAGCAAGCCCGGAGTCAATTTTTATGATTTCCACTTTACATCTCCATCTACCAACCTAACACTCCGCCTCTCCTCCGCAAAGATACTCTTCAATCTTTTTTTTTTTTTAAGGGGACTTGAGATGGCCCATATTTTGTGCTGGAAAGCCTGAGAGAACCTTCAGTGTCTATGTGGTATGGAGGCATAATGCAAAATGCACACCGCCTGGAATCCCGGCCATTAGTGGCCTGCCCATGACACAGACAAATGACTGCCAGGAGAAGAAAAATCCAGTTGGAGCTAGAGTTTAAATATAACAGCGTGGAAGGAAAGAACGCCATTATTTAAAAGTGTGTTTTTGTAGACACTAGCATATATTTTAATAATTTGAAACAGGTAATGAATCACACTAGCCCCTTTTTCCAAATGAAGTGGGTGCGTGAAGGGTAAAATCGTGGAAGACAAGATGGTAGTCGATGGGGGTAGAGCGTGGGGTGGGGGTTGGGGGCCGCGGAGGGTGAGGTGGGGGGTGTCCGCAGGGAAGGGGGGGGGAGGCGGTCCGGAGCAAAGACTCTACTTGCTCTGAGTGTGCCCCAGGCAATCTGGCTCTTGGTAGATATGGGTGATGGGGAGATCCAGTGGGAGTGGGGCAAAGTGTGGGGCGAGAGGGTGTCCTTCTTCATCTCCGAGATTTTTCCCCTTCAATGAGGGGTTGGCGGGGAGGGAGAGAGAGTGAGAAGGGACAGAAATTGAATTTTGCCCTTAGGCTACACTTGAGCAAGAAATGACCTGGGGGAGAAAACAAATTTTCCTACACACCCTCCGAAAAGCCCACATTTTAAACTGTGGGGAACCTGCCTTTTCCTAGGGTACTCTTGAGGACCCCCCCCCCCCCCCAACGCGCAGCTTAAGGCAACACAGTGTTTTTTAGCAATTAAGGCAAGATGGGGGTGGGTATAAAGATAAGCCACTTTTTTTCCTCCATGCAAGTGTGAAAGATAAGATAACACTAAGCCGGGGCAAAGCGGCCGCTTACAACCTCCCCCCAGCGATTTTGATCGGTCACTTCTTATCTCGCAAAAATGCTCTTTTCGAAAGCTGCATCTAAAAGAGCAAGAGAGCGCCAAAGGAAAGCATTTTCCCTCGGAAATGGCATTTAAAATTCACCTCCTTTTCGCCAGTAGCTACCTCCGAATCCATTGGGCTCGAAAGGCAAAGGAAGACCTCAAACTCCGGTTTTCCAGCCTGGGCTCTGGGGGCCAGGGTTCCGGTAATTAGGCTAAATAAAACCTGAGACGTGTGAATATAATTTATTCTGCATCCAACCTCACCCTCTCAGTCATTACCCACAAGTATTCCACCAGGTTTTTCTTCTAGTTAAGGAATGGTGTTTTTGTTTTACTAAACCTTCAGTGTGTTGAAACTAAACAGGTAGTTGTATTTGGGAGGGTCACATAACTATGTCAACATGTGGTGGTTGTTAATGCAAAGGAAGAAACTGTGCTGACTTTTACAATTCCCAGTAAAAAAAAAAAAAGGAAAGGAAAGGCACCTCACATCACAGGATGCAGGAGCACCTAGATAGTCTCCGGGTGGCCGTTGTCATGGTTTTAAACATAAAATACTTTATGCACAAGAACATTGCTAACTCATTCGCCATGTGAGTTTAGTTCCCCTTGATGGTGATGCAGATTAAAACGGAGGACGATTTCGAGGTTGAAAGCCCAGGCAGCTGATTCCAGGCTGTACCTGAAGACCTCAGGGACTCGCTTCTCAGAAACCTTGGTTTGGGTCAATTTCCTAACTTACCTTCAGATCCGAGGCCTACCCAAAAACATCCCTTATGTGTCCACCCCTCCGTGGCAGCCTAAGGCGCATCTAGCCAGCCTTCCATCCAGCCGTATCAGGCCCCGGTACAAAATCCCCTACGGTGTGCCATGTACCCCCCCCGCCCCGCCCCCTTCCACTTCTCGTAGGTATACTCGAGGACCCCCCCACCACCTAGGTTTCCGATAGACCCGATGTAACAAGCTAACGTTTGCACGTAGGAGCCCAAGTACACTTCGGAAGCAACCCATGCACCACCCCAGCACACTTACACGTTTCACCCAAAGCTCACTCCTGAAAGATGCAGAACGCCGCCGTAAAACACACACACACACACGCACGCACACGCACACACACACACACTCATCAGCCGGACCCGGATATACTTTCCCAACCCCAAGAACATCTCTGCCCCCCCACCCTCTTAAGCAGCGTGCTCGTCCTCGCCCCCCAGGGCCTCCCATCCCGCAGGGCCCCGAGGGAGGAGAGACAGCCGCCGCAGCAGCTGCCGACGACCCGGGAAGCCCCTCCTCTTGCCCTTCTCCGAGAAGCCCGGCCGCAGCGTAGGCTCCGGAGCGAGTGGGCAGCCGATGACAGCATCTGCCTCACGTAAGCCCCACACGAGCACGATTAGTCACCGCCAGAGTTCCCCTCGGGCGATCCGCCTGGCAGAGGCCCAAAACCCAACCCGGGCCGGGAGGGGACCGGGGCGGGAGCCCGGGGAGGGCGAGGGAGGGGACGCGGGCCGGGGTGTTTCGGGCCCGGCCCGCTGGGGCTCAGCCCGCTGGGCCCGGGGAGTGGGGGAGGGGAACTGAACTGGAAGCTAAGCCGAGCGGGGCCGAGCCGCTCCCTCCCTGGCGCCGCGGCGACCAAGGAGCTTTTCATCTCCCCGGCCGTATCAGCAGCCGCGGCGGCGGCGGCAGCGGCGGCTCACGAGGCTCGGCGGCGGCGAGCGGCGCTGCCCTGCACGGCCCAGCCCGGCCCAGCCCGGCCCCGCGCTCCCGCCTCCTCCTCCTTCCTCCGTTCCCTCCCCCGCCCCGCCCTGCCCCGGCTCGGGGCCTAGGCCTTCGCAGCCCCGCGGCTCTCCCTCCCAAGCCGCCACAAACCCCCGCCCCTTCCCACAGCCTGGCAGCGGAGGCTGGGGGGGCTGGTGGTGTGTGAGAAGGGCGGGAGGCAGGAAGGAGGAGGAGGAGCAGGAGAGCAAGCGCGCTTTCCTCTGAACTGCGGGAGCTGCCAGAAACGGAGAGGTTTCCCCCGGCGGGCGCCGCTCCGAGAGAGCAACACGGCGGCTTTCGAACCCGGGAAACCTCACCGTGGCAGCCGCCGCTGCGGTCACGGGGCCCGGAAGCTCGCCCCCTCCCTTCGTATGTGGCGCCTTTGGCCCTGGGAGCGTTCCATGCCCCGCATCGCGGGCGGAGGAGCCCCGGCAGACTTTCCCGAGCCGGGGCAGGAGGGACACGGGAAGCACGAGCAGCAGACCTGGGCCACCGGGCTCCCCACCCCCTTCACCCTCTCCACCCCACCCCCCGGCGGGAACACCTGTTCTCCGGGCCCTACAGCTAGGGGCAAGTCTCTCTTGGGAGTGGCTTTGAGCTAGGGTAGTGTGCAGGATCTGACGGGGAAAATGGGCCCCTGCAAGAACGAGGCCAGAGAGAGCTGTCTGCTGGCTGAGCTGTACTCCCACCTCGGTGTATGCACACCCAGGAGCTCTGAACTGGCTGCCCTAAGTTGTTGTTTCCTGGGGGGAGAGCTGTGGTAGCGACCAGGTCACGCCGGAATCTATTCGAGTTTTTCTAGCTTTCAGGATCTAGCGCTGTCCATCCTAAAAGTATATATAAGAAAAGTATGCCTATCAAATGTCTTTTCCCCCTGCTTCTTTCTCCTACTTCCACCCAAACTCCAGTTAGGAAAGATAGCCCTTCTTTTGCTACCAGGATCGAGAGCCCCTCATCTGCCCCCGATGTGGAAAAAGCCCAAAGGAACACCTAACCTTAGTGGGCGCCTCCAGCTCGAATTGGTACAAGGCTGACCTCGATGACCTAGTCACACCATTTTGGAAATGAGGCTTTGAAACACTCTTAAGATGGGCAACGCCATCCCTTCTCGCCAACCTAATCCCTCCTCTCTGCGGAGCTTCGGCGTGAGGGTATTGGGGGGGTGAAGGGAGAGCCAGGGGTGGGGAGCTGACTCAGAGCCTGAGACAACACTTGACCCCCTTCCCTTCCCCACACACACCTTCGTGATCATCCCGCCCTGTCTCTTCTTAGCCCGGGTCCCGGCTCGAGAAGGCGTTGTTGTGCCAGCGAGAGCGCAAAGGGGGGCGGGGGGAGGGAGAAACTCCCTTTAATGAGAGCGCACACAGGGGCTGGCTGCGAGGATTATTACTGCACGGGCTGAGGACGCGGAGGGGGTGGGGAAGGAGGGCTGGGAGGCAGCGCCGCTGCTGCGGCGTTGTGTGGAGCGGCGGCGGCAGCGGGGCCGCGGAGTCTCCGCCTGTCTGGTTGCTAATCGCACGTTTTCTGCTGTTTGAAAGAGGAAGCGAGACGCCGCGGCGGAGCTGAGCGCGACGTGCGTGCGTGTGTGTGTGTGATGAAAAGATGGCGAAGTGTCTCTGCAGCCCCCCAACACTTGAGCTCTGGCCACATATCTGTCTGTCGGTCTATTGCCGACCTTCTACTTCCTCCCCCGCACTTTCGGCTGGACACCATTCACTGCCGGCCGCCCGTTGGTGGGTCTGTACCATTTTCTACCTTTGGTTTTCCATTGTCTATGCAAAATTGTTCGCTTTTGTCTCGATCTCCGGTTAAACTAACTTCTGGTTTTAATGGAAGGCAGTTCGCGTGGGGAGGGGCCGGGGGATTTTGGCAGCAAAGGAAGGGAGGGACGGAAGGATGGTGGAAACTCCTCCCGCTGAGCTTCCCCGCCACTACCGCCCTCCAACACACAAACACATACACACACACACACCCTGTGGGCCCCCCACCCCCTACGCAGCGTCGCACCTCCCCTTTCTTCAAGAGGCACCACCAAGCCAGGAAGGAGATTTGAACCGGAGGGCCCTAATGACCACAAGAGCAGGAAGGAACCTTTGGAGGGTGTCTGTCTGCTCTGGGGAGCGAAACAACGTGACCTACCCAGTCTTTCTCGAATCTGCTAAAATCTCCCTCCCTTCCCGGTTATCACTGGGGGCTTTGTGTCTGATCGGGGCGGGGCGGGGGGAAAGGGGAGCGTTTCTTTGGTTTATTCTCTCTCCAAACAACTTCATTGAATGGGGGTGGGGGGGACGGGAAGGGGATAGGGAGGACAGCTTACCCCGGAATAAGAAGAAACACTGAAGCCAGGGCCCTGAATTTTAACTGGGAGACTTGCTTCTAAGTAGTCGGCAAATGACGAGTTTTGCTGGTGTTTCTGTCGAGGTGGGGGTGGAGGGCAGTGGGAGCGAAGGTAAGCAAATATAAAATCAAAGGGAGGGAGTGTGGAGTTGGCCACAAAGAGCTTTTATTCGTTCTCTAGAACCTGCAAGCCACTGAACTACTCTCCCTAGGCTTACTCAGTCCCCCCCACCCTCGCCTAGTTTCTCCCACCGCCAACTACATTTTTTGAAAAAGGAGGTGGCCTCAGTGCTGAACCCTAGCGCAGGGTTACGCTGAATCTCCCAGTGTCCATACAGTCTATCTATATCCGAGCTGCTCAGCCGGCAATTTTTTTTTTAAGTCTGCAATTAAGCGCGGCGTCGCCATCTCCTCTTTTAGTGTCGATTATGTCAGATGCACATGGCCTTGTGCTCCGGTCCGAGGCCTCTACGATTAGTCACAGGCTCACTTCGCCCCTTTCCTAATCGGGCTTTCCCAGCCAGCGTTTATTTGTGGCTGACTTCAAGGCTCTGGCATAGAGCCACCCTGCTGGGGGGAGGAACCGCAGGGCGCGGGATACGGAGCCTGCACCTATCCCAACACAGTACACCGAGTGCTAGTGAGCAGGGTTAGCCTTGGCTCCTCTCCCTTTCCCTCCTTTCTAGCCCCCCTCCTCACCTCGTCCCTCCCCCAGAGCTGGCGAAATCTATTTGTGTGGTTTCATTTGCATAAAAATAGGACAAGTGTTTCTGGTTTGAACGCAAGAGGCGAAATCCTTATTGATGTGTCTGTGTGGAGCCTTCGGTTGTCGGAGCGGTTTGATTTAAGGTGTTTGTGTTGCCTTCCGCGAGAAATTAGAGGAAATCCTTATCAACGCGGTCTGCCTCACTCTCGCGGAGCATTCATCTTCCCTGCTCCCTCGGTCTGGGCCTGGGCCTGGGCAGCCCTAGTTCATACCGAACAGGTTGTGGAGGGCAGGCAAGCAGCCCATTATCAGTCATAAAACGGGGCTACCTAAGCAGCAGCTCCCAAAGCGTTGACGTGGGGCGCTTTCCAATGTTGCCTTTAGACGTCACGGGCCTTCGTCCGTTTCGTGATCCTGAGATCGTGGGTCGCGTGATGTGGTCTAATAAATTGTCGGCTTCTTCATTTCAGCCGCATTGATTTTCTCTCCGGGGTTTCCGCTGCCCCGCTCTCTTTAGCTGTGGCTCCAGCCGAAGGGAGCTTTTACAGCCGGTCTCCAGTTTAGGCAAATATAAAGGAGACCGGCCCGATGCCCTGAGGCCAATAAATCAATCATTAACTCGGGTGCCTGGCTTACCCCAAAGTAGCATACAGTGGGGCATGACCTGGTGAGAGGGAGCTAGGAGCGGCTGGCAGGATGGGCAAAGCCGGTGTGCACCCCCAAGCCCTTCCCTTCTACCACTCATTCTGCCCCCTCCTCCTAAAGCCTCCCTTCGGCATGGGGCAGGACGGGTTTCTGTCCTTCAGGTCCACTTTCTGTAGGATGAATGTTAACTAGAAACTCTTGCTCCAGAAGGCCTTGCGGAGTCTCAGCCAAGGCCCGCTCTCTAGAAAAAAGCTTGCTCTCCCTTCCCCCGGCCCCTGCTCTCTCGGTGGTTTAGCTAGATTCTTCCCCCTTTCTGTGTTACCCACACCAAATAACCATTTTAGTTACAGAAAACCCATGGTCCACTATCCTCCCGGCACCCAATGGGTTAAAAGCCACAACTCCGGGCTAGCTCCTCCTCGGGCTCGTAGGAAAGGATCAAAGTGCTTACTGGGAAGGAAACACAAACACACTCAGAACTAGGTTTGAAAGAGGCCAAAGTTAAAGTAATTCCGTAGAGGACCGTGTCGACTGACTTTTCCTACTTTGGGGGGAAGGGCACACTCGTTGGGGGAGGGGGGCGGTGCGTGATTCCTTTAGACGAGTTTCCCGGGCCAGCAAAGAGCCAGGAGGGCAGGAGGGAGGACAGGGCTAGGCGGCGTGCCAGAGGGCCTGAAGTCGGAGATTAGTCACCGCCAGGCCTCCGGTTCTCACGTGTGAGCTCGGGACCCGGGGAGACCGCGGGGCCGGGCCGGGCCGGGCCAAACCGGGCCAAGAGCAGCCGCGACCTTAGCGGGCTTCCCAAGGCAGGGCGGGCGGGTCGAGACTTAGGCTTAGCGGCGCGAGGAAACAGCAGGCCTCCTCCAGTCTGAGCTCTTAGCAACCCAGCTGCGGTGAGCAGACAGCTCTCCTCCTCCTCCTCCTCCCTCCGTCCCTTCCCCCTCCTCCCCTCCCCTCCCCCCTCCCAGCCCCAGCCCTGCGCGGGGTGATTTACTTTCTGCCTGGTTGAGATGCAGATATTCACTTGTCAGTTCAAGGGCAGGACAGAAACTCTGCAAGCAGAGTCTTGCGAACAGGAAATCTCTCATTTACAAGGTGCTGCCTCCCCTCCCATCCCCATACCGTAGAAGAAAGGGCACCGTACCCCAACAGCCCAATAAGGCGCATCCCTCTTCGTCCCTCTTGCACGGTCCCAGGCAGGCACACGTTTCCGTGGTTGCTTGCGGGGCAGTCATCTCTTTCTCCCACCCCCTGCCCCCTCCCGGTCCAGTCTGGGATCCGGGCGGTGGGGCCCCCGCTAGCAGCCCCAAACGCTGACTTCAGCGGAGACCGAGGCAGCGGCATCTAGACCGTAAGAAGCGGGCCCAGCCCGGCGGGAGAGCCGGGGTGGGGCCCGGAGGCTCGGCACTCTGATGGCGGACTATGGCTGCTCGTGCACGCGGCCCTGGGACAGAGATCCTGGGGAACGGGCCGCCTTGGGGAGGCTCACACACTAAGCAAGAGCTGTTTTCTCGAGCCTGGTCCGGGAGGAGCCCGAGCAGGCTCCAAGGTCAGTCCTGTCCAGGGTTCGGAGCGAGTGGGGCCGGGGGAGGTGAATACTGGAGCAGAGCAGGGCTGGAGAGCCCAGGTCTGAGTTACATCCCGCCAGTGTCGTGCTGGGGACTGAGCCAGGCTTAGCTCAGACTTGCAAAGTTACTACGGAAACTCCGTTTTTATTTATTTATTTTCTTGTTTATTATGTATTTGGCTTCTTCTCCTTCACCGAGGGCTTGGTGGGAAAGAGAGGGAAAACACAAAGGACTTTCGAAGTCGGCCTGCTATCCCACATCTCAATACTTTTAATTTCTTCATTGGAGGTTTTTATTTTCCTCCTTACAGACTAATGTAAAACATGTTGGTTTGGGGTGGGTAGATTCTTGTCCTCTTTTTTGGACATGTCTTTGCCTCTCTTTTTTCTCCTCATAGGAGTCTTGGAAAGTCTATAAAGGTAGGTTTTATTTACTAGAGATAGGAAATGGACTGACTGGTTGTTGCAGATATTTAGTAAATCGGGGAAAGTTTAATTATTTATCCATTTATTCTGCATTCTAATAGCTAGCATTTAGCTAACAGTAATTAATTTTTTTTATAAATCACAATAGTATAAAAGAAAAAGAATGTATATGTCCTATACTGTTTTCAACAGCTGTACTGTTTAACAGATCTAAATGGTACTTTAATTAAAAAAAAACTTACTGAAGTTTTACAAAAAGTTTTCAGGAGGTTCTTAAATGAAGCCACCTAGAGTATTGTGATATTTGTTATTTTGAGGTATTTTCATTTCGGTTTGCTTTCCCTCTTGGGACAAATGCATGCAGTTCATTTAAAATCTCACTGAAATTTTTAGAAGGTAGGTTGGAGATTTGGGGTCCCAACTGATCTTTGATAATAGAACGGGGTTAGTAGTGGAGTTTGAAAGGAAATTCTTGACAATTGGAACGGTGTTGGTGCCCCAGCTCAGTATGTGGTCTAAAGAACTTACATAGAAAATACTGCAAGCCTCAAAGCAAAGTCATTTTATATGCTTCTGTTCGTGTATAATGTAGATAGGAAATGACTGCTGAAAGATCTTCATTATCATGGTTTCATCTAGGGTAAGGACAGAAGAAAATATGAAAGTGAAGCAGGTATCTTCTAGGGAGGCAGAAGTACGGTCTCCTAACACTCCATGAATGTTCCATTTAATCCATTTACAGAAGCCTTTTTGCTATTGCAGTGAGCTTAGTACCAGCATTAACGGGGAGACCCTGGAAGTAACATACTTGTTAAGGGAAGATGTGCCCCATCTGAAAAAGCACAGGCTAATCCTCTAGAAGCAAAAATGTACTTTATAATCTGCATACCACACACACCTCAGCTGTTAGCAACCATTTTCTGTCATTAATTTGTGGTGGCTACTAATGTCAAGAAATTATGGAGAACAGATGAGAATGTATTTTTATTCTGGCATCATATATTCAGTACTGGAAGAGTTGTCATTTAGGCTGGAGGTCTCTCAACTTTTTTTCCACAGATCCCCTCAGTAATGTAGCATACCTCTAATCATGACACCAGTCTGCTCAGTAAATTCCAGTGGCTCCCTATTACCTCCCAAATCTAATATAAAATCCTCTCTTTCTCTGTGAAAGCCATTTACAACTCAGCTCCTTTCTGCTTCGCCAGTCTTCTTATATTTTACTCCCCTCCATGAATTCTATAAACAAGTGACAGTGGCCTTCTTGCTGTTCCTTGAGGAAGTCACTCTCATCTCCAGTTCTATCACTTTCCATTGGTTCTTTCCCATTATTGGAATGCCCTCACCTCCACAGCCCAACTTCCCTGACTTTTTTTAAGACATATCAAATCCCCACCAAATGATAAAAACCTTTCCTAAGGACCCTCCATTGCTAGTGGCTTTCCTCTTCTTTTTAACACTGTATATATCTTGTATGTATATAATTGTTGATGTATTTTCTCACATATTAGAATGTGAGGACCTTCAGATCTGGTTCTGTGTTTTTCTTTCTTTGTATCCCAAGCATTTAACATAATACCTGGCACATAGTAGCTAAAATGCTTGTTGACTTAAGTGATTCATTGGCAACATATATGAGTGTATGTGTATATACTATACTTATGTACATATACATGTACTAAAAATTATGTACATTATAAAACTTAGAAGTTAAAAGAGGGTGAATAAAGATGAAATATAGTTTATTCCTATGGTCAGAGTAACATGGTTAGATTTATACTTTTAGAAAACAAAATTTGTGAGCTGTGTGAAGGGCTAGAGAGGGAGAGAGACTTGAGGAGACCAGTAAAGAGACCACTGCAGTAGTATTAAGAGGATAGTGCCTGAAATAGGGTGGTAAAGGGATAGATGCCAAAGATATTGTAGAGATGGAAACAAGATTTGGCAAGGATATGTGAGGTGAATGCCAAGGATAAGTTGTAAACCTGGGTGACAGGAAGAATCTTGGAGTCTTCAACAGAAATGAGAATGTTTGGAAGGGGAGTTGGTTTGGGGTATGTACATGGGAAGGTAATAGGATGACTTCTGCAAGGAAGAGGGCACTATGCCCATACCTGTTCATTCTATGAGACTCTTTCTTTTCCATTGTAGAGGAAAATGGGACAGGTAAGGCTCTTCAGGCCATGAGGTGAATTTGGAAGCAGGACATGAGTATGCTACCTTAAGAAGGAATTTTCCCCATGGCACCTATGAAGCTGCCGATATAGAAGTTACAAGTTAGCTATAACTTTCCTAAGGAACTTAACTAGGAGGAGAGGAGGTTAGGACCTAGTATGGAAGAAGATAGAATGCTTTAAGCGTTGGGAATAAGGGTTAGGTTGAAGACAAGTCCCCTAGATGACTATTGTAAGGTAGGTGGGAGGCTACTCTAATTGGTTGGTTACAGACCTCTTGGGGTCATACCATCTCTCCCACTTTGGAGACCCCTCATCTAGACCAACCAGATAAAAGGTTGTAAGTAGTAAGGTCAAGATTTGAACCCTTTTACAGCCGGATCTTTATACAAAACACTGTCAATAGTTAACTTTTCAATTAACCAGGGTTCCTTCTTCAAGTTTGTGGAATTTGTTTAAACAAATCACTTATTATTAATAGTATCATAGATTTGGAGCTCAAAGGAATTTTAGAGCTCATCTGATCTAGCTGATATTTAACATTTAAGCTTTATAGAGAGCTTTATTTACATCATCTGATATAATATTCACATTATCCTACCACACTAATGATATGAGTAATAAAAAGCATTATTATCATCCCCCTTTTATGGATGAGAAACCTAAACTGAGAATGGTTAAATGACTGACCCAAGGTCACACAGAACTAACTGTGGAACAATCCTAGGACTTAGCTCCAGGGCCTAAGTTCAGTACTCGTGCTACCCATAAAGTAGGTTAAGTTAATTATCATAAAGCACCTAATTTGCTTAGGAGGTGTAGGAGTAGCCATAGTAACTGTATGGCGATACATTTTAGTCACCATTCAGTCATAGACCCTAGGTCCTGTTTTTTTAAACTCTTCTCTCACACCCTTCCTCCTCCCAAATCAAACATTTCAGGGATATATCTAGAGATTCTCTTGGTCTGTTTTTATAATCTACCTTGGCTATTCAATATTGAGACAAATTTTTTTAAAAAGAGTTTACTTCTTCCAGTAATCAACACTGCTAGTGATATCATGGCCATATTTTTGATTTTGCTATCTGAATAAAAGATCAAGCCTTTTACCCCGTGGACCATAAAAGCTTCTTCTATATAATGTAGGGATGGAAAATCCAGTGAAGATTTTACACATCTCTAGAACTATAGAAAGAAAATCTCTTGGCCCTATCATGTCCAAACTGTACTTCTTTAGAATTGGGTTTTTTTTTTTTTTTTGCTACTAGAATAAATTTGAGATTGGTTTTTTATATTAATGAAGAAAGTTTTTCTTTCTGATTTGAATTTTCACAAAGGCTATTCTGCCCTACTCTCAATTATGCAGCAAAGGTAGTATAAATTGGGTAAGGGAAAAACATACTATCTTCTCATTCCTCTGAAACTTGATAGTACCCAAAAGGTGAGAAGAGAAGAGGTTCGTTCAGTAGATTATCTAGCCCACATTGGTACTAACCAGTTCTAGTCACAGCTACTTCAAACTGGCAGCTCCATAGTTTCATCATAGAAATGTGTTTCCACTGGATGTGAGAGAATAGTCTATTTTTTAGTCCAGACAGTGTGGCCTGATTTCAAACAGACAGTGGATTTGCTTCCTTGGTCCTTAGGAGATTTCATATTTCTTTGCATTGTTTTTTAAGATATAGGAAGCAGAATTAAGATGATGCCCTTTTCTCTCTGAGGTAAAACTTGGGATAATGTATGCCACAGAGAACTGATAATCATCATATTCAGCCCAATGCAGATAGTTAAGTTTCTCAGTGGATGCCCTTTCTGGGTTTCAGTGCCATTGTCTGAATTCCACTGTTTGAATATGAAATCCATATGACTTGCCGCTGGCACCGAAAAGAAAAAAAAAAACCCAACACCCTGCTGTGTCTTGAAGATCAATCTATAAAATAAGTGCAGTCTCCTCAAAATAGCCACTGTCCTTTGCTCTAAATCTGATTGTGATTTATGTAGTACTGAATTTCTTCTTCAGCTGACTTCCTCTTTGTTCGTGCATTTGTTTCACAAGATCCACCAGAGTTTCTCAGTTTTGGACATAGTCATCATTGCCACATGAACAATGTACAGAAGATAAGTTTCTGGATTTGATTGGTGTATTATGGGTTTCCATTTTTAAAAAGAAAACAATAAATCTGAGTCTAATTCTTCAATGAAAGCATTGTGGTATAATGCACACTATTGGATGTAGAATCAGAAAGACCTTACATGCTCACAAGCTATGTGATGTAGGAAAGTCACTTAATCTCTTAGCCTCAGTTTCTCTAATGTGAATGAAAATATGGGTTCTTACATTTAGAGCTGGGAAGAAATTTAGATGTCATATAGTAAAAGCATTTTGTTCTACAGGCCTAGAGATGAAGTAATTTAACCAGAGATACATAAGTTGAAGGGATTCAAACTTAGGTCCTTGGATCCCAAATCTAGGGCTAACAGCACCTATATTACAGGTTATTACAAGGACCAAATGTGGTCGTATATAGAAAATACTTCGTAATAAGCCTTTTTTGTACTATATAAAAGCATCAGAATTGTACTTGAGTAAAAGTCGGATGTGCTAGCCAGATGATCCTTGAAATGGTCTACTATTTGGAATATAAAATCAGCTATTATTATTTAAATATTCTAAAAGCACAGAAAACAAGGTCACAGTGTTTTAGGGTAACAGTTATCATGAGCTAGAAGTGTAAAGATGATCTTTATATGTTTATCATCCTGTCCTATATACAATTCAATAAAACTGAATAAAGATTTTTAAAAAGATGAGACTTTGAGTTCCTTCAGTGACAACTCTAGCTTTGGGGAGGAAGAGCCTATTATACTACAGAAAACCTATGACCAGGAGAACCAAGTTCTGATCTTTGCTACCACCAACTAGCCATCTAACTTTGGACAAATCACCTGATTTCCATTGTCTCCAGTTTCTTTACTTATAAAATGAATGGATTAGACTAGATATTCTCTAGGTTCTCAACAAGCTCTAAATCCTATCATTCTCTACTACTGTTCAGACCTTTTCCAATACTATCTACTTAAATACTTGAAAGATATGTGAATTTTTTAAAAGGAAATTTTACTTTTTCACTGAACAAGCATTTATTTTCTTTCCCTTCTCCCCTCCTCAAAGAAAAGTCAAACAAGATAATTCGCACATTGTCCATGTCCCCAAATGTCTTATTCTCCATTAGTTAATCCATCAGTCCTCTGGAGTCTTAGTGGTCGCTGAGTTACAGTTAAGTCTTTCAAAGGTGTTTGTCTCCACAATGGCGATGTTATTGCATATATCCCTTTCTCACTTCTGCTCACTTCACTCAGCATCAATTCATACAAGGATTCCTGGTTTTCTCTGAAATTTCTCCCTTCAACATCTTTTGTAATGGCACCATAGAATACCTTTACATTCTATATCATAATTTGTTCAGCCACTTCTTAATTGATGGCTACTCCCTTAGTTTTCAGTACTTTGCCACCATAAAAAACTATAAATATTTATGTATCAATTCTTTTGCTCCTTTCTTGGATGTCTTTGGAGCACAGGTCTAATCATGGTAGAAAGATTTGTGACTTCAGTGTGAGCACTCTGTCCACTGACACAGGTTGCAGCCATTTTGACCCTTATCTTCCTGAATTAGTGTAATTTTTTTCCCAGAAAAATAACTAATCAGCAGATTTTTGGTGATGAGCTTGACCTTGGACCACAAATACAGATCTGTACTTTCCAACTTGATAGGACCTGTCAGAACTTGTGCCACATGGACATAGCCTTTGAAAAAACCATCGTCATCAGGTATCAGAGTAGAACTTTACTGAGAGACTAGTGGACTCCCTTGATGACTCTTGGAATACCCTACTATCTAGAACTTGGGTCAAAGTATAATGTTTTCTGGAGGTCATTATTAAGTTAAAGATACACTAAAGGAGTGATAATATATTCCTATAACCTTCATTCAACTCCTTCCTTAACCTTGGACAAGATGTTTTGGTAGGGTTTAGGTTATCAGATTAAGAAACCAGAGAAAACTGGGCTCTGTGTGAGTGAGCCTTAGGACAGGTAAATTTTGCTAAGAAGATAGAGAGACACAATCTCAGAGCTAAAATGGATTTTGATCCAGAATCCTTTCAATGATATCCTCAACAAGTGGTCATATATGTTCTATGTAAAGACCTCGAGTTAAAAGAAACTCATTATCTCCAGAGGAAATTCACTCCACTTTTGGACAGCTTTGACCGTTACAAAGTTTCTCCTTATAATCAAGCCTAACCTTGCTCTTCTGCAATTTCTGCTCATTTCTGCTAGCCCTGACCTCAAGGGTCAAGAGAAAATTGTGAAGCTTGGGTGCTTTGGATGAGGCCAGATGTGAGTGAAATAAATGCACTCCTGGGTAGGGAAGGGCAGTAGAAAGGCACTGAGGGAAAAAATGAAAATAACACCTTGGGAGTGTTGCCTGGGGCCAGACAATAATAAACTGGTAATCAATAAAGAAATACTTCATTGCTCTTGACAAATTAGACCATGGTCAAGTTTTAATCTAAGTCTCCAAACTAGAATTGCTCTTTTTTAATCACAGGAATATTTTCTTTTTACCAGCGAGTAAAGGGGCTTATCTTCGTTAACCACCAAAGCTGTTTCAGACCTCAGAGGGTGGGATTAGGAATTATTTTTGTTTTGTTCCTACCTGACAGGCAGGATTGAGATTTCCTAGTACTTCATTTCTACTTTGACCATTTTTCTAATAATCTTGAGTACTTTTCTAGCCACGCCATAGATTGATTTTATTATGAGAGGAAGGACAGCCTAATGGGCGTAGTGCTGGACCTTGTATGAAGAGACCCCATTCTGCTTCAGACACTTTCTGGCTGTGTGGGTATGTATCAGCAAATCTCTGACAGCCTCAGTTTTCCTTATGTGTAAAATGGAGATAATATCCCCCACTACCTAGCTCACAGGCTTGTGGTAATGAAAGCACTTTACAAAGTGCTATATAAATGTGAATAGTTATTATCTTTATTGCGCTCAGCTTTTAGTGATGACAACTTTGTCACCTCTCTCTGGGTCTTCTCAACTCTCCATCGACAGGCAAGGAGAGAAGACATGGTAGTAATACAATGATAAGGGATTCTTCTAAGAAAGACATAGAGACAGCTGCCTCTTATTATCCTCACCACTTGGTAACAGAATATTGAGTAGAGAAGACTTGGTGGTCCTGAAGAAGGTTTGGGTTTCCAATCACCAATGTATAGAGGGAGGAGGTCAGTCAATCTAACCAACAAATATTTATTGAACTCTTACCATATGCAAGGTTTCTTCTCCTACTTCCTCCCTGCCTCCCTCCACCCCCACCTCATCCCCTTTCTTTGTAAACTACTCCATTCTTCTTTTCTCCCATTATGAAAGATGCTCAGCCACTGGAGAGAAGCCTAGAAGGTATTTGACAGCAATTCAAATGTTTACTTGGTTACTTTCCCAAAGGCCAAGGAAAAGCAGCTCCTGGGCCTGAAGGGTCTGGTGGAAAGAGTTGTGGATTTAGAGTCAGAGAATCTGAGCTTGAGTCCCAGCTCTCATGCTTGCTAGATTTCCAGCACGGTGCAAACCATTCTCCTTTCTGACCCTCAGTTTTTCCTATCTTTGAAATGGAAGCAAGTATTCTTATACTACTTACCCCACACATGTGTTGTGGGAAAAGCACTTTGTAAACCTCACTATGTTTTAGAAGTGAGTTCCTATTCTTAATTTTAAAAGGGTTAAAGGATTTGGGAAGAAAGGTAAAAAGGGCCCAGGAGGCCAAATGATAACTCAGATATTTTTTTAAAAGTGGTAGGAAGTAACGATTGCAACTGTGAAAATTCCTCTATTTCTCAGTGGTAGCTCTGAACAGAATCCTCATCAGCAGATCTTCCCCAAGGCACTGAGAAAATGGCAAAAAGGGAGGAAAGTGGTCATTCTGTCAATTGGTGCAAAAAAAAAAAAAATTTGGAGACCCCTATACAAAGAGTCTAAACCCACACATACTAGTTACAAGGCACATTGGGTGGGACTGTCATTTCTGTCTCCACATGTCCCTCTCCATCTCTAGCCTAAAGCTGTGCCCCATATAGACTTTCCTTCCCCTTCAAGTTAGCTTTGATATTCCTTTTAACCTGATTTCACTCGTATAAATATCCAAAGTGGAGACGAGGGGGAAGGAAACAGAATACACGCAGTATAGCAGGTAACTAGACCTTAAGCACCTATCCTAGAGGTAGGTAATACATTAACCCATATATTAGCCCACAGTTTCCACTCCCTCTGTCTTTAGAAAATGAAGTGAGGAATTCTGGGGGAAATTTTACAAGCCTACATTGATGGGTCTCAGTAAGGAAGAATGGTTGTCCTATGGACTGCTATATCTCTTCCTGGTTTTCCAGGCCTTATCTATCCAAACCTTAATAAACATCCCGCTCTCAACATGGCTCTTTACCTTGCCAAGTAGTCTACCTTTCCAACTTACTATGGACACCTGCTGTACATCCCACCAAATCAACCTCGAAGTCAACAAATCTGAAACAGAACATTTTATCTTCTCCTTTACATCTACTTCTCCTTCCCTTTTCTTTTATCTATTTGTGGTACCAAAACCTAGTCTGGGGAAACTCTGGAGTCATGCTTGACTGTTCCATCTTCCATTGACCCCTCTTCCCAAATTCAGTCCATTCCCAAGCTCAGTGGACTCTGTCTCCAAAATATCTCTCATCTGTCTTTTCTTCTCCTCTCATATTATCATGACTTGTACTACTATAATTGTCTCCCATTGGTCTTCTCTCTTTTCTCTAACCCATTCTTTACATAGCTACCAAAATATTTTTTACTAATGCAGAATGATATGGTCTTCCCAATTCCCAAAGTTATAACTAGTGCAGTCTGAACAGGGTTTGGCCACAGGATCCTGACATGCTGGGGTGGGGTGAAGGGAAATTTGCTCCATCTCCAGAGATTGATGTCTCTGTATCTTATCTTACCAACCCAAACTGGTTTGTTTCTCTCTGCAGTGCATTCATCTCTACACTGGCACCCTAAGGATCTCAACCTTCTGGTTTCTTTTCTTGGGCATAAATTTTATTAGGTCCAAGGGGACTTGCCTTAAGCCCCAAATTCTATGTGGAATGAGTGCTAAACTTCCTAGGGGAATGGGCCACCCTGTGTGGGAACCACTATCACTCTTCAGTCTTTGTACATTTGAGCAGGTCATCCCCGATACCTAGAAACACACTCCTTCCTCTGCTATTACTTTAAATAGTCTTCTCTTTCTTCAAGTCTTAGTTTATATCTCACTTCTGCTGTGGTAGCTTCCCTGATCTCTGATTCAGGCCTCTGGAAGTGTTTCCCCCGCTTCAGATTCCTAGAGCACATTGTCCAGATCTCTCCATTTCTCCTCTGACATTGCATTCTGTTACACTTGTCTGTGTACACTGCTCATCTTTCCTTTAATGATGTAACCTCCTTGAAGCCAGAGATTTGTGTCACTTCTTATCTGTCATCACTACCTAGCACAGTGCTCTGAACATTTTGGTGGGGAGACGATGTCCCGATCTGTGATTTCATTAACTTGAGGAACTCCTGGTATATAGAGAAACTACCAGGGCAGATTTGCAAACTTGTTTATAATTATAATCATAGAGAAGGAGTTTTTCACTCTTTTTGTATGTTGGACCCCTTTGGCAGTCTGATGAAGCCTTCAAAATCCTACTCAGAATGTTTTTAAATGCATAAAATAAAATCCACAGGATTGATAAGAACACCAACTATATGAAACAAGTTATCAGAATCAAAAAAAAAAAAATTCAGAGACACTGAAAACTATCCTGGAGGAACTGGTTACATGACTTGCCCAAGGGTCATATAACCAGTTTATGTCAGAGTCAAGACTTGAACCCAAAAATTCCTGACTCCAAGGCCAGCCCAATATCTATTATGACATGCTATCTCTCTGCCTTGCACATAGTTGACACCTATCAATTAGTATTTATTAAACACCCACTTTGTCATGTACTGTGTCAGACACCTAGGACACAAAGAAAAATTTAAACCCATGTGAAGCTCACGTGCTTATAAATGTTTGTTGAATAGACTACTTCTTTTTGTATTTCTTACAAGATAATACCATGCTGACTACGTAGTCAGCATTCAATAAATACCTGTTGATTTAAAACACTGCCTGAAAACTCTCAGTATTTTCTACTATTTGGAAAATGAAAATCCAGACATCTTTCTTCCCCTGGCACTGAAGTTCTCCATTGACTTCCAGCCTTATGTCTAATATTCCCACTTTGTAAATCAAAATGACCCACCTGTGGTCCTCTGAAACAGTGTTTGCTAGTCTGACATTTTGGAATAGCCTTCATTCATGCCCCTCTCCAGCTATTCAAATCCTATCTATCCTTCCAGATTCAGCATCTTCTCTCATCCCTCAGTGATCTCTGCTTACTCTGATTAGGGTATTTTTTGCATTACCAATTTGGCAACTAATAATGAACTGCTTTGTGATGTTTCATTGTTTGAGGGAGTTCTTTAACTTGTTTATTTTTCAGTCTTCTCAGCTGAATGGCAAGTTTGACGGTAAGGGCTCATACATCATTCTATCACCCCCAAAGCACCACACAGAGTTCCTTATATATAGTGGGCATTGAACGTCTCCTACAACCTTGGGAGACTTTCAAGTGGATGAATGTGTAGTTAGCCCTGGATCATAGTCGAAGCCATATCTTTGTGGCATTTAGTTCCACACCCCCAGTATTCAGTTCACAACTACTAATGCCTAGATCTCTACCCCTAGAGTAGGGGGATTTAAAACTATTTTCAGTCAAGCAATTTGCACCTCAGAATAAGCATGCTCAGAGCTTTCAGACAAATTCGCAGCTTCACACTTAACCACCCACAAATCCTGGATTTGTGATCCAGTCTTAGTTTGGGGAACACCATACTGATTACTGACAACCACTCTGCTGTATGTTATTATGGTTAAGAATATAATGATTATTATATCTGGTCTGTGCTCTCCAACCTTACTCATTCCCGGTCCTAAGCTGCAGCCATTCTGTGGGGCACAAAACACTGTGGGTTAGAGAGAATCCCAATAGTATGATGAGAATATGCTCAAGATCATGCCACAGGAGGGTCAGCTGAAGGATTGGGGGGTGAAATGAAGACTAACTTGGAGAAGTTAGATGGAACCCTTCAAGCACTTGATGGACGGTATCTGGGAGAGAGATCTGACCCCAAAAGAACTAGAAGCAGGGGTCTAAGTTGTGTTCAATATAAGGAAACATCCTAACAATTACAGCAAACCAAAAATTGAAAGGACGGCACTGAGGAGTAATGGGGCTCCCCCTGCCCTCCCCATTGGAGGTCTTCAGGTATATATGAATTTGCAGGAATTGTCTTGTTCAGATACATACAAGCTGAAAGCCTGCACTGTCCCTTCCAACTTGGTCATTACGTGATTCTGTAAACACTTGCTAACTTTCTCTTTAAAGACTTAAAAAACTGTCTTCTGGGGACTTAGCAATACACAGCGAATATGGTATAGAGATTGGAAATACTCATACCTCATCGTTACGCCTCCCTGAGGTCGCTGGGCAAATTCTTATTCTGCATAAATCTATAAAATGGAAAACAGCATGTTTGACCTGCTTCCCTGCTGTCTGGGGAAGGGCCATTGAGAATGATTTCAGTGTTCCTTCTGCAAATGCTTATAAGGGAGAGCGCTGACTCAGAGAGTTGGGAGATGAGTTTACATCGGTAAAGCCCACTGGAATTCTTTGGGATATAAAGATGTACATATACATTATATGTTCATCCTTTTATTTATATACACACACAAACAAGAGCTTTCAGAGAAATGATGCCAGATTTCCCATAAGCATTAAAACTCAGGGAAACTGGTGTTGGCTTTGCAAACCCTTTGCCGTCCTCCCTCCATCAGTGACACCTCCTTCAAGCTGTGCTTGCATATACTTCAGAGACTGCAAACAATATGGTAATTGACCTCTTCCAACATCTCTGGTTAGATACCATTTATTCTTATTCACAGCCACTCTTCTATCCCAAGTTGGACGTATTTGCAGCTGTGTCTTCTACTTGTCTAAGTAACTGCATGAGCAAAGTCAGAGATTTACTACTAGGAGAAAACATAGCCCTTCAATTTCCTGAGGACTGTCATGGGTGGCCTTTACCAGAGTGGTACAACCACATGTGTAAATGACAGCTGTGCAGGGAAACAGCTTCTGGGGTGGAGTTGGGAGTGGTAAGGGGGAAGAGAAATAAGATGTAAAGGATATATAGGGAGAGATGGACACAGCACTGTCAAAAATATTCCCTCTTCTGTTGGCCTCAATGTGTAATCAGTTTAATTCAATTTGACAAATAATTATCGAGCGCTTACTATGTCCTAGACCATGTGTTGGTACAAGCAAATTTATAGGAGTTGGAGTCAGTGTTAGTAGTGGAACTGAGATTAAGTGAACAGTCCAATATAGAGGAGGAAAGGAGCAGAGAGAGGTGTCTTAATCCATCCCAGATGCCCTCCAAAATGGAGGCAACCGAGCTGTCACTGAGTTGCCTCCTATTCCAGGGTCCTTTGGAATTTTAGGGTATGTAAAAAGGTAACTCATTGTCATCACTATTAGTCCTAACTGTAAAATTCTGGGGGTCTGACAGCAGGCCTTGTTCCTTCTAGAGGTATACCTGGTCAGGAAGGACACAATTAGGACCATTCGCTCCCCACTCCATAGGAAAGCTTTTGCGTCAAACCTGCCGAGACCTTCTGTAGTCTGATTTGGGGTAATGGAAGCCGCGCAGGAAGAAATGAAAAAGGAAATCGTTTGATTCCTGATTTTTCACACCGCATAGGTGGCCTCTATAATTTTTAGGTTGAGATGTTCAACGTTGTGAAAATGTTAAGAACCCATTGGGGCCAGGGTTCTGGATTTTTTCCAAGAGAAAAAGATACATAGAGGAAAGGAGAAGAGAGCACTAGGTACGTGTGGAGAGCTGAGGGGATACTCCAAATTATAGATTCAGTGGGGCTAAGGCACCAGAACTGGGAGCAGATAAGCCAGCAGAGCAGGATCGGCCAGTGCTCCATTGTTCCTATTATAGAAATGCAGCTGGATGGGAAGGAAATATGAAACAGCAGAAATTCCTCCCATGTTCTGCAGTCCCGGTTGGAAGGTTCTGAGAGAAAAGCAAATTAGAGGAAATAAAGACACTCCGTCCTGAACTAGGACCTCAGTCTTGTCACACAGGGACTCTCCCCTCTGAACTTGGCTCCCATTCAGTTGAATTCAGCATGCATTTATGGAGCAACTAAAAGGCTTGCCTCACTCACAAAAACCCTGTGATAAGGGGAGTACGAGCATCACGATGCTCTTTCTGAGACGAAGACTTAGAAGTGAAACCGAAGCCGAGACACATTTAAGTGACTTGTTCATAGGAACTTACACAGCTAGTGTCAGAAATAGAGCTCAAACTTGGGTCTTCATCTCCGAGTCTAGGAAAAGCAGAGTTCATTGTAGCTTGTACATTATTTAAACAGCTGTACTTTCTAGCCATGTTTCTTTGGGTCCCCTTATAAACTGAAAAAAGCTTGGTTGAATTAACAACTTTAGTATCATTTAGTTGGCTTGGCTAGTCTTCATTCCTTCAGTTATTTCTCTAACTATCATACTTTCATAGATTTAGAACTAGAAAGGATCTTAATTTCTATAATCTCTGTTCCTGAGGAGGCTGAAGGCAGTAGATAACTTTGAATTCAGGAACTCTGAACTGTAGTGGACTAGAGAAGATCTGATGTCCCACACTAAGTCTGGAACCAGTATAGTGATACCCTGGGAGAAAGGAACCACCAACACAACCCAAGGAAGGTTGAAATGGAGCAGGTCAAAGCTCCCACAGTGATCTGTAATGGGTCTTCTGAGTGACCAATGCATTTTCAGCCTGGTCAAGATAGGGAGATCAAGTGTCAAAAAAATGAAGTCACTTCAGTCATTTAGATAGCAAGTAGAAGAGCCAGAATTTGTATCCAACCCTTGACTTTTAATCCTGTACTTTTTCTGCTATGCCACAATGCAGTGGGGTATCCTACTCTGTCTTTTTCACATCATGACTGGTATCCCTGGAAGCAGCGCTAGGTCAGTTTATAATCAATCAATGCTCCAAAGAAACTTAATGCCGAATACCTGGTACTTCCCTCTTGACTCAGGAATGCCTTTACTTTCTCCAGAAAACTCATTAAGAGTCTTTGACCCTTCTGGCACTGAGCCTCTGAAAGGAACTTCCTCTTGCTCTGTTTTCCTTCTTGATGTTAAATTGAAAGGGACTCTAGAGTGGCCTGAATATCAAGCATATTTAATTTAATTACTGTTGTCAAGTTAGACCCTTTCCCATTGCCTAGCAGAATTTCTTGCTTATAGTAGGTGCTCAGTCAATCTTGGTAGAATTGAATTATCCCCATTTTACAGATGAGGAAACTTAACCTCAAAGAATGATATGAATTACTCAGTCACACAGCTATTAAGGGATGAAACCCTGCTTGGAGCCCAGGCCTTCCCATCTCAAGTCCAATATTATGCTTCTTTCCTCAGTCTTATATAGCAGATGGGTATAATAAAGGTAAGAAATCTAGATTTTTCATTCTGGTGGTAAGTCACTTGCCCATACTTAGGTTTCCTCATTTATAATAAAAGACTTGAACTAGATGACCTCTAAAGGCTATTCCCAAGCTCAAATCCTAAAATTCCATGATGCTCCATACCAAATGTATGACCCTAGGCAAGCATCTTACTGTCCCTGGGGTTCATTTTCCTCATCTGTAAATGAGAATAAGAACACTTGCCCTTTCAACTACCTAGCACTGTTGTAAAGAAAGAGCTTTGCAAACCTATAGAGACGAAATCTATAATAATAGAACTGCTTTAAAACGTGTGTATAAGGGGCAAAGAGGGAGGAGACTCAGAAAAGGGAGTAGCATTTCTTATACAGAAAATGTTTCTGGGCATAGGCACAGCCCTAAAAAGCCAGTGGCCTCTCAGCTCAGACTCGTTGTTAGGATGAAATAAAGTGCTTTTAAGTCACTGAACATTTAACAAAGAAGAATCTTCATTTTGCCTTTGTTACAATGAAATGCAACAAAGATAGAGCAGCTCTTAGCTTCTTTGGACTTGTCTCCATCTGGAAATTCAAATGGTCAGGCTGTCATCAGGGTAGAGCAACTCAAGTGGTCTTGGGAACCCACCAAGTCTGAGAAGCTAAGACTATATGATGCTATATAAGACTACATGAGGAAAGAAGGAAGCAAAGACCAGTCAGATGGGAGGAGGGCAGCTGCGTCAGGATCAGGAAATCTGATCCTATTACATTGGACCTCCAAGAAATGACAGAACTATAACCTTTTGGGAACTGGAAGGGACTTGAACATCATCTAACCAACCCTTTCATTTTCCATATGGGGAAACTGAGGCTGAAAATGGTGAGGTGACCGACATGAGGCCATGTTGGAATTGATTCAGCGAATGGAGTGCTGGGCCTGGAGTCAGGAATAGTTGAGTATAAATGCATTGTCAGGCACTTATTATCACTTTCATTCCCTTCCCAATCAAAAGTGTTCTTTCCAATATATCTCACTGCAGAAGGGATACCATTCATTTGGAACTGTGCCTAGAAAGTTAACCAACTGTGTATACTCCTTGACTCAACTGTACAACTACTAGACCTTCACTCCCAAAAAAGTTAAAGAGAAAAAAGATTTGGGTTCAAAAACATTTGTAGTAGCCCTTTTCCTGGAAAAGAAATATTGGAACTAAAGGGCTATTCTCCTACTAAGGAGTGACTAAACAAATTGTGATGTGTTAAGTGAATAATATTGGGCCACCATAAGTGATGAAATAGACAATTTCAGAGGGAACTGGAAAGAGACCTCCATGAACTGATGTAGAGCTAAGTGGGCAGAACTAGAGAACAATTTCTACAGTAACATTCTAGGGAAAAGCAACTTTGAAAAACTTCACAATTCTGATCAACACAGTGATAAGCCACAAATGTAAAGGAATGAAGGTCCAATCACCTCCTTACAAAGAAGTGATGCACTTAAAAGGCAGATATGTGTGTGTGTGTGTGTGTGTGTGTGTGTGTGTATGAATGACATGGCTAATATGGGAATTTGTTTTACTGCATTGTGCAGCTGTGACATTCCATATCCATCCTCAGGGATCTTCATAAGCTGTCTTGTCATGTATGGAAATCACTCCTTCCCCATCTCCATCTCCTGGCTTCAAACTCTGGCTTCCTTCAAGTCCCTACTACAAAAAGCTTCTCCCGATTCCCTAGTGCTTTAAACCTCTGCCAAGTATTTCCAATTTATCCTGTATATGTCTTGTTAGCATATTACTTCTTCTAATAGACTAGATGAAGCTCCTTGAGGACAAGAATTGTCTTTTGCCCTGTTTTTGTATCTCCAGTGCTTGGCATGGTGCCTAGTATGAAGCAGCAGCTTAATAAATGTTTATTAACTATGTATTGAGGGCTTTTTCTTGTTTTTGAAATTTGTTCAATGAAGGGGTAGTGGAAGTGACAGATTAATTTTTTTAAATGAATGTTAATTTAAAAAACTATTTTGCAAAGTAAAAAAGAAAGACTGCTCAAACCATGCTATGTAAAGCTCTGAATCAAGTATTCCTTTCATTTTTTTGTTACAGTGGAATAAATACTGACTTCAGAATCAGAGGATCTTGGTTCAAATCTGACTTCTGATGCTTACTCTTTGTAACTTTGGATAAAGTCATTTAACTTCCCTGGGACTCATTTTTCATTGGTAAATGAAAGGTCCTTCCTATTTTTAGCTTGATGGTCCTTTTATCCCTTAATTCTTCTCTTAGGTGGAACAGGACTTCGATAAAATCTAGACTACAATTCACTATTTCCATGACAACACTTTTCAGAAAATCCTGACCCCAGTTGAATGGTCTTTTTGACCTTTCTTCAGATCAGAACTGACTCCAGATTCAGTGCTAAAGAGGTTTCCTAGAGTCTCTCTTCCCCTCCCCCTTTTTTGGAGGCAATTATGGTTAAGTGACTTGCCCAGGGTCACACAGCTGAAGTCATATTTGAACTTGGGTCTTCCTGACTCCAGGGCCTGTGCTCCATCTACTGTGTCATCTAACTGCCTGCCCCCTTGAGTCTCTTAAAGGTCAGAACTATCAAACCATGCTTAGCCAAGCAGTAGACCAGAGCTGAGTGGTGTCTCATTATGAAAGCCTCCCATAACGTTATATACTATGCTACCTTTCCTTTGAAATCCACTAACTATTCCACATTACTCAATGCATAGGCTTGATCACTGAGTCTAGAGCAGAGCTGGGGAACCTGCGACCTCAAGGCTACATGTGGCCCTCTAGGTCCTCAAGTGCAGCCCTTTGACTAAATCCAAACTTCACACAAGAAAGGGACTTTGTCCTGTGAAGTTTGGATTCAGTCAAAGAGCTACATTTGAGGACCTAGAGGACCATATGTGGCCTTGAGGCTGAAAGTTCTCTACCCCTGGTCTAGAGCCTTACAGTTCTATGCTGAACCTACCCCAGTCAAGTTTACCTGGATCTCACAAAGTTATAACTAGGTTCAGAGGCCTTGGGATCCTTGATTATTCCTTGTACACAACCATCCTGACTCTCAGGATGGAAGCAGAGGATGCTGTTGCTTGAAATAGGCAAAGATTTATCGGAGAGTTTCTTGTACTCATTGCCCAGGAAAAAAAAAATGATAGTAATTAGGAATCCAGAACCCAGAAAGATATTTCCTAGTGGTTTTCCAAATGAGCACTTATTTATTACATTGTTAAAGAATTTTCTGGCTACAGTAGGTCCAATTGATCTTTAAGATCTTTACTCAGGGGAGAACAGTATATTTCTTTTGCAATGTATCTAATATTAGGAAATAATGTATAATATATACCAATATATTTATTTATTCAATGCTAACTTTTGCATATTATCTCCAACTGTCATAATCCGACCATGTGCTCACCTGGAGCTACAAAATCGAAATCCATTGTCATTTGTTCAATATAGCTTTGAAAATCAGAGGAGTTAGGGTTAGAAAAATCACCTTTGACATTTACTTTGTGGGAAGAATCATGGGCAAATCACTTAACCTGTGTGAATCTTTGACTCCTAAATGAGGGAAGTGGACTAGGAAGATTGCTAAGTTTTCATACAACTTAAACCCTCTAGTCTTACCATGCAGTCAATAAATATTTATCAAGCATTTACTTGAGCAAGTAACCTACATGTTACAATTGGAAGGAATGCTAGACTGAAGACCCGGGTTCTGATCTCAGTTCTGCTACTTATCAGTCATTTTATCCTCAAACAGTGATTGGCACATAGTAGGTGCTTCTGAAACTTTTGTTGATTGATTTTTATGACCTTTCCTAGCCACAGTTTTCTCATCTATAAAACAAGAATATTACAAATCTCCTTTGCCTATATTATCTAGTGGCCATTAATATCAAATGCAATCACATTTTTTGAAAGGCTCACACAGTGCATGATCTATATAAATCTGTAATAAATATTTGTTGATGTATTGAAAATGCTTTCAAAACTTAACAACCATATACAAATTTAAGGTTATCATGTACCAACTGGCATGTTAGGTATTCTAGAGAACTACTAGAAAACTAGAGGGAAAAAATCTCTGAGAAGTATCTGGCCTCATTCCTCAATTTCACAGGGAACTGAGGCAAATTTATAAAAGTAAGAGCCATTCCCCAACTGATAAATAGTCGAAGGATAAGAACAGGCAATTTTCAGAAGAAATCAAAACTCTTAATAAAGTCACATAAAAATGCTCTAAATCACGACTGATTAGAGAAATTTAAATTAAAACAACTCTGAGATACCACTTATACCTCTCAATCTGATGAATATGACAGAAGAAGAAATGACAAATGCTGAAAGGGATGTGGAGAAATTGGGACATTAATACACTGTTAGTGGAGTTGTGAACTAATCCAGTCATTCTGGAGAATAATTTGGAACTATGCCCAAAAGTCTATAAAACTGCATACCCTTTGACCCAGCAATTAGGTCAGTATTCCAAAGAGATCAAAGAAAAGGGAAAAGGACCTATTTGTACAAAAATATTTGTAGCAGCTTTTTTTATGGTGGCAAAGAATTGGAAATCGAAGGGATGCCCATCAGCTGTGGAATAGCAGAACAAGTTGTGGTATACGGTTGTGATGGAATGCAGTTGTGCTATAAGAAATGACAAGCATCGAGGGTTTTTTGTCTGTTTTCTTTCACAACATGATTAATATGGAAATATGTTTTGCATGACTACACATGTGTAACCTATAAAGAATTGCTTGCCTCCTCAATGAGGAGGGGAGAGAGGGAGGAAGGGAGAGAATCCGGAACTCAAAGTTTTACAAACAAATGTTAAAAATTGTTTTTTAAATGTAATTGAGGGGAAATAAAATACTAAATACATTTTAAAAAAAGAAATAGCAAGCAGTATGGTTTCATAAAAACCTGGGAAGACTTATATAAACTCATGCAAAATGAAGTGAGCAAAACCAGAACACGGTACACAGCAACAAGCATAATGTAAGGATGACCAACTGTGAAAAAAGGAGCTGTTCTGATCAAGAGTGAGAACAAAGGCAATCCAAAGGACCCAAGATGAAAAATATTATCCACTTCCTGAGAGAACTGATGTAGATTGAAGCATACTGTTTAAAAACCTTTATTTTTATTGTTTTATTTTGTTGGTGGTGGGGTTTGTTTTTGCACCTGGTTAATATGGAAATATGTTTAGCATGACCTCACATGTATGATCAGAATCAAAGTGCCACCTTCTCAAGGAGGAGGGAAAGGAATAAGGGAAAGAAAGATTTTGGAGCTCAATTTTTAAAACATGTTCAAATATCTTACACATAATTGAGAGATATTTAATGAAAGAAGTAGAATTTTTTTGATGTGGTACCTGTCCTCAAAGAGTTTGCAGTAAAATTGGGGAAACAAGACTTTCATATCTGAAACAACAAAATCATGTTAAGTTCTGGAACATGTTAGGAATTTGAAGATGGGAGAGGTCATAGTTGGAGTAGTCAGCCAAGACTTAAGTAGAGAGGTGAGAAGGCAGTGTACAGATGGAGTAGATCTGTGCCATAACAAAGAACATTTACCCCTGAGGCAAATTCTGTTTCAGGGATCCTATGATGATATCTATCCTGTCCAAGTCACCCCTTCTCTACCAGTGTCTGAGACACAGGAGACGTCCTTGACACTTTGCTGTCATTCAACTACTGGATCCAATCAGGGGCCAAGTCCGCTTGATCCGTTTTCACATCTTCTGTATCTGTCCCCTTCTTGCCATTCACATACCTCTTCTCCAGTCCCTAATGACCTCTTACAAGACTATTGCCACAGTCTCCTACTTAAATCTCCCTACCTCCAATCTCTTCTTTCTTCAGTCCCTTCTCTTCCCAGTTACAAAGTGACAAATCCATGGAACAGATTTGGCCACAGGCTCCCTACTTCCCATAGGATAAAATCTAAACCCTTCTTGACTTAGTATTTCAAGCTCCTCACACTCAGACTCCCACCTGCCTTTCCAATATTGTTTCACCTTACTTCCCATCTTGTATCACTTATTATTCTATTACTTCTCAGTCAAGCTGGACTACTTGTTCCCCATATATATGACATTTTGCCTCAATGCCTTTTTGTGTGTGATGAACTCCTTTGACAATGTGGAAGCCTGTGGACTCCTGAACATAATATTTTTAAACATATAATAAAATATATGTGCTTACCAAAGAAACCAATTATTTTGAAATATATTTAAACATACATATTTTTATATTACATATATGCATATATATTTTAAAAATTCATGGATCCCAGGTCAAGAATTCCTATTTGAAACAGTCTCTATTTTCCTTCTTGTATACATGTTATATCCCACTATCAGAATATAAACTCCTTGAGAGTACATGTTTTTTCTTATTTGTTGTCTTAGCAGAGTACCTTCCACACAGTAGGCTCTTATTATTCACTAAATTGAACTGAACTGAGGGAGTCCAGGCATTGATAAGAAAACGGAACCAGTAAAAGAATAAAGTGTCATTAAATGAAACTTCCCTTTTGACCGCAGTAAATTTGTCTGCCATTATAAAACCTCAATTGTAAGATGAAGTTTGATTTAAGCCTGATCTTAAATTTTTCAGTTTTGCACATTCTGCTAGTGGAGGGAATTTTCCAGAAACTCACTCCATCATTAAAATCAGGCCAAATTTCAGATTCCATTCAAAATTCAGAACAAGCTAGCTTTCAGAAGATATATCTGGAAAACCATCAGGCGATGGCTTTTGAGCCCTAATTTGGCCCATTAGCAAATATTAAATACTAGCTGTGGACTGGACACTGTGGAGAAATCCGAAGTAAACAAGATAACATGGTTTCTATCATTCAGGAGCCCCAAATCCAGTAGGGAAGGCAAAGGAAAATATAACCCAAACACAAGTTAACAACAATGTTGATATGTATATCCAGGAATGCCAAAACCAAAGTAACAAAACCAAAGTAACAAAGCAAAAGCCCTGAGGCTGGAAAGGATGAGTTACTCAACACTGACCAAATAGGATTCATCGAAGTTATCAATGAAATCAGTGACTGAATTGCCCTTCTAGGCATGTACAGAGCAACCTAGTTCTCGATGGAGCAGCTACTCATGCTTCCATTTCTAGTCCATGAATAATTGACAGAGCATAGGGGACCCCCACTTGAGAGCTTTTGAAGATGTGCCCGAAACCTCCCAAAGAAGAGTTGTCTAAATTCAGATGCAAGCTTTGATTGAAAACATCTACAAAATGGCGCATTACTTCTCTCATAAATAGGACTGATGTTTCATACCATTTCATAGTTAGAGGTAATGTCACCCTGTGTATCCTGTGGATTTCTTTGATGGGAATCACTTTAGGCAATCTTTGAGTCTCTTAACCATCAGATTTAATTAAAAGAATATTCTTTCTTTTTTTTTAAGAGAGAGGCTGAGTTCTTAATTGTTGGCTTGATTTCTGAGTCCTTGAAGGATTAACTGGGAGAAGCTTTGGTTTAAAAAAAAATGATTTCAAGAGATCCTTGAGGGTCATTCCCACACTATTGTGGGAGGGGACAAAAAAAAATACTGAAGGCATGATTGGAAGAAATCTGTAAGGGAAAGTAAAATTTATAGAGCATCTAGTCCAGCCTCCTTCATGTTGTAGGTAAAGAACACTGGTGGGCAATTCTGCAACAGGAAAAAGACCAGACTAGAACTAAGGAGCTGGAAAACCTCCTTTCTTGTCATGGCTCCTCAACTTATTAGATGCGTGACCTTGGACAGACTTCTTCATGCCTGTTTCCTCATCTGTAACATGAGAAGTTGCTCTGCTCTAACTTGTAATTCTATTAGATGATGATCCCATAGTAAGAAAATCCAGTGTTAATGCTGACATTCAGAACTTCCACCTGGTGACCACATTTCCTCTGCTCATGAGAGGATGTTAAGATTTGCATAGTTGAGGGGAAGAGCAGAAGAAATGGGGAGGTGAGGTAGCCAGGTGGTGAAGTGAACAGAGTGCTGGGCCTGGAGTCAGAAAGAGCCCAGTTCAGATCATGCCTCAGGCATTTATTATTTGTATTTTTATAGTTCAGTTGTATACGACTCTTCATGACCCCATTTGAAGTTTTCTTGACAAACATGCTGGATTGACTTGCCATTTCCTTCTCCAGCTCATTTTACAGATGAGGAAACTGAGGCAAAAGGGTTAAGTGACTTGCCCAGGGTCACACAGCTAATAACTGTCTGAGACTTGACTGAACTCAGGTCTTCCTGACCCTAGGCTCAGCACTCACTCTACTTCACCATCTACCTGCCCCTTATTAGCTGTGTGACCCTGGAGCTGTCTGCCTCAGTTTCCTTAACTGTAAAATGAGGATAATAACTGTACCTACTTCCCAAGACTGGCCAAGATCAAATGAGATGTTAAAGACAACACTGTGCCTGATACAAAGTAAGCACCTATTTTTTTTTTAAGTTGTTAGTGAAAGATGTTTGCTTCCCCTAAGGCAGACACAATGTTTTGAGTCATCATGGCTCTCAGAATAGGTCTCCTTGAGGACAATGAAAATGTACCACTTACTGAGTCCTATGTGATTAAGAAAATGTTCATTCTGTAGTAGTTTGCTGAGGTTGCTAACAGTCCTTCCTATGGAGAAGCAGTGTAGTGCTGTAGAACAAGGGCTGGATTTGGAGTCAGAGACTTGGGTTTTAATCTCCCTTTCCTCTACCTATGTGACCACTGGCAAGTCACTTAATTTCTTTGGGTCCATTTCCTCATCTGTAAAAGGAAGCAGTTGTACTACATGCCCTCTAAAGTATCTTCCATCTTTGTCTATAATCCTAGGAGAAGGTTGAAAAATAAAATGATCAGAAAAAGGAGAATACACACAATGACAATATGTATGGACTTCTTTCCCAGCTCTAAATCTAGGGTATTATGCTATTATGAAGGCTACCAGGACACTGTAATTACAAGTAATTATAATGACCAATCTGAGTCCTAGAGACAAGAAAGATGATGAAACAGCTCTCTTGGTAGAGAGGTGGGGGCTAATGCTGAGGAACACTGCATACACTCAGGACCACAGAAGATCCCAGATTGAGAGCTGAAAGGAATATTACAGGTCATCCAGTCTGACCCCTTCCACTTACAGATAAGGAAATGGAGACCTGTGACTTGTTCAAGGTTACCAAGTAGCGAATGGCACCACTGGAATTGAAACCTAGACTCTAAAATGTAGCCTACGTTCTGTACGGTCCTTTGTCCTGTCAGACCCAAGTTACTATGTTACCTTGGTCTTTATTAACTGTTTCTTTGTTTGGAGGGAGGTTTAGGGTTAGGGCTCTGGGGGTTATATCCAAAAAGGCCTTAGGAAAATTTGAAAAAAGTAAGAAACACTATTAACTAAAGTTACAGTTTAATTTCTGCACACCTGCATTGGGAACTACAACTGTAGAAGGATTATTTGTTGACAGTTTAATCCTGAGGAACTCCTAAGTTCCTGAGGGTGACTGTCTGGGTACAGAGTGTTTGAATTTGTAGGCCAGGTGATACATTATCATCAGAGATTCATGAAATTATAGGAAGTAAACACCCTAGTGGCAAAATCAAACATAATAAAAGCCCAAGCCTCATAGCATGGTTATTTTATGACACATGGAATTTATTTAACTGAAAACTCCTGTTTTCATCCTCTCCCTATATTTCCTCCTACTTGCCCAGTCCTTCCTGATTACTGAGAGTAGGAAGAGGGACTCAAGCAGTTTTTTCTCTTTACAGGGCATTTCATCCGATCTGCCAGGTGCTTGAACAGACAGCAATCACTCCTGGGATCAATGCTCTACTTGCCCTGACTGACAATGGGTTCAGGCCTGAAATATGAGAGATGTTGAGACTTGAAGGATAGAGAACAGTGAACTAGAAAAATATTCCAGCATCAACAGGACAGCAGTCAGGCAGGGTAGAGGAGAAAAAAGGGGATTCTCTCTAAATACCTTTTAAACAAGGCATTACTAGAAGAGAACACCCTAAGCACCGAAACTGAGTGGATGTTCACACTTGTACTGCTAGCTGAGAGGCAAAACTGAGCCCAAGATTGTGGGCCAACAAGTATCAAACAAAAGAAGAAATAACATGGAGCGATTTAAGACAAGCCTGAGAAGATTTTTATCTTCTGATGCAGAGTGAAGTCCTCAGAACTAGGAGAAAAACCTATACTGTACGGGGTGTCCTAAGCTTAACATCTCATTAAGACTTTTGGGATATTCTGCATAAACAGCGCTGTAAAAAACGAACAACTTTTGAAAGACTTAAGAACTCTAACCAACACAAAGACCAGTCGTGATTGCAGAGGACTTCTGATGATGTCTTCTGACAGAGGTGAGGGACTATACGCAGAATACGAAACACGTTATGGGACATGGTCAGGATGGGAATTTGTTTTGCGTATTGATTATGCATATTTGTTAGAAGGATTTTGTTCCTCCCCAAGGGAGAGAAAATTAATGGTTATTAATTAAAACAAAGTTTAATCTTTAAAATAAAAAAGTAAAATTAAGGTGTCACACTCATGATTTGAATGAGCCTTTCCCCTGAAATCAAAACAATGGACTTGGGGCCTGTGGGCTTACCTGACATCAATGAAGTAAAGTCTAGACAAGGGTCCACCACTTATTGATGCTATTTTTGTGTCCAGGGTTCCCCTCCTTTGCATTTTGAGTGATACTCCTTTTTAATTCTTCAGAAACCATTGTATTCTGTCTTAAAGATGCATAGCAGTATAGATGCTAACAGATGGTATTAAAAAAGATGGGCCTTTGTTTCATAGGAAGCTTGGGATCATCAAAGAAACTTTTCAATTTTCTGAAGGCAATTTAGCAACTCTCCTCTTATTCAACTTTGGGCCCAAAAGGTTACTTTTCTCTCTAGTTTGTCCCATATATATGTATGTGCCTATAAATAATATGTGTACATACATTGTATATGTATATGTGATGAAACAGAGAAAGGCAAGCTCTGTTGTCCATCCATGTCATCAATAACCTGAGGAACAGATATATAAGGCACCAATGAATTATATGATAGGAAGTAAAGAAGTGTTGATATAGTGTCTTGATGTTGAGGGATGACACATAAACATCCATAGTGTCCCACTAGTATCCTCAAATGTTAGGAGAAATTGAAGAAGGCTTCCAGAACATTGGATCATGGATTAATATTGGATGAAGATCACATATCTCATGAGTATATATAATACGTGTGAAACTATTAAAACTTAAAACTGCACAGACTTTTGGAATTATATGTGTGTATATGTATATGTATGTGTGTATGCACACAGAGTAACTGATACATAAATGTAAGTCTCAGCCAATGACCCAACAAGATATTAAATTAATTCACCTCTTTCTGGGGAATTGGTGGAATACTACTGTGCTGTAAGAAGTTCAGTTTTAGAAAAACATGGAAAGATTTGCATGAAATAATGCAAAGTGAAAAGAGCAGAACCAGGAGAACACTGTATAAAGTAATAGCAATATTGTTTGAAGAATAAATGGATGACTCAGCTATTCTGAGTAATTAGTTATATAAACATTCAAATCAACAACGGACTGATGAAGGAAGATTCTAATCACCTGTAGAGAAAGGACTGGATGGATAGAAATATGTTTCGTATGGTTACATATATATATATATCAAATACTGGTCTTCTCTAATGTGGGGTTGGGAGGGAGAGAGGGAGATAACATGGAATTCAAAGTGTAACAAAAATAAATAAAATAAATATTTACTAAAATAAAATAAAGGGGATTGGACCAACTTCCAAGGATCTTGAATAAATATTCTTTCTCTTTTCTTTGGAACCTTGGTATAGACCTGGGTTTGGTTGCTAGATGCAACAAAAAAGGATAGGAACCCAAGTCCCAGATGGGTTTTTCAGCCAGTACCACAAGGGTAGTGGGGATTGACCCCCTGCTACTAACAGGAAAGTAGGCAGAAGCTCCCAGGGAATCTTTCCTCAACTACCAAAAGAAAAGAATCTTCTCCTGGTCTTTCTCCTTGTTCTGAGAACTAGCCATGAATATATATGCCTCATTTTCCCAGCTAGACTGTAAGGTCTTTGAGAACAGGGATCCCCTCATACACTTCATTTCCCAAATGGCCTAGAACAATGTTGTATGCAAATAATACATACTGAAATATTTTAAATACTAATGTATTTTCCTCTGAAAGCTGAAGAAATGAGCATTTATGCTTTAAAATGAAAGAGAAATTCATTGCTCTTTCACTTCTCATACTTTCAGGGAAAACCATATGAACTCTGAAGTCATTTGCACCTCTGAAAAAGGGAGGGAGTGTCAGGGATAATAGCATTGGTCTGCTACTCCTGGAAATTTGCCTACTGACTTAAGATCCTGGGAAAACATCCTGACAATTCAACCAAGTTAAAACAAACCCTAACCAACAATTCAACAAAGGAATTAGGGACCTGCTATGCCAGGCTCAGTACAAGGTGTTAGATATGCCTTGTGGTGGTCATGGTACCCTGACAGTAAGAGAGGAGCCTACTTCAACTATGGGGTATTCTCAGAGATTCTAAGGTAACAGGGGGTTACGGGGGGGGGGGGGCAAAAGTGAGACAGAGAGGCTCTTTCTTTCCCATGGTAATTTTGCCCAGCAGTGAGGACAGTCTTAAGAACAAAGTAGACCCTGCCCTTTGTCCCCCATGGTAAACTCTTGGGGAGAATAACCAAGTACTTGTCCCATGAATGCCAGGCCCCTTTTCCAGTACCTTCCTCCACTACCTTACTAGATGGCCCCTATGTGATTGGGAAGGGCTGCCTAGGAATCACATATTCTGGGAACCTTTGCCATGATGGAATATCCAGGAACAGCTACAAGATAGCACCAAGTCTCAGCTTTCTGCCCTATCCTTCCACCCCTAATCTCCAAGCAGATTTTCAGGTGTGGTCCCCCCAAATTCCTAAGTCCTATGATTCTAAGTGACAACTTCAATAATATTCAAATTCCTCAGGGCAGCTAGGCATGGAGTGTAGAGTGCTGGGCCTTAAGTCAGGAAGAATCATCTTCCTGAGTTCAACCTGGCCTCCAATACTTACTAGCTGTGAAACCCTGAGCAAGTCACTTAACCCTCTTTGCCTCAGTTTCCTCATCTGTAAGATGAGCTGGAGAAGGAAATGGCAAACCACTTCAGTACCTCTGCCAAGGAAGCTCTAATGAGGTTATAAAGAGTTGGACATGACACAACAACACAAATACTAAATGAAGTGATCTAACTCTAAAGTCTGTTCCAATGCTAACACTGTAACTTTTGTTTCATACGTTTTTATGTCCCTATTATGGATTACACTACATTTCAAACCAGTTCAAATTGCTTCAAAACTTCCCTCTGCTGAAAGATTTCTTAAACCTTTCCTAATCTCATGCCGTGCTTTAATCTCACCTCTCTGACATACTTGTCTTATTTTATATGAGCACTACTGAGACGTTACTTAAGAGAGTAAGTTCATGAGGTCAGGGTATCTCATTTAAATTTCGTAGCCTTCCAGCAGCCAGCACAACATCAGGAACATAGTAGGTGCTTAAAAGACATTTGTGGTTAAATATATAATCTTCCTTTTTCCTCTTAATTGGCAGGAAAAAATGGAGAAATCAGTCTTCCTAATTGGATTTGGCTCTATAGTATACCTGATTCTTATTCTTTGCACCAATTCAGTCCTCCTTTCTCAATACAACTCTTTATATTTTTATGAGGCACACCAGAAGGATAAGAGCAATACTTTGGGTACAGCAAAGGCACTTAAGTAATTTTTCTCTTAGCCAGCACTGTCTGTTCAGAGCTGATCCTTTGAGGTGCCATGGGCCCAGTATCCAGAGATGTGCAGGTGATAGATTGGAAGGTAGGGGTGAGTTACATTTTCTCCTACCTCCACGTGTTTTACCATGTGTGGGGGCAAACAAGTGAGATCAGAAGAGTTCATTTTTTAAATTTTCCTATGTAAGATTTTAACCCTCTAAATGGTGACTTTGCCCCTACCTCCATCTCTCCCTTGCCCCTCCCCCACTTCAGCTTCAGCAGAGACGATGTTTATTGCCTAGACGGTGTTTAATTGGACACCAATACATCCACCCAGTACTAAAGAATCCCTCCCTGACTTAGAAAATGGCCAGCCCACAGTGAGGTGGTACAGCTGTCCTCCCTCCCTAGCTTGGTAACTGATGAGTTGCCTGGCAGGTAGAGAATGTTGTCCATTCACAGCTAATGATCGCCTCAGGCACTAACTGACGGAAGATCCAGGAAGTCTGCTGAGCAGTAGTGTGCGGGCCCAGGATAATTGTATGGACCAGTTTCACACAGGGATTTTGGAAGGGAAGTGGGAGACACACACGTATATACACATATGCATATTTGTATAAATAATATCTAGTATATCTGCACATACTATATAGTATATATATATATTTATATATATGCATTTTCCTATTTCTTCTCTCCCATCTTTCTCTTTTTCCTTTTTTCTTCTTTTCCTCCTAATGTTTCTTAACATTTAATGCTCATGAGTTTGGAATGGAAAAGCGGTTTTAAATTCATTTGTTTTAATACATGTAAAATGTTTATTCATAGGTCATATAGATTTAGATCTGAACAGGAACTTGGAGATCCTCTCTTGTCCTGCCCTTCCCCTCCATGCATTTTATGGATTTAAAAAAAAAACCCTAAGGCCCAAGGGGGTCATGTGATTTGCTTAGGGTCACAGAGTCAGTAAAGTATCTGAACCCAGAGGCTCTGACTGCAATACCACGTGTTCTGTTTTGACACAATATATACACTTCTCAACAAATACATAAACCAACCAGACAAAAATACACTGCCCTGGAAAACAATCAAGCAAAAGCCGTACAGGTAGAATTTTAAAGCAGCATATTTGTAACAAATGAATGTTAAAACTAAACACCAAGAGTAAGATGAAAAGTCACTTTACAAGAAACATATAATTAACATGTTCTTCCCAATCCCTGAACCTTTTGTGTGGTTGAAGACAAGACAGAGGAACAATCATGAACTTTAATAAAATGAAAGATGATATCAGGGAGAAACCTCAACAGAAAGAGTTGTATGGGAAAACAAAGGCCAAAGTGCAGACCTCCAGCACTCTATTATAAAAACGTTGGGCAGCAGCATCTCCTTTGTTCCTTGTTTATAGAAAGCAGTGCTACCCTTTCCCTTCCTACTTCCAGCTCCCAAGTTTGTACCTGCTAACATCAGAAGGCCAGGGAGAGTGAGCTTGCATGGGAGGAGGGGATTATTCAGGCCAAGGAAAATAACAATCACTTCCTGAACACTAGAACCTTCGGATTGTGGCCTGACATCCAATAACCCCCCCCCCACACACACACACATTATTCCCTCCTAACCCCTCCTAGAAAGTAAAATAAGACATTAGACTTCCAATAATCTCATATTGTGATGATCAATCAAAACCCAGAAGAGAAGGCCAATTTATAGAAATTGTATCTGCCTCACTGGGCGGCTAAGGAGCTTAAAGAGCACTCACTACTGCTTCGCTTTGATGTGTGAAGTTGCCGAAAAATGACAAAAGCAAAAAAATATCGTCCATACACATGGGGTCTTTTCAAAGGGAGAAACTGTACTAAGAGAGTACTCTGTTGTTTCAGTTCAGGGTAAAAAAAATGAGAGAAACAAGCATATGTTGAGGCCACATCAAAGCTATTTTTATTATTTTTTGGCTATTTTCAGTTGGAGTTTCCATGGGTTTGTGTTTGATTTGTCCCTGGTGAAGTTTATTTACAGGATCGTCCTTTAATGGGCAGTCCACTTTGTACTTCAAAGTTGACTCCCAGGACTTCACCATCTTTCCTTTCTTTCCCCTGCTATCAGGGATCTCACCTTTGTCTGTTTACCTCCGTCTCACCCACCCCCATCTCACAGAGTCCTTGGGTGAAAGGATGGCACTTTTATTAACCCCTAGCTTGCCAGAAGCTTTTCTTTGTACCTTACTAATTGTCCCCTTTGATCATAGCCAAGTTTTCAGGTTGAAGGGAGGGGAAAGGACCTCTTGACCACTTTGGCTGGCTTTCCACATGAGCCTGAAAATGTCTACAAATTTGAAACAGCTGCCTGGCTTGCTTGGGTCTGATTGCTAAAATATGCCGACTTCTTCCCTCCCTCCCTCCCCCCACCCCCTTTTAATCTGTTTCATATTCACAAATTAAGCATTTAGTCTAGGTAATAAATCAGGAGCAGTTTACAAGGCTTACGCGAGACAAACAAGCGGAAAAGGGCAAAACACAATCCCCTGAAAGGAGAGTAAGTGTAGAGGGGAGGATGACTCTGGGACTCCCCAGGGATTCCAACAAGAAGAGCAAACCCAGAGCCTCCTGACGGGCTGCCAAGACACACACACACTTTCTCCTGTCCCCGTGCCACCATGTGCTTCAGGTCCTAAAGGAAATCCTGAGCAACCAGCCAGGCCTGGTAGGGTCAGAGCTTCAAACTCATTAACCACCAAAGCCCTCAGGCTTAAACCCGAAGAGCCCAGACCCAGCTGAGCCCCACCCTAGCCACCTCCAGCCCCACCCCTTCTTCCACCACAGACACCACCCAATCTGCACCACCCTCCTTTGGCAGGGGGATACAGCTGCTTTGGCAGAAGCCTACAAACTCCCCAGGCACACTCCAGAGAGCCCAGACGAAAGTTAACACCCCCTTCCTGGGACAAAAATCAGTTTTTTCCACTTCTTCGGCCTTCACACCCCACCCCGCCCCCACCCAGAAGCCCCAGGCACACCAGGGGGCCAACCTCGGGGCCGCAATTGCTTTCATCTGCTCTCTCTCGCAACTGTGGTGTTCCTGGACTAGGGTTTTAGGGTTCCCCAAAAAAATTTCCTCTGGGAGCCAACATTCCACAGACCAACATTCCTAAGTTAAGGGCAAGGGAAGAAATCGGTCCCATTAGACCGAGCACTGCGGGATGGCCTTTAGTTTGGGAAGCTAGCCCAGGCCTTAATGACCAGAATGGTTCCCTGCTGCAGACAGGCGAGTCCCCCAACCTGCAGAATGAGGTCACAGAAAGGCTATCTTCGAGTTTTCCAAACCAAGCCACCCCCCTGGAAGACCCTCCTGGGAGAGGGAAAGGGAGCTAAGTGCTCCCCCCCCCCATTCTCCTTTTCTGTCTTGGCCCCAAGCTCGGCGGCCTTTTACGACCCTGGGAGCAGTTCGGCTACGGCCACGTTCCTGCCTGGGAGGGAGCGAGGGACAGAGCCAGGACGCTGCGGCCACGTCCGGCCCGGTCCTCAGCCCCGAGGCTGCCGCGGCCAGTTCGGGGTCCCGGGTCCCGCCCCGACTCGACCTTGTCCCGGACTCGACCCCGGCTCCTCAAGTTTCCTATCGATTTACATTCCGTGTCTACTCAGCACAGCCTCTGCCTCGGGGCAGCCGGGGGGAGCGGGCTAGGGGCAGACCATGGCCCGGGGGTGGGGATGCTCGAGGGCCCATCCCCGCCGTCCCACCCGTCCCACCGCCCCTCCGGTCCGGACGCCGGCGGCGGGGAGGGGGGGCGTCCCCACCCACCCCCACAAGCCTCCATTCCTCTCCCGCACACACATCCAGACTGCGAAAGCCATTACCGCCGCCGCGCGAGAGACTTTTTAAATATTTACAGCTCCGCTCTCTCCACAGTAGCCAGATCCATCTTGCTGCTGGGAGCGATGTGCAGAGACCAGCGGGGGCGGGAGTGGGGGGGTGCAGGAGACTGGGGAGCCGTAGGTTAAGAGGGATTTGTATTTTAAATGTTCGGGGGAGCAGAAACCGCTGCAGACCTCACCTTCTGCACCCATGAACCACGCTCCCCCTCCCCCCTCCCTGCACACACGTACACAACACACACACACGCACGCAGTTTTCCCCCTCGTCCCGAAGCCTGCCCTTTCGGTCGCCCACCCCCTGCCTGGGCCGGATCGCCACGCGGCATTCTGCACAGAGAGCGAGACAGCGCGGCAAGGGAGCCAAGAAGGTGAAGCCGGTTTGCAGCACTCCCAGACGCGGGTAGGGGCAGAAAAGGAAACGAGGAGGGCGGGGGGTGTGAGGGGAGAGGAATAGGATAGGGACCGGGGATGGAGAAGAGGCAGGAGAGAAAGGAAGCCGATTTAAAGATCTTTGCATGAAAGAGCAACACAGACCTGCGACCGCCCGCTGGTGAAACTGGATGAGATCTCTTGGCAAGGAGGCGCTGTCAGAGACTATTTATCTCTCGCCAGAGTGGAGGCTTCGTTTCCCACTTCTCCTGTGAGTAACAATGGCAGCGATCAGCAGCTTTTCACGCGCTTCAGTGGATGAATGGATTGCGGAAGATGCCTGTGCTCCGCTCAGATGGCTTTCTGATTTGCCCCCTCCTCTTCTCCACTCACCCACCCCCGCCTTTTGCACCAGCCTCCCACCCCTAAAACCAAACTTCGGAGGACTGCAAGAGCTACTCTCGAACCGAGTCTCTAGACCCCTCTCATGAGACACATATGCCGCCCCCCAATACGGCTGCCCTCACCTCCATCTCTCCCCTCCCGTTTTCCTAGTCCCAGGGCCTTGGCACTCTGCCACCAAATGTCATTGGGGTTGAAACTTGACCCAAGACTCTCCCTCCGGAGGCCCTTCTCTCTCCCTCCCTTCCTTCTCTCCCTCCCCTAGTTACCCCACCCCACCCCCCACCCCCGCCTCACCTCCCAGTTGGCAAGTTTACTTTCAAGGAGTTGGACCGTGTTTCCACCGGAGAGGCGGGCCCAGTGCAGGGCGGCTGGGAGGGGCAGGGGCTGGGGTGTGAGATGTGTATTTAGCCAGCATGCTGGCCAATGGGAATTCGCAGGCTCCAGGCAGAGAGCCAGCAAACGCTCCAGAGTCACCAACCCACCCCCACTGCCTTTGTTGCTGCTAATCCGCCTGGGAGACCCTGCGGAAGACGCACACAAACCCTCTCACTAAGGTTCCCCCCCACTCCCTCCTCCCACGCACCTTCTAGCTCTTTGCCACCCAAAACTACACACAGTTCCCAAAGCCAGAAGCAGAAGAATCAAGACACCCCGTAACTGAAAGCGCCCTCCCTGCTCCGATCCTTTGCCTCTCAGAAGTTTGTCTTTAACCCTGAAAAATAGGACTGGTAAACGCCCCGGCATTCAGAGACCCTAAACCGGGATGGTCCAATAGTGCCTACCTGAGGGGCTGACTGGTGCTGAAAGGAGGTCGGTCTGTGAGAAAAGGAGGGAGGGTCCTTCAATTTCCTTTTTCTTTGGTTAAGTTAAACTAGACTCTGACAATATCATTCTGAAGGGATAGAGACAGAGATAGGTAGACACAGGCAGACGGCGTAATCAGGGAGCTGGAGGGAGAATGCATACATGGAGATACTGAGACAAGGCAAGGAAGAAGCAGAAGGCAAGCACAGGCAGAGACAGACAGGTGAAAACAGAGGGCGAGAGAAGCAGACCGGAAAAGAGAAGTAAAAGAGAAGCAGAGGTAGCCCCTCTCCGAGAAAACACTGTAGACTAGCATAGAAACAAAGAGTGGAGAGAGAAATGAAGCTGAGTAACAGAGCTATCGAGAAACTGAAACAGCGAATGAGAGCAAGAGAGAATCAGAAAGAAAACATAAAACAACAGACAGGCATAAACACTCAGGCAGACACAAATACTGACTGGGCATTAGGAGAAAAGAGATCTGAAGTTTTGCTTTTTAACTAACCTTCCTATCTGTCCCCCTTCTGATCCCAATTGCCTGTCTTTTTTAGACCCCAGCAGCTCAGGCTGTGGTCAGCTAGCAGCCAAATGAAGGGGAGCCCTCACTTTCATTCATTTATTTATTCATTGAACTGGACTCCTTTACTTTCCTCCCTCCACTCTTTTAAAAACTGAGATACGACCCTGATATTGGGTTGCATAGGGAAAGTGAAAGAGCCCAGGCAGTGAAGCCAGCCTAGAGGGATCAAGGATAACTAGGAAATAAAAGGTATCTCAGCACTTTTCCTAGTATGCATTTACAGCACAAAATAAAGCTAATTTCTCCACTGAGGACCTCAATCAAGTATTTATTTGACGGGCAGGATGCATGAAAGTCTCAGCACTATCCTTAACTGAAGATCAACCCTCTAAGTTTTCTGACTGCAAGGTTTTCATTTGCTGGAATTATGCTGATTTCCTGACTCTCTTGAATTCAAGAATAAATGGAGAAGTTGTCCAGAGTGCTAGGCAGTTAAATCCAGGGTGAAACCCATTATTGCCTAGATCTAAACTGTATTCTCACTGACCCTTTCCTCCAACCTCCCCCCAACCCCAGCTCCTAGAAAGCTTTGACTTCCTAATTCCTTACATCCTTGATTTGTATCTCTTGACTCCTTGGTTCTGCTGGGCTCCCTTCTTTGGACACACAGCGAAACCCTCTGGGACCCAGACCCCTTAGGTAAGACATAGAGCCAAACACATCTCCCCTTCTACACTCTTTCTGGCCAGCTTCTGCCCCCCACTTACAATCCCTGCACACATCCTTCTTGCCCCTCAGCCAAACATGAGGAAATCTGGCAGTGGCTTGGGCACAGAATGTAAAGGGATATGTATGAATGGATGGGAGAGAGGCTGCAGGGGGCAAAAACAGAATGAAGGAGGAGTAGGCTGTAAAATGATGGTGGTACTGAGGAGGTTGAGAATCAAGTGACCACTTACCCTGTTCCCCTACATACACTTGAGAGAAAGAGATAGAAAGACATAGGCTTGGGATGTGTGCTTTCGGAAGAAGGAATGAAAGGGGTTGCAGGAAAAGAATGAGTAATCCAGTTAGGAAACACTAGGAAGGGCAAACGAATTCTCCTTCCCTTTTCCTTCCTTCCATCCTCAAAGGCCCAGCTTGCAGTATAACGGACCTCATCATTTTCCATAGGCGTCTTGTTAACAGGCCCCAGCAGCCTGAAGAGAAGCAGCTGTTAGTGCCTAGCTGAGTGCTTTCACAAGTCTTGTGTCTTTTTTGTTTTCTTTCAGCAATACCTTTGATTTTCACCCAACCATTCCCTCTCCTCACAGCTCACCTTTGTCCAAATCATCCCCTCCTTCAGAACACCCCCTGTGCCTTGTATTTATCTAACGTTTCTGAGCAATAAAATCACAGCTGAAGTCTCAGGCATGACTCATGATGCTCATAGCATCTTCTGTGTAAAACTATTTAATAGTCAATATTAAATATAGATATTAAAAATCGATAGTTGAACCTCATTTAGGAAACAGCTCAGCCAGGGTATGGCACAGAAAAGTAAACAACTCTCCAGGAAAATAAAGGAATGCTTACTTGAGCCAAGCTGAGCAAAGAATCCAGATGCAATAGTAACTAGGATAAATGTATCCTAGGAATAAATATTAGTTGATAAATCATATTTTCCCATTCTGCTAAAAATGGTATGTGGAGACCAAAAAAAATAGCAGGTCCTTAAGAAGCATTATTATAGATTCTACTTTTGTATAGCTTGGGTTCTTTACTCCTTTAAGCTCCCTTCCTTAATATTCAACTCTGACACTCCAGCACTGAGTTCCCTCCCCAGCTTCCCCATGAACTTTCTCTGGATGCCACTTTTTCATGGACTTGTTAGATCACCACAGGCATTGAAGGCTCTTGGCATAAGCTTAGAGAGGACCAGAAATCTTAAAAGCTTAGAATATCCTTTGCAAAGGAAAAGAAATTGGAATAATTATCCCCAGAACTGGATTCAGAATATTTTAAGCAAAAATATGATCTTAGAGAAAGAAGTGTTTAACTCTCAGGTTCTCTGAATATGGGGGATAGTTGAGACTGAGACTAAGATTCTGATTATCTTCAGCAAATCACAGTAATATTTAAGAGCCTACTATGTGCTAGGCACTGTACTTAGCAAATATGTACAGAGAAGAAGAATCCAAATTGAAAAAGAGAGAACTCTTATCAGCCAGAGGGAGAATGAACTCCTGGTATGAATAATTAGCTTCTTTATGAAAACAGAGAAATGTACTTTATCCAGTCTTTAAAAAGAAACAAGTGAGATTGTTCTACAATTTGGGGAACTAAAAACACCTTTTAAAGTATAAACTTTTCATTGAGCACAGAGGAAAGGAAGCTGGAAATGAGGGACATAATGAAATTATCTGATTCTACAAGTAATATTTGAGTGATGAAAGAATTAAACTCAACAAATATTTATTAAGTACTTACTATATTCAAGGTTCTGTACTAAATACTGGGTATACAAAAAAGAAATTGAAATAACCCTTGCCCTCAGAGACCTTACATTCTTCTCCCAAACTTTTTGGAATGTAGTACATACAGAAGAAATTAGAAGCAAAGTATATATAAAGAGAGAGCAAGCCAGTATCTGGGGACATCAGAAAAGACTTTCTGTTGGAAGTTGTACCTGAGCTATGCTTTGAAGGAAGTTAGGGATTCTACAAGATGTAAGTGAGAAGAGGGTGTTTTCAGACAGGGGGCATCACATGGGTAGACAAAACCTATATTACTAGAGAACAGCTCTCTCTGTGTATGTGTATAATATGTGTGTATATATATGTATGTGTATAATATGTGTGTATATATATGTATGTATACATATGTGTGTATATATGTATGTATACATATGTATGCATATTCCTAATGAGCTAGGCTTCCAAGTTAAACTATTAATTTTTACAATCTCACATTTTGTCATAGTAGCTGTAAAAATTCATATAGATTGACCTGGAAATCTTACTTTGGTTATAAATAGGTTCATTCAATAAGACACCTTTGGAAAATTCTCATAGCCTTGATTTGCTTAAAACTTAGACTGGAAGGGTAGAAATGTTAGAAAATGACAGTTAATGCCCTGGTGGTCACAATTCTTTGTTACCTAACAACTGTCCGGAGAAGCATCAAAAAAAGCACGTTTTTAAGACCATCACTAGAAAATCAGTCACCTGAAAAGCTGAGGTTGTCATGCTGCTTCAGTCGTAGGGCTATGGTGGGGTCAAGGGAAATGTGGACACTCTTTCAAACTGAGGCCTGAGAGAACTATGGAAACGTTTCAATGCAGACTAATGGTATTGAACAAGCGCGACCCACTGCACCAAAACCCTCTTCAAAGTACGGGAAATTCCGAGGTTTATATTGGAATATGTTGGATGCGTGTCATCACCAAAGGGCCACACTGTCATCACCTCCCTTTTTAATCAAGGCAATCCCCACGACAATGCCTCTGGATGCAACTGCCCAGGTCAGGACTCTCAGGGAATCTTCCCAGGTTTTTTTTTCTGGATCTTCTAGCCTTATGTCCGCATCAGTAAGCATGGCAATCAGTTTCAACTGTCTTAAAGTGACAAGGCATCGTGCCATGGACAAGGTGTGAGACGACGGAAGAGAACTGGGAAGAGCGAACCTCGAGACTCTGTGTACTGGAGACCGGAGAAGATCGGCTCAGGAAAGCCACAGGATTCCGGCACCCAAGTTCCTTGAGAGCCACGGTGCGCAGGCGCGTGAAGGGGGGCGGGGGGGGGGGGGGATTATGTGTGAGGATTGTGAAATAGACTGCCAAACGGCCTCCTAGGCTGCGTTGTCTACCCTTCCACATTGAAAAGGAGACGCTTGAGAAGAGCAACTAGCGAGGTTGCCTGCTGTATCTCCTACCGCCCAGTCAGGGCAGTTACTGCCAGGAGAAAGCTAAACTCGTTGCATTTTCGCTCCAGGCAGTTGGTACTATCTAGGAAGAGAAAAAGGATAGACACTGTATAGATGTATGACAACGACAAATAAGGTCAGCCTGTAAAGAGCAGAGAGAGGCTCCCTACCCTTGCTGGGACCATTGGAACTTCTAAAAAAACTACGGAGATAACTCCTTCCCAGAGGCTTTTTCCAGAAGCCCTGTTCTAACAAAGACAATGTTACGATGGCTAGGCCTGCGTTTTCCCTACTGGCCTGCTAGGTGGGGGGTGAATGGAGAGTGCACTTGAGCTAGGAATTGTGCGTCCTCTTCGATTATTATTTAGCATAAAGGGCTCTGGAATAGACTATTACCCCATCTCCTAAGTTTACTTGGGAGCTTAGCTCAGGAACAACCCGGGTGAGAAGGGGAGACCAGGGATGAAGGGAGAGCTTGTAGCAGGGGTCAGCGAAGGGACGGTTCCTTGAAGCCAACAAGTTGCCGGGCAGAGATAACAGCTGGGGTGGGGGATGGGGGAGGGCTCGGGCAGACACGATTGAACGGTCTCAAGCTAGAAAATTCAACAAGAGGTAGCGGCGGCGGATCCAATTAGCCGCGCCAACTGGGAAACAAGAGAGCGACTCGGCAGGCCACCGCCAGTCCTGCGGGGGGATTGGGGGGGGGGACGACAGCCTGGTGAAAGGCTGCTAGGGAGGAGTGGGAGCAGGCAGCGGGGAGGGCCCCTGGACCTCCAAGCTGCTGAGGGCGGTGAGCCCCGGGGTCCGGGCTACTCCGGCTGGGGACCAGAGCACGCCTGGTGTTTACATACAGTCTTTCCGATGCAGGATCATATTTCAGGCCCGCCTGCGGGGAGCCCGGGGCGGGCCGGCGGCCGGGTGGAGGAAAGCGCTGGAAAGACCGCAGGAAGGGGGGGAGGGAGAGAGAGTAAAGGACGAGAATGAGGCATGGCTGCTGGTGGCCAGGAGCAAAAGCGTCCAGGAGGAAAGGTTACAGAGCAGCCCTCAGTAGCTTGGGTTTTATAATAACCCCATTCTCCTTTCCAGCTCCAGAAAAGGGAGAGGAGGGGTTGGGGGGGGGGGGGCGGGAAACCGTTTAGGACAACCGGAGTAACCCAGGATGAAGACGATGTGTAGGCTGGGGTTTTTCGTAAAAGCTCTTTCAGTAGCGGGCGAGAATGGTGTGCTTTCTGGAAGCGACAAGCCTGCGATTCTAAAGACCTCGTTTAGACCTTAGCTCGCTAGGACAGTACGCGACGCTAGCTTTAGCAGCCTTCACCCCGGGGGGCAGCGCCCTTTGACCCACTCCACTCTCGGCTGCCTGACCCTTGTCGTCTCTCGATGGGGGGGAGGGGGCGGCTCTGGCCTCCAGGGGAGGAGGGGAAGAAAGTGTGGAGGAGCTGGAGCCGTGTCAGAAGCGATCTCCTTCAGAGAGGCTTTCTCCTCCACCCCCACCCGCTCAGTCTTTCCCAGTGCCTAGGTCCGGAGCCGAGAAATGGTAGGATCTAACCGCTTTGCTTCTTATCCAAGCTGGCAGGGACGGCAGCGTGGTAACTCTACCCAGTGCTCTCAAGCTGCGGTTGGTGAGTTTCCAGCAGGAAAGTCAATCAGTAAACAGCCTCGTGCGCCCCCAGTTCCACTCCCCACCCCCTTCATTCTCCCTGTGCTGGCTGGGAACCTCACCCAGACACCAACATATCCCGCCCTCTCTCAGGCTCCCGGGCAGCGACGGGAGAAGGGAACTGCAACGAGACTATTGTGGCTGGGCCTGGGCTCTGGAAACAGCTCTCCTCCCTTCCCCGCTCCCCCCTCCGCCTCGAACTACTCTGCCCCCACTGCTGACTTGGCCCCTGGAGCTGGTGTTCAGGAGAGGCGCGGGGTGCTGTGAGAAGGGGAGGGCAAGCTGCCGCCCCCCCACCCCACCCCCTCCTAGTTGAATGTCAGCTTTGTTCCGGAAAACAAGGGAAGCATTAGGCTGCTGCCCCCAGGGGAAACACAAAACTTCTTTTTGAATCTCTGGAAGGACGGCTGACTGCGCTACGGGGCTCCAGGGAAAGAGGCCGAGACCAGAGAGGGAGCTGGAAGGGAAAAAGAGTGAAGGAGAGAGAAAGAGAGAGGGAGACAGAAAGAGAGAGAGACACACACACACACACACAAAGAAGAGCGAGTCGGAGAAGAAAGAACGAGTGAGACGGAGGACAGACTAGGGGAGAATGACCAGAGAGGGAGAAAGGGGACAGACACAGGGAGACTGAGACCTCGGCCGTGACATCGAAGAAACGGAGAGGCCAAGTCTGCCGAGAGGACCGAGGGGGCAGGGGGAGAGAAAAAACTAGTCTCCAGCTATCTCGAATTCGGCGTAAAGGTGCTGTTCTGCCCAGGAACCGGCCCTGGCCAAGTGGCTTCTACCCAGCCGAGTGTATGCGCGCCAGCTTCCTGCCCTGCCCAGAGCTGAGGAGCAGTCTGGGACGCCGCAGGCCCGGCCGGAATCGCTGGGAGGCCGGGAAGCCACGAGCATTCACCGAGAAGTGGCATTTTGCCATCCCGGTGATAGAAGCAGCCTCGCTAGACCAGGCCTAAAAACTAGGAAGTCTAGGACGCCTTCTTCAGCTCCAGCACTCCCTACTCCTCAATAGCCAACATCACGCCCCGCTGCCGCTGCTCTCCGAGGTTCCCCGCCCCGGCACCATCACTGATAAAATGAAAAGGAAAAGGCTGTTGCCTCCTCTTCATAGGAAACCTAGAGCCCGCCATAGTCTTTCCGGGCTTGATCCCTTGCACCCACTTAGTGCTGGAGGTTGCGGGGAGAGTGCTTTGCCTCCCAGAGGAGCAAAAGGGGAAGCTCCGAGAGTTGAGGTGGTTCAGAAAAATGATCCTGCTGCAAGTGACTCCTCCGGCAAATGTTAAAGTACATTTACTTATTTTTCCGTTGATGGCTGAAATGTTCTCAGTCCCGGCCTCTGGGAGTGCAAATGAACATATTTAACTGTCTAGGGGCAAGAGCAGCAGCTTGCTGGAACTCACTTTCCCTCATTCCCCTACTCCCTGGTCCCCCTGCTAGGTTTTCAAAATCCACGTTTCCAGAGCTCTGCCTTTCTGAGAACTTTGTCCCTGAGAAAGGTCTAGGTTCCAGGCTACATCCATGCGGGGGAAAGCGGGAGAGGAGACAGTGTTTTCTCTGCAGGGGCTCTCCCCTCTGACTCAAGGGTAGTTCAGACAGAACGAGATCCTCCGCCCCCCGGCCGCTTAACTCATTGGGTTTCTAACTTCCTCTAAATCTCCCTTCTTGCTCAGAAAAGCACTGAGGAGGGGAAACCGAGAGGAAACACGCTGCCGCTGTGCGAAATGCGGACCATGTGTGGGAACGATCCAGTCAAAGTGCAACTGCCAGCCAGGGGCAGTTGTGTGGTGGGGGTGGGGCGGGGAGGAAAGACTTGCTCAGTGGGTTGGAAGGGAGGGTCTGGGGGCTGATTTAGAAAGAGAGGTGTCGGTGGGAGAGGCAGCCCATTAGACAAGGTTTTTATTCTTCCTGGTGGGCAGACGTTAAACTCTCTTGCCCCTCCTCCCCTTTTTGGTTAAGAATCCTTCCCTTCGCTCGTGGCTTTCCTTCTGGTACGTGGTGGCCGCCGAAGAACCATCAGCCGCTAAGGAATATGCTCCAGCTTACTGCGCTAAGGCAGAGGCCTAGGGCCAAAGGCCCTCTTTGCGACGTCTCTGAGGCTAGGAGGTTATAGCAGCTTGAGTACCAACAAAGGGAGACTGGGGAGACAGAAGAGCCAGGGAATGGGAGATGAGCGACTGGGAGGGGAAGGGGGGCAGCTGCTAAGAGCTCTCCGGCTCTTGTGGAATAATAAAAAATAATAATGATAATAAGGAAAAAATCCCCGGGCTTTCATTTCTATAGATTTCATGTGGCTGTCTTAGGAAATGTGTTGCCCTTCAAGCGGCCTCTTTTGCCTGCCCAGTTCTCCTCTTCCTTGCACCCACCCCCCACCCCCTTCCTGAGGAAGGGAAAGAGAAAAGGGCTGCAGCTGACAAATATTATCCATTCTCCCCATCGATCGGAACATATATACAGATGTGAGAGCTTGATGTGTGCTGCGAACCGGTGGATCCACCCTTCTCGCTCTCCCGCTCTCCCCCTCCCGGAGGTTCAGGCTCGCCGCCCCCTTCTCATCCCCCCCCCTTTGTTCTCCTCCCCTTTCTCTCTCTTTAAATAGATTTCAAGGCGCTGCCTGTTGGAGAGCAGCTGGTGAGCTCTCCAGAGAGAGAGAGAGAGAAAGAGAGAGAGAGAGAGAACGAAGCTGTACCCGAGGTTCCCTGTCACGTCTTCCCCCCCCACCCTTACCGCCATGTCCCAGCTTTCCACAGACCCCACTTGTCTGATTTCCAGTAACAACCAGAAAAAAATCCAAAGCCCTCAAGACCCACAACTTGGTCTGTTTGGTATTTCTGAGTCTTAGGCACCCCGGGCTAAGCAGGTTGCCCTGTACGTGTATGTTAGGGGTTGGTGGAGAGTGAAGACAGAAGAGAAGGGAAGGAGGACCCAGACTTAAAGCAAGGTCCGAATCTTTCCCCTTTTCGATACACCACGATACCCAAACCCAGGTAGTTTCCCATTAGCCAAAGTCAGTAGAGGTAGCTTGTTTATTTCTATTTTGTCGAGGAAGATAAATTTTGGCTGTTCACAAGACTCAAAGGGTCGCGTAGCGTCAACAAATACAGTGAGAGAGGGGGTAGTCTGCCCTCCCCCCCTCCTCCTGTCGCCCCCCAGTCCTTAATTACCGAGACTCAAACCTACGAACAGACACACCTCTCTTCCGCAAGGGTCTGAGTGAAGCGGCCCAGCCTTGGCTCCTGAGGGTGGGGGTGGGGCAGAGGAGACGAAGTAGGGGGAAGGGAGCAGACTGGCAGGATTTAACCAGGCCTCTCCACTGATCCCCGGCCACCTCGCAGTCTGTCACTTAAATTATTACCCTCTACTCTGTACCCTGTGCGGTCAGTACAGGCTGTTAACAGGCAGTTGCAATCAGTTTTCGAAAGGTTAGCCAAGGTCCTACAGCTCTAGCAGACGGAAGGCATTACGAAACCGCTTTTGTATCTGCAAGCACTTTAGAAGGGGGGGTCCAAGAAAGGAAGAGGAACGGCAGCGCCGCTGAGGCGACTCGGAACAAACGAGAGAGCCAGGGAGATGTGGGTTTGGGAAAGGGACAGGGATAGAAGGGGATTTCTAAAGTATTCAACCATGGTTGCTCTCCTCCCTTCCTTTCTCCGGACTTGTTTGTCTCTCAGCAATTCTGTGGGAAAACAGAGGTGCTAAAATAAATCCGAAGATCTTCTGGTCTGAGTGGAAAATATGGAAGGGTGGGGGCGGGAGAAGGGGAACAGATAGAAAGATAAGTGTCAGAAGCTTTACTTCCTCTCCTTGGCCCGAAGCCCAAACAGCAAGTACTAGCGGTGGTAGCGGCCACCGAGGCTGGTGTGGAATGGAGTGAGTTGACCTAGGAGGGAAGTGAGTATGTACGGGATGTAGATGGAGAGTGCTGCTTCCTCGCCTAAGCCTAACTCCTGTGAAAGTGGGTGGAGGCAGGGGAGTTTCGGGCTGGAGGGTTTCTATGTTCAAGGAGACAGAAAAAGGAGCTAAGGGACCCCGGCTGGAGGCAGCCAGCTAGCGAGCGCGATTCCTTTGCGCACTGTCTGAAGGAGCTGCAGCCGCTAGAAGTCGTCCATCAGCAACCAGTCCAACCTGCCAGTGATAATGTGCGATCAACACCAAATCACCCCCACCAGGCACGATCCATCATCCCTGCAAAGCAACGGGTATGCGCGGGGATGTATCTGCGCCTGGGGTGGGGGTGAGGAGGACTGAAAAAGCAAGAAAAGAGTTGGGGAAAGAGAAGAGGCAGTGACTGCAGTCGCTCACACGCACATTGTACACCGGAATTCCAACGGCAACCTCGCTCCTTCTCTTCTCCCAAACAGCCTACGAGCAGAGCTCCTAAGTACTTTCAAAGTTATCCAACAGAGGGGCTAGAGGCCAGGATCTCCCGGAGTGCTTGCCCGCAGTCGGATTTCTAGCATTTGTAGCCTGGAGTGCTCCACTCTCTTTTCCTCCCGATCGTGAATCCAATCTTTCCTTATCTCCGGAAAGGAGACGAAAGCACCTACTTCGTCCTCTCTGCATTGCTCGTCTGCCCGTCTCCCTCTCCTTGGAGAAAGCCTGGCTGGCGGAAAATTAATATTTAATATCGTGAAATTGATTAAAGGGCTGCTAGACAGCGGCGACTACACAGGGTTGTGGGAGGGGGGCGGGGGCGTGGAGAGGTTAGAGGCTGGGAGTATAATTAAAGATCTGAGAACCACGATGTTCCCCCTTCCCTGTCCCTGCCCTACAGAGGCTTTGTAAAGCGAGGGGGGTCTGAACTGCCGGCAGCCAAGGACGGGTGAGGGCAGCCAGGGTGGAGACAAAAAAAAAGGCTGTGCCTCTACAATCCAAGATGCAGCACCATGGGTGTGACAGTGTGGGCAACCTTCACCTCGTTTCCTAGATCTGGATCCCTGCCATCTCCCCGAACTGTCTGAGGAAGAAAGGGACGCAGCTCTTCCCAGGCTCATTTGTGTACCGGGTGCTGGAGGGAAGTGTCGGAGCGGAGGAGCTTGGGTGGGCGGAGAGGAACAAGGCCGAGTAGGGGTGCAGCCAGGAAAACAGAAGGGAAGGAGGGATCATGGGAGTGGGAGGCCTGCTGCTGGACCTCAGCGCACCTGGGGCTAAGCCCGGCGCCCGAGAGCCGCCGCAGCTGCCTGCTCCTTATCGTAGCTCCATCTCTGCGGCGGCAGCAGGAGGGGGAGAAGGAAAAAGGGGGGTGGGGGAAGGAAAACGCACACAGCATGCTCTCAGCTGCTCGCTGGCGCTCTAAAAACCCTCCTGCCTCAGCCCCAGATACGAACGGTTCGTCCTCCTCCCTCCATTCCCCCTCCCTCCCACTCCTAGTCCCTGTCCTACGCTTTGATGAATTCCCTGCCAAACGCCGCTTCTAGCTCCCCGCCCCCTTGTAGCTGAGCGAGAAAGCTGCGTTATTTCCCTCTCACGGAGCTTAAGCTGCAGTAGAAACAACGCGGACTCCCTCGGGCTTCCAGGCCCTAGGTAGTGCGATCATCGCAACCCTCTTCTTCCGAGGGTTTTCACCGAATCCCCCTACGGGGCCAGTGGGAGGTTTGGAGCTATCCTATAGGAACCTAAGGCGCCCAGGCCATAAGCTGCCTAGGGAAATCCTCAGCCACTTCAAAGCTCAGGAACCCAGATCTTCCTCCTGAGGCCGCGCCCAGGGCCAGTTCTGGTTTCCAGGGCTGCTTAACTGGTTCGGTTGCCCTCTTCCTGGGGCTGGGTTGGTTGTGGGCGCGTGAGTGTCTCGGGAGAGCTGTCACGTAACCGGCTCTGACTCCTGTCAATAAGGTTACAGTCACAGTGCATCTTCTGACAGGAGGGGTGTGTGTGTGTGTGTGTGCGTGTGTGTGTGTGTGTGTGTGTGTGTTGGACTGAAGAGGAATTCCAACAGCTCGAGGGCCCAAGAGTTAGTCATTCTGAAGGAGTCACTTTTTGGAACTCTTAAGGGCATCTGGGCAAGTTTACACAGTGGGAAAGTGGTGGATCCTCATGCTTGGGAAATAATGGGTTAGACTGAAGTTAGAACAAGTTTTGGTTAACAATTATGGCAATTTTTTGTTTTGTTTTTTAGTAAGATGTCGCTAATATGTGTGCAAGAGGAAGAAAACACACACAAACCCCTCTAAGTGTTTAGCAGCAGCAGTAGCAGCGCTATTCAACCTAATAACCTCCACGGGACAGAAGACCAAGACAGATTCCAAATACACAGCTCCCTCAGAAGGTCAGGACCAGAAAGACTTAGGAACAGACTTGGGTTTATTGCTGTACTTGAACAAAGCATTATCAGTCTGTCTAAAATGGGGCAGGAGAGAGATAATTAAAAGAAGCTACAGAACGAAGGAAAGTCTGCTCCAAGTGCTGGGTGGGAGTCACCACAGGAATTAACAGGAATAAGGGATAAACAAATAGATCTTTTATTCACAATGATTAATTTCTTTTTTGTGTCCCAAATAATTTTAGGTGTATGTTCAGATTTTCTTTGGAGTTCTTCAGTAAGAAGCAAAACATCTAGAGAATACTCTATAGGGGAGTGGAAAGAAGAAGGAGCAGGGAGTAGCTCAGAAAGCATAATGGTGGGTAATGGAAGTGGTTTTAATACTTCTTTTTTCTAGGCACCATGAGTCTTACCTACAGGGAGTACCATTCTCCCTGAGGGCTAATTCTGACATCTATACCTGTTAGGGGGAGCATGACTATAAAAACACAGCAGAAGACCACTCAGGATGAACAGTATTCATCAATGCCATAGGTAGTTAATTGGGGCCTAGAGAAAGCTTACACATGGAGCATTCAGATGTCTTCTCCAAGTGTTCAAACAGAGGATGGATAACCATTTGTCAGGAATGTTGTACAGGTGAGTCCTGCATAGGTAAGAAGTTGAACCAGATATCTTCTAGATTCCTTCAAACTTTAAGATTAGGTGATTCCCTAGAGTAAAAATGTCTCCACTGGGCAATTCCAGTTATAAAGATCATGGTATTAGAAGAGTGAGGCAAGTCAGACTCACAATGTAGGTTGTATTGAATTGTTGGCACCATGAAAGTGTGGAATTCTCAGGAACCTCTGATCTCTAGTGCTTCTAAGTTGTCATATAGAGAACAAATGTCTCTTGAGAGCAAGTAATCATCCTGGGCTGTCTAGAATACTTATCTATATATAGTGGGAGTAGCTTCCCATCCAGAGATAGGCAAAGCCTCCAAATACTGAAAGGACAGATATCCTTACCTGAGTTCAAGTTGAAAGTGGTAGGTCTATACTAACCAAACAGATCGGCCTCCCTATCACCATCCCCTCCCTGCTTCTGCTGCCAGACTATCTCTAGGAACAAGATTACAAGAAAGGTAGGTTATGTTGTGGTGGCACTGGTGATTAGGGACTTCAAGCAGAAACTTATCAAGTTCTATGAAAATGTCTTTGCAACAGCCATCTTGACCCAGGGGATTTGCTTTTGTTCCATTTCACAGAAAGCTAAACAGAAAGAATTAACTGTGTTGCCCCCAGCGGTGGAACCATGGAAAAGCAGTTAATCCATACATAGTATAAACAGTTGGGTACTTGGGTTTCTGAAAGTACAGAAGACCTTGCAGGGGCATGCACAAAGATTTCTGGGGATTCACGGCCCTTTGTAGATTTGGATAGTAGAGCTTACTGTTTGAAGCAGGGTGCTGATGGTCAAATTGCCTATAATTAAAATTTTGCCTAGTTACAACTGTAGTAAATTACTTCTAAATGCCAGTAGTAATACTTTAGTTCATACACTTGGATTTGGAGTCAGGAAAGTGTGTGTTCAAATTGTGCACTGGACACTAACTGTGAAATGGACAATTCTGTGCTTCAGTTTCCTTAAATACAAAGTAGGGATAATAATAGCTGTAGTAATAATAGCTATCTCAAAGAATTCTACAGCATAACTGAAATAACATATCATAAACACTTTGCAAATACTAAATCAATATGTTAAAAGGTGGTTTCCATTATTATTTTTGATGACAAATAAAAAAGGAACCCCCCCCCCAATTCAGCTCCCCCTCAGAACCCAAACTTTTCCAGGGGACATGATAATGGCATTCTTTTATAACTCATCTAAGAGCCTGATTGGCTATGAGTATATCTCATCCACCTATGGAATCAGCTTGTCCATGCTGCTTTCAAACACAGAAAGTGATTCAAATGTATTAATGAATCTTTCTCTAAACAGAAACGATTCAACTTAAAACATAACCATTTATAGGCTTTTTCTTTCACAAGCCTAATCTTAGACTACTAGTTCAAGTATAGAATAAACAAGTCCTTGGGAAACAAAGGTAGTGAGTGGTAAAGCCGGTCACTAGTCTGTTTCAGGAAAAGCGGATGCCCCTTGTTTCAATTCGGACAAGTTACCATTTAAGAGGCATCCTAACCATTTATTGAAAGCTGGCAAATGATTAGAATCATCAATTTTAGATTCTTTTTCTTCCAGCTCTTGACATTCACTAGGTAGTATAGGTACAATTTTCAAAATGAACAAAATATGTGTATGTTCACATTCACGAACACAAAAAACAGGTATTTAATAAAATACTATATAGCTTGGGGAATTAAAAGATTTTTTTAAAATAGTACTCAAAGAGTGACACAATCTTTATGGGAATGTTTTCTATATACATATCAAGGACATTCTTGACCAAAGTATGAGAAGGGAACTTTTCAAACCATGTTCCATAGTACACATCTTTAGTCTTAGAATTGGATGAAAGATACAGAAAATACAAGATCTTACTGAACTTACTGTTTATTGATTAGTAATTTTTAAAAAATCCATTCAATTTGGTAGAGCCAAATATGCTTTCCTAATATGGTCACCTCCAACCAAATGTCTTCCATGCATATGTAGGATCGTATGAGATTTCTTGAAAGATATTTAACACCAATATTCTGATGAAATATAGGTTTGAAGAATGAAATAACATGGTCTCCTAAGAATTAAAGTTGCCAGTTACCCCAAGGGCAAAGAAGAGATGTATAGGTTGTAACATACTACCAATGAAGACCTATATACAAGGAAAGCTATGTAAAAGATGTCCAAAAAAAGTGTGACTTGAAAGAGAAGGCAAGTAATCATGTATCAAGAACGATGATAAAAGCTAGCTCTTGTCTTTTGCTTGCATGCGTGCAGTAGTACAGAAAGGTCCCTAGAATGTTGGATGGACTTCTTCAGAAGGAGTTTGGGGCTCATATGGATGAGAACTGCATGAGATGAGAAAACTTGGAGAGGCTGCAATCGGTACTTTTGAAAGGAGTACACAAATAGATGAGATTATAGATGCATGGAAGAGACTCTATAATTGTTCTAAAGCCTTCTTAGAAAAATAAACAGAACTACTCACCCTCCAGCCTTAACTAAAGAACATAATTAGACAACTGTCCCTCCTTCTTTACTACATAATCCCTTCAACACACTCCAACTTGAATTTCACCAGTTTTACAGTAGAAATACACACATATGCATAAACTCATACATGTACCTATATGCCAACATATACATATGAAACTGAATGAATTTATTCAATGGTAGGCTAGGTGGCCTATGACTGGAGTCCAGAAGACTTGAGATCAAATTCAGCCCCAGACACTTACTACATGTGTGATCCTGGGCAAGTCCTTTAATCTCAATGTACCTCAGTTTTCTCACTGTAAAATGGGAATAAAAATGGAACCTACCTCACAAGATTGTTGAGGATTAAATGAGATACTATTTGTAAGGTGCCTAATTTGATACCTGGCTCATATTAGATGCTTAATAAATGCTTATTTCCTCGTTCTTCCTTATAGAGATTCTTCTATTTATTCATAGAGATTCTTATAAATGGAATGGGAAAACATATTTCTTGACATATTGTAATAAAAGCAGGACTGGCCTTATGGTAAGTGGTCTCCTACTTGTTATTTGAGAGTTACTGGGCAGGTTCTAAATTGTTTTCTCCCTCTGGCCTGTGGCTCAAGCCTAAAATCCTAGCATTAGGGATTCCTTCCTTTGCATTATGTATTGTCCTCTCCCAGGAGTCCTCTTTTAAAATGCAAATATCCCACTTCATAAAGATGGGACCGGAGGCTAGAAGCACACACAGAAACTATCCAGGCCCAATCCAACCAGAGTTTCCTTTACTCTTCTGACTCACAGAGAGGCCCACCTTCCCAAAGAGACTAAAGAGTGGGGAGGTGGGAGAGACCCCCAACTCAGATAGGATTGGGCCTAGGATGCAGCAGTGAATTCTAGTCCCCTTCCCTGCCTCAGGTCATTTGTTCATACTCCATCTGGTTAGTTGCTGATAAATCCAGAATTCATCTTCACTTTCTGCAGCTGAGATTAGGTAACCACTGGGGAGAATCCTTCAGTCCTATTCCACTTTCCTTCCATGTTATGAGACGATTCAGTTCTTTGCTCGCTGGTCTTCTTGCAACACAGGATTACTTTCCTGACCAGGAAGGATAACACAATGTGAATAAATTTAACTGAAGGGATACAGTAGTTTAAAAGCACTGGACTCCTGGGGTCCAAAGGAGGGGAGGTTAATACATGGATTTTTGTCTACCTCACCACCTAGTTTTGCCTAGAATTGAACAGCTTGATCTACTTTAGCCCAGCTCCCACAGAATTTCTCATCACTATCTTCAACTAGTTCTCATCTAGTCTTGGGTTGTGAGGCAATTTGGGGGAAGGCTGATAAATCCATCCATTTTACTTGTAGATGAATCCTGAAGAGCACAGAGCTAGCCTGCCCTTATCACATGCCCTGATTTAGAGAACTAACCCCTAGGAAGCTGTCTTGGTTCTAGGTACTATTTGAGAATTTGGTTTTTAGGGTGGATAGAGTGTAATCCACTAGGAACCCATTAAATTTAGTGTGTGCTTGCATCTAAGATCTGGAACCTTCATATCTGTCCTAGAAACCTTAAAGAATAAGAGAGTTTATCTGGACTCCTTCTGGTTCATAGAGGATGAAGGAGAACAGATTTCTGAAGGTGGCACTTGGATTCCTGGCTCTTCTCCCAGTAAAATGTCAGCAGCTTGAGGGCAGCCAGTGTTTTAATTTTTCTCTCTGTGCCTCAAGTACCCAGGAGATTCTTTTGCCTTCCATGTAGTAGATATTTAATAAATGCTTAATGAATTGAATTGAATTTGTCAATACATACTAACTATTTCTTTGAATAACTCTATGTCAAGCTTTTTCTTCAATTGTAAAATGGGAATATTTGCATTACCTACCTCATAGAGTTGTGAGGTTCTTGTTTGGAAACTCTACAAACTATGTGGTCCTTTGTACACCATAAAATGTTATAAAATGTTTGGATATACTTCAGGGACTGGAGTCAGGAAGGACTGGATTCAAACTTACCCTTAGAATTTTACTAGCTTTGTGATCCTGGGCAAGTCACATAACTTTTGTCTGCTTCAGTTTCTTCAGCTGTAAAGATGTTGCTAATTGCACCTACTTACAAGAGTTGTTGTGAGGATAAAACGAGATACTTGTAAAATGCTTTGCAAACCCAAGTATATTAATAATGTAAGGGAGGTAATTTAAAGTTCACCAGGAAGCTATGAATCCACCTAATCTGGGAGTTAGAATTTCACAAACTTCTGTGGCTATAGCCTTTACTGGGTATCATATCTTTCAGAAAAAAATAAATGGAAATGTCCCTGATATTCACATATGCTTTTTGATCTTTCCAAAGGCAAAACCAGTCTGATTTAAGTAAGGTGGTTAAAGTCAGAGATACCTAGGAAACAGTAACCTTCAAACTCAAAGTAAAACAAATTCTTGTTCCCCCCCAGCCTCCGCAATGTTTTTTCTTTGTCTCTTTGTGGAGTCACAATTAAATAACAGGTCAAAGAATAGATCAAAGGCAGAAGCAAATATAATCAAGCTGTGTGTGAAGCCCTAGAAGTCAAATTGTCCACTCAGAGCTTGAACAGCAGAAGAGAGCCAGAAGCCAAAATAAAAATTAAATATAATGGCCATGAGAGGAGATAATGCATGCATTCAGATATTTGGGACAAATGTCCACTTAACCTGGAAAAGTCTTCTTATGTGGAAAGTAAAATCAGATTTAGTCTATTATTTCCTGGATATTTGGGAGTTTTTTGGGGGGGGGGGAGTATACTGGAATTTAAAAAAAAAAAACTTTGTGACCCACATTTTACATATGAGGAAACTGAGACGAAGAGGGTTAAGTGACTTGCCCAGGGTCACACAGCTAATAAGTATCCAAGGCCATGTTTGAACTCAGGAGGCTGAGTCTTTCTGACCTCTCGTCCAAGGCTCTTCCCATTGTACCACCTGTACACCTAGGCTTTTGCATTTATACCACACTAATTTCCCATTAAGATTCCTTCCTCAAATTGAATTCTCCCATGTCACAAATGGAGGGGAGTAGCTGCTACTTCTGACAATGTACACCATGTTCCACATCTATATTTCCCCACTCCAGGGAGAAGCGTTTCATCACTCACATAGGATTGATATTGATCGTTAAATTTAATTTTCTTTTTTGGAGGCAATTGGAGCTCTTAAATGACTTGTCCAGGGTCACACTGCTATAATATGTCTGAGGCCTGACTCCTGACTCCAGGGCCAATGCTCTATCCATTGTATTACTTAGATGCCCCCTCACAGTTAAATTCTTTAAAAAAAAAAAAATAGCTACTCTGATATACAGATTGAAGGGAAATAAAAATCTAAGATTGGGGAGAGGTTCCTTGTGTTCTCAGAAAAGAATTCTGAAATGCTTTCTGGACTTCAGTTATTTCATCTGCAAAATGATGGTGTTGAATTAGAAAACTCCTTTAGGTCTCCAACATGTGCAGCTCTGTTAGAAATCTAATGAAGAACTCTGACCTATTATTTCAGGGCTATTGCCTTAGCCAGGAAAGGCACATTATAAACAAATTTACATGCCCAGTCCCTTACCTTTCCCTTGTTTGAATAACGGTTTAATATCTATCAGTCTCTACACCCACTATACTCTACTCATCATATCTTTCTCCCACCTCTAAAGGTAATAGTGATGATAACTGCTACATATATTGCTTATCATAGTTACAAAGTGATTTACATATATTATCTCACTTGTCTCTCATAGCAATTCTGTGTAAGGATCCTTGATCAAGTATAAAGTACATGTATTATTATTTCTATTTTGGAGATGTAGAAACAGACTGGAGGAGTTTAAGTGATAAAGCTAGGGAAAGATCTAATTGATTTTCAAAACCCAGGTTTTCTGACCCAAAGTCACAGAATCACAGAGTTCTAGTGTTAATAGGGACCTCAAAGATGCCATGGGCCAACCCATTTACTTTATGTTTGAGGAACTGGAGCCCAAAGACGTTAAGCCCAACTCCAGAAAACAGAGCCAAGAGACTAAAGAAGGTGAAGATGACAGAGGAAAGAGCACTACCTGACCTCAAAGAGCTTATAGTCCAATAGAGAAGATAACTTTTATCCAAGGAGGGAGTGTTTTGATCTGTGAAGTCACAGGGATGGTAAGTGGAATCATAGGACAATGGATTAACCAATCTGTGGATAATCAGTAGGGTTGATTTGATAACTATTCCCAAAACAAGAAAATGAAGGGTGAGTGACTTCTGAGGCCATAATGGCAAGAAAATTGCCAGAACTCATTATGGTGGATGAATACTCCAAATAGTTCACATTTCCTGAAAGCTTTAAATTTTGAACTTTCATCATAACATCTTTTAGCTGGCACAAATAGCTGATTTATTTTTTCCCCCAAAATCACATAGCCTATGTCAGAACTTAGATTAGAACCCAGGATATTTTGACAGATGCCCAGTCCTTTTCTGTTCCTACTATGGCATACTGCCCTTTAGCATCATCCATTTCCGAACATGTCTTTCCTATTCTTAACCCTGCTTTTACTTGCTGTATTGCCCTGTTTCTTTCAGACCTGGCCTAATTTTAGTTTTGTTTCTCTTCATGTACACATCCCTCTTTAGAGGAAACCAGTTTCTATTCTGACATGGACCGTTCCATTTTGAGACACTGCTAATTAAGCCTGGGTCTCAAGTGTGCATGGAACAGGTTTCCTTCAGGTTTTCTTGGTTCTCACCAGGAGAAGTTTCAGGATGAGCAGCCCTATTCCCAGGGAAAAGTCCATGCCATGCAGCAGAATCTCTGAATGAACTACATGGCATCCTGAAAGATAAAAGAAAGGGATTAGAAGGGAATAGGGCATGGGTAGAATATTTGGGAAATAATATGGTAATCTGAAGATAATGAACTTTCCTCAAAACAACCCTGTGAGGTGGGTAGTCTAAGTATTCATTCTCAATTTCTATATAAAGGAATCGAGACTCTGAGAAGTATAGAGGTTTAGCTAGCCTCATACATCTAGTGTTAGAAACGGGGAGCAAAAAGTGTTTCCGGCCAGAAGCAGGGACTCTGGATGCAATGTAAAGAGCCAAATGCTCAAAACAACTGGGGTTTAGTTCTATCTTTGCCACTAAGTAGCTGTGTGAAGCCTCTGGTTCAGGCTGGCATCCAGGGCCTTGAGTATCCTCATCTGCAAAAAAAATAAATAAAATAAAAGGGTTGGGCTAGAATATCTCCAAGTTCCCTACTATCCCAAAGATTCTGTGAAATTCATTGTTACAAGGAACAGTACTTTTACTTTGCATAGAAGGGAAAACTTCTTTTAAAAATTAACTTTGTCACCTCTGCAGAAGAAGCTGTATATACTGTTTTAAGAGTAGGAGAAGCCAGTAAATTTTTTGCCATGGCTAAATTGTCTATACTTTGCTGTCTATTTGGGAGCTGCACGAAATCTTGCTTCCTGTAATACTCAAAGGATAAGTAAGTAATAGGCCTTCTCCTCAGTTAAAATGCTCCATCCCCAATCTAAGGACAAGGTTGGAATGACCCTGTCTGCGTTTCCCTTCATCATTCAGGTTGGTATAAGAAACTTGCACCTTAGGATGGAGGGAATCTTGATCATGCTTCCCCTTCTACCCAAGTCCAGCTTCTACTTCACCATGCTCCTTTAATCTGAAGCATTCTTGAACATTTTGGAGACTTTCTGCCTCATGCTCCTGCTGGTCAGCTGGCCAAACCTGAAGGTTCTCTCAATTCCACCTTCAAAAACCGCTCCCCCCCTCGGCCCCCCCCCCCCCCCCCCCCCCCCCCGGCGCAACTCCCACGTCTGTTTTGCCTCTGGTCTGACGCTGTCCCAGCACTGAGCAAAGATTTCCAGCCTCAGTGAGGGTGAGAGAGTCTGTACTCTTCTCCATTCTCTTGGCTTCCAGCTCTACCACTTCCACCACTTTCCACACCAAATCTACATCTGCGTGTTTGTGGGAGGGGCGATCCTGGGGGGGGGGGGAGGAGATGGGAAGGTGAAAGAGTACTGCATAACTTGCCTTTTTTCCAATTCCCGGAACGACGCACCCTCACATGCTCCCTTACTGATGCACACCCATTTACGTTATCCACACGGTGCCATATACTTACATAGGCACGGTTTCCTCTCTCCTCCTCCTTCCCTCCCTTTTTCCCTTTCCTATTCAGCACTGTGCTCTCTTGTGGGCTCAGCTCTCCCACCTTGAGCTCAAGGCAAGCTGCCAGTTCACTACGCCGAGATTGGCGTAGACAAAGCTACTCCACCCTGAGGCGCTGAGCTCAAGCTGGACCTCGGGAACCCGGGCTTCTGTAACGAGAAGGCGTAGGGAAATTGAGGTGGAAGCCGCGAGCCTGCCCAAGGAACGTAACGGGGAAAAGGGAACCGAAAGAGGCTGAAGAAAACATTAATTAGGGAGATCTGAGCTTGGGGGAGGGGAGAGGGCCTAAAAATGGGGGAGAGGTAAGGGTTGCTAGCAAGAGACAAAACCATGGATAGAGAGAAAGAAGAGAAGAGAGCAGAACTGATTTCCCAGAACGAAGGAGGATTTAAAGAAGGAATCGAAAGTATGTTACAGCTACGGGGGAGTTACCATAAACACAGAGTTGAACGTGACAAAGCAAAGGAGATCCAGGAAAGAGGACTGTTAAGCCGACCAATGTGGAGAGAGAATACTTCTTGGGGGCAAGGGAGGGAATCAGAGAAGGACTGAAGGAAGGGGGGGTACCCTTAAATTATCTTCAGGCCCTCAAATCTCACTCTTTTGAATTTATACCCTTCCTCTTGTTATTGGGTCGTTACAGTCACGTCCAACTCTTCGTGATCCCATTTGTGTTTTTTTTTTCCTTGTCAAAAATACTGGAATGGTTTGACATTTCTTTCTCCATTTTACAGATGAGGAAACTGAGGCCAACAAGGTTAAGTGACTTGCCATGATCACACAGCTAAGTGTGATAAGTGTCTCACTCAGGAAGATGTTCTCCCCATTCCAAGCCCACTGTTCTACTCCCTGTGCCAGCTGCCTGCCCCTGCTATGTGTACTGTTCCTTCCTCCAAATTATCATAGTATTTTAATACAAAGTTGGTAGTCAGTAAAAGCTGTTGAACTGAATGTGTGTGTGCAGGTGGAAGTGGTGCAGATAAAGTACGGGGTGTGGGGTCAGACCTGGATTCAAACCTGACCTCAGACATTTACAAGCTGTGTGACCCTGGGCAATTCATGTAAGTCTGTTTGCCTCAGTTTCCTCATCTATAAAATCAGCTTGAGAAGGAAATGGCAAACCAGTCCAGTATCTTTGCCAAGAAAACCCCAAATGAGATCACAAAGAGCAGGCCATGAGTGAACAACATGCATGTATTCCTATGTACGTGTGTGAATCTCTTCTACGTGTGTGAATCTCTTCTTTTTCTGACCCTGGATTTAGGAAAACTTAACTCTGGTCTTTCTATAATCTTCCCATTATATTGTATACAGCATTTGCCTTCCACATCCCTTTATATCTACATGCTCTTATTCTCTCTCTTCTCTCCCTTTTATCCTCCCCACCATTCTGATTTCTTTCCACAATGCTTTTTTTCTTACCTTTCATAAACTAGTTAGGGATTCCTGATGACCATCCTAATTTTCCTTCTGGGCAACTAGGCTTGGAGTAGGTAAAGAGCTTGCAAGAATAAACAAAATTACAAGCTCTTAGAGAGTCACTTGATTCAGGCAGGCTTCTTAGGCCTTTGTGGCACCAGGGAGGAGTTATGAAGTTGATTTATTTAGCTGGGAAATGGGTGCAGTAGCAGCAACTCTAACGAGACTGCCCTGAGACTGGCCCAATGCCAGTATAAGAACTCTGAGACTCTTCAATGAAGGGCGATTACATTCTATGGTTATGACTACAGGTAAGAAAAACCCTGGATCTCTCTCTAGGAGTTGATAAGTCATCTAGAGCTTTGCTTCCTTAAAGACTAGGCTGAGCTGCTGCCAAAGGGAATAAAGGAAGGATATGAGGTGAGGTGCTGAGATAGATTGGGTATAGATGGTGAGAGAAGAGAAATATCAAACACTTTAGGGATTCTGGCCATTAAGTTGCTGGGAATGAGATCCCTGACTCAGGTAGATAGGCATCTCCAATCAGAATTCCTTGAACAATGTTTGTGATCAAAGGATGTTTGTCTGCATCTGCCCAGGAAAACCAAACCTACTGAACTACTCCTCACCCATCCCACCTTGCCTTAACTGTTACTCTGCAATGACATTTCCAACTTCGAGTTTCCTGTCATCCACTGACTCCCTGTTTTTGTCTTTATCAGATTAAGAGAAGCCAGCTGAAAAGTAGAGAATCAAGGAAAATAAAAGTGTATTTTTTTTTAGTTTAGAGAAGACCCTAGATGAGTTTTTTTTTTTTGTCCTTTTCAACCGGCTAAGTGTCCATGTTTCCTATAAAATAGACATCATTAAAGATGTTCCATGTCAGTACAACTGACAACCATGTTGAACTAAAGAAAAGAGATTAATATTAAAATAATGTGCTTCTGCCATAACAGTTCAGAAATGTACAAGTCCCTCTTCCCACACCCTAGCCTTCATTTTTTTCTGCCTTAGGAAGAGAAAGCTCCTCTAGCACAGGGTGGATGGGAGCTTCCATGGTTAAACACAGTTCATGGTCCTAGAAAATAAAATGCACTTTCCTATTCCCTCAATGATTTAATCCTGTTTCATGTTATTATTGTCAAGTCTCTTAGCACCACCGTTTCTAAAAAGAAAACATGTGGGTTTTAGCTGCCCTCCTCCTTAGTTTTCATTGTGTGCACAGACTGTGTCTGCATGAATCCATTACATTGTGATCACCTCACAGACTCATACGGATACCCTCTGATTTACATTTTAAAAAGAACCCGGACTATTGTCTAAACAGCAGAGGAGAGAGAGAGAGAGAGAGAGAGAGAGAGAGAGAGAGAGAGAGAGAGAGAGAGAGAGAGAGAGAGAGACCTTTAAAAATTTTACAGAAATCAAGGCCTCTTGACAACATGTAAAGATGACCTTCCAGAAACGCAATGAAGTTATAGTTTTGATCAGTGTGCAAGCTTCTGAAAAGACAGGAAAAAAATACACAGGTGTTCGCTTTAGTCTAGTTCCACCTGGTTCAGCCTGGAGTAATCCTCTGGTTCATGAATGAACTCTCCCTGGAAGCTAGGAGGACTGCTTTTTCTCCGCTGCCTCCCTCTTTCCCTACCCCCACTGCTGCTGAGATGAGCCGAGACGGCTCACGGCTGCTGGGCTTTGTCATTAGAACACACACACGCACACACGCACACACACACACACACTCACACACACGCGCAGGCTGGCACACACGCACGCCCGGGACCACATCGCTCGCTGCAGCGAAGAGAAATGCACCGGGTCTTGTTGATCACTCTCTCCCCCTTCCCCCATCTTCTCAACAGTTACCTTTCCAAGTCCTCATATCCCACCCCCTCTCATTCTTTTTTTTCCGGGTGGCGGTAATTTGCATTATCCAGTCCGAATGACATTTAGGGAAACCACTAAAGGCGATGGCAGAGGTGGGGAGGGACTTTGCGGAGAGGTGAGAACTGGCCAGGCGCGGTGTAAATATGTGCGCAGGGGAAACAGGCTTTGTTCTTTTTCCCTCTGGTTCCCCCCATTCCGCAGAAACGGGAAAGCAGACCCTCCTTTCAGCCCAACCTGCTTTGCTGTAGAGGACAAATCCCCAAACAAAGCGCCAGACAAAACCGGGAGTTAGCTCCCGACGAAGTACTCTACCTATGTACTCCCCCCACGGCCACCCCCCCATTTCCTGGCTAATAATACGGACAGCTCTTCCTGCCCACAAGTGGTTTGTTTCAGACTGATAATTGTGCAATGTCATTATGGCTCCTGTTTCGTGTGGACTCGGGAGGGGCTCAGGAGGCGCCTGCACGCGCGCACACACACACACACACACACACACACACACAGGCACCCTAATGCAGCGCAGTTAAGGGCTGGGGACTCCCTTTAGTCGGGTCTTCTCAAACGGCCTGTAGGAGGCGCCGCGGGGCCAGGCCCGGCCGAGGCAGCCGGGCTGCCGGGCTCCCGGCCTCCCGGGCTCCCGAGTCCCCGAGCCCTCGGCAATAGTGAAAGCGAGCGCAGCGAGGAAGCTGCCTCCCGCCTTTCATTGCGAGGCCTTAGAAGCAGCAGCCCAGGCAAATATGTAGCTATTAAAATTAATCGCCCTGCGTTGTCAGCTGAACATAATGCAAATTATTTATGGGCTGTCTGCGAAATATTTATCATCATGTAGGCTTGAGGAGTTTCTCCTCTCCTCTCTCTCTCCCGGTCTTCCTTCCCCCCATCCTCCCCCGGCCCAGGGCCCGGGCGAAGCCTCCCGCAAGTCGCGCCTGTAACCAGGGGGTTTGCCTAGCAAGCGGAGGAAACCTTTAAGACCTGCAAAGCCAAGGCTAGCTTAGAAATGTGAAAGGGCTAAGGAGGCCCTAATCACAGCCCCTGGAGGGAGAGGTCAGCGAAACCCGGCAGAAGGATGGGTAAAATTCCTTACCTAATGGGCTAATCGCCCGACTTTTGGTTTGGAGATACCGGGAGGGGGGAGAGGGGGCGTAGGGGTGGGAAAGGAGGAGAGAGGGACAATGGGGGAAATGAAAACCAAAAACAAAAGCTTTGCAGATCTGGCCGGCCCAGGAAACAAAAGCCTCAGTTATGCCTGGGGTTTGCATTAAGTGGCCTTTCTTTAGTTAAAAGCTCTCCAATCCAGTCTGCAGTACGCAAACATAGAGGGGGGTGAGCAGCCAAAGGACTTTGCAGCCTTCATGCTTCTCGAAGCCCGTAGTCATCCGCTCTGCGGAGGCCCAGTGGCTCGAGAAAAGGTGCCTAGAGAAAGGAATTCTTTGTAAAACTGTAAGAAAACTTATTTGCAGACTTCAGATAAGAGATTAACGGTTAATTGTTGGAGAGCGAAGACTCTTTAGTTTATCACTCTTGGGGGTTACCTGTGTGTTTGCTAGTCTTTTTATGTGTAAAAATTACCTTTGTCAGTCTTTTTTTGGGGGGGAAAGACCATTTCTCTTTCAAATATGGGTTTTTCACAATAAAACAATAGCTACCATCCCACTCTTGCACCTGAAAATCTGGTCAAAAAAAAAAAAAGAATTAGGACCATTCTCTCTGCTACCCCTCCTTCCCCACTACTGTTTGTGGCTAGTGTTGGAACTTTCCTATAGGTCAGATCATTTTTTGTTGAAGACGGGTAAACAGGCTTTATTCACAGCTGTTAAAAGAGTCAAGGCTTGAAGAATGAGAGTTGCTTCCAAGGAAACAGACTTGGCATAGTATGGGAAGTTGGGGCCTGGAGAGACAAAGTTTCCACAAGATCACAGAACCACATGAGCTCAGAACTGGACGAGACCTTAGAAACCAACTTTCCAACTTATACTTATATAGGAATTCCATATACAAAAACTTCAAACAATCCAGGTCTTCCTTTAAGACCCCTTGTGAGGAGGAACTGCTGAAACAACTCATTTTGCTTTTGCAAATCTAATTCTCCACAACTTCTACCTCAAGTTTCTGCCCTCTAGGGTCACTTAGGACAAATCTAATTCCACTTTCACAGAATAGGAAGACACCTGTCCTCACTGTATTCCTCAGTCTTAACATTCTCTAGAATAGGGGTGGGGAACCTTTGGCCTTGAGGCAGCTTCTCTTGGTTTGGATTCAATCAAAGGCTGACTCATCTTCATGACTTCAAATCTAACCTCACAATTACAAGCTGTGTGACCCTGGGCAAGTCAGTTAACCTTGTTTGCAGCTCAGTTCCACAGCCACAAAATGAGCTAGAGAAGGAAATGGCAAACCACTCCAGTATCTTTGTCAAGAGTTGGACATGGCTGGTCTTGAGGATCCTCCCCATACTGAATCTCTCTAGCCTGAAGATAATATTTCAATAATTCTGACCAGGGTAGAGGAAAACAGGACAGAGATAAAAGACCACTGTTCTGGCCACTGTCCCTCTTGGATGCATTTTTGGAACAAGGTGTATGTCTTTACATTTATCTCTATTAAAAATGTTATTTCATTAGATTTTACTCAAGGGTTACCCAAAGAGTATAAAATCACATGAAAAGTATCATAGAAAAAGCAGTCTGGTCATATGGTGAATTTGAAGGATAATAACAGATGGAAAGCCTCAGATTAGTATCCTCTCTGTGGGGGTCTGATGGGAAGAGATAGACCAGAGTTGTAAGAAGTTTGTAAAAAGGTAATAACGAAATACCTCAACCAGGGACACCAGAGAACCATTGGAGTACTGGGATTTGGCCCATCAAGATCTCCTTAGATCTATTGTGATAGCTAATCCATCTAACTTTGTTATCATCTAAAAAAGTTTGATAAGCATACACAAGTCATCGATAAAAAAGGTTTGACAGCATACAGCCTAAGAACTAATCCCTGGGATGGTAGAACAGAGAATTCCCCTTTGAGTAGACATTGTACTGTTTAAGACTTCTCTTTTCCATCTGGAAATGGGGATCCAGCCTAGAGTGAATTAAAAAGAAGTGAAAGGAGTGGGGAAAGATGTGGAAAAGGACCAGGAGTTCACAGAATTAGGCAAGGAGAAAGGCCTCAGACAAACTCATTCAATCAGGCTCTAGGGGTGAATAAGTTACAAGGCCCTGCCTGAGGCGCAGCAGGAAATTGACAGTTTTGATCCAAAGTTGAAACATTTGCTAGCTATGACTGCCAAGGCTCTGGAGCTCAGCATCTTAAAATTTTACATATCTGAATAAATGAAAAAGCTTTTATTGAGGACTTACTATGTGCCAAGCACCGTGCTATCTGAACTGTGGATATGGAGAAAATGTCATACAGGCTCTGGAATCTTATTCTTTCCTATCAAGTAGGGGAAATAAAGTTATGCCCTTTCCCTCCTTGCCACTTTTTCTGAGTGCCAACTCATCACACATGGGGTTATTCTCAATTTCCTTGTATAAAGCTCCCAATTAGACCCAACTTGCATTCATAGGTTGGGTTCACTGAAGGGATGACTACAACCTCAGGTTGAAAGGGGGTACACTGGGGGTCCAAGCTTCTAAATCTACTTATAGCTCACAAGCACCCACCAGTGAATTTATCCTTCAATAATCAGTCAGTAGATTTGATGAGCTTAAAGGAAAAGCATTTATGGAGATAATACAGCAAAGACAATACCCACAAAACATCCCTCCCTTCCATAAATGGGGGGGAGAGGTAGAGAGACAGAAAGATTGAAACAAAGTGTGTAAGGCAGGGGAAGAGAGAGGGAGAGAGAGAAGGAAGTAGGGAGGGAGAGAGAGAGAAAGGGAGGTGAGAAGAGAGACCTAACAGCCTTTTGGCCATCTCAAATTTAGTGTTCCTTAAGTATCTCAAATTCAACATGCCCCAAAGAGACCTCATTATCTGTCCTTCCCCAAACTTTTCACACTACTGTTTGGGCCCTCACTAGTCACCCAGATTTGCCAAGCTGGTGTGATCCTTGACTCCCCACTCTCACCACAAAGTTATAATCCAGTGTTAAATCTTGTCATTTCTCCTTTCTCAACATGTTTCATATTCATCCCATTTTCTCCACTCTCATCTCTCACCTGGACTACAGCAACAGCTTTCTAACAGGTCTCTCTCCATTCTAATTCACCCTCCAAATCAGCTGCCAAGGTGAGTTTTCTACAGCATAGGTATGACCCCCTTCCCTACTCTTTTCCGTGAGTTCCAGTGACTTCCTAGCTCTAGTCCTAGCCCTAGGCCTTTCTACCTTTTCAATCTTCTTCAATTTTACTTTCTGCCATTCACTGTTTATTCCAACAAGGGCCTACTTACAGTTCCATCACCACAACATTTCATATCCCACTTCTGTGCCTTTACTTTAGCTGACCCCCATTCTTGGAATGCTCCCCCCACCCCCATCTCATTTTAGTTTCTCTGACTCAATTCAAATTCCTCCTATTTCAGAAAGCCTTTCCGGGCCTCGCTTACCTCACCTGTCCCCCAGGGGCAGATGCCTCCTTTTTCCGAATATTTTCTATTTACTCTGTACTAATACCTATCTGTTTATTTGTTGTTTTGTCTATTAGCATGTAAGTTCCTTGAGGGCAGGGACTCTGTTTTTGTCTTTCTTCTTACGCTCAGTTTATCTCTGTGCCAAGCACATAGAAATCATTTAATAAAAAATGTTTGTTGACTTCTTTGTAAAGGACACGTAGGAAACACATGTGATCAAGGAAACTCCAACAGGGAAAGATCTCAGATTTCTTTCCTCATAGTGTCATCACAATGCATCTAAGTGGTGAAATGTATAGAGTTCTGGGCCTGGAGTCAGGAAGACAGAGTTCAAATCCAGCCTCAGACTCCATTAGATGGGCAAATCGCTTAGCCTTTGTTTGCCTCTGTTTACTAAGCTGTAAAATGGGGATAATAACACCTACCTTGAAAGATGGTTGTGAGAATCAAATGTGAGATATCTGTAAAGGGCCTGCCACACAGTAGGTCTTATATAAATGCTTAATGACCTCCCCCTTCCCCACCCCATGTTCCTCCTTGGGAATTAGGTGGCTTGCTCATCCGAGTTCCTGAAATCAGTTCATCTCCACAGCTTGATTTTCAACTGTTCAGACTAGTTCTCTCTTGAATCCACAATAAGGTCTCCTCTCTGTGGCCAGAGGTTTAGATCCTAGAAGTTGCTTCTCATCCCCAACCCTTCCCTTGAAGTTTCTTTCTACTTCCTGCCAGATGTGTAGTGTCTCCTACTGGTCAATTTGTTCAGATGCTGCAAGGTGCTCTGGGCTTCTGGGAGGGAACGAGAGGAGAGAAAACCACCCCACCCTCTGCACCTGGTGGAGGGACCACCCTCCAAAAAATTAGTACATGATTCTAAAGCTCTCAAGATAGTAAGCTCAGCTTTTTACAGACCACCAGGACAGTGGCCAATCTTCAGCTGACCAAAACTGAGCTTCCCTTCCAATTCAAAGAGAGAAACTTTTTCAGACTTTGGAAGGGATAAGAGAGTTTAGGCACTTTTCTGGAATTAGTTTAACACACATTCACTTCCCACTTCCTTTGTTATCTGTCCCTTACTTTCAGTGATAACCAACTAGGGAAAAAGAGAAAGAATCAACTTTCCCACTATATTTGTAACTCAGAAGTTCCATTAAAAATAGCTTTCCCTAATAGCAGCCCTTTAGTTATAACAGGTACTCTTTTCTGAAATTTACAAATGAGAAAACTGGCTCAGAGAGGTTGGTTTGTACATATCATAGGTGTCAAATATGCCCATAGGACTCAGCTCTTTAAGGGAACCCAGGGCTCATCATACTGTCACCCTAGCTCCCAACTTTTAGACTGCCTTATTCCTATCAGGAGGGAAAGTAGTGCGATAAAGTGTAGTGTTTACTTGTAGGGCTTGATTTCAGGAAGACTTAAGTTCAAATCCCAGATCTGGCATTATCTTCTATAAATTTCACTTTTCTCATCTTTACAAAGGTGATGAAATAGTCTGAAGCTCAAATGGGCCCATGTATGGAAAATGCTTTGCAAATCTGTAAGCCACCGTGCAATTGTCGACGATTTTTACTGACAATACAAGATTAAGTTTTACTTTATATTTCCTCATGTTTTTCTTCCTGATTTAATGTGCTATACAAACTAACTCTGATTTCCTTTCCAATTCCTCAGTATTTTCCACTTCAAATCACCCCATATCTCAACGGAAAGGATGGGGTGGGGCTCTTGAGACTTTAGGGGACTATCATCCTAGTAAGGGTGTGGCAGAATCAAAACTGGAACCCAGGCCTTCTTCCCTCCCAAGCCCATCTCCTACTTATATTAAGCAGGTATTTCTCTTCCCTTTTCTTATCACCATCTCCCTTTGAATTTTTTGCAAATGAAGGGATTTTTGTATGTATTTAAAAATCATCCCTTCTTTATGGGGGGATGGGAGAAGAGACATTTCGCCGCAGAAAGGACCTTGCCATTTTGAATAGACTTCCCCCACCCCCATTCTCAAGACCCGGATACAGAAACTGTCTCTTAAGCTTCCCCTGTGAGTATATGGGAAGCTATAGAGCCTTTTTTTCCGCGAAGGCAGAAAACGTTCAGCCTCTTTCTCTCCTCTTCTTTACTCCCAACGCCCATCAACTCCTTATCTCTAATTGTTTCTCACATTCCACTGTTTTCTTCTCTTATGCTCCCCCTCCTCCCCCAGTCTTTGTGTCTGTTTTTCTGTCTCCTCGTGTTTATTTCTCAGTTGGAAATCAAGCTCCTTGATCACTGCGCAGGTCAGACAGCATAGTATTTGGGCAGTTCCGTCTATTAGGCCATTTCCCCCTCCCCCAATCATTTTTCTCTCTACCAGAACAAGCCCAGTATTTGAGCAAATCTAATTTTAAAACAGTTCCCCCACCAAGCTAAATACTTCTCCCAGAAAGAGCGAAACTCACAAGGCCTGCGGTGCTTAAACAAGGAGAAAGGCAGATAACTAATCAGATGTGTCACATTTAGTCTTCCTTTAACGTAGGGAGAGATTTGGGAGAGAGGGGAGTCTAGGAAATGTGCCTTTGGTTGGGTCAGGGTTAGGCGTCTTTGCCTCTTCCCTATCAGAACTGAAACTCTGGGAGTTGAGCCTGGCTGTGTGAATGACCCTTCTAGACGGGCCACCATCAAACCGTTATGAAGACGGTGACAATTCGTCCGTATGTGTTCACTCGAAGATCGAGAATTCCCGCCTTTACCTAATGGTGTGTAACGGTTGTATATATATATATTATATATATATATAATATATATATACTATTAATCTTTCCTCAGCAAAAAGCAAGGAAGCTGTAAGTTGGGGAGGGAGTACGAGTACGACAGAAACATTTTAACAGGAAGCCTCTAGCTGCTTGTCATACGAAGATGGCAGCTGCTGCTCCCTGGGGTTCGGAGGTTCCGGGAAAAGGCGCTATAGCTTCTGCGCTTGCTTTTTTCTTTCGCTCGATGTCTCGGGCGGTGCTTCCTGCGCCGCTGGGGCCGGAGCCTCCCGGAGTTCCCGTCCCAGCTACTTAGCTGGCGGCCGGAGAGGCGCGGGCTCCCTCGCTATCCTGGCTCTCCACGGGACGCCAGGGCATTTTGAAAGGGTTCCAGACTGCGCCGCCAGCCACCTCGGCATGAGTCTGCAGAAATGGACAGTTCTGCCCTGCTTTGTGAGGCCGGAGGCTGACTGGGGGGCTGCGGGAGGGAGCCAGAAGAGACTCCCCTCCTACAATAAGGTCTCGGGGCACAGAAGAAGGGGTTCTGTCCTAGATAAACCCGAAGAGTTTTACTTCTGGGTCTGGGGCCGGCAGCAGAGGCGGTGGCGGCCGCAGCAGCAGCCTCCACTGCATCGGAGGCGGCGAGCGGAACGAGCTCCTCAGATGAAGTATAACACCGCCGGCTCTCGGGACTCAGGAGCCGCGATCGTGTCAATGTAATAAGTGTAGGGTAACGAGGCTCCCGCTAGGGGTGGCGAAGAGCACAGCAATCCAAGCGAAGTGTGGGCTTCTGCCGCGCCACCCCCCTCTGCCTCCACAGCCGTCTCTTCCCTCTCCCGAGACTCTACCCTCGGGCCCTTTCCTGCAGCACGTCTCGATCCCGGGAGACCAGAGCGCTCAGGCCCCAGAGGGAAGCCCCCCTTCTCCCCTACGCCCCACTGGAGCTCAGAGCTACGGCGTGTTAGTGGGAAAGGATGGACGGGAGGCGGGTGTATTCTTATGTGGGTTGGTGCGAAGAGACTGAGTGTCAAGATATGCAGGGCCGCTCCGGCCTGACTCACTTCCCCTCCTCACCCGGGGGAATCCACCCCCCCCCGCTCCTGACACCAGCTGCCCTCGTAAGTCAATTGCTCGGCGCTCCCGCCGCTACGCCCGACAGGCAGGCGGTGCAAGGCACAGCCCGGGGAGAGAGGAAACTAGGGCACCGGCTGTGCCTCGGGGACTCCCCGAAGGTCTTCATAGCAAAGTCAGTCATATCAGCTGACAGGCCCTGTCTATCTTCGTGCATTTTTTTAAAAAGGGGGAGTGGTGTTGCTAACCCGGTACCAGCCATCTCGAATCCTAATTGAGGTAAAAGGGTTCCCAAGCTTGCAGCTGCCGGGTCCCAACTCGCCTCTGGTTTGCTAGCTCTGGCGAAGGGGAAAGCCCGAGACTACAGAATCCGACAGTCAGGAAGCTGCAGCGCCATCGTCCCCTGCTCTGTGGCCCAGAGCTAGCAGTTTCGGAGGAGTCAGTGGGGCTGGGGAGGGGGAGAGCGGAAGGGGCCCCGGATTGCGCTGCATTAATGATACCAGCTAGCAGGCAGCTACTGACTGACGTTGAGGATTCTGCGCCGATTCAAGGACACTCCGCATTAAGGAGTTACTGGTTACAGGCCCGCAAAGTATGCTTTCTGGGAGAGGGGAGCTATTCTGTGCTCCTTACCATTGAGTTCTCACATAGTCTTCGTAGGTGGCTAAATTATTGTTACTTTAGACAAATGGAAACTTTATGTCGAGAGACCAGGATTACTTAGTAACGTTCTCTAACTTGGTTCCCATAGCTTTTGCTTACTTCAAGAGTTTTGAGTGAGGCTCTTTGGCTGGGGATGGACTGCGGAGGGGGAATTTAACTGACCACAAACTGGAGGATTTCCCTCTCTCCTCCAGGCACCTATCTCACTAATTTTTTTAAAGTGTAACTTCTAGATCGATATTAGTAAAGGCCTATGATGACAGCACATTGTGTGTGTGTGTGTGTGTGTGTGTGTGTGTGTGTGTGTTCTCATGCAGACAGGTAGTGGCATCTGGCACTCTTTCCAATGCACTTTTGCCGGGTTGGAAATGGGTAGAAAGGGCCCTAATCCCAGTCCTTTGGTGAAACTGATGGTTAGCAGATGGAGAAAACAGGATAGGGTCTGGGCGCTAGTGATCGATTCTCAACCCACTAGTCCATTCAGTAACAGTGGTCTGAAAAGGCCAAGGGTGGAAAGCTTTTTGAATACATTTCTTGATACTTCTCCAGGGCACTTGGCTCCCTAAAAAAAAAATTAGAGAACTTTGGCTTTGTTGGGAAATCTCTGTTGTGGTCAACTTAAACGTGTCAGTACATTCAAGACATATATTGTAAGTTCTAGAAGACCCACAAAGACAGTTTAAGCTAAGTCAAAATAAATGATCAATCGTAGCTGTCATTTTCTTGAAATTAAAAACTTAAATCGTGGTGATTTTCTCATGTCTTCTTACTTTCCTATTCAAAGGAAAGTCTAGTTTAGTGTTTGTATAATAAATTTCTTTTTTCCTATTTAAAAAAAGTTTCTTATTTGCAGGTATAACGGAAAGAAGACTAGTCTAGGAATCAGATCTGGTTCTTTTGGTCCTGGTTCCACCCATATCATGGTAATGTTGGGCCAACTACCTAATTTTTTCAGGCCTCGGTATCCTCATCTGTAAAAAATGAGGATTGGGTTAGAGTTCCTTTCAACTCTAACGTTCAACTTTGAGCTTTAGCCTCTCACTTTATTATACTAATAACTTTTAGTTTAATCTTAAGAAACAGAATGCTGTTTATTTTGGAGGAGGAGCGGGCAACTTTAGGCCAGAAAGAAAGTAATTTGCTGCGCTACTCCAAAGAGTCCACCAAAAGTGTTTTTTTTCCTCTCCAAAAGTCTTTCTATATTTCGGGGTTGGATGGCTTTTTTTTTTTTTAAAGTCGGTACTTTTGTGCTCCGGCCATGGTGCTATCCAACTAAACAACGCTACATTTTATGGAAATGTGTTGGTCAAGTGTGCTCTCTGTAGATCTTTATCGGTACTGAACACTGGAGCCCTCTCAGTCTAAAGACAAAGACCAAAGACGCAGGCTGCCTGCTCCCCTCGCGGTCTTGCAGACCGAAGAGTTCTCTTTCAAGCCTAAACCGGCGCTTGCCAACCTTCAGATCGAGTCCTCTTGCCTTTCACATTCAGAATAAAAACACTGCCCAACAGTCGTTAGTCACAGTTCCAGTTTTCGGGCATTATCAGAAGAGTTCAAATTCCTCCTTTTCAACTCGGTGTGACGTGCTAGAGAGAGCGCGGAGGGAACGATCGGAAACACATTGTCTAGTCACCGGCTCCAAGGCCCCTCAGGCACGTGCAAAAGGGGGGATGGGGAGAAGAAGGACGTAAAATAATAATCTATTATCGTTCCCTCTGAAGTAAGAGCAAACAGGAACAGATAAGATGAACCGGACAATACTGTAACCGTAAAGGGGGTTGGCTACAAGAGGGAACGCAAATCCCCAAATTAAAAGCTGCGATTTTAAAAAGCGTCTATTTGGCTCCATTGAATTGAAAGATCCCAGAGGTGAAAGCGCAAAGGAGGAAAAAATAGTATCGGTACTGACCCAGAACAAGTCAGGTTGATACCTCCAATGGGTAGCCCAGTGTTTTCCATCCTCCGTTGTATATAAACACTAGTTACACGTTGGTACCAGTCTGACACCCGATGGTTTTGATCTACTGATAAACAAAGCATCCTTACAGTAATCCTAACTGAACTATCGTCTCTGCCTGATGTAAATATTAAGAATGTTGATCGTGTCTGTAACACACTTGGAGATAAACATGGGTTTGGTTGGACGAAGTTAATGCAACTATTTGAACAGAGCTCTCTCATCCTATGGAGAATTCACCTTTCTTAGTCACCAACATGCCTCTCTAGCGAAGGCAAACCTCCCTCCCCCTTCCCCTGTGCTTAATTTGAAAGGCGCCCGGGTTCGTGCACTAGACACAGGGTTGGGCGCCTTTACGATAGTGGGGTGTTTGATTGGAGCTACACAGTCATTTTTTCCATTGGTCAGGGTCGGACAGGAAAATTGGCTTCGGATCACCCTTGGCAGGAAGCCCTCCCTCATGGAGTTCTGCACGGATCGCTAGGTTTCCACCGACAAACTGAACACGGAGGCAACGGGGGCAGATGGAAATCGAGTCTTGGCTTTATGAGCGCCTTGAAGCGCTCTCCGATTCAAAAGCTCATTAAAAACGGAGGGCTGGATTTCTATGGCGCTGGGCCTCGGCTGTAATCCCTGAGTTGGCTTATACGCGTTACTCCCCCAGGGTAAGCGAACGTGCTCGCATAATTCAGCCCTTAAGACAGCAGCTGGGTAGTATTTTTTTTTTTCAATACCCGCAACTTTCCAAAGAGAAAGTATACCCAAGAAAAAAGATGAGGGGAGAAAAAAAGACCCACCCCTATTCTATGCACGTACAAACAAGGCATCTAATCAGTGTCACTGTCGTAATAAGCTTCCGCAGCGGGCGACGATCCCCCTTCCCCCTCCTCCCTCCCCTCCGCCCCAGTTTCCCGCATGAACCTGATCGGAGAGCGGAGTGTGTTGTGGATGCAAATGGCGTCTCGCTTCACCCCTAGCCAGACTCCACACAGAGCTACCGAGGCTGCCGCTGCTGCCAAACGCAGATTTGCAGCCGCAACGTGACACGCGCCGCCGCCCGTGAGAAACGAAAGTGCATGTGGTCTCGGCCCCCTCCCCTCTTCTCCCCTCCTCCCAGCATCGCAAAGGAAGGAAATTACACGAGGTTTCCCTCTCTCCCTCCCCCCCCACCCCCATCGCTCTCCCAGCCTAGCCTGAAGGACAGTGTTTCTCGGCCACGGATTCATCCGGAAGAGACTTGAGTGTTCAGAACCCCACTCTGGGGAAGGAAAAGTTTGAGTGGTTGGCTATTGCCCCGGAGGCCCAAACTGCGAGGCGAAATAAAGGCTATGTGCTTATTTGTCTGGAACGCGTTCGCCTGGCCCCCCAAACCCCCGACTCTCAAGAAGCCGATGTTTCACCCTTCTTTCCTCTCCTCTCCTATTCATAGGCTAATGGGCTCCCAATGCTGGGGACCTTACGCGGTTACTGAGCTGACTCAATCCCCGCTTCTTCCCCAAGCTTCTAAGTGGGAGATGGGGAGCATAGCACCCGTCCCCCATCCGAGGTTTGTAAGGAGACTGATGAGGTGGATACGGAGGTTATCAAACCTCGAAAGAGAACGCGTCCAGTGTTCGTCCCAGCTTTGCGTATCGACTGCAACTTCCCCTCCCTTCACAAAGACATCCCAGATCCCACAACATTGGGTTGTGAGTCTCGGCCAATCCTAGCTCCCTCGTGCCGAGAAGCAGCAGCAGACGGTTTTCCCGTATTCCCTCTTTCCCTCGGCGGCCCCTCCCGCCTAGACTCCCACACCAGGCAGAGGGAGGAGAAATTGCTGGCATTCTCGCCCGCTAGATCATTCGCGGAGGCGGTAGCGAGCCCCAGCCTGAAGCCGAGTGTTCTTTGCCCTCGGCTACGGCTGCTTCGGGGTGGAGGGCAAGGGAGTATGCTATCTGTGTCAGGGGAAAGGGGCTTCTTGGTGGGCCGCAGTGAGGGTTATCTGTACCTTCCCTAGAGGAAGGACGGGAGGCTGGCAGCCACGACCCTACCCGCTGGCCGGGAAAGAGTCGCTGCAGCTGGGGACTCTCAGCCTCTCCTGTGGCAGCCCAGAGCCCAGCGAGCCAGCTGGAACGCAGCAGGGGGCACGGCCGCCTGCGGGGAGGGGTGTGCGTCCTTCCCTGCGTAAAATGGGGCACCCCGGGGACAAGCAAGGAGGGATTGAGGAATTTGGGATTTAGAGATTGAAAAGCAGGAAGGAGAGGTGGGGGGTAAGGAGGAGAATGAACATCCGTTAGACATCCCAACTCCTAAGGTCGCCCTTCCAGTCTGCTTCCCCCTCGCTCCTCCGGTAAAGCCTGTATAGCTTCATCTTTTCCTTCCAACCCCACCCTATACAACCGTCTCCCAGTCCTAGACACTGGGAGGTGGGGGTAGCAGGGTGAGAAAACCTATCTGATGCTCTCCAGACACCGAGCAGCCCTTAATCTCTTGGGCACCTGAGGCTGGTTAGAAAAGCATTTCCTTTTTTACAAGGGGTCCTCTAGGGAAAGAGAGGAGACCCTGAGCGCTTCAGTTCCCAAGCCTTATCTTCTCCCCCGCCCCATTTCCACGCCTCCTTTCTTCCTTCAAGCAACTGAGGGGGAGGGACGAGGTCGGTGGCTCCTTCCGAACGCTCAGTCTACTCCGATCCGGGCTCTGCTACCAGGAGGAGCCGGGCCAGTTCATTTTTAGTCCCGAGCCCATGCTGTAGCCAACCGCAGCTGCACACTCTGCAGCCCCTGCTGCACGTGACCCGCCCCCACCCAAGCTTCCGCCCGAGCCGCCTGTTTCTGAGCACAAACAAGTCCTGCGGAGACCTAGGCGTCCTCTGCTTTCCCTTCTACCCTTCCCGAGCAGAGAATGGAAGCGAATAGCGCTGACCCGCGGCCAAATCAGCTCCTGCTTTCCTGGGCACATCATTCAACTCAAACGAAGTACAGCTGCAGTAGAGTTTCCCTTGGGTGTTGGGCTCCGAGTATCTGTATTTGGGGAGGTAGGGGTAAGAGTAGGCGTCAGAGGGCATGGTGGAAACAGCCACATTAAGTGGTTTCCTGAAGGCAAAGGCTGGGCAGTGCCCACACACTCCGAGGCAAACGTCTGCAAAGAAGGCTCACCCATAAATATTTTCCATTCCTTTGGGCTGACCTGGTTCAGAGAGTAAAAGGAAATTCTTCCTGGCGCTGAACAGAATTGAGCCATTTTCATATAGGAAGCCAGCCTGGCAAATAAACACATAGGACGAAGTCACAGTACTGGGTAGAGTTTGGAAGGTGGGGTGCGGTGGGCACTACAGAAATTACAGGCCACTTAGTAAATACTGACTATCATTGGTGGCAGAAAAAAACCGGCGGCAGATGGTGGCCTTTAATGCATTATGTTGGTTACCTACTCTCTAAATGAGGATTCCCACCCTTAGCAAACCTCGTGGTTAATTTTTAAAGGTCTCCTTGGGACCAGAAAGCTGTTATTTTAGAAATGCCTTTCTTTCCACCCTTCCCCTAAGAACAACTTAAGCCAGTACAGTTTGAACTCGCTGGTGCATACACAGTGGACTCCACGTGGCCTTAGCCACATTTCATCTCTTCATTCTTTACTGGTGATTAAGATTGTACTGGAGATCTCTCTTCAGGATTGGCTGAAAGATCTGTGCTTTTGAAAGCGCTATCAAAACAGCTGTTGGGTAAAAGGGTTTGCATCTCTCCCTGCCTAACACACAACCATCTCTGTGTGAACAAGTCCGCTAGTGTGTAGGAGTAGAGGTGGAATGTTTGGTTTTGCTTTGTTTTTTAATGTCGTAGGATCAAAGAGCCGCAGGGGGCTTCCTCTAGTCCAGCTCCCTCGTACAGATGGAGAAACTGAGGTCCAAAGAACACCCAGAGACTTTTGCAAAGTTTCACAGAGAGTAAGAAGTAAAGTCAGAATCTGAACCCAGACGGTCTAACTTTAATTTCAGTGTCCTTCTATTCTGTGCTACCTGTAGAAAGCCCTTTAAGCAGTGATTTGAATCTGTCAGCACCAGCTCCTTTGATTGAGGGGCAGGAGCTTCCATTTAAGGAGGGTACCCAGAGCAGTAATTGCTTCATTTCACATTCAACTGCACTGCATTAGACTTCTCCATCATGTCCCTCTGGGTCAATATCAGTCTCCTTTCACCTTCCTATTTGTTGCCATTTTTGATAGATTGTAAGGTCCTTGAGGGTCAGGGACAGCTTTTTTTTTTTATTTGTATCTCCTTTGGCACAGTGTCTGATTCAGGAGTTAGCGCTTAATATATGTTTACTGACTGAGCTTGAAATGTCATTAAATCATATATATGTATGTATGTATGAGGGGGGCATTGAGAAATATTTTTTCTTTTTTTGCAATCCCGGTTAAATGACTTGCCCAGGGTCACACAACAAGTAAGTGTCTGAGGTCCGATTTGTACTCAGGACCTCCTGACTCCAGAACCAGTGCTCTCTCCATTTAGCCATCTAGCTATTCCATGATCATATAGTCTTGATATCATATTTACATGAAGTAACTGAACAGTCTCAGATCTGTTTATCTAGCCTGAGTCCTCTTAGTGCCTTCACTCTGTTGATAATCTCCAATTTTTCATAAACACGCACAGAATGTGTGTATACGTATATAAGTACATATATACATGTACACACATATGTACATAGTTTGTACATAGTTGTTTGAGACGTCTCTAATGACTGTGGTCTTCTTGAGAGCAGGAACTGTTCTTTGCCTTTCTTTTTATCTTCAGCACTTAGCACTATACCAGGTACACCGTAGGCATTTAATACATTCTTGTTGACTTGACTGAAGTGACTTGTCTAACTGACACACAAGGTCAGCGCAAAGTTGGCATTCAAAAATTAGTTTCTCTGTCTGTAAGATGCAACAATCTTTCCACTTTCCACATCTCTCCTCTCTCTCTCTCTCTCTGTCTCTCTCTCTGTCTCTGTCTCTCTGTCTCTGTCTCTCTCTCTCTCTGTCTCTCTCTGTCTCTGTCTCTGTCTCTGTCTCTGTCTCTGTCTCTCTCTCTCTCTCTCTCTCTCTCTCTCTCTCTCTCTCTCTCTCTCTCTCTCCTTGTCTCCCTATCTTACACATGTGATTTTTTTGAAGTTTTTTTTAACTTTTATTCCATCCAACAAAAGGATTGCTACCTTATTTCTATTGTTTTTTGAATAACTTAAGCAGTTATTTCTTGTGTGTCACCGATTAGTGCAGATTGCTACTTGAATCAAAAATACTTTTCAGAGCGAAACCTGAACAACCTTTTCCCCTTTAATTTGTGCTTATAAAGAGAATGTTGTTGGTTAACCTTAGAAGTTTCTGGTACCCCACTCTTCACCCCCAACTCCTTCTAGCTGTTATCAAATGATCCTATAAATTTATTAATCTGGTATTGAAAATGCTTCCTTTCCCTTTAAACTGCAACTGTGTCTGAATAGTAGCAAATGTTTTTCTTCCCTCCCACTTCTAGTCCAGGTGTGGAGTGGTCAAAAAGGTCCATGTGACCTTTGTGGGTAGCTTATTATAGCTTGAGATGAAAATTGCAGGCTACTTCAGTAGGGGATGATTGTCTTTGTAAAGGAAAGAGATTGTTTCTTGTGAACTTTGGAGGTGACCTTTATGTTGGGTTGAATTATTATGATTTGTAAAAAGTAGTTCATTTTAACAAGACTTTATTAAGCACTAATTTTGCTGTGTGTCAGACACTGTACTAGATAATGGGGATAATACTATTTTATATGCCCTTGACAGAATCCCAGTGGAATGTAAGCTCCTTGGGGGCAGTAGCCAGCTCAATATCTGAAACATATAAGCTACTTAATAAATGCTTGATGAATGATTGATTATTTTACCTTTAGAAAGGAAACCTCAAGACTGCCTAAAAATGAAGAAGGGAGGGAAGGAGTGATATCCAGCCAGTCCAGACTGGGTTTGGTCTGAAATAATTCTGAAGTGCCATTCCCTTTTTTTAAATGCTTTATTGATTTTTTTTTTTAAATCATTGTTATTTCCCATAGACTACCCTTCCCCCACCCCCTCCACAAATGAGGAACACCTTCTTGAAACAAATTAGCATTTGGCTATGTCTGAATGTAGATGCTTCATTCTGCATCTTTTGAAAGATTTGGGGAGGGCATGCTCTATAGTCCCCTTTGGTCACTTCATTAATGGCAGCCCTGAAGTCTGTCATTATTGTTTTCCTTTATGTTATTTTGGTCATTGAGTAAATTGTTCTGTTGCTTCTTACTTTGATCTAAGATGTTCTCTTCAAGAGACATGAGGGAGACAGATGTGCCCGTACTGGACCTCCTAGCCCAGAGATCATAGATCAAGGTAGACTTGTGGAACTATGGTGAGATAAAACATTTTAATAAGTTTTTTCTTATTCTGGGATGAGGTGCTTTTGTTCATACTTCTGATTATCTTACTTTAGTGTATTATTTTTTTAATTCTCTTAATTGGTTTTAGCCTCATAAAATTAGCCTAGAAATGTGCTTCTGTAAGAGTAGAAAAGTAAAGATTGCAGAATCAGATTCACAAATGGAGGAGAGGAGAAGAAGGTATCTCTGGATCCAAGGTTCTAAGCAAGTTCATGAACCAAGGTAGGAAATACAGTTCAGCAGAAAGAATGCTAGATGCAGACCAAAACAACCTGGATTCAAATCCTAGATCTGGCTTTTTTTTTTTTTCTTTCTTTCTTTCTTTTTTTTTTTTTTTGTATTAACAATTCACCTCTCTGAAATTGTTTCCTGATCTGTAAAATTCAAGGGTTGGACTCAGTGATTCTTAAAGTCCCTTCCAATCCTTGATTTTGTGTGTAAGGTATGTGTGTGTGTGTGTGTGTGTGTATGTGTGTATGTATGTATGTGTGTGTGCGCGAGAGACAGAGACAGAACTTATTCAGTCCCATTGACCTCCATTACATTTTTGATGAGTTCAGGAGGACCCAGCGCTTCTCAGTGAGTTCATTGAACATAGAAAGTTTAGAGCGGTGGAAAAAGAAAAAGCCATGGACCAAAACGTAAGGTCTTCCAAATTGTATCTGAAATGGGACTGTAATAGAATTTCCTAGGAAGCTGATGGGATTCAGCTAGATGTGATCCCCAAAGTTAGATCCCTTACCTCTCTTTATCATGTTTATAAATCAGGACTGTAGTGGAAAATATCCTTGCAGAAAACCACTTGTCTCCTCGTGCATGGGGTGGAAGCCCAGTAACAAAAGATGTTAGACCAGAGGTAGAGGTTCAGGATGCTAATTTGATTTATTTAATGTATATAACTTTGGGAGAAGAAGCTTATAAAAATGTTTTAAGCTGCTCTCTCTCTCTCTCTCTCTCTCTCTCTCTCTCTCTCTCTCTCTTTGCATTTATCTGCAAGGCTGACAAATGTCTCTGCAGGAACTCTCAGCACAGAAACCAAGGACTACACAGAGAGAAGTCTACCCTTTTACACTGGGCTGCTCTTGTGGTTTTCAGCTGCTTTGTGCTTTCCCTGGAGGGAGAAGAGAGTCAGACAGTGAGTTTTATTCCTCTTTATTCTTTCTGGCAGAAGAGGTGGTGTTGTTCTGGCAGTGGCATGACTCGACCAGCATAAATGTGTAAATGGAGATCTGATCAGCTTTGGTGTAGAGAGAATTCCCAGTGCTCTGGGTTCCCAACCCTCCTGAGGAAATCCCCACTGGTGTCCAAAGGACAGAAGCTGGGGAGTAGATAGAATGACACAAAATAGTCCTAATACTTCTGAGACATTTAACACAGATATCAGGCAAAGTTTTGGATCCCCTGGACTTGCTTCAAATTAGAAATTTAATTCAACAGGTATTTCAGAGTTGGTCATATTGAGAGGGACACAATAGAATTATATGATATGGTCATCTCTCAAGGAGTTTGCAATGAAACAAAAAATGCATATATATTATATTTTTGTGGTTTTTGTTTAGTGGTTTTCAGCCATGTCCAACTCTTTGTGACCCCATTGGGGTTTTTTTTTGACAGAGATACTGGAGCAATTTGCTCTTTCTTTCTCTAGCTCATTTTACAGATGAGGAAACTGAGGCAAACAGGATTAAGTGGCTTGCCCAGGGTCACACAACTAGTAAGTGTCTGAGGCCAGATCTGAACATTTCCTGGCTCTAGGGCCAGTACTCTATCCACAGTTCCACCTAGCTGCCCTATGAATCATATTAGATGACCAATAAGGTCCCTTCCTATCATCATAAGTATATAGTTAAGTGCCAGCTTTCAAATATAGTTAAGAAAATACTCTCTGGGTCAAAGAAGAGAGATAGCCACGTAGATCAGAATAATTTTGGAAGATTTTATGATGAAGGTGGTACTTAGGTTGAGTCCTGAAAGATTGAAATAGACAATTTAAACTGCACAGGACCTTGGAGAGCATTTGAAATGGATCTAATGATGCTGGAGTTGGAAGAGACCTAAGAGATCATCTAAAGTAGCTTTGGCATCTCTAGTTGAGTCAAGTAAAACCCAGAAAGGTTAACTAGTTTGTTCCAGAGTCACCAAGTTAATTAGTGGCATAGTCAAGACTGCAATCTCTTGTCCCTTGCTTTAACCTTTTGCTTTCTCCACTGTTCCAGGTCATTATAGATTACGAAGTCAGAGATTTAGGACTAGAAAACCTTAGAAGGCACCTAGGCCAATGTTTTCCTTTTGACAGCTAAGGAAATTGAGACCCAGAAAAGGTATAGACTGGACTTGTTGCTGCTTTCTTGGGATATTGAGTCTTTGGTTGTTCTTGTGTGGTTTGTCCTTTGTTCTCCAAGAGGACCATGACATCAGGGAGGTGATGACATGACTTGCAATTGACTTTGATTTGAGTGAAGAAGGGCTGTGCAAGGTCACTAGCCTCACTTTCTCCTCCAGAGCCATCAGACTCCAGTGGCCAGATATTAATTAGGATGCCTGGAATTGACCCAGGATGTTGTGGGAGGCCTTGGCCCTTATAAACTAAGGTCTTTTCAAGTGCTCACTTTGAGTGAGGCAACCCCCTTCAGTGAATTGACCTTTTAAAGAAGTGAGTCAAGGGATGGCCCCTTTAATAAGAAAACAAAAATAGGAGAAGACCCTCATGGTGATTGGACAAAGGAGAAACAATTAGTACTTACATTCAACAACTGAGACTAGGTAATCTGCAGGCTTTCTGTGCTCCCAAAATGATCTGGTACAAGTAACCTACTCTGTTTTCATGTCTTCCAGTTCCTGAGCAGGGTTTGCGTCTGCATAAGAGTAGATTGCTATAGGACTCTGCCCCTGATAGCCAGCTGGAAAGCTCTGTTGGCTCAGAGTGGCAGAATTACAGTTTCTTTTGACCACTGATTCCAGCCTTGGTTATGCCTCTGTAGACCAGACTAGAGACCTTGCTCTGGCTTGGGTTCTTCTACCACAGGTTTCTGAATATCTTCCTTTCTTGGCACACACCGAAAGCCAGGAATCCAGGAATGATTCTCCTTTGGGCAATCTTCCCTGGATCTGTGACCAGGAACTGGGTGGTGGGTGACAAAGCTGCCAACTGTCTTTGTCTGAATGTCCTGGTATGAGTATGGATACCCTGTACCAATCTTCAGTCTCCTGTTGAACTCATATATTGCCTCTCCCCGAGGGAGTGGCCTATGCCTGCCTCAAGCCATGACCAATGTCTCCAGACTTCCATGTCTGTCTCCCTGTGCCAAATTTGTCAGGACAAATGATTTACCGTGAATTTTTCTTGATTTCCCCATTAGAGTTTCTGCCTGGTGCATTTTCTAGATCCGTTTGGAGAAGACTGTGGAGTGGAGTCACTGCAATGCTTCCTACACTCTCACATCTTGGCTTTTTCCTGCTGCTTGTTTTTTGGATATCATTATTGTATCAACTGTTCACCCCATTTCACTTGCATCATTAACTCTGCATCAGTTAATATAGGTCTTTCCAGGTTTCTCTGTAACTGTTCCTTTAATCCCCCTCCCAGAGAAATATCCTTTATAATAAACATTTTTTTAAATAAAAAGAGGAAAAAAATACAGAATAACTGTAAAGCCAAATAGTAAAAAAAAAAAAATCTGGCATTATATTCAGTATTCTACACCTGTGGAGTTCTCCCTCTTCCCCCCTTCCACAAAAATAAAAAGAGTGAGAAAAAAGTTTTTCCTCTCCTCTGGTCTCCAGGGCCAAACTTGTCCTTTACAAGTTTATTTATAACATGCTTTCACAACACAATTCAAGTACCATCTTCTACATAAGGACTTTCCTGATTCCCATTTCTGCCATTTATTGGTACACTTTTCCTTGATATGATTTGCATATACTGTTTATCTATTCACTTGTGTAGCATTTTCTCTGAACTACCCTTACAATTCAAACTCAGAGGTTCAACTATTCCAGTTTCAAGGTACCCTTTGGTTCTATACTGCAAAAATGATAGCTCTTGGGCCCCCATCATTGAGTTTACCTTTAATAGTCATTGAATTAGCAAAATTAAGTCAAAGCGAAGGCTGATTTATTGAAATAGCAAGGTAAGGAGGGTAATGACAAAATATTTCCTCCCTAAATTTGGGGTGTATTCTCCTAGAAATATGCTCATTAGTGGGAAGTGTGGACCTACACATAAATTACCCTGATAAAGTGGTACACACCTAGGGAACACACATATACATACATATGTATATACACATATGTATATATATATATGCATAAATATATATACATATACATATATATAATATATATAATTCTGGTGGTGTTCTTGATGATCTTGGTCTTGCATTACTGCTTGGCCATCATCACCACTGCTACTAGCCTATAAAGATCTGCTGACTTCCTGGCTTAGGGTGCTGCTGTGGACCTTTGGAAAGACTTGGAACCCATACCAGTTATCAGCAGGATTTTAGGTTCTGGAGCCTGCCATCTCTGAGCTGCCAAATCCTAGCCCCAGGCCCCAGTCTTTCCTTTAGCCTGATTCTCTTTCTTTAAAAGATTCCTTTTCTTTTAATTTCACCCACATTTTTGTTGTTCAGTAGTTTCAGTCATGTCCAGCTCTTCCTAACCCTATCTGAAGTGGTTTGCCATCCTTTCCCACTTCATTTTACATATGAAGAAACTAAAGCAAACAGGGTGAAGTGACTTAACCAGGTTCACACAGCTAGTGTCTGTCACTTACTTTAGGGGCAGAGAAAAGGTCTATTTTTCCTCCTTGATTCTTTCACCATGTTCCATTTCAAAGTCTAATGACATAAAGTGAAACTGGCCAAACCCTCTAGTTCTTAAGAGATACAAAAGGGTCTTCAAACATTCTTAAGTTACCTATAGTGTAAGTCTTTCAAAGTTAGAAAGGACCTAGAGCCAATAATGCTACCCTTTGACTGAATCCAAACTTCACTGAGCAAGTCCTCTTAACAAAAGGATTTATTTGGTGAAGTTTGGATTCAGTCAGAAGACCATATCCAAGGACCTAGAAAGACATGTGTGGCCTTGAGGCCCAAGGTTCCTGCCTCCTGGCCCATACCCTTCCAGTTGTATACATATTATATTCTCCCAATAGGTTGTAAACTTTGTAATAGCGGGAGACATTTTTTTTAATCCCAGCTATACTTACTGGGATAACATAAAATAGTCATTTAATTAAAACTTGTAAAATTAAATTGTTGAATAGATTGAAATAATCAAGAATTGTTATTAAGAAATAGGATTAAAAGATAAGTTGGAAAAGATATAATCTGGGGTATGTAATCTTTTCTACCGGGGAAGCTAAAACTGATAGCCTGGTTGGGTTCAATCAGTTGTCCACAATGAATTTGGCATCAATATGGTGAGCCCCCCATAAGAGTCACCAGGCTGCCAAAGGAGGAAGAAACTTAAAGCAGGTCAGAAAATGAGCAGATCAAAACTTGTGTGTGTGTGTGTGTGTGTGTGTGTGTGTGTGTGTGTGTGTGTGAGAGAGAGAGAGATTAATTTACAGATAGTAAAACCAAAACTATAGCCAATAATTAGGAATTTATGATTTTCTTCTCATGATCTAAGCCTTGTTTAAGTGGATATACCTATTAGGTATCATAAAAATTGTGAAGGTTGGTTTTCTAGACCACAACCCCTGAAGTTGTCTAGGTACTCAAAAGTGTCCGTCAGTTGCCTGGAGGCTGAGATTACCAGAAACATGAATGCTTTCTTCCTGTCAGTCACAACTAAGGGAAGTCAAGGGGCTAGGTCATGCACTTGGAATTAATTTGTCCCTGATTGAAACAGGGATTGTTGAAAGACATGTAGGATACAAAATGATGGAAGTTGTAGATAGAATTACAGAATGTTAGTGCTAGACAGAATCAAAGAAGTTTTTCACTGAAAGGGACTTTATAATGATTGAAAATCAGACATAGAATGTTAGACATAAATGGTATCAAGTCCAGGGGTGAGGAGCCTATGGTCTTGAGGACTCAGGTTGCCCACCTCTGATTCTAGTCCTATAAAATTCATGATAATATTAAGACAGAGAGGTAAAGCAATTTGTCCAGAAATACATAGTATCAGAGCAGAGATTCAAACTGAAGTTTCCTGATTCCTCTGTCCAGCACTTTATCTCTAACATGGCTTTTCTGCATCAGTGGGTTCATGGTTTAAGTTAAAGAGAAGATCCTCCTACTGTTCTATCTCCTGGTTTCCTTCAAGCATGATCAGAGTAAAGATTCTGGGTAGAGTTGTCCATGGTTACCTTTGTTGCTTTTCCGTTGGGTCCAACTCTTCATGATCCCATGGACCATATCCTGACAATATAGTCCATGGAATTTTCTTGGCAAAGATACCGGACTGGTTTGCCATTTCCTTCTCCTCTTTGGTTTCTACCTATAAGCATTTCCCAGATGACCATGTTATTCATTACACCATTTATATGTACCTTTACTTTCTTGAACAGTTGTCTAGAAATCTCCCCAGCTCCCCAGTGCTGTCCATTTGTATGAGAGAATGGACTGTGAATTCGAGCTGGTTAGAACTGCGTTTCAAATAGTTTGTGTAGAAAGGCCAGCCTCCTTGTAGAAGAATGGTTAGTTAACTTAGATGAGTTCTGCTATGGCTTAATATAAGCATTCCAGTGGAAAGAGGCATAACAGCACAAATATTATTAGAAGATATAGTGGGCGTGTTTTGTTTGCCCATCTAACTGGTGGTAGCAAGCAGTGGAAAGGTGAAGTTTCACTTCTGCTATGAACAGCACATTCTGAGAGTGGAAAATTAACTAGGGTTCATAGATCATTATGGGAAGATATGCCCATTAATACAATGTTGATGGAGCCTTAACTTGATTTAACTGTTCTGGATGTCAATTCAGGATTATTCAAGTAAAGTTAACTAAACTCTTCATACCCTTTGATCCAGCAACTGCATACAGGTTCAATGGCAGGAATGAAGATACAATACATACTAACATATTCCCAGCAGGACATTTTTGGTAGCAAAGAACTGGAAACCAAGAAGACCAGTGGCATCAGGAGGGTGATGCCTTAATTTGCAAGTGAATTGGATTTAAATAAGGTAGCCATATGCAAAGTCATCAGCCTCATTCTTCCTCCAGGGTCATCTGAGTCCAATAGAAGGAGTAGGTTTGTACAACTGAAGATGACCCCACAGATGCAGTGGAAGACCTTGGCCTTTTTAAGCTAAATTTTTTCCCAGGTCTGTTTGTCCAAGGCAGCACACATTCAGGGATTTAAGGCGAGGTAAGAAATGAGGCAAAAGATGTATCTAGTTTGCCTACTCAAAAAAAACCCAACCCAACCAAAAAATCAAAGTCAAACTGGGAGGGAAAGATCCTCAGGATTTCTGGTCAAAACAGAAACACTTTGAACCATCAAAATCCAAACAGTCTCATGGATATACAGGAGATGTGAAAATATAATATTGAAAAATGCTTCAGAGGAAATGATGGGTGGTCTTAATGACATTAAGGGGAGGAGAAGGTCTGTCATTGGAGAGGAAGTTTCTGTGAGGATATTCAGAATCACCAAGTTGATATTCTGACCCTTGGGAAAAACTATAGAAATAATGCTGCCCACATTGGTTAGGGTATTAGCAATGGCTGAAGCTGTGAGCTGCCCTGAAGGAGTTCTTTGTCACAGGATATCTCTCCTATTTATGTGTGTCTCTCTGTGTATATAGATACACTTTATATATATACATGGATATATATGGATGTGTGTATGGATGGATGTATAGGTACACATATATGTGTATATGGCCTAGTGTCTTGACAGATAATAGGTCACCAAATGTGGTTTGTCCTGTTAATAGTTGGAGAAATGTGAAGTAAACAACTTTAATATTTCACCTCACTACCTGCAAATTGGCAAAAATTATGTAATACATGAAGCATGCTTAAAACTAATATGTCATTACTATACTAACTAATGTTACAAACACCAATTAGACAAATGCATGTAATCAAAATTTATTAATCAACACATGCAAACAATACATCACCCCCCCCTAGGAACAAACCACCAACCTGATTTCTGTCCTGGTAGGCCTGACTCATACCAGAGTTTATGACAAGTTTCCTTTTCTGCCCAGCTGTAGGCCATGTATCTCCATTTAAGGTGGTGCTCTGGCAGGTCTCAATCAATCAGCACTGCTCTTGAGGGAACATGGGATGCTTAAATCTCTGAATTCAGCGAGTGTGTAGGAGTAAGTTTTGGTGGCTACTCAATCAGGCTGAGGCCTCTGATTTTTTTTTTTAATGGTTCTGAGTAAGGATATTTGTAAGTTACATCCAAGTTCTGATGGGTGATCAATTATCTAAGCTTATCATGAAAGAAAACTATCAATCAAAGCTTTAATTTCCTAACAACATTAGCAATGTTCATCAGTTATTTACCAAATTTGGAGGACACCTATGTCATTAATAGTTGCTTACCAAATTGTCAGGACATACACATTATTGCCAAACTATACTACTCAAGTCTTTTTTTTATTATAGGAAAACAACTTATATAACTACTTCTTAGTCTCAAAATAGAGACTTAAAACAAAATAGAGGAGTTAGCTCATCCTACATTAACATGCTCATTTCCACTACAGATTACAAAAACCAGAATTGTCAATGTTAAGAAGGCTATGGGAAGATATGCCCCTTAATATAATGTTGATGGAGCCTTGACTTGATTCAACTGTTCTGGATATCAGTTCAGGATTATTCAAGAAAAGTTAACTAACCTCTTCATACCCTTTGACCCAGCAATCTCATACAAGTTCAACGGCAGGAACGAAGATACAATATGTAGTAACATATTCATAGCGGGACATTTTTGGTAGCAAAGAGCTGGAAACCAAGTGGGTGCCTATAAATTGAGAGATAGCTGAATATGAATAGGAAATTAATAATGACTAATTCAGACTATTCATAATACTGAAGCTGAAGCTTTGCCCACATAATCAGAAGACGGGATTCATTGGAAAAAGACTTCGATACTGGGAAAGAGTGAAAGCAAAAGGAGAAGGGGACAACGGAGGATAGATAATATCATGGAAGCAGTGAACAGGCGCTTGGATAGATTTGGGGAGAGTAGAGGATAGAAGGCCTGGTGCACTCTTAGAGTCCATGAGGTCATGAAGAGTTAAACATGACTGAACAACTTGGATGGGGCAGATAGCAGTTCCCCAATATCTATGTGCTTGAGCCCTTGGAGAACTGGCTCTTCCATTTCCCAAGTGAGATAGGTGAGAAGCTAGTTGAGAGGGGAATATGAGATGGTATGTGAGAGGATGACAGAGAGGCCTCCAGAAGGGAGGGACAGGGTTGCCATATGATGCCCCTTCTTCAGGCCCTGCAGCAATCATGAGCATATTGGAAGGAGGGAAAATGCCAGGATGGCAAGAAAAGGTCTGTAACCCAATGATGTAGAAACCCGAAACAGATGCAGCGTGTCTGGCGTTGAGAACAAAATGTGTCACATCTTCCTTTGCTGTCCTTTGCTTTCCTCTGGCTCTTAATATCTCCTGGGAAAATTCCAAGTCTGTATCCCCATATTATTATGTGTTTGTTTCACTTTCCGTTTTGACAATTGTTTAAAAAGAAACTGATTTCTCTAAGTCAGTGTAGCCCCTCCTTTAAGTACTGATTTGTGTAATTGATTTAATCACCTGAGGAGGGTGAGTATTAAACATAGCCTGGAGGGAGGCCATGGTCAGCTAGGGGCTAGATTCTGTTACTGTACTGCTGGGAGATGGTACAAATCAAGGCCTCAGTGCAAGAAAAGATATTGTATCCAATCACATTTTTATAGCTCTCCAAAGCTGAGACAATAACAAATTCTTTAACTGAAGAAGAATTTGTAAATGATCTGCCTCTGCTTTCTGAGTCAGTTGCTTTCAAGTGCTTTCTCTTTGGTTTATTCTCCCCTTGGCTAATTTGAAAAGGGAATCACTTTCCCAAAGTGTGGCCCTTGCTCAGGGAAAATTCATGCCAGGAAGGAAGACCTGGAGGATGCCCAGTGAAGTTGGGGGCCAAAAAGGGGGCATAACTAGCTTTGCCCACCAACTTTTCATTTTCTATTCTACAATTAAATTCAATTTATTTGTTTTTCAGTGATGTCCAACTCTTCATGACTCCATTTGGGGTTTTCTTGGCAAAGATACTGAAGTAGTTTGGCATTTCCTTTTCCACTTATTTTATAGCTGAGGAAACTGAGGCAAACAGGGTTAAGTGGCTTGCCCAGGGTCACACAGCTAGTAAGTGTCTGAGGTCACATTTGAACTCAGGTCTTCTTGACTTCAGATCTAACACTGTATCCACTTTGCCACCTGGCTGCCCAACATGTATTAATGCTACTATATGCCACATACTGTGCTAAGTACTGACGATACAAATAGGAAAAACAAAGAAAACAAAGATAATCTCTGTCCACAAGGAGCTTACAATTTCATGGGGGAGGATGATAACACATAAAATGAAGGGGAGAAGGTATCCTGATAATTGGTGGTGTGAAATCCCAGGAGGGTAGCTGGTACATTACTGGAAGCATACCACAACTGCTTGAAGTGTTGTAAAATGTTATTGTGCAGTAAGAAGTGACAGAGTTAATTCAGAGAAACAGAGAAAGGTTTATATGAGCCAAGGCAGGGCAAAATAAGTAAAACCTAAAGAAAAATATGCATAGCTACTACAACAGTGGAAGTGAAAAGATTACTAAAAGGAAGTCAAACTTCAAGCAAATGAAAAGGCAGTAATAGTCCTGGAGAACAGATAATGAATATTCCTCTTCTTGGCAGAGGTGAGGCTTTGCTAGGGCAGAATGTTGTATACATTGTCATTTTTGGTCATTGACTAGGATGCTTTCGCTCAACTTTGTTATAATTTTTTAGGTTTGTTTTCTTTATTTTTGTTACAATCAAGAATTCTGTAAGGGAGGATGAGGCTGAAGGGGTATATTTCCAGAAATGCTTGTGCTGTAAAAACAAAATGCATAATTAAAACATTTTTATGTAAAACATTTATTTAAAATATTTTATCTGTAATGTCTTAAAGAGCCCTGTATCAGCCGGTAGTGGGTTAGTTTATTGTGACATGTGAGTAACACTTTATTCAGGGCTGCCTAAGGAGAGTGGGAAGAGAAAACAGAGAATGAAACAACCAACCTTCAGGGATATGGAACCCCCTTTTAGAGCCAGAATACTTAGTTGGGTTCAGTTAAGCAGAGGGGAAAACTGACAGAGGATGGCCACATTTGGCAGTAAGTTCTCAGTCTATATAAGAGCCTGCTGGGACTAGCTCCCCAGCAGGGGAACTATAGAGAGGTCATCAACCTGTCCAATTTAAACTAACCAGCATTTATTAAGCACCTTTTTTGCGGAAAACGTCCTGTCCTAGAAAAGCAGAATGACCTCTCGGAGCTTATATTCTACTACATTCTTACATACCTCCTGGTGCCCACGAAGGAAGATAAATATAATTAAAAGTGAATGTTGAATACAGGACCTAATGAATCTAGTATTGGTTTGACTTTGTCAAAGCTGTTCAGAGGTGGGTCAGGTTTGAGTAGATAGTCAACTATAATCACACACATACACACACACACACACACACACACACACACACACACGCACGCACACACACACCCCTGTGGTGTCTCCAGGTCTCACATTCTACCTTCAGCAAGGAGGAATGACTTTCCCCAGACCTTGTACTTCCGTTTATTTGGCATCAACTTAATTAGGTAGAAGCTACTAGACAGACAGGGTAGACCAAGGGGGCTCGTCAGTAGGAGCTCAGTCAGTCAGCAAGCATTTATTAAACGTCTACTCTGTGTCAGGACCTGTGCTAAGCTTTAGGGAGACAGAAAATCGAGAAAACCCTTACCCTCAAGAAGCATAAATTCTGCTGGGTCAGAGGTCAGTGGAGGAATAGAACTTGTTCACAGACAGGGTATAAGGAAATGCAGGAGATACAAACACACATATAAATATACATATATAACATATGTATGTGTACCTTTGCAAATGAATACGAAGTAATTGGGTAGGGAACACTAACAAGTAGGCTAAGCAGAAATGCCCTTTTTATTTTATTTTTTTCTATTTAATATTTTATTTTCTCCCAGTTATATGTAAAAACTATTTTTAGCATTCATTTTTAAAACTTTTGAGTTCCAAATTCTCTCCCTTTCCATCCCCCCTCATTGAGAAGGCAAGCAATTTGATATAGGTTATACATGTGTAGTCATGCAAAACATATCCATAATAGTCATGTTGTGAAAGAAAACACAGACAAGAAAAACCTCAAGAAAAATAAAGTGATAGCCTTTCACAGCAATGCAAAGACCTAAAACATTCCCAAAGGACTCGAGGCAAAATACCATCCACATCCAGAGAAAGAACCGTGGAATTAGAACACAGAATGAAGAAAACTATTTTGTGTTGTTTTGTTTTTTCTCATGGTTTCTCCCATTCATTTGAATTCTTCTAGGCAACATGACTAATGTGAAAATGTGTTTAAGAAGAATGTATGTGTAGAACTCATATAAGATTGCATGCCATCTCAGGGAGAGAGGGAGGAGGGAGGGAGAGAAAATTTAAAACTTATGAAATTGATTACAGAAAACTGAAAACAAATAAATTAATTAGATAAAAAAGTGAAAAAAGGTAGGCTTCAATCAGTATTCAGACACCATCAGTTCTTCCTCTGGGGATGAGTAGCATTTTTCATCATAAGTACTTCAGAGTTGTCTTGGATTATTGTATTACTGAGTATAGCTAAGTCATTCACAGATGATCATCTTATATGCTTACTTGCTGTTACTTTGTACACAGTACATTTCATTTAGAATCAGTCCATGAAAGTCTTTCCAGGTTTTTCTTTTTTTTAAAATTTAATTAATTTATTTGTTTTCAGTTTTCACCAGTCACTTTTCATCAATCATTTTCTCCCCCCCTCTCTCCCTTTCCTCCCTCTCCCTTGTCTCCCTGAGGCAGCATGCAATCATATGGGTTCTACACATATATTTTTACTAAACACATTTTCACATTAGTCATGTTGCATGGAAAAATTAAAATGAATGAGAGAAAGCATGAGAAAAAAACAAAAGAAAACATAACACAAGAGAAAAGAGTTTGCTTCATTCTGCATTCTGATTCCATAGTTCTTTCCCTGGATGTGGATGACATTTTGCCTCGAGTCTTTTGGGAATGTTTTAGGTCCTTGCATTGCTGTGAAGGGCTAAGTCTATCAGAAACAGTCCTCGCACACTGTGGCTGTTATGGTATATAATGTTCTCCTGGTTCTGCTCATTTCACTCAGCATCAGTTCATATATGTCTTTCCAGGTTTTTCTGAGAGTAACCTGATCATCATTTCTTATAGTACAATAGTATTCCATCAAAATCACATACCTCAGCTTGTTTAGCCATTCCCCAACTGATGAGCATTCCTTCAATTTCTAATTCTTTGCCCCCAGAAAAGAACTGCTATAAATCTTTTTGTACATACAGGTTCTTTTCCATTTTGTTTTTTCTCTTTTGTAATATAAACCTAGTAATGGGGTTGTTAGGTCAAAGAGTGTGCCTTGTTTCATAGCCCTTTGGGCAGAGTTCCAAATTGTTCTACAGAACGGTTGAATCAGTTCACAACTCCACCAACAATGGACCCCCTCCAACAGTTGTCATTTACCTTTTCTGTTCTATTTGCCAATCTAATAGATATGAGATTTTTTCCTCATTCTTTTAATTTGCAAGAAATGCCTTTTTTAAAGGGGGTAGCATTTAAGCTGAGCCTGGAAGGGAGCTTCCAAAAGGTGGAGGTAGGGAAGAAAATAATTTCAGTATGGGTAACAGTCTGTGCAAACGGATAGAGGTGGCAGATAGAAAGTTGTATGCAAATGAATCTATTGTCATGTTGGAGGTATCTCTTCCTACAACAAATATCTAGCTCAGGGTAAATAAAAGTGGCTATTACAGCTATTGCAGCTCCTGGGATCATAGACATAAGGGTTGGAAAGGACCTTAGTTATCCTGAGTCCAATGTTGTCATTTTACAGGGAAGAAAACTGAGACCAAGAGAAGGAAAAGGAATTGCCAAAGGTTGTTTAGGTAGTAAGTAGCATACTTCTGAAGCAAGAGTGTGCCAGCTAAAACAAGCTCAGGAGAGTAGATTGTTGAATTTTCAGTGTGAGCATTTATGCCATTTAGCAAAACCACCAAATCTTGGCTTGATTCATTGTTTTGTAGATTGTCTAGACTTAGGAAGGTAGTAGAGAAATTGTTGATAATGTCAATTTTCCTTATAAGTATATTATGTGTATATATATTTTTCTGAGCTGGTTGTTAAATATTTACCAATGTACCCTTGCTCTGACCTCTTTGTACGAAGAAGGCAATGACTCCTGATCTTTGGAGAGGAAAGATATGGTATTGAACACCTATATATGGTGTGGAGTTGTTAGTGGAGCTTCTTTGGGAAGAGACACATGTGGTTCAGCCTTCTTTAAGAGAGTGAGATGATTTTGCAGACGTGAAATTGACTGCTCAAATGTCCCTGATTTCCAGTTTGTCTTTCATAAGATTTCAAAGATTTTTCCTTTGGATAAGATCAAGGTCTTTCATTTGGTTTGAGAGAAGAACTCTCACTTCCAAGTGAAAAAAAATTTTTTTTGTCATATTTTAATCTGTATAGTCTCCAAATTCTCTTTGCCATTAGCTTGGATAAATGTGTTTCTTTCCCTTATATGATCAGAATTTACTGTCATTCTACCTCTCCTTCTATCTCAAAACTCCATACCCTGTTATTCATCCAAAGTGTAACCTCTGAGTCCTCTACCTCTTGATTCTTACCCAGACCACCACTTCTGCACTAGTTACACTCTCCTTTCCTCATCTGGACCAAGGGATGAACCAGTTCAACTCTACACTGTCTTCTTTTCATCGCTCTTTTGCCTCCTTAGCCTATGGCTGATTTTATCCATCTAAGTCTCAGCCTTGGATTGTAACCGCCACCCCCTGCCTTTAGTCCTATGCATATACTGTTGAAAGAAGCTGGAGAAAATGATGAAACCATGCAGACATCACTGGTTGAAGATGGGAAAACTTTGTTTTTTATACAAACATTAGTTCAAATTGTACTTTACTATCACAATTATTTGGAATCTTCAAAGAAATAAGCACTACATGGGTTAGGAGGTTGAGTAGGATGACCTCTTAAACTTTTTCCAACAACAGTATGAAAATCACTTCCATGAGGGCTTCAAGCTGTCAGTGGAGGGAGGAACCACACTGGCAGAATCACAGATCCTAAAAGCATTGAAGTATGGAGGGATCAAAGCAACCATGCACTTAAACTTTAGTAGCTTTCTTTGGAACAGACCACAGAAGCAGAAAAGTTGGAAAATCTATCAAATTCCTCTTATCATAACACTACAGATGCTTCTGCCATGATTAAAGTTAATGGCATGACTGCTCTTCTGATGTAATGTTATGATGTAATAACTCACATTTTTGTATTGTGTTAGTTATGTTCCTCACAATAATTGTCCCCATTTTATAGTTGAGGAAAATAGGGGCAGGGTTGAAGTCCATTGTCACACAGTGGGTCTCCTGACTCCAAACAGTTATCTAAACATTTCTTCAAACAAGCTTCTGAGGTAGTCAGGGTCTCCCTGTGTAGCACACGGAGGTTAAATGAAATGCCAAAATGCCACACAGAATTAATAGCACAGCACTCACTCTCAACCAGTGACATATATTTAGAATTAGGATGGAAAGATTAGATTATCTACCATGGGGTCCCAACATGGGTGATCTCGCCCCGGAGACACAGGAATGATCCACGGGGGTGTTTTTTTTTTTTTTTTTTGAAATGATGCAAATTAAAAAAAAATTAAAGGGTTAAAGGAAGTAGATTTGCAAGGGGTCACTGAGTAATTTCTTTTTTAAGAGAGCTATAGGTCAAATACATTTGGGAACCTCTGATAGGCCAACCCTATCATTTTATGAAATGTGAAAATAGATTCAGACTCCATAGTAAGCATTAAAACCAGAATTCAAAGTTGGGTCTTCAGGCTTCAAATTCAGTGTTTGTGCCCCCATATGTGGGTGAAATTCATTCTTAAGGGACATGATATATAGGATAAATACATTGGAATGGGAATCAAGAAACTTGTAACCTAGTCCCAGTTAAATCTTGTGCAATCCAGTACAATTTCCCGTCTCAACTTGTTTCCTCCTATGTAAAATTGAAGGGTTGGACTAGATAACTTATACATTCTTTTCCAGCTCGAATATTTTGTAATGTTTGGGATGTACTTGGATCTCTCTCCTGGGAAGGTCTGTTCCTTTTAAATGGAAGGTCAGTCACTGTAGTTGAAAAAGTAACCTACCACACACAAACTTCGGTTTAGTGTTTAGTGGTTAGAAGTGGAGAGTTAGACTTTTTATCTGGATAAATGGCATTTAATGCAGTCATGTTAAACTATGCACTGAAGTCCTCTATGTTTTTGTTTCAGCTAGGGAGACTGAAATCCAGTGTAACAACACATGGAACATTAAATGTTTACTTTATGCAAAACACTTGTGCTAAATTGAGATAAAACTATCCTGGAATAAATATCAATTCGATCGAAGACAGGGGCCATCTCTTGTTCAGTATATGTCAGATTAATTGTAGTCTGGCCCAGAAGCAGACTGCTGGGCTTTAAAAGGTTGGGCTGGGTTCAGCCTTGGGATACTCTCACTAAGTACCTCTCTTTTGTTCTTGCTGAACCCAGAATTTGGCTCATGCCAAGGAAAGATAATGAACCTAAACCCCAAATGCAAGGACTCAGGCTCACTACAGAATATAGGATACATTTATTTAACCCAACAAAAGAAAGGATGCAAAAATGTGCACGCAAACTCTTAAATGATCAAGGCAAAACTTCTCTGGTGAATCCTACTTCCCAGACATCTAAGTGCCACACCCTCCATCCCAAAGGAAAGCACTTGGTCTGTGTGCTAAAGAAAGAATCAAGCAACCTTCCCCTCTGTAGAATTCTACTGCATTTCAGGTCTGATTTCATCATTCAATTGCAATTGCTCCCTCCAAAGTTGCCAATGATCTTTTAGTTGCCAAACCCAACAGGCCTTTTTCGGTCCTCATGCAGCTTGATTTCCCTCCAGCCTTTGACACTTGATCACCCTCTTCTCCTTGATACGTTCTTTCCAGGTTTCCAAACCACTGTTCTGTGCTGGGTCTCCCCCACTTGTCTGCCACCCCTCACTCTCCTTTGTTGGATCTTCAGCTCATGCCCACTAACCATGGGTGTCCCTATGATGTTTAATAACCATGGTCCTGTCCTTTTCTTCCTCCATACTATTCATGCATCTTCTTCTCTTCTCCATCTCCCCTATTTCCCGTAGTGATCTCATTAGTTCCTGTGGTTTCAGTTATCTCTCTGCTGCTGATTCTCAGATCTACTTATCCAGCCCTAACCTCTCTCCCAACTTCCAGACTTGAGTCTCCAACTGCCTATTGATCATCTCAAACTAGATGTCCCACAAACATCTTAAACTGAACATATCCAAAACATAATGTATTATCTTCTTCTCATATTCTGCCCCCTTCCAAACTTGCGTGTTACTGTTAAAGGAACCACCATCCTCTCAGTGACCCAGGTTTATAACCTAGGTTTCATCTTCAGTGCTTCACTCTCATATACATAAGGGTCCCAGAGGACTCAAGAGGAGAAAGTGAGGTTGGTGACCTTGCACAGCCCTTCTTCACTCAAGCTCAACTTCAAGTCATGTCATCATCTTGATATCATGGTTCTCTTTGAGAGCAAAGGACAAATACAGCACAACAATTCTAATCTGTTGCAAGTCCTGCCAATTCCACCTCCATGGCATCTCTCCCATACACCCCTATAGCACCATCACTGCTCTTTTTGTTTTAAAAAAAGAAATTATTTGTTTTCAGTTTTCAACAATCGCTTTCATATGTTTTAAATTTTCTCCCCTTCTCTTCCCTCTCCTTCCCCAAGATGACATGCAATCTTATGTGGGTTCTACACATACATTCTTATTAAACACATTTTCACATTAGTCATGTTGCATAGAATAATTAAAATGAGTGGGAGAAATTATGAGAAAAATCAAACCAAAACAAAACATAAAAAAGAAAATAGTCTGCTTCATTCTGCATTTCCACTCTAGTTCTTTCCCTGGATGTGGATGACATTTTGCAACATGAGTCCTTTGGAAAGGTTTTAGATCCTTACCTTGCTGTGGAGGACTAAGTCTTATCAAAAACAGTCCTCGAACACTGTGGCTGTTACTGTGTGTAATGTTTTCCTGGTTCTGCTCATTTCACTCAGCATCAGTTCGTGGAAGTCTTTCCAGGTTACCACTACTGCTCTTAATCAGATGTTTATCACCTTATACCTGGACTTGAGGTAGCAAATCTCCCTGCTTCAAGGCTTCCTTCATCTAGTCCATCCTCCACTTGCCTGTCAAGTTAATCTTCCTAAAGTTAAGATCCGACCATGACATGTCCCAAATCCCTCGCCCAATAAACTTCAATGGCTCTCTATTACCCCAGCATCAAATATAAAAAATTCTCTTAGCATTCAAAGCCTTTTACAACCTGGCTCCCTCTTACCTTTCCAGTCCTCTAAAACCTTATTTGTCATTACATACTCTTTGATTACATGCTCTTCTTGCAGTTCTTTGAAAAATGCATCCCGTCTTCCCACTCTGAGTATTTCCTGGCCAACCTCCATTAGACTGTGAGCTCCTAGCAATGTCTTTTGCCTTTCTTAGTATCCACGGCCCTTAGCACACTGCCTGGTACACAATAGGTGTTTAATAAATGCTTATTGACTGACTGATTGATTTGCTGTTTGTCTGTTTATTTTAATGTGTAACTAGCTTTGGTAAGAAAGAATATAAATTAAAGGAAGTTTAAAAATAACCAGAGAAGTTGATCTTTTTAGGAACCTGATGTACCCCTATCCCAGCATTATTTTTTCTAGACAAATAGATCTAAATCTAATCCAACACTCCTCTTGGAGCTAGGTGAAGAGGAGAGCAAGAACCCATACACTACTTTTCTCCTGCTCCCTTCTAGGTAGACCAAAGATAGCTGTCCATGCCATTCCTGAGCCGCATGTCTATATATTTATGTAATTTCTGTAGACATACATATCTTACATGTGCACACACACATATCCAACATTTGAAAAGCCTTGCTCATCTGAGGAATGCTGTTAAGGAGGAAAACTGAAGGAGAAAGTGGTTATGATTGCATTCTAAGCTTAGGAACCGCTACAGGCTCTTCCAATTCCAGTTCCGGAGTTTAGGTTCCAGAGTCTTCTATTAGAACCTAGCACTTATCTTCCATCCATTATTCACCTCATCTGTTCAAGAATAAGTTTCAAGAATTCTTTCTCTTCATTGAAATATCATCACTTCAGTCTTATGAAAAAGTACAGGTAGGCTAAAAAGGTTGGCATGAGCTTCATGAGATGGTAAGGTGCTTGCAAATATAGGAATGTGACTGAAGATGTGTTCATAAAGGGTTAAAGGTTTCCTGGAATGTTGTTAAAGGAGTCAGAGAGTATCATAATAGACTTGAACTTCTCATACTGGTGATGAGTTAAGTCTTCCATTGTCTCCCGCCCCCGCCTCTCCACTTCTCCCAGCTTAGATTGGATTCCTTGAAGGTCTAGTTTAGTAAATATGTTGACCTGGCTCAACTGGTCCTGTCAGTAAGGTTTAAACGGGAGGGGTGCTGGTCTCAGATGGTGATTGCTTCCAGATCCCTGTAACCAGGGTATAAGCATAGCTTGTTTTTTGTTTTTATTTATTTATTTTTTGTTTGAACATCACTGAGATCTCCAGAGGAAAACTGAGTAGCTGGATAAATCTTTTTCACAGTTTGGTATTGAGAGAGACCTAGAGGAGATGAAGTTCTCAGATGTGGTGAGAGAATATTGGTGTCTGGTTGAAACTGTGATCCTTTAATCTCAGTTGATCATATAGCCAGTTGAAGGGCAGGTTCTTGATCTCATTAGTGCCAGCTGAAAATCCTAAATTCCTGTATTTTCTGGTGAAGTTCTAGGAAAGCATTGCTTGGGGATAAAGGATTGGCTATGATAGAACAGGAAGAGATATTGATAACAGGGAATATGGACAAAACTCCACATTCCATGTGTGAAACTCCCCTGGAATACTGAGCACATGTTGGTAGCTTTTTATTGAGGCACATTTCATGGGCTCAAATCAAATTGGCTACTGATTTCTACCATTCTGGAATGTCTTAGATGGAGTAGAGTGGGTTGATACATTAGAATTTGCCTTAGTTGCAATTGGTTCACAAAATTTCTGGATGTTCCAGCAGTGTCATGAAGTAGGATGAAGATGGAAGACTTGAGTTCAAATTCTGACAATGCCATTTCCTAGCTACGTGACTTTGGGCCAATCACTTCTGCTCTCTGGTCCTCGGTGTCACTGAGCCAAAATTACTTAAGAGTTGGAAAGATCTTCAAAGACCATCTAGTCTTCACTTGAAACTTTCTATTGAGAGGTGACTCAGTGTCTCCCAAGTAGCACATTCCATTATGGAACCTACATATGCCTTTCTTCAACTTCTACTCATTTCTCCCAATTCTGTGCTCTGAATAGAGCACACCTAATCCCCTTTCATTAGACAGAGCCATTGTGTCCATTCTAAGTGTGCTATTCAGGTTCTATCAGTTGATCTTTATATGCTATGATCTCATCATGGCCCTTCATTGTCCTGTTTACTTTTCTCTGAGTTGTCTCCAGGTTGTAAAAAGCAGCAACAGCGACAATAAAACTCTAAAAAGCAACCAAAAGTCATACTGGGAAAAAGAGGTACATCCAAGAAGGACAACAGCGTTGCTCAGAGTAGAAAGAATAATAGGGAGAGTGGAGAGGTAGCAGATGGGCTCAAATTCATCCTAGCCTCACGGGTTTCTCTGAGTCATGCAAAATATAGCTAGTCTAGAAAGCAGGAAAATGGGGCAGGAAGACTGAACTAGCTTTAGTCATTAGCAATGACAGTCTGTCTTTCATAGGTATGAAGCTTAATTGCATTAGAATAGTTAAGTTAAGATGGTTGAAATCCACAAGAGATTCATTCAGTCTCTAGGCTAACTTTTTTCTTTTAAGTTAAAATTTGCTTTTTCAATTATATCAAGAATTAATTTTTTTTTCTCTGCTGGCCCCACTTCCACCCCCACGCTAGCCTAGAAAAAGAAAACTCATGTAACAGATGTGCATAGTCAAGTGAAAGAAATCTTCACATTGGCCATGTCCAAAAAGGTGTCTCATTCTGAGACTATTACTTCTCTGTCAGGATGAGGGTAGCATCTTTTAGCTTCTATTCTCTGGAGTTGTGGTGGTTCATTACATTGATTAGAATTCTTAAATCTTTCAAAGTTTGTTTTTAGGTTGTGGTTTCCTGTTACTGTTCACACTAGTCTACGTCAGATCATACAAGATTCAGTAACTTAAATACTGTTACACTCAGAACACATTGGCAGAAACAAACCAAATATGCAATAGTACTAACTTTTGTTATACTTTGCCAGGAGGCTGTGACTCAAACATCTGAATGTAAAACAGTTTTCAGAACTTATGAATAGGAATTATTCCATCTTATTTTGGCTTGGCACTATCCCCTCAAATTCCACATCTCCTGACCAGCCAGGTTAGGGCTTGGGTGTCTCCTCTTGCTGGTAGTAATTTTCTCTAATTTAGAATTTTCCCAGTTAGTTGTGACCAAAGGACACAGGACCTCCAGACCTCTTAAATTCATAAAGTCACCTCTAAATCTTGACATACCCATCTTAAGGTTGATATTTGGTCACCTTTGCTCAAGAAAGAAACATAAAACAGAAGAAACAGAGCTTTGGGATAGTCTCTAGCTCATCTAGTCTATCAATAGTCAATAAACATTTATTAATAGCTTATTATGTGCTAGGCACTGTGTTAAATGCTAGGAATATAAACTTAAAAATAATAATAGTCCCTGCCCTCAAAGAGTTTATAATCTAATGGGGGAAAACAGTGCAGAAAGAAAGCTTTAAAAAGTGGGGGGAGAACATCAGAGGAAACCCCCTGCAGGGGCATGATGTACCCAGAGTTGACACTAAGCTCCGTAATTGATAAAATTAAGAGTTTATCTTTGTCTATGCTTTCTCTAAAGGAGCATTTTTGGACACTCTCCAGCTGAAGTTGGTGAAGAGGTATTGAGGGTTAAAGTTGGGTCAATCTTTGAATTTCTAGTTCTTTTAATGCAACAAAAAGGCATATATATGTATCTTTATATGTGTATATGTATTTACATATTTGTTACATAAACATTGTACATATGGTTCCTTTTCCTCTTTTTTTTAATCTTTGGCTATGTAATCTTTTCTGTTTTTACATCAGATTCATTCTTGAATATAGTTCCTTCTTCTCTCCTCTCCAGTGAACCATCTTTTGTAACAAAAAATTTAAAAGATCAGTTTAGCAAACCTAACTATGACATTGACCAAGTCATTGACCAAGAGTGTGTAACGTCCCAGGTTGCTTCCTACATTTGCAAAGAAAGGATAGAACTTTGCATTTTCATTTTTTCAGGGACAGACTTGTTCAGTTTCATTATACTTTTGTTGATGTTGCTCTTATCATTCTTTCCATTTACATTGTTGCATTCTTCGAGCAAATTGTTTTCTTGATTCAATTTCTCCTTGAAATTACTTTGTATATACTTGTGTACAAGTTGTATCCTCTTCCATAGAGTACAAGCTCCTTCAAAGCATTGCTGCTTTTTTTTGCACATAATAGCAACTTAGTAAATGTTTATTGAATTAGATTAAATTAGCTAGCCAAAGCTGATATTTTCATTTTTCCTGAGCTGCTTAAATGGTGAATTGCAACTTTCTGTGAAAGGGATCTGTCAACTCCAAATTCTCATATTCTTTCCATAAAGCAGGAGAAAGCTTACCTCAAACTCTGCAGAAACCCAGATGAGGAGAAATCTTACCTTTTTTGGATCAGTAGTGAATTGCTTGGGCTAAAGATAATGGTACCTTGGAGTTCTTTGGTCTGTCAATCAGGCTTGTCCAGGGAACTGGTGGATGAATATGTTGTGGGACTTAAGAGAGATAGAGAGTATCTTGCAAGGTCCAGTCATGAAACCCTTGACCTTTGTTGTTAATTATGCCACCTGGGTTTGGAAAACTGTATTAGCTTTCCTGATAATGAGCATCCTTCTTAGGTAAAAGAATACTTTGCATACACAATGACCTAAATGAAGAGTGACGACTCTGTACCTCTCTTCTAGAGATGGGGGTGGATTATGACCTCCTTGAAGGGTGGTAGGTAAAGAGTCAATGATCAATCATGATAATTTTTAAAAATAGTAAGGCATAGTGACCTGAGACCTTTGATGGACTGGGTACTGCCTAAGCTGTTAGAGAGACAGACGTAACTAGGAGACACCAAAGGTTTTTTGCTTGTGGACAGAATGGAGAAATGAGAGCTAGATGAGTCTTTGTAAAACCTATGAACCCCTTCTCAGAGTGATGTTTTTAAATAATAGAAGGAAATGTTAAATTTTAGCTTGAGGCTAGTAAAAATAAAGATACATTTTTTTCCGTCCAGTTCCCCTTGAAATCTATCCATTTGTCCACTGATCTCTTGGGGATACTTATGTGGTCTTAAGACTGTTCTCAGTGTTGTACTGTTTAACGTATTTGTTAAAGATACCACAGTAAGACAGGAGCAAATACAAAATCTAAAGATAAGAATGAAGGGAGATGAGTGATAGGATCATGAGAGCTAGAGCTAAAATAGATCTTAGATATTTTCCAAGTAGTTCAACTCCTTAAGTTATGAGTGAGGAAAGTAAGGTCCAAGAGGTTAAATGATTTACCTAAAACTGCAAAATCAGGATTGGAATCTGGTTCCTCTGGCATTTCTTCCCCTCAGCACCCCTTTGCTTCAGAGAACCAGTATGGGAACCAGTGTTTCCATTGTGTTTTTTTTATCAGAAAAAATAGTTTTGTGTAATGAACATAACATTAAAAAGTCAAGACAAATCATAGACAAAAAGGTTAACTCCCACATGCATCACCTATCTCTACAAAAAGTCGAAACTAACCCACTCTCCCCCTTGAAATGTCATGCATGTTTTTCCAAGATGACATCCAGACTACATGTTTGTCTTGGAATGTCCTCAGAAGGTAACACATAAAACCCCCAGAATTTGTTCAAATGGCAGGGGGAAAGAGAATGGGGAGAAGCTATTCAAACTTGGTCTTCTTTCTCTGTGACTTTTCTCTTCCTCCTCAGCCTCCTTGGACACCACTCTGACCTCTAAAGTTTCATCAGTCTCTGCCTCCAAAGGCTCCTTGGTCCTCTGCCACCCCCTCAGCACTGGGCCTTATCTTCATTTGCTTTTTTTTCATCAATCTCCCCAACTTCCATGGACTCTTTTGCACCTTTAGCATCTTTTTCTGATTTGAATTCCACTAAACTATCCCCTTTAGACAACCCTGTCTCCCTGTCTGTGACTGTCCTCGTACTCGCAGAGCTGTGAAATGAATTTTTCTTTGTTTCTTCTCTTGTGTCTTTGCACAGACCTTTTGACAAATAAAGTTTTGTAGGACTGGCTTCTTGCAGTCTGTCGCTTCAGCTGCTGCTGTATGAATCTGCCTCTGATTTCTATCCTACAGGAATTCAAAGCTTCTTTCACATTTTCCACAGAGGCAAATTCAGCGAACGAGGACATTTTAGGTCAGCCTTGGTTGCTCTGATGAAAGCTGATGGACTTAGCCTCCTCAGACATTCCCTGCAGACTTCCTTTAGTGGTGAGGTAGGTGAGGTCACTCAGCACCAGTGTCTGAGTCTGCTGACCTGCTGTTTGTGGTTTCTGCTCCACGGATTATTCCCCTCAGTTCTCGAATTCTCTCATCCTTGACTTTTCTCCCTTGTGTAGTCCAGAATGAGAGCCTAACCATCAATCTTAGTTCCCTGTTTCTCTTCCAAAGCCATATCCACATCTGATTCTGTCTTAAATTCACCATAGGTGATTCCTTTGGGTGTCTCATCCTTCATGAAGTCTGATTTCAATAGCATCTTCTAACACTTTCTTGAGCTCTTCCTGAGTTATTTTATACAGTAGATTCTTGATGAAGAGCATTCTGTATCTCCATCTTTTTTGTTTTCTTTTTTTTTTTTCCAGGTTCATTTCAGAGCCAAGCACTTCGGAATCACCCAGTTCCAGAGCTTTTTCTACATCTCCAGTGGATTTGAGTTCCACATAGCAAACTTCCTTTTGGTGCCAACGCTTACCACAACGGTAAGGGCCGTTTTTGGCAAAGAATTTCCATGATGCCAGTTTTTAGCTCAGAAGTGGTTTTGTTGAAGTTCAGCTTACCTGTGGAGAGATTGAAATTTGCAGATGCTTCAGTTTCCAATGTCTGTTTCTTGACTTTGGGGGCTTTCTGTTTACCCATTTCCTTTTTCCTATTTCTTATTGCTTCTTTGATGAGCTCTTCATCCTTCTCCTCCTCATCTTCCTCCTTCTTGGAGGGGTGGCTGCTGCTTTAGCAGCAGTGTCTCCCTTCTTGGTGATGTGATGACAGTATCGGCTGAGAGAGCTACTTTCTTAGAAGGGTCCATGGGGGGTCTTCTTATCAGGAGTCATAACTGCTTTGTTGGCAGGTGCAATGGCAGCAATAGTTTTTTTTGTTTGTACAGCCACAGGAATTCTCGCCTTTCCGAGGAATCACAACCTCTTCTCTCCTGCCTCCTTCATCCTCTGATGTGTTCTTCTCTCTAATGATTTCTATCTTCTTTGGGGGAGGAGTCATTTTCTTTGCCTCACCTTGATTGTTAGCAATTTCACCATGGGGGAAGCACTTGACCAGGGGTCAAGGTGCAGATCCATGGCAGAGGCTTAGGTAATATGGGTGCTTTCAGAGAGCTCCAAGAGGGGGTCTATCCTAGGGCAACCCTTTGCTGGTGGAGACTCAATGGGAATTAATTTTAAGGAATAATGCACTGATTAGGTGTTCCCAAATCTACCACAGATGGAAGGATAGGATGCAGGAGGCCAAAAATGGTACTTCTCTCTCTCTTTTTTTAATAAATTTATTTATTTAACTTTTTACATTCATTTTCACAAAATTTTGGGTTCCAAATTTTATCCCCATTTGTCCCCTCCACCCACCCCAATACACCAAGCATTCTAATTTCCCCTGTCACTAATATGCTCTCTCTTCTATCATCCCTCCCTTCCCTTGTCCCCATCTTCTTTTTTGTCCTGTAGGGCCAGATAACTTTCTATTCCCCATTACATGTATTTCTTATTTCCTAGTAGCAACAACAATACTCGACAGTTGTTCCTAAAACTTTGAGTTCCAAATTCTCCCCATCCGTCCCTTCCCACCTGTTTCTTTTGGGAAGGTAGGCAATTCAATATAGGCCATATCTGTGTAGTTTTGCAAATGACTTCAAAAATAGTCGTGTTGTGTAAGACTAACTATATTTCCTTCCATCCTATCCTGCCCCCCACTGCTTCTATTCTCTCTTTTAATCCTGTCCCTCCCCAAGAGTGTTGATTTCAAATTGCTCCCTCCTCCCATTACCCTCCCTTCCATCATCACCCCCACCCTGCTTATCCCCTTCTCCCCTACTTTCCTGTATTGTAAGATAGGTTTTCATACCAAAATGAGTATGCATTTTATTCCTTCCTTTAGTCAGATGTGATGAGAGTAAACTTCATGTTTTTTCTCTCAGCTCCCCTCTTTTCCCCTCCAGTAAAAAGTCTCCTGCCTGCCTCTTCTATGCGAGATAATTTGCCCCATTCCATTTCTCCCTCTCTCCTCCCAATACATTTCTCTCTCACCACTTAACTTCATTTTTTTTAAAGATATGATCCCATCCTATTCAATTCACTCTGTGCTCTCTGTCTCTCTGTCTCTGTCTCTCTCTCTCTCTGTGTGTGTCTGTGTGTGTGTGTAATCCCACCAACTACCCAGATACTGAAAAGTTTCAAGAGTTACAAATATTGTCTTTCTATAAACAGTTCAACTTTCATAAGTCCCTTATGACTTCTCTTTGCTGTTTACCTTTTCATGCTTCTTTTCATTCTTGTGTTTGAAAGTCAAATTTGCTTTTCAGCTCTGGTCTTTTCATCAAGAATGCTTGAAAGTCCTCTATTTCATTGAAAGGCCATTTTTCCCCCTGAAGTATTATACTCAGTTTTGCTGAGTAGGTTTCTTGGTTTTAGTTCTTGGTTCTTGGTTTTAGTCCTAGTTCTTTTGTCTTCTGGAATATCCTATTCCATGCCCTTCGATCCCTTAATGTAGAAGCCACTAGATCTTGTGTTATCCTGATTGTATTTCCACAATACTTGAATTGTTTCTTTCTTGTTGTTTGCAATATTTTCTCCTTGACCGGGAACTCTGGAATTTGGCCACAATGTTCCTAAGAGTTTCTCTTTTTGGATCTCTTTCAGGCAGTGATCGGTGGATTTCTTGAATACTTATTTTGCCCTCTGGTTCTAGAATATCAGGGCAATTTTCCTTGATAATTTCATGAAAGATGATGTCCAGGCTCCTTTTTGATGATGGCTTTCAGGTAGTCCCATAATTTTTAAATTGTCTCTCCTGGATCTATTTTCCAGGTCAGTTGTTTTTCCAATGAGATATTTCACATTATCTTCCATTTTTTCATTCTTTTGGTTTTGTTTTGTGATTTCTTGGTTTCTCAGAAAGTCATTAGCCTCCATCTGTTCCATTCTAATTTTGAGAGAACTATTATCTTCAGTGAGCTTTTGAACCTCCTTTTCCATCTGGCTAATTCTACTTTTGAAAGCATTCTTCTCCTCATTGTCATTTTGAACCTCTTCTGCCAACTGAGTTAGCCTATTTTTCAAGGTGCTATTTTCTTCAGCATTTTTTTGGGTCTCCTTTAGCAAGGTGTCAACCTGCTTTTCATGCTTTTCTTGCATCTCTTTCATTTCTCTTCCCATTTTTTCCTCCACCTCTCTCACTTGGTTTTCAAAATCCTTTTTGAGCTCTTCCATGGCCTGAGCCCATTGAATATTTATTTTGGATGTTTGGGATACAGAAGCCTTGACTTCTATTTCTTTCCCTGATGGTAAGCATTGTTCTTCCTCATCAGAAAGGAAGGGAGGAAATATCTATTCACCAAGAAAGTAACCTTCTATGGTCTTATTTTTTTTTCCCTTTTCTGGGCATTTTCCCAGCCAGTTACTTGACTTCTGAGATTCCTCTCCACCCCTGCCTTGCCTCCAGATCTGCCCAGCTAGTGCTTGGGGGCTAAGATTCAAATGCTGCTCCCCAGCCTCAGGGCTTTCAGTGGGGACAGGGCTGCTATTCAGTGTGAGATTAAGTTAAGCTGCTCATGTGGGGCCAGGGCCATGACACAGGGCTCAGTTCCCTCAGGGGATTTATGTGGAGATCTTCAACAATGGATCCGAGCTCCTGTCTGCTTTGGGAGCTCCTGTCCACTGCTGCCTCTGCTGCTGCCACCCGAGGGGACCTGAGTTATGGAGACACCCCGCTCCCCTCTCAGCCAACCAAGAAGGCTTTCTCACTGACCTTTAGGGCCTGTGGATGGAGGGACCTGCATGGCTACTGGAGATTCTGTCCCTGAAGCCTGCTCGGGTCTGTTCCTCTCGGTGACCTGAAGTCAAGGCAGGGCTGGGCTCTCCTCCAGGTCCAGTGCACGACAGACTTTTGGTGTTGGTTTTTCAGGTCTCTCTGGAACAGAAATCTCCTCCACTCCATTGTTCTGTGGCTTCTGCTGTTCCAGAATTTGTTGGGAGTTCTTCTTTACAGATATTTTATGGGCTGTGGGTTAGGAGCTAGCATATGTGAATCTTTCTACTCTGCCATCTTCGGTACTTCTCTTTTTGACTTCTTTTTGAGTGGGAGTTAGTGATGGCACTCGTCTTACCCATAACAGAGTGCTTGACACGTAGTAGGCACTTAATAAATTTTGTTGACTGACCTTTGCCTTCTTAAAGGGAACAATGTGCTGGAATTAGGGAATTAGGCATTAGGATGGAACATACTTTTATAAAGGGCCATTTGATGGGTAAAAATAGAATTGGGGGAATGTTGACTAGAGTAGCACATTATCAATGGTAGGCAACACATAGCTTATGTGATTTGGAAGTATCATACTTAGGACTACTTGGTATCTTCTTTATTACCTGGCAGTCAACCAAGCCCTCAGGATCAGAAAACTGCTGAATATCCCTCTCATTTTCTTAGTTTTTTTCCTTCAAATTTCATTTTTTTCATAAAGGCATTTTTCTTTTACAAAATTATATTTTATATTTTTTCAGTCAGTAAAAACATTCCTTTTTCCCCCTTCTCTCCATTGAAAATGAAAGGAAAAACAAAACCTCTGTTACAAACATATATAGTAAAGTAAAACAAATTTTTGTACCAACCATATTAAAAAAAACTTTGTCTCATTTGTACTTTGAGCTTTTTACCTCTGTCATGAGGTCGGTAGTGGGTTTCATCATTAGTTCTCTATTAATTAATTTATTTTTAAATTTTCAACATTCACTTCCACAGGATTTTGAGTTCTAAAATTTCTCTCCATATCTCCCCTCCCCCACCCCAAGGCAGTGTGCATTCTGATTACCTTTCCCCCCAATCTGCCTTCCCTTCTATAACACCTTTCCCCTTTTCTTATCCCCTTCTCTTCTTTTACTATGGGATGAGATAGATTTCTATACTCCATTGCCTGTATATCTTATTTCCCAGTTGCATAAAAAATAATTTTTAACATTTGTTTTTAAAACCATCCTTAGTTCTCTAGAATTGTAATTGATCATTACACTGATCAGAATTCCCAATTCATTCAAAGTTGTTTGTATTTGCCATATTGTTGCCTTTCTATACATTGCTCTCCTGGTTCTGTATATCAGTTTGTGTAACCATCCAGGTTTCTCTGAAATCATCCCCTTTAGCATTCCTTATATTATAATAGTATTCTTTCATATTTACATACCATAAGTTATTAAAATACTTCTCAATTTATGGACACCCCTTCAGATTTCCATTCTTTGTCATCTCAAAAAAAAAAGCCAAGTCTATAAATATTTTTGTATATCGTTAGAGTTAGTTTTGACAGCATTTATTTTCTCTTCCTTTTCCCACTCCCCATTTAGGAAAAAAAGTCAAAATGCTTAAAATATATACATAATCAATATGTCCAGAAAAACATCTATTTTATTCTGCACCTAGAATTCATAACCTCTCTCACAGGGCATAGGTAGTGTTTATTCTTTATCATTAATGCTCTGGAGTTGTGGTTGGCCGATGTGCAGATCAGTTTTAAAATCTTTCAAAGTTTATTTTGCAACACTTTCCTGGTGCTGTTTACTTCACTCTATATCTGTTCATAAAGGTTTCTCTGAAATTGTCCCTGTCACAATTTCTTACAACACAATAGTATTTCGTTACGTTCATATATCATGATTTGTTCATCCATTCCCCAGTTGTTCGGCATTCCCTGAATTTCCAATTCTTTGCTGCTGCTAGAAGAGCTGCTATAAGTACTTTTGTAAATATGGGAACTTCCCCTTTTTCTTTGATTTCTCTAAGCTATAGGATATCATATGTTAGAGTCAGCTCCTAGGAGTAATGAGAGTTTTCAGTGTGAGCATTTACAGCTCAGAAATTGGCAAATGCCACAAATTAGGATGGGCAGCTATCTGGCAAAGGGGACAGAGTGCAGGGCCTGGAGTCAGGAAATGTCATCTTCCTTAGTTCCATTCTGGCCTCAAATACTTACTAGCTGTGTGACTCTGGGCAATTCTCATCACTCGGTTTGCCTCAGTTTCCTCATCTGTAAAATGAGCTGAAGAAGAAAATGGCAAAACACTCTAGTATCTTTGCCAAGAAAACTCCAAACGGGGTCAAGAAGAGTCAGGCATGACTGAAGATCAAAGCCAAATTAGGATCTTATTTAATTTTTGTCGATTATCTAGACATGAGAAAGTTATGGGGAAAATATAATAACATATTAAACTTAGAAGTGTGTGAAGACTTCATTTTGTTTTTTCCAGCAAGCTGGTTGTTAAACATTTAGCACACCATTGGTTATAGGCCTAGCAATGATACCACTGGATCATAGGATATACACAGTTTAGTAGCTTTTGGAATATAGTTCTCTAAATTACTTTCTAAATTTTTTTTTTGCACTAAATGTGGCTACTTTACTGATGGTACACAATACAGGATTTCCGGCTTCTCCCCACTACTGCAGGGATGCTTTGGGACAAGGATGTGAACAGGATATAAGATCCCCAGTATAGGAACATAGGTTAGGAATGTAGGCTCCCCAGTGGTGGATCTCCATTTTTTGGTTGGGGATGAAGGTCCATGGCTTTTCACTTTACTCCTTGGAGGCCATGTAGACCATGAGGTCTACTACACAATTGCTATAACCATACTCATTGTCATACCAAGAAATGAGCTTAACAAAATGGTCATTGAGAGCAATACCAGCTTCTCCTAATTTCAAGGGAATAAGGGTAATGTCTCTTGAGGGGCACTCAGGTAATATCACCTATCATTGTCCTTAGTGCAGCAGTCACCTTTATGCTGGGCAATACCAGTGTCAGTGAGGGTTAATGTTGAAGTCACAGGATACAACCTGGTCCTTTGTGTAGCCCAAAATGTCCTTCAAAGGTTCCTGTCATGCTTGCTTCACCACTTTCTTGATATCATTGTATTTGGCAGGTTTCTCCAGGTAGCAGGTCAGATCAGCAACAGATACATTGGGAGTAGGAACATGGAAGACCAGGCCTGTGAGCTTCTCATTCAGCTCAGGTATGACCTTGCCTACAGCCTTAACAGCACCAGTGGAAACAGGGATGATGTTTTGGGCAGCACCACATCCATCACACCACAGCTTACCAGAGGGGTTATCTATTGTCTTCTGGGTAGCAGTAATGGCATGGATTGTAGTCACAATGCCAAAGTTGTCATGAATGACCTTACCCAAAGGGGACAAGCAGTTGGTAGTGCAGGAGGCATTACTGACAATCTTAAGGGAATTATCATATTTCTCATGGTTCACTCCCATCATGAACATTGGGGCATCAGCAGAAGGGGCATAGATGATGACTTGCTTGGCTCTGACCTTCAAATCAGTCCCAGCCTTTTCCATGGTGATAAAGACTCCAGTGTACTCTACAACATACTGGATTCCAGCATCTCCCCATTTAATATTGGTGGGATCCCATTCCTGGAAGAGGGTAATGGCTATTCCATTCATCCCTAGTTTCCATTCTCATCCTTGACAGTGCCCTTGAACTTGCCATGGGTGGAATCGTTTTGAAGCATATAAACCAAGGAGTTGAGGTCAATGAAGGGGTCATTGATGACCATAATGTCTACTCTAGCTGAGGTGAATGCAACTCTGGCCACCAGGTGCCCATTACAACCAGATACAACCAACCAACCTTACAACATTTACTCCAACCTTCACCATCTTGTTTCAGGGATTCAACTGAAGCAGTATCACTTGGCACCAAGCTTGGGAGAAAAGCCCCCAGAATTTATTTAAAAATCAGTTTACAATTCCACAAACAATGTATTAGTACTGACTATTTTCCTGCAAACCCCCTCCCCCCATTTGCCATTTCACTTCCTTTGTCAATTTGGTGGGTGTGAAGTAGACTATCAGAGTTGTTTCAATTTACATTTCTCTGATTATTAGTGATTTGGACCATTTTTTTCATATGGTCAACAAGAACTTGGATATCATCATTTTTACGTGAGATTGGAGGAGTTGGAAGGAGTTGAGGGACTGTGTGATAGAGTAGAGAGATGCAGAGTAGGGTAAGTTAAGAAAAGTTTAGCTGAAAAAGCAGTAGAATATCTACTCACTTCCAAAGGGTCTGCGACCTTGTTGATGAAGAGTCTAAACCAATGGTTCTGTTTTTTAGTTGCACAATTGATCGAGTCCCAGGCCTATAGAAAGGAAGACCTGAGTTCAAATCTGACCTCTGACACTTAACCAACTGTGTGATATTGGGGAAGTCACTTAACCCTGTTTGCTTCAGTTTCCTAATCTGTAAAATAAACTGGAGGAAGGAAATAACAAACCACTTCAGTGCCTTTACCAAGAAAACCCTAAAAGGAGTCAGAGTCAGACATGACTGAAATGACTCAACAACAGCTATATACATATATATCATGTATGTATATATACATATTTTATATCTTTAGAAAGAGTAGAAAAGCTCCTTTTTGTGGACTTTTCTAGGGAGTGCGGAAAAAATTCTGACAAAGAAAAATTCTCATTAAGACCAGATGCCATATTTCTAATCTATGGATCTCCTAAGTACTTTACCAACATTTAATTCATTTTTACAACATCCCCTTGAGTTACTTGAAGTGCAGAACTAGCCCCTATTTAGGAATGTGAAGGAATTTAGAACGAGAGAAGGTTAAATGGCTCACCCACAGTCATCTAGTGAGTCAGAGACAGAGCCAGGGTGAGAATTCAGAATTCAACTTGAGTTTCTGTGCTGAGATCCCTGGGGGCACATTTCCTTTCTCATTTGCATAAATCATCAACATTTTTTTGAGCCTGTGCTGAGAAAGCCCTGAAAAAAAAAAGAACCAGTGGAAATTCCCTTTCCTTTCTGCTATCATATGAATCAAATTCTTCAGCTTTTACAGGGATACTGGCTGTTTTTCCTAAATTGAAGCCTTGTCAGAGGGGTCATACATTTGTTTGGAGGCAATGCCAAAGTGTGAGCCCAAATTAAACAAAGCAGATCATTTAAAGACCACATAAACCATAATTTTAGAAACAAGTTTCAAAACACACCTGATTACAAAAACCTACTATTTTGGATTTTGCTAGTTATCAGAAGAACAAGAAAATGTGTGCATGTGGAGACAGCTCCTTCTAAAATATATTTTCTGCTTAGTTCTGGAAATGGAAAACTCAAGCTTTAAGAAAAACAGAAGCTCTGTGAAATTTCATTTTGGAAATACATGGGGTCCCTTGTACTGCAGAATGGAGTGTGGATTGAAGTGTCTAAGTGCCACAGTAATTAGACATCAATCACAATCTCTGCATAGTTAGAAAAGTCTTAGTTTATGACCTCATCTGTCATAGGGGTCTTAGATATCTCTGGTATTGAGGTTTCAGGGCATGAACTGTAGTTCCTGAAATCTAAAATAAGTTTTTATCCCATTGTTAATGCTCAATATATAATAATCCTTTTTAAAGCGAAAAAATAGATATCCTATTGGGGGAGAAAAACTCTTCCCTCCCCACCAAGTGCCTAAAGGTCTGATAACCTGTAGCCTTTTTCCTTTACCATTAGAAAAATACATCTGCATGTTTGTGTGTGTGTATACACATTTATCACATATATTTGGGAGAGGGGTAGTCCATACTCTACCTCATAATTATTGAGGCCTGGGGCTGCCCAACTGAATTAATTAACCAAAAGGATGAACTAGGTGTGAATAAGGCCTAGAGATTTCTTTTAAATCAGTCTATCAATCAAAGACATTAAATTTGGTGTGAGTAATCTAGTTAATCTCAGTAGGGAAGGACTAGAAACCTTCAAGCCATTGAGAGAAATGAAGTGATGCTACCCGAGAAGTATATTAGAATTGACTGAGAAGATGTAGTCACAGCTTGTGGGGGTCTTCTCTAAAATAGCAAGCTAGTTTGGAACCAAGCATTTCAATGTCAGGCCAGCGGAGAGGGGAGAGCACTTTTCTCCAAGTCTCTGAGAGGTACCTACTAAGAGAGGTAGTCACTTAGGTTGTGAGAAGAGATTCTGTCTTCTTTCTCCTCTCTTTGATCAGAAGAAGCCCATATGGACTTCTGGAGATCAGAAGATTTTGTTTGGATTTCCCATAGGAATCCTAGCAGTGTTGGCAGAATCAACGGCAGTTTCTACATTGGGAGCTGAGGATAAATTATGCACGAGGAAAGGGAGCTGGAGCATTTTAAAGCAGTTAGCCATCAGAGAGTCTCACCATTCCTAGGGAGAAGTTTAGGAAGGCCCCAGAAAGGAACTTACATTATAAAAAAATGACATATTAAAAGATTTTTAGGAGTTGTGAATTTTACCCCATTGCCACATGAGATCAATAAACTTGAGCCATTATCCTTTAAATTTCAAATGTAATTAAGGGAGAGTGTGCCACATGCATGTTTTATACCAGTTGTAAGTTTAACTAATTAATTGATATAAACTGTAATCTTTGAGGAAAATACTCCAGTGGGGACTTACAAGCTATAGAGCTTGAAACCCACTCCCCATCCTCTCATGGTTTACCCTAGAGCCCTTCTTCCTCAGGGGACAGATAGCAGTCATATTTTTCAGACCCTACCTGCTAGCTACTAGTCCTAGTTTATGTTGATTATCCAGCTCAAAATTGATTTATAGGAGAGTGTAAACAGGGTAATATTAACAACCCAAAGGGATAGGGATTGGATGTGGGATTTCATGGGTTAAGGGACCTCTTGATGAGGTCCATCTTCCAGTGTAGGTTGACACCTTCTGACAGGCAACACATGGTCTTAGAGAGTTGCCTTGAGAGGTGGAGTTATCCAGGGGTCACACAGTCACTACATGTCATATTCAGCCCCTGAAGAAAGTAGAAATCCTCTAGACAAGAGCACATATGTGAGCTAGCCCTGGCAAAGGGGGTTAGTTGCCATATGCAGTACCATGTGAATTTCCTTTTGGATTCCTTTGTAAGAGGAATAGATGGTATTACTCAGGGAGAACTGGCACATCTGGTGTGAAGGCTTGCCAGGGCCTTTTCAGGGCTGCTTATCCACCTTTGGAATCTATTTGTCACACAACTCTCACCTGTGACTCCAAGAAGCTGTAGCATATGCAGTAACCACACCTAGGTAAAACTGTTTTGGCAGAGGGTCAAACCAGAACAAAGGTAATCCAGAGACCTCAAATCTATAGGGAAGTTAGGGGCATGTCTTTCCCAAGCATGTGAAAATTTCCACCAATAGAATGGGCAGATGAGAACAATTTGTTTCATCAGGCCAGCAAAAAGCAGCTAAAGCAGGTTCTCAGGAGCACTTAGAGCTTGGTCAGACATGGAAGACACCCAGGTCATCCACTGCATCCTGGGCCATGACATCATCCTGACTTTTGTCCTGCCATTTGACTTGGATGACTCAAGAAGACAGAGTGAGGCCAGTGCCTTTGTGCGTCTCTGCTTCACTTAAATTTAATTTACATACAAATGAAGATGTCAGCTGTGATGTCACTGGTTCTTTTTGAAATAAAGAATGAACAATAACATATTGCCGATCCCCTATACCTACCTTCTTTTCAGCAACTTACTAGTGAGTGAAGATATTTACAGAGTAAATATATTTACTTCCTTCATTCACTGCCATCCTACTTATATCTCTATAATGGTATCTCCTTTTATGTGCTCCCTTATATTATCTTCAGGTTTTTGGGATTTGAATACTCTCCAGTATAGAATGACCCTAAATCTCCTTACATGTGGGAGAAATCTATATTTAACTTATTTTTAGGGGCTCATATATAAAGTGTGGGATATTTTCTCCCTTCCTATACAGTTCAGTTGATATAGTTATAAGATACAAACATAGATGATGAGACACTGACCTGGTAACAGCGATCTCTCTGTGCAGTATGAACATTTATTTCATTCTGATTGACTCAGACGTTGTTGTTATTTAGCTGTTTTGAGTTGTGTCTGACTTCCACTGACTCCTTTTAAGGTTTTCTTGGCAAATATATTGGAGTAGTTTGTCATTTCCTTTTCCAATTCATTTTACAGATGAGAAAACTGAGACAAACAAAGTTGAGTGACTTGCCCAGGGCCTCACAGCTATAAGTATCTAGATTTGAACTGAGGAAAATGAGATTTCCTAGCTGCAGGCCTGGTTCTCTATTCACTTCAAGTGGACAGAATTAGCTAACTCTGGTATATTAGTAAATAAATTAACCATATTCTGGGGGTTTAACATAGCTAAGCCCTGGAGACTGTGAGGCAATCCATGCTGGGAGCTAGCAGTCAAGAAAGAAATCCACTTTCAGAAGATATAATTTTGAGGGGGATGGCGATTTCTCTTTCTTCCCTTCCCTCCTTTTGGCCATGACAGTGCAGTTAGTCACCTGGAGTTGTAGACAGCACATTGAGTAGTAGTAGGTGTAGGGAGATGGGAGAGTAGAGACGTACATCAGATACACACAGGTATGAAGAGGCAATAACTGGAGATTGGAAGCATCTTCAAGGAACAAGACTTCTGATAGTGGAGAGGAAAACTGCCATGGACTCGTGAGAGAGTGAGCACTGGCAAATCAATGTAAACTGGAGGAGAAGATCAAGCCCTTATAGTCTGGGCCTCAGAATGTAGCTCCCCTGTCTATCAACTGGGGAATGACTGGATAAGTTGAGTACATGATTGTGGTGGAACACTATTGTGCTATAAGAAATGATGAGCAGGATGCTTTTAGAAAAATCTGGAAAGATTTATGTGAACTGATGCAAAGTGAAGTGAGCAGAACCAGGGAAACACTGTATCCAGTAACAGCAACATTGTTACGATGATCAGCTAACTATTCTGAGTAATTTGATAATCCAAGACAATTCCAAAGGACTTCTAATGAAAAATGCTCTCCACCTGCCGGGAAAGAACTGATGGGGTCTGAATGGAGAACAAAGCATACTGTTAACAAATTATCTTTATTTTTGTTTTCTGGGGTTTTTTTTTGGTCTGTGTTTTCTTTCACAACACAGCTAATATGGAAATATATTTTGCCTGACTGCACAGATATATTCTACACAAAATTCCTCATCTTCTTAAGGAAGGAGAACATTCGAACTTAAAAGGTTAAAAAAAAAGAATGTAAAAATTATTATGTGATTGGAAAAAATAAATATAAAAAACTTATATTAACCATAATAAAAACTGACTTTCCATAAGAAAAAAGATGTAGCATCCCCTCTGGTTAACTACCTCTATTTTGGGGAAGGGGATGAAAAAATAGTATATTTAGATAAAAAGTTTCTCCCATGTCTTTCCTCATGAATTTGTAAGTATTTGTTGGTGCTAAATATTTAGCTCAATAGAGCTTTCTTTTATTCCGATTCGTGGTGAAAAGAAAAAGCTGACATTTCTTCATTAAATAATGAGAAGAGAGATATATAGGCCAGGTGACTCTTGCAGTATTATTTAGAGTAATACTTAAAAGGATTTTGGCAAGGATTGTGAAAAAATAAAGTGAATAAGAAGGCTTTGGGTGTCTGAAGTCTCACATAATCCATTATGAGGTAAAACCAGCAACTAGAGCTCCCTCTCCTCAAAAAAAGAAAGAAAAGAAGAGTGGCATTAAAATAGTAATATAGTTGACATTTGTATAGCACTTTAAGATTTACAAAGCACTTTATCTATATTATCTCATTTGATTTTCACAACAGCCTAATTTTATAAATAAGGAAAATGATTCTAAGAAACGTTACATGTTGTGCAAAGGGCAGCTTTGCTAATGTCTCAGGAAGGATTAGAATTTAGGACTTCCTGACCCCAAGTGCAACACTCTATCTTGTCACCTAATGGTTCAGTACTCCATTAATCCAACCTAGGTGGGAAACTGCAACAGTTACTATTGTTTTTCTTGATCTCATTAAAGGGGCCATGCCCTGGCTACTTCTTAAACAGGCCTATTCAATGAATGGGTGTTGCCTCACCCTAAGTGAGTACCTGCAAAGACCTTGGCCTAAAGGGCCCAAGGTCTCCCAGTGCATCCTGGGTCATCTCCAGTCATCCTGAGGAATATCTGCTCACTGGATTCAGATGGTTCTGAAGAAGTGAGACTGCTGACCTGCACAGCCCTCCCTCACTCAAAACAAAGTCAAGTGCAAGTCATGTCATTATTTGTCTGATGACGTGGTCTTCTTCAGCAACAAAGGACAAACATGACGAATCCATCCTATGCAACAAGACTCTAAGAAACTTCTAGTACTGCCTAGATTCCATAAAACTTTATTGTTCCTTCTAGATCTGTGATCTCTATTATGCTCATACCTAGGTTATCCCTGACAGTAGTAATGACCAAAGATAAAACTAATGACATTTGACATCAAAGCTCCTCATGATGCTTTCTTTTCTTCACTTTTTTGGGGGGATGTCATTAGCCTCTCTTTTCATCCCTATTGGGGATGGTGGTGAAGAAAATCAAAACCACCTTAGCAAATATATATAGTCAAGTAAAGTAAATTCCCATATTTGCCATGTTCTAAAACATGTTTTCTGCTGTACATTGAGCCAATCACCTCTCTTGGGAGATGGGTAACATGCTTTATAAGTGGATACTTTGGAATTGTGGCTGGTCATTACTTTGATCAGAGTGTCTAAGTCTTTCTAAGTTGTTTTTCTTTATACTATTGTTATTATATGTAACTAGACTTCTAACCAAGCCTGGGGGCATTTTGCATGCTATTGTGTTTGCAAAGAGAGAGATAATTCCCATGACATTATGTTGAGTATCTTTGTGATGAATGAAGTTGCTGTAAAAGCTTCTTAAGGAAGAGACACGCATGGCTCTAGACACTCTCCAGGAGAGAAATACATGAAAAAACTTTGGAATCTGCAGACTTGAAGGTGAAGCAGGCTCCTTAATATTTCCTCATTTCCAGTCTCTTTAGAGACTTCAGATACTTTCCCCTTGGAAAAAATCAAGTCTCTTTTTTCTGCTGAGTTGGATGGGGTGCCTCCAACTAGTTGAATGGATCTTTTTCAGTGTGATCTGGCCAATGGCAGGGGCAAGGGGCAAAGGGTAATTTCCTCTCAGGGACAGATTTCTTCCACCATTCCTGAGTATGAACTGACAACATAAACTAGCAACTAGTCGATTTTCTTCTCAGCCAATCCCAAGCTGTTCTCTCATTTCATCAGACAAGTGTTCATAATAGACAAGATAAGAATACTGCATCATTTGTAATTCCATCCTTTGTACTCTTCCCTTAGTTAAACGTTTAGTGTTCTCAGCATAACAGAGTGCATTGGGGATATATTATTGTCCACAGTCCCAAATTCTGGATACCTCCCTAGTGACTTTGAGAGGCTCAAGCATTTTCCTTGAGTCCCTTCTCTTAGACCTTGTACTGAAGAGTCTCAGAATATATCCTCTGGCACAATCCTTGAAGAGTCTGGAAATGAACATCTTTCTACCAAGAAACAGTTTACCATATATACCCCAGGGTTAGGGATTATACTCTCCTATAAAACCAAGATGATACAATTTAACAAAAAAAAACCCCATCATTTTACAAATTTCTCTTTGTTACCACTTATCGTGATGCTTGCCACAATCCAAAGACAACAAAAGAAAGAAAAGGTAAAAGAGAAAAACCTGATCCAAACAGTTTCCAGAATAGATGGTGTTTTCTACATAGAGATTAGGGACCTGAGGTCAACCAGAAGTCACTCCCTCAAATTGAGTTGAGAAACCAAACTATCTGAGATGAAAATTGAGTTCAGTTTCTGCTGGGAGGATCACTCAGCTGAGCTCTGAAGGTCTGATCCTTTGCTCAGCTTGACTGTCAATTGATAGGTCTAATTTTCTATTGAATCCATCCATACCTAGCTGTCTTCTCTCTTGCCAGGGTGTCCAACCTCCTGTGATCAATTTGTCCAGAGAGTGTCTACTTCCTCAATTATATTTTAAATTCTCTTGAACTGATTCAACTATTGAATACATTGACTTCTTCAAGGGGAATATTTCCACTGTCATTTCCTTATCCACTTGTCCCTACCCCCTTCCCCAAGAGTTATTCTCTCTCTGGAGCTAGGTTCTTTCTGCTTCCTGGTCTGTAAGGCCTCCCTGTCTCTAGTGCATAGCTATTAATGGTTCCAGAGATGTGTCCAGTCTCATCCTTTTGATTCAATAAGATAGGGGTCTTAATTCATGGTTGGTTGGTTGTTGTCATTTGTTCTTGAAGAGGACCAAAATGTCACCACTGTGCTAGAGTCAAGTTTCAATGTGTCCGACTGTGACTGATCACACCAATATGAGCTCTGACCGCTCTACCACAACATTTGGGTTGGATACTCCCAATGTGCGCATCCTGTGTTTCCTTTGAGCTGTTTCAATTCTGGTTTGCTCATGGAGCATAGCACCTTCTCTGATGTAGGCATGCCATGCTGAGTGGTCCTGTGCCAGTGTTTCCTATGTCATACAATTAATTCCAAAGTTCTTAAGTGAAACCTTGAGAGTGTCCTTGTATCACTTCTTTTGACGATCTGTGCTGATCTGCAAGCTGAAATTCTCCAGTCTTATCAGTAAAACTCTCAGCAAACACTCAGCTGCTCCACCCTGGCCAACCAATACCAGCACTAGTGTTAACTCATAGTCTTAAAGGGATTGCTGGTGTTAGCAATTTACTATCACATTAGCCCTTCTTCATCTCTGAGCATATTCCTTGACTACATCAACTGATCTGGGAAGGGGGGAGGGAGAACTGGAAAGCAATCTCCTCCCCCTTTTGTTTGTGCATGTGTGTAAGTGTACATGTACAAACAGATATATGTTATTTGTGATATTTTTGGCAAAATAAAATTTCTCATGGGAAACTTTCACTAACTTGTGAGTATAGGTTTAATATAGGTTTACAAGTGGTCATATTTCTAGGATCTTGATTGTACAGATGTTTGTTAGATTGACATACTGAATATATTAGAAAATGGAAAATAAGTAATTCTAGAGAAAAAACATCTAAACTCAGGTTTTGGAGAAAATAATTACAAATAATTGCATAGTTAAATTCACAGAGATAGTTATATGCTATCTCTAAAATATAGGAAAACTTATTTAACTGTTCTGACAAGTAGTAAACATCATCTTTACAAGGATAATTCCAGCTTCAGAGCTGGAGGGATCATCAGATCATGAGTTTAGAAGGGTCATAAATTTAGTCACTAAGAAAAGATCTTTAAGGAGCAGCTAAATGGTGAAGTGAATAGAGCACTGGCCCTGGAGTCAGGAGGACCTGAGTTCAAATCTAACCTCAGGTACTTGACACTTAACTAGCTGTGTGACTTTGAGCAAATCACTTAACTACAACTGCCATGCCTTCTTCCCCCCCCCCCCAAAAAAAAACCAGAAAGAAAAGATCATGAAGACAATCCTTGTCTTAGAGAAGAGGAAACTGAGGGTCAGAGAGAGATGGAGGGACTTGCCCCTAGTTGCACAGGTAGGCTAGGATTTGAAGTCAAGTCTTTTGATTCATCTATCCACTATACTGTTAAGATCTTTGATTTATATCACAGAACTTCTAGCTCAGACTTATGAAAAAGACCTGCATATGCCATTGAACAACTTGGATTCTCACCAAGTAGGGTGCAGTGAATTCTTTCTTCTTATAAAACATGTTTTGGAGAGGGAATAGAGGTTAGAGCCATGATTTCATTGAACTACTAGGAACGTGAACTCATTCCATCTATGTTGGCTGCTATCTTCTCTGCAACTTTCAGCCTTAGAGAGTGGCCTAGGTCATGGAGAAGTTAAGTGAGCTATGTGCCTGGGATCCTGCAGCCAACATACTTCTGAGATGGGACAGTTTGGAGGCTTTCTAAATTGGTGAAGGCCTCAGGAAGATTTAGAATGACCATTCATGCATGACATCTGCTGACCATGGAAACACAAAGCTTTGTCTTGTTGTTATTATTTTTAGGCATACCAACTTTTGCCAGGACTCATGATTTGATTTTCAGTGAGCCATGTCTTTTAGATGACTTTGGTAATGGCTGGTCCTGAGGACTTTTTGTGTGAAGCTGAATTAGATTAGAGTTCTGTTGGGTCCATATAGCCTTGCATACTTGGCTCTTTGGGTTCAGCAGGAACTATGTCTCACTTGCTACACTGTAGGCGCTTAAATGTCCAGGAGGTAAACTAATGACCAATTTATTGGACAATTATGTGAAATCTGTTTGTTGCTCTTGCTCAGTCATTTTAGTCACGTCCTACTCTTTGGGATTTTCTTGACAAAGGTACTAGAGTGGGTTGCCATTTTCTCCTCCAGCTTGTTTTACAGATAAAGAAACTGAGGCCAGTAGGGTGAAGTGACTTGCCCTGAGTCACACAGCTAGTAAGCGTTTAAGGCTAGATTTGAACTCTAGAAGATAATTCTTGACTCCAGGCCTGGCACTCTAATCCTGGGTCACTTAGTTCTAGCTGCCTGGAAATTTGTTTGGATAAATTACTCTTCAAAAATCCACTCTCCTTTATATTTCTCTCAGAGTGGTTATCACTCTTAACCTTTTGAACATGTCACTACTTCAGAGAATCACAGAGTTCAGTTTGAAAGGAACCTCAGAGGTTCTGTGCTCCAATTCACTGTTTTACACTTGAGGAAATTGAAGCCTGGAGAGGATTTGTCTGGCTCCAAGTAGCAAATGGCCAAGCTGAGATTTGAACACAGATCTTCTGACTCCAGATAAGCTAGTTTTCTTTCCACTGAAATGGTGGAATTAACCTCTCTGGTGAAATATGAGAAGGGACAAAAGACGAAAACCATACTCAATATTCTCAGGACACTTTCATTGTGTCTCTCCTATGCATTGATCATGTTTTATTTGGTATTTTGAAGTTTGTGGAGGCCTTTTCTGTCCTGCTCCATGAGGGCAGGAACCATGGCATATTCTCCTTGGCATCCTTCATAGTACCTAACACAATGCTTTGATGGTACACATATCATAGAATTACAGAATTTTTAGAGTTGGAAGGGATCTTAGCCCTCATAATCCAACCCATGCTTAGAACCAAAAGCCTACCATAACATACCCAACAAATGGTCATCTAGTCCCTGTCTGAAGACCTATAAGGGGAAAGACACCACTGCCTACCAGTGTGCCTACCATTTTTATATAGTTCTATTTGTTAGGAAGTTTTTCCTGATATCAAGCCCAAATTTCCCTCATTGCAATTTCTACCTCTTCCTCCAGATTTTGCCCTCTGGGGCTAAAAAGTAAACCGAATACTTCTTTCACCTGACAGTCCTTCAAATACTTGAAAATATTTATCATGTTTCTCTTGAGTCTTCCCTTAACCAAACTCCACATTCCTTATTTTTTCATCTGAGCCTCTTATGACCTGGACACAAGATATCCTGGTAATGCTTCTGGGCACTTCTCAACTTATCAATCTCTTATCAAATGAGACATTATTTGTAAAGCACTTAGCACAGTGTCTAGCATATAGTAGGTGTTTAATAATTTCCTCCCCCCCTCCCTTTCTTGCTTAAATGGACATGTAATTTTCAACACACTTCAGATTTGATCTGACCAGGAAGGTACAGAAATACTATCTTTTCTCTGTACCTGGAAGCTATGCCTTTCTTAATACTGCTCAAGATCTTATTAGCTTTTTAGTTGCTATGTAAACCCCCCCCCCAAATCTTAATATATAATTTAGTTTGTTATTATTTAGGGAAGACAACTTGGATTTTGCAAAGTACATTAGGAATAGAGAAATGCATCAGAATCACCTTTGTTTATTTCTCTGAATACTTTTTCTGTATCATTTGAAGGAAAATTGAGGGGCAGAGCCAACATGGTGGAGTAGAAAGACATATATATATATATATATATATATATATATATATATATATATATATATATATATATATATATATATATATATATAACAAGCTCTTTCCACACAGCCCATAAAATACCTGTAAGGAAAGACTCTCAGCAAATTCTAGAGCAGCAGAAGTGGAGAACAACAGAGTGGAGGAGATTTCCAGCCCAGGGTGACCTGAAAGGCCAATGGGAAATGTCTGTCACACTGGAGGCAGAGCAGAGCCCAGTCCAGACTTGGTCATGCAGTGTGGCTCTGGGAAGAGGACACAAGCAGGCCTTGGGGGAGTAATCCCCAGTCGCAGTAGCAGCAGTTTGCAGATTCCCTCAGCCCACAGGCACCAAAGGTCAGTTATGGGTTTTTTCAGCTGGCCCAAAAGGGAGAAGGGCCTTCCCATAGTTCTGGCTTCAGGCATCGGCCACGGCAGAGGCCACATTGGGCAGGTGGCAGCAGTTCCCACAGCAGCCCCTACAGCAGCCCGCATCCATCGTTGGATCGTGAAACCCCTGGGGGCTCTGAACAGCTGATTCTTACCTCAGCCCTGTGTAGAGGCCCTGCAGCAGCTGACCTTTATCTCACACTGAATGGCAGCCCTGCCCCTGAAGCTTATCTGAATCTCAGCCCCCAGTGCTGGCTTGGTGGAACTGGAGGCCAGGTGGTTGTGACGAGGAAACTGCCAAGATTCTGGGCACAAAAATCTCTTCTGCTCCCAGACCAGTATACACGCTTGATTGTGCCACCTTGGAGGAACTGAGATCTAACAGATCCCCAGAGTATACCTTCCTCTTGACAAAGGACCCTAAAGTCAAGTAACAGGTTAGGAAAATGCCCAAAAAAGGGGAAAAAAAACAAGACAATAGAAGGTTCCTTTCTTGGTGAACAGTTATCTTCTCCCATCCTTTCAAATGAAGAAGAGCAATGCTTACCATCAGGGAAAGACATAAAAGTCAAGGCTTCTGTATCCCAAACATCCAAAATAAATATTTAATAATCATTTGATGGAAAATTGCTTTTCATTGGTGAAGACACTCCTTCTTCATCTTCTATGGCTTAATCAAGCTTTCTCCTCTTTTCTTATATCAACACTTGGGAGCCATTGGAATTTATTGAATAGGTGACATGATCACACTAGCACTTTAGGAAGTTCATTTGGTAGCTGATTGGAGGACGGATTATAATGGGGATAGACCTGAGGCAGGGTGACAAACCTGCGGGCTATAGCCCAGGAATGAGGTAATGATAACCTGCACTGGGGTGGAAGCAATGTCAGAGGGAAGAATGGGGGTGGTGGTAGTGGCAAGTGACAAGAAGTTGTGAAGGTGGAATTGACAGCTCTTGGACACATACTGGATATGGGAAGTAAGAGAGACATTGGAGTGAAGGATGAAATGTGTCAAGCCTGAGTAATTGGGAGGATGGTGGTACATATCCTCAGCAGTAATAGGGAAGTTAGAAAGAAGAGAGGCTTTGAGATGAAAGATAATGAGTTCAGTTTTAGATATATTGAGTTTAAGATGTGCCTTCCTCGCTGTAATTTTTTATACTTTCATTCTTTCTCTCTCTCTCTCTCTCTCTCTCCTCATCTTTCCCCTTTCCCTCTCTTTTTCTCTGCAATTGGAATTAAATGACAGGTTCACACACCTACTAAGGGTCTGAGGCCAGTTTTTGAACTCAGGCCCTCCCGACTCCAGGGCTGTTGTTCTATCCCCCATTTCTCTTGAGTTGATTTTCCCTACATAATTTTAGTTCATAGGGTCCTATTTTTCTTTTGAACCCTTAGAATTCCCCTTTCCCAAAATCAGACCATGCACAAATTTCCTCTAATTATTCTGTCGTATTTCACATGTAATGGGGGCCTGACCAATGGAGATCTAATCTCAGCGCATACACATATACCCTACCTGATGCCAACAGAAGGAAAAGAGGCTGAGAGCCTCTTCTGTGAAGATGTAGTGATGTATATATAATGAAAGGACCCTAGTCCTCAATTTGAAGCATGCACAGACATTCTGTAACCGGTTTTAGCATGCTAATTACACAGGGAGGAGAAGGACTGTTGATTGACTGCTGAGCTGGAACTGGCATGTGTTCAAAAGTCCAATGCAGCCCTCTTGTTCTGATTTTCCACTTTTCCTCCCTGGCTGTGTTTGAGGAGAGAAACATGAGGACTCAAGCCTTCCCCACCTGGAACCAACATGTAGCCTGCAAACACAGGCTTCTGTTCTTTGCCCCTTTCTGTTTGTTCTTTCTAGTTGTAAGTAAAGGAGTATCGGAGGTAACTGTGACCTTGTAAATTTTGAAAGATCATAGTGGTGAGCCACCAGAGGTCTCTGGGCAAAAGTCCATGTGAGATTTTGAAGCTGTCTGAGAAGTAAAGTCCCAAGTGACCTATTTGACCTAGCAAACTAAGCCAAGAAGAAGTGAGTGATTCATTCATCTGTTATGCCACATTCAGAACTAAATTTAGAGAGATTAATATTTGAATGTTTGTAGCAGCCTACATACATTGGTGCCTACTCTTTCTGAGGACTTAGCTGGCATATCTCTGGCCAATTGAAGAACTTTTTTCTTTGACTTGGAAGCACTGGATTTGGGCTCTGAGATTCCTAGGTGTTTTCAGTTTGGAGTTTATTTCAGGTTATTGGTAGAAATTTGCATGGTATAGTCTTTCATATATGTGTATGTGTATATGTGTGTGTATGTTTATATATATGTATGTATATGCATATATTTGCATTTAATTGTAGCACACCAGAGAACAGAAGAAAACCTGGAATAAAGCACAGAAAGGCTGGGTAGCTTTGAAAACAATGTATAGTATTTATTACATAGGTTTTGTGAAATGGAAATTGATTGTATTATTTTGAATCCTCTCTGATGTTCTGCTGTGTACATGGAAAGGTTTTTTTCCTTTGATCATTTTTAAGTTTAACATGAATAAAAAATTTAAAAATTTTTTTTTAAAAGTAGGTCATTGGTAGAATCATTCTGTTTTCATGTTTTCTCTGATTCTGATAGGTCTGTCTAGAAAGTTTTCTTTTGTTATTTCTCTATAAATATGGCATACAGGCCTTTTTGTTTTGTTATAGTTTTCATCTCTCTTCAAAATTTTCTAGATCATTTGTTTTTGGTAGTAGATACTTTACATTTTCTTCTATTTTTTCAATCTTTTGACTATATTCTATTATTTCTTGTTTCTCCTGGAGTTGTTAGGCAGCAAACATCCTATCAACAGTCCCTCGGTCCTTTCTGAAGCCATACTGACTCTTGGGTAGATGACCATCTTCTAGGTGAAGGACTAGCCTATTGAGGAGAACTCTGGCAAGAGTCTTGCCTGCAATGATGGAGAGACACCCCCAAAACACACATACACTCATGATTATCACAGGACAACCTATTTCCTTTACCTTTTTCTTTGTAGATATGGCCAATGGAAGTGTCCTTGAACTCTTAGGGGATAACCTCCTCTTGGTACATAACCCAGGATATTTCAGTCAGCTTTTTTATGAATAGTGGATCTCCTGCCTTATAAATATCAGCTGAAATACAATCGGCACCAGGCATTTTGCTTCATGAGAGGACCCTGATGCAAAATGGCATTCAAAACCTGTTCTTTGTTGGAAATTTGACTAGAGAGGATTGACTTCAATTTGAGGTATCTAGTCTCAATGGCTTCAGCATCCATTGATGAAGGTCGTTGAGGACACTATGAAAATATTCAGCCCATCTCTCCAGAACCATGTCCTTATCACTAATCAATGTGACTCTATCAGCACAAAGTCACTGAGATGCACCATAGGTCTTTGGCCCATAAATGGCCTTCAGAATCTCATAAAAATGCTTTGCATTGTTATCGTCAACATAAAACTGAATTTCATCTGCCTTCCTACTGAGTCAAGAATCCTACATCTCTCTAACCTTCACTTGTCCTTTCCTTTCGATGGAGTTAAATACTGATTCCTTAGAGATGCATGAACTCTCCAGCTGGTAAAGCCTCTGGAGCTCTCTTTTTTTCATTTAGCAACTTCTGAATTTCCGCATCATTTTTGTCAAACCAATCATGATGTTTCTGAGTGTTCTGTCTCAGAAAAGTAAATGTGGCGCTGTCCTGAAATCTCTGAAACCTACCTGCTCCTTTTCTGCTCTGCTGTTGCCAACCATGTGTTTCCCTCCAAATTAGCAACAAACTGTTCCCACTGGGAGAAGCATTCTAATTTGTTGACATTAAGTCTTCTGGTACTTGTCTTGCCTTCAGGCTGCCACTTTTAGTGAATGCCAATGTTTAGCTTAGAGAGAATAAGTCTATGATTGATCCAGCACACTGAACCTTTATTACACTCACATCCTATCTGTCTCTTGTCCTTACAATGACATAATCTATTAAATGCCAGTGTATGCTGTGAGGGTGAATCCATGAAGTTTTGTTGCATTTAGATCAATGGAAGACAGTTTTGGTGATGAGAAGGTCATGAGATGCACATCTGCAGTAATAAGTGGCCATTGCCATTGCCGTTTTGTACTTCCTTCTTCCCAAGGTCTCCCTGCCATGTTTGTTAATCTGTGTGTATTCTGGTATTAAAGTGACCCAGAATTACAAGCTTGTCCTGTTTTGGCAGACTGATGACTCCCAGAAGACTACAGGTCTTCAGAAAATTTTTCTTTGACCTTGTCAGGTTTTATCATGGTGGGAGCATATGCATTGATGATAGTGGCATGGTGCTTTCCTGCAAGGTGTGATCACATTGTCATGAGCCTATTGTTAACTCTTTTGGGGAGCCATGCAAGCTTGTTGGCTCAATTAATTTTAATTGCAAAACCTATACCAGCTTTACATTGATCTCTGTCACTGTGACCACTCCAGAAAATGTCTATCCAGCCCTGACTGATGTTTCATTTGGCAGCCTTATTTCACTCAGGGATGCTATTTGGATAATATATACTGAGTTCTCTTGCAACAAGAGCTATTTTTCTTTTATGTCTACTAGATTTCATATTGTCCCTAAGTGGACACACATTCCCTATAATGATAGTGAGTAGAATCATCTTCACAAAAGTTTTTGTACATCTTTTTTGTGTTTTGATTGAAAGGTGGGATTCTGGCCTGCCTCACTAAGTTGTGTTGGTTCTTTGCTGCGGAAGAAGACCATGCCATCAGAGAAATGATGACATGACTTGCACTTGACTTGTTTTGAGTGAGGGAGGGCTGTGCATGTCACCAGCCCCACTTCTCCTCCAGAGTCATCTGGATCCAGTGACCAGATATTCATCAAGATGACTGGAGATGGCCCAGGATGCAGTGGGAGACCATGGCCTCTTTAGGCCAAGGTCTATTCAGGTACTCACTTTAGGGGGAGGTAACACCCATTCAGTGAATAGGCCTGTTTAAGAAGCAGTTGGGGGACAGCCTCCTTAATGAGACAAAGACAAATAAGTAAGTCAGGCTGGGAGGAAAACAGCAACAGTTACTATTGATAATCACTCTTGAGGCAGGACGGTCCAGAAAACTGTGGGCAGGGGCCTAATGTTATATGATCTCTGGGCTTCAGAGCAGAGTAGGTTTAAGGGGAAGGGAAGGGAAGGGAAGGGAAGGGAAGGGAAATCTAGCCAGTAAACCTGAAGTTAACTGGGCATCTTCTGGCCATCCAAACTTACCTTCTTTTGGAGGGGAGACAGACAGGAGAAGAGGAGCTGAGTTACCTACCTAGCCGGGTCCCCATTCAGGCAACTTCATCTACTCATAGATTGTTTTGTTTGTCCTTCGTTACTGAAGAAGACCATGCCATCAGAGAAATGATAACATGACTTTGCACTTGACTTTGTTTTGAGTGAGGGAAGGCTGTGCAGGTTACCAGCCTCACTTCTCCTCCCGCCTCACTAAGTAGGCCAGAGCTGGGCAAAGCAAGGCTGACAGGAGCACAACAGAGGCCTGTACACAATGTTCAACAAACTAACCAAAGTCTTTGATACTGTCAGTTGTGAGGCTTATGGAAAATTAGAGCAAAATTTGGTTGCCCAGAGAAGTTCATCAGTGTTGTACATCAGTTTCATGACAGCATACTTGCATGGGTTCTATATAACGAGCTATTCTCTTGTGCTATCCCAGTCACTAACGGAGTGAAGCAGGGCTTTGTGCTTACTCCCACACTTTTTTAACATGATGTTTTCAGCAATGTTGTCAGATACCTCCAATGAGAATAAAAATGACATCAAGGTCAGTTATCGGGCTGATAGTAAATTGTTTCACTTGAAAAGGCTACAATGCCAAGACTAAAGTAGAGAGTTAGTGCAGAATTCTTTGTTTGCACATGACTGTGCACTCAATGCCACTTCTGAAGCTGAGATGTAACAGAGAATGGACCGATTCTCTGCCACTTGTGCTAATTTTGGCCTGATAATTAACACCAAGAAAACAGAGGTTCACTAACTAGCACCATACCATCCATATGTGGAACCATCAGTTACAGCAAATGGAAAAATTTTGAATGCTGTAAATAAGTTCACTTCCCTTGGCAGTATACTTTCCAGGAATGTGCACACAGATGATGAGGTTGACATACACACTGTCAGAGCTAGCTCAGTGTTTGGGAGACTCTGAAGGAAAATGTGGGAGAGAAGAGGTATTAGACTGCCTACCAAAATGAAGGTCTACAGAACTATTGTGCTAATGTTGTACACCTATGAAACCTGGCAGTATACCAGCACCATGCCAGGAAACTGAATCACTTCCATTTTAATTGTCTTTGAAAGATTCTGAAGTTCATCTGGCAAGATCAGGTATCAACATTAAAGTCTATTCTTGAGTGGAACATTCACATTCTAATGCAGAGAGCACAGTTCTGATAGGCTGGCCACATTGTTCCAATGCCAAAGTACCTTTGCCTAAAATATTATTTTATGTATAACTCACACAAGGCAAGCATTCACATAGTGGTCAGAAGAAGCTATACAAGGACACTGTCAAGTCTCTCTGAAAAACTTTGGAATGAATGCCCAGATCAAAGAAGGCTCTGTGCTCTATGAGTAAAGCAGAATGGCAGTAGTTCAAAAGAAATGTGAGATTTTCGAATTTAGAGCCATCCCCACTCCAAATGTTCATATGGACTATTTGTGTCTGACCTGTGGTAGAGCCTTTTGAGTTCATATTAGTCTGATCATCCACATTAGGACTCATTGAACCTTGACTACAACATAGTGATATCTTCGAGAATGAAAGACGAAAACTAAGCAACCAACATTTCTTGTTGTCTCATGGAGTTGTTGAATTACTTTGATCCATTCTAATTTTCAAGGAGTCTGTGACTTGAGTAATGTTTTCTGTCTTCTGTTCTAAACTATTTATTTTCTGTCCTTATCTCATTTCATTTATGATTTCTTTCTCCTATTGCTTCATTTCTTTTAGTCACTCTTATGATCTTTGCAGCAAAGCCATTTTTTTTTCCTCTGAAACTCTGCTTGCAGTTGTTGGAGGGTTATAGTATTTACCTTTTGGCTTCCTTTTACTCCACATTTCTTTACTGTTTAGTATTTCCTTCAGTTTACTCACATTTTTTAGTCATTAGTTCTTGGCTTGGGATTTTGTGGTCAGGCTTTTCACCTCTAGTATTCTTGTGTAGGTTGGGTGGTTCTTGTCTGGTTCTGTCCACTGTGTGCTTGTACCACTGTAGAATCAGATGGGGTGCTTGGTAATAAGCCTCGCAATCTATTAAGATCCTTAATCTTTCTATCTCAGCCTCTTGGTTGTCCTCTGTGGGTCCTGGACTCTACTGAGCTCTGATTTTTACCCAGGTACTCAGTTGGCTCTGTCTCCTTTTGTGCATCCCAGTACCCCTATGAGTGGACAACTGGACCCTGTCTCCCTGTGTAGTAACCTACGGGGTGGGTGGCTTCCCCCAGTTCTGTTCTGATCAACTAAGACGAGTATTTGGCTTAAGGTCCCACTAGAGGCTGGGGGTGGGAATCAAAGATAAATAAGAAAAAATAGTAAGAGGAAAGGACACTGATGGTGTTAAGGATGAGATGCAGCAGGCCATAGAAAGTACAGCTGTACTGAGTATCAGAAAGTGTACGTTATGTTCTTGGCTCTTCTACTAATTTTCTGTGTGGTCAAACTAGTCACTTGACCTCCCTCTGCTTCAGTTTCCCCATCTATGCAATGATAACGACTAGCCTTTTTATTGCCTCCATCACAGAGCTCTTGTGAAGATCACATGAGTTAAAGTATGTCAGGGTACTTTGTAAATTTTAATACAATTATAAAAGATTGTTATTATTTGAATTGTGTTTAGATGCCTGACCACCCCTGTGGTTTGCTACTTCAATTCAAAACTGTAAACAAAACAAAACACAAAACCAAAACCAGACTATCAATTGTAAGAAAAAAATAAATGATCAGTTTTACAGCTTTTACCCATGGGTCCTTATGTGTCTACTCCAGAAGACTTGAAGGATCTCTTTCACCAGGAGGTCTAGTTTCATCCCACATCAGAGTGCTGGAGACAGAGTAGGAACCTGAGCTTGGTAATCAGCTTCAGAGTCTGAGCCTTGACTTCAGATTCAGGGAGAGATGAAAGACATCTCATGGAAGGGAGACGGTCAGGGGGTGTGTCTGTCAAAGCTTTTTAAAAACTTAGATCCAGCTTTTCCGGGTTGTCTGGGAATCCCAGATCAATGACCAAGCTGCAAATGCATCATTGCTGTCAAGGCATTGTTTTGAGTTCAGGGTGACAGCAGTCTATAGCTTGCAGATTCTGCCTTCTTTGTTTTTTTGTTAAATAAGGGCATTTGCTTTTTTCTAATATGGCAGTATGTTTTTACCAGGTACTTTCAACAATTACTGATAGCTGCCTGATTAAGAACATTGACCATTTTTTTCAGTATCCTTGAATGTAGTTTATCAGAACCCTGTCGACTTCAACTCTTTGAAGGTGTTGACAGTCATGGGTCTGGAGAACAGATAATAAAAAACTTTTTCCTCTATACACAATGGGGCAGAATGGAGTATACATTCTTCCATCTGATTTCTGTATAAGTTGTTTTTGTTTAACTGTTTTTCTTTGTTACAAGAGTAGGGGGAAAGTTCATTTCCAGAAGGTAATAGAAGAAGGGGGACAAAAAATCCCCCAAACAAAGGGCATCTGGTACTGGTGGAGAGGTGGAGAAGCACTTCTCTCCCTGCAGTAGAGCGGCAAGGGACCGATACACACCCACTGTTGTATAAAATAAGCCACACAAAGCCACAATCGGTCACTTTTGCTTCACTGTTTTGATTCTTTACAAGGGAAGACTTTTGCTATTTGAGTGAAGGGATTTCTGTAGATGGTTGTGATATAAAAAACAAAAATCAATAATAAAATAGGGTTTTTTTGAGTCAATAAGACATTTCCAAGAATAAAGTGATTGCCCTAAATAATGTGCCCTCCAGCTTTAAAATTCTGGTTCTAAATCTTCCTCACCTTGAGAGCTTTCTGCTTTGGATCACTAGGGTTGGGTAGCCAACTGGGAACAACAAGCAGAACCAGTCTTCATTGGAAGAAGATTGATTTATGAGTCCTGGTAAGGTACTTGGTAATTCCCCTTCTCTCCTCCTCAAATGTCAGGTCATGATGAGTAGAAGGAGATGTGAGGATCCTCAGACACAAAGCATGTGGAAGGACTTTTATAAATTAGGAAGAGCATTCCCAATGTAAAGGATTATTTTTAGTGTTCTCTGCTAGAAAGCAAATATCTTTGGGGAAAGGGACACATTTGCAGGCATTATTACTGTAGTATAAGAGAGTTGATGAGATCTTTTTCAATGTGACAGAGGAGGATGGGTTTGGGTAATGGAGAGGAATAAAGACAGATATGCATTGTGTGCAAAAGGGAAAAATAAACTTGAATGAGAGACCCAGGTTATATCTTGAGAGCACTAAGCATATAGGATCAGAGTAAAGAGGGGGCTAAGAGAGGGAACTTTAGAGGTATCAGCAATAACTTTTGCTTCATCACTATTTTGGATTCTAGCTTAGTCATCAGTTAACTATGTGACCTTGGAAAATTCATTTCACCTATCTCAGCCTCAGTTTCCTCATCTGTAAAATGAAGGAACTGGGTTAGATGAGATCTCTTATGTTTTTTTTTTTTCAGCTTTCACACTTGATTGGCATTTTAGGGCTTGAAACTTGGCCAAGGATGACTCTTATCGATAACTACTGAGCCCAGGAACTTAACCATATCAGGGCTTTGCCTTCAAATCCCTTCACACTGACATAGATACAAACAGACAAGCAGAGACCTGCCAGGGAGCTCCAATCTTCCATGATGTGAGAGACAAAGACCAATTTCCCTGGACTAGAGCCAAGGACAGCAGTCCCTATGGCAGCCCACAGATCTCAAAACAGGGGTCACCAGATGCTGTGAGGTTGGAGTTCGGTAATAGAACTGATCCAAGTCCAAACTCCCTGTTGCTTTCTCTCTCAGAGGAACAGCTCAACAAATAATTTCAGTAGACTGGAGAGTGGGCAGGTTTCATAACCATTTAAACCTTCTGTGCTTTTATTGTTTCTACTTCCTAGTTCTTTTCAGGGGTGGTGTGTGTGTGTGTGTGTGTGTGTGTGTGTGAGTGTATGTGTGTGTGTGTTGCTCTATATCTATTCTGTATAAAGCTGCAACAGCAAGGACCCTGGCACACACAGGAGGGCCTGCTGTACAAGTTCTTAGATCTTTTTTCTTGAAGGAAAATTGAGGGGTCAATAATCTACTTTAATTAAGCACATATATCGTTCATTTAGTTCAGGGGAAAAAGTCAGCACCCTGAACTTCAGAGAAAATACGAACAGAAATGACAAACAGAAAGACCAACAGACAGGGCTTCCAACTGTTTGATCATAGACAATACATATATTGTTATATAGAGAGAAGCACCAACATCTGGATTTTCGAAGGGGGAGGGTCCTTAGTGGCTACCCTCAGTCCCATCTGGCACACCAATCCTCTTTCAAAAAATAAGCTCCAAAGTAAAACCTTACCTCAGAGTATATATACCCCTTTCAGAGCTGTAGGGTACTATCCTTGTGACCCAGTGTCCCAGTACCCTATAAGCAATCAACATAATTTTCTCTCTCTGTGAATCCTATTTTTTCCACTAGGATTTCTCAAGTCATTCTGACTCATCATCACCCTATGACTTGGGTCCCTTGGAACTTGGATTTACTAAAGGGGCCACACCCCAGCATTCCTGTGAATCCCTCTCACACAGCCCCTCCCAGGCTCAGTGCCATCTTGTGATTTGGACTCCCCTCAGAAAGAAAATGCACTTTGGGCTCTTAAACAGGTAACCCTTCTTGACAATAGATCTGTAATGTTTGAACAAACCAACAATCCTTTATTAAAGAATTATTATGTGCCAGGAACTGGTCAAAATGCTAGGAATAGAAATATAAGCAAAAATAATGATGGTTCCTTCCATTAAGGAGCTTACGTTCTGATGGGGGAAGACAATACATAAAGGGAAATAGAAGAGTGGGGAGGGAGAAGATCTCTGTTGAGGTCACATGGTGGAGAAACAAGTTGGTAGAGTCAAGACTGACTTCATTCCAGGGAGGAATGAAGGAGTGAAGATGTCTGACCTGAACATTTTCCTTAAAATGGAAGGTCTGGAGAGGAACTAAAGATGGAAAAGAAGGAGTTACAGGAGCAGAGCGTCTTCCAGGTGACAAAGTTACCACGGTATTGTGGAGAAAGAAGTGAAGTCCAGAGAGTCAAGAGTGGAACCTGTAGTGCTGCTGGTATAGTTGGGGGAGAGCATAGTGGTGGTAGCCACAAGGTTCCCAGTACCTTGCTCCACTATGTTGGCTTTAGTTCTTAGGTTCTGTTCTTCCTAGTGTCAAAGGCCATGTATGTGGAACTCTTCTTTCCCAGAGGCATGCTATTCAAGAATTTTGTGGTTCATGACCTTTACTCTTGAGCCTGGCAGATGAGCATACTTAGCACCTCAGTGCTTTTCTACAATATTTCATCATTGTCATTCATTCATTCAATAACATTTATTAAGCACCTATTATGTACTAAGCACTGGGGATACAAAAAGAGGCAAAAGACAGTGCCTTCCCTCAAGGAGTTTGTGCTGTTGCTGTCACCTCTTGGTCTGAGAAAATCCACTCTTGTGTCTCTGGTTTTTGATTTGTGCCTAGAAAAGAAAAAATAAAGACAGAAGGGATCAATAACTTTCTTGAAAGACTTCAGGTGAGTGCATTCTCCTCCCACTTGCTTTACAGGGCTGCTATTAAAGGCCCTGGAGGTAGGGGAGGGGAAGACCCTACTATGCCCTCCCTCTTTCTCTCCCTGCATGTTCTCAATCCCTCCAGAAGAAAAGCAGAAGGGAAAAGGGGAAAAGGAGACCAGAGTCCTTACTAAAGTTTGCTTCTTCAACTAGAGAAACTCCTCTGGATGACAGTTCCGATCCAGCAACAGAGCACAGATTAGCAATGGAAGATTAATTTCTTTCTGACATTCCCCAGGGCTGTTAAGCAATCTCAGGAGCAATTTTCCTTGCCTGGAATGCTGTACTCCAGAAATTCACTGCTTTCTTCTTCAGTTTTGTGTTGGTTGAAGGACAACAATCAAGTTCCAGGTTCTGAGCTGGGTTTCCAGCCACAGATAAGTATACCCACTAAAAGGGTAATTGTGGGGAAAGGCAAATGCAAGTATAGTGCGTGCGTGCGTGTGTGCGTGCGTGCGTGTGTGCATGCGTGCGTGTGTAAAATAAATATGCGATGCTTGTGTAGATATTCCTATGTGTGTATATATACATACATGTATACATACACATACATTTGACTATAATGCATAAAGGGCATCTGAAATCTACCTCCATGTGTTTGGTTACTTGTAATAATTTTCTTAAAAAATAAGGAACGCAGAGAAAAAGAGACAGAACACACCACAAGGAAGCACCAATAGAACAGCTTTGAAAGCTACAGTTCAAATTTATTACAGCTAGGTCCTTATTGATGCAGATGATGAATCCCTGAAGTGGTTAGATTTTTCAAATTGTGCTGCATATTTCCATTGGGATGGAACCAATGATCATATTGTACACCAGAGGGGTCAAACATGAGCAACCCTCAATATTCCCTGCTGAATTGGATCAAAATGTTATTGGGAAATAGGTAACAAAATATAATAGAATATAAATGTTTATATGTGGTTTTCTAAGTCAATATGTGGCCAGAAGTGATCCTTATGTATGGGTTAGTAGCCCCCTAGTTTCTTTATCAGTTTGACACCACTGTTGTACACAATTATAAATATGAACTGTGCAAATTTGAATATGTTGACCAATCTGAGGGATTATTTTCAGTAATTGGGATCCATTTATAGATTATTTAAAAACGACAGCCAAACTGTATATAATAGAGATTTGCAGTTTAATGTATGGTTCTTTCCCCTCTTCTGCTTTATATATGGAAATACCGATTTTATTTGGTATTTCTTAAATTCATAATAAGAGTAAAATAAAATAAAAAGTTAGAGATCTGATCTCAGAGTCAGGAATGTTAGAAATAAGTAAGAATTCTGTCTGGCTATGAATGAATTTAGAAAAAAAAAAAAGATGTTTATTTCACCTATTTTCATATGGATGACTTGACCTCCAAGCCTTGTGAAGCAGAGCTGCAACACAAGCACATGTTAAGCTAATTACGAGTCCCTTTATAATTCATCCAGATTCCCACCTTGAACCCCATTGGCCAGCATTCTAGGGTTCACTAAATCCCACCCCCTCTCATCTTCATTTATTTTATTCTTTATTTAATAAAGTTATACTCTTAGGCCCCTTCCCTTTTGTCTGCGTCAGATAGCATAATAGGAGTTTTCAGTTGCTATGAGAACTGATAAAAGTGTGAGTTTGAGGATTCGAACCCAGGATAAAGGTCTCATTGTCTGGGTTAATAGCCCTCATCCTCATCCTCTGTGAAACAGACCATGATGCATTTTTTACTGAGCAGAGCAGCTCATGAGGAAAGTTTATTTAGCACTGTGTGAGGGGCTTAGATCTGCAGTAGGGACAAGTATTAACACAGAAGGGAATGGGGATCCTTTGAATCCTGGAGGAAGGTCAGGGATGTGGAGACTCCCTTCAGGACCCATGGCAGAGGAATGAGAATGGACATGCTCTTTTATATCAGGAAGAAGACATCATGAGCTAACAAGAGGAGAGGGGCAGCTCAGGAAGAACTTTCTGGCTTTTCATGATACTGTTCTGGATTTTTAAAAGTAAATAATTTTCATAATAAACCTAGGGAGAGGCAGTGTGCTACAGTGGATAGAGAGCTGGCCTTGGAATGTGGAAAACCTGGTTTCCCGTCATCTCTGACCCATGCTTGCTGTATGTATCTGGGCAAGTCATTTAACTTCTTAGTGCCTCAAGCAGTTAGCTCCCCAAGGCAGTCATCTACAGGGCAGTTCCTGAACTTTACTGATAGGAAAAATTTCCTCACCTTCTTGTAAGCCACCCTTCCTACCCCCAAACAACAATAGCAGCCACAACAAAATTATTTAGAAAAAGTCTTAATAAATATAAATTATTGAATAAAATAAATAAGGAAGACTCAGGGGAGTTAAAAAAAATTAAATATAATTTTTTTGTCATTTGGTACTTGATCCATATCATCAAATACGAACATTTCCTTATATACAGAAAAATAGATGAGGACTGGACATGAAACCAAGAAATTCTATTGCATACAGATTGCTTTTCTAAGGTAATAATTTCAATATGTTGGTTTCAAAGCTGTCTTTCTTGTCTATCTCCTTCTGAATCTTTTGTGGACTGTGAAAAAAAGGACTTCGAGCAAATAAAAGTAATTTTAACTATTACAAATACCGATATTAACTATAAAGGATATATGAAGAAAGATGCTACTTGCATCCAGAGAAAGAACTGATAAATAGAAGTATGTATAGAATAATTTTACATATACATACAGTGTATATATATGTGTGTGTGTGTGTGTGTATGTGAGTGTGTTGCATCTAATGGTAGCTCTCTCTAGGGAGGGGAGGAGGGAAGAAAAAAAGGAAAAAAATTACATGATAACTTCATTCTATATTTTACAGGAACAGCAAGTTGTACGTAAGAGATTTGCAGTTTCATGTATAATCATTTTTTTTTAATACTTTGTTTTGGAAATGCTTGTTTTATTCCGTAAATTAAAAATAAAAAAATTTAAAAAAGAAAAATACTACAATAAACCTTCTTTTTATCATTTCTTTTTTTTCTTTTCTTTTTTTTTTTTTTTTTGCTACCTTGGCTTAATTTATTTCTTCTCCCGGATTTGTCAGTAGGCTTGGTTAGGCAGGCTACTAATGATGGCCTGGGTGAGATCCCGGCAGGTGGCATAACCACTCATGTCCAGGGTATGAACTTTGCCCGCTATTATCACCTTTTTCACGGCCTCAGCAATCATATTAGAGTGAAATTCCAGGTTGAGGTGCCTAAGCATATTGCTCACAGACAGCAGCATGGCAGTTGGGTAGGCAATGTTCCTGCCCACAGCCTGGGCAAAAGGGTGCCTTGCGCCTGTTTCAAAAAAGGCATATTCGGCACTATAGCTCTCACCGGGAACCACACCTGCACCCCACACCAGAGCCGCTGCCAGATTGTCAATGATGTTTCCATAGAGAATGGGCATCACAAGCGCATCAAACTGGTACGGATTCTGCACCAGCTACATACAACAGTTGTCTATGATCATGGTCTCAGACTTGATCCTGGGGTACAGCTCAGCCACCTCCTCACAGCCCTGCAGGAAACGGCCATCACCCAGCTTCATAATACTGGCCTTGTGCACGGCTGTGACCTTCCCTCGACCCTTCTTTGTGGCATAGTCAAAGGCAAACTTGGCGATTTGCTGGGACTTGGCACAAGTGACTATCTTCAAACATTCAATCACACCCCTGGCACTCTCCTGCTCCAGGGAGCTGTACTCTCCCTCAGTCTGCTCACGCATGATCACTAAGTCCAGGTTGTTGTGTTGAGTCTTGTACCCTACGAGGCTCTTGTCATGGACAACATTGGCAAACAGGCCCAGCTTATGCCTGAGCCGCATGTCATAAGAGGCCAAGTCCCCCTTGTACTCTGTGTCCATTAGGGTATGAATTTTTCCGATGATAGAACCTTGTTTTCCTTAATGGAGCTCAGCACCTCCTCCAGTTCTCTTCTGAGGCCATGTTCTGCAACTCACTCAGGTGATGCTCCTGGAACTCCACAGGGACACTGGCTGCCTTGAAAACTTCTTTGACAGTGAGCATGAGCTCAGGCCCCACACCATCACCAGGTAGCATAGTGACAGGGAAGGTGCCCTCCACCCTCATATCATCTACCATGCTCTGCGGGGCGGCTCCGGTGGCAGCCATGGTGATTAGACACCTCCAGGCCCCAAGGTTCGGGACGCAGCCAGTGCCCGCCTCAGGGTACAAACTGAGCTCAAGGTTGCCATCTTCTCTGATGCCCCTGGGTTAAGGAGACTTGAGGGAGAAAGTTGTGGTGCTGAAGTCTATCATTTCTTCTTGGGGGAACACATTCCTGTCCCTAGTCACTCTCCCCCTCCTTTATTTTCCCAAATTAAACAACAATGCGTCATGACAAATAAGCAGGTCAAGCAAAGCACCTCCTTACCTTGGCCATGGCTGAAAACACATCCCATTGTGCACCTCAAGTCCATCACCTGTTGGGAATTGAGTAGCATGTTCCAGATCCATTGTTGTTCTTCCAAAGTCATAGTTCATCAACAGACCCTTGGAGGGGGTCTTGGAGGTCAGGATCCTAATCCAAGAAATGAATCTATGGCGGAAGGATGTCAGGGAAATGGAACACACTACTGACTGCCCCGAAGAAGACAGCGATGACTGAGTTATGCCATGAGGTCTCTTTCAGTTGAATAATCTTCTGGTCCATTCCTTTCAGGTTAAAGAATAAATGTTCTAGATCATCGCTATGGCAAAGTCTCTTTAGAAATACCAGAAAAATGGTGATGTTGAGGAATAATAATTCCTGTGTTAATATTAAAATAATATTTCATTTAAATGAAACAGATTCATATTAAATTAATTGATTAATTAATAAATCATTCATGTTAATATTGAAATTTTATTTAAATGAGACAGTAAACACATTTCTTTCTTCCGTTGTAGTGTAACATATTTCTTGTACCTCTTCTTTGCCACGACATCACTGTGAATCAGGAAGAAGTAGGTAAATGAAATTGGGTGGCATTGAGTTTTGTTAGATGAGGATTGGGTGGCAGAGAAGAAAAATATTAATCTTTTGTTGAGCAGTGGGAGTGATCTTATATTGGAATGGGGAAAGTCTGTTTGCTCACTTGTGGATGAAAGACACAAGATTTTCATGTTACAGGAAGATTGACCATTGGGGGTGAAGTGCAATAGGCTTCTTGGAAGCTTGGTGAATCTACTTTCTACTTTATTTCCCCACTTCAGAGCATGTACAAGTATCCTCTAACTATTTCCTGTTGCTTTACTGTGTGGTGATGAAAAGCTTAAGTGGCTGCTGAGCGTAACTGGGCGTGTAGACAGAAAGCATGACTCCACCATCCGTGCCTTCTTACTAGTATACTTGGTATGGGATCCCACCTTGCCTCTTCTTCCTTCTCAGAAGCCTGTTTCCTTCAAAGCTCTGTAGGTACACCTACATGGAACCTTTTCTAACTGCTCCTAGTTACTGTCTTTCCCCCAATTTACCTTGTATTTATTTTGTATATACATTGTATCTACCAGGTATAAAATATGCCTGGCAGGTACCTTGTATGTGCCAGGCCCAAGATAGGTCAGTCCAGTAATTCAGGTTTGAGGCTTACAATGCAATGAGACACTTGTGGACCTTAAATGCAGTCAAAACAATCTTACTAATCACAAGCAATTACGAGAATATAATTTCTGGTTAAAAAGCTTCATAAAATATTTTTTATGTAAACATACTTGAAAAATGACTGAACACAAAAAATAAAACCACATTTGCTTCCATCTATATAGTTATTAGGTCAGGAACTCAGGAAAGCATTTGCTAAAGGCAAATACACTAAGGTGTTGAATTCCTCATTTCAAAAGCCTACCTTCTCTTTGACTGTCCTAGAGGATATCACTCCCTTGTCGGTGTCAGACACTTTGTGATCTCATTTAGGTTTTCTTGGCAAAGATACTGGAGTAGTTTGCCATTTCCTTCTCCAGCTCATTTTACAGATGAGGAAACTGAGGCAAACAGGTTAAGTGACTTACCCAAGGTTACATATGTCTGAGGCCAGATTTTAACTCAGAAAGATGAGTCTTCCTGACTTTAAGCCTGGTACTCTATGCATTGTGGTGCCACCTAGCTGCCCTAAACCCTCTCTAGGAAGCTGTTGTTTTTGTTGTGTTTGTCCATTTTCAAAGACCATGACATCAGAGAAATGACGACATGACTTGCACTTGACTTTGTTTTGAGTGAGGGAGGGCTGTGCAAGGTCACCAGCCTCACTTTCCCATAGCTGAGGCATCTGGATCCAGTGACCAGATATTCATCAGGATGACTGGAGATGGCCCAGGATACACTGGGAGACCTTGGTCTTTTCAAGTACTCATTTAGAGGGAGATAATGCCCATTGAGTGAAGAGGCCTCTTTAAGAAGTAGTCAGAGAAAAAGGGCCCTAGGAAGCCATATTTCAGGGGATAGTAATAAAGTGAGTCAAAGACTGGCTTACAACCTACTTTGGTTTCCATCTACGATCACTTCCATTCCTATTTTCCTCCCTAACACCTCTTGAAATATACTCTCCAGAAAAACCTTTGGGTTAGAGATTCCATCTGTAACCTATTAGTCTTGGTTTCTATTAGCATTACCCTTTTCACTTGTATAATGACCAAATCTATTCATCTTTCTTTTCCCTCCAAGGCATGGTCTTTAAAGATCAATACCTCATTCACCTTTGACCCTAATTGTCTAATACCCAAGGACAGCTCACCTTCACTTTTTTGGTGCTGGCAATGCAGCTTTTCCAAAGCCACATATAAGAGCCAGCCAATTTTCCACAGTCCCTATGAATCTTTTTAAACATCCCTTGTGCAAATCCCACAGGGTAAATAGTATGTTTCTCTTTATCCGTTGGCACACATTTCTTCGTATATCTTAAACAGCACTTTTGTCATAAGAAACCAAAATCCTGTATCTGGTCATCCTATCAGCTATGACTCCTTTCCCTCTGCAATACCCTTCCCTCACTTAAAAAAAATTAATTTAACCACATGATTATCACAAAACAACTCCTTGCTGACTTTTGCCGAATACGCTGGGCCAGGCCTAAACTAGACCAGTCCAATGATTCAGGTTGAAGTATTAAAATGCAGTAAGAAATCCAAGGTCCATAAAATGCAAACAGCTTTCCTAATCACAATTAAAATTATATAACTTCTCATTGGAAGGATATCAATGTCTGGTGTGATTCTCCCCAGTCAGGCTGATAATGTTTCAGGTGACAATAAAGTCCCCATTTTCCTTTAAAGGACAAGTCCAGGTGACTTACTACTGGAGAGCCATTGCCCAGTGTATAGGATGCTGCCTGGGACTACTCAAGAAGAAGGGAAGGAAACATTACGGGATAGGGGCAAAAGGGAAAAGAGGGGCAGCAGGTTCTTCTCATGTCAGAACTTGAACATGATCCCACTCTCAGGAGTTCATAAGTATGACAGACTTGTACCAGAGCAGGTTCTGGTAGAAGGAATTTCCTCTTCTAGAAATTCCCTCCCTATGCCAGTGAAGCTGCAGTTCTAATTCCGATCCCTATATTTTGTATATTTTTATGGTCATACTTTTGTCCCATAGAATATAAACTTCTTTTGAGAAATGATTATTTCTTTTTTGGTTGATTAATTTGTTTATCCAGCCTACCATAGTGTCTTGTACTTAGTAGGCTGTTAATAAACGCTAATTGATTGATTCCAAACCTACAGTTTGCCTCTCACCCTATCTCTTACTGTGCTCTTCTATATAAGCATTTTGTCCCAGATATGCTAATCTCACAGTTTTCAGCGTACAGAATACAAAGTATTTTTTTTTTACCTAATCAGAAAATACTCCCTTTCCTTCCCAACTAATCTAAATCCTTCCTTCCTTCCTTCAAGTCAGACTTCCACCACACCTGCCCAAATCCTTCCAGCCCTCTCTCCTTTGGATGGATGACTCTGTCTTTGGCACTCCTCCAGTTTTTGACACACACAATCCACAATTGTTATTTACCTTTATCAATGTAGGTATCTCCAACTTGGTAGGTAAGTTTTTCCAGGGCTGACAGGCTTTGTAGCTTTAGCCTCTAGCACACAATGCTGCTGGGTGGCGAAGTGGATGGAGTGCTAGATCTAAAGTCAGGAAGACTCATCTTCCTGAGTTCAAACCGAGCCTTAGACACTTACTAGCTGTGTGACCTGGGCAAGTCACTTAACCCTGTTTACCTCAGTTTCTTCATCTGTAAAATGAACTGGAGAAGTACCTTTGTCAAGAAAAATCTGACATGGCTGAAAGACAGCCAAGACAGTGCCCCACCCACAGCAGGACTCAGGAATCTTTATAGTTGATGGTGCTTCTGATGTGTGCAAATCATTGCTATTAAGAGGCAACACTTAAAGTGTTACCCTCAGACTTTTGAACAAAGAAAGGTCACATTTTTCACTTTATCTTTGTGGTCTTTGTATACCCAATACACACCCATGCATCTATTAGGCACTCAATAGGTACTTGTTGAAATGAATTGATATAGTATGATGGGGGGAAAATACCTAACATTTAGGAGTTGAGGGTGATGAGCCTAAGGAAGTTATAAAAAAAATCCAGCCAAAATACATCAAAGTGAACATGTGTCATGGGTGGGGGTGGGGCAGGAGGGAGGTAGGGGCCTTTCACTTCCTGCTTTACAAAAGTAGTTTGCTGTGAGTCTGTTTTTCTGCAGTGGCAGCATTTGTGTTGTTACTGTATTTGATTAACAGAACAAATTGACAGTGGCACCCAGTGGCTAGAAGGGTTAATCAAGAAGCTGTACCTTCTTTTTGTCTCTATGCCCTCCTTACATTACAGTCAGTATGGAAATGCAATCTCCTTCATTCAAACATTCCTAGCTAATGTCTGTCCAGGCTTAGAATTCTACTGGGGCTTTGTTTCCCCACCGAGAAGGAGCTCTGGCTAATGTGCACCCTTTTCTTTTACAAAATAAGCCTTCGAGGCAGCATTTTCCATCTTCAAACCCGGGACTCGGTGGGCTAGAAAACCAGGAGTAGTGTGGTCTAGTTAAGGGAATAGTTAAATACTTGCTTATTCTGTATGAGCCCTGAAACTGCAAGAATGAAATCCATGGGCATTACAAGAGTTTCCAGGTCTTCCCTCTAGAGGATACTTTCCCAAATTTGCTGATGTCGGGCACTTTGTGAGATTTCAGGAGCCAAATGATACAAACCTTCAGGAGTAAATGGAAATACCCAATTAAACAAACCAGTGAAAGGGAAAGTGAAGATGTCCAGGTCTTTTCTTTAGTGGTTCACCTCTGTCTTCCAAGCTTCGCCTTAGTAGACAGAGAATGTGAATTATGAAAGGGAAATGGCAGTAATCTGCTTAATTACCAGTAGAGAAGGTGATTTTAAACCTAAATTACCATGCTATGAAGACTGTGACTTTAGCACTAGGGAGAGAAAATTTGGGTCAGTGTAATACACTTAACAACAAAAAGAGTCAGGAGAGTTCTCTCTCTCCCAAAGTCATACACCAAGGAGGTCAAAGACTGAGAGAAAGATTCTATTTATGCAAATATATTTAGGCTTCTTTTGCCCCCACTCTCTTAGCTGAGAACCTTGTCTCATATTTTACAGAAAAATTTGAGACCATTCTCCATGTCACTCAGATGCCTTCTGCCGCCATCTTCCTTTCACACATGTCTCTCACCTTGCCTCACTAATGACCAAGGCTAACTCCTCAACTTGTTCAAGTAGAGTCCCCTCCAGAAGACTGTTCTTTCTGTCATTCTGCCCTCACTTATTTTCAATCTCTCTCTGTCTACTGGCTCATTCCTTACTGCTACAAACATACCCATGTCTCCTCTATTCTGAAAAAAACCCTCACTTGAGCCTTCTGTCCCTGCCAGCCATCATTCTATATTTCTCCTGCCCTTTTGTAGCTAATATTCCTGTAAAACTTGCTAAAACTTACTATGATAGGTCTACAATATGTACCTCTGCTCTTTCCCCTCTTTGTCTTTTTAATTAATCCCTTACAACCTGGCTTCTGACCATATCATTTCACTGAAATTACTCGCTTCAAAGTTACTGATGATCTCATAGTTACCTTTTCTCAATCCTCATTCTCTTTGATGTCTCTGGAGCATTTGACACCAAGGATCACTCTCTTTTTGATACTGTATTCTCTGTAGGGTTTCAGGACACCACTCTCTTTTTGCTCTCCTTCCACCTAGTCTCCTTTCCTGGATCCTCTTTTAGATCACAGGCTCTGATCGAGAGTTTCCTTCAGGGTCCTGTGGGTCCTCTTCTCTTCTCCTTTTATACTATTTCACTTGGTGATCTTATCAGCTCTCATACATTTAATTGTCATCTCTATGCTGATGACCTACCTTGCCCCAAACTTTCTGCTAACCTGCAATCTCACATCTCCAAATGCCCTTTAGATATCTGAAACTGGATGTAGGGTAGACAGTTTAAACCCAACATGTCCCAAGCAAAACTCATTGTTTTTCCTCCTAAACCCTACACCCTTCCTACCTTCCCAGTTACCGTAGAGGGCAAGACCATCCTCCCAGTCCTTCAGCTTTCTTATACTTTGCTCCACAACGTGTACTTTTTGATCCAGTGACAATGGTCTTCTGACTGTTCCATGAACAAGACTTCATCTATTCAATGTGGGCATTTTCTCTGTCTACCATACCTGGAATGTTTTCCCTTCCTTTGCTCTAACTACTACCTCTATGGTTTCTTTTAATTTCCAAATAAAATGTCATCTTCTACAGAAAACATCCCCCAACCTTCTTAATTCTAGTGCCTTCCTTCTTTGAATTACTTCTTATTCATCTTTTATGTAGCTTGTTTTGTATGTATTTGTTTTTCTCTCATTAGGTTGTGAGTTCTTTGAGGGCAGGGGCTGTCTTTTGCCTCTTTTTATATCCCTAGGGCTTAGCACAGTGCCTGGAACATAATAGGGGCTTGATAAATGTCTATTGAGTGATTGATTGATAGCAGCACATTACTGTGAGTAAAGAATTGGAAGCAAAGTGGGTGCCCATGTATTGGTGAATCACCAAACATATTGTTGTATGTGAATATAATGTAATATTTTTGCATGTAAAAAATATCTGAGGCTTGTGAATTTAGACCTGGAAAGGACCTTATAAGCCATCTAGTTCAAGTCCCTTATTTTTCACCAAATATGAGGAATTCAGAGAAACTTAGAAAGACTTTTATGAGCAAATATAAAACAAAAGAAGCAGAATCAGGAGGAAAATGTTCACAATAAAGTAAAGGAAAATAAGAAGTAAAAGACATCAAAACTCAGATCAATTCATTAACTAATTGTGATATCAGAGAGTTGGAGGTAATAAAGCATGCCTTCTGCTTCTTAGGAGAAAGTTGACCTTGACTGTAAGTCTCGAATAAGGCATATATCATTAGTCACGTATGATGTGTTGGTTTGTAACTGCATCTATTTCTTACAAGGATGAGTATGAAATGCTTCACTGATCTTCCTTTTTTCTCTTATTCTTGCATCACTATTGCTATCCCTGACTCCCTACCACCCTTGCCCATTCCCCGTAAAAGCTGGACTTTGTAACAAGTAAATATAATCAAGCAAAAATAAACTTGTGCTGTAATAGTCATGTTTAAAGACTTATGTCTACAAACAACTTTGAAATACTTAAGAACTCTGATCAACACACTGACCCACCATAATTCCAAAAGACTCATGATGAAACATGTCTTCTACCTCCAGATAGCAAGGTGATTCATTCTCTATCAGATGCATATTGAGTCATTTTTTGAGAGAACATAGCTGATACAGGAATGTTTTACTTGACTATACATGTTTATAATGGATTTTGATTTTCTTGAGGAGGGGGAGAGGTGGGTAGAAAAGAATGCAGACCTGAAAATAAAGTAAAATTCAATTAAAAAAATAGTCCAAATAATAATATGTCTCTATACTACAACTTCAATATTATAAAAACAATTTTGAAGACTTGCATAAACTGATGAAAAATGAAATGAACAAAACCAGATCATTTTATACAATAATAACAACACTGTGAAAATGTACAACTTTGAAACCTATTTGAAATCTTAGTAATGCAGTGACTATCCTTGATTCCAGAGGACTCTCTGTCTACCACCTTGCAGAGAGGTGATGGATTCAGGTTGCAGGATGAGATATATTTTTTGAACACAATGAGAAAATTTGTTTCATCTGATTATATATAATTATATAAATATAAAATAATTTTTTTCTTTTTCCTGGGAGAGTGTAGGAAGGAGAGAAAATTTTGTTGGTCAGTCATTTTTTTCAGTTATGACTGACTTTTCATGACCCCATTTGGGGTTTTCTTGGTAAAGATATGGAGTATCTTTCCTTCTCCAGCTTATTTTATGGATGAGGAAACTGAGGCAAACAAAGATTAAGTGACTTGCCCAGAGTCCCACATCTACTAAGTGTCTTGAGACTAGATTTGAACTCAGGAAAATTCATCTTCCTGACTTCAGGTCTGGCATTCCATCCACAGTACCACCTAGCTGTCTCTGGGAAAGAAACTAGGTTTCTATTGATTAAAAATATCTAATTAAAAAAATGTAGGTCTCGTTATGCACCTAAAGTCTGTTACTTCGAAGTGGAGAATGAAGGGGTGAGAGGCATACTTCCTAATCAATCTGTTAGAATTTTCTTTGGTCATTGTACTCATCAGAGTTCTTATGCCTTCATAGTTTTTTCCTTTGTAGTATTGTAGTTAAGGTACAACATTCTCTGTGTTCTCACTTTACTCTGTATCAGTTCATATAGGCATATTGTATATGTTCTCTTAATTTGTGGAGAAGTTGTATAGCAGAAATCCTGCTTCTGGAAGAGTTATAATAGCTTTTGGTGGAAATGCCTTGGAGGAACTGTGGAGCATGGGTTGATGCTGTGTAGGTAATTCTGACTTGGTGAAGGGATGGTGGGCAGACGCCTCTTTGATTGCCGACAGTTGTAAAACCAGACCTGGAGACACCTTCGAAAGACAGCATAAGACTTCTGGTGTCAAGATGGTAAAGTAAGAAAGGAACACTCTGGAGTCCTTTCAAATTCCCCTCCAAACAACTTTGAGAAATGCGTCAGAACCAATTTAGGAGTGGGAAAGCAACATACCAGCCCAGCAAGAAAGGTATGTCTCACTGGGTTAGGAGGACAATGGATCAGCAAGCAGCAGCAGCAGCAGCAGCAGCAGGTTGCACCTCAGGGGGCCTGCAGTGAAACTCTGAGCCCTGGGGCAAACCACCAGCAGGGTAATGAGGGCATCCCTGTGTTAGCCAGCAGCCTCAATGGCAAGTCATCAGTCCTAGACCAGCAGCATATCAGCAAGGCCCTGCCACCATTGCTAATCAGTAGTGCCTCTCCACCTCCATAGCAAGCCAGCAGTGAAGCCCTGCTCCTGGAACAGGCCAACAAGGAGGCCCCATCCTCTACTACAAGCCAGCAGCAAGGCCCTAAGCCTGGTACAAGAAACTTAGGACTGGGAAAGATCAGAGCCCAGCTCTTTACATAAAAGAATCAAGTCACACAATAGACAGAAAAATGAGCAAAAAACAACAAAAAAAAGAACCTGACTACAGAAAGTTACTATGGTGACAAGGAAGACCAAGGCATAAATTTAGAAGAGGACTACAATGTCAAAATGGCTACTAGTGAAGCCTCAAATAAAATCATAAATTAAAAAAAAAAACTCCTGAAAAAACTTAAAAAGTGTTTTGAAAAGAAAATAAGTGGAGTAGAAGAAAATTAGGAAAAGAAATGAGAGGAATGAAGGAGAGTCATGAAAAAAGAGTCAGTGCCTTTGTAAAAGAAACAAAAAAATGGAAAAAGATATATAAAAATTCACCAAAGAAAATAACTCATCAAAAAATAGAATTAGCCAAATGGAAAGGAAGGTACAAAAGCTCAGTGAAGAAGATAATTCCTTTAAAATTAGAATTGAGCAAGTGGAAGCTAATGACTGCATGAGACATCAAGAAATGATAAAACAAAAAGAATAAAAAAATAGAAGAAAATATGAAATGTTTCATTGGAAAAACAGTTGACCTGAAAAATAGTTCCAGTAAAGGTAATTTGATTAGCTGAAAATTAATTACCTGAAAGTTATGATTAAAAAAAAATAGAGCCTGGACATCATATTTCAAGAAATTGTTAGAGAAAACTACTCTGATATCCTACAACCAGAGGGCAAAATAGAAATTGAAAAAATCCACCAATCACCACCAGAGAAAGATTCCAAAATGAAAACTCCTGGGAATATCATAGACAACTTTCAGAGCTCCTAGGTCAAGAAGAAAATGCTGCAAGCAGCCAGAAAGAAAGAATTCAGGTATTATGAAGCCACAATCAGAATTACATGGGATTTAGCAGCTTCTACATTAAAGAACTGGAGGAGTTGGCATATGTTATTCTGAAAGGCAAAGGCATTAGGATTACAACCAAGAATCACTGACCTTGCAAAACTGCGTATAATCCTTTGGGGGGGGGAAAGTGAACATTTAATGAAATGGAGGACTTTCAAGCATTTCCAATGAAAAAATTGGAGCTGAATAAAAAATTTGATGTTCAAATACAAGACTCAAGAGAAACATAGAAAGGTAAAGAAACAACAACAGCAAAAAAAAACAAACAAAAAAAAAACCCCACAAGAGATTCCATATTCTTACATGGCAAGATGATATTTGTAACTCTTAAGAATTTTATCACTATAAGGGCAGTTGGAAGGAGTATGCATAGACAGAAGGTGTGGGTATGAGATAACTATGATGGGATGATATCCAAAAAATCAAGATTAAGTGGTAAGAAAGAAGATTGCACTGGGCAAAGAGGGAAGGGGGAGATAGGGCAGGGTGAATTATCTTACATAGAAAAGATGTGAAGGAGATATCAGAGTGGAGGGGAACATGCTGATGGTGGTGGTGGGCAAAACTTGAACCTTACTCTCATCAGAATTGACTCAAAGAGGGAATAACATGCCACTCAGTTGGATATAGAAATCTACTTAACCCTGTAGGGAAATAAAAAGGAATAGGGATAAAGGTGGGGGAAATTGATATAAAAGAGTGTGGACTACGGAAGGCAGTGGATGAGATCAGAAGTAAAGGAGGGACAGAGTGAAAAGTAGGAGAGAGAAAGATTAAAAAGGAAAAATAGAATGGTGGCAAATACAGTTAGTTATCATAACTATAAATGTGAATGGGATGAACTCACCCATAAAATAGAAGCAGACAGCAGAACAGATTAAAAACCACAATCCAACAATATGCTGTTTAAAAGAAACACATTTGAAGCAGAAAGGCATACACAGAGTGAAGGTCATGGGCTAGAGCAGAATCTATTATGCTCCAGTGGAAGAATAAAAAAAACTAGGGTAGCAATTGCAATCCAAGATAAAGCAAAAGCAAAAATAGATCTAATTAAGAGAGACAAAGAAGAAAACTATATCTTGCTGAAAGGTACCGTAGACAATGAAGTAACATCATACTAAACATATATGCACCAAATGTTGCATTAATGGTTCATATAATGGAACAAATTTTATTCTTTGAAGTTTGGATTCAGTTAAATGGTGTCACTTAAGGACTAGAGAGCCACATGTGGCCTCAAGGATTCAATTTCCTCACCCCTAGAAAGTGTCTAAATTTTTAAAGAAGAAGTTAAATGAGTTACAGGAGGAAAAAGACAATAAAACTATATTAGGGGTCAACCTCAAATTTCCTCTCTCAGAATTAGATAAATCTAACCAAAAAATAAGTAAGAAAGAAATTAAGGAGGCAAATAGAACTCTAGAAACTTAGATATCCTAGATATCTGGAGAAAATTGAATGGAAATAGAAAGGAATCTACCTTTTTGTCATTAGTACATGGCACCTACACAAAAATTGATCATGTATTAGGATATAAAGCTCTCACAATAAAATGCAGAAAAGGAGAAATATTAAATGCATTCTTTTCAGATCATAATGCAATAAAAGTGACATTCATCAAATGATAGTGGAGAGATAGATTAAAATGTAATTGGAAACTAAATAATCTAATTCTAAAAAATAAGTGGTCAAAGAACAAATTGTAGAAACAATCAATAATTTCATTAAAGAGAAGAATGATGATGAGACAACATACCAAAATTTATGGGATGCAGTCAAGCAGTACTTATGGAAAAATTTATATCTCTAAATGCTTATATTGCTAAAATGGAGAAAGAGCAGATCAATGAATTGGGCATGCAAGTATAAACAAGAAACAAATTTAAAAGAACAAATTAAAAATCCTCAATTAAACACCAAATTGGAAATCCTGAAAAATTGAAAGAGAGATTCATCAAATTGAAAGAAAGAAAGTCATTGAACTAATAAATAAAACCAGGAGCTGCTTTTATGAAAAAAAAAACAAACCAATGAAATAGATAAAACATTGGTTAATTTGATTTAAAAAAAGGAAAGAAGAAAATAAAATTATCAGCATCAAAAATTAAAGGGGTGAATTCACTGTTGATGAAGAGGTAATTAAAACAATGATCAGGAGCTATTTTGCCCAATTATTTGCCAATAAATCTGATAATCTAAGTTACAAAAGTAATGTATTATATTCATATACCTTAATTTGTTCCATCATTTCTGAAGAGAAGTGAATCAATTGTGGTTTTAGTTCTTCGTTAAAACAAAAAATGCTATTAATACCATTTGTACACATGAGTCTCTTTCTTTGTTCCTTTTGATGTGTATGACTAGAAATAGCATCATTGGGTCAAGGGGTATGCACAATATAGTGACTTTAGGGGTATAGTTTCAAATTGCTTTCTAGAATGGCTGCACCTATTCACAACTCCACTCACAGTGGAACCTTTCTTCTCCTAGGTTCTCCAACAACTGTCATTTTCCAGTTTTGTCATCTTTTCCAATTTGACCGATGTGAAGTAGAATCTCTGAACTGTTTTAATTTGCTTTTCTTCTATTTTTAGTGATATGAAGTATTTTTTCATATGCTGATTGCTAACTTGGATTTCTTTCCTTGAGAACTACCTGCTCATAGCATATATCTACTAGAGTATGTTTCTTGCTCCTAACATGTTTGTATCAATTCCCTGCATTTCTTGGAGACCTCTATAGAAAAATTTGCTATAAAGATTTCTTCTGAGTTAATTGCTTTCCTTCTAATTCTACCTGTATTGTTTATGCAAAAATCTTTCAATTTTATTTGATCAAAATCATATATTTTATTTCATTCAGTCTTCTTTCTCCTTTGTTTAAGCAAAAACTCTTTCCCTAACCATAGTTGTAAAAAGTATTTTTTATTTTTTCTATTTTATTTATGATATGACCTCTTATATCAAAGTCATTTGAAATTTATTGTGTCACATAGTGAAAGCATTGATCTAAGCCTAATTTCTCCCAGACTGATTCCTAATTTTCCTTGAAATGTGATTCTTTCTTTTCAAAAAATTATTTACTTTTAGTTTACAACATTCAGTTCTACAACCTTTTGAGCTTCAAATTTTGTCCTCTCTCTCCTCCTCTCTCCCCAAGAGAGCATGCAATTTGATTTAAGCTCTACATATACGTTCACATTAAGCATATCAAATTGTGATTCTCATCCTAGTGGTTTGTATTTCTGGATTTGAGGCAGCGAGGCGGCACAGTGGATAGAGTGCCAGACCCATCTTCCTGAGTATAAATCTGGCCTCACACATTTACTAACTGTGTGACCCTGGGCAAGTCATTTAACTCTCTTTGCCTCAGTGTCCTCATCTATAAAATGAACTGGAGAAGTAAATGGCAAACCACTCTAGTATCTTTACCAAGAAGACCCCCAGTGGGGTAATGGAGAGTCGGATATGACTGATCAACAACATAAAGTTCCACCTTACTCCTAAGATTAAATGTTAGTTCCTATGGGAACTCTCTTCCATCTTGGTCAAAACCTCTTTTATGAGGTCTTATTCATTCATTCTTTCATTCATCCATTTTATTGTATTTGTTCATTCATTCATCATATTTGCTATTTATATTCATTCATTTGTTCAATGTATTTTCTACCTCACTGTGTGTTACTCCCCTTTCCACACTCTGCTCCCAACTTGGTTTTCTTTCTAGTTGTCACACAGGATATTCCATCTCCTGACTCCATCATTTTGCACTGAGATTCCTGGGATGATCCATTCCCACCTCACCTCTCCCTTTTCCAATGCCTTGTTTCCTTCAAAACCTTGCTCAAGCCTCCATGAAGGTCTTCCTGATTCCCTCCAGTCTCTAGTGACCTTTAGGAAAATTTAACTTGTATTTATTTTGGATATAGTTGCTTATATATATCTTATCTCCTCCAGTAGAGTGTAATATATTTGAAAGCAGAGACTGTTTCATTTTTATCTATGTGTTCCCAGTACCTAGTACAGTGTATAACATGGTTGACTCCGGCTCTACTTTCTCAGGACCGGGTTTGTTATATCTCTCCCTCTTCAGGTGCCTTGAGGGGTTTGAAGAATCTCTGATCTGTGATATCAGCTTGAGCCACCTTTGGCTGTATTCCCTCCATTTTTAGGGGACCAGTATCTAGTTCTCTAGGTCCATTTAACCACTAAACATGGATAGATGTGAAGGGATATTTGCTTCACAGATACAGTAAGAATATACAAATATTTTCCCCAATACCTCAGAGGGCATAATCTCCCCTAATCACTTTGGTTTTTAGGGCAGAAGGCTTGAAACTAAACTTAGTTCCAACATAGTTCATCTCCACATGTGGCTTGAATGGAAGTTTCCATTGGGTTGGAGTCCTTAATCTCTACTTCTCAGGACATTGATGCTGGGCTAGTTCCAACATCCAGCCTGTATTTCTGATCTCTCATATTATTACTGCTCCTGCTCCAGACCCAGCTGGGAGACTGAAAAGGCCAAGAACTCAAGCCCATTTCTCAGGACAATAAGAAACAGAAAAAGGTTCCACTGTCCTTCCCCCTTAGCATGATTCTTTCACCAGAGGCAAATGAATGAATCACCTCATCCCCTTAGATGAGAATACAGTGAAGCTTTAGCCAGTGCTGACTCAAGCCCTTTTGAAATCTCTGACAGTTCCAATTATATAGCTGATAGAAAAAGGCTCCTCCCAACTATCTACTATGCCAACTAGGGCAGTAACAGAATGCCCACACAGTCTACAGTCCTCAAGATTCTCCCAGAAGCAACTGCTTAATGTGGTCCATGCGGATGACTCTATTTTAGCAAACTGATGGGGCTGCCCATGCACAGTCCCCCCCATTGCAAGTGTCTGACACATTTTAGGCACTTAATGAACATTTGTTGATTGACCAGTTGATTGATTGATAGTATCTGTTGGAGATGGCTTTGATATCAGCGTTCTCTTAATGAGTTCAATGTTGAGACAGAATAAGATAGGTAAAAATCATTGAACTTTATTTTTTTTAAAATTTATTTAAGTTTTCAACATTCATTTCCACAAAATTTCGAGTTCTAAATTTTTCCCCATCTCTCCCTTCCTCCCATTCCAAAATGCTGAGCATTCTAATTACCCCTGCCACCAATCTGCCCTCCCTTCTAATATCCTTCCCTTATCCCCATCTTCTCTTTTGTCCTGTAGGGCAAGATAAACTTCTATACCCCATTACCTGTATTTCTTTTTTCCCAGTTGTATGCAAGAATAATACTCAACAGTTGTTCCTAAAACTTTGAGTTCCAATTTCATGAAATTATGAAGGAAAACTGCCCTGATATTCTAGAACCAGAGGGCAAAATAAATATTGATAGAATCCACTGACCACCGCCTGAAAGAGATCCAAAAAGAGAAACTCCTAGGAACATTGTAGCCAGATTTCAGAGTTCTCAGGTCAAGGAGAAAATATTGCAAGCAACTAGAAAGAAACAATTTGAGTACTGTGGAAATACAATCAGGATAACACAAGATCTAGCAGCCTTTACATTAAGGGATTGAAGGGCATGGAGTATGATGTTCCAGAAGTCAAAGGAACTAGGGCTAAAACCAAGAATCACCTACCCAGCAAAACTGAGTATAATACTTCAGGGGAAAAAAATGGTCTTTCAGTGAAATAGAGGACTTTCAAGCATTCTTGATGAAAAAGCCAGAGCTGAAAAGAAAATTTGACTTTCAGACACAAGAATAAAGAGAAGCATGAAAAGGTAAACAGGAAAAAGAAACCATAAGGGACTTACTAAAGTTGAACTGTTTACATTCCTACATGGAAAGACAACATTTGTAACTCTTGAAACTTTTTTCAGTATTTGTTCACTAAGAAAGTAACCTTTCCCATTGGCCTTTCAGGTCACCCTGGGCTGGAAATCTCCTCCACTCCATTGTTCTGTGCCTTCTACTGCTCTACAATTTGTTGAGAGTTTTTCTTTACAGTTATTTTATGAGCTGTGGGAGAAGAGCTAGTGCATGTGCATCTTTCTACTCTGCCATCTTGGCTCCACCCCCCAAGTCACTGAACTTTAAAGGAATTTTATTTTTATTTTATAGTAACACAGCAAGGATATATATATATATATATATATATATATATATATATATATATATATATAAAAGAATGCAGTAGCACTTAGCTTTTCTAGAAACATTTCTCTTTTATCTCCATGTGGAAATACATCTGGTTATAATGATGACGAAGAACATGGCGACTCATATGGGTTTCAGCAAGTCACAGGGGCTGGGACTTCTCATGGGTGGGACTTTTTATGCCTTTAGGGGACTAGAATGCTACAGGTGACAATCAGTTCCTGAAATTGTATTTTTGTTTTGTTCTTTTTGTTTTTTAGAAAAAATGAAACTCTACTTCAGGAAGGAAGGAAGAAGAATAGGTCTAATCTATATTGTGAAGAAATATTGGTAGATATTATCAGAATATCATAGGATTGCATGCTGGAAAGATATTAAGAAACCGTGGAGTCCAATTACCTCATTTTGCAAGACAATTGAACTACAGAGAAGTTAGGTGATTAGCCAGGGGTCACATAAGTTAAGTTGAAGGATCAGGATTTGAGCCTAGGTCCTCAATCTAAACACCCATGATCTTTTCCATATAAATTCTTACTCAGATCTTCTGACTTCAAATGCAATACATTTTCTCCTGCATTGTCTCATTCTTCAAATTAGAATGAAAACCCATGATTTCTGATTTGGCTTTCTTTTTGGTTTTGACCTCATTCACTTCTGATCAAATTTCATAGATTCCCTTTCATTTTTATAGGCAATTTGTCCAATTCCTAAAGCATACATAGTCTATTGCCAGGAACCTTGTTCCCCTTCAACTTCTTGTCCAAGATGAAAATTTTGAAGGCCAAGACTAATAACAAGGAGTTTAACTCAATCTTCCATAGCAAATAAAATTCACAGCATACCATTTCCATCAGCAGCCTTTGGTGTTCTTCAGGACTTAAAACCTAGGATCTCATGCCATCTTCCTTCCTGAGATAAGAATTGGTTTATTTTGCTAGTGATTGTTTCTAGTGGTAAAATTTGAGTCCTGAAGAAAAAATTAAGTGTCAGAAAGGACTTCCTTATAATTCAATAATGAGATAAACAAGACCTTTTTCGTAAGCCTTCACTCCTAATAATAATAATATATTACTTCATTTTGTGCTCATAACAAGCAAATAAAGCACTATCATTTTACCCATTGTACATATCAGAAAACTGAGGCTGAGAGAAATGAAACAGTTTGCTGTGATCCCATAGTTTGCAAGTGTCAGAGATGGAATTTGACATCAGGTTCTGGTAACTTCCAGTCCAATATCTCATCCACTGTAGCACACTGTTCTCTAACAAGACAAGAATTACTTGAGTGGTACATTTTTATTTTGCTGTTCAGTTGTGTCCAACTCTTCATGACCCCATTTGAAGTTTTCTTGGCAGAGATACTGGAGTGGTTTGCCATTTCCTTCTCCAGCTCATTTTACTGATGAGGAAACTGAGGCAAAATGGAGTCAGGCGACTTGCCCAAGGTCATATCACTGATCAGTGTCTGAGGCCAGATTTGAACTCTGATAGATGAGTCTTCCTGACTGCAGACCCAGCACTCTATCCACTGTACCACCTAGTTGCCCTAGTGGGAGGCTATTGGAATTTATTTAGTAAAGGCATGACATAATCATACCTGAACTTTAGGAAAATCACTTTGGCAGCTCTGTGGAGGATGGATGACAGAGGGGAGAGACCTGACACAAAGAGACCATTTAGTAGCTATGTAGGCAAGTCATGGAATCTATCTGAGCCTCAGTTCCCTCATTTGTAAAAATGGAACAGTATCTCCACTGCCTCCCTCAGAGAGCTGTAGTAAGGAAAGGTGTTCTAAGCCTTTAGCTCTGTAAAAACTGTTGTTTAAATTAACATTATTATCATCAAAGCAAGGAGTGTCACGTGGCTCACTGGAAGATCTCTAGCATCGTCTTCCCCATCCCACTTCTTAAAAGGATGCTTATATTATTAGTAGTAACTATTATTGTTATCAACACTAATGGTAATGAGGCAAGGCTCCGACTCTCCAATAGTCTCAATGAGATTTTAACCCACCATAGCAGACAGTAGACTTTCCCCATTTTTCTCCCCATTCATCATCAAAACCATCTAACTACATATTTTTCTTTCTCCAAGTTGCATCAGAAAAAAGTAATGGGCAGGATGTAGAGAGGGTCACAAGTGGGAAGCAGGGCTTTTCACCTTCCTAGCCAAAGTCTCAATCCAGGCCAGGCTGGCAGACACAGATTTTCATTGCAGTTTCACAGCTGTTCGCTGGTTTCGGTGACTGGAGCTGTAAACCAGTCAAGGTAAGTCAGATGCAATAAATACAGAGAGCTTTGAAGGGCTCCAAGCTTAACAGAGCTGTTTAGTCCTGGGACAAGGCACATGGAATTCCTCTGGGAGCCTGTGAGGTGTTCTCTACGGCAGCACTGTTAGAACATCCTTTGTGCCCTGAACTGACTGCTGACTGCTTTCCCAATCCCTTACCAGCACTGACTTCCAGGCAGCAGATCCCTCAAATCCCTCTCTGTCTCAGTTTTTCCATTAATAAATCTATCCAATGGGGAAATGTTTTCCTGACTTACTTCCGAGTGAAAAGTAAGATGTGTTTGGGAGGGGGAGGGGAAGAAGGAGAATTGTTTTAAGGGAAAGTTTCAGGTGAACTGGTCCAGGCTCTCTCAGGGGCTATAGGGATTAAGGCCACCAACACCCATTTCCCAAAGTCGTCTATTCTAATTTGTCCTGAATTGCCTATGAAAAAAAGGTATATTTTTAGAACCATAGAATCTCAGTGCAGAAGGGGTCTCAGAGGTCATCCAGTGCAATGTATACTCCCTCTGTAGTATCTGTGATAAGAAATTTTAAAGCTCTGCTGGAAAACCCTTAGGGATGGGGAACTCACTGCCTCCCAAGGTATAACATTCTATTTATGTTAGATAGCTATGTTAGTACATTTTCCCTTAGGTTGGACTGAAATAAGCCTTTCTTCAACTCTCACCTATTGCTCTTAGTTCTTTAAAAACTGTTTTTGTTCATATCTTTTCCTTTTATATCTTCTTCCTTTTGACTACATATTTTGTCTTGCCCTCCTCCACCAAAGGAGTCATTCCTTGTAACACAGAATATTAAAGAAAAAAGTCGTGTGGTGGCACATGACTGTAATCCCTGCTTTTGGAGGAGGGTCAGCCTAGTAAATCACTTGAGTTCAGGAGTTGTGAGCTGCAGCAGGGCAACAGTTGATTGGGGGGGGCACTAAAATGGTAAGTTTCTGGGAGCAGAGGTCCCCAAGGCAAGTCAACGCAGATCAGAAAAACAGGGCAACCGTGGGGTCTGCTGGGTGAGTGGTTGCTGCACCTGTATCATGGGTGACATAGGAAAACAGCCTAAAAGAAAAATGGAAAAAAAAAGAAAAGAAAAAGGCAAGAAAAGGAGAGGAAAGAAAAAGGGGGAAGAAAGCACAGGTGAGATAGAGACCCAATCAGAAAGAAAGGAAGATGGATGCAATGAAAGAGAGGAAAGAAGGAAGAAATGAAGGAAGAAAAAGGAAAAAGGAAGGAAGAAAAAGGAAAAAGGAAGGAAGAAAAAAGAAATAAAAGGAAGAAGGAAGAAAGGAAGGAAGGAAGAAAAAAGGAAACCAGGAAAAAATGAAGGAAAGAAGAAAAAGAAAGAAAATAGTTCAATAAAATGAATCCACACATCAATTGACTCATGTAGTATGTGTGATGCTTTACATCTATCTATGTATATATCTATCTATTTATCTATGTATATATCTATCTATTCTATTTATCTCTCTCTCTCTCTCTCTCTCTCTCTCTATATATATATATATATATTCCCTACCTCTGCAGAGAAGGGAAGGGAGATGTTTTTCTTATCTTTTCTTAGGGTCATACTTGGTTATTTTAATTATGCAACATTGTTTAAGATTTTTTGTTCTGTCCAATTACTTTGTGTTTTCATAGTGTATATTGTTTTCTTGGTTCTGCTTGCTCCACTTAGCATTGATCCATTTAAGTTTTCCTGAATATTTAATTTCTTATGTCCCAATTACATTCCATACATTTGCATACAATTTGCTTGGTCACTCCTAGTTCTGGCTTCTTGGGCCAATGAGTACAAATTGAATCCCTCTTCCCCATAGCAGCCCTTCAGCATGCTCTCTCCCTATCCTCGTTCAGAAGCCTTCTCTTCTCAAAACTTTTCATTTCCATCTTTTTGGACTAAGCATCCTAATCATCCATCCAAGACATCTCAGTATCCTGGTTGAAGTAGGAATAAAGCTGAGACATTATGTTCTTTTGGGAGGCAACCTCTGAGATCCTTTCTGGCTCTAGATTTATGGTCCTGTAATCTCTAAAATGAGGGAGTAGACTAGATGATCTCTAAGATGCCTTCCTGCTTGAAAACCCTCGACCTGAGTAAATAAATGCTTTTTCAGTTAGCCAAGTTTAACAGACAGTAACACATAATGTTCTCTGGATGTCTGCCCTCCCTGCTCTCAATATCTCTGCTCTGGCAAGGCCCCTTTCTTGCAGGGTAGTCTCTGATTCCTGAGTTTTTCTTTTTTGCTCTGAGGGATCCCAAATAGCATGTCATACACATGCTTCTTCAGATAACTGGAGAATCAACTGGGAGGGCAAAAAAGCTTTATGACACTGAGCAATCATTCTGCTGCAAGTCCTAGATGCCTTGGATGGAGGGGACAGGGAGAGGAAGAGAGAAATAGGTGTTTCATATGAGGAACTTGTTCTCCAACCCTTGTTTATAAGTTATCAGGGATGTCATCGAGAACTATGAAAGAGCTTTAAGTCTGTTGTCTGAAGGCAATAAGAAATGATTTTGTGGCTATCTGAAGGCAATAAGAAACATGATTTGGTGGGCTACACTAAGAAACATGACTTCTTGGACTATCCAAAGGCAATAAGAAACATGATTTTGTGGGATATTTGGTCCCTTCCTAGTTCAGAGCTCACAAAGAGTATTTGTCAAAAGACCACTATGAAAATAGTTGTGACTTATGTGTTATTACTAGTTGAAGAGGATGGAAAGTCAATACAGTTCTACAGAGAACATGAGGAAGACCATCCAAATTACATCAACATATATTTTGACACTCAATAACTTCATTGTAAAGGTGAGTATAAGGGGGAAAAATGGAAAATATAGTTCTGGAGTAGAAGTATGAAAGAGGTCAAGAGCTTGTAGACTACATAGAAATCTCCTAGCTATACAACATAAGCATGAACATAAATTGAGATACGTTGAATATGTTGAACATCAAACAATATCATAAAAAACAAAATTCTTTGCATATCTGTCATTTAGACAGGAAATAGCTAATAGTAATGGCAGTTTAACATGTTAAAAACAATCTTACGGTGAAAGATAGTGAGAAATTATGAGTAATATTTTCTTACAGAATAGAAGAAGCAGGGAAAACAAGTTTGAAGAAAGCTTTCTGATAGAGCCAATTAAGCAAAACCATCCTGAAGTGATTTAAAAAAGATGAAAATGGAGAGAGGACAACAAAATGAAAACTGATCTGCAAAGATTATTGTAATAAACTTTTTTCGCCAAAGACACCATTGTCCACCACATTTGGCCTATAACATCACATTTCCAGATGTGCTCCAGAGGATTGAAATGACACTGAAGAAAACAGAGATGGAAAAAACAGCTGGACTAGACCAGATGCAGAAGAGATTCATGCTTAAGACAATCAGTTGCAAGGGACTATTCTCAAGGTATTTGAAAGAGGGAAAGGTGCTAAAGGTGAAGGAAAAAAAAATCAGACATCATTATTACTCAGAAAAGGTAAGCATTTCAATGGCTACCATTTATCCAAAAGTTTATATGATGCCCACGCATCAAGGACTTCTTCGATGAGAGTATTTAAAAGGTAAAAGTCAAGTATTCACAAATGATATTCCATAGTTGTTGAGTCATTTCAGTTGTATCTGATTCTTCATGACCCCATTGGGAGTTTTCTTGGCAGAGATAATGGAATGGTTTGCCATTTCCTTCTCCAGTTCATTTTACAGATGCAGAAACAGAGGGGAAAGGAGTTAAGTGACTTGCCCAAGGTCACACGGCTAGTAAATGTCTGAGGCAGATTTAAATTTAACTCTTCCCAACTCCAGGCCCTATGATCTATCCTTGTGCCACCTTATTCTATAGTAGATCCTATCTTTACCACCACAAAGAGAATAGGAGCTCCCTGGTGGCAGGGATTGATTAGAGTTTGTCTTTGCATTCCCAAGGGCTAGCACAATGCTTGGCTTACATCAGTCAGTTAAATGCTTATTGGTGATCACGCAATTGACTGAAAGATGTAGAGAATATACAAATCCTACTGTGTGCATTATTTGCTGCCTATAAAGGAATATTTGGTTTGGTAAAACAAAAGAACACCTTCAAAGCTCTCCTTTAACAAGGCATTTCCCATATCTATGTCAAAATCACATATAATAAGACATATGCAGAGTTGCCTTGCTGACTTCAAACTGATCATGTGTGAATTAATGCTGAAGAACTTGGATGCTTTGGGGATAATGAGGAAATCTCCCTTATTGACCACTGAGCAGGGAGAGCCAATGTTTCTTTTCTTGAATATGGGTAACTGAACAGTAATCTTAAGGTGAATATGTTCAGGATTGGAAGCAACCTTATGAGTTTGAGAGATTTAAAGATCCTGGGTCCTCAGTGACTTGCAGCATTTGGAGGATACTACTGGTAATGGAAGGAGCACAAACCATGACCTATCTTTCCAGAAGACATGGATGTGGAGGAAATTATTGGGCAGTGCAAAACTAAGGCAAAATGTAACAATGTGCATTTGGGGGGTGCTTCAGACTGCTATGTTTTTATGTTTATCTCAACCTGCCAGGTCAAAACTAATTCTGTCAGAAGTTACTAGTATTTAAAATTCTTGTCAATGCATTTGACAGCCTTTTATGTTAAGCATTCCTTTTGTGGGAAGAAAATAAATACTTGCCCCATATATGATTTACACTGTATGTTGAATACTTTTATACTCTCACTTTGTGGAGATCCTTTCAAGCTTTCAATACATTTTTCCTAAGATTTTGGGCTGAGGGTAAAATAAGTCAAAAAGTGTAAGAAAAAGAGTCTGGCCCTTTTTTTTAGGGAGTCAGTCCAGACTACATCCCTGAGTCCAGAGCAGATGTGCCTCTTAGTGAAGAGGGAAAGGGTAAGTGCTGGAGTTCCTTGGGTCCAGAGATGGATATGGTTATCAGATTGTAAAATTCTGATATTCAGGCATATAAGATTCCTTGAAAGATATAACAGTAACTATGACTTGGTTTGATCCTATGGTTGTTAATATCAAGCAAGGTATAAAACAGCAGATACTAGGTAAAAATGTCCATCACTGTCATGTAAAGAGATTCATCAGGGAGGCCCAGTTAGAGAGAGATTCCCAATATAGACAGGAAAGGAATAAGCATTTATACAGCACCTAATATGTGCCAGACATTGTGCTAAGTGTTTTATATTTGTGGGTTTCTTTTTAAACAAATATTACCTCACTGTGGTCCTTACAACAACCCTGTGAGGTAGGTGCTACCATTATGCCAGTTTCAGAGTTGAGGGAGCTGACTTAGACAGCTAATAAATATTGAGACAGGATCTGAACTCATCTTCTTTGATGTCAGACCCTGTGCTCTATCCACTGTACCCATGGTAACATCCTCCAGATGTTCCTATTTGTAGACAACATTGTGCTGATTTAATCAAGTCCTACTAACCTTGTAGGCTCTCCAAAAGGAGATCTCAAAAGAGTTTGGCTTAACTATCCCACATTTTCTTGCTGCATACCTGTGCTCTTTAAAGTTTGAGTTACATTAGTATAAAATCTTCTTATGAAGATGTTCAGATTTGTCTTTAAGAACTCTTGTTTCCTTTTCAGTCTCAGTGATGTCATTTGGATTGGCTTGTTTCCCTTCCCCTCTTCAAGAAGGTTGTAAGATTTGGCTAGATTGTTTGCTAAGTGGATAACTGGGATTCATTTGACCAAGAAAAATCCCTTGCTGTTTGGACAAATAGGAGTTAATGTCTCCTAAGTCTCTCAGGTATGTCAGGTCAGAACTGCTGCCTCATTAGCACCACCAGAAAGTTGTTTCTAGGAATCGCCAGGGGCAAGATGTTGAGGTATGGGAATAGCAATGAGATTCCAGTGGAATGTAAGCTTTTTAAGGCATTAATAGAATTTTTTTTTGGATTATTTATTTTTATAAAATTTTATTGGTATCATTTACTTTTGCATTACTTGAATTTACTAATATAGTCTTCCCTTTCCTCTTCTGGAGAGCTATCCCTTATGACATGTAATCCAGGGTTCATGTCTGGTGCATTTGGATAAAACTCACCTCATTGGCAGAGAGAATGATTTCTCAACTATGTGTGCCTGTTTGAGGGATCAGATTGGTGAGAGTTGGGGAGAAGAGAGAATTTCTTTTGGTTTCTATTTGTGAGAGAAGGCAAGCTTGGGTCAAGGTTTAATTCGTAGAGAGTCTACTGGAAGGGGAAAAAAGGACTTTGGGGAGAAGATACAGAAAAGAGCCAGTGGGTTGACAAGTGCCTGATTGCCATCTTTTGCACTTGAAACTTTGGGGAATTTCCCCTTGGTCAAAATCAGAAACTTTTCACCTATCTCAGTTAAACTCTGATATCTTGCTTTCAATGGGAGGGTTCATTCAATCTGTGCCTTGTCTGATATGTTCTAATCTATTATAACTTTTCTGATTTTTGTTTGCTGTTGGCTTGAATAAATAAACTTATTTACTATTCACTTTTTGTAATGGGTCTTTGTGTAAATAGCATTTTTCTGGGAAGTATGAAGCTTGGAGCTTTTCTTTCTCATTAAGGAATAGCTACCAAGAAAATGGCTTGAGCCTAAAAATCATTTCCCTAACCTAGCAACGTTTAAAGGGGCAAATAGATATTTGGTTTCCTTTTTAAAAGTAGAATATTATAGTCTAGACTCATGGGCCCAATCTCCTGTTTTTTTCCAGGTAGTAATCAAAGTATCATTGCAAGCTTCCAAACACCCCCATGTATGTATACACATGTACACACCTTATATACATACGCATATGTGTGCATATACATACATATGTGTGTGTATATATATATATCCAGAAGCTGCTAAATGAAAAATGAGAACTCCATAGGATTTATCAGTAAGATAGTTCATCCAGCTCTCTGAAAGCAGCATCTAATTCCATCAAAAGTAAAGTACAAGTAAAACTTGGAGAGATGAAGGATTCTTGGCTCAGTAAGAAGGCAGATGAAATTCAGTTTTATGCTGATGACAACAATCCAAAGTGTTTTTATGATTACCTGAAAGCTATTTATGGGCCAAAAACCTGTGGTGCATCACAACTACTCAGTGCTGATGGAGCCACATTAATTAGTGATAAGGGCATGATCTTAGAGGGATAGACTGAACACTTTCATGGTGTTCTCAACAAACCATCATCAATCAATGCTGAGGTCATTGACTATTTACCTCAGGTTGAAGCTCCTTAGCTGAACTTCCAACTGAAGAAGAGGTCTTGAGGACCATTAGGCTCCTTTCATGTGTCAAAGCACCTAGTACTATTCCAGCTGAGATTTACAAGGTAGGGGGACCATTGCTCATACAAAAGCTGGCTGAAATATTCCAAATTATATGGCAAGACCAGGTTATCCTCCAGGAGTTCAAGGATGCCTCCATTATCCATCTCTATAAGGATAAAGGAAACAGATTGTCCTGTGACAATCACAGGGGAGCTCTCTCTTAGTCGTTGCTGGCAAGATTCTTTCTAGAGTCCTCCTTAATAGACTGATCCTTCACCTGGAAGATGGTCATCTACCTTACAGCAGAAAGGGTGAAGGAACATTTGATATGGTGTTTTCTGCCCGACAAATCCAGGAGAAATGCCATGAGCAGAACAGAGGTCTGTACACAATGTTTGTAGATCTGACCAAGGCCTGTGACACTGTTAGTCATAAGGGTTTATGGAAAATTACGTCAAAATTTGGTTGTCCAGAGAAGTTCATCAGCATTGTACACCAATTTCATGACGGCATGTTTACCAGGGTTCTGGATAGTGGACAATTCTCTCATGCCTTCCCAATCACCAATGGAGCATCCCATCTCTGCCTGGAAGTCAGGGTGCTACCTTTACATATCTCTTCTTAAAGGCCAAGCTGGATCATTATAATTTCACAGCATTCAAATTTTCTCTTGTACTTTTCGTTTACATTACTGTAGTCGCTGTGTATGTTGTTTTCCTGGTTTTACTTTACTTTGCATCAGTCCATGAAAGTCTTCCCATGCTTCTCTATATTTATAATAGTCATTGCTTCTGACAACACAGAATTGTTCTATTGTATTCATGTAGTTAATATCATGGTTTAAGTTGAGGTGCTCTTCCTCCTTTCTTATTCCATACCTCTTTCACAAGTAAATAAATTATAATAGCTAGCATTTTTATAGCACTTAAAGGTTTGCAAGGTACTTTACAAATATCATCTCATTTGTTCCTCACCACAGCCCTGGGGATGAGTACTCTTATAATCCCCATTTTACAGATTAGAAAACTGAGGCAGAAGTAAAGTGACTTGCCTGAGATCATATAGTAAGTTTCTGAAGCTAGATTTGTACTCAAGTATTCCTTACCCTAAGTCCAATGCTCCATCTACTGTGCCGCCTACCTGCCTCTGAAATAAGTTGAGAGTAGTGATGATGATTTTTAGTCCGGTAACTTACAATGTATATATCAGGTCTTCTGGCTCAGTCTGGGCTGTGTCTCTCTACCCTTATGATGGGCCTAAGGGAATCCCCTAATAATTTCACTGGAATTTTGGCTTATATATACACAATCTTACAGTAACTTGCACATGGTAGGCATTTTGAATGAAATTGAATTACATATGCTTCCAACAACTTAATGAATGGACTGGAGACAAATATTGCACATGCATATTTTGCCCACAGAAGGAAGTTAGAGTCTCGAGAAGGTCCAGTACAGAACTCCTAACTTATACTCAGGAGTGCCAGGATGAAATTCAGGGAGACAGAGCAGAAGAAATCCATTTGTCTTTTAGTGAAGACTGAAGATTGAAAAGAACCTGTATATGATGTTCTAAAAGTGTTAGTAAGAGCTTGGGCTAAGCTAAATACTAGGCATACAAGGAAAGAGAGAAAAGAGACTCTTCCCTGAAAGAGCTTATATCTTAGTGAGGGAAGTAATCTTCAAGCCCTACTAAGACTTTTGGGATGCTATGTGTAGTATAAAAAGGTTGAAGGCTGTAATTATTTCAAGCAGGTAAGTTGAAGTTCTCAAAGGCTCCGGCACCATTCAAAGATGCTCTTTCCTTAAAGTTCTTCATAAATGGGCCCCTTCCTTCCTTTCCAGTTTTTTTCTTAAATACATTATTCGCCTCCACATTTTAAGTAGTAATCCTGCCATAATGACATCCTTGCTGTTCATCTGCCCCTTCCAGGCCTTCAAACTGTCCGTCTTCCATCTGGAATGGACTCACCCCTCATGTCTGACTCTTGGAATTCACCACTGTCCTCAGGACTCAGGTGGAGTCCCCTCCCTCTGTAGGCGTCCTCTCCACGTCTTTCTCTTGACTCCCCCACCCCCAACCTCTTCACCCTTTCCTCAAGCTTCCCCCTCTACACTTTCCAAGTGGCTCTCCTTTGTATGAGTCACACATGTGCCTGTCTTGGTACAGGTGGTCTGCCAGACTAGGAGGTACGTTCCTTCTGAGCAGGGTTGGTTTTCTTCGTGTGCCTTATGTGCCTAATTCTTCCAGCAGCACAATGCCTGCCACTTAGGGAGCATTTAATGAATGTTTGTTGGTTGGTTGATGTCATGGGGGGATTCTACCCTGACTGTGATATGACCGTTCACCCCTAAGCACCCAAAATGGTGTAAATGGAATACTTGACATTTAATTTGCATAGCACTCTATACTCTCAAAGTACTTTTATATATTGGATCTCATTTAATCCTTTCCTCATCCTTGTGAAGCAGTTAGGTTAGGTATTATTAACTTAATTTAACTGTTGATGAAACAACTCATAGAAATCTAAGATTTACTGAGATTGCACAATTTGTGGGCGAAAGGGGGAATTTGAACCTAAACCTTCCTCCTCCCAAATCCGTTACACCATGAGGCTCAAGAACTGATTGTCGTTGTTTAGTCTTGTATGACTCTTAATGATCCCATTAAAGGGGTTTTCTTGGCAAAGATACTGGACTTGTTTGCCATTTCCTTCTCCAGGTCATAAGGAAACTGAGGCAAACAGGGTTAAGTGACCTGCCCAGGGTCATACAGCTAGTTGGAGGCCAGATGTGAACTCAAGTCTTCCTGAATCCAGGCCTCTGTCTAAAGTTACTGAGTCACTTAGCTGATGGTACCACATTGTCAAAATCATCTCAGTACCTGAATGATCATGTCAACAGGATATGTCTTTCAACTTTCAAGAATAGGATATTTAAGCAACATTGTGTAGTGAATAGAGTAGTGGGGGTGAAGTCAGAAAGACCAGATGTTATTGTATCTAGAATTAGATCTACCTTTGGTTCTTTCTAGCTGTGTGACCATGGGCAAGTCAATTGATGTTTAAAAGGGAGTCGGGGCAGAGAGAATGGTGAAGGTTGCTTTGGAACATTTCCCACTGACCATATGGACTTTGACTCTGTAGGAAGAGACATGTGAGCCTCTGGTGGTGCATGCTCCTTTGCAGTGGGCCAGGACACATGGGCAGTGCTCCAACCCTATCCTCTGCTACATTAAAAAACGTTTTACTGGTGCCTTTTATCTTTACACGTGGTCACATCCCATCCCCTGACCCTAGATTGAACCTTCTCTTAAGACAAAGAAAAACAATTAAGCTGAAAACATTTGATACAGACATACAGATGTCTTGTCTGACCCTGTCTGTGATATTCTGTCTTAATAGTTCCCTACCTCTGTGCTATGAAAGGAGATCTCTCTTCTCATTACCTCTTCTCTGTCACCTTCACTGGGGCAGTCACATTGGAGGGAAAGAAACTGTGTTGGAACCTCCAGTCAACCACTTATACTTACTTGTGTAATTGGGGGCAAGAGACTTCCTTTTCTCTGAGTTTCAGTGTCTTTATCCATAAAATGAAGGCTCTCTTAGTCTCTCCAGCTCTGTATTTATGATCTATGATCCTAACTTAGAGACCAGAATTGGTAGAGCGGAAAGAATGCTATGATCTGGAGTCAGAGATCCTGGGTTCGATGTCTAATTCCGTGATTTTGGGGCAAGTCCTCTAACCTCTCTAGGTCTCAGTTTCTTTATGAGGAGTTGAAATAGTTATCCTCATGGGACACCTCCATCTCTAAAGCATCGGTGTTACAGCCCTGCCTCTCAGTGTCTCCACACACGGAGTTTCTTACACTGTTAAAATCATGATTATGGTCTCCTTTCTCTCCCCATCCCTTACCATAATCAAAATACAACCATAATATCCCTTCTACCACTCTTTAAAGCACTCATAGCAACAACAAACCAGTTCTTTGGTTTGTTTCATAATGGTAGAATTGAGTCATCACCATCCTTGATCTCATTTAATTCTTACCTTTATCCTTGTGAAACAGATAGGTTAGGTATTATTGACTTCATTTAACTGTTCATGAAATGGAACTCAAAGAAAGCCAGTGAGTTACAAAGATCACACAACTAGGGGGTAGAAGTGGATTTTAACTTAAACCTTCTTCCTCCCAAATTCGTTACATCATAAGGTTCAAAAACTCATTGTTGCGGTTGTTGTGTCTTGTCTGACTCTCTATGATCCCATTTTGGGATTTTCTTGACAAAGATACTGGTGTACTCTGCCATTTCCTTCTCCAGTTCATTTTACAGATGAGGAAACTGAGGCAAACAGGGTTAAGAGACCTGCCTAGGGTTACACAGCTACCTCAAACATACCCAACAGAGTGCTCTCTTGAGCAACTCCCCTTCAGTTGAAGTTGGCAGCAGCATCTTCCATGCTAGGAATGTTTCCTGGTTTTGTAGGCATCAGCTATCAATTCTACCCAAGACTAAACAAGACACAGAGACTCCAGAGTTCAGTATTCTGCCCCTATATCTGAGGGTGACTGTAAGTATGACCTTAATTAAGGAACGTTAGCCCACTTCGGCTAGAATTAATTCTACTAGGTCATTTCGGTGAACACAGTGAAACAAGTCTGTCATGCAGGTCATTTGGTGTCATGGAGACCAAGCCCTGTCTTGGTCTCACCACCTGTGAAATGAGCTCTTTGCCTCCTTTTAATGGGACATTGTGATGTTTAATGTTTGCAAAATGAGTCCCAGAGGAAAAGTGTAATCGAAAGCCAAAGGACGATTATATAGCACAATCCCCCTTTTCTTACTCTAGCTCAAAGGAGTTGGGTCCAGCGGGGGTTCAACTCTCCCCAACTCTGTGTACCAAAAAGGGGCCTGAATTGCCAAGTTTTTACACAGGTAGTAAATATCTTTAACACTTTACAGAGCAAGCACCGAAGGAGGCAATTCTCTGAGCAGTTTCCCGGGGAACGCTAGTCTGATTATTCCTGAGCGATCTGACCCATGTGTACTTACTGGAATGGCGGGAGCAAATGTCCTTTGTGTCATGTCAGCATTCTCTACCACCGTATAAATTATGTACACTCCAGCCATTTCATTAGGAAATCATGTTTCCAATGAGACGCGCCATGTTTCTCGAGGTGAATTGAAAATCCTCCCTGTCACTGGGTGGCTGTTTCCTCTGAATACAATGACCAGGTACTATTTGACTAGACCTTTTACAGGAAAAAGGAGAAAGAGAAGAAGAGCCATGTGGCTGACAGTACACAATAAGGATTTCATAAAAATTATGAGTGGTTTGGCCCCTGCCTTTTTATTTTTTTCATCTTGCACATCTGGAATTATCATTTGTTAACTAGTGTCAAATGCATTTCTCTGCGGAAATATTCTGGTCTGAGGATCTGGGAGTGCTGAGATATAGGGATAAATGTTATCCCTACAATAAAAAATTATGGAAGTTTATAAATTCATATTGCTTGACCTTTTTTCAAGTTTCTGAGATGCTTTGATTTTGAGTCTTATTCATATAGAGGCAGGGTCCTCTTTCTCTGGAGTATTTTCAGCATATTCAGAAGAAGACTTTTTTTGCATAAACACATTTGTGGAAAGCCCCTGTCTTCTTTGTCTTTTGGGCAACAAGGACCCCAAATCTCAGCCATTTCTCTGACAGTGCAAATTGGGAAGAATGAGCAATATCCCAATACACTTGAGCTACCTAATTTCCGTTTTCTACAGAAGAAATTCAAATAAGCCTGGGTCATTAAAACTTTGATTATTTGAAACTTGGATTTAATCAGAGTTCACCATAAACTCTGCCTGCTCAGCTGACTTGTATATTTAACATTCTCCATATTCTAGTCAGTTCCAATTATCCAATTTTTTCTTAAACTAAATTTCTTGTGGTGTTCAAGTTAATCAAGCTACATTTTTTAAGAAAAGTGTTCATCTCTGTCTTTTTCTTTCTATGCTCTGTGTGTGTGTGTATATATATACACACACACATACATATACATATATGTATATATAGACATATATATAAAAATGCTTTCAAAGCTTGCATATAGAAAGATTTCTGCATTTTTATTCTATTTAATGTATATCCACAGTATGTTATTTTCTGATGACTGAAAAAGCTAAAAAGTTGTCAAGAATTTAAAAGGTTTTTACTAGCTTCGTATTCCCACCTGCTTCATCTGAATTCCTGCAAGCAGGAAAGTCCACTGAAGCCATTTCAGTTAATCATAAAATAGAAAAACGCAGAGGTTTCCCCATACTTATATTGACACACTGCCTTACTTAGGAGCCCTATATCAGTATAATTTGTTGACTGCCCCAGACAGATGGGCTACTTGGCAGAGAGGTGTACTAGTTGAACCCCTTTTGTTTCCTTCCTCAAATATTAAAGGTCAGACCTAGTTAATGCCTCTGGACCTCTTGGCTAAGCTGGGGAATAGATATTGGACTTTCATCAGAGCTGAGATTAGGTATTGACCCTAAATACCAGGAGTGGAGCAGAGGCATGGAATGATTTTCATAATACTTTTTATAAAAGCTCACATTTTTAATGTTAGAAAATTCCACTGTCCAAGGCATGTAAGCATTTATTTTGTATAGTAAAGCCAATGTGCTGCATCGAAGGCCTCTAAGTCTCCAATGAACAATAACACATACACTTCCACCCTCTCCTCTGCAACGTTCATACTCTGCCTAGGGCATTCACATGTCATATCCCTGATCTGACTTTAAAAAATCTGCAACATATCCACCAAAGACTCAGGCCGCGCCTTAGACTGGGCTTCCTATTCCAGTGCTGTCAACAAGAGTCAAAAACTGTACAAAGAAAGCAAATTTTCAATTGTCCGAGTCAACCACCTGGGAGGTTCCTAAATTATGTTGTTTTGGTTGGGGGAGGAGAGGCTCGTTGCTAGACACCACTCAGGCTATTTCGAACAACCTCACAGACTCATAGACTAGCCTTTTGCTATCTCCTCCCCTAGGAATAAACACCATACTAATCTTCTTACCTCCTGGCCTTGCCTGGCCTTCTTTGCCAGTTGGAATCCTTAGTTTTTAAGGCTCAACTTAAGTCCCATCACTCTGATCTCCTCTCTGTGAACTCCATAGATGTTACCATCTACACCCATTATTTAGTGCTCATCAAATACATATCACAAGGGGAAATTGATTAGGGGTTCAATTGATTTCCCCTACCATGGTATCTATCCATGGAGCTCTTTGCATCCAATAAGGAGAAGACTAGAAGAGGGTAATCCTGGAGAGAGCCCTACATAGTGTGATTCTGGCCACAATTAAGAAAGTCAGCTATAGATTAAAGAGAGTGAGCCCTGGTGTCAATCTGTGAAAAGAACAGACTGAGGGAACCCAGCTGAGCAACTTGACCAACAGAGATGTTGTACCCATTGGGATGCAACATGGTGGTCCTATAAGAACAGAAAAGAAATATGTGTCCTGCGATGTCAGAAGCACAGGCTTCCTTGACTATATATATATGTCATTCCCTTTTTGTATACCTAGCTGTTCATTCTTCCCACTGATGCTAGGTGTGGATTTGTGTGAGAGTATGCTACAGGATTATTAGGGGGGGGGAAGGGGAATTGTTGAATACCTATTCTTACTATCTCAGTTAATGCCTTTGCTTTGAGCTAATTGTATTTATTGACTGATTTAAAAACAAAAACCAGACTAGGTCTCCTTATCTTATCTGGGTTGAAAGTGCAACTGCCTCTCATAGGCTCAACCCCACTACTGATCATTTCACCTTTCTCTATTTCTGGTCTAGTTTTTTCCTTCCCTAAGTAGCCTGGTGGTCCTCTGTTTCCAGTGACTCATCATAATGCTTTGGCCTTACTCAACCCCTGAGCCCAAGTGATCCAGCAGCCTTAATCTCCTCAATATAAGGGATTATAGGAGTATGCCACTATGGAAGACTTGAGTTCAAATCCTGTCTCAGACACTTTCTTCTATATGATCCTGGGCAAGCCCCTTAATCGCAGTTGACCTCAGTTTTTTAAACTCTAAAATGGAGACAATAATAGCACTCATCTCCCAGGGCTGTTGTGAGGATTAAGTGAGATGATATTTGCAAAACATTGATCTCAGTGCCTAGCACATATTAAATACTCTATCAATGTTTATATCTCTCTTTCCTTCCTATTGGTTGATTATTAAAAAGTAAAGCCATTTGTGGAGGCTTGTGAACTATAGCTTTAGGAGCAAGGAACCACTGAGTGAATACCTTGAACCTGAGGTAGTCATTGCCCCTGGAAACCTGACCTGCCAAAAACAAAATGCACAAAGGGTAGCAGAACAGTGCTTTGGACATAATAGGGGCTTGATAAATGCTTGTTAGTGGGGATGACAATAAAGGGACTTTCAAAACCCTCTGAAGCTCTGAGAGACAGGCAGCTAAGGTAACCTCTTCTGAAAGCTTATCTGAGAAGATCACTCTTCGGCTCTGGTGGGAACCTCTTGATGCCTCATTCCATTGCTTGACAACAGGGCTGAAAGTTTAAATTCTGGGTAAGACCATTGCCAAATCATTAAGTAGGGATGACAGAAAATAAATAGTCTTGAGTTTTAGATTGATATTCTCAAGAGGCATATTCTTTAAGGAGAATTTACAGAAGGAAAAAAGTCATATAGGACCATAAGACATGGAAAAATCATCTTATCAATCAATTATTCAGCAAGCTAGATTCTTGAAATACAAACATCGAAGCAAGAGTACCTTTTCTCCTGGAGTTTATATTCTAATGGGGAGGGAGATAGGGGCACATGTACAGGTATAGACAGGGCACATGCAAAGAAAAAGGTAATCATTTGTGGGTAGGAATGAATGGGAGAGAGGAAAAAGAGACATTAGCAGGTGAAGGGACCAGGAAAGGCTCCTCCAGAGTGTGATATTTGAGTTGAATTTCTGAAGGGAACAAGAGAAGCAGAGGTGAGAAATGAAAACATTTCAAGCAAATGTGCAAAGTCATGGAGATGGGAGATTGAAATATATTGTCCTGGGGTGAGGAAAGAACGTCAGTAGGTCTGGAATGTAGAGTGTACATAGTGGAGAAGAAAGTATAGTGAAGGTAGGAAAGTTGTAAAGATCTTAAATGCTGAATAGGAGAGCTTGTATTTGACCCTAAAAGTAATAAGGACTCACAGGAGTTTACTGAGAGAGACAGTGATAGGGTTAGCAGTTGTGTGGGGGATGGGATTAAATTGGGGAGATACTTGATTCAGGAATTAATTAGGAATTAATCAATTAGGAAACTCTTGCAATTGTGGAGGCCATTGGGAATGAGGACCTGAATGAGGGGAGCGGCTGTGTGAAGAATGAGAAGAGGATGGATGTGAGACATGCTACTGAGATAGAAATGGCTGGATTTGACAATGCCTGGATGTGTAGGGTGAGTGATAACGAGGAGCCGAGGATGTCACTGAGTTTATGAGTCTGGGTGACTGAAGGATGGCCATGCCTTTGACAGAGATCGAGAATTCTTTGGAGATCTGGGAGTGCTCCTACAGCTTCAGACAGCTATTATAATATAGCTACTACATCAACTTCCACACTGTCACTACCCAACATTCCCTGCAAGAGAAGAGAATTAGCATTTCTTTCCTTCCTTCCTTCCTTCCTTCCTTCCTTCCTTCCTTCCTTCCTTCCTTCCTTCCTTCCTTCCTTCCTTCCTTCCTTCCTTCCTTCTTCTTTCCTTCCTTTCTTTGGAGGCAATTGAGATTAAGTGACTTGCCCAGGATCATATAGCTAGTGTCTGAAGCAGGATTTGAACTCAGGAAAATGACCAGTAGCTATCTGTAAATTTTATATCCTCCAATTTTTTTTTCCATCTCACAATTTTAGCCTTGTTGCATCCTCAGTGGAAGCTAAGAACAGCTGGCCACCTTTGTCTGCAGTAATAACATTTAAAATTCATGGACTGTCACTGTCATTCTTTGGCCTGTCTTTTCCCTGCTGAAGTAATTCTTCTCAAAAGGCCTATTTTCTAATCCTTTAATCGGGAGCTGGTGTCAGAGCTAAAGTATGATAAATACAAAAAATGAGAATTAGTATAATACCACCTTGGAGAATCAGATCCCCCAGGAGTCAGGAGCAATGATAGTCCTTTTTCAAAAGGGTTAAGACTTCTACTTTAAAGTGGTAATGTCTTACCCCCTACCTCCTTCATGCGTGTAATAAATACTTGTTGAATTTCTGACCTGACTTTTCACCACAAGTATGGAGAAGCTAATACCAATAAACTCACATTTACTAATAAGTCCTTCTGCCTTTAGTTATTTCCAAAGCTGACATCTCAGGAGACACAGCAGATTTTTAAAGCAGTTTGGGGAATTTTATTGGAGTTCTGGAAAGAATGGAAAATGACCTAAAGTTACTGAATGTTGCTCTGTCTGGAATGACATAGAAAGGTTCTGACTGATGTATTCCTCCTAGGAAAATGACTCCCAGTCATTACACTGGCCTGGCCATCCTAATTTCCAAGCATTTGTGGATGGTATAAGGATATAAACTTACCAACAATTTCAATATTCCCTTCCACAGGGACTATGGAAACTGTTATTATATCTTTAAGAATATTTTTTTTTCTCCTTTGAGAGAGGAACAGTTTAATTGTCACCTGGAGAGAGTGCTATCATGACTGAGAGAGACTGTGTGAGTTAACTGTCAAGGAGAAAGTGTTTGAAGAGATATTTTGAGAGAATTGAGTTTAACTCTTACCTTGTAGAGAAGCTATGTTGGAGAAAATATATCTTAGTTATTGAAAGACTTTGCCATGCTGAATGGTGAGACTGGTTTCAATATCTGCAGGGTAATTAGTAATTCAGGCTATGATCTGTCTCACAACTGAAACATGTTTGAAATATTTAAAATATTTTGCATTATTTTTTACACTGGTAATAAATATTATAGCCAGTCACAATGATGCTATTTAAGCCTAGGAGTAAGAGAGAAAAAGAGAAAAACAAGAGAGAGAGAGAGAGAGAGAGAGAGAGAGAGAGAGAGAGAGAGAGAGAGAGACAGAGACAGAGAGAGAGAGACAGAGAGACAGAGAGACTGATAGAGATAGAAAGAGAGAGAGAGATTCCAGAACTTATGGTAAAAGAAGTTTCTCCAGTTTATAAACTGAGATGGGGGCTCAAAGCTAAATAATGAGTTAATAATAGAAATTATATATTTCTAATAATAAAGTAATAAGCCAGTAGTAGTTAAACAGAGAGGGAATCATTCCACCTACATAACATGTGAGTATAACTGTTCTAATCTCTGTTACAGGAATGTTAGGTTAGGAAGGAATATTAATTTTGGTTAGTTGGGAGACCAGTTCCATAGATATAGAGAAGAAAGGACCTGAAAACAACCTGTTGTGTCACTACAAGGGGAAATGTGGCTTAACAAATTCAACAAACACTTGTTAACTCCACTGAAGGAAATCTCTGGAAAGAAAAATGACATAGTATATGCCTAAAAGAAGCTTCCATACATTGGCAGTGGTAGGGAAAGAGACACATATATTCTTATTTGCATTATACAAAGAAGGGTGCAATGGGGGCAAAATAGAGATCCAAAGTGGACAGGAAAATTTGAGGAGGAAGCACATGGTGTTTAAAATCTAGGAGAATAAGGTACATGGACAGATAATCATGATAAAAAAATGGACCCTGATAACAGTGATGGAAAGTGCTTTGTCAACTCCCCAAAATAAAAGACCATTTCTGGATAACAGTATGGTGGAAACTGGGCATAGACCAATGCCTGACACCATACACAAGAATAAAGTTCAAATGGATTCATGATCTAGGTACAAAGATTGATACTATAAACAAATGAGGGGAGCAAGGAGTAGTGTATTTGTCAGATTTATGGAGAATGAAGAAATTTTTGACCAAACTAGAGAGAGACCATTATGAAGTGCAAAATGGATAATTTTGATTGCATTAAATTGAAAAGTTTTTCACAAGCAAACCCAATGCAACCAAGATTAGGAAGGAAGCAGAAAACTGGGAAAGAATTTTTGTAACTAGTGTATGGGATAAAGGCCTCATTTCTAAAACATACAGAGAACTGAGTCAAATGTACAAGAATACAAGTCATTCCCCAATTGATTAAGGGCCAAAGAATATGAACAGGGAATTTTCAGAGGATGAAATTGAAGCTATCTATAATCTTATGAAAAAATACTCTAAATCACTATTGATTAGAGAGTTGCAAATCAAAACAGCTCTGAGGTACCACATCACACCTATCAGATTGGCTAACATGACAAAACAGGAAGATGATTAATGTTGGGGAAGATGTAGGAGAATTGGAACACTAATTCACTGTTGGTGGAGCTGTGTTGATCCAACCATTCTAGAGAGCAATTTGGAACTATGCCCAAAGGGCTACAACAATGTTCATACCCTTTCACCCAGCAATATTGCTTCTGGGACTCTATCCCAAAGAGACTATAGAAATGAGAAAGGGTCCCACATGTACAAAAATATTTATAGCAGCTCTCTTTGTGGTGGTCAAAAACTGAAAATCAAGGGGATGTCCATCAATTGGGGAATGACTGAACAAGTGGTGGTATATGAATGTAATGGAATACTATTGTGCTATGAGAAATGATGAACAGGAAGACTTCAGAGAAGCCTGGAAAGACTTATATGAACTGATGCTGAGTGAAAGGAGCAGGACCAGGAGAACTTTGTACAAAGCAACAAACACAGTGTGAGAGGAATTTTTCTGGTAGTCTCAGTACTTCATTGAAATGCCATGGACTTAAATTTCCAGTGGACTCTTGAGGCAAAACGCCTTCCACATCCAGAGAAAGAACTGTGGAATTGGATCACAGATAGAAACAGACCATTTTCTTTTGTATTATGTTTTGTTTTCTTTTATGGTTTCTCCCATTCATTTTAATTCTTCTATGCAACATTCATTTAATAGGAATGTATGTGTGGAACCTACATAAGATTGTATGCTGTTTCAGAGAGGGAGTGGGGAGGGAGGGGGAAATGAGGGGGAGGGAGTAGAAAAAAATCTAAGACATATGTAAGTGATTGTCAAACACTGAAAACAAATAAAATAATTCAATTTAAAAAAAGAAAAGATCATTTCTGACTGGAGGATCAGGGAATAATTATGTTCCATTTTGTCCCTTCTACACTGAACATAGGCCAGTTAGATGGCACAATGGATAAAGGCTTGGAGTCAAGAAGAGTCATCTTCTCGAGTTCCAATCTGGCTTCAGATACTTACTAGCTGTGGGACCCTGGACAAGTCACTTAACCTTGTTTACCTCAGTTTCCTCATCTGTAACATGAGCTGGAGAAGAAAATGCAAACCACTCTAGTATCTTTGCCAAGAAAACCCCAAATGGGGTCATGGAGAGTCAGACATGACGGAATACCAACAAACTTTGGGCACCGTAGGCACTTAATAAATGCTTATTGAACAATGAACTTAGGTTAAGAGGTTCATTTTTAAATTCATTTCACCTAACTGGTGACTTAATTGTCCCAGGGGAGTTACTGCTAGGGAAACTCCCTCTACTAATGTGGATCTAAACCAGTTGGACAGTATATCATTTTAGAGAGTGGCATACAACACCGAGAGCTTAAGTGATTTGCCCAGGGCCAAAGATGAGGTATGTGTTGAGGCATGCCTTGAATTCAGATGTAGGAGGTTCATAGTTTATTTAGATCTGGAAGGGACCTCTGGGTCATCAAGTTCAACTCCTTCATTTCATAAGTATCAGAACTGAGACACGCATAGTTTAAATGATTTGTTCAAGACTTAACTGCTATATGGGTACTGACTACTAGAGACAGGATTTGAACTCAGGTCTTTGAGAAGCCTTTCAAGCTAGAAGAATGAGGGAAGAATCCAAGTAATACAAAATATAGAAGGGGAGAAATAAGCATTTCTTTTTTTAAAAAAAATATTTATTTATTTATTTAACTTTTTACATTCATTTTCACAAAATTTTGGGTTCCAAATTTTCTCCCCTTTTATCCCCTCCCCCACCCCAATACCCCAAGCAATCTAATTTTCCTTATCTCCAATCTACCCTCTCTTCTGTCATCCCTCCCTTCTCTTGTCTCCATCTTATCTTTTCTCCTGTAGGGCCAGATGACTTTCTATTCCTCATTAACTGTATGTCTTCTTTCCCAGTAGCAACAACAATACTAAACAGTTGTTCCTAAAACTTTGAGTTCCGAATTCTCCCCATCCTTCCCTCCCCACTCATTCCCTTTGGGAAGGCAGGCAATTCAATATAGGCCATATCTGTGTAGTTTAGCAAATGACTTCCCTGATAGTCGTGTTGTGTAAGACTAACTGAATTACCCTCCATCCTAACCTGCCCCTCATTGTTTCTCTTCTGTCTTTTGATCCTGTCCCTCCCCAAGTGTTGACTTCAAATTGCTCCCTCCTCCCTTTGCCCTCCCTTCCATCATCCCCCTCCTTGCTTATCTCCTTCTCCCCCACTTTCCTATACTGTAAGATAGGTTTTCATACCAAAATGAGTGTGCATTTTGTTCCTCCCTTTAGTCAAATGTGATGAGGGTAAACTTCTTGTTTTTTGTTTTTTGTTTTTCTCAGCTCTCCTCTTTTTCCCTCCACTAATAAGTTTCCTACTTGCCTCTTAAATGACATATAATTACCCCATTCCATTTCACCCTCTTTCCTCCCCCTACCTTTCTCTCTCACCATTTACCTTAATTTCTTTTAAGATATGGTCCCATCCTATTCAATTCACTCTGTGCTCTCTGTCTTTGTATGTGTGTGCATGTGTGTGTGCATGCATGCGTGTACATGTGTGTGTGTGGTCCCACCAACTACCCAGGTACTGAAAAGTTTTAAGAGTTACAAATATTGTCTTTCCATGTAGGAATGTAAACAGTTCACTTCTGGTAAGTCCCTTAAGACTTCTCTTTGCTGTTTACTTTTTCATGCTTCTTCTCATTCTTGTGTTTGAAAGTCAAATTTTCTTTTCAGCTCTGGTCTTTTCATCAAGAATGATTGAAAGTCCTCTGTTTCATTGAAAGACCATATTTTCCCCTGAAGTATTATACTCAGTTTAGCTGGGTAGGTGATTCTTGGTTTAAGTCCTAGTTCCTTTGACTTCTGGAATATCCTATTCCACGCCCTTCGATCCCTTAATGTAGAAGCTGCTAGATCTTGAGTTATCCTGATTTTATTTCCACAATACTGGAATTGTTTCTTTCTAGCTGCTTGTAAGATTCTCTCCTTGACCTGGGAGTTCTGGAATTTGGCCACAATGTTCCTAGAAGTTTCTCTTTTTGGATCTCTTTCAGGTGGTGATTGATGGATTCTTTCAATACTTATTTTGCCCTCTGGTTGTAGAATGTCAGGGCAGTTTTCCTTGATAATTTCATGGAAGATGATATCTAGGCTCTTTTTTTGATCATGACTTTCAGGTACTCCCATAATTTTTAAATTGTCTCTCCTGGATCTATTTTCCAGGTCAGTTGTTTTTCCCATGAGATATTTCACGTTCTCTTCCATTTTTTCATTCTTTTGGTTTTGTTTGGTGATTTCTTGGTTTCTCGTAAAGTCAGTAGACTCCATCTGTTCCATTCTAATTTTGAGAGAACTATTATCTTCAGTGAGCTTTTGAACCTCTTTTTCCATTTGGCTAATTCTGCTTTTGAAAGCATTCTTCTCCTCATTGGCTTTTTGAACCTCTTTTGCCAATTGAGTGAGCCTATTTTTCAAGATGTTATTTTCTTCAGCATTTTTTTGGGTCTCCTTTAGCAAGGTATTGACCCATTTTTTATGCTTTTCTTGCTTTCTCTTTTCATCTTTTTCATGCTTTCTCTCATTTCTCTTCCCAGTTTTTCGTCCACCTGTCTAACTTGATTTTTAAAATCCTTTTTGAGCTCTTCCATGGCCTGAGCCCACCAGACATCCACCTTAGATGTCTGGGATAGAGAAGCCCCGACCTCCACGTCTTTCCCTGATGGCAAGCATTGTACTTCATCATCAGAAATGAAGGGAGGAAGAAACATCTCTTCCCCAATAAAGTAGCTCTCTATGGTCTTATTTTGCTTCCTTTTTCTGGGCATTTTCCCAGCCAGTTACTTGACTTCTGAGATTCCTCTCCACCCCTGCCTAAATCTGCCCAGCTAGTGCTTGGGGTCTGAGATTCAAATGCTGCTTCCCATTCTCAGGGTTATCCGCGGAGGGAGCGGCTGCTATTCAATGTGAGCTTAAGTTCTGGTGCTGGGGTGGGGGCAGGGCTGCCTCCCAGGCTCAGTTCCCTCAGGGGCTTTATGCAGAGACCTTCAGTAATGGAGCAGGTGGGGGCAGGGCCATCTCCTAGGCTCAATTCCCTCAGGGGCTTTATGCAGAGACATTCAGTAATGGAGCGGGTGGGGGCAGGGCCATCTCCTAGGCTCAGCTCCCTCAGGGGGTTTTTGCAGAGACCTTCAGTAATGAAGCTCCTGCCTACTCGGGGAGTTCCGGCCACCACTGCCTCTGCTGCTCCCTCTGCCGCTGCCTCCCAAGGGGGCCCGAGTCACGGAGACACCCCACTCCCCTCTCAGCCAGCCCAGATGTCTCTCTCACTGACCTGTAGCATCTGTGGGTGGAGGGACCTTACAGGCCACTGGAGATTCCATCCCTGAAGCCTGCTCAGATCTGCTTCTCCAGGGCGTGCGGCCAGGGCAGCTCAGGGGTGGGCTCTGCTTTCCGGGGCATGACGGACCCCTGGGGACGGCTCTCCAGGGCTCTCTGGAATGGAACTCTCTTCCACTGTGTTTCTGTGCACCTTGCAGTGATCCAAAATTTGTGGGGAGTTCTTTTTACAGGAAATTTATGGACTGTGGATTCGGAGCTAGCATACGTGAGTCTTTCTACTCCGCCATCTTGGCTCCTCCCCCTGTAAACTCATTTTAAAATATATTTTGATATTTGTATCTCAATATAATTGGTTTTATTTGTAATTCTTCACATTTTTCTTTGTGCATTTAAAATCATTGAGAAGGTTTCCAAGAGGCTTTATCAGACTGCCAAGGATGCACAAAAAGATTAAGAATTTCTGTTATAGAAATTAGCTCGCAGGTTGCATACTCCAATTCCTAAAAGGTAGCTGGCATAAGCTGAGAATTAAGATTTGCTGTCGTCTCACTTCAGTTTGCATTTTAGAACATAATTTTACCAAACTCTTCTTAAAAGATCTATCATGACTTTTTTCTTCACATCCGAACATTTTCATATTTTGGATTTTTTTGGAGGCCATTCAAGTTAAAGGACTTGCCCAAAGTCAAAGAGCTAGTAAGTGTCTGAGTCTGGTTTTGAACTTAGATCCTCTTAATTCCAGGGCCAGTGGTCTATTCACTGAGTCACCTAGCTGGCCCTCACTTTAGGACATTTTAAAACATATTTAGATAGAAGATAACTCATTTAAAGAGTCATAGTTTCACCAGCAATGATATTTCCCTGAGGACCCAGTTGGAGTGTTGTGTTCGTTTGGGGATATGGCCCTGGTTGACATTTTGGAACTCCTTGCACTATTGTCTTTAGTTATTTGTCTTTCTCATTTGGGAAGAGGATTAGCATTTTTTTTTCCATTTTGTGATGTTTGTGCCAGGCTACTCAAAGCCAGGGAGGCAAGATTTGGAATAAAGACATGAGGTTGAGAGAAATCACTCACAAGGCTATAAGAGAGGTTCTGCTGCTGTGCCAGCCAAGTCCTGATTTGTTCACAGGGAAAACAATAGTCTCTGAAGGATTGAAATTGAATATCAAAGATGGCAATGGAGAGGTGAATAGTGGGTTTGAGCAGAGTAGAACTTAGAACAGTGAGAAAATTTGAAGAACAGGAGTAAAAAACATTGCCAAAGAAATGTAAGATAGGATGAGAAGACAGATTGGCTCCAAGGCAAGGCAAAGGGATGACTGCAGGATTGGCTGAGTGTCCCACTGGCATCTTTGAGATAACGAGAAAGCAATAAAGGCCTCTGGCACATTGGGTAGATGAAACATGGCAAGCTTACAGGAGGATGTGAAGAACTTCAAAGGGTAGGCAGGCATGGATGGACTGCCTTGGGCATTGTTTGAGAGAAGGTACAAATCAATAACATCTTAAGTCCATTTGAACATTTGGGTTTTCTCCTCTTTCTTTCATTTTCATGGGAGATCTTGTTGAGGAGGGGGTAACTGAGGAAAACTGAAGGTCCTCAGATCTGACCAAGTCTTGCTGGGCTGTGGAAGGGCCCTAAACATGATTCTTTTTTTTTTTTTAAGTAAATCAATACATTTATTCACTTAAACTCAGATTCAAAGGCATCCATCCATTTGTTCTACAGTTAAAATTAAGGAAAACCAAGGGTCCTTGAAGGGCTCCTGGGGCATTAAGCACCTTGATATCCAAACACAAGATCTCCAGAAGGATTCCAAGCATTTCTTCTGAAATTCTCAGATAACACCTTGCTTTTTCCTGTGCTTTTCCAGCTTCCACAGTGAACTTAGGCATAGATAAAACCAAAGGAGCAAAGGTGGAAGGGGAAACATGTTCAGTTCTTGGCCCCAGGGAGGCATTTTTTGACACATTTTGAAGGAACATAGACTTGAGGCCAGTTCAAATGGTCCAAACTTCCTAAACATGATTCTTAAGAGATGTGAATTGGCCATTAGGAATTAATGCCGTGACTGTTTATATATAATGGGTGTCTTATTTCTGACTTTCTCTATGGATGGGGGAAAGGTGGAGGAGGGAGAAAATGTGGAACTAACAATAAAAATAAAATTTAAATAAAAAAACAAAAAGAATTAAGGCAGGAAGTAGGCTCAAGGCCCTACTAAATGCCTTTGAGCTCCACTGAAGTGGCTGACTGTTCTGCTTCCAAAAGAATCTGGCCCCTGGAGAGTCAAACATCCCTCGTGGAGAAAACAGTCACATACACAGTTAAGACTCTAAAAAGTGACCTAGGCATTTTTTAGGGAGAGAAATTGGCTGAGAGGTTTTTTCTTGTGTTGCCTAAGCAACAGTTTCCTCAAAAGTTAAAATGGACCAAAAAGAAGTCAATAAATTCACAAAACCACAAAAAATATAAAAACAAAATCAAAAGATTAAAAATATAGAAGAAAATGTAAGCTATCTCACAGTGAGAATAACTAACCTGGAAAACAGAGAAGAAAAATTTTAAGAGTCATTGCACTATTTGAACAACATGACAAAAGACCTTAGACATCCCATTTCAAGAAATCTTGAAAGAAAATTGCCCAGATCTCTTAGAACCAGAGGGCAAAGTAAAAATACAAAGCATCTACAAGTCATCCTCATTAAAAACTTTATCTCTCCCATTAAAAAAGCTGGAGTTTAAGCCTCAAGACTATAAACTAAAAGAGAGATGGCAGAACCTATTCCTTCTTTAATGGGAAGGAGGTGGCATCTCAGTGGAGGACTCCAGACGAAAATAAAAGCTTGTGGCTGCAAAAAAAAACAAAAAAAAATGTGCCTAGGAGAATGTACCTGGGCAGGAGTTTGGGAGTCACACTTGGTAGAGATGATACGATACTACCAGTGGCAAGCAGGTAGGTTGGGAGTAGTATAATGACATCATCAGAAAACATTTGTGGTTCTAAAGCATCAGAGGCATGAGTTACCCCTCCACATTTTCCTCTGGGTGTGCTCCCTCCATGTGTTCAACTTAATTGAATAAGGATTTATGTGTGCTAAATGCTGACACATGATGAAGATACAAAGACAAAAATAAAATAAAATGCTCCCTTTCCAAACAGAATATATTCCTTTTAAAACATGTTTTTCTTTTACATTTTGCAAAAATTCTCCTTCTCATCTTCCTACCTCAACCCCTTTTCTAAAGAAAACAAAACCATTGCAACATGTATGATCAATCAAAATAGATTTCCACATTGATCATGTTGTGTGTGTGTGTATAGAGTATAATAAAACATGCTACCCATTTTCTGATAGAGAAGTGAAGAATGAAATACATATATAAATTTATGTTTTTATACATTTATATAGATATATTTATATTACATAATATTTATGTATATATGTCTCAATCTTCACTTCTCTATCAGGAAATTGGTAGCATGTTTAATCATTAGTCCTTTGGAATCATGGTTGGTCATTATACTGATAAGAATTCCAAAGTCTTTCAAAGTCGTTTACATTTACCATATTGTCATTGTAGCAATTGTTCTCCTGGTTCTGTTCACATCACTTCTCATCAATTCATACAAGTCTTTCCAGGTTTCTCTGAAACTATCTCTATCATTTCTTAAAGCACAATACAATTCTATCACATTTATATACAACTCCTCATGTATGGATATTCCTTCAGCTTCCCATTCTTTGCCACTTCAGAAAGAGTTATAAATATTTTTTGTACATCCTTAGAATTTGTTTTGCTTAGGACTAATCTGTCCCTAAATCCACCCTCCCTTTTATTTTTCCTCCTCCCTTTTCCCTTCCATTTCTCTGTTGAATGAAATGTCTTTCCATATCCACCTGTGTGTGTGTGTTTGTGCGCAAGTGAGTAAGTGTGTGGGTATGAGTATGTGTTCTTCCTTGTTTTGCTAAGTTCAGAAGAGAGTACGGTTCCTACCCCCTCCTACTTTGTGTAGATATTTGCTTGCACACCCTGATTATGGGAGATAAATCATCCTAAACTTTGTTTCTCTTCCCCTTCCAACTCATTCCTCTTTCCTTCTCTTACCATTCTCATCTTAATATAATCAAGAAATAATAGAATGACCCCCTGGTCTTGTGTAATTAGAATTCATCTATGACATTGATGATGACAGGATTCAGAAGAAACATAAGCATCATTTCCCCATATTGAAACATAAACAGTTTATCATTGTTTAGTCTTTTATCATTGTTTTTCTTCACTCCCATGTTTGGACTTCAAAGTTTCTATGAAGTTTTTTTTAATCAAGAATTTTTGGGAATCCTCTATTTTACTAAACATCCAATCCCCTCTTCCTGTTCCCTACCACCATCATAACATTATTCTTAGTTCTGCTGGATAATTTTTTTTTTTTACTATAAGCTTTTGTCATATTCCAAGCTCTCTGTTTCTTTATAGTGGTGGCTTCTAAATCACATGTGATCCTGACTGTGGTTTCTCAGTATTTTAATTCTTTCTTTCTGATTACTTGCAGTAATATTTTTTTCTTTGACCTTGAAACTCTGGATTTTGCCTATGATTTTTCCTGGAAGTTTTCATTTGGAGATTTCTTTCAGGAGGTAACTGGGAAATGCTTTGTATTTCCACTTTGCCCTCTGGTTCTAAGAGATCTGGGCAATTTTCTTTCAAGATTTCTTGAAATATGACCTCCAAAGTTTTTCATATATGTGTGTATATTTGTTAGGCTGTTCAAATATTCTTGTGTTTTTTTTCTTTTCAGTTTTCCAGGTCAATTATTTTTGTTGTAAGATGCCTTACATTTTCTTCTAGATTTTTAGTTTTTTGACGTTATTTTACTATTTCTTCTTATCTTATGAAGTCATTGGCTTCTATTTGGTCCATTTTAATTTTCAGGGAATTTGTTGCTTGGCCAAAGTTTTATGCCTTTTGTGCCAAGCTGTTAAGTCCCTTTCCAATTCTTTCTTTCATAGCTCTCATTTCTTTTCCATTTTTTCCCTCAAATATTCTCATTCCATTAAAAAACATTTTAAACTTTTTTTTTGTAAACTCTTGCCTCATCTCTGCCAGGAATTCTAGTTGGATTTTTGCCCATGCAATGTTTTTCTCTAAAGCTTTGCATATAGATCTTTTAGAGTTATTCTCTTCTGAGTTTGTGTCTTGAGCTTCCTTGCCACTATAATAGCTCTCTATTATGAGATGATAATGGTGATGATGATTTTGGTTTGTTCCTTTTTCCAGACTGCTTCTTGACTTCAGACTTGATATTTGGGCTGGACTCTGTTCTTCTGGAGGGGGAGGTCTAGGCTAGTCCTGTTGCTTTTTTAGAGGTATTAAGGGTTGTGTTTGTTATTCTAAAATCTCAGGGATGGGTTGGGGACCTGAAAGTTTTCAGTGTCCTACAAATGCTGTGCTCCAGGGCAAAGTCTGACTACTAACCCCTGGTCTGGGCTCTGCAAGTTCCTGACCTGCCCCTATCAGCTAGCTGGAAAGGTTTGTCTGCTCAGAGAAGCAAAACTGCAGAGTTTTTTTTTTGGTTTGAGATTTACTCCCTGGTTATACCTCTGCAGGCTGGGCTAGATGTTGTAAGAGAGACCCTGTTTTGTGCCTGAGGTCTGAGGCACATCATTCTTGCAGCAGCAGCTGCTGATTTCTGAGCTTCCTCCTTATATATCATTTAGGGTCTTGTGACTCTGGACTGGGTAACAAAGCTGCCAGTTGGCACTTGTTTCTGTAACAGTGCCCTGGTATGAGTCTAAGACTTCTTCTTGTCCTAGTTCAGAGGCTTTCCCTGGGCACTAGAGTGTTCTGCAATTGACATGCTCCTGCCCTGAACCATCCCCATTGTCCACAGAAGACCCTTGGGTAAAGAGTTGTGTAAAGAGAAAGGTGAACAGAGAGACTGAAGAAAGATTTCCCAAACTTATCAGAACTTAGAGGTCTACCTACTCAAGTCTCTCTCCATCCTTCATGATTAGCTATTTCTGAACCTAAGACGTATTTGTTTGGGAAAGGGTATAGGTGGGAGAGCCTGTGATAAAGCTGTGTCTGGGACAGAAGGATCATGACACAGGAGGCTGAGTCCCTCCTCCCAAATGCCTTCTAGTTCATTGAAGAAAGCCTTGTCCTGGTCAGTTAGAGAGGGAGAAAAGGAAATGTCTGAGCTGAGTTGATGGTGGTGATTCTGCAAGCAGTCATAGGAGGAGGAGATTTGGAGGAAGGTGCCAAGGAGCACAAATTCTGATTTCCTCCCAGGCACTGGTCCCAGACCCTCCCTCTGGTCATGGCTGTCTCTATGATTAGGAATGGTAAAGAAATCTGTATGGGGAGGAGGCAACAAGTAGATGCGACCCTCTGGTTCAAGACCTTTTTTTATCATCTCTATGATAAAATATCACTCCCTTTTATTGGCATCTAAAACCTTGCAGGATCTGGCTTCAGTCCAACTTTTCAGACAGTTTTTACATTACTTCCTGCCATGCAATTCACGTTTCAGCCAACTGGCCCTATTTACTATTCCCTCTGTGCTCATGTGACAATAAAGTCAGCAATAATATTTGTACAGTAACAATAATTTGAAGCAATAATAATTTATATAATAATAATATTTGTATAGCACTTTAAAGTTTGTAATACACTTTCTCATCTCACTTGGTTATCTCATTTGGTCATCCCAACACCCCTATGAGGTTGATGTTGTTCTTATCCCCATTTTATTGAGGAAGAAAGGGAGACTCAACATGTCGCAAAAGGAAATCATTATCCTTCCCCCTAAAATCTCCTCACCTCCTTTCTTCCCTATTATCATAAAGGACATCACCATCCTCCCAGTCCCTCCAGTTCTTGACCTAGGAAGGAGTCAACCTGGACTCTTCGCTATCTCTCATGCCCCATAACCTTTGCAAGATTTCTTATTTATGCCCTCTTCCCTTTGCTGGCACTGTCACCATTATAATACAGGCTGTTACCCCTGGATGATTACAGTAGCCTGTTGGTGAGTTAAAGTCTTCCAGCCCACTCCAATCCCGTCCTCTATTCAGCCACTAAAGTGATTTTTCCCAAGTGCAGGTCTAACCACACTCAATAAATTCTAAAGGTTCCCTAACACCTTCAGGTTCAAATACAAAATGATACTCAAAGCCCTTCATAACCTACTTCCCCTCCTCCCCCTCCAATTGTCTTCATGTCCAGACTCCAGGCTGTTCCAAGAACAAGACACTCCACGTCTCAGTTCTCAGCATTTTCTCTGGCTCTTCCTCACCCCTGGAATGCTCTCCCTCCTATGCTCTGACTACTGACTTCCCTGGCTTCCTTTAAGTTCCAATTAAAACCTGGCAGGAAGCTTTTCCCAGCTCCTCTTAATTCTGGTGCCTTTCCTCTCTTAATTATTTCCTATTTATCCTGTTCATAGCTTACTCCTTCGTATTTGATTGCTTGTCATCTCCCCCATCAGATTGCAACGTTCTTTTCGAGTACAGGAACTGTCTTTGGTTTCTTTTTGTATACCCAGTACTATCACAGCGCCTAGCACATAGTAGGTGCTTAATAAATGTTTATTTATTATTTGCTATTAAATCTGAGAGAGCTTACATGACCTGTTTGGATTGGTCAGCATCTGAGGCAAGATTTGGATGTTGATCTTCCTGACTGTGAGTCCAGCTCTTTATCCCTGACACCACCTAGCTCCCCATTTCAGTGTGACTTTTCAACCCATGTATTTGTGTCTTTGTCTCCATACCTCTTTACACAAATTCTCTCCATTAAACTTCAAGTCCCCTCTGGTTCCTAGATTCCTTCACTTGAATTTATGGTTGTAAAATATAGTGATGTTACAACTGACACCCTCCTTTAATCTACCCAATTTCTTTTGGAGAAGGTCATATTCCCATCATGTATCTCATTCCACTTGTCTCAGTAATGTCTGTGAGGTCAGATTTGACTTTAGGTTCTCTAGGTCATCTTGTCTCAATATGGAAAGGGCTAGCAATGAATCCATCATGCTCTGCCTCTCCTGGCTCCTGAGGGACAGACGGCCCTGGCCTGTCAGATACTCTCACCTCTGCTTGATATCCCCAACCACCAAGCTCAGGTGAGATCTTGTGTAGAACTCATAGGTGGGAGAGATAATAGATCATGGTTGTTGCCCTAGAGTCAAGAGGGATACATCCTGACTGTACCTTTCCCCCTAACCTCTACAACTTGGATTCTAGGAGATGGATAGTGTGATGTGGGGATATTTTCACTCAAAAATCTGAGATAGCCTTATGTCCTAGAGTTCTTCTTGAAACCAAGTTTCTCTGCCTGGCCTAGTCCTGAGGTGGTCCCAGGAGAACAGATGATATTGAAATGCCAGGATCTGGGGTAGGATGTGGTATTCATTCTGCTGAAGGCATTGACCTTGGAGCCTTTACCATGCCAAAGCCTTATGTTTCACTACTGACAGGCTTGAAGTCCATTCTGTGCCTGTGGTTTCACTATCCTGACTTGTGCCATTTGGAGAAAGAAGAAACCATTAATCATATCACTAATCATATGCGTGGGCCCAAACCTAGGACAGACTGAGTTCCATGTCTTTGATATGACAGTAGATAGTCCAAGAGATTGCCATAGTGGTAATCAGAGCTGGTTCTGTTGGCAACCCCCTGCACAAATCCAGGTCTTCCTCCTTTTCCAAGGAAGGAGACAATTTTGCATTGTGGCAGGGATGGGAGTCCTCCTTATTCATGAAAGTCATTTCCTTAGGCATAGAACCATAGGATTATTGACATGGACCATTCAGATGTGGTTGAATGGACCAGAGGCATCTAGTCTAGCCCTGTCAATATGACTTGTTAAGAACCATATTTTTAAATTATGTTCCTGTGCTGTTCATAAACAGAAAGCTAACCCTTCAACCTCACCAACCTGAGATATTGGGGGATATTTTCTACTTAGCCCAGAGGGGGAAGGGTGAGACATTATTTTCCCTCACCTCATTGCAAATAGTTAGTATGTAATGAATCATCAAGGTAGCTGGTGGTGCAGTGGATAGAGTACTGGGCCTGAAGTCGGGAGAATTCATCTTCTTGAATTCAAATCTGGGCTCAGACACTTACTATCTATGCAACCCTGGGCAAGTCACTTAACTGTTTGCCTCAGTTTCCTCATCTGTAAAATGAATTGGAGAAGGAAATGACAAACTATTCTATTATCTTTGCTAAGAAAACCCCAAATGGGGTCATGGAGAGTCAGACACAATGGAGAATGACTCCACAACAACAAAATGAGGTGTCATTTGATAACTTACAATATTTCTAAGAATGACTGAGCATGCAGATTCCTGATACAGTTACTAATTAAAGAAAAGAACACATCTTTCTGGAAAGTAGCTTTGTTTTCTGCCCACATAGCATTTCCTTCCCACATTCTGCCTCTCCTGCCTGGCTCTTCCTATTTTCACGTGATGATTGAGTCTGGTATGCCTTTTTTGCTAGCCTGGACATCTGAATTTCTGTTTATTCTCCCTCAGGCTAAGAAAAGGCCCTCTTACCTTTTCGGGCTTAGCGAAAGTCACTTTGACAGGCATGTTGACTATTGATGTGAAAGCCCCTATTCTACTATTTGTGTGTGAGAAAGGGGAGGGGGCAGGGGAGGAAATGGAAGGAAATGTGCTGGTTTACTTTGAACACTCAACGGGCCTCACCGTGTCAGGATGGGGGTCTTGTGACTCAGAGTTGCCTGGCCCTGGAGAGGTCTAGTTATTGACAGGGGCTACAGAGCAAGGAAAGAAATAAAGCAAGGCTTCATCCCAATGAGCCATGTAAAATATGGCATGATCATGACTGGTATTAAGGCTTTTCTGAAAGGAATTTTAAAACTGTAAGTCAAGATTTTCTCTGGGTCTCTCCCTCACTCCATTGACTCACCGGAAAGCATTTAAAAGATTCTTGGTTCCTGGGTAGTAACACTAAGTATCAGAAACCAAATAAGGGTTGGGGGGAGAGGAGGAAGGGGGTGGGGATGATGGGGAAGAGCAACATGGAGAGTGCCCTAGGTTTTGGAATCAGTGTGGTAAAATGGACAGTGATGAGCTGGGACTCCATTTCATCATCTGTAAAATGAGGAAATTAGATTGAGGTGATTCTTGGTTTACCCTGCAAGTATTTGAACAGTTAGGCACACTCCATGCTAGAGATAGATTCTTCATCTCTGCCTAAGCCATATTGACTAGTAGGGTATGTAGCAACTTGTTTATTAGGTCAACAAGGTTTTCTCTGGGGAGCCACCTGGGGTCTCTCCAATCTTATTTCCCTTAGGTGGGGCTGGAGGCCCTGCTACTCATGCAGATTCTGCAATATGGCTGTGTGGCCTGTGTATAGAGACTGCTGAAAAAAAAGACAGACCTTTCTACAAAAAGAGAAAATGCCCTCTGAATGCTGAATTGTCAGCATTGATGAGGTATATGATGGGAGAGAGGCTGCTGATAGGTTTCTCGGGAAAGTCTTTGAGGAATGAGAAAAGAGTGAAATGTTATTCATCCAGAAACCTCCTCCACAACCCTTACCTGTAGGGGATCAGATGATCTCTGTTCATTAGCCAGGTCCTATTCCCATGACTGGGCCAAACTAATAGAAGGACTGTGGCTAATTGTGCTTCTAGGGGTTATTGACATTTTATATTATGTGACTATGGAATGCGGTGGTAGAATGTGATCAATGGATGCCATTATTGTCTCGCCCATGCCTTAAAAAATACAGATTGCTCTGAAAATCAAAAACAGAGTGTCCAGATGCCCCCTTGGCTAGCGTGACCTTGTCCTCTTCTCTCTGCAAGTGTGATGATTAAAATGTGTCTGTGTGTGTGTGTCACATCAGAATGTCTCATCATTCTATGTGACAGACCTTCAAATATTTGAAGACAACTCTCATGTAACCTCTGGGCCCTTAGATTTCTCATCTATAATAAGGATTCAACTAGGTGGTCTCCGAAGTAATTTCTAGCCCTGAGTCTATGAGACTATTTACTCCTGAAGTCTTTTTTCTAGGCAAAATACCCCTTTTTACTTCAACTGATGCTTACTGGACAAGTCTTGAGTCCACTCACCACTGTGGATGCCCTCTCTTCAAACTCTCCAGGTTGTCAGTGTGCTTCCACCAGAGTGATACCCACAGGGCAGCAGGACTCTTGCCACCCTTGATCTCTAGATTATACTTCTGTTATGCTATCTAAAGTGATATTTTCTTTATTTTTAGCAGCCATATCGCACGATTGGTTCATGCTGAGCTTGCTACTAATTTCTTCATTCTATGCCTAGAATAGTGTGAATTATAAAATATTGTTGCCTTGCTCTTCCAGATTTCATAGTTCTATTAATGTCGCATAAGACTTTTTCGAACAGCTACCTCACAGTGCTCAGTGATACTGAGCTTGCAGTTGGCTAAAAAACATAGACCTTTTTTTATCAGGACTTGCTATCTAGCCATGTTTATGTTTTCCCTCTCCTATTTATGGACAGTTGATTTTCTTTTTTGAACCTAGAATCTACACTCAAACTGTTGAGGTTTAAACCCAGGAACACCAAAAACTGTTTCGGTCTCATGACATGTGATGGAACTGTCTCAAAGAATTCAGTCAGACTACCTCTGATCCAAGTTATAGACATTTATTGAGATTGACGCCTCTCATGAAGCCAGCTAAGTTCCAAGAGCAACTTCAGAGAAAACAAGATGGATTTTTATAGAGTAAAGATGTGATTACATATCAGAAATTTACATAGAATATAGGAATATGATTAGTACTAAAAAGGCAGAAGTTTGTTAAGGGATTAGGTAATGGAGGAGGGGTCCCATCTATCGTTTGGTGGTTAAACATTCGGGTCATGTTGTCCTCCAATTGGCTAGTTATTGTGGTCCTGTCTGGTCAAAATATCTAGTTAGATACTGTGGTCCTGTCTTGGGCTAGATGGATGATGTGATTGTGACTGAGTACAAGAACACACCTGTTTTCTGTGGAAATGGGTCTGGGGGTCATGGCTGGGTAGTGGTAGTTGCTGGGTTCCCATGCCTGCTGTTTCTGTGAGAACTATGGTTTTCAGGGAAACATCTGTTGTTCTAGAGAGCAGTAAGGCATATATAAAGAAGTTAGGATATTGGCAGGTGTTGGGTGGTAGGTACGTACTGTAGGTCTGTAATGAAGTTAGACTATTGGGATTGGGGGTAGCTCTATTAGGACTCCATCAATACTATCTAAAAAAATTCCATTTTTTGAAAGACTTATTAACTCTTATAACAGCAATGACCATCCATGATTGTAAAGGACTGAAAATTAAGCATGATACCTGCCTTTTGACTCTGTGCAGAATGAGACATGGACAATGCCTCAATATGTTTTGCTTGACTGAGGATTTTTATTAACCTGGAATTTTCTTTTCCTCCATATTTTCTTTTTTTTCTAGTTGGAATGGGGAGATGAGAAAGAAAAACAAATTTTTTTTTTGTTCATTGAAAAAAATTAAATTAAAAAACTTCATCTTATTAGACAAAGTCCATTGTTCTAGTTAGCTGTGATCTTTTGGGATTCTGATAATGTTATTATCTAATGCAATAGTTTTTCTTCCAATATTCATGCTCTCCATAGATTTGATAAGCATGCTATCTGTGGTCTCATTTAAGTCACTGATGAAAGTGTTGAACAGGATGGAACAAAAGACAGAGGTCTATGGTATACCACTCAGGATATTCCTTCAATTAATTGTATTGGGAATTGGTATGTGCGTAGACCTCCTCTGATGTCACCTTCCTCCATAGAGAAATTGAGGATCCTGCTTCTGGGAGATTTGTGATCACATGGAATGGTGGTGCCTGGAGAGATTAGATGTGTGGATACGTTCTGTAACTTGTGCTGGCCTACTATCCACATGAGTAGGAGAAATTTCTTGATTAGTTGGGTACCTGGAACTGGGGGTTCCTTCAAAAAAGGCTTGGTTTGCCTCATCCATTCTCTTCAGCCACATTCTCTGTGGCTGCTCCATAGTTTTGGTTTGATTCCTTTGCCCATGATACCCATTGAGAGACACTGCTGTAAAGGGAGTGTCCTTGGGCTTTCCTCCCTTCAAGACCCCATGAAATGGGCTTTTGCTTCTGTGTATTCCTTACACAATATGTGTGACTCATTTCCCTTACACTGTAAACTTTGCCCTATTATTCCCCACTAAGAACTCTATGTATATATATGCGGAAGAATAATGCTTTCTAACGACTATTCATACTATGGCATTTGAATAAATGTCTTTTCCAAAATGGAGTGTGCATTTATACCTTGAGAATCAGCAATGCTACCAATCAGGGCTTGATTCATTTTATTGATTGTCTAAATTTAAGAAAGTGATGGAGAAGATGTTAATAACATTGGATTAATAATGTGAGATTCAACCTAAAAAATGTGGCAAGCATATAACTCTCCCCTTTTACCCTACAAGCAAGCACACTCTTGGTCCATGACCTCAAGATGCTTACATTCCAATAAGGGAGATAATATATATATAGAAATGAGTATATTTAAAAAGAAAGATAAAGAATGGATAGAAAGGAGAAAGCACTGGTACCTGGAGAGAAGGGGGAGGGATAAGGAAAGATCTTCTAGAGAGGGTAGCTTTTAAGCTTTTTTTTAAAAAGTTTTTCAGAAAAGACATGAAGGGTTCAATGTCTCAGTTGGATGGGTCAATATGCTACTAGGCCCAATCCAGCAGATCCCTCAGCTGGGGAGCTGGGTCCTCACTGGGCTGGACTGGGCTGGTTGCTCTATCATTGGGCTGTTGCTGGAGGCAGCCAGGCAGGAGTCTGAAAAGAAGCCACAGATTCTAAGAGGCAGAAGTTAGGAGCAAGAACATTCCAGGTATAGGAGAGCATCATGTGTGTTGAACAAGTCAGTCAATATAGCTGGACTGTGGAGCTCTTGGAGGGGAGTAATGTGTTAAAAGATAGAAAGATAGGAGGGGGCCAGCTTGTGAAGACCTTTAAATGCCATAGTGTAGAGTTTATTTTTGGTCCTAGACATACCAGGAAGCTATTGGAGTTTATTGAGTTAGGACCATCAGACCTACAAATTAGGAGAATAGTTTTGGTAGCTGTGTGCAAGATAGATTGGAGTAGGGAAAGACTTGAGGCAGGGAGTCCAATTGAGAGGCTATGGCAAGACGTAACAGGACCTGAAATAGGGTAGTGGCTGTATGAGTAAAGAGAAAGGGACATATTCAAAAAGTGTAGAGAGAGAAATCATAACATTTGGCAAATGATATTATATGTGGATGAGTATGAGAGAGGAGTCAGAAGTAGTACTCAAGTTTAGAACCTGCGTGGCTGGAAGAATGGTAGTGTCTTCAAAGTGTAACAAAGGGTAAAAATGAAATATGGATTGTCATGTAAGGCTCTCAGGGATGCAATAATAGACATTTCTAGCCTCTTCTCTTCCTGTTCTTCAAGAGAGATTAATTCCTGTCTGGAGGGAAAGCATGGAGTTGGGCCAGAGGCTGCCATTCTGCTTTCCTCAGAAAAAGAAGTACCAGCTAGAGTCATATCTATCTGCTCCCTTAAATATTATTAGCTTAGAAGATGTAGTATTCAGTTTAAACCAAACTTCTGATTGCTCTTCATTAATGGGGAAAGGAAGATCCAAAGCTTTCTATCCAAGGCTTGATTCCTTTCCCACCAAATGCCACTTCCACAGTAAACACACAGCAAATAGCAAAGAAACCCACCTATCCAAGTCACTGGCAAAACAGAAATCAGAGAAATGTACATAGAAGGATATAAACCAGGCAATATAGAATGAAGGAGCTCTGCCATCGGGACTGAGGTTACTCAGCTCAACCAAGAGAGAATCCCAGATCTCATTCAAGGGAAAAATTCCCTAAAGTCTCTAGTGTAGCCAGTTGGAGATAGGGACATCATAGGGATTGCCTGTTCTTCTCATATTGGTTTCTTTCCAGTCTTCTTCTTTCTTTGTGGCCTAAAGAGAAAATGTAGCATCGAGCATCTTCTCTCTTGAAGCCAGAACTCCCCTAAGAGACTGAAGAGAATGGATCTCTCTTCTCTTCTGTTCTACAACTCTGTTCTGTCTCCCATAAAGTTATGGGGCATTGATTTCCATCGGTGAGAAGAGAGTCCCATACCACTGGAACTTGGAGCTTGGTTTACAAAAAGAAATAGGAGACTTAGAAAAAGTCATTGGCCTTTGGGAAAGAAGTATTGAATTGTTTTGGATATACTGAGTTTGAGATGCCCATGTGACACCCAGTTTGAGATGTCCAATAAATTGTTGTAACATGGGACTGGAACTCAGAAAAGACAAGAACTGAATAAATATATCAGGTGACTCATCCTGATAGAGATGATAACTTGAACCCATGGCAACTGATTAGATTATCAAATGAGGGAGTACAAAGAAAAGTGAATAGGTCTCAGGACAGAATCTTGGGGGACACCCAAGGTTAAAAGGCAAAACACAGATGAAGAGTCAGCAAAATAAAGAGTGATCAGTCAGGTAGAAGGAGAACTAAGAGAGAGCAAAGTCGTGAAAACCAAGGAGAGGAAGACAGTATCCAGGAGAAGAAGATGGTTAACAGTGTCAAATGATGCAGAGAGTTCAAGAAGGATTAGGAATTGAGAAGATTATCAGACTTGGCAATTACTCTAAGAGATCAATGGTTACTTGGGAGAGAGCAATTTCATTTGAATGAGGATGTTAGAAACCAAATTGCAGAAGGTGAGAAAAGAGGAAATGGAGTTATGAGTGTAGACAGCTTTTTCAAAGAGTTTAACCATGAAGAGATTTAGTTCATTGACATGGTGGGAACTAATGAAGTTGTTGGGTTTCTTTGTGTTTGTTTTTAAGGATGTGAGAAAGCTGGGCATGTTTGTACGCAGCAGGGAGGGAATCAGTAGATAGGGAAAGATTGATGAACAGAGAGTGGAGATGATCATGGGAGTAATCTGCTGGGGAAGATAGGAGGGGACAGATCAGGGATACCTGTAGAAGATTTAGCCCTGGCAAGCTGAAGGTCCAATTGGGCATCAGGGACTGAAGTAAAAGCAGAGGTAGTGATCAATGTGACAAGAAGGATGTGGGATGAAGGAGAGGGGTGGAGAGGGAGCTGGTCTCAACTAGTTCAGTCAAGTATGAATTCAGGTCCTGAGCTGAGAGAGGTGGGGGGAGAGTATGCTCCAGAGGCTTGAAAAGAGACAAGCAAACTCAGAATATTCACAGGTGAGTGGGATAGGGAGTCAGTTAAGGATTGAATTAAGACTCTCTTGCTATAGTGAGGTTTAGTTAGCAAAAATTTGTAGTGGACCCATTATGCATTGTTTAGAGATTTTCTCCAGTTCTTTTTAATAAATATAGACAGTTGGAATAATCCAGGGTTGAAGTTTGGCAAGAAAATGGCCTGTGATAGGACTAGGGCTGAAGGGACTTGAAGATAGAGTATAGAACTGAATTGGTTCACCAAGGGTTTGAGACTGGTAAGGAAAGAAAATATTACCAGAGCAGAGTTGTTGGAATAGTGCGAAGGGATAGAGGATCCAGAGGTCATGATGAGGACAAAGGGTAGCTTCAGGAGGAAAAGAGCATGGGAAAAGATAGAAAGATGAAAGATTAGGAGGAGAGAGGAAATCCAGTTTTTGAACATGGAATTGGAATAGTTGTGGATGATGGCAAAATCAAGATCCAACCATCCCTGTCTGCAGCTGATGTAGAGTGGAGTCATGGGAGATGAGCTGATTGAAGTACCAGGAAGCTAAGGTATGTGAGAGAACATCAACATATATATATACATACACACATATGTACACACACATATATCTCAATGCCCTAGAATGGTGTTGTGTTTGTCCGTTTTTCAAGAAGAACTTGACATGAGGGAAATATTGATGATGACTTGCCCTTGACTTTGATTTGAGTGAGGGAGGGCTGTGCAAGGTCATCAACATTGTTTTCTTCTCCAGAGCCATATGGGTTCAGTGGTCAGATATTCATCAGGATGACTGGAGATGACTCAGGATGCCCTTTTAGGATAAGACCTTTTCAGGTTTTCTCTTTGAGTGAGGTAAGGCCCATTCGATGAATAGGCCTCTTTAAGAAGTTAGTCAAAGAAAGGTCTTTTTAATTAGAAAAAAAAATCAAACTGGGACCCATTTGGATTTCAAAGGAGTGATTGCTGAAAAATAGTCATAAAGGGATAGTGTGGAAGTGGTATTGGGGAGCAAGAAGTATTCCCACTCTCCAACTATGACCAGTAGTTGGAGATTTGGATGGAAGTGCAGCCAGTAGTGGAAAGGGTGGTCAGGGTGTAACTGGGTGTCATCAGGAAGGAGCAAGGTCTCAGTGAGTGCCACAAGATGAAAGGAGCAAATGAAGAATTGGTGTACGATGAGCGGAAGCTTGTAAATTATGGCACAGGTACCAGAGGACACAGTGGAAAGGGTAAGCAGATGTGGAGTAGGACCTTGTGAGGGTTGAGGTGAGGTAGATGGAAATGAGGGATTGGGACCCATCACCTGTCACAGAAATGATGGACTTAAGTTGCACAGGGAAACACATATTTTTTAACGGAGCCAATGTGGAAATTTGTTTTTATTTTCCTTCAAATTTATTTATTTGTTTTCAATTTTCAACAATCACTTCCATAAGTTTTAAATTTTTTCCTCTTCTTTCCCCAAGATGGCATACATATGAGCTCTACACATACATTCTTATTAAATACAGTGGAAATTTGTTTTTCTGGGTGGTGATTTGTTATGGAGGAGTTCTTTTTCGCTGTTCAGTTGTGGGGGAGTGGCAGAGATGGGTAAAATGATTTTAAAAAATTATTTTAAGTTAACAAAATCACAAAAATTATGTAGTGGGAAACTAGAGGGAAGAGAGGCTTGTCCTTCAACATTTAGAGGGTCAGTATATCAGGAGAGTAAGAGGAGGTGGGGTTGTGGTAGGAGCAATAGTCTTAGACCTTCTCTCATGCAGATTAAGCTAGACTTTCCTTAAAAAGTATCCGAACTGTCTTCAGGATCTAATTGGCTCAGGGGACTAAGGCTCAGCCCTTTTGATAGGGATTCCTGGTCACCTGAATATAGGAAATTTCAAGGAACTCCTGTTGCTCCATGATGCTTGACCCACAGCCAACCACCATGGACAACTCAGAGAATCAATGCAGTGTCCTTATTGAATATCTTTCTTGATTAGCCATCTCCTGCTATGCATGGCTAGGTAAATCTCTTTTTGCTAATGTTAAATGCTCTACAAGTGGCTTATTTCATTCCAATATTTAAGTTAAATTACCAGGGGCTTGCCCGAGTCAGATCTTTCTTCCAATATTTGATGAGTCATGTCATATTGGTTCAGAATGGTCTTACTAAGGGATAGATGAGAGGTCCTGGGTGGTCGAGGTCAGACTCTTACTCTAGAACTGTGAACTATAACTCTGTCTTTAGGCCTTGCCTAGTGCAGAACCTCATAGAAAACGGCAACTACTTGCATGTGAGTGACAGCCTAGAGGAACCTTTGAATTTGTGTCTCTTTACCTTAGCATAGATGGATGATTCTTCATAACTAACCTTGAAGGCAGCCTTACAAATTTAAGATGCAAAGAGCTCTTGCCTCCTTCTATGAGGGTTGACTCTGATCAGGAAGAATGTTCTGCATTGGTGAGCATGGCCTGCCCAGAAGAAGGCGGAGCCCAAACTTTGACTTGGCTGACCAGAACCCTCTTTCAGTTGTCTGAGTCATCCTGACCTTATCATTGCGGTCAATGAACCAGGAAGAGTGATGCTCTAGAGACCATGATGACGCTGGCAGTATGTGGTGTCCAGGGGGGTAGTGCTCAGCCTGGTACAGGGCAGCATTGCCAGGGCCTGGCAGTAGCAGTACCTGCCCCAGTGTAGGAGGGGATTGGCAACGCTTATGGCAGTACTCAGGCCCTAGTAGTCCCAATGACTGCAGCAGTACTTCAGTTCTGGTTCCAATGACAGTGTCAATGGGCAGTGGCATGGGTCCCAGTGATAGTGGAGTTGTCATAGACATGGGCCTCAACAGAGTAGCTACTGGCATCGACAATGGCAAAGGCAGGCCCAGTGTAACCATTTGCTTACTTCAGTATAGAGCTGTTGGAGTCCCTCTACATTGCGTTTTGTTTTGTTTTTTCCCTTTATTAAAGGGGCCATCTCTTGACTCATTTCTTAAAGAGGCCTATTCACTAAATGGGCGTTACCTCCCTCTAAGTGAGTACCTGAAAAGGCCTTAGCCTAAAAAGGCCAAGGTCTCCCATTGTATCCTGGGTCATCTCCAGTCATCCTGATGAATGTCTGGTCACTGGATCCAGATGGCTCAGGAGGAGAAAGTGAGGCTGGTGACCTTGCACAGCCCTTCCTCGCATCAGGACATCATCTCCCTGATGTCATAGTCCTTTTCAAGAATGAAGGAAAAATAAAAAAAAAAACACTGTTAACACTATAATACCCAGGATAACTGTTTCCCAGGGAGCGCCTGGAGAACCAGAGCTTGATTTCGGATGATGGGGGAGGTAAGTGTCTACCCAGTCCTCATAGAAACAGGGAAGTCTCTCAGAGACTTCGAAATGGGAACAATTTTGGTTTTTACAGGGTTCCTCGGTTAATGGGTCAAGAAACTGATGGGTGGTACAGTGTGATTCTCAGTATTGACCCTGGCCCTGAGACAAGTTGTATGTAAAAGAGTAATTTTCTTCTCCTTGTTCCGTTGTGTCTGACTCTTCATGATCCTATTTGGGGTTTTCTTCGCAAAGGTGCTGGAGTGGTTTGCCATTTCCTTCTTCAGGTCATTTTACAGATGAAGAAACTGAGGCCAACAGGGTGAAGCAACATGCCTAGGATCACATAGCTAGGCTGGATTTGAATTCAATAAAATGAATCTTTCTGGTTCCAAGTTCAGTGCTCCATCCTGTGCACCTGCCAATCAATTCCTAGTTACCTTACTACAAAAGAGACTGACACTTGAGGAGTGGTGATGATTCACCAGGCTTGATCATCTTGGCTTATAGCCGTGGTTATATTCCCAGTTCTGCTTTTATATTTGCTGTATTACTGGTTTTGCCTTTGCTCCTGCTCCTGATCAGGAGACACACTATGAACTGTAGATATTTGGCATCACTCATCACATAGACCAACTGTATTGCTCTGGGATTCACTCATTCCAAAGAGAGGAAGCAGAGCTTAGGATTTTTTGTCTTCGTTTTCTCATTGTTAGTCACTTTCAGGAGGACATCATATGCTTTTTGTCATTTGCTTTGTTCTAAAGCTTTGTGGCTTAGAATTTCTTTCCTCTGGTGCTGTCCATTCCTCGCTCCTTGCACTCCTGAGGTTTGGGTTGGGCAGTAACAGCTCGAAGGCCATTTAAGTGGCAGAAGTGAGCATATTTAGGACCTTGGCACCAAGGGGAATATGCAGTAGAAACAATACCCTCAGGTCCTGACCTTTACAGCTTAAGCTAGTTTTTCCTTAAAAGATATTGAAAGTTGTCCTCAGGATTTAATTAGCTCAGGGGATGAAGGCTCAGACAGCTGATGAGGCTTCTTGGTTGCCTGAGTACAAAAAAGCCACAAGAAAGCTCCAGCTGCTCCCTGATGCTTGACCAGCCGACCACTCTGAGTCAGGAGAGCTGTACTCAGCTGAATCAATGAAGTGTCCTTGCTGAATATTCTCCTTGATTATCCTTCCCTTACCATGGCTAGGTAATTCTCCTTTTGTTAAATGTGGAATGTTCTATGAGTGTCTCATTTCATTTCAATTTTGCACCTACACTACCAAGGGATTGGCTTGAGTGAGGCCTTTTCTACAGTATGCTAAAGACAGGTAATTAGAAGCTTTGCTGTCGACCTTTCAGATGTTAGTGTGGTCCTCATCTGTATGGCTTGTCACATTGATGTGTCCTACAAGGTATCGGTGTGGTAAGTACAACAAACAAGTGGCATGTTTCCAGACAAGAGGCTGCTGTGTCTGTGCCTAGTTTAGAGTGAATCTGTCATTATTGCATTCTCAGGGTTATTTCAAGACTAGTGAAAAGGTAGAACCCTTATACCCCTTGAGTAGGAACTGGACCTGCTGTATCCTTTGGGGTATCCAGGAACCTCGTGAGTAAATGGGAGGTGGTGTCTCAGTCCATATTATGCAGGACCTGGTGACGTTGTGGCATTTGGAGCCTCTAAAATCTAGGAAGTATGAGAAGGATGAAGAGACAAAGACATAACAGGTGATGGCATCAGCTTGGAATAGGGCCTAACATCCAGTGTGACATTGATTGATTGTTTGGTCCGTAATCTTTGGATCTGATCGTTAATGAGTAACAGATATGCAATCAACTAACCAATCCTGGGTTCTCTCTTTTTATTTTATAAATTTTATTTTATAAATAGCATTTTATTTTTTCCAATTACATGTAAAGATAGTTTTCAACATTCATTTTTTGTAAGATTTTGAGTTCCAAATTTTTCTCTCTTCCCTCCCCAAGATGGCAAGCAATCTATGTCTTTTACAAGGATATCAAAAGAGACTCCCTTAAATTGTTGGGAAAATGTTGGAATATAAGAGTATGATAGTATGGTACAGTAGAAAGAATATGGCATTTGGCCTTGGATGATTAGCATTCAAACCTAGGCTCTGTTATTTTTTACTCACGTGACCTTGGGCAAATCACTTTCCGTTTTTGGACTTCAGTTTTCGTTATCTGTAAAATGAAAGAGTTGAACCATATAATCCCTAAGTTCTGCCTAGGTTTAAATCCTACAGTTTGTACTTTTACCTATAAAGTATATATGTGAGGGAGGGGGAGTTGTTTCCATACCTTCAGTCTATTTGATGCAATCATAGAAAGCAAAGGCTAAGTAACAACCTGTTAATGTGTTAAATGATGCAAAGATGAGGTTAATCCTGTTTTCCTTGATAAAATGTGAAGAAGTTTCCTCGATGGAATCTCAAAATATGCTGGTCACTGACTAGTAGAATCTGGCCATACACCTGGTGGACTTTAAATTAATTAAGCCTACCAGGGTTGGAAGCAGCTTTGTGGATTCAGATTCATGTGCCTCTGCCAGTGAGCAAAATTGGAATTACTTGCCCATTAGCAGATATCATATTCAGCGAGGGAGACAGAAAGAGATAGACACACTAAGAGACAGATGGGGAGGGGGATTAGAAGCAAGGAGCATCACCTTTGTCTGCAAAAAAGAGAGCCAAATATGGATTCAAGAGAGAACTCACCCCAGTAGTTGATATTTGAATTTCAGAGAGAACAAGAAACCTCTCCAGCAAGCTGCCTTGAAAAGATGTTGCAAGGGGGTGGAGAGGGCAACATAAAGTCACCATAAGAAGGGAAAAGAAACTCAGCTCTTCAGTGCTGGAGACATGCGTTGTCTTAGCCACATGGGTTCTCTCTGTGTGTGCCTCGTTGCCAGATTACACTCTTCCCACTGATGTTATGTGTATTTGTAGGTCAGTGCAGCTCAGGTTTTGAGGGGAATGCTATATAACTACTATTCTGACAAGGACATTTTTGCAAATGCCTTTGCTTTGAACTAATTGTGTTTACTGGCTAACTATTAAAAGTAACTGTACTGGTGGGGGCTCATGAGCCATAGAATTTTTAGAGATGTTGACCTATAGGATATCCTTGAATATGGATCCCTAATTTCCAGACCTGTCAGTGTAAGTGCAAGTTAGGAGGCATAGACCCTTGAAAGGATGCTACACCCTATCCAGTTATTTTGCATGGAGTCAGTTTAGGATGAATAAAATAAATTGTGTGGGTGGCCCAAGTAACACCATGACAATAACACCATTAACTAGAAATCAGGAGACCTGCATTCTAGATCTGTCAGTTACTTGCTATGTGACTACAGGAAAATCACAGCACCTGTTTTCCCCATCTGTAAAATGATAAAACTGCCAGCTTAAAAGGCCTGTTGTGAAGATCAATGACATATTTTTATAAAAGTGTTTTGTGAAGTGTAAAGCAGTTTACATACAGCATAGTGTTATTATGAGGAAATGTCAATAACTTAAGTGAACTTGGAGGTTTTGTCTTTTATTTTTTAAAAGGAAATTTTGATTAATTTTTTAATTAGTCATTTCCATCTTTGCCCCCAGCAGTTGAATCCTCTATAACAACAAAAACAACAAATTAAACCCATTACACAAAACTGACGGAGGGATGGTCTACAGTTTAACTTTCTATACCTAGTGTCCCCCAAGGAGGTGTTCTTCATTATCTGTTTTCTGGGATCAAAACAATTCAGCAGAGTTCAGCTATCTTGTCATATTATTTTCTCAGTTTCCTCACCTGTAAAATGGCAAACCACTCCAGTATCTTTGCCAGGAAATCCCCAAATGGGGTCATGGAGAATTGGATGTGACTGAAGATGACTGAACACTTACATTATTATAGTCAACAACTTATATTATTATAGTCTCCTGTTCCTATTTTCTTCATCATTTAGCTTTCAATCAGTTCACAGAAGTCTTCCCACATTTCTCGGAATTCCTAATACTCATTGCTTCTTATGGCAATTTATGTACATCTACAAAACACTTTTCCCCCCAGAAACATAAACAAAAATATTGGCAACTTTATCTTGCAGAAATGATGAGAGACATATATTCAGACATAGTAATAAGAATATGTCATCATTTTCTCTATGAAAAATGAAACTTTGTAGAGAAATTTCCTCTGTATTATTGTCAGTAATGATGATGATGATGGTGATAATAGCTCACATTTATATAATGTTTTAAATTCTTCAAAAAGACTTGCATATGCATTCTTCCTGTGCAGTGATATTGGCAGAGTGATGGAAAAGGGGCAGTGGTAGTTAAGAATTACGTAGATTTTAGACCATTCATAAACATTCATTTAGTAGTTGGTACTCTAAATGTAAGATTTTTGCCCTGTGACACCTGAACAGATATTCACATGAAAAAATTTATTATTTTTTTCTCATTACAAATGAAACCTGAAGACAAAAGGAGGTTACAGGTAATTGGAAGGATGGCTCTCAGTTAACTTTATAGATGCAAGTAAAAAAAATTTTTTTTTAAATCATGTATGCAGGCTTTTGGTGTCCAGATGTTGAAGTTAAGAAGGAATTCCTTGTAGCCCTCTCTAAATTCCCTCCAAATGACCTTGAAAAACACCTCAAAACCACTGTAGGAGTGGGGAAGCAACTTATCAGCTCAGTAGGAAAGGTCTGTCTCACTGGAGTGGGAGGGGAATGGGTCATTGAGTAGCAGCAGCAGCAGGGCTCACCTCAGAGGAACTGCAGTGAGGCCCCAACCATGGGTTAGGCCAGCAGCAAGACCCAGTAGTGAGGCTAGTGAAAGTCAGAAGCATGGCCCTGAACCAAGAAGCTTGGAACAGAGCAGGAGAAGAACCAGATTCTTACATAAAAATACGAAGTCACAAAATAGGTAGAAAAAAATGAGCAAAAAAAAAAAAGTACTTGACTATAGAAAGTTACTGTAATGACAGGGAGGATCAAGGCACAGACTTCAAAGGGGACAACAATGTCAAAATGGCTACATGTAAAGCCTCTGAGAAAAAAATAATTTGGGCTCAGTTAAAAAATAAGAACTCTTAGAAGGGCTTAAAAAGGATTTAAGAAAGCAAGTAAGATAAATACAAGAAAAACTGGGAAAATAATGAGAATAATGCAAGAGAATTGTGAAAAAAGAGTCAACAGCTTGGTAAAAGAAACACAAAAACTGGAAAAAGATAAATGTAAATTCACTGAAGAAAACAGTTCCTTAAAAAATAGAATTGACCAAGCAGAATGAGGTACAAAGACTCCCCGAAGAAGATAATTCCTTAAAAATTAGAATTGGACAATTGGAAACCAATGACTTCATAATGTATGAAGAAACAATAAGACAAAAATCAAAAGAATGAAAAAATAAAGGGAAATGTGAAATGTCTCATTGAAAAAACAACTGCTCTGGAAACTACCCAGGAGAGATAATGTAAGAATTATTGGACTACCTGAGTCTGGAGATTGTATTTCAAGAAATTGTCAAGGAAAACTGAGTAAAAATGACAAAACTTCAGGGGAAAAATGGGATATTCAGTGAAATAGAGGACTTTCAACATTCCTAATCAGAAGACCAGAACTGAATACAAAATATCTTCAAATACAAGATGCAAAAAATAAAAAGGTAAAAAGGAAACAAGAAAGAGAAAGCATAAGAGATTTAATAAGGTGACAATTTAATATTCCTACATGGAAAGATGATATTTGTAACTCTTAAGAACTTTATTGCTGTAAGGGCAATTAGAAGGAGGATGCATAGACAGAAGGTGTGGGTGTGAGATGACTATGGGGGGATGATATCCAAAAATGCAAAATTAAGAGGTAAGAAAGAAGATTACACTGGGAGAAAAAGAAAGGGGGAGATAGAATGGGTATTAGCGAATTATTAGAGAATGGGAACGTTAGAATTATTTCACATAAAAGACATGTAAAAGCTATTACAGTGGAAGGGGAAGGTAGGGGAATGGCAGGCAGTGCTTGACCTTTACACTCATCAGAACTGACTCAAAAAGGGAATAACATATACACCCATTATGATATAGAAATCAATCTTACCCTATGGGATAGTAAAAAAGGATGGGGATAAGAGAAAGTGATGGTAAGGAACTGACAGAAGGTAAGGTGGATTGGAGGAGGCAGTGATTGGAAGTAAAACACCTGTGAGCACAGAATGGATGAAATGTAAGAGAGAGAAAAGATAAACAAGAGAAAAACAGGCTGGAGGGAAATACAGTTAGTTATATTGTAACTCTAAATGTTAATGGGATGAACTCACCCATGTTGTAAGTAGATAGAAGAATGGGTGAAAAACCAGAATCCAACAATATGCTGCTTATGAGAAACACATTTGAAGCACAGAGAGAATCACACAGAGTAAAGGTAAGGGGCTGGAACAGAATCTATTATGCTTTAGCTGAAGTAAAAAAAAAAAAAGCAGGATTAGAAATCATGGTCTCAGATAAAACAAAAGCAAAAATAGACCTAATTAAAAGAGATAAGGAAGGAAATTATATCAAGCTAAATGGTGCCATAGATAATGAAGTCATATCAATATTAAACATATAGGCACAAAATGGCATAGCATCTAAATTTTTAAAGAAGTTAAATGAATTACTGGAGGAAATAGACAACAAAACAATACCAGTGGGGGAACTCAACATTCCCCTCTCAGAACTAGATAAATCTAACCAAAAAGTAAGTAAGAAAGAAATTAAGGAGGCAAATTGAATTCTAGAAAAGTTAGATATGGTAGCTCTGGAGAAAACTGAAAGGGAATAGAAAGGAATATGCCCTTTTCCCCACTAGTACATGGCACCTATACAAAAACTGACCATGTTGTAGGGTATAAAACCCTTACAACCAAATTCAGAAAAGAAGAAATTTTGAATGCAATCTTTTCAGATCATAATTAAATAAAAATAACATTCAATAAGTGGCAGTGGAGAGATAGATTAAAAATTCATTAGAAACTAAATCATCTAATCCTATAGAATAAATGGGTCAAAGAACAAATCATAAAAACAATCAATAATTTCATAGAAGAAAATGACAACAATAAAACAACAATAAAATTTATGGGATACAGTCAAAGCAGTAGTTAGGGGAAAATTTATATCTCTAAATTTTTCCATAAATAAAATAAAGAGCAGATAAATGAATTGGTCATGCAGCTATAGAAGATAAAGAAAAAATTAAAAAATAAAAAAACCAAATTGGAAATCCTGAAAATCAAAGGAGAGATTAATCAAACTGAAGGTAAGAAAACCATTGAACTAACAGATAAAACTAGGAGCTGATTTTATGGAAAAAAATATAGGTAAAGCAGAGGTTAATTTGGTTAACAAAAGGAAAGAAGAAAACCAAATTACCAGTATCAAGAAAGAAAGGCATGAATTTAGCACTAATGATGAGGAAATTAAAACACTTATTAGGACTTATTTTGACCAATTATATGCCAATAAATCTGGCAATCTAAATGAAATTAATATTTACAAAAATATAAATTGCCCAGATTAATAGAAGAGAAAATAGAATACTTACCTCAATTTTAGAAAAAGAAATTGAACAAGCCATCAATTAACTTTCTAAGAAAAAATTCCCAGGGCCAGATGGATTCACAAATAAATTCTGCCAAGCATTTAAAGAATTATTATTTCTAACACTACATAAACTATTTGGAAAAATAGGCCAAGAAGGAGTCTTACCAAATTCCTTTTATGACCGAAATTTGGGACTAATACCTAGACCTAGAAGCCAAAAACAGAAAAAGAAAACTGTAGATCAATTTCCCTAATGAATATTGGTGCTAAAATTTTAAATAAATTGCTCTCAAAGAGATTACAGAAATATATCACAAGGATCATACACTATGACCAGTCAGAATTTATACCAGGAATGCAGGGCTGGTTCTATATCAGGATAACTGTTGACATAATTGACCATATCAATAATAAAACCAAGAGAAATCATAAATTATCTTAATAGATGCTGAAAAAGCCTTTGACAAAATACAACACCCATTCCTATTAAAAACATTAGAGAACATAGAAATAAATGGAGTCTATTTTAAAATGATAAGTAATATTTATCTAAAACTATCAGCAAGTATTATCTATAATGGGGATAAGCTAGAAACTTTCCCAATAAAACCAGGAGTGAAGCAAGGATGCCCATTACCTTTAGGAAGAAAACACTACTTTTCAATATTGTACTAGAAATGCTATGTTTAGCACTAAGAGAAGAAAAAGAAATTGAAGGAATTAGAATAGGCAATGAGGAAACAAAACGATCACTCTATGCAGATGATATGATGATATCCTTAGAGAATCCTATAGGATCACCTAAAAAAAAAAAAAACTAATTGAAATAATCACCAACTTTAGCAAAATTGCAAGATACAAAACAAACCCAATTAAATCATCAGCATTTCTACATATTACCAACAAAATCCAGCAGCAAGAAATAGAAATAGAAATTCCTTTTTAAATAACTGTAGATAATACAAAATACTTGGGAGTCTATTTGTCAAGACAAACCTAGGCACTATATGATCAGAATTGCAAAACAATGTCCACACAAATGAAGTCATATCTAAACAAAGAGAAAAATATTAATTTCTCATGGGTAACCTGAGCCAATATAATAAAGATGATAATTCTATCCCAAATTAATTTGCTTATTCAATGCCATATCAATTAAACTACCAAAAATTATTTTTAAAAATAGAAAAAAAATAATAAAATTAAACTGGAAGAACAAAAGGTGAACAATATTAAGGAAATCAATGGGAAAAAATGTGAAGGAAGGTGGTCTAGTCATACTATATATCAAGCTGTATTATCAAGTTCATTCTCAAAACAATCTGGTATTGGTTAAGAAACAGAGTGGTAGATCAGTGGAACAAGTTAGCTACACGATATATTATAGTAAATGACCATAGCAATCTCAGGTTTGATAAACCTGAAGATGTAAGCTTCAGGGACAAAACCTCATTATTTGACAAAAACTGCTGGGAAAATTGGCAAGCAGTATGGCAGAAGCTAATTATAGACCAACGTCTCACATTGTATAAAAAGATAAGGTCAAAATAGGTACATGATTTACACATAAAGGGTGATATAAGCAAATTAGGAGAGCATGGAATAGGTTACCCATTGGATAGATGGATAAAGGAAGAATTTAGGACCAAAGAAAAGTATAGAGAACATTTTGAAATGTAAAATAGATCATTTTGGTTATATAAAATTAAAAAAAGTTTTGCAGAAACAAAATTAACGTAACCAAGATTAAAAGGAAAAGAGAAAGCTGTGAAACAATTGTTACAGCAATTGTATCTGATAAAGAGCCTCATTTCTTAAATATGTAAGAGAACTGAGTCAAGTTTATAAGAATACAAGTCATTCCCCAATTGATAGTCAAAGGATATGAATAGACAATTTTAAGATAAATCAATCAAAACTATCTATAATCATATGAAAAAATGCTCTAAATCACTGTTCAGAGAAATGCAAATTAAGACGACTCTGAGGTAGTACCTCACATCTACCAGATTGGCTAGTATTGCAAAAAAGGAAAAAATGATAAATGCTGGAAGATGTGGGAAAACTGGGACACTAATGTTGGTAGAGTTGTAAACTGATCCAACCATTTTGGAGACAATGTAGAATTCTGCCCAAAGATCAATCAGACTGTGATCCAGCAATAGTACTGCTGGGTCTGTATCCTAAACAGATTAAAAAACAGGAAAAAGATCTATTTGTACAAAAATATTTATAATAGCTCTTTTTGATGAGATACTCATCAATTGGGGAATGATTGAACTAGTTGTGGAATATGATTGTAATGGAATATTATTGTGCTATAAGAAATGACAGCCAGAATAGTTTCAGAAAAACCTGAAATGACTTACATGAACTGATTCAAAGTGAAGTGAGCAGCACTGCAGAACACTGTACACAGTAACAACTCTATTGTAGGATGAAGAATTATAAATACGACTTAGCTATTCTCAGCAATAGAATGATCTAAGACAATATAAAAGGACTCATGATGAAAAATGTTATCTGCCTCCAAAGAAAAAAGCTGATGTTGTCTGAATGCAGACTGAAGTGTATTCAAGAAAAAAAATCATGTGTACAAGGACATCCAAAAGTATGAGTTGTAAGACATTTTGTCAGCTCAGTTTTCAATGCTTCTAATGAGCATTTGCAAAAATATTACAATGAAATTAATTGTAGCTTATATATCAACCTCTGTGGCAGAAGAAGAGAAATTGTAGGAAGAAAACAGAAACCCTTCCAAATTAAATCAATATATTTAATACTTTAGGAGTTCAATGCAAAAGGGAATGTATTCCCTATGCAGCACATTGGAGGAAGACAGAAAATATTTGATGGAAAATATAGCCCAGGAATAAGAAATAAGAGAGGTCAAAAGCTTGCAAATTGGCTTTTTTGCCTATGTATCATAAGAACTTTCCTAGTGAAGAGATGTGGGAGGTTTTGGACACAGCAAGCATTAATGTCTCAAAAATGAAATCAATTACATATTAATGGACAGGAAATAACTAGTTATATATGCTAGATATTTCCAAATCAATTGTCTGCAAACATTCATAATATCCAATTTTTAAAGATCACAATTAGTATCAAATTAGAAGAATTCAAATGAGAAAATATGGTATGCAACTGAAGACACCCTAACCTGACATTTAAACAGATTGTCAAGGCTAAAAAATGGGAAATGAATCAAAGAACAGATATCAATACAGATGATCACCATTTCAGTCAGTCAATAAACAATGACTGACTGTGTGCCAAACATTATACTAAACACCGGGGGTACAAAAGAGGCAAAAGATAATCCTTGCCCTCTAGGAGATCAAAATCTAATGGGGGGAAAATAACAATAAATAAAATGATGTAAAAACAGGCTATATATAGGAAAAACAGGAATGAAGAGAGGGAAGAGTTAGCAGTTGGGAAAGAAAATGGGATTTTAGTTGAGATTAAATGAAGCTACTAGGTGGAAATGAGGAAGGAGAACATTTCATGCATGGAATACAGCCAGAAAAAAATTCACAGAGCCTAGAAGACCAACCAGTAGAGTTTAATCACCAAAATGATGAGATAAAAAGAACATAGAAACCACCTCAGCCAACAAGTCAACCCTTTGTCAAGTAAACAGGACAGCCAAGACAGCTGGGTGGTTCAGTGGATAGAGCACTGGCTCTGGAGTTGAGAGGACTTAAACTCAAATCTGGCCTCACACGCTTACTAGTTGTGTGACCCTTGGCAAATCACTTAACAATGATTGCCTTTCACCCACCAAAAAAAGAGATATGGTAGCTAATGACCATAGTGGTTTATATTTGTAAAATTTCATGGAGGATAAGGTATCATATGAGTTGTATTGCTTCCAAAACCAACAAGGATCAGTGGAGAGAAAAATAAATTGTAAAGAGATATAGCTATGCCAAATCATCCCAGGGCATTTAAGGATGAAAGTAGAAGTAGGACAGGAGCAGCTAGGTGGCCAAGTGAGTGGAGTATGAGACTTGGAATCAGGATGGACCTGAATTCAAATCCAGTCTTAGACTCTTTGCTAACTGTGTGACTCTGGGCAAGTCACTTTACCATGTTTGCTTCAGTTTCCTCATCTGTCAAGTGAGCTGGAGAAGAAAATGGCAAATCACTCTAGTGTCTTTGCCTAGAAAACCCCAAAGGGGTCACGAAGAGTCAGACATGTCTGAAATGACCAAACAACAGAAGTTGGAAGAGTTTGGGGGAATTGTTCTAAAAGGTTTTTGTAACAAATTCTTTTAGACTCTAACATCACAGTGTTCAATGTGTTTAATAAGATAATAGAAATGGTACTACAGAAAACAAAGATGGAAAAAACAACTAGGCTAGACCAAGTATCCCCAGAGGCAGTTTGTGCTGATGGGGACATAATTTTTAGGTATTGAGGGACTGATTTTTAAATTATCTGAAAGAAAGAGGCTACCAAAGGCTTAAAGAAAAGGGCTGTCCTGGACTGTCTTTGTCATTGCCCATGTCAGTGACCATTTTTCTGAGACCCATGCTGCTGCCCATTGTTCTGGGTTAGTGCCACTGGCCATAGCCAAATGTTTTGCCTGTTGTCCCCTACCTCACTTCCTCTTGTCCACTGTGTCAGAACAAAGTTCTGCCCCTCCCCTCTGACTTTTTGTATTAAGGACAAACAGAACTAGATGCTGCCTTCCGCTCTAGGGCCCAAGTACTTGCCCAGGAAGACTCCCCTTCTGTGCTGGGGCTCATTGTCCTGCAGGTGCTGCTGCTGATGGGGCTTAAGCACTGCCTTGTCATGTCAAGGATGTATGATGGCCCCCTGAGGTTGGCCAGGTGCTGCTACTACCCCCCCCCCCCCATGCTGGGGTCTTCACTGGAAATGAGAGACAGAGACAGAGAGAGAGACAGAGACAGAGAGAGACACAGAGACAGAGATACAGAGACACAGAGACAGAGGGACACACAGACAGAGAGACACAGAGAAAGAGACAGAGACAGAGAGACAGACAGACAGAGAGAGGCAGAGAGACAGAGACAGAGAGAGACAGAGAGACAGAGACAGAGAGAGACAGACAGACAGAGAGAGAGACAGAGAGAAAGACAGAGAATTATAGATCACAGGAGTAAGAGAAGAAACTGTCTTTCCTTTTAACTTTTAAAAGTGATATAGGCTGCCCTTATCTTTATTATCTTTATCTTTAGCACCAGTTATCTTTAGCAAACCCACTGGGTACGTTTGGTACAAATTTTCCATATTCCCAATTCCAGAAAGATTTCTGTTCTTCTGGGGAAGTCAAGCATTACACTTTAAAGTGTCTTTCCTGGTGCCTTTCGCCAGAGTCCCAACAAAGCCTGTGGCATATTTCCAAACAGCTTCCTAAATTCCATATAAAAAGTCCCAAGTGGTTCTTTCAGTAGAGTTCTAAGGCAATCCACACATCCCAGTCTTTAGGAAGGGTCCAGGGCCATCATAACTGGTGGATGTGGAAATTACCATTACCCTCAAATTTAAAAATTATACAAATTCAACAAATTGGTTGCTGTCCTTCATTTTCGAAGAGGACCAAAATGACATTGCTATGATAAAGTGAAATTTCTGTGTGCCCGACTGTGGCTGATCAGACCAGTATGAGCTTAGAGTGCTCTACCCCAAGTTGGGCACAGATAATCCGTGTGAATATCTGGGGATGGATACTCCAAATTTGCACATCCTACATTTACTTTGTGCTGTCTCAATTCTGCTTTTCTCATAGAGCACAGCACCCTTTCTTACGTGGGTACGCCATTCTGAGCTGTCCTGTGCCAGTGTCTCTCAAGTTGCAAGTCAAATCCAAGGTTCTTGAGAGTGTCCTTGTATCATTTCTTCTGGCCACCATGTGATCACCTGCTCCATGCAAGTTCTCCATAAAATAGTCTTTTTGGCAAGCATACATTTGGCATTCGAACAACGTGGCCAGCCCATTGGAGTTGCCCTTTCTGAAGCATAGTTTGAATGCTTGGCAGTTCAGCTTGAGCAAGGACTTCAGTGTCTGGTACCTCATCCTACCAGGTGATCCTCAGAATCTTCCTAATACAGTTCAAATGGAAGCGACTCAGTTTCCTGGCATGGCACTGGTAGACTGCAAATTCAACAAATAAGAGTTTACTGAAGATTTATCATCTTCAGTGTATCCTATGATTCTTAATAATGCACTTCCATATCTGAGTCTAATTAGGTAATGCCTACGGACTTGACTCTCTAATCCCCAGGGACAATTGGGGATGCTTCATTGTATGTGGCCAGCATCACCAGAAGCAGGGAACCACCTTGGACTCTCTTTCCTTTCCTCTACTTTCCCATTCTTCAATGAGGTCATTCTGATCAAATAATGCTCACCATGCTAATTGCCATTGTAGAGTAGGACTGATTGCTGGTGATCTAGTGCAATCTATTGCAATAAAATGAAATATCCAGGAGAGGTAACAAAAGGAGATTTAGCATGCTAGTGCACTGATTCAGTGAACTGAGTGTAGATTCTCTACCACTCCATATTGGTCGTGTTGGTGCTCTGGCCACAAGTAAGAAAGAAATTCTTGCCTTCCTTTCTTCTAGCTATGACATCATGAATGGTCTATGTCTGCGTTCCCAGGGCCAAATGAGTGTTGAAAATGGCTTCCATACCATTGTAGATAAAACTAGAGGAAGAGTTCCAGAATGCTGAGTGGGCCCTCCACTGAGTGTTTATGGAAGGATTCTAAAGGACTAATGATGAAATATGCTACCCAACTCTTAATAGAGAGATGAAGGTCTTGGAGTACAGAATGAGACACATTTTTTTGGACATGGCCAATGTGGAAATTAATGTTGATTGACTATACATGCTCATAATGGATTTTGGTTTCCTTTTGTTCAACTGGGAACCTGTTGAGAAGGCAGGTTTTTGCTGATTGAGACAATTTTTTTTAAAATAAAAAGGGGTTTATTCAGGGCATATACAAGAGACATATACAAGATGGGGAGGAGATGGCTTACAGAATGTGATTTGAGGTTTATGATGTGTTTCCCTTCCTCCATGTCTGAAATTTACTTGTAAAGGAATTGGTATTTCACAGATCTAACCGCAGAAAATGGGCCAGGTAAGGTGTTAAAATAACTGCAAAAATGTACCCATGCTTGGTGATTGATCCCTTTGTGAAGTGGTAATTAGTTCCTTGAGTGAATCAGAAAGTAGCAGTTTATAAGATAAAGAGTGATAGACCACACCCCAAAATGATCTTTAAAAGTTAGTTAACTGAATCTAGAAAACAGACTTACAAAGAAATCCAGTTCCTAACAGGATGACTGCATGATACATGGAACTGGAGAATGGGAAACTGTAAGAATCCATTAGGAGTTGGGAAAGAGAGAGTACAAGTGGAAGCAGAAGATACAAAGAAAGGGCCATAATTCTAGGAGTGAGGCTACTTGGTCATAGTGAGGCTGGGTCAGAAACGGTTTTTGCTGGTTCCTCTTCTCCTCCAACTGCAAACGCGAAAGTAATAATCCCGTATCTCCAGTCTTCCCTTGACCTCCTCCATGGGAAACCTTAAGCCTTTTTTTCTGAATACAGGCAAGTCGGCTAATTTGTCTTTGTTTTAAATGTTTACTTTCTCTTTATAAGTAAAATTAATAACTAGCATTTGCTAGCCAGGGTACATTTATGGAGACTATAGTTACAAGAAGTCAGGAGAGGAGGAAATATTTGGAGAAGAGACACAGATAGAGCTAACACTGAGGTGTTTTGCCAGAAGCTGTCTCTCTGACTGGGGGCTCAGAGGTAATAAAAAGATAGAGACTTATAGATACTTTGATACTTGCTAGAGTGGAAAAGAGTGTTCGTATTGGGAAATTTCCCCAACAAGTCAGTAGTGGAGTGTGAGGCAAATAGATGTGGATGGATAATCCAGTCAAACTATATTTTGGATTCAAATATTGTCTTCTGGGGGCCTGTATTCAGAGGCAAATGTATTACTTGGGAAAATCTGAGTCATTAACTGTTATGTTCCACTGTCACATGGACATGGATTATTCATTAGTTCAAATATAGGCCATACTTTCTCCTTTAAACTTAGCTTGTATAAAACTGAAATATAACCAGCTATAGTAGGTTTTATTTTTCAGGGTATATTTATTTCTATGTATATTTGTCTCTTCTAAAAAGATCTCATTTTTAGGATACCTCTATTATGACCAAAATAGTAACTCCTTAATTTTCTAATAGAGTCTTTCCTTGAAAGAATAGGATTTAAGAAAGGAAAGTGTCATCAGAGATTGGGTATAGAAGGTCTGGAATACAGAGGGGAAAGGTTCTAAGAGGTGAAAAACTGGGGCAGATAGGAAGGGAAAAAGGTGAAGGTGGGAGAAAGCCACCATAGAAGAAGGGAAAGGCCTACACAACCAGCAAAACAAGATGAGAGTGTTGGGTACTATCTGGAAGATTGTTTATTCCCACTAAAGCAGAGAAGGAAAGTAGGTACTTTATAATCTTTACCTTTCTGACCAATTTATACAGTCTCCAAATTGCTTTCTCTCTCTACCCCCTGATCAGCTCAACTGCATCTCCCTATAAACAATTCTTCCCACTTTCATCCCATTTCTTTCAACACAACTGTCCCCTAGCTCATCAGTGAGGCAGGCCAACAGGGAGGAAGTGGAAACTAAGGATAGATGAGTGACAAAAGAGGCCTTGGGTTTGGTTGTGAAAACAAGGTGGCAAGGTACAGTCTTAAGAACATTGGATTTGGAGTCCAGAGGAGCTGGGCTCCGATCTGCTTTTGGTACTAATTATCTAGGTGATATTAGGCAGGTCATTTCCTCTTTCTGAGATTCAGTTTTTTCATTTATAAAATAAGGGTGGGTTGTAACTAGATGACCCCTGAGGTCACTTCCTGCTCTAAAGGTATTATTGATCTCTCAGGATTCCCTTCCAGCTTTAAATTCTAGGAGCATACCTACATTCCTGCCAATCAGTGAACAAGCAGCAGAGCCAAAGGGGGGAAAGTATTCAGGCTGCCTTAATGAGCCCTAATCAACCAGTGTGGCTGAAGACCTTCCTATTGTGGATTTCTTGACCACGTCAATCAAACACTTTGTTGGTGAAGAAAGACCCCTATTGAGCCTAGGAAGAGATTATGTTTGAAAAGACAAGCCAAACTGAAGAGCCAGGGCCCTGCAGGGTTTTTCACAGTGGCCCCCAACCTTCAAGTGGAGAGACCCTTTACAAACTGCTGGGTGGCTCTGAGCTAAAATGAAGGGAAAGGCCAGACGGCCCCTGCGGGCTGTTCTCGCTCTCCCCGATGATTGAGGAATTGCCCGAGTTTTGCTTTGACGGCTTTTCCCAAATGCATCTCTGTCCCATGCCTGGGAAGCCCCTGGCATTGGGGAACCCAGCCTGTAGCAGGTCACTTCTTTCTCCGGCTGGTTTGACATTCCCCCCGTACGAGTTCCTGCTTCCTAACTAGAAAGATTAATGACCGCTTTCGGATTCCATCTTCTGCCCCAACCACCTCCTGTCATGCTCTGCTTCTTCCCCTTTCCAGAAGGCCTGGAGGCTGGAGACACCTCCTGGAGACTTCGGGCATAGCCTGGTGCTTTCCCCTGCAGCCAGCCCAGGGTCATCCTTCCCCGAAGGAGGCTGGTTCAGCTCGCTCCTTAACCCCTGAGCCCCCCAGGAGCAGGGAAGCATCTTCAGCTGTGGGGGCTTCAGGCGGGCAATGCCGGCTGCCCAGCACCGAGGGCACGATTCCTCATGGGTGATGTCCGTACCTGTCCGAGCCAGGGTTGCTGAAGGAGGCAGCAGGTGCTTTCCTGAAAGGACATATTTGACAAGGTTCTGCCTGCCGTGACGTGCTTGGGAGGCCCTATGGAGCTGGAGAAATAATAGAAGAGAAGCGCTCTCCTTGGGCTCTGTTTGAATCACCCTTGCCGAGTCTGTGGAGTCAGAGATTTAAGTGAATAGGACACTCCAGTGCCCACTTAATCCCAAGGGGCATTCCTACCTCAGGTAAATCCCATTGCCACAGATGGCCCTGTAGGGGCTCGTGGGAGAGGAGGGGAAAGCCAAAGAGAGATTACAGGGAAGTGGGAAGAAATGGGTCATGGAGGAAAGCTATTTTTATTTTCCTCTATAGCTGCCTGAATTTCTCTGAACCAGTTAGGCAGTGTAAGTTAAAACAGCTCCAGCTGAGAACAAGCCCTGGTGTAGTTCTAAACTTAACTCAAGGAAGGTGGAGTGAGAAGGAAGGGGAGGAAAGGGAAGGAGGGGTGGGAGAGAAATCCCTCAGGAACCATGTACCCACAGCATTAAGCCTGGAAAGATGAGCCCTTCCTTTGGCAAGTTAGCGTTTCACACATCCAAGTGCCCTTCATGTTCCAGAAATAGGCCTCTCTCCTCTCTGCTGGCCCCCAATCAGGTCCCCAAGTTTAGTCAGGAGTATTGGAGTTTTAAGGGCAATACCAATATGTTTATCCCAGGGTTTGAGAGTCTTCCACTATGAGAAATTCATTCCTTGGGTTAAGACTTAGGATCACAAAAGGGAGAGCTAGAAGAGACCTTTAGAAATCCTAGGATTATAGATATAGTGCTGGAAGGGATCTCAGAGGTCAGCCCTTGTCCCCCCTTTTATAGACAAGGAAGCTGAGGCCCAGAGAAGTTAAGTAATTCTTTCTTTTTGCCCCAAATCATAGATGTGCTAAGTAGCAGAGAGTTAATTGTCAACTCCAGATTCACTGACTCCAGATCCAGCGTTCTTCCAACTGTGGTGATCAATCCATTGAGGAAACAGTAACAGATTCAGTAACTTGTCCAAGTTCATTATGTCCGACTCTTTGTGACCCCATTTGGGGTTTTCTGGGCTAAGATATACTAGTTTGCCATCTTTTTCTCCCGCTCATTTTACAATTGAGGAAGCTGAAGCCAACAGGGTTAAGTGACTTACCCAGAGTCACACAGTTAGTAGATGTCTGAGGCCAGAATTGAACTCAGAGGATGAGTCTTCCTGACTCCTGGCCTGGCACTCTAACCACTGTGCTACCTGCTGCCCTTTCCCAAGATCCTATAGAAGCATCAATGCTAGGAACTGAATCCCAAATTTTCTTTTTTCCAAGCCCAATATTTCTCTTTGTTATAGCTGTTAATACCCTACCATGGGATTAATTTCTTGAAGTTAGGTTTAGAAGGTATAGAACAGAACTCTTATGAAATTAGCACTGGTATGTTTTAACAGGGGGAAGGAAAGGAGGGCAACGTCTGGGCTCCAAGTGATGAGAGTAGGCCCAAGAGTGATGGACCCTGTATGGTCATAAATCCATATGGAAGGTATAGAGACCTCCAAGCGTGAGGAGGGGGTATTGCAAAGGACAAAAGCATTAGAACTGTAGAACTTTAGAGCTGGAAGTGATCTGACACAGGCCATCTTATCCAGCATCCCCTCATTTAATTTGACTTTTAAAAGTTGTATTGGTGCCTTTTTTCATAATGATCATTTTCCCATGTTCTCTCCCTTCCCTCTCTCTCTTCCTCCTAACAAAGAAAATCAGTTAAGCAAAGTCAAGGGGGCAGAGTGACCTGTTGGACAGGGTATGAAACCTTCAGCATCTATAGGCTCTCCTTTCTCTTTCAAGAAAAGTGAAATGTGTTTTACCATCCATCTGTTTTCCAGGCTCAGGTTACTCACTGCATTTAATATGAGCTCAGCTGCCTTTAAGTGTTATTTTCATTTATATTATTGCCCAAACCCTTCATTTTCCAGATGAGAAAATGGAAGGGTGGGGTTAGGTAACTTACTTAAGGTCACACAAGAAGCAAACAGGGGAGCCCAGGATGCTGTGGACATACTTTGTTCTAGTTTGAAAGGTGATGAAGTAGAGAGAGCATTGGGCCTGGAATGAGTTCAAATTTGACCTCAGATACTTGCTAGCTGTGTGACCCTGAGCAAGTCACTTAACTCTGTTGGCCTCAGTTTCCTCATCTGTAAAATGAGCTAGAGAAGAAGATGCCAAACCACTGTTGTATATTTGTCAAGAAAACCCCAAAATGGGGTCACAAAGCGTCAGATATTACAAAAGTGACTGAATAGCAGCAATAAAGAGGAGCTTCCTCCCCAAATAAGTCAAATTAGAAGTCACCAATCCCCAAGGGAGGCAGCTCTAAACTGATGTAGGGGAAAGGGCCCTGGCTCTGGAGTCAGAGGATCTGGGTTCAAATCCTGCCTGGTCTTACCTGTAAAACCTTGGGCAAGTTAGTTAACCTTTCGCAGGTTCAGTTTCCACATTTAAAAAATGAGAGAGATGGATTGGATGATGTTTGAGATCTATTCTAGCTCTAAATCTCTGATCCTAGGATCCTCCAGTCCCCTAAAGCATTTTATAAAAGAAATGTGCTTCCCTGATATTTCTTGGTAGGAGCCATTCCTTCTTTGGGGGCCTGGCAGTCTTTTTTTTAGGATTTCCCTTTTTTTATATTTTATTTATTTTTAGTGTTCTACAATCACTACCATAAAACTTAGATTTCTTTTCCCCCTGCCTACCCTCCACCACCCCCTTCCCTCCCTGAGATGGCATACAATTCTATATAGGATCTACACATACATTTCTATTGAATACATTTTCACTATAGTCATGCTGTGTAGAAGAACTAAAATAAATCAGAGAAATCTATAACCAACCAAAACATTAAATACACACATACAAAAATGGTCTGCTACATTCTGCGATTGAATTCTTAGTTCTTTCTTTGGGTGTGGAAGGCATTTTGCCTTAGAAGATCATTGGGAATTTTTTTTTTAAGTTCTTGCATTGCTATGAAGTTCCAAGTCAACCAGAAAAAAACTCTCGCACACTGTGGTTGTTACTGCACAAAGTTCTCCTGGTTCTGCTCCTTTTGCTCAGCATCAGTTCATAATAAGTCTTTCCAGGCCTCTCTGAAGTCTTCCTGTTCATCATTTCTTATAGTGCAATAGTATTCCATTACATTCATATACCACAATTTGTCCAGCTATTCCGCAATTGATGGACGTTCCCTTGATTTCCAATTCTTGGCCACTACAAAGAGTGCTGCTATAAATATTTGGGGGCCTGGCAGTCTTAAAGATACACTTGGACTTAGTGCTGCTAGGATGGCAGAATTAGGTATGGCAAAGCAAGAACTTCATTTGAATTATGTCAGTGAGGGATGTTTTAGCTGGATTTAGGCTAATTTAATGTTTAATATAATAATATCTCTTGTTGAGATCTCATCCATTGGATAAAGTCTTCCTCAATACAACATTACAATGATAATTCTCAGGAGAGCTCTCCATAGAACTCTCCTTTTTATTCCAAAGACTTCCTATTCATCGAGGGAAAAGGCCCTAATAGTATTAAAACTTAATATCTGAGAAGATATGGTCTCCAATTCACCGCTCTCTTTGGTTCTAGAGATTCTTCTCTAAGGAAATCTGGTTTCAGAATTGACAGGAGACAAAACTGGTGAAGCTCTGGGAAGTTTATTTTCAGAGGTTCTCCGTCCCGTCCCTTTTTCTTTACTCTTTCTCTGCAGTTCCTTTTCACCTCCTCCTCACCTCCTTCCCCTTTCATCTCATCCTGTCTCACTTCCTTCCTAGGCCCCAAATCTTTCCTACTGTCTCACCTCCCTGATAAACTCATTCATCTGGAGGTGTGAGGGACTTGATGGATATTTGTTTTGTTAAAGACCATGAGAAGTTAAGACTAAAGAAGAGAAACTCAAATAAAAATTCCAGAACCCCCAATTTAGAAGAGACTCCTGTGGCCACCTCTGTCCATCCACACGTCCAGAAGGATCCCCATTATAGTATCCAGGACAAGTGGTCATAAAGCCATTGCCTGAAGATTTCTAGTTAAGGGCACATACTATGTCCCAAGGAAGCACATTTCATTTTTGGATTGCTCTGTTAGGCAGCTTTTTGCTAACATAAAACCTAAATATTTGCCTCTTCAAAATTTCCATCTATAGTTGCTAGTTACGTCGATGGAGGGGAGAGACTTTTGTGTGTATGATGGGGTGGGCATGGGAGAGGGTAGAGACAGGGGAAGCAGGAAGGGGAGGGGTTGGTTTCTTTTAATCTCATCACACACAAGCATCAGCCTTTCCTGGACAAAAAGGGAAGTAATTCCTGGAAGTAGATAGCAGTGCTATAGACTTAGCAATAGCTGCGTAAGAGATAATGGTCCCTGATTCTGTGGAAAGGAGTCTATTATTGGGAGGCATGTGGGGGGCAGAAAATTCTGGGCTCCCAAAACTCAACTGAATGGTATCTGAAAACTTTACAATTTTGCGTTTGCTTTTTAGTTGGAATGAAATTGACCACCAATTCTGATAAAGAAGTTTGCGATGTTAGAAACATACCACCTGTGTGGAAAGTCCCAGCGCTCCAGATCTCTCAAAAACGCTCGCTATTTCTACCCGCCCACCCTTAATTTCTTCTTCAGCCTTCCCATTCTCCCCATTTCCCTTCAGAACCCTGAGCCTGAATCCACCCACCATCCACCCACCTAGAGAGAACAAAGTGGCACCTGGACCAGAAGATAGATAATAGCTATTTCCCAGACAGAGTCAGTCAAATCATGTTAGAGCAGGGGTCTTGCTATCAGAGCCACAAGAAAAGGCTCAGATGTTTTCCAGGGCTGCATTTCCTTTGATTTTTTTTAAAAATGGAAAAATAAAAAACAACCCACCCTAAAATGATTTAAAAAAAAAAAAAAGGCAGTCACAGTCTCTATCCTGCTTCCTGCACCTGGACGGGGACAAAGCATGTCATAGCTTTTCAGGAAACAGCCCACTTGTCAGCATCTCAGCTCTGGGGGAACAAAGGGCTGGATTCATTAACACAGTATCGACCCTGAACGTTCCACCCGGGCCACCTCCCCCGGAGTTACTCAATTCACACCAAAAATGAATTGTAATTGGACTTTTGTAACCTTTGAAATCCCCAAGCAGATTGCTAGTATTTTGAAATTTCCTACAGCCTCTGATTTGCGTGGGGGGCACACCAGAGGACCCAAGGAGCTATGATGGGCTGGAAGTAACTTTCCCCTTCTTTGTGGTATCATTCCTAGGACAGGAAAATTAAAAGAATGACATAGATAGTAGCCAGAGACAAAATTTCTGGAAGAGAAGACCATCGCAAGGGAAGGGTCAGGAGATTTCATCGCCTCCTTCCTATCTGGTCTGTGGGAGCCGTGATCCTCACCTTTCTTGCATTTCCCACTCTGTGTTAGGGCCCCTGCGGTAGGAAGAGGAGACACTTCCAGGCAGATTTCGCTGCAAGCCTGTCTGTTTTTCCTTGGTGTGGAGCAGCACGTTGATTTAAAATCAGCCTTCAAAGAACAGCCAGCCACGCTCTGCCAAAATCATATTTAGTCACAGCAATAAAAGTGTGCGTGCCTTATGCGTGCTGTATATTTTAAAGCCTGATTATTCCCTTGCAGGCAAGAGCAGGGACCTGCCTGGAGGAATTTTGCCTGCTGGTGTGTGGTTGCTTATCAAAACTGTGAGCCACTAGCAAGGCAACTTCTTTCTTCCTGCTGAAAGCAGTCCATACTACCATGCTACCTCTGAACGCTCCTCACCTCCACCCCGCCACCTAAGTCTCACCAATTCAGCCCAGTTCTCCAGGGTGGCAGTCAGCCTTGTTCAATCTACCCCTTTCCCAATGAGCTGTCCTACTGTGACAACAGGTGGGCAGGCAGGCATTAGACCGCACTGTACAAAGTCAATTTTGCAAAAATATACTTAATACCTCATTTCCAAACTTTGCAAAATCAGGAAACCCTAGCATTCAGTCAACAAGCATTTCTTAAGTGCTTACTAGGGACCAGACTCCAAGTTAAATTCTGGGAATTAAATATCTGAAATTAAAAAATAGTACCTGTCCTCAAGAAGCTTATATTCTCATGGAGAAAGATAATAAATGAAAGGAAGATAAATGACTTGGGCGATGAAGAGAACAATGAATATACCATGCTCTGGAATGTGGTAGAGAAAGGTTAAGAGTGTAGTGTGGAGAGGAATCAGATGTGGCTGGCCTGGGCACCATCCTTAAATGAAGGGTGGGGGAAGGTGATAGCAGAGTGGTTCTTCCAATGGGTGCATTCCAGGGCTGGAGTAACCTTCTAGAATGAAGACTCTAGAGCCTGGCAGAAGAAGTCTGGAGTGTGGCCTGGAGAGAGATGACATATGGATAACTCTGCTATAACCTCATTTAGTTCTTTGCCCACTGATGACCGTATTTTCAGAAGAACCAATTAATAATGTTTAGTTGGCTAAGCTTGTCCCTCCTGATGAGCAAAGGGTACCCAGAACCCTACCCACTGGAGAGGCATGCCAGGTTTGTGGGTCATCCACCTATTTATGCCTGTTTACTGATGTGTCTACTTTTACTATAGTCACCAAAAAGAACACATTTCTTTAAAAGCAAAGACATTCATTTAAATCAAATAGCACAGCAAATTAAGTGGCAAAAATAGGTCCCTTGATATCTGCAGGGGTGCACTCTCCCACAGAGGGCAGTGTACACATACACTGAGAACACAAATGTCTAGGGAACACAAATACACAGGTATACCTGTTAAGGAACATGGCTAAAGCACAAGTGTGGCCAGTATACATGGAGGGAAACACGAGGCTAAGGCTCTTCATGCTTCTGATACTAAAGATGTCCTGATGTCCCTTGGTCATGCCTTTAAACCATCCTCTGCTGGGCATTGTTTTTCTGCTCTCTATGGCATCATCTATGTTGGGCACCTCTGTGGGTTTTCACTTGCATTGTTTGCTGAACTATTCTCCGCTATCATCCACTGGTCTTCAGTCTTTTTGTGCCATCTGGTCTTCTACCATCTGCTGGGGTATAGCTGCTGGTAAGTCTTTCCTGTTAAATATTTTTTTTAACTTTATATCAACCCAGAGAAGAGTACTGGGGCTCTGACAGCTGCACAAAGTCTGGTAGGCAACAAAAGATGGTCCAAGACCTTAGGTTAGAATGAAATCTGTTCTTTTGACACACTTGTCTTTTGCTGCCCACCTAAGTCCCTGGCCTCAGCAAACTATCTGACTTGGAGTTAGAAGATTCCTTTTGATCCCTATCAGATCTCTTATTGTCACTCGGTCTGCATCCTATCAAACAATTCTTGGGACCCCATCCAACGAAACTCCAGAGGAACTACATGGTGCTGGGCCGTAGAAGTTCCCGTCAGCCTCCATAATGCCCTTGATTGGCTTGCATATATATACTCAGGGATAAAAACAGAAAAATTAGGTTAAGTGGGATGGCTGTCTGCCTGGGTTGGTTCCTTTGTTCTAAATTCCTGTCTTTAGTGTATATATCTGCCAGAAATCAGTGGGCTTTGTTTAGGATTCCTGGTAGGCACACACCTGCTAGTCTGCTTAAATATGGATATTAGGGAAGAAAAGGCATGGGAAAGCAGGCAAAGCTATCCTCCAGATACCTTGGGGAATCTGTTCAGTAGATAAAGACTCCCAGTCATCCCCACCTCGGCACACTAGTTTACTTAGGTGGGACCTCCTAATGAGTAGCATTGGTGCAGCAGGACCAGGGCTGGATTTGGAGGTAGAAGGCTTGGATTTGAAAACTAGCCCTGCATCTTATATCTTTGGTGTCACCTCTTTAAATCTCAGTTTATTTCTCCATAAAATGGAACTGACTTAGATGAACTCTGAGGTCCCTTCTCTGATCTGATGTTTCTTCCTCTGTAGTCTGAATTTAGATGGTGACAGTGCTAGGATCTATATTACCATGTTCACAAGCATTCTTTCTTCTTTCTCACTTATTCTCTTGTAGGCTTGAATGTCTTGGCTAATCTGTATGACAGTTATAAGAAGGGAAGAAGGAATCCAAAAAAGCAGAATCCCTTACAAAGGTAACCAGTTTAGTTCACCCTGGAAAATTAGTAGCCAGAGTTGTCCCTTAGGTACAGAGCTCTTCTAGTAATTGGCCACTGGGTAGTGATTCAGGAAGCAGCCTGGAAGAAAGCCTATATGTCTGTCCATCTGTCTATCTCTATGTTTGTCCATCTGTCTGTCTGTATTGATCTAGCCTCTATCCATCTGTCTAGAAGGTATTTGATTCCCATTTGTTGATAAAACACTTTTCTCCTAATGCGAAAATGTAAGGTAAATAATGCAAGTATAATGATCCCCATTTTACAAATGAAGAAAATAATGTTTAACCAAGTTAAATAACTTACTCAAGGTCCCAAAGCTAGTAAATTTATAGTAAGACTCAAACTTGGGTCTTCTGACTTAAAAAAAAGAGAATGCACTCTTTTTACAAAGAGGTATTAAACACCTTCTTGCTCATCAAGCTGGAGGGGTCCATGGTAGAGTAGAGACCTTAAGGGGTGACAACTGGCAGTCAACTGTGGACTCAAATCAACCATCATCAGTAGAGCTGGGACCATATCTCCCTGTGAATGGTTTTCTTAGCCTCTCTCCTCTAATCCAGTACCCTGAGGTCTACTGCTACTCTGACTCACTACCTCAACATTATAGCATCTTTTTGTAGGCAGATAGGTGGCACAGGAGACAGAGCACTGGATTTAGAGTCAGAAAGACCTGAGTTCAAATTCATTCTCACACACTTACTAGCTGTGTGATCCAGGCAAGTTTTTTAACTTCCTTCAATCTCAGTTTCCCTACCTATAAAATGGGGATGATAATAGAACCTGCCTCCCAGGCTTGTTGAGAGGATAAAATGACATAATATTTGTAAAGTGCTTTCCAAACCTTAAAGCGATATATAAATACTAGCAGCAGGTTGGTTTTTTAAACTATTACTAGCCTGGGACCAGAGCCTCACATACCTTGACTTTCACTTACAGAATCTAGTACATTCTCCTCACCTCTAGAAATGGAACCCCAGGCTGTAGGCTTTTTCAGGACTGGAAACTCACCTCTAGTGCTAGAACTTCAGAATTATAGAATTTGGAGTTGGAAAGAAACTTAGTGACTATCTTAAGTGACTATTGGTGTCAACCCCTACCTCAAAGAATTCCCACCATTAACATACTTGACCCAATCATCTTACCTCTGCCTCCTGACCTCTAAGGAAGGAGAATCCACCCTTTTTCAAAACAGCCCAGTCTACTTTTTGTCAATAATAGTAATAATAAATAACATTTATATAGAGCTTATTATATGCTATGCACTGCGATAAGCACTGTACAGTATTATCTCATTTGATTTAACAGGCAATTGAACTGACCAACACCAGGGTCTCTGCTCAAGGACCCAGCCTAGAACCAAAGATGCAGCTAATAGAACTCTCAATGTCTGGCCTTTATCTTCAGGAAGGGTCCCTGACACCTAGCTCAGTCTCTCATCTTCCATAATGCTTGATAAAAAACCAAAACCAAGCAACCAACGCCACTTTACAATTACAAGATGCTGCTCTGGAAATGTCTTGCCCCCTTTTGTCCTACTGTTCCTTTTCATTTAGAATTCAGAGGATGGAGAGATCATTGCTGGCTTCCTTTAGGACAGAGCATTTAAGCTGGACCATTAACAGTATGTAGGATTTCAGTGCTTAGAACTTGGAAAAGTAGAGATGGACTGAAAGGAATGTTGTCATCATCCTCTTTGTTCTTGTTCTTCTTGTTGTATTTTCCCATGACAGTAGAGATGGGGGAGCCTCAGAGCTGCACTCTCAGCCTATAATAAGTAATCATTTCTTTTTTGGTCATTAAAATATTTTAATATACATTTTATTGATCATTTCTCATAAACAGTCATCATTATTAGCAATTTGAGCAGTTCAATGCTTCCTTCTCACCTTCTCCAAATAGACACAGACCAGAACCCTGGGGATTTATCGTCACCTCAGGACCCCAGAACGGATAAATTTCCTTTGTGCCCATCCATAAGGATATGACCTAAAAAGAGACACACAAATTCACATAGGTCATTGGATGATGAAGGACTTTCAAACACCATAGGGGCAGAATAATGAGGTTTTATAAGAATATTGTAGCTGTAGCATCACATAGCATTGCTGCCCGAGTACTCTAAGCTATAGCAAGTTCAGCAAGGACTATCATCAGATGACTAGCAACCCTGGAATAGCTGATACTGGCAAGCATTTTCAGTTGTCTCTGACTCTTCATTTGGATCAAAGATGCTGGGATGGTTTGCCATTTCCTTCTCCAGCTCATTTTACAGATGAGCAACCTGAGGCAAATGGTATTAAGTGACTTGCCCAGGGTCATACGACTAGTAAGTGTCTGAGGCCAGATTTGAGCTGAAGAACATGAGTCTTCCTGACTCCAGGTCTGGTGCTCTATCCACTGAGCCTCCCGAGATGCCCCAACTGGCAAGTATAGACATAGGCTAAGTGTTTCTGGTAGTCAGCAACTGATGTAAATTCAGGCTGTGGCCCTCAATAATAAATGTTTTCACCTGCTGCATACTTATGCCCTCATTTTCTCTTGTTCTTTCAGCTGTGACAGCCATGATCCATTGACAGCAATTATGTGTTGGACTTTGTAGGGAAAAGGTTTTACCTGGACCAGAACCAAAGATGGATGGAGCTCATATACAGAAGTATTGTGAAACAAAGCAGCAGCCATATTTTATCAACCTAGCCCCTACACACCAGCAGAGAGCCTGAGTCTTACCAGTCTGGCATTCCAGGAAGGATCCACACTGAATGAGCTGCACACAATGACAGAGACCTGGTTTTTCAAGCTGATCTCTGACAGAGCTAGAGCCCAAATCCATTCAGTGCTTCCAAAGAAAACCTGAAGTGCCCATTGCTGTCGTTTTCACTTTTCTCCAAATGTACCATTATCAGCTCTCCTTGGTCTTGGCCCTGGGTTTGTTTGTAGCTTCTTTTGATGTAATTAAACCATTCTGGATTTGCCATGCTCCTCCTTCCTGCAATGAAGAGTGGTAGGGATGAGGAGAGGTCATAAAACTGTCAGATAATTAGTGTGGAGTCAGAGAGGCATGGGCCTGGCTCTATCTAGACAGGCATCTCTGTGCAGGAGTGGTTTGTTTTCTCCCGCTCAGAGCTTGTTACAAAGCCACAGGTTGTTTTCCTGTGGTCATCTGTGAAGAGTCTGGTATGTTGGCGTGGGCAGCGAGAGTGATATGGACAGAGGGAACAGTGGAGGCAAAGAGGCAGAAGTAGAAAAATAGGAGGGGTGACTTCAACTGTTTCAGTTTGACTGTAGCATGTAATGTGAATAGAGGTCATAGCACCTCCTGCTGCACTGGTCTGATCTCCAGCCTCGGGCAAGAAGAGGAAGGACACCTTCCTCTGACCTCATGCCTTGCGGATCTTCTGCACGTGTCCCCTGAGGGACAGCACACAGCAGCTTCTAACTTCTGCTGCCAGCTGGGTCTTCTTCTGATGACGATGTGGAGAGCCTCTGGTGAGAAGAGGACCACACTTCTCTTTGACCTTAGGACTTCCATTTCTTACCCCATGTGTCCCTTTAGGGAAGAGGAAAAGTCAATGAGGAGTAAGGTTTCAATCTCCCACTGCACCATCTCCTGTCTAACCTCAGCCTTCTCTGGGAAGAGGGATTGTGCCTTCCAATCAATGATGACCACTCTCACCCTTCACCATACCCTAGACATCCTGGTGATTCTGAACCCCTGTAGGTCATCATCCAAATCCCAATTCCCTTCTCCCATCTAATTCCTTATTCTCATCCCCCTCAATCTTTCCACCCCAAAGTCTCAATCAAATGCCTTCTACTCCATCTGCTGTGCCCTCTGGGAATGTCTGTTCCATAGACAGCAAACTTCTCTTCATTCCAAATCTTTTCCTCTCCCACTCCTTTCATCTTCTAACAATTACTGAAAAATATCTCCCTCCCTGCCTGCCATGACACATTTTCCCAGCTCATCCTTACCATCCTTCCTTTGGATGAACCTTCATTCCCCTTGGCTAACTGGTTGAGATAGGGGAGCTAGAATACTCTTGGCTCCCCATTACCACTTCCAGGTTCTCCCCCTGCCTCTATCACTCAGTTAACCTCTCCTCCTTTGAGGTTTATGCTAGTCATATCTACCACCCAATCACAAATCCTGGTAACTATTGTCTATAGACCTCCAGGTTCCTCTCTTTCCTTCCTAAATGAGTTTGGTACCTGAATTATAATTTTTCTCTTTCCCAACTCTTGCCTTCATACCAGGAAACTTTAATATACATATTATTATTACATTATTAATATTACATTTAATATACTATACAAAACATTAGTCATTCAGTTCCTCAACCTACCCAGTTCCCGTGACTACCCCACCTCAGCCACACTCAAAGCTGGTCACACCTTTAATCTTGTCATCACCCACAAGTGCATCGCCTCCATGTTCTAGAATTCCAATTCTCTTATCACACCATAATCCATTGGCTTTTCAGCTAGCACTCTTCCTTCTCTTACCAAACTCTACTTTCCATCCACACCATGACCTCTAATCATTTAACCCTTCACTTCTCCCCCAGACTATGATCCCTGAACTAGCACTCTCTCCTCCTGTCTTCATCTTGAGGAACTCTATGATGTTCTTTTCTCTTGAGTCCCTGGCTTTGCCAAGCCTCAGCCTTGGATCACCCTCCAACCACTACTTTCACTTCTACATTTGTGCAGCTGAATGTAGATGGAGAAAATCATACATCGATTCTGACTGGGTCCAATACAAATTTATCTAACCTCAGCTGGGACTTCACTGCTGCTAAGAAATCCTACTCTATCTCCTTTAACAATTCACTAGCCTACTCTCCACAGGGACTCTTTCAAGCCTTTTCATCCTTTCCACAAACCTTCCAGGGCTTCTCCTTCTCCCACTTTCTCTGCTCAGAACTTTGCCTCATATTTTTTTTTTAAATTGAGGTCAATGGCTGTAAGCCTCCTCTTCTCCCCTCTTCCTCATCTCATTTCACCCCAATGGCGTCTGTCAGTTTCTCCTTCACCCTTGTCTCATACAAAGAGGTGGACTTACTCCTTCCCGAAGACCCACACAAATGATCCCATTCCCTCTCATCTCCTTCAACAGATTCTCCTCTTGGTTATCTCCACTCTATCAAATTTAATCTCTCCCTGTCTACCAGCTCCTTCCCCACCCCTATAAACATGTGCATATCTCCTCCAACATGAAAAATTCCTCACTTGACCCTTCCATCCCTAATTATCATCTACACCTCCTCTGACCTTTGTAGCTAAACTGCTTGAGAAGACCATCTACCATAGGTGCCTCTACTTTCTCTCCTCTCGGTCTCTTCTCAATCACTTACATTCTCTTCTGACCATTATCCTTCCACCAAAACTGCTCTTTTCAAAGTTGCTAATGGTCTCTTAGTTGACAAATCCAATGGCCTTTTCTCAGTCTTCATTCTCCTTGACCTCTCTGCACGTTGACACTGTTGATCACAGGACATCACTGTCTCCTGCCTCTACTCCTACCCATCAGATGACTTATTCTCAATCTCCTTTGCTTGATGTTCATACAAGTTATGCACTCTAACCATAGATGTCCTTCAGATTTCTGTCCTGGGCCCTCTTTTCTTCTTCCTTTACACTATTTCACTTGATGACCTCATCACCTCCCATGAATTAATCATCATCTCTATGCCACTGATTCTCAAATAATCTGTCCTCTTCTCTGTTGACCTCCAATTACTAATTTTTGATTAACTTTCAGACAATCCAGTAGACATCTTAAACCAATATGTCCAAACCTGAACTCACTATCTCTTCCTTTAAACAAGGGGTGGGGAAAGTACAGTCTAGACCACAGTCTAGAGTATGGTCCTCTAGTTTCATGGGTGCGGCCTTTTGACTGAGTCTATGTTTTACAGATCAAATCCTTTTATTAAAGGAATTTGTTCTGTGAAATTTGGATTCAGCCAAAGGGCTGCGCTTGAGGACCTAGAGGGCCACATGTGGCCTTGAGGCCCCAGGTTCCCCACCCCTGCAAACCCTTCCCCTCTCTTAACTTCCCTATTTCTTTCAGGGGTAAGGGCATCCTCCCATTCCCTCAGGTTTACAACCTAGATGTCCTCTTGGATTCTTGTTTATCTCTCACCTCCCATATTCAGTCTATCACCATGGCTTTACTAAGGTTTTATCTTTGCAACATCTCTTGAATACACCTCCTTCCCTACTCTAATACTGCCACCATTCCACGCACGTCCTCATCAACTCATGCTTGGACCACTGCAATAGTCTGCTGGTGGATCAGCCTTAAGCCAATCCATTCTCCACTTAGCCACTAAAGTGATTTTCCTTAAGTACAGATCCCACTGTGTCATCCGCTACTCAATAAATTTCAATGGTTCCCTATCACATCCAGAATCAAATACAAAACTCCCTGTTTGGACTTTAATGCTCTTCATAAATTAGTCCTTTTCTACCTCTGCAGTTTTCTTACATTTTACTCCCTAAAGAACACTCATGAATCCAGTGACACTGGTGTCTGCTGTTGCTGACAAGACATTCTTTCTCTTGGTTCTACACATTTTGTTTGGCAGCCCTTCATTCCTGGAATGCTCTCCTTCCTTATTTCTACCTTTTCTTTAAATCCCAATTAAAATTCCACTTTCTGCAGGGAGGCTTCTCTAGCCCCTCTTAATTCCAGTACCTTCCCTGTTAAATTATCTTTTGCATTTATCCTGTATATAGCTTATTTGTGGGGTGTATGGGGTGTTCAGGGAGGATTGGCCCCTATGGTGTGAGGGCTTGCCTGGGTCTTTTCATGGCTGCTCATCTACCTTTGGTGTCTACCTCTCACCCAACTCTTACCTGTGGCTCCAAGAAGCTGTAAAATGAGCAGAAGCCACATCCCATTAGTAGAACTGTCTTGGTAGAGGAGCTAAAGCAAACTGAAGGTAACTGAGAGACCTCAAACGAGTTGGTGAGTTAGGGAGATGTCAACTCCAGGCATGTGGAGACTTACCCAGGAGGGATGGCAAGATGAGAACAATTTGTTTCAATGGCTGTGAAGGCGGATTAGGGCTTGGTCAGACATGGAAGATGTCATTGCCAGTTATCCTGACTTTTGTCTTGCCACTGGACTTCAGTGACTCTGGAAGAGTGAGGCTAGTGACTTTGTACACCTCTGCCTCACTTAAGTCTAATTCATATGCAAGCCACCCCATGATGTCATTAGCTCTATGTGAAAATGAAGGACAAGCAATAGCCCGTCTGTACATATGTGTTTGCTTGTCTCCCTCATTAGCCTGTGAGCTTTCTGAGGGTGAAAATTGTCTTTTGCCTCTTTTTGACAATGCTTAGCTCAGTGTTGGGTACATAGTAGGTGCTTAATAAATGTCTATTGACTGGCAGGATAAGGTGTTTGTGAATAGATTATAGAGGGCTTTAAAAACTAAGTCAAGAAGTCTGGCCTTTATTTGGTGGATAATACGAGCAATTGTAGATTTTGGTGCAAGGTATCATGTGATCAGAGCTGTCCTTTGGAAGCAGCACTTAATCTGGAAGCAGCAATAGGAAGGATGCTTTGGAACTGGGAGAAACGGAAAGTAGGGACTGATAGAGACCATCATAATGGTTCTGGACAGAGGTGCCAGTGAACTCAGTGATTGTGAAGAGGGGATGGAAAAGAGAGGATGAATGGGAGAGAAATTTTGAAGGTAGACTTGAGAGGACTTGTATGAGGATATGGAGAATGAGAAAGAGGAAAGATTGAAATCTAACTAAATTATTTATAAATAAATGGATGAATTTCTCAATCCACCACGAATCCACCAATGAATTTCTCATCATCCACATTTTTGGCAGCAACATTATAATTTCATAGTATCATAGATTTAAAACCAAAAGCACCATAGAGGTCCTGAAGTTCAACTCCCTCATTTTACAAATAAAGAAACGGAGACACAGAGAAGTTAAGCAACTTGCTCGTGGTTGCATAGCTAGTTAGATCTGAGGATTTGACCATAGGCCTCTCTGAATCCAGGTCCAGTATCCTACAGACTATGTTATCAAATTCAAGTATCTAGAGAGAACCAGAAACAGAACTCAGAACTTGTGTATAATCTATGAGATCAGATAAACAGGTGGGAAAGTCATAACTCACCTGGGGTTATGTCTGTTTGTACTCCTCCAATTAGGTTTACTTCCAGACTCCCCAAAGACCAATGTCAGCTCAAATTAAAGCAACAAAGACTTACTGAATTTTAGGATTACAGATACAAAGACAGTTTGGGGCCATTTTCTTGTTTACCTCCATCAGGGCTCAGTCAGAAGTCTGACCCTCTCACCCAATGACACTTCATATTCTACAATTTCTGGGGCCCTATTCATACAAAATTCTTGTCCACAACCCTGTGGGACCCTACTCTTTTCTTGTCTTCAGACTATTCTAGATAATGCCCATCTTTTTAAAAGGCAATCTGACTTTGGGCAGGCCTGTGTGCCCTATTTAGGGACTTGGGAATTGCATGTGGAGAGGGAGATGAGGTGGGGGTGATGGGTGAGCTCATGTTTAGAAAGTGCTAAATCCAGTTATGCAAAGGTCATCTCTCTCTGGAGATAAGCCCATCTTTAGGAACTTGGCCAGGATTTCAATGCTCTTTCAAGAAGGCTCAAATCCAAGAAGTCTCAAGTTCAAGGAGATCTTGAAAATAGGCCCTTAGGCTGTCTGTCTCCTGTCTTTTTCTGAACTGATGAGGGAAGTCTGGGAACCTGACACTTGTTTCCTTTTCTGTTCCAAGCCAAATGGAGCAATCATGCTTTCCTTTCCCAGTGTCCTTCCACCGGGGCTAGGGGCAAGGCAGAAAAATTCACTAAGAATTCTCTCCTCTTCATTACTTCCCCAGAATTATTTGCAGGAAGGAGCACCTAGGTGTTTTACGAGACACCACTCTCTAAATGATTGGAACTTTCTCTCAAACCAACACTTTTCCATGCTACATTAACATTTATTGATTTGATATTTACATTTGGAAGACAGCACCCAATTCCTGGGTCCCTGGGAGGGCACTGAGTCAAGTAAAACTGGTTCTAATATCTATTCACACTCGTTCCCCCATTTTTCCTGTTCCACTCCTTCCTCTAACCTTTCCCCTCCCCTAATAATTAAAAAGAATGCTGGTAAGAATTATTATAATGCAATAACAGTCTGATAAATAGAAGGGACATAGGATTGAGTCCTACTAAGTTTGAGGACAAATGGGAATATCTGGGGCTTTGTAATGTTACTGTTCAGTTGTTTAAGATTCTTTGAGATTCCATTTGGGGTTTTCTTGGAAAAGATACTGGAGTGGTTTGCCATTTCCTTCTCCAGGTCATTTCCTAGATAAGGAAACTGAGGCAAACAGATTTAAGTGACTTGCCCAGGGTCACACAGCTAATAAGTATCTGAGGCTAGATTTGAATTCATCTTCCTGATTCCAGGCCTATCTATCCACTGTGCCACCTAGCTGCCTTAATGAGGCTGTGTTAAATCCACAGAATACTGAGACCTGGAAGGGATTGTTATCAAACATCATTCTAACCCAACTTCATTTTAAAGATGAAAAAAGTGAGGACCGGTGAGGGAACATGACTTGTCCAAAGTCATATGTGTGGTGGAAAGAACATAAAATTTGGAGTCAAAAGATCCCAAGTTCAAATCCTAGCTTTGCCTCTTGCCACCTATGTGATCATGGGTCAGTTCTTTTTTCTCCTTGGGTCTTAATTTCCTTATGAGGCTGGAATAGATGGTTCCCAAGGTCACTTCCAGCTCTAAGTCTTGTGATCCTGTGAATCTTGGCCCCGGACCCTTGGCCCAGCATTCTTTCCTCCACACACATGTCCTTTCATCTTTGAGCCATCATTCTGTTTCCATCTGGAAACAGATCAACAGCCTCATTCCCATCTGTGAAAGACTGTCAGCCCATAAGAGAATGCCTTCACCCTGATGTCTTCACCCGTGGTGATTTGGAGGCAAGGTCACTCAGCATAACCCTACTTAATTTTTTACGTGTGAGTCAGCTAGGTGCCACAGTGGACAGAGTGTTGGGTCTAGAATCAGGAAGATCTGAGTTCTTACCAACTGTGTGACCCTGGCTGGGCAAGTCACTTCACTCTGTTTTCCTCAGTTTCCTCATCTATAAAAAGAGCTGGAGAAGGAAATGGCAAACCACTCCAGGATCTTTGCCAAGAAAACCTCAAAATGGGGTCATGAAGAGTCAGACACAACTGAACAACGACAAATAGCAAAATTTTGTGTGTATGTGTCTTGTCTCTCTGACTAATTTGTAGGTTCTTCAAGGGCAGAAACCATTTTTCACAAATCTTGGAATTTCCTACCATGTCATACACACAGTACATAGTTCGTCGTTACTCACAGGTTGTTGCCTTTGCTCATTCTGGTAATGGAGGCAGAGTAGGAAAGCAATGAAGAGAGGGAAACTCATCCTGACCTTTCTGATTCTCATTGTTTTCTTCTTCTTTAAAGCTCCTTACAGATCTGTTAACCTTGTGAAGCCCTGTGAGACTTCCAGAACCATGGAGTCTAGGAGGGGAGTGGACATCCAGGCCCTTGGAGGGCAAACAGATGCCCAGGGCAAATATGGCAGAGAAGTCAGGGTAGAACATGCTCAGTTTTGAAACAGGTTGTTCTGCAGGTGTCAGGGCTTGTGGATCTAGGTTATTTTAGATCCTTTAACTTCCTTCAAGGTTCAGGTACAACCTCCCCTTCTCATTTGATTTTTTTTTAAATTGAAGGGGCCATCCCTTCTCACTCCTTAAACAGCCCTAATCAGTGAATGGGTGTTGCCTCAGTCAAAGGGAGAACTTGGAAAGACCTTAGCTTAAAAAGGCCAAGGTCTCCTATTGCATCCTGGACCATGTCCAGTTGTACTGATCTATATTTGGCTACTGGACCCAGATTGGGTCTGGAGGAGAAAATGAGACTGGTGACTTTTCACAGCCCTCCCTCCCTTAAATTCGTTTTACGTGCAAGTCATGGCATCAACTTTCTGAAGTCATGGCCCTATTTGAGAACAATGAACAAATCCCAATGATCTTTTCTGATTTTACTGGTTATCAGTACTTTCTCCCTTCTCAAATTCTCTTCTATTTATTTAATAGTTTTAATGCTTCCCTTTCTCCCAGTAGAATATAAATTCCTTGAGGGCAGGGAGTGTTTTCTTTTTAAGAATGAACAATATAACACATTTATATAGAACAGGATTTAAATAGTGCCCAAAAGTTTTCATTGTCTCTTCCCCCAACCAGTTGGGCCTGATATGTGTATCTTCTTAACTTTAACCTTCCTATCCAAAATAACTTTTTCTCAAACTCCCTCTGTCTTCCTCTTGTGAATTTTTTCTTCCAAAACCTCTTGTCCAAATGTTCTCACACAGACTTTTGTATTTTGTGTTTGTATCTCCAGTGCTTAGTATGGCATCGTGTGTGTGTGTGTGTGTGTATGTGTGTGTGTACAACAACCTGTACTGTATAAGTGTAACTGGGTACTCACCACTGCATATCTATTTAAAAGTCTGGAGGGGCAGCTAGGTGGTGTAGTGGATAGATCAGGAGTCAGGAGGACCTGAGTTCAAATCTTACCTCAGACACTTGACACTCACTAGCTGTGTGACCTTGGGCAAGCCACTTAACCCCAACTACCTCATCCTGGGTCATCTCCAGTCATCCTGATGAATATCTGGTCACTGAATTCAGATGGCTCTAGAGGAGAAGTGAGGCTGGTGACCTGCACAGCCCTTCTTCACTCAAAACAAAGTCAAGGGCAAGTCATGCCATTGTTTCTCTGATGGCATGGTCTTCTTCAGCAACAAAGGACAAACACATAGAAAAGTCTGGAGAGCTAAGAGATAGTAACTAAAATGTAGCTAAGGAAGGAGGAAGATCAAGAGATGCTTGAAAGGAGGTGATGATAACAGAAAGTTTGAGAAGACAGACACAAGGAGGAGGCAAAGGTGTCTAGGCTTCTTCTTGCCGGACTGCTATTGCTTTCTCAGTAACTCCATGTAACTAGGTCACTGCCACTATAACCACTGAAAATGGAGACACAGAGGGGGATTGTGCCAGGCAGCAATCTCACTAGAGACCAATTGGAGCAACAAAAGACAGAGGTCAGCAGAAACTGGGGAGAATAGTGACCATGGAATCAGAAACAGTGCTGGCTACATCACTGAGACCAGTTTTGGACTCCATTCTGGACTGCAAGGCTTGGAGGAATATGTAGACAGATTCCAGTGGCTAAAATTGCCAGAAGGACTGATCTAAGATGATAATTCCAGATCTCACAATCCCACTCCTAGGGAGCAGCTGTATCTCTCACAGAGCGACTGCTATTTCTTTCAAGTCTGTTTTGTATTTCTGTCCACCTGCCTCTAAAGCTACTATTAAGCTAAATTGCAGTTAACTCTTTCACTGATGACTTTTTTGCATTCTATTTATGCAAAGAAAGATAAGAAGTCTGACAGGTAAACAGAGAGGGGGAGATTCCCCTCTAATCTTTGGAACTGAATATTAAATCAAACAAAGGAGAATTTATTCCCCAAGGCAGAGAAGATTAAGCATATCTAGAGCTGGTCACCGAATGAGCTGGTTGGTGCAAGTGGCAGGTGGTTTTTGAGGTGATGTCTCAGGAAATTTCCCTGCCTCTACCACAGTTCCACCAGGTCACCATTTTTAAAAAGGGAAGCCCATCTCTTAGAAGGCTAGGAGGATGTCCTTTGCTAAAGAGAAAGTGGAGCCCAGAGGGTGGACCAAGTCACCATCATCATAATGGTGGGGCGAAGAGGGTATAAATAGACTTGTCAAACACTTTTTTTCTCCATACACTGCCAGAAGTATGCCGTTATAAATGTTTATGCATTATGCAATTTGTTTTGGTCTGAATATATGGTTTCTTTAATGGAGGGAACTCCCTGTGAACAATGCTGATCATTCATGCAGGGAACTCTCCTCGAAACTGATCAGTAACCATTCAATTTATAGTCTAGAAAGTTGCTTAGGAGTACTAAGGTGTTAAGAAACTTCCCCAGAGTCACTTTCAAACTTGTCTCAGAGTTCCTTTGAGAGCCACCTGTTCAATTTTCAGTGTGAGCCTTGAAGAATCAGCATACTCTACAAATTAGGGCATGATTTATCGTTTTGTTGATTTCTGGATTCAAGTAAATGATGGAGAAAATGCTGATAATTTTGGCTAGACTTAAAAGCATGAGAACTGGTTAAACATTCACCAGCACATGTGTTACTACACCACTTTACCTTTTATGTAGTAGGCACTTAATAAATGTATAATAAAGGCAATAATAAATACATATTAGGTTGAAGCTTTAAAAAATAAATGTTTTATTATGGTTTTAAAAATTTTTGTGATTTCCCAATAGATCCTCCCCTTATACAAAGTACAGTGAAGCAAAATGAATTAAAAAGGAGATGTGTGTTATGGCAGATGTTTCATTCTGCATTTGTAGACTTTCAACTCTCTATCAAGAGAAAGGAAGCATACTTCAGGATTCAAAAGACACAGTTGGTCACTGTATTGATCTGAATTTTGACATCTTTCCATGTCATTATCCTGGATGTTATTGTGGTCAGAATTAAAATTGTTTTGATTTTGCTTCTTTGCATTGGTTTATTCAGGTTTCCCAAATTTTCTCATGCAATAGAAATTCCAACAAAGCCCGAGGCATTTTGCATGTTGCTGCTTTTGCAGAAAGAGATGCAACTCCTTATAAAATTTATTTATTATTTATTAACATTCTTTTCCTTTAAAATTTTGAGTTCCAAATTCTCTCCTTCCCTATGACCCCTTCCCAGCTCACTGAGAAAGCAAGCAATACACCAATTATACCTGTGAAATCATGCAAAACATATTTCCATATTAGCTAGATTTCCAAAAAAGCAAGAAAAATAAAATGAGAAGATTATACTTGAGTTTGTACTCAGAGTTAATCATTTCTCAGGTGGATAGCAGTTTTTCATCATGGGTCCTTTGGAATTGTCTTTGATCATTGTATTGATCAGAGTAGCCAATTCTTTCATGGTTGATCATCATTACAACATTGCTGTTACAGTGCACAACGAAAAGATGAGACTCTTGATTGGCAGAGACAACGTTGAAGTAATTGATGGCTCCTACCAGAGTAATAGGTGGAACTGATTCCATAGCCTGCCTCCCTAGAAGTTTCAGAGAGAATTTACCCTTCAGTGAAATAGATTAGTACCTTTCCTTGACTTTCCCTGGGGATTTTATCTCCTAACTTTCCAAAGAGCTAATTCGTTGTTATATTTTTTAGCATATTTCAATGTGTTTAATTTCTCTTAACTCTATTTACTCTTTGCTAGAATAGAAAGGTGTGAGGTGGCTAGGGGGCACAGTGTATAGAGTGCTGGGTATGAAGTAAAGAAGCTCATCTTCCTAAGTTCAAATCTGGCCTCAGATATTTACTAATTGTGTGACCTTGGGCAAGTCATTTAACCCTGTTTGTCTCAGTTTCCTCATCTATAACATGATCTGGGGAAGAAGATGGCAAATCACTCTAGTAACTTTGCCAAGAAAACCTCAAATGGGATCACAATGAGTTGGACACAATTGAAACAGCTGGACAACAAAGAGGATAGATAGGTACACTTGCTAGTCACTATTTGTAATTGTCCTTTGTGTAACCAGTATTTGGTGTGAAGAAGTTAAACTATAAACTATTCTTTACCTTAGGAGTGACCAGAGAAGAAGTTTTTATTCTAAACCTATTGTACTTCTAGACCAGCAATACATTCTAGTCTGAGATTCCTTTTAAGGATTAGAGGAAAGAATGCCTAACCTCAAGGTCCTGGGGCTTGCCTAGACCTCCCACTCACTTCACTTATGGAGGGGTATAGCCCCTTCAGAGATGGCTCACATTCTAGAAAGGTCTATCCATGCTATCTGGGAGCTGAATCTTTACATTTAGACAAGCCATGTGGACATACCTTTCTTATATGGGCATACGTATCTTATATTCAGAGTTATTGTTTCTTAGGATTAGACCTGGAGCTATGATTTCATCAAAACAGAAAACCCCTGAGGGAGGTTCTACCCCTTCTACTTCTACCCATGTAGGTTGGCACCTTCTTTTCAATTTATACACTTGGAGAGTGCCTAGGATACTAAGTGACTTCCTCAGGGTTACACAGCTACTGATCCATCCTGCCTATCTATGTTGTCTCTTACGGCACAACGGTGTTCCATTACATTTATATACTCAGAGCTTCCTCTCTCCAGTGTTCTATCTACTGCATACTTTCATTACTACTCAGTCATTTTTTCAGTCGTGTCCAACTCTTTGAGATGCCCATTTGGGGTTTTCTTGGCAAAGATAATGGACTGGTTTACCATTTCCTTCTCCAGCTCATTTTACAAATGAGGCCAACAGGGTGAAGTGACTTACCCTGGGTCACATAGCTAAGAAATATCTGAGGCCATATTTGAACTCAGGAATATGAGTCTTCCTGACTTCAGGCCCTGCACTCTATCCACTGTGACACCTAGCTGCCTATGAATAAATGGAGTGTGCTCTTATAGAGACAACATGACCAGTTCCTGATATGAGGTTAGGTGTTTCATCAGGAAATAGAAAGTTGTTTTTACATACCCCAACGATCTTTAACTTTGGCTACTGAGCTGAGGGGAGTGATGTATTGGCAACCACATGGTCTTATCAGAAAGATTTCCCTCTCCATTTTTTTATAGTTTTATTTATTTATTTTTAGATTTCGACATTCATTTCCACAAAATTTTGAGTTCCAATTTTTCTCCCCATCGCTCCTCTCCCCAGACCCCATAACAACTTACATTCTGATTACCCCTTCCCCCAATCTGCCCTCTCTTCTATCACACCCCACCCTTCCCTTATCCCCATCTTTTCTCTTTTCTTGTAGGGCAAGATAGATTTCTATTCCCCATTACCCATATTTCTTATTTACCAGTTACATGCAATAACAATTCTCAACATTGATTTCTACTACTTTGAATTCCAACTTCTCTCCTCCCTCCCTCCCCACTCATTTCCAAAGAGAAAGCAAGCAATTCAATACAGGCTATATATGTGTTGTTTTGCAAAAGACTTCCATAATAGTCATGTTGTGTAAGACTAACTGTATTTTCCTCCATCCTACCCTGCCCCCCCTTTATTCTATTCTCTCATTTGACCTTGTCCCTTCCCAAAAGTGTTTACTTCTAGTTACTCCCTTCTCCCATTTGCCCTCCCTTCTATCTATCATCCCCCTCACCCCACTTGTCCCCTTCTCCCCTACTTTCCTGTAGTGTAAGATAGATTTTCATACCAAATTGAGTGAGCATATTATGCCCTCCTTAAGCCATATGTGAAGAGAATAAACTTCACTTTTCCCCTCTCACCTCCTCCCTTTTCTTCTCCATTGAACAAGATTTTTCTTATCTCTTTTATGAGTGATAATTTGCCACATTCCATTTCTCCCTTTCTCCTCCCAACATATTTCTCTCTCACCCCTTAATTTTATTTTTAATAGGTATCATCCCTTCTGATTCAACTCAACTTGAGCTCTCTGTCTATGTCTGTGTGTGTGTGTGTGTGTGTGTGTATAATCTCTCCAACTACTTAAATACTGAGAAAAGTCTCAAGAGTTACAAATCTTATCTTTGCATGTAGGAATGGCTTTAGAAAGTTCTGTATGATTTCTCTTTCCTGTTTACCTTTTTCATGCTTCTCTTGATTCTTGTGTTTGAAAGTCAAATTTTCTATTCAACGCTAGTCTTTTCATCAAGAATGCTTGAAAGTCCTCTGTATCATTGAATGACCATTTTCCCCCCTGAAGTATTATGCTCAGTTTTACTAGGTAGGTGATTCTTGGTTTTAATTCCAGTTCTTTTGACTTCTGGAATATCTTATTCTAAGCCCTTCAATCCCTTAATGTAGAAGCTGCCAGATCCTGTGTTATCCTGGTTGTATTTCCACAGTACTTGAATTGTTTCTTTAAGCTGCTTGCAACATTTCTCCTTGACCTGGGAACTCTGAAATTTGGCCACAATATTCCTAGGAGTTTCTCTTTTCAGGTGCCTTTCAGGAGGTGATTGGTGGATTACAGAATATCAGGGCAATTTTCCTTGATAATTTCATGAAAGATAGTGTCTAGGCTCTTTTTTTGACCATGGCTTTCAGGTAGTCCCATAATTTTTAAATTGTCTCACCTGGATCTATTTTCCAGGTCAGTTGTTTTTCCAATTAGGTATTTCACATTGTCTGCTATTTTTTCATTCCTTTGGTTTTGTTTTTTAACTTCTTGGTTCATCATGTGGTCATTAGCTTCCCTGAACTCTACTCTCATTTTGAAAGAACTATTTTCTTCAGTGAGCTTTTGAACCTCCTTTTCCATTTGGCTAATTCTGCTTTTTAAAGCCTTCTCCTCATTGACTTTTTGGACCTCTTTTCCCAATTGAGTTAGCCTATTTTTAAAGGTGTTATTTTCCTCAGCATTTTTTTGACTCTACACTAGCAAGCTGTTCACTCACTTTTCAATCTCTTGCATGGCCTGAGCCCATTGCATATTCATTTTGGAGGTACTGGATGCAGAAGCCTTGACTTCCTCTGAGAGCATGCATTGTTCTTCCTCATCTGAAAGGATGGAAGGAAATACCTGTTCACTGAGAAAGTAACCTTCTATGATCTTATTTTTTTTCCCCCTTTTTTGGGCATTTTCTCAGCCAGTTACTTGACTTCTGAGAGGAGGGTCCTAGTGCTCCTGCTCACCCCAGGACCATGCTCAGGGTTGAGATTCAGATCATCTGCTCAATTCCCCTAGCAGTTTTAGGTGGGGGTGGGGCCACCATTCAGGTTTAGATCAGCTGCTCAATTCCCCCACAGGATGCACCCTGCTGCCAACACTTCTGCTGATGCTGCCACTACTGCCTCCACCTGGGGCCAGTTCTGGGGGGACCCTAGGCCCCTCTCGCCCAGTTGGGAAAGCCCTCTTACTGATCTTTGAAGCTTTCTTTGGCACTTGTGGGTTGAGGGATCTGAGACCCTCCCTGCTGGGAATTCTGCCCTGGAGGCCTGTTCCAGTCCTGTTCCTCCTGGTGCTGTGGGGCCATCTTGACTCCACCCCCAAGATTTCTCTTCTTTTACAATTCTTGCCAAATTCATTAATCTATGGGTTGACTTCAAACCAAAATAAATCTCTCCCTGACTACTTGTTAACCAATTTTACTTTGTAGCCAGAGAATAGCAAGTGGTGGTGTACTCAGGTGGGCCATCCATGTTTATCATGCTTTACTATGGTAAAATGAAAAAAATCCCATGTGGAAGAATATTCCAGCTATGAACTCTGTACAAGCAGTCATAATGGGAAGGAAGAGTAGACAGAAAGATGAAACTGGAAGAGACAAGTATCACACCTTTCAAAATTTCATTTCCAGTTTCAAAATGCCCAGTTTCCTCATCAACCCTAGCTGTGATGACTAGAGTTGCAAAGTATGGAAAAATAAAAAAGACCTGATGCCACTCTGTGGAGAGTTTTCAGGATATTGCTCAGAATCTTAAAAATTTAAATTGAGACCGAGCGGCCAGTCCAAGATTTGGTACTTTCCATTGACTATGCAGCATAGCAATGCTTCCAAATTTGGTTCTCACCCAATCACTGCCCTAGGTAAATCTTATAAGAGAAAAGCCACTTCAGATCATAGGTTAAAAATTGGAAGGCATCTCTAAGGGATAGTCTGTATTTTATGAATGAGGAAACTGAAGCCAGAAATGGGGAAATCACTTCTCAAGGTCTTACAGGTCCTAAGTAATAAGGTGTGGAATTTGAACCTCTGATTTCTATATCTAGTGGATTTTCTCCTCCTGTTGGCTCTGCCATTAACTTTTAAGCTTCAGAAGAAGGGAGAAACTTCACTGGGTAATAGTCAAGGTGACACAGGGCCTCTACAGCAGGAGAGCTGAAGGAGACAAAAGTAAGAAATGCCAAATATCAAAGCATATTCAGTTGCTAGGAGATAGAGGACCATGAGCAAATTCCAGCCAGGGTGCCACTCTTTACCTAGTGAACATGAATTTTCCAGTCCTGATTCTCTTCCCAAACCAGTGTGATGGTATGAGAACTCATGCCCCTTCACATGTGGTGGGCCAGAGTATCATTCTAGTCTTTGACTTTCTGTTTTCTGTTGCTGGTCAGTTCCTGATTATTTTTGTTTTGTTATTTGAAGCATGGTTGTTTCTTGGTCCATCACCAGAGAATTACTGGAACTACTCAAACTATACATGCATCGTCAATGTTGTTCAGTCATTTTTCAGTCATGTCTGACTCTTCATGATCCCACTTGAGGTTTCCTTGATAACTGGAATGGTTTGCCATTTCCTTCTCCAGCTCATTTTACAGATGAAGAAACTGAGACTAACAGGGTTAAGTGACTGGCCAAGGGTCACTTGGGCAGATGAGTCTTCCTGCCTCCATGACTAGCCCTTTATCCTCTGTGCCAACTAGTTGACTCTTCCCTAGTTGAAACAGTCCTACTCAACTTGTACCAATTCTTCTCTTTAGACTAGTACTGTTATGGGGTTTCCTTGGCAAAGATATTGGAGTAGTTTGCTTTTTCCTTCTCCAGGTCATTTCCAGATGAGGAAACTGAGGTAAACAGGGTTAAGTGACCATCCAGGGTCACATAGCTAGAAAATGTCTGAAGCCTTCTTTGATGTGGGCATACCATGCTGGGTAATCCTGTTCCAATGTCTCCCATGTCTCACAGTTGATACTAACCATCTTCAGAGAGACCTTGAGAATGTCCTCATACTTGCTTCTTCTGACCACCATACAAGCACTTGCCTTGTGGGAATGATATTCCTAAAGCACATGTCATTCCCCTCCCAAGAGGTTTCAATGTCTCCAGGTTGCATGGTGAATATAGTGTGAAACTCTACTGCTTCACATTCAAAGCCCATCAAAATTTGGTTTAAATCTCTTTCCTGCCTGATTACATCTTATTGTCCCTCTTCTATTTCCTTCTTCTGGTTCTTTATGCATGCTGTTTCCCATTTTTGAAATGTTTTTCCTCCTCATCTATGTCTCTAGGAACCACCAGCTATTTCTAAAACTCAAGTCAAGTGGGAATAGTCATGGTTGGAGGGGCTGTGGGAAAACAGGCTCATTAGTACATCATTGGTGGGGCTATGAATGAGTACATCTATTTTGAAAAACAATTTAGAATTATGCAAATAAAGAGACTTAGACACTCCATGACTTGGCTTATGCCCCAAAGAAGTTAACCATAAGAAGAAAGCCCATATATATAATAAAACATTTATAGCAGCACTTTTTGGAGGTAGTAAAGTGCAAACCGAACTTAGCACAGCGTCTGGCACACGGTAGGTTCTTAATAAAAGCTTGGTGACTGAGTGAAACAAAATAGATGTCTTTTGAATAGGGAATGCCTAAAAAATTGTGGTACATGAAGAGCCTGACATAACTGAACGGACTGAACCACAGCTATTAAAAGAAGTGATCTACTTCATTGTTGACATTTTCATGTTAAATGAAAACAGAGGACAAAAATAAGTCACCACTTACAGAAGTCCTTTAGGGAGGCGAGCCAAAAAGCTGATTTCATTGTGTCCTTGGAGTCAACATGAACCACGATTTCCCAGGACTTGTGGTCATCTCATCTTACATTGCTCTTGTGGAGACTAAACAGAAAGGAGGTCTTCCCGACTCCAAGGCCAGCAATCTGTTCGCTATGCCAGAGGAGTTGTTGCCCAGTGTAACACTGGTTTAGAATACAGACTCATTTTTTAAACACCACAGAACAGGATGGTGGAAAATTGTAAGCAATATCAATTCATCAAATAGAAAAAAAAGTATTGGAAGCAAAGACTAATCTGCAGAAAACTGGATCTGTGACCCAGCTAAGGCATACAGAGTTGAAAGTAGCAGGGAGAGAAGAAGTAGATGGAAAATGGAATGGATATGTCCCCTTTTCAATTATCATTAGCGATGGAACTACTATATTTGGATTCTCATGCTTCAGTTCCTAATGTCCGATATCAGGAAATAACAGCGCTTAAGACAGATGAACAGTCAACTGAACCAAGACAAATACAAACAGAAGAAATCCATGCTGGAGGTGAAAGAAATCTTTAAAACACCATTTTTATAAGATATCTTCTTTATAGAGGGAAAAATGTCAAAAGAAAGGGGGGACAGTCAATGATGTTACCACCCCAAAAGGAAATTGTGATGACATCAACAGGTATTGATTGACCCATATGCCTATGTTACCCAATTTGTCAGCCACTTTCCTCTGACTTATGGACCAGATTCTCATTGTGGGGGTTTCCCAGTTATTAACAACCCTCTTTGGCTCATTTTCACCAGTAACTCTTACGACTATTGAGTTTAGTTAGTACCTATTCTAGATATTCATTTCCATGATGTCTACGAAGTCAGTACTAGCATTAAAATGAGAAATACAAGATATTCATCCTAGACATAAACACTAAGGCAAGGGAATATAATAAAATTGCATATTCCCTTTTTTGGTTGTTCAGTCATTTCAGTTATGTCTGACTCTTTGTGATCCCACTTGGATTTTTCTTGGCAAAGATATTGGAGTAGTTTGTAATTTCTTTCTCCAGTTCATTTTACAGATGAGAAACTGAGGGAAATATGGTTAAACGCTCAAGGTGACACAACTAGTAAGTATCTGAGGCCAGATTTGAACTCAGAAAGATGAGTCTTCCTGACTTCAGGCCCAGTACACTATCCACCCAACTGCCCCACAATTCCGATTAGTATCATCTTATTCCCTTTCCCTCCAGAGTTGTTTGCAACTCAAACACTGCCAGGAGACTCATGACTCCAACAGGGCAAAGCTTGTCTTTCTACAGTTGGAGTAGGGGGAAAGGAACTTCAGTGAAGGCAGCGTATGTATCCCTGTTCAGATTTCTGTTGAATTTGTACCTCCAGCCACTGTGTCTCCTCTCCCTGCTCCTTCCACAACAAAAGACCTTGCTTTTTCTACTGCTAGGTTCCTCGTCACTGCAGTTATGATCTGCTTTTGTGGCATCCTTCTCCCTCCCTTTCCTCTTTCTACCAGTTTGTAGCTAGGTGGTGCAGTGGATAGAGCACCAGTGCAGGAGTCAGGAGGACTCAGGAAGAGTTCAAATCTCATCTCAGACACTTGATACTCACTACCTGTCTGACCTTGGGCAAGTCACTTAACCCCAGTTGCCTCATCCTGGGTCATCTCCAGTCATCCTGATGAAATATCTGGTCACTGGATTCAGATGGCTCTGGAGGAGAAGTGAGGCTGGTGATCCTGCACATCCCTCCCTCACTCAAAACAAAGTCAAGTGCAATCATTTCTCTGATGGCATGGTCTTCTTCAGCTAGGAAGGATGAACACACCACCCCCTGGTCTCCACAGCCTTTTAAGAAAGTGAAAACTTGCTTTTTTGCAATCAGAATCCATATCTCAGGTCCAGAGCCTCATGGGAAATGCAATCTTCCACCGCTGTCGTGTTTTGAACTCATCCATGTACATTCTTCTGCCTTTCTGCCCCATCAACATGCAAAGGAAAGAAGAAAAGGAAGAGAAAAGAATAGAATTGTTTCCTCATGTCTCCTAGATTAATTTTCTCATATTTCTCAAATATTTTTGAGAAAGATCTACACACGTACTGAAGGTACCCTTGCTAAAAGCGTGGGAAGGGGATGGGCAGAGACACAATTGACCAAAATTTGTAGAGAATTCAAGGTTCTGCTACTTTTTTTATTGTTGACTAGAAAAAAGTATCTGACTCAATAGTGCAAAACAAAGCCTTAAAAGTTCTTTTTCAATATCATCTCATGGCATCCATGCTAGAATCGTACAAGGTTCCCTGATAGATGTATCCATGGAGTGACTTTGTTCCACAACCCTCTTATCAATGACAATATTGATATCAACTGAGGCATAAAATAAGGAGATCAATGTTCACCAATGGGTGCTCATCCTAGTTATGGAAGATGCTATACAGTGAATATAAATCAAAGACAGAATCCCTATATGTGATAAGGTCCTCCTGTTCACAGATTACTGATGCTGATTGCATAAAGTAAGATTTACAGCTTCTCAAAAACCTAATAATCCACTCAGGAAAAAAAATGAAAAAGATGGGAAGAGCCTATTGTCCAGACTATAGGATGCAGTCAGATAGATAGCCCATTGAACTGGTCCATGAGAATTTATGTCTTGACAGGCACTGAAGATGGCTGATTAAATAATTAATTTAATAAGAATTAAATAAGAGGAAGAGAGCAGGTTGGATTGCATTTGGGACATTGAACGGTGCTTTTAGAGATTTGGGTTGCTTGCCAATTCAAAATTCTGTATTTTTAACATCAATATCCTCCTATTGATGCTGTAGATTTGCCAAACATGGAATACTAGTCTGTGCAAGAAATGGGAAAAAATGGTGTATCATCTAAAAAAAATGCAGGATTGAAAAAGGGGGTGGGTCAGCTATGTAATAAAAGCAAAAGATAGTAGATGGATACCTGCTTAGGACTAGACCTCCAGTATATTGCGTAGATTCTTTGAAGGATCAGTCAGTCAATAAACATTTAAGTGCCAGGCACTGTGCAAAGTGCTGGTGATACAAAGAAAGGCAAAAGACGGTCCCTGCCCCCAAAGAGTTCACAATTTATAGAAAAACCTTGATGAAAACACACGAAAAGGTAAGAAGACATGGATGGGTTGTGACCTGTATTAGTAGAGGGGTTACCTACATTAACGAGATCATGGCACACTCATAAAGAATTATATTGAAAACAGAACTTGGTTGCAGACCCTGACCCGTGGATCCTAGATAGCTGTCTATCTTGCCTTTCCTAGTCCAGGTTCTAGTTAATGGAGTTGGGGATCTCTTTAGAACAGAGGTCAGTCCTGCTTATGGGATGCCACTGTTAGTCTTAAAGTGTATAAATTGGAGGTAGAAGAAGTGGGGGAAATGGTAGAGCTAGAAAGAAGAAAAGCCTCTCTTGGGGACCGAAGAGAAAGGGAAGAGGGAGAGAAAGAAAGAAACATAGAGACAGAAGCCGAGAAAAAAGAAGAAAAAAAGCCATATATGGATATTTGGGAGTATTTAAATACTTCCAACAAGTGCCTGAGGAACTCACACTTCATCTATACTGAAAATATTCATTAGTGTTTCTGAGAAATATCTCCATGGACACCAGCCAATGGTGGAGGATTAATCCTAGTGAAGTAGGAATGGCCAGTGGTGTGATTAAGCAACCTGGTTTCTCTTTGCAGGATTCTCCTGGGGGACCTCCTTTCCTGTGTATCTCTGACTCTGAGGGCTGGATTCTTCTCCAGATGATAATGATCAAAGACCAACTAGAGGTAGGGGAGATTATGGGATTTCCTGGGGCCAAGACACTGTACTCCATGCCTCTGGGATCTTCTTTGCTCTTTTTCCAAAAATCCCTCTATTGCAGTGGTTCTAAAAGTCCTCCACCCCCACAGACATACCTTTAAACTAACATCCCACCTGGGATGAACCACCTAAAGCATTCTCAGTGAGCTCCCTAGTATTCTTACCCAAGGGACAGAGAGACCTCCAGCTCTTTAAATTGCAACCATGGGGCCAAAGCTTCTCTCTGTTTTCTTCTCCAGGATCCCTGTTGTTTACTGAATCATCAGGAAGGTCATTACCCTCTCAGTCAGCCTTTTCCTGTCCAGTGTGAGAAATCTCAGGTTGCAATCTATATATACAAAGAGACAAATGAATCCTATGTCATCCTCTAACTGCAGCTTCCCAGTTAAACCCTTTTCAAGGCAAAGCCAGCTAAGGGATCTCTCTCACATCCTCAGCCCTGGAAGAGAATGCGTTTCCTTTTGTCTGTCAGCCCCTTGCACAGGGATCTGCCTCCTCTCACTGGTCACCCATTCTCTCAGCAATCTCAAGAATGTCCCTCTGGTTGTTAGCACTAAGAGCTTTGGAAGGCTGGGTTTGCTGGAAGACTGACTGTATGCCTGAAGAGTATAGCAGTGTGTGTGCCAATCTCTTTATATTAACTCCGCTTTTTAAGTTGCGTAAGCTCACCGATGTTTCTCCAGTGTTTTTGGTTCTGAATCTGGATCGTACAATTGTTCATTCATTAATCTGACAAAAATTTATTAAGTGCTTAATGCCTGTAGAATGTAGCGTGGGGAATGTCCAAAATGAGATAATAGACACTCCCCTTCTTAATATAGCTCACAGTCTAGTAGGAGGATGATACACAGAGACACCGATGTCACACAATATTACCTATGTAAAGGATATTCTAAGTGGCTACCTAATATGGAGACTGCTGGCTTGAACGTGGCTTGGGTCTGGTCTTGGTTATGGACCATCCCATCTTGAAGGGAGACTGTGATTTCCACCTTTGTGGGAGTAGCCCATACCATCAGCTGATTGGAGGAGGAACAGGCAGGATCCTCTATGGCTGGGCGTTCTCTTCTTTTCTCCAAGAGAGGCACCAGGCTAGCATTATAGCTATCTACCATACATCAAACATTTGTAGTCTGGGAGCGTGATTCTAATATTGTGCGAATCAGGGTTCAGAATAAAAGGCTCTTTTCTTGATAACTCTGGGAAAGGAGGAGGAAAGAGTAACATTTAACCTACTATTGCTAGCTTAATTCTGGTTAAAGAAAAGACTGTTATGAATATCTACTATGCCTCTTAATCAAAGTAAACAGTATAGAGGAATTGGAGAGGTTACACCTTTTAGGACAGCTCAAACAGAAGCACAAAAACTAGGACCCATACAGAAATCAAGAGTAGCACGTCTCCATTTCTTTGCTTTCTTCATTCTTCTGGAATTTATGAAACTGGGAAGTGGAGTAAAGATTAATGTTGACTCATTTCTAAATGATTTGACTTAAAATGAGTGCTCATAGCTTATGGCCTTTCAGATTTATTGAAAGGAAAAGAGGCCATGATGCTGTTTAGTCAGGTCCAATTCTTTGTGACCCTGTGGACTGTAGCACCCCAATATTGGCCATGGGGTTTTCTTGGCAAAGATACTAGAGTGGTTTGCCATTTCCTTCTCCAATGGTTTGAAGTAAATAAAGGTTAAGTGACTTGCCCAGTAAGTGTCTGAGAGGGGATTTGAACTCAATCTTACTGATTCCAGGCCAAGTACTCTATCTACTAAACCACTGAGATAAGTCATTCCTATGTTCCAGTAGCCTCTCTACTTCAAGTATACATTTCTAACTCTTGGAACTTTTGGAAGTGGAGGACTTGAGGTCCTTGGTTAAAAAAGAAAGGTGGTGACCTCTTACTTCCTCCCTACTAAGAATACTAGCTGTAGCCCAGACCTCTAGCTGGGTAGGGGATGAATTCCAGCTGAAACCGATACCAGGTAGAATTGGTTGTGGTCTTATAGCATTAGAATGAAAGAAAGAAAAAGCATTTCATTAGTTAATGGTTATGATGTGCCAAGAACAGTGTTAAATGATGTGGATACAAACAGAAAAATCAACACAGTCCCCAGGCATTATGGAACTCACACAAGGACTGTAGTCAAGACACATTATGAAGAAGTCAGGAAGCTGCTAGAATTCATGGAAAACTCAGATTTCTTGGAGTATTTGAAATGTTGTATTGCCAATGATTGAGTATATGGGTGGGCTTTTAAAGTATAGTTATTTCCTCCACATTGTGGGGTCCCGGGGTTCCCCCATCTCCCATGTAAAATTTCCATGTAAAAATGGAAAATCCATGTAAAATTTTTTGGCCCTTCCTTTATACCAGAGAAGAAGTCTGAATTATTATGGTATTGAAAGTTAAAATATGTTGACATTATGTAATACTATGCATATATTTTATACATTTCTGAATTTCTAAACTTTTTATGGCCTTTGAGAATCATCTGTGGCTTCCGCAAAACTTCCCCCAAATTCCCATTTCATTTCTTATGCTGATCCATGATATATTGAAATCTCTATGGGGAAAGTCACTATGTGGAAGGGATAACCATAGCAAGAGAGATAACACATAAAAGAAAATTCAATTGTAGGGTATATAGAAAGGTCGGGAAGGAATTCTATTGGAATGCATTGGGAGAGCAGATGACAAGGCTAAGGGTTTTTAGGTTAAATGAATAAGTCAAAGGACATTGCCCCAGTGGTCTGCAGAGTAAAAGCAATGGAAGATGGTAAGATCTGGTGGTTTTCCCCTTTGCCAAAAGGAATAGAGTTGGTGATTCTCATCCAAGTTGTGTGAGCAGTCAAGTAGCATGGATAGTTTCTGAGATGTGTCAGGGGCAGGAGAGTGAGAGAGGGGGGAAAAGATGAAGGGTACCCTTGCTAAATGTAGATCTTCCTGCTACCTGAACATCCTCTGTGGGTTCTGGGATGGTCCCAGGTAGAGTTTCTCACTCATTACCCACCTGGTCGGTCTAAACCAGCATGTCCAGCTTGGGTTTAAAATGGAGAGCAGGAGGTGGGACAGAATGCAGAGTGGCTAAGCTAGTGGAACAAGTAGGTAGTATTGTTATAGATTCCATAGAAGTTAAAGAGAGTTGTGGTACAAAGGGAAGCTTTTCAGCTGAAGGGCATTTGGGTGAGGCTGGAAGGTGAGACCTATTTTTACAAGGATAGACTTAATTCAAAATGCCTATGAGACCTTTGAGCGCAACAAATTGAACCCAAGATAGCACTCAGGCTATCTTGACCCCTTGTTTATCATCCTATGTAAAATCCTTAGGAGCTCCAGCCTTGACTTTGGCTCCCATCACACTTCCCCTGGCGCCTTGTTGGGATTTTCTTTCTTTCATCCTTTTCAGCCCTTGCCTCCCACTTCTTGTCCTTTCCAGTTCATTGACTTGTCTTTTCCATTCTTGACATCTGCTTGTTGTACTGAGTTTCTGACCTCCACTTTCTTCACTCCCCAAGCAGGGGAGGAGTCAATCCACACAATGGATTTCATTCATCCCCAGTTCTGGTCAGTGTCCAATATCAGGTAGAACATAGTCAGGGTCTGGGAAGAATGGTGGAAGGAAGAAGTAAAATTTGAAAAGGAAGACCAGAACTGAGACATACAATAAAGAAGGAAGGTTGTGAGCTGTAACAAGTGTATTCATATTAAAGGCAGAGAGATGGCTCTGGGAGGTGATTAAGTACTGTGTTCTAAGCCGGGCTCTGTTACATGTATGATCTCAGACAAATCACCTAACCTCTCTGAACCCCAGTTCTTCATCTGTAAAATAGAGAAGTGGATTTATAAGGTTTATCAATTTCCTTCCAGACCTAAATTTGTGATGCCATGATCTCTACTTTATTTGGTGGGTCACAGCAGCCCACTATTGTCCCTAACACAACTGCCTCCCATTCAGGAGGATGCCAAGGTGAGCCGAAATTTCCCACAGCTGTGACCCATTAGAGACATTAGGTGAGCCAGACTAGTCTAATGCACCCATGCTTAAAAGCCCTCAGGGGCTCTTAGCTCACTGAGCATGACCGATGGCAGCAAGCTCTTTGAACAAGTTTAGACCCTCCCTCTGATCCCCCATTGCAGCTTTGCTGACCCTGCACTAGCCTGGGCCTCTTACTTTTGACTCTCCACACTCAGATCTTGCTGCTTCCTGCTTCCCTCTCTATAACACTTTTTGTAATTAACAAGAAACTATTCCAATGTTCCCCAAATTTAGGTTTATGAGAATGGCCCTGGTACCAAGCTAAATAGTAACCTGAGGAGTGACCCCACACCGATTACAACTGAGAGTAGTAGACTCTAGATTCTGTTATGCCCTTTGTCTCTAGTCTTTTTTCAGACTGCAAAAATCCTTCCTTTAGGACGTACAAATTGACCCTTTGCTTTTGTTTCTTTAAGGACTTTTCATATCGGACATCTGGAGCAATATAGTTCCTCCCAAAACCTCAGTCAGTGTTATGGAAGATGACTGACTACTGTCTCCTTTCCCTAGAATTCAATACTACCTTGAGTGGAGGCAGGTTAAATAGAATGATAGCATGTCTACACTGGATCTAGTTTATAAACGAGGACATTTCCAGACTGAGGAGATACCTACTTTGGTGAGTGATAAATTTTTACATTATAGTGAGAAGTCCTGCCTCCTTCGATGAAGACTGAGGCTTCCCCCTTTATTTCCCTCCAGTGCCTTGTTATGAAATTGCTACTTTTAAAGTCCACCTATGTCATTTGGTCAGTGGCAGTACAATATTTTGAGTCCTTTATAAAAATCTTCATGATTTTATTGAAATCTCTTTACACATCCTAAGGGATGGCTTCATGAGCTGCTATATAGCAACTATATTCGTCCATAGCCTGGTGGCTAAAACTTCAGTAGAATGCTTCTCTATACCTAGCTAGAAAGGGCATTCTTCAGTGGCCAGTACTTGAAGCCCTGGTAGCCTTTACCCAAGCAGGCATTGTGGAGAATGCTGTTAGCTCCATACAGTTATAGAACTTTGCTTCTAAATGCAATACAAAGTATCAGTAGGGGAGACAGATTTTTTTTTCCTACACCCCTCTCCCCAACCTAAACCTACATTTAAATTTTAAATTCTCTAGTGGGAATTCTCTAAGGTGATCCTAAGTTCTTTTCATCTATCTAACGGGTATCATAGATCAACTTCTGTTTCCCTCCTCCCTAGTGAAACCTTCCTGTTCAGCTGGTCATATTTTGCTCTCGTCCTTTTTATCTGTTCACAGAAGTAGATGAGATGTTGCAGCTGGACTTACAGGAGATTGTGAATAAAGGGAAAAAAACCTGACTTCTGGTAGTTAAGACCCCATCAGAACTATTGGTACTGATGGTGGCACATCACTCAAGGGATTTTAAGAACTTTTGGGAAAGAAAGCAAAAAGATGGATGAACCAGTCCTCAGCCCCAGCAGCCTCTTGGTCTTCCTAGTAGGAGGCATGGAACCAAAGAAGGTGATCTGCCAGAGTTGGATTTATTTTTTGGTGGTAACTCCTTTAGGAATCCTGACCTAGAGGATGGAAAGCCAACCTCCATGTCATGAGGATGTGGGTTCTAGACCGGCTTCTCAGAAATACTGACTGTGTGATCCAGAGTAGGCAGCTCTCTAAGGTTCAAAATTGTAGAGCATGTAGTGGTAGGAGTAGTTTACTCACTAGGAATTGCCTATACAGATGAAATCACAGGTGTGGTCTCAAAATCCTAAACGGCTTCAGAACCTGGGAGGGCATTGGCCTCTGGGTCATCTCCCTGATCTGTGACCTCGTCCCTTTCCCAGGACTCTGAAGGCACTTAATTTTCTAGTGCTCTGTTGCTTTTCTTTTGGAGAAAAATTACCCATGAACCCTAAGACCAATATTCTTCTTGAGATTCTGTACTGGGCTTTGCATTAACCAGTTTTTTTCTTCCTTTCTTTTTTCCTAGTAAGGGACTCCATCCTACTCATCAATGAAACAAGTAATGCGGTGGATCGGGTTTTGTTTCCCTTCTCCCCAGTGAAATTCCTGCTCTTCTGATCATATTTGCTCTCCTGTCTGCTTTTATCTATTCACAGGAGCAGATGAGGCACTGGCCTCTGGACTCAGAGAAAGCTGTGGGGGAAAAAAGGAGAGAGAAAAGCCACTATATTTTTCTTCATGAAAATGAATTTCTGAACAGGGGAGGAGCACTGCAACCCTCCAGGCTTGGTACTGAAAGCTGGGGGAAATCAGAGCAGTTTCCTCCCCTTAACAGATTTTTCCTCTTTTCCTTTGCTGCCTCTAACAGCCGCTCTTTGTCCCTAACACCTATTAGAAAATGTGACCAGCTTGGGTCCTTCTGACAATTTCCGCATTTGCTTCCCCCTTAATAGGATTCTGAAGCAGGGCTGGATGGAAAGCAGATCCTCCTTAATGTTTAGCTTTAGCAGAGATGATAATAGCTTTCCCATGAATGCAATTGTATCCGTTCCCTATTTTCCTTCAGGGATCCCTAAAATCCATACGTTTCTCATTTTCAGTTCGCTCTCTAGAAGGTCTCATTTCCTCACCCCGCACTGGCTGTTCCTCTTGCTTGATGTGGTGAGCGCTTCTCTCCCAGGGCTGGCCGCCCCTCTCCGGGGGGCTTGCCTTTGCATTTCCTCTCATCTGAGGGTCGCTTCTTTGCCAGCCAACCCATCTCTCACAGACGGCTGACTTAGCTGGCTCAGTCTGTCTCCCATTTCCCCGGAGAAGTCATTTACAGCTCACCAGGCTGATCCGCCCACTCCCCTCCTGAGCGGTTTGACTTTTAGGGCGATGTGTGTGACCCCCTTCTCCACCCCTCCCCCCCAAATAGGCAGCTTGTGTTGGTGCTGAGTTGGGAGTCAGGCATCCCAGGCTCAGACTCCGACTCTGCTACTTCGAGTGCCAGCCCAGCCCCGCCGCTCTCTCCCTTCCCATCCCTCCTCTTCTCCCCCCTGCCCCTGTCCCTCTCCTCATTCCCTCCTTCCTCCCCACCCTAGGACTTGAGGCTTCTCCTCTCTGATGGGGCTCTGTGCCTGGCAGAGCCTTGGCGGCCTCTTTCTGTCGTTGCTGCGAATCGAGAGCTTGTCTTGCATTCTTGTGCTATAGCCTGTGCTTACTCTGCCACTGGCCTCTCGCCTCTCCCGGGCTCCCAGCAGCTGCTCTCAGCACATGCTTCGGTGACTTAGCAGGAGGAGGGCCAGCCTGCGGCAGTGGCTAAGGTTCGTGTCCCTGATGTAGAAATGGGATCTGTTATTAGTGATGATAGTAGGATCCAGTGACACTAGTCTCCTTGCCGTTCCTCTGTCCTTGGTCCCTTTGCCTTTTCTTTGGCTGTCCCTTCCTGTCTAGAATACTCTCTTCTTCCCGCCTCCTAGCGTCCTTCAAGTCTCAGGTAAAATCTCACCTTCTACAAACAACCTTTCCCAGTCCCCTTAATGTTTCTGTCTGTCTGTCTGTCTCTCCCTCCCCTCTCTTGTTCATCCATCCATCCATCCATCCATCCATCCATCCATCCATCCATCCATCCATCCAATTTATCCATCCATCCATCCAACCATTTATCCATCCATCCATCCATCCATTTATCCATCCATCCTTCCTTCCTTCCATTCATCCATCCATATATCTATCTATCGATGTGTAGATATCTATATCTTGCGTATACATAGTTGTTTGCATTACACTATGAGCTCCTTGTGGACAGGAGCTGTTGGGTTTGGTACTTAATTAAATGCTCATTGATTTGACGTGAAGCACTGTGCACTAGGTACTAGGGATCTCTACTCTCAGTGAGCTTCCATTCCAATGCACATATGAAAATACATTTAATGTATATGTATATATACATATATATAATGAATATGAAGTGAATAAATATAAATCTATACAAAGAATGGAGATGGAGTAGGGTAACTGAGAAACAGAGACGACCTTGATCACAGAGTGAGGTCCATCAACAAACATTAAGTGTTTAAGATATTCTTGGTGCTGTGCTTAGAACTTGACATAGAAATACACGCAGAAATAAAAATAAGCCCTGTCTTCAATTCTAATGGAAGAAGACAATGCATAAAAGGAGGCTCATGATAAATTCTGGAGGAGAGAGTCAGGAGAGCAGCCTGGAAAGGAATGAAGACATAGCTGGCCTCTGTCTTCTTCAAATGAAGGTTCTAGGAGGAACCACCCACAGGGAGAGGCCTCAGGATAAGGGAATCTTGTCAATTTTATCATAACAAAACAATGCTTTCCTAAAAATCACAAACTATGCAAAATCATGCAATAAAAACTATACGACTTGTGGGGGAAATAGGGTTAGATACACAACATTCAAAACTTCTGAAAGTGACACATTAAAAAAGATAGGGACCTAGTAAAAACAGTAGCCCAGTTTTATACATGTTAAATGGTTAAGAAATACATAAATGTTACAACAAATATGCCACAAGGGGTCAAGACCTCCAGCTGCTGCATGGCTTGAACCCCATCCCACTGTCTTGAGCTGACAAAGGGGAAGGTTGCAGTGGAGTGGGTGGGTGGGTGTGGACCAGTATTCCTCTACCCACAGCTCCTATTGCACCAAAAAAATATGCAAGAAATATGGAACTTTACCTTGAAAAAGACCTGAGGTTTACTTGTGGAAATGGGCATCTGAAGGGTTGCATCTTGTGAGTTACTATGAAGTCATGTAGCTTTTTTTGCATTTGGTGTCTTGAATACAATGAAACTAAGCATAAAAAGCAAATGTGCAATTCTCATTGTGCTCAAATAGTTCCCTAATGTATCAATCGAATTGGAACAAATTTGTGTTTTCAAAAAAAGCGTTCCAATATGTGAATTCCAAGACTTTAGGGACCTTCTGTAATGAAGAGGTTTCTGGGCCATGGTAGAGAGAGTCCGGGGTGTAGCTTTTAGAGTGATGAAGATATTTATTTGGTTGACTGAGTGTGGGAAGAAGAAGCAATATCCATCGTTGTTGTTCTGTCATGTCCCGTTCTTTGTGACCTCATTTGTGGTTTTCTTGGCAAAGATACGGGAGTTGTTTGCCATTTCCTTCTCCAACTCATTTTACAGTTGAAGAAATAAGGCAAACAAGGTTAAGTGACTTGCCTAGGGTCACACAGCTAGTAAGTATCTGAGGCCAGATTTGAACTCAGGAAGATGATCTTCCTGACTCTAGGTCTGGTGCTCTACCTATTGTATGTAATTGTCTTCAAGATCCAATGGGACTATAACAAAAAGTTGGGGCCATATTGTGAAGGGCTAAAGTCCTTTTTAAAAAAGCTAAACAGACAAGTTTCTATTTTATCCTAGAGGAAATTAAAAACCAAAAGAATTGGTTGGTAGGTTAGTCTCATGGTCAGGTTTTCACTGACAGAAGGTTACTTGACAGTTTTGTGGAGGATAGGATGAAGCAGAGAGACTCTAGGCATGTACTCAAGGCTATATAGATATTAGTTGGAAACTGTGTTCCTTCCTACTGTACCACACTAGTAACAGGTGACCCTTTCCTAAGTTTTTTCTCACCCAATCTGATACTGCTTTAAGAGAGATATGGCTGTCAGTGGGGGCTCCACACTTCCAAGGTCCACGCTTCCAGTGGGAAAATAGAACCAGCATGATTTCTGATCTCTAAGAAAATTCCTTGATTCGTTCTATGATTCTCTCTCCAATCCTCCAAGGCCAATTCTCTTCTTCGTTCCGAATTCACACCTTCCTTCCCAGTTTGCCCTCCCCAAACTGAACCTTGGGAGAAGCAGGGAATAGAAAGGAAAGGAAAAGATGATGAAAGACTTTATTTATATATAGGGGTATATGCTTTTTGAAGTCTTTTCATGTAACAACAGCTAGCATTTAGATAGTGTTTTGAGGTTTGCAAAGTCTTAAAACCTTATCAGGGATTCTTAACTTGGTTTTTCTTCCAACTCATTTTTTTTTTTAAATGTTGATAACTGTATTTTAATATAATTGATTTTCTTTATAATCTTATGTATTTTATTTTATGTATTAATATTTTTTATGAAAGGGAGTTTATAGGTTTTTACCAAACTGCCAAAGCTGAGCATGCAGTAATGTGCTGGTTGATGTTTTAACAATTAGCTCTGAAAACAAAATAAAACAGGACACGCCTTTAAATTTAGTCACATTATTAACATTTTCTCCAGTACTTAAGTCTACAGTCAGGGGTGGGGAGCCTGTGTCCTGGAGGCCTCAACTGACCTTTTAGGTCCCTGAGTGCAGCCTTTTGATAGAGTCCAAGTTTTAATTAAAGAGATTTGAAGTTTGGATTCAGTCAAAGGGACACCCTTGAGGACTTAGAGGGCCACATATGGCCTAGAGGCTGCAGGTTCCTTACCCCTGCTAAAAGGGATACCCAACTTTAGTTTTCTCCTCTTTTGGAACTTGATTTGGATCTTTCTCAAGGGGTCAGTCATATGGCACTAGCCATCCATTTTCAACTCTGCCACAATCTTGCCCTCCTATTCAGTATGGAGTCTAACCAATTCTCCTATGGGCAACAAGTACTTGGGATGCATTCGTTTCTCAGGCCCTAATGCCATTTTATAGACTGGCAGATTACTTTGTCTTCCTACCATTTGGTAGAGGGTAGCTCCCCATGCATCTGCCATCCTGTATTTTCTCAAGATACTGGAATTGTCTCAAAGACTCCCTATCCCTGGCAGACAATCAAGAAAACAATAAAGTAAGCCATGATTTGTTGTCCAAATGTTCACATATTTTAACAATTTAAATTTAAAATTTAACAATCAGATTTCTTGAGCCAGGAAGAGCAGACTCCATCAGGCCCCTGGGTCCATGATACAGAAAGGGTTAAGAGCCCTGCCTCAAATGGGTTACTTTATTTCACTCTCACAAAGTTGAAGTTGGGAATATGCGAATTCAAATCCTGCTTCTGACTTGGGTGAGTGTTCATCCTTCGTTGACATCGCAGAAATAATGACGTGACTTGCACTTGGCTTTGTTTTGAGTGAGGGAGGGCTGTGCAGGTCACCAACCTCACTTCTCCAGAGCCATCTGAATCCAGTGACCAGATATTCATCAGTATGCCGGGAGATGACCCAGGATGAGGCAACTGGGGTTAAATGACTTGCCCAAGGTCACACAGGTAGTGAGTATCAAGTATCTGAGGTGAGAAATATTCACATCCCTACCTCTGACACCCATCACCTGAATGACTTAAGAGTAAGAAACTTAATGCCTTAGTGCTCTACCGAGTCTTCAAGATGACTGTTAGCTGAGTTGCCGATTTACTTTAGTGGAAAGACTTTCCACTTCAGGAGGTCCATCAACCCAGTAAATCACAGACCTAGACCTCAAACCCTCAACTTTGTGAAGTAGGTACTCTTGCTGTCATTGAGTCATTTCAGTTTCTTCCTGACCCCAGTGGGAGGTTTCTTGGCAAAGATATTGGAGTAATTTGCATTTCCTTCTCCAACTCATTTTACAGATGAGGAAACTGATGAAAACAGGGTTAAGTGACTTGCCCAGGGTGATACAACTAGTAAGTGTCTGAGGCTGGATTTGAACTCAGTTCCTCCTGACTCCAGGCCTGGTACTCTATCCACTGTACTATCTAACTGCTTTTATTATCCCCACATTACAGTGCAGGAAAATGAGGCATGAAGAAACTTAGTGATTTATCCATAGACACATAGCTAATAACTCTCAGGCAGAAGATATTTTAATAGTGGGTGGGAGATCTCAAAAGCAGCACTGAAACTATTTCATTGAGGTCACAAAAGCCATTCCAAATCTCCCTGACAGTAGGTCAGTTGCTCTATCTATTGGCCAGGCTTTCTCACATTCATGACCTCATCTGATTCTCACCCACCAACCTTTTGAGGGAGATAAATCCCCCGTTTAATATGTGAAGAAACAGAAGTACAGAGAAGTCAATTGCCCCAGGTTACTCAGTGAGTTAATGTCAAAGTTAATTCTAGAACCCAGGCTTCCTGACTTCTAATCCAGTTCTCTCCAAGGCTGCAAAAGAGAAGGGGAAGAAAGGAAGGAGGGAGGCTCCAGAGTGATTTCTGCCTGCTCAGGATGAGAATTTAGGTCATAACAGAATACCAGCAGAGGTAGTGTGGCACAGTTTGTAAAGCATTAGATTTTTTAAAAAATTGTTTTGGAGTTAGAAAACCTGGGTCAAATTCTAGTTCTGTAAATAACGCTTCGTATGACCTTGGGCAAATCACAAGGCCTTCCTGAGGCCTCAGTTTCCTCATCTGTAAAATGATAGACTAAATCAGGAATGGGGAACCTGGGGCCCCAAGGCCGCATGTGGCCCTCTAAGTCCTCAAGTAAGGCCCTTTGAATCCAGACTTCATAGAGCAAATCCCCTTAATGCAAGGATTTGTTCTGTAAAACTGGAGGACCTAGAGGGCCACATGCAGCCTCAAGGCTGCAGGCTCCCCACCCCTGGATTAAATAATCTATAAGGACACTTTCAGCCTCTGACATTCTAAGACAAAGGTTTCTTCTTCCCTTTCTGCCTACTGACAACCTCCCACCAATCAGTCACCACCACAGGGTGATGTGCATTTTATTCTGTGTTCTCACCTCAGGGAGGCAGCCACCTTCCTCACCAGTAACCCCATTTTGAGTTCTGGGTTTTGAAATACTCTACTAGTCATGTAGGAGGCAGCTAGGTGGAACAGTGGATATAGAGCAACAGGCCGAGAGTTGGGAACACCTGAGTTCAGATCTGTCCTTGGACACTTTCTAGCTATGTGACCCTGGGCAAGTCACCTAACCTCTGTTTGCCTTAATCCACTGGAGAAGGAAATGGCGAACCACTCCAGTATCTTCACCAAACAACAAACCCTACGGACAGTACAGGCATGACTAAACGACCACACCTACCAGCCTGTAGGTTTTCTCTCCCTCTCTGCTCTCTGCTTTGCCCTCTGCTTGGAGTCTGTCTCTGTGCCAAGGTTAACAGTAATAGCCATCTTCCTTTTAACTTTGGACCCAAGTAAAGTGCCATGGAGGTTCACAGACGTCCAGCCTGGTTGCTCATCTTGCCTTGGTTGTCTGTGATCAGACCAGCAGGTGCCTGTAAGTTGGAGCCCTTTTGGACAGTGCTTAGAAACCTGGGGCTGGCCAGGGGCAGCATCACGGGCTCTTCGTCCCTGGGCTGCTCTGTTAACCCTGGTTGGCTGCCAGGGCAGGGCTGGGAGTGGAGGTGTGAGAGGCAAATAGATCAGTTGGCTCCATCTATCAGGCTTGAATGGAGGTGTCTTTGATCTAGGGAGGCAGACTAAACAATTCCTATCCCCTCATCCCCAGCCCTACCAACCCTTCAACTGCTCCTTATCACACACCAACATCCAGGCCAAGAATCTCATCCTTGTGCTTTCATTCCCTTTCTTGCGGGAACAGGATAAGGAAGCTGCTGCTGGAGAGGAGGAGGTGTGTTTTTATCTTTTCTCTGTTGTTTATGAAATCATGAGCTAGAAACGAGGATGCCACCCGACAGCAGGTATGTGAAAGGAAAATGGTTTCATTCTGGGCATCAGCTGTGAAACCAGAAAACCTGATGGGCCTGTAAATAATGGAAAGGATTACCTCTCTTGGTGCTATCTAATTAGCTGCATTTCCTGCAGTGATCTTAACACAATTTCTGGGCCTGATACAGTAAGGGATAAGTTATGATCTTCTTGCTTTTTTTTCCTTTTCTTTCTTTTAAAAGGTTAACCATTCCCATAAATACTGGCTGGAATGCATACAGAGGCCCTATGGAATTATCCTTAAAACTCAGGGACGGCTGATAATCTTATTTGCACACAGACCCACTGATGTTGAAAAAATAGGTTTATTGACTGCTATTCAGAGAAAATAGGAATATTCTGGTTAAGTTAAAATCTTTGATCAGTCATGAGGCAGTGTTAGTACTGTGACCTTGGGGCCCCAGATTCCTCCTGTAAAAACGAATGGCTAAAAGCAGGAGCTGTTAACCTTGTGTGTGTGTGTGTGTGTGTGTGTGTGTGTGTGTGTGTGTGTGTATGTGTGTGTGTGTGTGCCAGATGAAGCCTAATAACTTCGCTGAATAATACTTTTAAATGCATAAAATAAATATGTAGGATTACAAAAAGAAAACAATTATCCTGAAGTACAGTTATCAAAACATTTTTTAAAGTGAGGTCACAGATTCCAGTTTAGAAACCTCTGACTAGATGATCCTTAAGGTCCCTTCCAGCTCAGATATTCTAGGGGCTCTAGAGTTCTATTTAGGGTGGGGGCAACCTCTCCTGAGTCAACTGTGCAAATTCCCATAAGCCCAGGTCTCTAGATAAATAATTGATATTCCCTCTACCTACCTTTCAACATGATTTCTTCCATAGGCCAATAAGAAGACATCATTTTGCACTCTAAGGTGCTCCCAATTTGCCTGCTCTTTTTACCACAGCATTGCCCCTGATGTTTTATCTTTTATAACTGGGCAGAGTTACAGGGCAGGCCAGATCCAAGATGCTTATCTGCAATGTGGGGAATAATATAAGTAAGTTTGAGGTGTCCTTCCAAAAATAAACTCTCAATTTGACTTTAAAAAAAAGATACAATATCCTTTGTCTGAGAACAACAGGTACAGACTTTTAATATTAACAAATTGCCCAAGTTACAAATCTCCTAATATGCATACATTTTTTTGGGATTATCATTAGAAAGATACATTTTGAACTTTTCATTGGCAAACCCTTCAATTTTAGTTAACATTACCACTACTACTCCCCTCCCCCTCTCTGTCTCCTCTGCTCTGCCAGCAGCTCTTCAGCTTTGCCCCTCACCCCTTGAGAATGTATGCCTGCACCAAGCTCATCTCTGCCCCTGCCCTTGTGAGGAGCAGCTCTCAGCTACTGAGTAGACCTTTATCTGCAGTGGTACTAAAGTGGCCGGAGGTTCAGACAGATGAGAACCTCAGCCTTTTGGCAGCATCAGGTCCCCTGACCTCACTTGTCCCCAGATGTGGATTCCAAACTAGCGCCGTCTCAAGGGACGTTGACAAGCAGCCAAGTTTATTGGAGCTGGGGCTGCCACTGTGGGGATGGCTGGCTCTGGAGGTGGTATTGGGATAGTATTTGGAAGTCTCATCATTGGTTATGCCAGGAACCCCTCCTTGAAGTAGCAACTCTTTTCCTACGCCATCCTGGGCTTTGCCCTGTCTGAGGTCATGGGGCTCTTTTGTCTGATGGTGGCCTTCCTCATCCTCTTTGCCTTGTGATGGAGCCATTTCTATCCCCCAACGTTTCTGAATGTTCCTCCTCATCCTGGTCCTTTCATGTCTCTTGCAGCCTGTGAATACCTCCCCCTCCATCTTACCAGGTGGTCCTGGGGAAAGCCACAGGCTCAGGGTTTGACAGAGGGAAAATAAATAAATATTGTATTAATAAGCAAAAAAAAAAAAACAAACTCAAAACATTACCACTACTAGAGCTTACGGTTCACATGTAATTTGTGGCATGGAATTTCAGCTCTTGACTCACATGAAACAGGTTCAATCTTGGGAGTTTTCCCTATAAAATCTTCCCCCTCCTTTTTTTTTTTTTTATTCAAGTCCCCACTCAGAGTTTCTTCTGTAAACATCAGAATTTGGCCTGTGTTTAGAAAAAGAAAGAAAGAAAGAAAGAAAGAAAGAAAGAAAGAAAGAAAGGAAGGAAGGAAGGAAGGAAGGAAGGAAGGAAGGAAGGAAGGAAGGAAGGAAGGAAGGAAGGAAGGAAGGAAGGAAGGAAGGAAGGAAAGAAATGCACTCTTAGTTCTAGATAACAGGAGATCAAATTATTTAATCCAATAGAAAATGCCAAGTTTTCAGCAACTGAGCTCATAAAAAGTCAAAGAAACTCTCCTTCTTTTCTGATGGGACTCTGACTTTTCTAGGGATCTACATAGTCCTCTAGACATACAATATTGCACTAGGTGGGGCCCCTTCTGCAACTGGAACACATTTAGGATTTGTGAGGGAGTCAGACAGCCCACTTCTATGGTGAACTTGACCACTACAGTTGTTTATATTTAGGTGAGACCTTCCTCCAGATAAAAGAACTCAGAATTGCTTAGAGAGTTTACTCCCCTTCCTTGGCCCAGCATGGTGCACATGACTCACAGTACCAAAGAAGGAAAGGAAAGATCTCTAGCTTACTCCTGTATGTGGATCTGCATGTCATTGTTCCTCAGTTTAGCCCAGGACACTCACCATTACATGATTTTCTCAGCTTTGCCTAGGAACTTTTCTGATGGATCACCGGGAGCTTGGACTTCCTCTTACATGCCTAGTATAGTACCTGGCACATAGTAGGTTCTTAATATGTTTGACTGACTATAAGTTAGGAACTTCATCATCAATGTCAAGTCAATGGAGTAACAAGTACCCAGGAGAAAGCAAATTCCCTGTAATTGTCTAGGAGACATTCTCGATACAAAAAAAAAAACATTGGAATTGGGTAATCAGATAACATTTTATAGCTGATGACGGAAGTGACTTGACTAAGTCCACACATCTAGTAAACTGGAAGGTTTGGAGATTCAAATGTGGGTCTTCAGATTCCTAGTCTAGTGTGCTTTCCATTAATGAAGTGACCTGGGAAGCCAAGAAGCATTTATAGAGCACCTACTATGTGTGGGCACTTTGCTAAATGCTTTACAAATATAATTTCGTTTGGATCCTCACAACAGCCTAGTAGGTGCTGTTATTATCCCCATTTTACAGTTGAGGAAATAAAGACAAACAGATATTAAGTGATTTGCCCAGCTAAGGTCACACACACACACACACACACACATGCACACACAGCGTGTCTGAGGCCAGATTTGAACTCATAAAAATAAGTCTTGCTATACAGGCTCAGCATTCTACCTCCTATACCATTTGGTTGTCCCTGACATACTTTCAGCAGCTCCCTTACGTTAGTTACTTTTGAACTCAGGTCTTCCTAACTCTGGACCCAGGCGCCATCTAGCTGCCATCACACATTCCTCATTTGCTAGTTTGTCTGATCCTGTAGTTTATAGGATCGTGGAGTTGGAGCTGCAGGTCACTGGTTATCTGAACCAAACTAATTGACGCCTAGACAGTGACTTGTCCAAAGTAACTCAGGCAGTGAATGTCAGAGCAGAGATCTGGCTTGAAATGCAACACTCTACTATAAGTGGTCATGTGCATCAATCTTTTTATTTCACATAATTTAGCAAGGCTGAAAGGTCTCAAGGGAAGTGGGCCATTTTTCCATCGACCCAAGGAGCATCCTGCAATATCCAAACCTTTCCAGGTCTAGCAGCTGACCTGGGTGAATTGTGAAATACTTGTGAATGCAAACCTGAGACATTTTGAGTCATTATAGCAGGAGAGAAATATTTCATTCAAGGGTTTGTTGAATGAAATCCTGAATTACAGAATTCAGTTCAGTTCAATTCTGCAATATTTTTTAAGCACGTATTGTATGCAAGGTACTTTTCTAGACTGATCACACACAGTCAACAATGAAAGGTCCCTACCTTCATGGAGATCATATTCTACTGAACTAATAGACCCATGCAAACTCTCCAAGGAGTTCTCAGAAATGCTGGGGACACAAACTTTAGGAAAACTGCTTGGTTAATTAATTCTGTTGCAATTATACCACACAAGAGAAATGCACAGCATAGCTGTTATTCAGTCTCTTCTCATATTAACATAAAATGGAGGTATAGCATGGTGCGGTGGAATCAGCAGCAGATTTGATGTCAGAGGGCTTGGGTTCAAATCCTGCTTGGCACATACTAGGTGCTTAATAAGTGCTGATTGACTGGACTGGACTTAGTTGGCATGTGATTTTTGAGGAAGTCTGTCTTTGGATCTGAATTTCCTCACTTGTAAAATGAGATAATTAGGCAAGATGTTCTCTAAGGATCTTTCCAATTCTAAAACTAAATGATTCTCTGTTCCCATAATTCAGGAACAGCAAGGAAAATGGCTAAGAAATCCCTGACTTTGGGAATACTGGTACAGATAAAAATCACCAGATTTAACAGAGGAGCTGCATGTACCTACAGAGTACTTTTGTTTGAGGGAAGTTCTTTTTATAGACAAGTTAATTTGACTGTAATTGCCACCCTGGGAGGCTCTGGATCAGAAGAACTATTATCCCCACTTTACAGATGGAGAAAGTGGGAAACAGCAGCATGGAGTAACATGGAGTAACTGGTAACACAACCAGTAGGTGGTGAAAACTCAGGTTGTGACATGTGGGCTTCTGGGATGCTTTGGATCCATTTGGCTGGCCTGCTTCATCGAAGTCTTGTTACTGAAGATGAATGGGAAAATAAAATAGCCTATATAACATGTTAAATTTTGCAAAGTACTTTACATATGCTATCTCCTTTGATCCTTACAACAACCATGGGAAGAGGTAGGCGCTATTATTATCTACATTTTACACATGAGGAAATTGAGGAGTGACTTCTCCAGGGTTCTACAGCTAGTAAGTGTCTAAGGATGGAATTGAACTCAGGTCTTCCTAACTCCAAATCTAGTGCTCCTCATATATCAATCTTTTATTGGGAACCTTATGTCAAGTCAAATCAAATCAACAAGTATTTATTCAGAGCTTTTTTTAGGCTTATATATCTATAGATATATCTCTGTATGGATGTATCCATAGATATATATCTATATATAGATATACATCTATATTATCATTAATATCTCTATATATTTATAGACATATCTATGCTTATAGAGTTTGTATATATATATATGTATGCCTATTCTAAGCATGATTCTAGGTACTATGGAAGGCAAGAAGTAAAACCTCATGCTCATTTTCTCTTCTTTAAAATGGAGTTGGATTAAATGAATTGCAAGGTCCCTTTCAGCTAGGTGATACAATAGAATACCAGACCTGCAGTCAGAAAGATCTGATTTTGAATTCAACCTCAGATGCTTACTAGATGTATGGTCCTGAGCAAGTCATTTTCCTCATATGTAAAATGGGGATAACAATAGCACCTACCTTCAGGAGCAGAGTTGTTGTGACGGTCAAATGAGATAACATTTATAAAGCAGCATTTTAATATTATATACTTAATTTTAATAATTAATCATATATGCATATATTTTATTTTACTTATAGAATTAAATTTAATTAATTAAATTATTATCTATAATATAAAAATATGTAAACAATTATATATATGTAAAGCATTATATAAATACTAAATCTCTGACCCTAAGATTCTGCAATTCAATTAAACAAAGAGTTATTGGAGGGAGGAAGGGAATAAGCATTTGTATTTATAAAATATCCATGATGTGCCACTGGACTTCCATGACTGGAAGAGAGAGTAAGGCGTATGACCTTGGGCAACTTCTCCTCTTAAATGTAATTCACTCAAAGTAAGGACGTCACCCTGTGATGTCACTGGTCCTCTTTGAAAACAAAGGATGAAATACCCCGAAGGCAGTTATCTACCAGACATTGTGTTAAGCTCTTTTTGCAAATATCTCATGTGATCTTCTCACCAACCCTAGGAGGCAGATGCTGTTAAGGAAACCAGGGCAAAGAGAGATTAAGAGATTCATCCACTATCACGCAGGTAGGAAGTATCTAAGGCTAAATTTGAACTCAGGTCTTCCTGACTCCAAGTCCAGTGCTCTATCTACTGTGCCACCAGTTGACTCTATTGAACATTTACTATGTGCCAGGCATCGAGTGTACGTTTTGAGTAGGGAACCAAGATATGTGGACCAAGGACTTTGGTGTTCTCTTGTATTTCTGACTTTATTCATGTAGATTGGTTTGTTGGTGTCCTTTGCTCTCCAAGAGGATCAAAATGACATCACTCTTTTGGAGTCAAGGGACAGTGTATCCAGCTGCGGCTGATAAGACCAATGTGACTCAAAAAGTTCTACCACAGATTTGGCCCAAATAGTCCATATGAACATTTGGAGTAGAGATGTCTCTAAATTTGTGCATCTCATGTTTCTTTTGAGCTACTGCAACTATGCTTAGCTTATGGAGCATAGTACCTTCTTCTTTGGTATGGACATGCCATGCTGGGCAGTCCTTTGCCAGTATCTCCTGTGTCACACAATTGATTATAGAGTTCTTCAGAGAGACCTTGAGAGTGCCCTGGAATTGCTTCTTCTGACCACCACATGAGTGTCTACTTTGCATGAGTTCTCTGTAAAATAGTCTTTTTGGCACACATATGTTTAGTATTCAAACAACGTGACCATCCCGTTGGAGTTACACTCTTTGCAGTAGAATTGGAATACTTGGCAGTTTAGCTTGAGAAAGGACTTGTGTCATGTGGGTACACCCTCTACTTATGTTCATTGCAGCACTCCTCATTCTTTGATTCTTATCCACTGATATGTGACTAGCTTCTTGCCTTTTCAGGTGATACCATCATTGCCTCAATAATGTTTTTAATTCCAATTAAAATATATTTTATTAATAACATACTACAACTTACTTATGGCCACCAAATGCCTTTACCATCACCTTTGGACTTACTTTAAATCTTCCAAGATGATACTGTGCCATGATTTTCAGCCATTTAGCGCTGCCTGGAGAATATTGGTGTTTAAAGAAATGTGGCAATGAACATTCTGTGTTCATCCACTGACAGATTTCTCAGATGTGATTCAATCTGCTTTCTTCCTACTTCTCTCATTCCACAGCTGTCTTCAGTGTCTAGCTAAGCCATACACCTCAATGGATTAATTCACTAAGCTATTCAATCAGATGCATGTATGGATAATGTATTTTTCATCCACTTTGTTTTTGCAATGTGAATAGTTAGGCTAATATTTTTCATATTGTTATGGATCTTCAAGGAGATGTTGCAGTATTCTATTCAACTGTTGCTGGTGACACAAAGATCTGAACCCAGGTCTACCTGATTCTAGGACTTTAGGCTTGTATAATGGAATTTTTTTGTACCTATGTATAAAACTTTATATTCATCTGGACTGAATTTCAATTTATTAGATTCATCTGAATGATCCTGCCTAAGTTGTCTTAAACAGATCCGGCTGCACCCAGCAGTCTGTGGATATATTTCCATGAGCCAGTGAACTTGGAGGAAAGCCCTTTACCTTGATTACTCTTTAGCTGAAATTTGGCTTTTTCCTCAGTCATGATTTTTTTTAAACCACATCACTCTGAGAAGGGGTCCAGAGGCTTCACCAGACTTCTAAAGCAGTTTGTGACACATAAGAAGGTTAAGAATCCCTGTTCTAACCTATCAAATCTTTTTGAATCTTGTATCTATGATTTTGTGAAGTGTTAGCTAGCATATGTAGCTGATGGGCCCAGCTCTAGGAAGTCAGAGAAGACAGTAGTAAATATAAGGTAAAAATATGCAGTGTTTCAGGAATACTTGTAGTCTGGGTGATTTAGGGGATACGGTAACAATAAATGTATCATTAAAACAAAGGCAGGAACTACGACTTCAGAAGACTGGTGAAACATGTCTCAGTTCTCTTGGCTGAGTGGTGGTAGACTCTAGGTACAGAATAAGATCTACATTACCAAATATACCGAAAGTGCTGATGGTTTACTTAACTGTATTTCTTTGTTACAATGGAAGGTTCCATGGGAAGTAATGACAATATTAAAATAAAAACCAGCAAACCATTGTCCTGGGAGTGGTGATCCCTGTTTTCTGGGTAGGTAGAGACTGGTAGAATGCCGAGGTTGGCAGTTCTGAAATGCAATAGGACTAATGCTATGATGAGTTTCTAGGAGCCCCCAGAGGGGCAAATCTCCCCAGCTTAGAAGCAGAATAGGTCAAAATTTTTGAGCCAGGCCTTGTGAGTGACAGTAGCACATTTATTCTGGGCACTATAGGGAAGCCCAGTTTCTTTTTCTTTTTTTTTAAGAATTTTTAAATTTTTTATATTTTTTACAGTTACATATAAAAATAATTAACATTCTTTTTTAAAAATTGAGTTCCAAATTTGCTTCCTCCTTCTCCTGCCTCCCATCCCCCCAACTTGATATAGATCATACATGTGCAAAAGAAAAGGTAGACAAAAAAGAAAAAAAGTTTCTTAAAAGTATGCTTTAATCTACATTTAGACTCTATCAGTTCTTTCTCTGGAGGGGAATAGCATTTTTCATCATGAGTCCAGTGGCTTTGTCTTGGTTCACTGTTCACAGTTCATCATAGTACAATATTGCTGTTTACCGGGTACACTCACTTGGTTCATATAAGTCGTCCCAGGTTTTTCTGAAAGCATCCTGCTCATCATTTCTCAGAGCGTGGTTGTATTCCATCACAATTATATACCACAACTGTTTTGCCATTCCTCAACTGATGGGCATTCCCTCAGTTTCCACTTCTTCGCAACTACAAAGAGCTGTTATAAACATTTTTGTACATAGAGGTCCTTTTCCTTTGATAATTTTGGGATACAGACCAAGTAGTGGTGTTTCTGGATCAAAGGGTATGCACGGTTTTATAGCCCTTTGGGCAGAGGGAAAGCCCAGTTTCCATAAACAAATATAAATAAGGCAAACAGCAGACTGGAGGAAAAGACAGCCCCCCTTGGAGACTGGGCAACAAATGCCCATTTGTTTAAGTTATCTTCATAGGGAGAAGGAAAGACAAGGAGCGGGAACTAAGTGATGGTGAGAGAGAAAGACTATATACTTCAGAATATGACATACACACCTCCTCAATCACAAGGTCTGCATTTATTTTACTGCACAGAAGGGACTACAGAACTCCTCTAACACAGCCAAGGTCAGTTCACCAATCCTCTCGGCATCATCCCCAGCAAGGGACATCCAGCCTCCACTGGACCTCCTGTGAGAACTGGCTGTCTTCTGAGGCCACCCCATTCCCTTCTGACCCAGCTCTAATTGCTAGAAAGTTTTTCTTTTTAATTGAGCTGAAATCTGCCTCTCTGCAACTTCCACCCTTAAAAGAAATGCATAGCCAGCTGCTGAAGCAAGGTTTCTAGGAATTAAATACACCTCCCACTAACTTCCTTTCCACCCCATGACACCGGGGGACCTGGGCCTCCTGGCCTTGAGCTACAATCTAGTCCAGCTGCATTGAAAATTCCCCCATGTAGCTTGGAGACCTGGGAGTAAGCAAGACTGGCTAAAAGCAAGGCCAGCCCCTCCCCTCCCCCACTGCTCCCCATCCTGCTGCAGGGAGCAGCTAGCTTGCTCTGCAAGATAACGCCGTTTGGAACCACTTGAGCCTAGAGCCCATCAGTTAACTCCCCTGGCAGCCCTGCTCCTTCCTCCCGCACTCACTTATCTAAGGGGGTATGTGTCTGCCTCCGCTGCTGCCAATTAGCCAGCACAGATGCATTCATTTACTAGATTGGATATTTGGATTTTGCCATTTGATATGCGGAGGTTTTTTCTTCTTCTAATTTGTTTACCAGGTTTAATTCTTCAATCATGTTTTCATTTTAAAAGATTTCAGGGTAATTATGAACTTTGAATAAATCCGTCTGAGGCACCAAAGTGCTCTCAGCCCACCCGGCTTGGAGTTGCAATTCCTTTGCCACACTTCTGATGTGATGGGAATAAGGACTCGCTTCTTCTCTCTCCTTTCTTATCTCCCCTCTTCATTCATTCACACCCACAGTCCCCCAGCTGGAAATAGCTAGTCAAGGAGGATACAAGGTTGGAAGGTGAGAGAGAGAGAGAGAGAGAGAGAGAGAGAGAGAGAGAGAGAGAGAGAGAGAGAGAGAGAGAGAGAGAGAGAGAGAAACAGAGAGACAGATGGAGAGAGAGAGACAAAGCCAGAGAGATGGAATAAAATCATCTTATTACTATTATCACCAACACCATGATGTAGTGGAAAGTGAGAGTACAGAGACATGGTTCTCTGTCCTGACTCACTAGTTGTGTAAACTTGAGTATCACTTTGCCTCCCTGGACCTCAGTTTACTCCTTTGTAAAAAGGGGAGACTGTGTGGAGATGAACTAGCTGGCATTCAAGAGTACTCCCAGATCTACATCTATGATCCTATAATCACCCAGCGTACATTCGTCACATATGAGCTATTCTCTCAGGTACTAGAAGAGAAATAGGCAGGAGTCTCCAGGTGTTCCCTGATCAAGGAGTTTTTCCATAGAAAGTTTTCCATGAACAGGCTGGTCTCAGAGTTATCCCTTGACTTTGGTGAGGGCTACAAGCTGCATTGACTGGACAATAAAGCAATCTGTGGAAAAGTGGAGAATGCAGTCGATTTACCATGTTTACACGGTCTGTGTCAGAGTCTTCCAAATAATATACCCTCAACAATAGATACTTTTGATGGATACTGAGATGTTGTTGGTACAAACTTTTGTATTCAGTGCTGGGGAGAGGGGCTACATATATAGATATAGATATGTATTTGTATATATGTATGTATGTACACACACACATATGAGAGAGAGAGTGGTTGTGGTGGTAGAAGGTTCTCATCACCTCCTGTCTTGACCATTGCAATTAGTCTCCCTGATTCACATCCCTCTTCTCCATTCCATTCCTGCTCCAACTGCCAAATCAATCTCCTTAAAGCAGGGGCCCAACCATGTCATTCCCCCTGCTCAATAATAGAAAAGAAATGAATAATGTGCTTAGGACAATGTTCCCTCATGGCATGATCAAGAGAGGGAAATAGGGAGGAGATTCTAGAAGACAAGAGCTGCTGGTGCTGGATTTGTTGCCACCAACGTCATTGCCACAATGAAAGACCTGAACTATGTGAAAGCCACATGGAGCCAATACAAAGTAACTCTAGCTGTCTTGGTATGTTGAGAAGGTAACGGTGATGTTTCCCCTCTGCCCTTTGGGCCTTATCTCTTCCCAGAGAAAGTTGCTGTTCAAAATTGTATCCATTTTTTAAAAATTTGCATTTTTTTTATTACTGAAAGTTACACACTAAGGGAAAAAAGAAACATATTATAAACTTAAATATTGAAACTTAGATACAAAGGAAGAAAAGCACGTCGTACACAGCAGAACATAAGAGAGGATTCAAAATATATAATAATGAATTTCCATTTCAAGAGAGCCCATATAATAAACATTACCCGTTGTCTTTTCTTTGCTTCCTTGTTAATTTTGTTTTCTGCTGTGTACTTTGTTCCTTTTCCCTCTTCCTCCTCCCCGCAAGGCTACAGTTAAGTGCAGATATATTTATATGAGATAGAAATATATAGATATACACATACATGCATATATAGACATGAAATAAATACTTTCCCTAACAAATTCTACTTCTGATCTTTGTTTTCATGTTTGTGCATATCTCTTATTTCCTTTCCCTCCTAACTCCTCTACTTTACTTCTTCTACCCACTACCATGTCCTCCTATTACTTAATCTAGCTACTCTCTAAGGATCCTTCCCTGTATCCTATTCCCATAAATGTAAACACCCTTCTATACCCTTCTTTGACCTATTCCCTCACCCTCCCCTATAAAGATCACTCCCTGAAGTTAGTATTTCACATTGCTTTTCTCTTAGTTTCTATAAGCCAGTACTAAACTAAAACTATAGTCAGCCTAAGGCACCGTGGATTTGAATATATTTTGTTTGCTCAAAAGCGATTCTGTGGAGGGAGGTTGCGGACAATTACAGAGGGAAGAAGCTCTCTTCCTAAATTGCCAGGGAGTTTCCTGACTGGAGGTTCAAAATTAGCCAGAGATTTTATTGAGAATATTACTATGACCCTCTTCCTGCACCCCCAAAGCAGTGAAAATACTAAGCATTGTGGCAATCTGGAACAACATGAATTCCCTTGGGCAAGGAATGAACCAAGCAGTGCTGTTAGGGGAAAGGAGGCTTGGTGAGTACAAGGCTAGTGTGCTTTCCTCTTCCTATTTTTCCATTTTCTACGGCAGTTCTAAGGGCCACCAGCTTCCTGTAAGTGCTATTGTGAAGACCCAAAGAGAAAGTCATACCCAAAAGGGTATTGGAAGGAAGGAGCAAGGAAAGATGACTTCTATCCACATAAGGTTGTGGTTCATCCAAAAAGGTGAACCTAATTAGATTTCCTGATAAACCAAACAACTGTAATCTCTAATCACTGTTATACCTACACATCTATACCTCTAGGCACATTGTTATAGGAATATGTTTTGTGTAATATAATTTGAACTGTCATTCATCCTGAGTTCTGGAAGAGTACCAATGACATCATGGAAGTAATGTCTTGATTTGTTTGTGAATTGTTGGGATTTAAGTGAGGCAGAGCTTTGAAAGGTCATCAGCCTCACTCAGTTCTCCACTCATCTCAAGTTCAGTAGCAAAACAAGAATCAAAGCAAATGGTTTAAGATGCAGTGGATAACCTTGGCCTTTCTAACCTTAGGTTTTTTTCCAGCTCTCACTTTGTCTTAGGCAACACCCATTCAGTGACTAAGGGTTAGGTAAGAACTGAGACAAAAGATGGCTCAATTTAGCATCACAAAACTATCCATCTGGGAGGGAAAGACCCTTAGAGTTTCTGGCCTAACAGAAAATAGTTGCTATTTATGCTTATTTCTAAGCCATCAAAACTGAACTAGTCACAGAGGCTTGGGTGAGGGGCTTTTGTTGGTCATTCAATAAGAGCCAGAGTCATTTGAGTTTAAAAGTATAGTCAGGTAGCTCTGTTTAAAACATAATGAGCTTTTTAAAAAGCCTATTTTTTCAGAGTTATGATTCAAGAAATCACACGTGAAAATGGTACAGGACAAAAAACAAATTGCCCCAGCTTTTTGAAAAAGAGAAAAAAATAGATATAAATAGAAATTTTTAAAAACGCAGGTTCTAAACCCCAAAATGTCTTACAAAATATATGCCAAAAATTGTTATCATTCATCCTTTGTTCTGGAGGAGAACATTGTTGTGGTTTAGGGGTCTTGGGAACCCAGAAATACAAGGGCAGAGGGCAAGGGTCTGCCTTGAAAGAACTTGACCATTCAAGCCTTCTTTCAGTCCAAGTATTTTATTAAAACACTGGTTGGGGTGAAATTCCTAGTGAGTCTGTGCCATTTGTGACTCCAATACAAGCAGGTTAGATTTTAAGAATCTGAGCATTTGATGAGGATAAAATTGGCACTTTTATACAGAAAGCCTGTGTAAGGATCTGGATATGATTAAAGAGGGAGAAATAGCCTAGGGTGGGCCAGATGCAGATAAAGAGGGTCTCAATGAAAGGGCAGTTAAAAGGATTATTGTCTGGGATGGGCCAGGTGCCTTGAGTGAACTCCAGGGATCTGGGTTCAGGGGCTTTGGGGTCTGGGTCCCAAAGATATGGTCCTTTCCTTTTAGGAGAAGAGCACAAATCCCATCCCCCATCATTCCCCTCTCAAATGGGACCCGAAATATTTCGCTTTAGGTTTTAGCATTAAAACAGTAACCAACAATCTTACAATTTTCATAAGTGATAGTCAAATTGTTTTACCTATAATACAAACAATACACTTCAGATGACATCAACTGCATTTTCAGATCATATAAACGTTATTGATAGGAGGATGGACTGGCTTATCAAATGAAGATGCTGACTGGCCACTTTACCTTGACTCATCCCCCTTCCTTCTCTCTCCATGGCAGCTGGGGAGAATGGTAGAGGTGGTGAGCAAGATGTGCTGAACATGGGTGATACTTCCAGGCTTTCTGGGTGGGCTACAGGGTGCCCAGGGGTCTGGGGCCATTACCAGTGGGGCCCCCATGTAGCAGTTGCCCCTTCTTCCTCTTTCCTTTCAACAAGTGGAGGGATGGTGAATTCACTGGTGGGAGAGGGTGACAAAAATTCCCTACCATCCTCCTGTATGCTCTTCTCTTTATCTGGTCTAGGGTGAGAGGGGTTAACAGAAAAACCTGAGTCTGTTTGCCGCCCCTGCATTGAAATGCCTCTTGACTCAAGGAAAGGGCATGGGGTAAGGGAGTGACCTTAATCATCCTTAATCATCAATTGCAAAACCTCCATATGTTTTTAACTGTTCTAACTTTTCACTGTAGTCTTAGCCCACTTAGAGCCAGGACTACAGGAAGAAGAATCTTAAGGTTTTTTTGAACTTTTACAATTTTTTTTGTCCTCTAGATCATATTAAAGCCAGGCACAAAGCTTTCCTTTTCAAGGTCTTTGGACACTGAGTTTTTCCAGTTCTAAGCTTGGGGCAAATCTCAGGGAAGTTCTGCTGAGTCTGGCTTTGAGGATTAGGTGGCCATGAGGCCAGAGGAGAAGGAGGATTCTGCAGGCATGGGCCATGGGGACTGGCAGTCCCTCCATGAAGGAAAACCCTGGTGTGTATAGGGAGGGGTAAGCCTCAGGAAACCAAAAAGCACCTGCAGTTTTCCCAATTCCCTAGCATCCTAAAGAATTGAGAGAATTGAGCATTCTCTTCAATCCCCTATACAGCAGAAGATATGCTCAGGTCCATGGCCTCAAATTGAATCCCTGAACCTAGAGTCTGACTACCTCATAACTGTCTGGCCCAAATGGAACCCAAGAGCATTAGGCCTGAAAAGCAGCTCCAAGCTTTTCTAAGTCATTGGAGAGCCACCCCAAGTACAGAGTTAGAAAGGGATAGAGAGAGAAGGAGGCTTACATACCTTCAGGTGTTGGCTGGTGAAAGGTTTGTGACTAGGCAGTTTTCCCAGTCAGAGAACAATATGTTGTGGTCTAGGGGTCTTGGAAACCCAGAAATGCAAGGGCAGAGGGCAAGGGTCTGCCTTGAAAGAACTTGACCACTCAAGCCTTCTTTCAGCCCAAGTACTTTATTAAAACACTGATTGAGGTGGGCAAAATTCCTAGTGAGTCGGTGCTATTTGTAACATCAATACAAGCAGGCTAAATTTTAAGAATCTGAGCATTTTGATGAGGATAAAATTGGTACTTTTATACAGAAAGACTGTGGGAAGAGCTGGATATGATTAAGGAGGGACAAGTAGCCTGGGGTGGGCCAGGTGCAGACAAAGAAGGTCATAATGAAGGGGCAGTTAAAAGGATTATTGTCTGGGATGGACCAGGTGCCTCAGGTGAACTCTAGGGATCTGGGTTCAGGGGCTTTGGGGTCCACGTGCTAAAGACATGGTCATTATCTTTTAGGGGTCCAGTAAGAATCCTATCCCCCTCAACATCACATGCGTGCTGTATTGAGTGTGAACTGGATTTAAGTGAGGCAGAGTTGCACAGTCATCAATTTCAGTCTCTCCTCAAGAGCCCAATTTGAACTGACCCTGTCTTCAGTATGCCAACAGATCTGGCCAAATCAGTGCATGTGCGTGCTTGCTCGCACATGCGCGCGCACACACACACACACAGTCATAGAACACTAGTGTTCAAAAGGACCTGGAAATAGTGTCTTGCAGATATTAAGTACTTGATAAATGCTTCTGGAATTGAAGAAAGTTCAGTCTAAAACCCTCATTTTACTGAGGAGGAAGACAAAGACCTGAGACCCAAGAAAAGAACTGACTTGCTCCAGGTCACAAAGTTAGCTAAAGGAAGAGTCAGCACTAGAATAAAGATCTCCTCACTCCAAATCCAGTGTTCTTTTGACCACCCTGGGCTGAAGAGAACAGAAAGTCCTTGGTTCATTTTTTCCAGGGTGTCCTAATACCCACCAAAAATTATGGATAAAATACTTAGTGCAATTAAAGATGATTCACCCATACAACAGGAGATGAACTTATAAATAATATTATATTTATACATTGTATTATATATAACATGTGTTATATATAATATATTATTATATACAAAATATATAATATACATGTAATAATACATATTATCTAAATAAAATTATAAATAATAACAAATGTGCAAAACACTTTACAAATATTAACTCCTTTGATCCTCACAGCAACCCTGGAAGGTAGGTACTATTATCATCTCCATTTTACAGACAAGGAAACTGAGACAGATAAAGGTTAAGTGACTTGCCCAGAGTCACAGAGCTAGTAAATACCTGAGGCTGGATGTGAATTCAGGTCCTCTTGACTCCAGCTACAATACCTTTACCCACTGTGCCTCCTGACTGCCTCTATAAATCTCCAAATGCTACATATATTTGAGCTTAAGAGTGTGAAACTTCGGATATACTGACCAGCCTTCACCAAACGTCTTTTTTTCCCATGTGAATTTTTGGCTCGAATGCACCGATTTGGCCAGGTCTGTTGGCATTCTGAAGACAGTGTCAGGTCAGATTATGAGAAAGGCGAACTATCATGTGGGCACTTTCAGAAAAACTGCCTGCAGAACAGACCTGACCAAGTTATAGTTAATCATCCTTCATCATTGTGCCAGGAGCGCTCATTCCAGCTGAAATTTTGACTATTGGTTTTTAATTTTGATGCAGTTTTTCATACTGATAGCTCTTCTAGCTGACAGTGAATTACCTCAGGTGAAAATTAAATATGATGGAATTGCTAATAAGCCCATTAGAATATGCTGACAGGATGAAATCTACAAGTTGTCATATACTAGGCGACAGCGTGCTTTGGACAGGCTACTTGCGTTTGAACTGGTCTATGTAGCCACCTGTTCAGCTCTTATAACTATAGAGAGAGGGAGAAAGTAATTCATTTAGCTACTGGTTGGCACTTTTTCCTACATGAGTTCCATCAAAAATAAATTTGTCTGTAATAAGTAAATATTGCCCTATGAACCACCATGGACCTAAGAATTGCTGGACTGCATATGCTTTTTTGATGACATGCAGGTTAGAAATTAATAGCTCAGATCTCCAGCTCACAAAGAAAAATGACAACCATAGCATTTTTATAGTGACATAGATATAAAATGCTTTTACATACATTTTCCTATTGGATCATCAACCATAAGTTAGATATCCTTCTCCTTCCCCCCACCTTTTTTCCTTCTTTTCCTCATCATCATATTGGACAAATCATAATAGTAAATTGAAATCTTGCGTGTAGGGAGATTCCAATGAGGAAATTTCTTCTGTCATACAGAAAGGCACCTACTGCGTACTTCACATAATCTTAAGGAGTTACTGAGATACTCTCTCTACAAGTATTATTCTATTTTTATAGATGTGGAAAGTGTAGCTCTATAATATTAATTAAGTCTCTTACCCAAAGTCACAGAACCAGGACATGAAATGGTTTTGATCTAAGATCAGGTCTTTTGAATCCAAATGTAGTTTTCTTCTCACTACACCACCCTGCCCTGAGGCACTGAATGGCTGATATCATGTACAAGACAATTTGTGGTTCCTTTTATGAGCTTAGGTGCCTGAAGAGAGATACTAAGAGATAGATTGTTCAACTTTGGTGGCTACCTCATGAGCTTGACAGGTTCATAGTCACTGCTGGTGGCTTAGTAGAAAATGCTCCCTGAAATAATATTTCTTAGAGGAAAAGATGACCACTGTCAGCAAGGTGAAAAATTCTTCCTTGACTGGCTAGAAGATGTGGACTTTGAATTGTGGCTCAGATAGTGTATTTCTATAGGTGAATGTGAAATATCTATTTGATAGTCCCACAAATCTCTTATACCCCCCCAAGGAAGTATAATAGAGGTGCCAGGTGGGAATTAATATTTTAGGTATGTGTTAATGCACACACATATGACTCTTTTGTGTTTTAAGTGTTTCTTTTGTGATAGAACAAATAGCTGTCCTATACCTGATATCTACTACTACTTTATACAGTGAATAATTTTTCTAAAAGAGATCCCATTAATCCCTTTTGGGCAGATTCTTGACATGAGTCATATGTATGCATTATCTGAGGAAGCTGTGTTTTCCCTTTGTTCTTGAGGAGGACTGTGACATCAAGATGATGACATGACTTGCAGTTGACTTTGATTTGAGTGAGGGAAGACTATGCAAGGTCACCAGCCTCACTTTCTCCTCCAGAATCATCTCGGTCCAGTGATCTGATATTCATCAAGATGACTGGAGATGGTCCAAGATTCAATGGGAAACCCTGACCATTTTAGGCTAAGGTCTTATCAGATTCTCATTTTGAGTGAGATACGCCCATTCAACGACTAGGCGGCTTTAAGTAGTTACTCAAGGGATGACTCGTTTTAATAAAAGGAAAAGAATAACCAAAAAATCAAACTGGGAAGGGAAGAGTCTTAGGGTTCCTGGATAAGGGAGAAAGAGTTACTATTTAGTAATTATTTTGGGAAGTTTCTCCAGGAACTTCAGTGGAGTTGGGTGTTGAATGAGGCAGAGAGCACACAAAAAGACTGAATCCCCTCTGCTTGGGTTCTGGCATTCCTAGAACTGAACCTGGTCACATGAATCTAGAACTAGGGATGGGATGGGGGTGGGGAGAAGAAGAGTCAGCTGGGCCTAGTAGTAATATTATTATTATTGATGATGATGATGACAATGATGATAATGGAGCATATATTTTCTGGATAATTGATTGAATTGGCCATAGAATTTTAGAACTGGAAGGTTTAACTTAGAGGTTAAGGGAGTAGAGATGATCACTTAGGATAGGCCCTACCTGTAGTCAGATTGTACTGATTTTTTTTATTGATTGTGTAGATTTTACAGGATACCAGGATGACTTCCTTCCCAATCAGAACATTTGTCTTTAGTGTTCCTTGTCTCTCCAACCTGTTCTGCTGATAAGGGGGAAATGTCCTTAACCGAAGCTGATTTTTCTTTCAATCTTCTCTTTAAATTGTGCCTTTTCTTAAGAATTGTTAAACCAAGGAAATAATTAAGAATTTGTCTTGAGGGCAAGGTGCCTGTCTCATCTTATTTATCCTTATATGTATTCTAGGACTTAGCCAAGTCCATTGCTCAGAGTCCTTAATAAATGTTTGTTGAGTGAATTAATTAATTTGTCCTATTATTTTCATAATTATGTTTTGCAGTGAACTTGTAAAATATTTGGGAGATGTAATGCCAATAGTGGCATAAGCTAATTCCCATTAAGGATTAATAACTACTACTGAAGTATTTCCTGAAATTAAATTTTGATGGAGATAGGGAAGAAGAAGGTGGCACTGGCTACCTAGTAGGGAAAGGAGGAGGCATCATGACCGAAGGTAGAAGGCACAAGAAGCGGAGGCAAGGGGAGGTGCATTTTTGTCCAGAACTAGCTCTGGTCTGATACCATTCATTCAACTGAGACATAAAGGGTCATAGGGCTAAGCTCCTATCTCTCATTTTGGTCAGATGGCATCCACTATTGGTTTTAGAGAAGGACTAGATGACATCTCCCTCCCCATATCCAAGTAAGTGAAAACTAATTCATTTTCCCCATTTAGGATATAGAAATGCATCATGAAGCAGAAGAAATGTTTCAGGCTAAATCTGTGCCCAGGTAAACTATCCTGGCATTAATTCATCCGAACCATTTCAAGTGAATTAGCTCTTTGCCCCAATCCAACAATTTGGGTTGGGGTAGTGCTCTGTGGTAGAATCTGGAGGGCTTAATAATACTTAAAAAACCATACCAAAGCAAACCTGTGTCAGTACAGTGCTCCTGTGAGGAAAATGCTTTATAAATTGTCCAGTGCTATATAAATGTGAGCTATTATTATAATTATAATTATCATTACCATATAGCAGAGCTAGACAAATGACTTCAGAACTCCCCAAAGATTTGTTGGTCCAGAATAAATAGCTTTGGTGATCAGGGCCAGCCATAGGCAAAATTATAGAATAGGTGAAATTTATCTTTCTGGTCATCCATCATTCCCTGTTCCTCCTCTGTGGTCCCCTTTCCCTGTTCAGTGGTGCAGACTTCCTTCCACCCTTGACCCTTCCCCAGGTGTACAATACCTCCTTGTTCTCACTGCTATCAAAACCTGCGCTCTAGAGAACTGCTCTGATAAACTGATTTGAACTAAGGCATTGAGGAGGTTGCTGTGGGGCAGTGCTTACAAACTGTGCTGGAATCTCAGTTCAGCCTTTAGAATATTCAAAAGGACAGAGAAGCATTAAGAAATAGAAGCAATTTCTCTCTCACGTATTTGATTGAGTCATGTTGAAAAGAACTTAGCTAAAGAGTCATCTGGAGACATAAGAGTCATCTGGAGACATTCTATACAAAAGTATTTTGTATAGCTTGGAGAGCAAGGAATCATAAGATGACAGATCTTATGAGTAGGTTGGGATAGTAGAGATCCAATAGATAGTTCAATTCCATCATATTACAAATGCAGAAATTGAGGCTCAGATTGACTTGTCTAGTGGCAGAGTTGGGATTTGAACACAGTACCTCAAATTTCAAATCTAGAACTGTCTACTAACCTCATCTTGTTTGTAGTGCAACAGGAAAATGCTTATTTGATGGGCTGCATATTTCCAAATCTTAGAGCCCAACATAATCAATTAATTTAATATTTGTCAAATACTTACTGTGTTGTCTAATAAGAGGGGGAGGGATATGGTTCATTATCTGTTTTCCAGGATAAAGATTGGTCCTAACAATTTCACAGACTGAATAATGGCCAAGCTTGGACTGGAATAGCTTTGGGAAAATGAAATTCCGTTCTTTCACTGCATGGATAGGGGGGGCCTATAGAAGTGGAATGTTGCATATTAATGTCAGATGAGTTCATTGTATTGAATGGTTTTATTTAACTGTTTTTTTCCTTTTTAAAAAGAATCTTCATTTCTAGGGAAGACTTGTTGGGTAGGAGAGGGGAACAAGATATATTCAGAAATGGGTGTGATGTGAAAGTAAAAGGCATCGATGCAATTAAAAAAAGGGATAAGTTAATTGGAGGGAGTCATATGAACAGGGTTAAAACATTTTTTTTTCTGAACTTTTCTGTCATGACTGGAAAGGGGAAAAAATAGGAAGCCATTGTGGGAGACAAAAATCACAAATGGAAGCTCTTCCTTAACCTTTGCCAGCTTTAACTGGTTAATTAATGACGAGAGACCTCAACACCAGATAGAAGCAAAAATATGCAAAAGAGGAAGAAATGGTAAGGAGAGATGTGAGCAGAAATGCAGGAGGTAAGTGAAAATTAAAACCAGAGTCAAATTTAATAATAGTTATGTAATAACTGTAATAGTTCAAAGTAAACTAGAGAAAGATATAAATTAACTAGAGAAAGTTAACAGTGTATCTTGGAATTTCTTTTTCTTTCAATCTTCCCTTTAAATTGTATCTTTTCTCATGAATTGTTAAACAAAGGAAGTAATTTATGCCCTGACTTATTTATCCTTGTAAGCTCCAGAATTTAGCCAAGTCTATTTCACTAAACAGGTCCTTAATAAATGTATGTTGAATGAATGAATATGTTCTTGTAGTTATGCTTCAGGAAAAATTATAATAATGAAAATATGTTGATATTCGTAAGATCTGTGAGTTCATTGGTGTTGGAACACCTTCTACCAATGCAGATTCAAACCTTTCAATAACTTAGAATCTTAGAGATTTGAGACATAGAAAGATTAATCAAGAGCTTGTAATTTTATATAAAACTTCCTTGTCCCTTTACATAATGAAATGTTTATATGTTAATAATTTTCAAATTAATAATAAAAAAATTTTAATTTTTTTAAAATTTAAAAATAAATTTTAAAAATAAAAAATTTAAATTTTAAAAAGTATAATTAATGAAAGAAAAAGAAGAAACTTTTATAGATTGCACAGATGACTCACACCTATATGTCATGAATTCTTTCCTTAAGAAGGGAGTCACAAGGCTGAACATGGTGAGCACCGAATAATACCAGCATTGAAACTGGTTGTATCTTAAAAGACAGAAACTAGTAGATTTCTAAATTGCCTGCCTTTGTCCAATTGGATCATTTGCTAATTAGAGCAAAGATAAAAATTAGTACTAGTTTAGAATAAAGGATAAAGATGAGAAGCTATGTTGGGCAATTAAGACAGCTCCTACCTGATCTATTTAAACAAGCTTTTGACAAGTCCCAAATGAGGAGTAGATAAAGGAACTAACATTGATATAGAAATCACCATTTATGAAAGTTTGATATAAAACAATTGCTGGCAAAGGAGGCCAAAAGGGCCTAAAAACCAACTAAGGCAGTAAGCATTTTATTTCCTTGCCAATAAGAAAGTTATGGAAGCTAAGAGCAACACCAATTGAGAATATAAAATAATTTACTAAGTCTTATTCTCAAAGGAGAATGGATAGGGAAAATTATGAGTAAAAACTGCTCTGGAATCTCAGCTTTAGAATATTCAAAAAGAGAAACAGGCATAGAAGTTTTAAAAAACAGAAGCATTTTCTCTCTGAGATATTTGACTGAGTAATGTTGAAAAGAATTTAGTTAAACAGTAATCTTGAGACATTCTATACGAAAGAGCTTCAAGAGGAAAGAATCATATCATAAAACAATAAGAATTAACAGAAGAAAAAATAAGTTTGCAGATACCTGGACATAAGATCCAGTTAACCCAGATTACGATACAGAATTAAGAGTAAAGCTGGAAGTAAAAGCACAGACAAAACAATGGGAGAGGGTAGGAAATCAGTCATTATTTTGTGCCGAACTATTTTTTTCATTAGTGACAGTAGAAGCACCATATTTGGTGCTTGATATGCTTCAGGGGAAGTAGAAATGGCTCTAAAGAAAACAAAGATTGGAAGAAAAGGTAGACTACATCACGTATGCACAGAAGAGTTCTGTGCTGAGAGTTGACATGATTTTGAAAGCACTGAAGGATCAAGTCTATCACTTTTTTTGCATAAGGTTTTGTTTTACTTTTATCAATCAATAAGACTTTATTTTCTCTCCCTACCTCCTTTCCCCATTAATAAAAAAAGAAAAAGACAGACACTTGTAAGACATATGCATAGTTACACAAAATAAATTCCCGTATTTACTACATTAAAAATATGTTTCATTCTGCATCTTGAATCCATTTTCCTTGTTTCTGTCAGGAGGCGTGTGTCATTCTTCAACTGTGGTCACATGGTAATTTTCTTCTTTTTGTGTTTTTCATATCTTTGAGGTACAGATCTTGTAACAGTATCACTATGTCAAAGAATACGCACAATTTAGCAGCTTTGGGGGCGTAGTTCCAAATTGCTTTCCAGAATAACTGAACCAATTCACAGCCCTTCCATCAATGTATTACTGTGCCTATTTGCCTACAGCCCTTCCAACATTTATCATTTTCCATTTTAGTCAGCTTTGCCAAGCTAAGGGATATGAAGTCAAACCTCAGAGTTACTTCTATTTGCATTTTTGGGGTTAATTTTTAATTACTTGGAACATTTTTTCACAAGGTTATTTATAGTTTTTATTTCTTCTTTTGAAAATGGCCTGTTCATACTCTTTGACCATTTATCAAATGGAGAATGGCTTTTATTCTTATACATTTGAATCAATTTCTACTTTATCTTGAAAATGATACCTTTATTAGAGAGTCTTGCTCCAAAGATTTTTCCCTTGGGTGACAGTTTCCCTTCTTATAATAGCTACATTAAGCCATAGTCTCTTTTAAATAACTTAATTGTGTTTGGTCAGTTAATGAAAATATACGTTATCTCCCTCTCATCTCCCCTCCCCCATTGAAAAATTAAAACAAAGCCTTGTAATGAAATATGCATAATGAAACCAAATAAATTCTCACCTTGGCCATGTCTAAAAAAGAAAAATATGTTTCAATCTGCACCCTAAGTCTACTTCTCTCTCAGGAGGTAGGTAGAATGTTTCCTCAGGAGTCTTCTGGAATGATGGGTGAATATTGTTGTTCATCTTTAAAAAGATAAAGAGGGTGGAGAGATGGAGAGTACTCAGGGCTTTAGATTTGATGCAACCTATATCTGCTCTCCGGCCCTTCTTTTTTTCCCTTGTCCAGAGCCCTACCATAGATTCTGATCCTTTCTTTTCTTTTATATCCTTCTTTATGATCTACCTTCCATGGCTAGAGTTTGTTTGTTTAGGACTCATTTCTCCATTAATCTACCCTCCTCTTTCCCTTCTACCCTTTTCTTCCTGTTTCCTTTCTGAATGAAATGCATGCATTCTTCCCTCCTTTGATCAGTTCAGCTGAAAATGAGGTTCAACTGTGCATATTCACCCCAACCTTTCCTTCTCATTTGTATAAATTTCTACTTGTATATCTGAACTATTTGAGATAATTTTCCCTATCCTTCCTCTCTCTCTTTCCCTAGTATGTTCCTCTTTTTCTCCCTTTCAATTCTTCTTTAAGAGCATCAAAACATAACAAAGCTACTCCTTCTGTTTAATTAGATTCTCTCTGTGATCCCTGATGGTAAGATTATTCTGAGGGGATACATGTATCATATCTCCATATTAGAATATGAATGATTTATCCTTTTTTAAGCCACTTATGATTGCTTGCTAATATTTACCATTTTACATTTCTCTTGACTCCTTTGTATTCTATGCAGTTTTGGTCCTTTCTTCATGAATCCTTGGAAGTCCTCCACTTCATTAAAGATTCAATTTTTTTCGCCTTGTAGGAGTATACTCAGTTTTCCTGGGTAAGCTATTCTTTGTTGTAAGCCTTGATCTTTTGTCTTCTGGAATATCATGTCCCAAGTTCTCTACTCTCTTATGGTGGTGAATGTGAAATCTTGCGTGATCCTGATTATGGCTCCTGAATATTTGAATTCTTTCTTTCTGTCTGTTTGCAGAATTTTTCTCTGACCTGGAAGTACTGGATTTTAGCTACAGTGTTGTTGAGAGCTTTCATTTTGGGATTTCTTTCAGGAAATTACTGGTGGATTCTATTTTCATCTAGTTCTTTGATTCTAAAAGATCTTAGCAGTTTTCTTTAATGATTTCTTGAAATATAATATCTTGGCTCTTTTTGTATGTTCAGGGGCAGGAATGACTTTCAGACAGTCCAATGATTCTTATCTTTCCTTGAAATTTTCTCCAACTCAATTATTTTGTTATGAGATATTTTATATTTTCTCCTATTTTTCAGTATTTTGACCTTCTTTTAACATTTTTATTGTCATGTGGAGTCATTAATTTCTATTTGATCCATTATAATTTTCAAGGAACCTGTGACTTGGATAAGGTTTTGAACTTTTTGTACCAAACTGTTAATTCTTTTTCCAATTCTTTCTTCCACAGTTCTCATTTCTTTTCAATTTTCTTCTATTTATTTCATCTGTTTGTAAAATAATTTTTGGCTTTAAAAGTCTCTTCTAGAAATTCTAGTTGAATTTGTGTCCAAGGAGTATTTTTCTTTGATGCTTTGCTTGTAGATGTCTTGGAGTCATACTCTTCTTTTCGTAGTTTGTGTTGAGTGTCCCTATCACCACAATAGTCCTTTATAGTGGGATTTTTTTTGTTGCTTATCCTTCTAACCTTACTTCCTGTCTTTAGATCCCCATTATAGATAAGTTTGGAGTACTTCTGGAGGTAATAGCTAAGCTTGGTGCTGTTCTGTGTCCTCTTAGACTGCTGCTTTCTCAGTGTTTTGAGTGTTGTGTTATTACAAAATCTCAAGGAGAACTCAGGCAGGGCACCTGCAAGCTTTCAGTGCACCTAAAGTGACCTTATATAGGGTACAGTCTGAGGGCTACACTCCTGATTTGAATTATGCAAGTTCCTTGCCTAGGTTTGGGTCTGAGTGACTTAAATATGAGCTTGCCTTTGTTTGGAACTCCAGTAAGCTACTCTTGGACCCCGTTGCCATCAACTATTTGGAAAGTACTGCAGGCTTTCCTTGTGTCTGGGATTCCTGTCTTTGTTATTATGTTATAGACTTTAGACTGGGATGGGGATAGTTTTGAGACTACATTCCTCTCCTGTGGTCTAAGCCACATAAGTGGTGTATGCATCTATACTGGTTACTTCCTCAGTACAAAGCCTATGCCTGGGACAACTCCTTGTCCTGGACCATCAGCTCTAGACATAGATCTCCTTTATCCTTACTGAATCTGTGATCCATCTCTATGATATGACCAAGAGAGCTGCTGCTAACTGACACTTGTTCTGATTTGTACAAGATCAGGCTCCTCTTTACTGAATCCTGGGGTCTCTTCTTGCAGTCCTTGTGCAAAGCTACAACTAGGTCATCATTCATATTCAGTAATGGAGAGCTCCTTGAAGCTGCTCCTGGCTAAAGCATCCCTAGCTTCTACAGATCTCTACGTCTGACAACTTAGCTTCACCTGGGTCTGAAAAATTGCTCACTATAATTTTTTTCTTTGAATATCCTGATTCTGACTTGATCTGGTGGATTTTCTAGATCTTTGTAATACAGTTGTGAGTAAGAACTCAGTTGTGCTCTACTATCTCAGCTGGTGACTCTGAGAGATCAGTTCTCAAGATTCTTGAAAAAAGGAAAGGATAAGATATCATTGGGGAAATATTATTAATACTTTTGAAAAGTCACTTGAAAAGACATAAATAATTACCATCCCATATTCCTACAAGGACATTTTTAAGAACTGTATATGTTGAGAAGGCATGGCTAGGTCATGATCTGTATGAACTAAACACATCCATAAAATCACAAATTGATAGAAACACTAACATGTATTTTTGGTGGTATATGTAGCAGGATGGTAGAGAAACTGGTGTCTACTACATATCCTTCTCATTCTAGGGGAGGGGGTGGAGGAGGAGGGGAAGGAGAAGTCTCTTGAGAGGTTTTGACATTAGGAAGTGTCCTAAAGGAGATAAAAGAGAGAAAATGTCTCCAGGTTCTGTCTGTACTACTTCTTCCGCTGCCACTGATGAGGCTTATGACCTCGCATAAACTGGAAGAAGAGGGACAAGGCCAAAACCATGAGAAAAAAAGAAAGACTTCAACTTAATGAAGGAGCAGCTGCAGAGTAGCTGGAGCTCTCTATATTGCCAAGAGTAAATTTGGGAGAGTCCAAACTTTTCTTCCTTTCACTCCTGTACTCTGAGAATGCTGAGCTGTACCCTCAAAACATGTCTTTTTAGTTTGTTTTGTTTCTGTTAGCTATTTATCTTCACTGAATTGGTTTCTCTAGTTTCTCAAAAATCCCATGGTCTTCCATTTAATTATTGATTTTATATGTGTTCCTTTGGTGTGGGATGGATGGATGGATGGTAAGGAGAGAAGAGTAGGAGACTTCATACTGTGACGTGTGTGTGTGTGTGTGTGTGTGTGCGCGCACTAGGTATGAAGAGAGATTCTTGCTCTAAAAGCCTAGCACCATCTTCTGGGGACTTGAAATGAACAAAAGAAATATTATTGGTTCTTATTCTATAACTTCCTTCCTTCCTTCCCCCCCCTTCCTTCCCTCCCTTTTTCCCTCCCTCCCTCTCTTCTCCACCCTTCCCCTGTCAAATGATAGGGATAGATGACATGAATCTGGCTGAATCAATGTAGGTACTGTTGGAACTCAAAATGGCGCATACTGAGGAAGGGAAGAGAAAGCTAGAGTTGTTCCCCTCTGAGGCCATTTGCTTCAGGTATTTTCAAGCCATCTGTTCTGCCCAGGAAGGTTTAATGAGACCTCTCTCAAACAGAGGAGCCAGGGACAGAGACTTAAACATTTCTGGAGAAAGAAGTTGAAGAAGAGTATGGAGGCCAGCCAAGAGGGTGTAGCTAGTTGTTTTTTTTTTTTTAATACAAAAGTATATTTATATAAAAGAGAATATAATATCTAAACAAAGATTGGAAAAACTATCCCCAAACCATGCTGACTGGATCTGCTAAAAGTCCATGTTATGTAATCTCAACTGGCCCCTCATTGCACTTCCCAGAGTAGCTGTTCAAACTTTTCATCCCTTCTCAAACTTCTCATGATTTTCCCTTCCCCCTCTTTCTCAGCTGAGAGTCTCGCCTCATACGTCCATGAAAAAGTTGAGTTCATTTGGTGAGAATTCTCTCTTCTCTCCTCCTCCTCATCTCATATCACCCAGATACTTCTTGACAATATAACTTCTCCCCACCAAGGCAAACCCCTCTGTATGCACACATATCTCCTTCCATTCCATCTTCTCCAGCAGATTTCCCCCTCTATCATACCCACTCTGTCACTAATCTTAAATCTTTCTCTTCTCCTCCCATTCTCCCTACTTGTCTCCCCATTTTCAAAAAACCCTGCTTTGTCTCATCTTCCTTGCTAGCTGTTGTCCTATATCTCTCTTTTCTTTTGTGGCTAAACTCCTTGAGAAAGTTGTTTATGATAGATGCTTGAGGGAATAACTAGTTCTACTAAGGATAAGCACCTATCCCATGCAGGTGCTAGATTTGTAGGAAAAGTATGAAATCTAGCCCAGTGGCTAGCTATATACCTCTTGGGTGAAGTCAGAGGAACTGGTAAATTTTGACAATCTTTGTCCCCTACACGCCCTCATAGGTAGCTCAAAGTTCATTGCTCTGGGGTTGCCTGTCCCCTCGATAGTGAAGCCAGATTCCCAATGCTAAAAGCTCACCTCTACTTCATTCCCCTGAGAAATAATTCTATCATTGGTTCTATTGTAAAGGGACTTCCCAGCATGGGGGGGAGGATGTTTAAAAAAAAGTACCCTGAGTACAAACATGAGTGTGCTATGGAACTTTATTCCCATACGTAAAGGGGTATACTAAGCAGTGGGGCACTTTAGAATGATTATCATCAGCTGAAAGGATAATATTCCGATCTTGTGGAAATATTTGCAGGCAGTTTCTAGTTGAAGGTTGCTTGTTAGCTCTTTTACATTTCACCTCTACTGAATACAGCCTAATCAATGCCTCGTGGGCTCTTTCCTTCTGGGGGTCTCTCTGTGAGCAATTCTTTCCCTCTCAGCCAGTCTTCCTCTTATGCCGTTGCCAGGGCAACTATTCTAGTAGTAGCCATTATCCTGCTGCTTCCATACCCTGGAAGATGCCAACTGCCTTTTGAGATATCACAAAATCCTGCACTAAAGACGCGAATGGAAGGTGGTCCCATTGCAAGCACAAGTTTGCCTACGAAGGCATGAACTCACAGCTTACAGCACGGTAGAGAGAAACAACCAACTGATGCTCTGGAACACAGAGGGTTGTATTTATACTTCAGAGCTGACGAGTCTAAGGGGTGGAGGAGGATTACCATGAAATTTTGACGCAGCAACCAACCAAGAAAATCATGATGGCAGCAGTCAGAGGACAGTTGCAGCTACTCTAAAGTAGGAGGAGAAACGGCCCCTTCACGATATACCTCAGATTTTACTATAAATCGTTTTCTTTCAGATGGGCTAAGCCTCCTAGCACTTATGCAACCAAACCCAATGTGCTAGAATTCGCCTACTGGCAGCTTCCAGAACTGCAGGCAGAGGAGAAAAGTACGTCTGAGTCCAGCTTGTAAAATGCAAACCTAATAAGTATTGATACATGTCACAAACAGAAATGACTCCGAGTCTTCTCGCGTTTGAGCAACAAGATTGAAAACTAGACATTTTATCTGATCCCTACAACTTCTCACATTTCTCCCAAACAGAAATCATGTGCCAAAGATAAAACAACTTCATGTGTCTCTATGGTCTAGGACACCCAGTATCCAAAACCAGTTAAAAAAAAATGAACTAACTCTTACTGACTGAGCTCACTTGGTACCCTAGTGCAAAGCTGCGCTAGCAGACCCAAGGACAAGCTTACAACCAAACCCACCCCCGTTCTTTTTCCCTCTCTCTCTTACTTCAGTGCAATGGAGACCCTAGATCCAGTCTGTGGAAATTTGCCTGGGCTACAATAGCCAGCCAGTAACCACAGTCCCATATACCAATATCGCATATCTCTGAACTGATGGTACAGACAACCTCATAGCACCACCCCAGTAGCTCTCTGAACTGGTGCCTGGCAAAAGAACTGAAGAACAAAGGGCAGGGCACGAACATAGGATATTGTGTTGGGGACCGTGTGGCATTCCATTAAGTGTGAGGTAGAGTACAAAATCAGTCTGGGGCCAGTTCTGACCATCTAAAAGTCACTCACAAAGAGGCTTTGGCTGATAAACTGTGAATTTCCCAGTGTGGGAGGAAGTTGAGACACTGTGAGATCCAGCCCCCAAGGAAACCATTATGAAAGGGGACAGAGTCAAAAGTGGATAAGGGAAATGAAGAGGGGGAGGAGATTGAAATTACCAAAGATCTTAGGAAGAAGAAAATGAAGATTTTGAACATAGTAGACAAATCAACAAGGAAGTCATCAACAATAATAGAAGGAACTATGACCTCCAGATCTACTAAACTCATTCTGGCATCTATGATTGAATATTATAAAATGATGGGAAATGACCCAAAACTTGATGCAAAAGAAGACCCTGTGCAATGTGAGGATAACATGGAACCACAACACATTGTTCCTGAGTGATTTAAAAGAGAAATAAGAATTATGAGAGCAGAATTTATGATCTGCCTAGCGAAAATAATGGGTAGAATAGAAAAACTGGAATCTGTGATGGAAAGTCTCACTAAAGAAATAAAAAAGAGAACAATATACTGGGAATGCAAATATACAGAAGTGAAGGACAATCCAGAAGAAGAAAAGCAAAAATTAGCAATGTTAAGAGATAAACTCATTATGCAAGCAAAACATACCAGTCTCAAAGACAAGATTTATAGAAACAACCTAAGGATTCTAGGTCTATCAGGAGAACAAGGCAGGACAAAAAAATCTTAACAACATAATTCAGGAAATAATAGAACTACCCAGAACTTCTGAGAAAAGAAAATGAAATTTCAATTGAAAAAATTCACAGATGACCTCTAGGAAAAAAAAATCTCAAGGCTGCAAATTCCCAGACACACAGTGGTTAAATTTAACAATTCAATTCAGAAACTACAAGTTCTGCAAACGATCAGGAAAAAGTCCTTCAAATGAAAGGCAAGGTTGTAACCATGCAATGGGCCCAGTACTCACAAAGCAGTTCTGGAGTTCAGGATTCCCCATTCTAATATTCTTCTGTTAGTCTTATACAAACAAGTCACTGAGAAACAGGGCACCAGGGCGTTCTTTTCCCTCAAGAACGAACTGTTTCTGTGTTGCTGCTTAGTGTGGTTAGTTTGCACGTCCCCCATTTTTCTTTGTCTTTGCTCCTTTTCAAACAGAAATTAGGGAATAAGAGTCAGACCAAAGAAAGGGCAGGATCATAGTTTGGGATGGATGGCAGGATGATCACAGATGATGATAAATCTTATTTTTTGTTTCTTTTCTCTTCTAAAGACGATTATCTTCGGACAATGAAGGGTAGGGCAAAAGTGGTTTACAGGGCACTGAAAATAAAGATAAATGAAGACAGGGTAGCTGAGCAGTTAGCTGTCCTCATTGAGTTTAAATAACAAGGCCTATCAGAACCATCTATTCATGGCTATGAAATAGAGTAGTGGATCAGTAGAATGGATTAAATACAAATGACATTATAGTGAATGACCATAGTAACCTAGCAGATGATAAACTCAATGGTCCAAACTTTTGGAACAAAAACCCATTATCTGACAAAAATTGGAAAACATGATGAGATATGTTGGCCTAGGGAACTCTCACAAAAGAATGTGAAGGAAGAAACTCTCCAAAAGGAAAAAGAGTGCAGTGAGAACACAACGAAGAGTAGCTTCAGGAGTAGAAAGGAAATGCGAAGTGGAGAAAGTGGAGTGGCCATTAGAAGAGGAATTCTGGACATGGCCAAAGGAAGCAATGACAAGTGAGGCTGAGGAACCATATTCCAGTTTCCCAGTATGCCAGAGAGAACCAGGAGAGGTATTATAGCCACGACATAACCCTTCCTCAAATAGAAGAATTTATTCTCCAAGAAGTATTCCCTTCTTCATTGACATGGAAGTCTACAGGATATCATACCCCTGATTATTTGGGGATGAGGTAGAGAGTGAGAAATATTCTCCTTTCTTTTTCCTTGTTATTTAATTTTTAAAATTATACTTTTGTGATTTCTTGGGTAAAAGTAAGGAACTCCTATTTCAATGTATGCCAATTGTTATTCAACTCAGTCTTAGAGTAAGGATTAATTTTTTTTTTGTCATGGACCCGTTGGCCATTTGATGAAGCTATGAACCCATCCTCACAATAGTGCTTTTAAATGCATAAAATCAAATACATGCAATGATGCATAAAATAAAAAGAGAACTCAATATGTTGAATTACAGTTGTTAAAATGTTTTTTTAGAAAATTTATGGACCCAGGAAGAGAGTTGCCAGGGATGATGAGAGGTTAATTGACTTGCCCAGTCTCTCATAGTCATATGTTAGAGATAGGACTTGAACCTGGTCTGCCTTTGAGGCCAGTCCTCTATCCTCTATGCTGCTTCTCTTTTAATTTAATTTATTATTTTCCCCTAATTCAATGCTTTCCTATTTGGCCTTATCTATTGGTAGAGAATATACTGGATGAGGAGCTTCTTTACATAATTATGACTATACAAAGTACCTTACATTGAACCCAAGGTAGGTAGGAACTCCAGAGAGTGGTAGCACAATATGGTGGAAAGGGTGATGGATTTGGATTCAGAGGACCCAAGTCTAAATGTTGGCTCTACCACTTGCTATCTCTATGTCTTTTGGCAAGTCATGTAAAGTCTTTAGGTCTCAGATTTCTTATTCATAGAAATGAGGGGGCTTGACTAGAAGACCTGTAAAGTCTCTTCCATCTCCAAATCTGTGAACTTATGGGAGCTGAGGTGCATTAATAGGGGCTTACTTGTGATCCTTATCAAATATATATGCAAAACACTTTGCAAACATAAAAGCACTGTATAAATATATTAGTATTATTATTACATTTATGAATTGCCTTAGTTTGAGCTAAAACTGTATTAGCATTTCAACAATGAAGGAAAAGCACACAATTAGCATTTCAAGGATCCATTTAAATTTTTTTATTTTTTAAAATTTTTGGTATGTATGTGGATGTTTAGGCTAAATTGATGTATAAGCTATAAATTGTTTGTACCAGTAATTTCCAAACAATCAATTATATTGATCATATTATTTGTACTAGGAGCATTGAAGTCTCCCTGCCCCCTGCCCCTGTGCTCCCCCCATTCAGACCCTATAATTAGTACAAGCCCCTTGATTCAAAGAACTAGTGGATAATTGTGTTTAAGTGATGCTATTTACTTTGTTGGAACCTTATTGCCAGCCATGTTTCAGTGTGGCTTATACCTTATTTAAACGACATTGTCACCATGGCTACCAGAATCCTGGAGAACTAGCTGATGTCTATAGGCAGGATTTGATCCTGTTTATGAGCTGCATATGACCCCTGTCAAGGACTCTCAGTCAGGCAAGATGGCACAGTGGATAGAGTGCATGACCTGGAGTCAGGAAGACTCATCTTCCTGAGTTCAAACCCAGCCTTAGACACTTAATAGCTGGGTGACCCTGGGCAAGTCACTTAACCTTATTGGCCTCAGTTTCCTCATCCGTAAAAGAGCTGGAGAAGGACATGGCAAACCACGCCAGTATTTTTGTCAAGAAAACCCCAAAATAGGGTCACAAAGAAGTGGACACAGCTGAAATGCTTCGATAACAAGGACTCTTGATTTAGAGGTATCTGATGACTTGGATGATGAAACTATTGAAAGAATTTTAAACCATTCAGTACTAAGCTTTACCAACAGCCTGCTGGACATTTGGAACTGATGTCTTATATGCAATTTAAAGCTCTATGAGTACAGAATAGAACTTACTATCTTTTACTGAAAACCTATGTCCCTTTTGAACTTCCTCATTTCTGTCAAGGGCATCACCATCACCCAGGTTCCCAAACTTGGTGGCATCTTCCACTTCTTACTCTTACTCTCACACCACATATCCAATTAGTTATCAGATCTTGTCGTTTGTCATATATATCCCTTTCTCTCCACTCATGAAACCATAGCCCTAGTTAAGGGCTGCATTCTCATTCCCCTAGACTATTGCAATAGCTTGTAATTGACTTCTTTACCATCAGCTCCCTCCAGTTCAACCCCTCCTCCACACAGCTGTCCAACTGACTTTTCTGAAATGCAGGTCTATGTTGGACCCCCTCTCCTTCCCTGCCCACCCCCATCCAACAGTTCTTTATTGCCTCTAGGGTCAAATATAAACTTCTGCATAGCTTGGTTTTTTTGCATCTTTGTCATCTTTTCTTACAGAATAGTAATCTCTTTTAATAGCTCCAGCTGGCTGTAGTCTAATGCACTTGGTCCTGCCCCTGGCTAGAAACACTTCATGGCTCCACCCTTTCTTACTGCTTTGGTTTTCTTACACAGTACTCCCCTCCATGTTCAGTTCTGTTATAATTTGACATACATGTTTGAAAAATGATCACACTATGCAAAATTTTGCAACGAAAACAATAGGAAAATGGGGTTAGGGAGAAAACACTCAAAAATTTCATCACTGATTCATTAAAAAAAAGATAGGAACCTAATGAAAATGGTAGCACAGTTTTGTACATGTTAAAAATATTACAACAAATAGTGGAAAGCCTCTGAGGCCTTGGGTCTGCTATTCTGTCTGAGCCCTGGTTCCCAAAGGATTGGGGAAGTAAAGTAAGTTGGCTACAGGCAAGGGGGTAGCATTGGTGGGTTACACAGGTGGCCACCTTTACACCCTACCCCTCCACCCCCAGGCCATCAGGGAAGGTGAGGGATGACGGGGGTAGAGTGTACGGATGTTGACCAGCCCTCCTCTGCCCACAGCTCTTACTGCATCAAATATAGTCAATAAGTAAGATTTATTGTATAATAAAGATGACATTTTACCTTGAAAAGGACTTGATTTGTTTGTGAAGGAAGTGAGCATCTCAAAGGGTACAGTTTGAGTGTTATTGTGAAGTGCTGCTGTTTTCTGTGTTCCTGCTGTTTTTCAGGGACAAAATCATGCATAAGTCAAGGTGAAATTCATGTTCTGCTCAAATTGTTTCTTAATAAATCAGTTCCATCGGAAAAATTCATGTTTTCCAAACAATGGTTGTAGCAGAACTGATTGTCCTCCCGTATCCAGCCAGGCTGCCTCATTTGTTTATCCACACAGTTTTCCATTTCTCTCCATACCCTTGTACTGACTCTTTCCTATATCTGCAATGTCCTCCGCCCCCATCTCTGACTCAGAATCCCTGTTTTCCTTCACAACTCAGCTTAAACTGAGGGAGGCTGATCCAGAGCCCCTCTACCTGCTAATAGTGACCTTCCCCTTTAAGGCGATATTTCAACCACATGGTGTGTTTCACCTACGTAACTCTCAGCTGCCTCTCCCCTCTGATTGGAGGGCTGGAGGTGGAGCGTTAAACTTCTCTAAAAAAGCCTTCCTCTATAGAGAGATTACAACCCTCTAGGTAACTCCATGTGACTTTAATTCCATGGTCCCCACCTCACTGGGTACTCCCTGGTGGCCAGCACACACACACACACACACACACACACACACACACACACACACACACACTCATACACATACACACATATACACAAACACACACATACGCACACATAAACACATACACGCATAATCACAAACATATACACACACACATACACACATATGCACATTCACAAGCATACACATACATACACTCATGCACACACCCACACACATATACACATGTACGCAATTCGCACATTCGCATACACATGCACACATATACATGCATACATACACACACACCTAAACTCAAGCACACGCACATACACATAGAGACATGTACATATATAGACATATTTACACACATATATACATTCATGCACACACATGTACACACACTCACACAAACATTCACAGACACATACACACATTCACACACATATACAAACACATACACACATACACATACACACACATGCACACACATACACTCACATATATAGACACATACACACACTCACATACACACATATACACACATACACACACTTATCCACACATATACTCACATACACACAAACACACTCACATACACATACATACACACACTCACACGCACAAACATGCACAGAAACATACACACATTCACACACATACAGACACGTATACACACATGCACACACATACACATATGCATACACATACACACACTCACATACATATACATACACACATACATACACACACATACACACACACAAACATGCTCAGACACATACACAAATTTACACGCATACGCACATATACAGAAACATATATACATACACGTACTTACACACATATACACTCATACACATATATACCTCACACATACACATGTATACACACATACAAACATATGTATACACACATATATACAAACACACGCACATACATACACACATACAGATACACACTTATACACACATACACATATACAGACATACACACATAGACACACTCACACATGTACACGTACACACATATACGTACGCACATATATGCACACACACACATACATACACCCTCTTTTTGGCTTGTTTTTGTGTGTTGTCTTCTCCATCGTATTATAAACTCCTTGAGGGCAGGGACTGACTTTTTTTGTTTTTTTTTGTATCCTCGGCTCTTAGGAGGGTGTCTGGAACATAGTAGGTATTTCACTGAGGTGGAGGAGGGAAGACAAAAATGGAAAAAATAAATTTACGTGATAACTTTCTTGTATATTTAAAAGGAATAGCAAATTGTACACAATAGATTTATGCTTTCATGTTGATCATCTTTTTATTATACTGTGTTATGGAAATGCTTGTTTTATTCCATAAATTCAAAATAAAAAATAAATACAATGAACATTTTTTAAAAAGGTTCTTAAATTGAATTGACTGCAGTTGTTTATGCACTTGTTATTTCCCCCACTGGATAAATAGAAGCTGCTTGAGGGAAAGGACTGCTTTTACTCAGTCTTTGTATCTATAGTGGTTAGACTGATGCCCCACGCATCTTCATCATTTAATAATAAAAACAGGAATTTTTATAGTGCTTTAAGGTTTACAACGCACTTTACAAATATCATCTCATTTGATCGTCAGAACAACTCTGGGAGGTAGGTGCTATTATTATCTTCATTTTATAGATGAGGAAACTGAGGCAGACAGAGATTAAATGATTTGCCTTGGGTCACACAGCTAGGAGTAAGTATTTGAGACTGAGTTTGAACTTGTCTGGCAGGATTTGAGTTCAGATCTTCTAGACCCCAAGTCCAGAGCTCTTTTCACTGCACCCTTAGATGCCTTGATTGTCTGACATTGATTTGGTGAGGGGGAGGTTGGTTATTGACAGTATGGAAGAAGATGTGGTAGCTGTACTATACCCACTGCCAGATGCTCGAAGAAATATCTAGAGGGTTACTAGGAAATTAATTCTTAAACCCTCTACTGTTAGTTAGAAACTGGAGAATGAATTTAAAGACTCCACGATGAAAGAAGAATGGATTGGGAATGATATAAAATGCCTGCTGAGGGTAGTAACACCCTCCTCAACAAGCAAAGACCAGAGTTAACCCGTTCCTTAGCAGCTAGGGGTAGGACCTAGGGCACCAGACTGTAGCAAGCTAGAGCTATTAGAGGAGACTACTACTTTGTAAAAGAGGGCTACAAAGATGCAAAGAAACCAAGCTATGCAGAAGTTTAGCCGCGCAGAAAAGTCTAGGGAATACAAGAGTTACCTGTTCAAACAGCTGAAGGGGGATCTGTGCAAAAACATTTTTCTTTTCGATACCAGAAGGCAGAAGGTTCAGGGAGGCATTTCCACTTGACATCAGAAAAACTTCCTTAGTTTTGAAGCTATAGAAAAACGTAACGGCTTCTACTTCTCCTCCCTCCCTCACCCACTTCTTAGGTTCCCCATTACTAGACATTTTCAAGCAAAGACTGGATGACCATTTTGCCATCATGTAGGGGGGATTCTTGGTCAGACGCGGCCTCTGGGGTCCCTTCCAACTCTTATATCTTCTGTGATCTGTGTGTGATTAATGTAAGCCGAATGGATAAATCCCTAACTCTATGATTTTAGACTTGAACAAGCAGATGAGGGCAATATTTGGGGAATGGGAATAGACTTTGCTGCCATTGGAATAACATGTAAAGGGTCTGCCTCCTCCTCTTCTGGCAAGCCTGTTTCTGATGGCGCCAGTCCTGCTTAACCCCGCTCAGGAGTCAGTTAGGGGTGGAATGTGTACTGATGATAACTTGGGGAGATTTGTTCTTTTTTGCCAGGTGGATGGAAATTAAAAGGGGAATCCTGTAATGTGGCTTAGCTCTGAGAAGGGGATTTTGGTTCATCTGAACTTGATTTGACCCTATTCCCTTTACACATTAGTGATTACTGGAAATTTCAGCAAAAAAGAGTACTTACTTTTGAGACCTTAGACTCTAAAGTCCAACACAAACTAAAAAAGACGAACCTGATTTCCCCTGGGGCTCTATTGCCCTCCCCTAAATGGTAAGAATATAGTGCACTCTGAACTTTCTCCTTTCCTCAATACCTCAGCTGAATAAAATGGAAGCGATTTTGTTGACCAGAGAGCCAAAAGCAGTGGCCCACTCATCATCAAGGCTACTTCTCTCTTTAAAGAGGTCTTTGGAGCTATTAGTTTCAGATTGGTCATAAAATCATACATTCTGAGTTGGAAGGGATTGTAGAGGTCAGCTGGTCCCAAATCTCTTCTTTCATAAATGCGGAAGCTGAGGTCCCGAAAGGGTCATGATTTGTCCAACGTTCACACAAATGGTAAGCCAGAATTCAGACCTAAACCCTCTTATTCCAAGTCTAACGTTCTTTTCCTCCTGCACCCTCATCTAAAGACTGCTACTCTGGAATATCCTGGAAATAAATTAGACTTCACCTGGTTGACAAGTTGACTTAAATCAAGTGCCAGACTTTGAGGCCTTTGTGTGACTTTTAAGTAAGGAATGCTCTCAGGGGAATAAGCATACACTTATTAAAGAGGGCATATGCCTCAGTGATCAAGACAAGACTTTCTGTTACAGTTTTATAGTAGCAGGACCTACAAAATTCCCTTGCTGGTCTCATGGCTCTAACATATTAATCCCTCCAGATGTCACTCTAAGTAGTCTGGAAGGTAAGAGGTTTAATCAAAAGTATGGATGGAAAAAAATGGAACTTTTTCCTGGTCTTTTCTACTGCTTTTCCTAGTCTGTGTGAATCCTGACTCCAGCTAAATTTTATCTACTCTGCCTTCTGAACATGTCTATCTATGACATCCATCATGTGACCCAGTTCGCCTTACTTGGAGTATCCTTTTCTCTCCTCTTTTTCAGTTGAAATTCTACCTACTACAAAGGCTCAAGTCCTATCTCCTCTAGATGCTTTCCTTGGCCATCCCAATCCAAAGGGTTCTTTCCTCTCAACTCTTTAAGTTATGGGATTTGAGAGAAGCCAAGCAGCTAAGGTGTCTTTTACTTCTCCAGTTTCTGAAATAATATATGCCACCAGTGGCACTTAGAAATTCTGTCTCCTGTGTCTTTGTCTTTACATGGGCTGTCTGGAATGTCTCATGCCTCAAAATCTCCAGTTGTTTGGAAGTTCAAGGGTCACCTTTTACACAAAGCCATTCTTGACACCCCAAGTTGCTAGCGTTCCCCCCTTGAATTTTTCTTCCCTTGAAATTGCTTTATATTTAGTGTTTATACATTTTGCTTCGTTTATATGTATCAATGTTTATCTGATGGAATAATCTTCAGGGCAAAAACTAGCTTTTTAAAAATTTCTATTTCCTTGAGTTTCAGTCTGGTAATGGAAAAATGCACCTGTGTGGGTGTGGATGGGTGTATGATTTCAGAAAGTCAAGTTAGACAAATCCCCACGTCATCTTGGGGAGATATGGCTTCAAGGAGTGAAGAAGTTATTCTAGTCTTAGGGCCAGAAAGGAGTGGGTGTTTCAGGCAGTTAAAGAGAATGCGGCCAAACTAAGCTGGGTGACTGTAACTTGGTAGACTAGCTTAGAAAATTTAAGAATGATCTAGCCTAGGTCTAGGCCATTTTCTTTGTCTATGTGACTTTAATTACTTTGTGTTGGTATGTTATCATGAATTTGTATATTGTCTTTTATAAGTAAAATGGAAATTGCAGTCTTGAGATAATGGAATGTGTGGAGACAAGTGGTAGAAAAGAAAGAGGAAAGTGAGTGCTGGAATCAAACACTAAGATACACCCACACTCACATATTCAGATAAAACATACATATAATGTCAGTGGGGGTGGGGGTGAAGTCAGTCAGTCAATGAGCATTTAATAAGCACCTACTATGTGCCAGGCATGCACGATGCTAAGTGCTAAGCATACAAGGAAGAACAAAATACAGAACAGAAAAAAAAAAGAATCTTAGAATTCACTCAGCAAGCGGCAGATAGGTCACTTGGGCTACTCCCTTTTTTTTTTACTGAGTTGATGCAGAAACCAGAGGTGAGAAGATATTTGCCTGAAGTCACATAGTTAGCTGGTAGCTGGAAGAGCCAGGCTTCAATTCTGGGTCATTTATCTTCAAATCTAACATTCTTAACATTATACTACATAGCTTCTGTTAGGCAGAATGATCTTCATTCATTCATTGACAAACATTTAAGTGACTATTTAAGTGCCAGGAATTCTGCTAGGTGCTGGGGTCACAGAGACAGAAATCAAAGCATTTTCTGGCATTGAGAAATTCACATTCTGGATGGGATGGGGGGCTAGAGTAGGGAAATGGAAACATCATATACACATTTAATTAATAAAAAATATCCATGTTAGAGGAGTAGTTGATCTTTGATCCATTAATCTCCCCTTCTGTACGCCCAAGTAGATGCAGTCATAGAAAACAAAGATCAGATAACAGAGACAACTAGGTCTTTACCTGGAAAGAGCCCCCCTCATTTAAATCCAATTCACTTGAATGTCATGCATCACCTCCTTGATGTCTTGGTCCTCTTCAAGAACAAAGGACAAACAACAGTGAAGAAAATACATCGATGCCCAATATCCACGCACAAATTATGAAAACATTTCTGATTGAATTGGGAGTATGGTATTGCCAGGCTGACAATAAGCCATGCTCCATGGGTACCTTTAAATATTCACCTTAGCACAGTAGACGGTGCAATCATTTTCATAATCTGGAAGTTCTGAGCTTAATTTTCAGAGAAAGCAAGATGCTTGTTCTGTTTTGTTTTGTAAGAGGCAAGTTTGATCCAGTGGAAAGCGTGCTGGATTGGAGGTCAGAGGACCTGGGTCTGAATCCTACCTCTGCTGTTACTGTTTTTACTCATTTACTTCTCTGGGTTTCCATTCCTTTGTGAAGAGAATTGGATCAGATAACTTCTAAGATCTCTTCAAGCTCCCTATCCATGATACCATCAATAGCCCAGTCTTCTAGCTCCTGAGGCAGTGGAGAGGGCTCGATGAGTTCTGGAGAGTTTAAGTTTGGAGCGGCTTTGTGTCAAGTGTTCCCTGTGCCTGTACCCAGAAAGTAGGGGGGGTGGTATGGGGGAAGAGGGGAGTTTTTCTCCTCCCCTCCCCAACTCCTATCATACACTAGTCTAACAGTGGATCTCTTTGCCCGCTAGGAGACAAACCTTGCAGCAGTTCCAGAATTTGTTTGAAAGAATTTGAGGTATAGTTGAGGGAGCCAAGTCACATCACTTTGGTGCCTGGATGTGAGGTGGGGGTAGAGATCAGTGAAAAGAAGAGAAGAAGTCCTACTACGGAGAGGACACCAAGTTGTTACTTTTACCTATTTGACAATTTTTATGTGGTTTAAAAAAAAATCACAGGGAGGCAGTTTGGGATAGAAAGCTTAAGGGATAGAAAGCAGGTCTAGGATTCAGGAAGAGTCGTCTCTGATGTGTAACAGCTTTGTGATCCCCGGTAAGTCTTAATCACTCTTTGGGGAGATTTAAGATTGTAAATTACCGATGCAAAGTGCCATCCACATCCAGAGAAAGAATGAAGCAGACTGTTTTCTCTTTTGTTATATTTTGTTTTTCTCATGGTTTCTCCCATTCATTTTAATTCTTCTATGCAACATGGCGAATGTGAAAATGTGTTTAATAGGAATGAATATGTAGAGACCATATAAGATTGTATGCCACCTTAGGAGAGGGAGGGGGGAAAATTTGGAACATGTGGAAGTGATGGTTGAAAACTGAAAACAAGTAAATTAATAAATTTTGGGGGAAAGTAAAGACTGTAAGTTACAGGAGTGTTGCTAATCTAAACAGTGAAGGAAGTTTCATATCAAGAATTCCCAACCCCAGCGAAACCATGCATTGGGCTCAAAACCCATTACACAAAATAGCCTCAACATACTTTGGAACTCAGTAACTGAGAGGAAAGGACTTGTTTTGGTGAGTCAAGTGCATAGATCCCACCAAGATACTTCAGAATTGCATTAAAATTTTCCCCGAGGGAATAATGCTGTAATGGCTCCATCAAAGAGCTGAATAAAGGCCAGCCTTACAAATGAGCAGAAAATGTACACTGTTCCCCTAAGAAATTCTCACCAGCCTGTTCTTTCCACATAGGCTTCATAGATAGGAAGGAACAGCAACTTGGATAATGATAATTCACATTTACCCAGAGCTCTAAGTTTTAGTGTTTGTCTCACAAGAGTGCTTTGAGGTAGGTAGTTCAATATTATTCTTCCTCTTTTACATTTGAAGGATCAGTCTCAAGGAGGTTTACTGACTTGCCCATAGTCACAAAATTTAAGTGATCATTCCACAGCCCAACCCAGGCCATCTGATTCTATCTAGTGCCTTCTTGGTGGAATCTGAACCTTGGTTCTGAAAGGAGCATGGACCACGAATATAGATGACCAACATGGGGACTCTTTTCTCTTGGAGTCTGAACTGAGTCATTCTTTTTCCCCCCAAAATTGATTAATTTATTTGTTTTCAATTTTCAACCATCACTTCCATAAATTCCAAATTTTCTCATGTTCCCTCCTTCCTCCCTCTCCAAAATGATGTGCAATCTTATATGGGTTCTACAATACATTCCTATCAAACATATTTTCACACTAGTCATGTTTCATAGAAGAATTGAAATGAATGCAAAAAACCATGAGAAAAACAAAACGCAACAAAAGAGAAAAGAGTCTGCTTCATTCTTGTCTTCCAGCTTCATATTTCTTCCTCTGGATGTGGATGGCATTTTGTATCGAGAGTCCTCTGGAAATATTTTAGGTCCTTACGTTGCTGTGAATGGTTGTCTATCAAAAACAGTCCTTGCACACTGTGGATGTTACTGTGTATAGTGTTCTCCTGGCTCGCTCAGCATCAGTTCGTATAAATCTTTCCAGGTTTTTCGGAAGTGCACTTGTTCACTATTTCTTATAGCATAATAGTATTCCATTCCATTCATATACTACAACTTGTTCAGCCATTCCCCAATTGATAAGCATCCCCTCGATTTCCAGTTCTTGGCCACCAAAAAGGAACTGATTCATTCTTCAGTGATCCATAGGTAGGATTGGGGGAGAAATGGAAAATTGTACTGTCTAGACAGTTTAGATCAAGTACTTTCTGGTACTAACATTCTATATTTAAGTACCAGATGGTACTGATGGCTATTCACTAGAGAGTTTCATGTGTACACTGGTGTTTTGTGCATTCCCCAATGGAGAAGAGGAAAGTACTGTGTTCTCTGTGGTCATTAGAGAGACAGCCAGCTCTACCTTTCTCTTTGAGGCAGGTAGTATCAGACATGTAGTTGATACTCCTTGTCAAGGCTTTTACGAAGCTGTGAATCTATACTCAATCAAAATTAGCTCCAAGAATGTGCTCAAGAGTCAACTCTCTTATTTTCCTTAACTTACTATATCTGACTGCAGTATTTTAGTTGTGGGACTTATTACTGCGTGATTGTGCCTTAACAGGTTGGTGGGGAAGAGACTCTTGATATGACTCCTGATGGACTGAGAGACCTTTGATGTAGCATACCTGATTAAGTGAATAAGAGAATTCTTTGGATTGGGGGAAACCGGAGGAGAAGGGTTGAGTGAGAAGAGTGAGAGGCAAGCATGAACTTTTGAATGGCAGCTGAGGGATCCTTCTAGAGTCATAGACATATGAAGAAGTCAGCCCCCAACCTGTCACTTGATTCTCCAAGCTTGCCACCCTAGAGAGATAGTTTAAAAGCAAGTTGCCTGAGTGAAATCGTTTTCTCTTCTTGGTTGAGCTGAGATCTCATTTACTCTTAGATGTTCTTTCATCTGCTTTAAACTGTATAACTTCTCCAATTTCTGTTTACTGCTGACTTTGATAATGAAACTTATTAACTATCTGTGATTGTCTTTTGTGCAACTAGCATTTGATGGGAGGGAGCTAAGCTCATGAGAGTAAGCTAAATGTTATCCTCCCTATAAGAATGACTAGAGAAAGCATATTTTATTTTGAACTCTTAACTGAGAGTATCATACATTTAGATTATAGATGTTAGATATAGTGTAGATAGACATAATTCTAGCTGTATAACCCTCAAAGATAAGAGTGAAAGAGAGATTGCCCAGCCATGGAAGTACCAAATCCTCCCTTGTTTGACTGGCTTTTGAATCCTCCGCAGAGGTAAAAATTGTAACTTCCCTTGGAGATTGAATGGGCCAGATCTCAGATCAGACATCTAGCCAGGCTATGTACAAGCCCAAAATTTTATATTAGCTACATCGACGTTACATGTAGGTTGGAAGAATGAGTCAGAGTCTGGCTACATAGACCTATTAATCTATTAATTTAACTAATTAATTATAATAAATATAGAAAATAAATAATCTATAATTAATTAAATTAAAAAGGAATCTTTTACTCTAATAATCTATTAAGTATCAAGATTCTGAGTTTGACTTTGTGGGGAATTTCCAAGATAGATAGTAAAGAGCACTGAATATTGCTTCAAGGACCATGTTTTGAACTCCAGCCATTCCACTGAATTGCTATGTGACCTTGGTAAGTCACTTAACCTCCTCTGGGTCTCAGTTTTCTCATCTGCAAAATGCCAGGGTTGAACTTGACCTTTAAGGTCCTTTTACATCCTAAATCTGTGATCCTATACTCCTGGTGCGTGTGCTTCATTGTCCGGAGTTTTATTCTTACTGCTTTACATGACCATAAGCAATTAAATTGTATGTAGCAAAGTGGGGATGATGAGGCTCTGATTCTTTTAAAGGGGGGTAGGTGATTCTGGGTTTAAAGAATAATCAGATCAAAGATAAGCCTGGAACCTCGCTAGAGGGAAGACCTCAGGTAGAAAAAAAGAGAGAAGAGCTCAGGGATTTGGATGCTTAAAAAAAAAGAAAAATATCTCTAGGAGCTTAGAAAGCATAAGCTCATCTTGGGTTCAGGAGAGCCATATTAAATCCATTCACTCACTCATTCATTTGTTTAGTAGCAATAGTAGTATTTGTTGAGTACTTTCTGAGAAAAGCACTGTGCTAGACACTGGGAAAACACAGATAAATAAAACACGGTCCTTCTTTAAAAAAACATTCAAATGTTTATTGTTATGTTCTGCTTTTGAGAGCAGCTTGGCATGTGACTAGAGCCAGCATCGAAGCCAGGAAGATGGAGTTTCAAATCTTGCCTCCTTGTCTATACTGGCTGCCTCCTCCCCCATTCTACCCCCCCATCACTTACCCCTTCAGAAAAGTGCTCTAAGAAGTTCTCTGACTTTAAGTTGCAGAGAAGGGGCTGACCTACATTGGTACAAGGTTTCCTTCTCTGAAAGGTGCCATTGTTCTATCCAAGGTATAGCAATGACATCACAGTGCCAGCCCCTATCTGCCGTTTTTTTGTTTTGACTCACTTATGGATTTCCCATTATATCTCCTCCCCACATTCCCTTCCCTTAGAGTAAAAAAACAAAAAGAGGAAGACAAAGGCTCATGAAAACAACTAAATGAAACTAAATGAAAAACGTCTGATGTTCCATATTTATGGTTCCCCAATTTTGCAAGGAAAAGTCTGTGGTCAGATTGTAGAAGCCCTTAAATGTCTTGAACTCTTCCACTGTAAGGAAAATTTGCAGTAACTACTACCCAAAGGTGGGAAAGACTTGTCTTGGTAGCTGCTTAACTTATTGTCCGTGTGGATCACTGAACTTTGACACTTGTTGGACTCAAGAAAATTGGCCTGGGAATATGTTGTCATGATGACTAACGGTAAGAAGGGGCCATAATGATAACTGATATGCATATGGTATTTAAAGGTTTACAAAGTCCTTGACATATTTCATTATAAAGTGCTTTAAGGTTTGCAAAGCCCTTTACAAATATTATCAGGAGAAACTACCAGGAAGCTGCGGTAATGGAAAGGATGAAGAAAGTCCAAAAATCTGGACTTGAGAGTTGTGCAGATCATTGAAGTTAGGAATGAAAATGAAATATCTTTTCTGGTTTTCTAAAGTTATCTTCATCTCTCAGGAGAGTATAATAGGTGTGATATTTCATTGTTTTCTGTTTTAAGTATATGCTAATGTATATGTATGAGTCTTTTGTGTTTTAAGCATTTCTTTTGTGATAGAAGAAATAAACAGTTGTCCTATAACTAATTTCTGCCTTCTACATTGAATACCGTTTTTCTCTCTGAAGACATCCATTTCATTATTTCTTATAACACAATGGTATCCCATTACAGTCATATATCATAATTTGTTGAGATCTTCTCTGAGGGGCACCCACTTAATTTCTAGTTCTTTGCCATCACAAAAAGAGCTTCTATAAATATTTTTGTATGCATGGGTCCTTTTCTTCTTTCTTAAAAAAAAAGTTATTTATTTACTTTTAGTTTTCAACAATGAATACCTTTTCTTGAAGGGACTCTATCACTTTTGGGAAGACCTTGGGCATAAGCCATACCTAAGCTTTGTTTTAGATATTTTCCCTGTAATTCTGGGGTAGGGGAGATGAGACTGAGCGTGTGAGAAAAGGCCTGACTGTCTTCGCTTTGGTTTCAGGCTCCCCCAGGATTGAACCCAGTCTATCTGAGTCCAAAGCAGGAAATTCTTGTGGGATGGGGTACCTCCTGAGCCATGAGCAATATACTTTTTAATGTTCCTGAACAATCAAAATTACTTAATATTTGAGAAGATGCAAACATAAGTATTATATAGAAAGCATGTGCATTTATTATTCCCTCTATTTTGTTCATATTATCAAAATTTCTAGGAATTTTACATGAGTAGGAAAGCATAGCTTTCCTTGAATTTAATTGAATTAGTTCAAGGCTACTATTATGTGCTGGAATAAAAGCTTGATTTTGGAATTAGATCTAGGCTCTTGCTCCACCTCTAGCAGAGAGTAGTTGTATGCATTGGACAAGTGTCATAAATTATCATTGTTAGTAGAATAATAGTGATTCATGTTTATATGGCGCTCTAAGGTTACAAATGGCTTAAACATGCTATCTCATTTCACTCTCACAGTCTTAAAGTAGATAGTCTTATTATCCCCATCTATAAGTGAAAAAACTGAGACTCACAGAGATTAAGTGACTTGTCTGGCATAAAACATAGCTTATAAATTATAGATTTAGGAGTTGGACCCATAGACCATTAGGACTATTGCATCTCTGGGTTTGAGTGCCGCTAGATTTTAAAGATTCTCTTGATTCTTTTCCTACCTGTCTGACCCCTTCTTTTCAGTCTCCTTAGCTAGATCTCTGTTTATATCACTTGTCCTAATTGTAGGTATCCCCACAAGTTCTGTCCTGTGACTTCTTTTTTCTTCTTCTTGGGGAATCTCATCAGCTCTCGTGTGTCCAATTATTATGTTTATGAAAATTCATTTCCACATCTATGTATTCATCTATAGTCCCTCTCCTTAGCACCATTGCCTGAGCCGCATCATTAGCTCCCTATTGGACATTTTAGGTATCCAGACATCATTTAAGCAATTAACATCAGTTAGCTTTTTCAAAGAGATATTTACTGACCAAAAAATATATGTCAAATAACTTCAACCGGGCCCTCATCATGACAAGGCAATCTTTTTACACCTCCCTTATTAACTCACTATCTCATCACAATGGCTCTTCCAAACCTTTTCATTTTTCTTCGGACCTCCCTTGGTTTCCCCTCCTGCCACGTTCCTAGCTAAGAACTCTGCCTCATATTTTACTGAAAAAGTTAAGGCCATTCATCAAAGGCTCTCTCTTCTTCCCCATCTCACATCATATAGATGCTTTCTGCCACTCTCTCCTCTTCACCCCTGTCTCACATAATATGGTGGTCCTTCTCTTTACCAAGGCAAACTCCTCTACACACTCAAGGGATTCTATTCTATCCCCTCCGCTCCAGGAGATTTCTCCCTCCATCATCCCACTTTCTCATTTATCTTCGACCTTTCCTGTCTTATTTTCAGAAAACCTTCATTTGATCTATCTATCCCTACTAGCTCTCACCCCATTAGATCTCATTCTTGCAGCTCAAGTTCTTGAGAAGATCATATACAGTAGGTTCCTCCACTTCCTTTCCCCTTACTCTCTTAACTCTTTGCAGTCTGGCTTCCAACATCATTGTTCAACTGAAACTGTTCTCTCCAGAGTTGCTTATGTTTTCTTAACTGCCAAAGCTGATGATCTTCTCTCAAATCTTTATCCTTCTGCTCTCTGCAGCATTTGGTACCATCAATCACCCTCTTTTCTTTGTCATTCTTGTCTCTAGATTTTTCATAACACTGCTTCCTCCTGGTTTTCCTCCTACTTAGTTGACCACTCCTCAGTCTCCTTTGCTTATTAATTGAGGATGTCCCATAGGGCTCCCCTCTTCTCTTCTTGAGAACCTCTGCAGTATTTCACTTGGTTGTCTCATCATGGATTCAGTTATCATCTCTATGCTGTTGATTCTCAAATCTACTTATTCAGCCCTAACCTCACTGCTGACTTCTCCAATGACCTATTAGACATCTTGAATTGGATGGCCCAGAAACCTCTTAAAAACGTTCTGTCTAAATCTGAACTCATTATCTTTCATCCCAACCCACTCTCTTTCAGCATCTTTCTTCCTGTTGCTCTCAGTCACTCAGACTCAAAGCCTAGGTGTCCTCACCGTCTCAGCTTCCGTGTCCAACGTGTTGCCATGTACTCTTGATTTTGTCATTGTAACATCGGTTGCATAAGTCCTCTTTTCTCTTCTGGCAATCCCATTTGGTGTGTTTGCAGACTTTCCATGCCTGGAAGCTAACTTGCCAAACAGCAGTGTCCTTCTAGGATCGGGCCCTCCTTGACCAGTCTCTGTTACAATATACAACCACAAAAAAGGGAGGAAGAGTTTTTGCCTACAAAGAGCTTACATTTAACTAGTGTATGTTGCCCTACCTTTCTGTCCTGCACAGTAGAACTCTCTCATGCTCTCCTCTGTAAACCTCAAGTGAAATGACCAAGTCCCTGATGTCATGGTACTCTTTGATATTATATGTGAAAATTCTTTGTAGATGATGGAAGGAAGGGCCAATTAGAAGTAAACACTCTTGGAGAAGAACAGGGTCAAAAGAGAGAATAGAAGAAATGGGGGCAGGATAGGATGGAGGGAAATATGGTTAGTCTTACACATCATAACTATTACAGGAGTCATTTGCAAAACTACACATATATGGCCTGTATTGAATGTCTTGCCTTCTCAGTAGGGATGGGTGGGGAGGGAGGAAGGAAAAGAAGTTGGAACTCAAAGTTTTAGGAACAAATATTGAGAATTGTTTTTGCATGCAACTGGAAAATAAGAAATACAGGTAATGGGATATAGAAATTTATCTTGCCCTATAAGACAAGAGAGAAGATGGGGATAAGGAAAGGGAGGGGAGTTAGAAAGGAGGGGTAATCAGAGTGCTCCACATTTTGGGGTGGGGGAAGGGGAAAGATGGGGAGAAAATTTGGAATTTAAAATTTTGTGGAAATGAATGTTGAAAACTAAAAATAAATAAATAATCATTAAAAAGAAAAAAGAAAATTCTTTGTAAACTCTAACTTGCTATATATAAATGAAAAGTGGTACTGATATTGTTACCTTGTGTGAGATTTGTTGTTGGTATTTATCCCTGATTCTCGAAAAATTACAGAAAGATTTAAGTTCCTGGAGGGAAAGAACTTTTTTCATTTTCTTGTCTTGGTATTCCTCCAGCTTAGCCTTATTATACAGTAGACACTTAATAAATGTTTGTTGAATTAATGAAGTCAAACTTCTCTTGTAGCCTTTTCTCATTAGGAAGAAAGGAAAGAAGGAAGAAAAAAGGAGAGAAGGAAGAAAGGAAGGGAAGGAGGGAGGAAAGAAGGAAGGAAGGAAGGAAGGAAGGAAGGAAGGAAGGAAGGAAGGAAGGAAGGAAGGAAGGAAGGAAGGAAGAAGGAAAGAGACATTTAATAAGCACCTACTGTATGTCAGGCACTGTGTTAAGCATTTTACAAATATAATTTCATTCTTCACAACTCTGGGAGGTAGATGCTATTATTATCATCATTTTGCAGTTCAGGAAACTGAGGCGAACAGAGGTTAAAATGATTTATCCAGGGTCACACAGTAACTGTTTGAGACTAGCTTTGAATTCAGGCCTTCCTGACTCCAGGCCCAGTCTCTCCACTGTGCCACTTTTTTTGTCTTATCGTAGAAGGAGTCCCGCATTATTGCTGTTACCGCATTCATTAATATTTCTAAAGTAAGGCAGAGTATGCTTTTGTCAGACCTCCAGGAAGACCAAGGATTTCCTCATCATGCTAAATGCCCCTTCAAATGAACGGAGACTAATGGTAAATCATGTTTTCCTGACACATTTCCTTAAATACACAGTGATTTTACTGGGCCTGGGAGGTTTGTTTCTCAATCACTCAGGCTTTCCATCTGGTTCCCAGAGACTTTCCATCTTTTCTTTAACTGCTTTCTTTTGGGATTTATACTTGGGAAGTCTCAGTTTTACTGAACTCCCATCTCATCTGCAAGAGTATGAATTCCCTCCTTGCCTCAGCCTTCTGGCTTCCCTGGTTTCCTTCAAGGCTTAGCTAAAATCCCATCTTCTCCAAGGAAAAAAACCCACCCTTTCCAATCCCCATTTATACCTTTCCCCTGAGATTATCTCTAATTTGTTTTGTCCGTATGTTGTTTGAACATAGGTGTTTGCACGTTGTAATTCCTTGAGGCCAGGAACTGTCTTTCGCCTTCTTTGTATGGGTGCCCCAGCAAAAGAAATGCTTGTTGCCTTGGCCTCTGACTTGCAAACTGCTGTCTCTTGGTTGGAGAGGGAGGCTTCCTGAGCAGCTTACCCTCAGGAACCCTTAATTGCTCATGAGAATCAGAGCTAGCCTTCAAATCCTCAAAGAGGAGCAGAGGGGACTGCACGCTCCACCCTGTCCATGGTAGTAATCAGGTATTCCTTAGTCTTTTGGTTTCTTTGTAAAAGTGGAGTTTGCGCCCCTCCCAAATACTGTTCTTTCTTTCTGATTTTCTCAGTCCCTCCTGTCTTCTATACAAACCTCTCTTCCTTCATCTACACTCTTCCCTACCACCTTCTTCTGTTCTGAACCAATTCAAATCTTTTGCTTCATGCTGTATTCATTTCCTCCAAGGCATTTTTTAGCTAGTTTTTTCCCCCAGTGGATGAATATTTACTGAGCACCTACTGGGTGTGTGACTGGGTATATATCTGATGGCGGATGTCCTCGGCTGCCCGTTAGTCATGCTCCTGTGTTGTCACAAGAGGACTTGTGCCCACAGTGGCCTGCCCAGAGGTACTCACTCACCTGGGATGCCTGCAAATGTTAATCCATGAAGTCCCATGCACAACAGGCCAAATTCAACATTCCACAGTAAGAAGAGGCCAGAGGGATCAGGTATAGCTTGAGGAGCTGGGAATGAAGGTCCTCAGCTATCTCCCAATTAGCTAAAACGCTACCATTTCCTTCCTTTGAATTAAAGCATTGTCCAGTTAAATTGGAAATAGCAAATACCCTTGGTAAGGTTACATATCAAACCATTAGTAGCCCTTTCCTTTTTATTGAAAACGTGACAGCTAGCTGAGAGCAGACTTGGAGAAGAGGGCCTGGGGAGGAAAGAGGAATTGAGAGCAGAGGACACTGCGGAGATAGATGAAAGGGGTGGTGGGAGGTTTCAAAGATAAATTTTCCTAGGTCCCTTCCCACCATCCCCGACTCTCCTTTTAGCTTCCTTTTTTGTGCTGTCTTCCTTTTAGGTTGGCAGCTCCTTGAAGTCAGGAACTATCTTTATTGTATTGAGCATAGCACAGTGCCTGCCACATAGTAGGCACCTCATACATGTTTGTTGACTAAATAACTGACAGATGTGGAGGCAGAGGGCCTAGGTTCAAATCCCTGCTCTGCTACCTCCTGTGTAAACTTAGGCAAGTCTTTTTCTTTCCCTGGTTTTCAGTTTCCTCATTTATAAAGTAAGAAGGTTTGGAAAAGATGAACTCAAACATTCTCTCTCTGCCTCTGTCTCTCTCTTTGTCTCTCTCTGTCTGTCTCTCTCTTTTCTTCTCTTTCTCCCTCTCCCTCTCCTTCCTTCCCCCCTCCCCTCTTTTCTCCCTTTGTCTCTCTCTCTCTGTCTGTCTCTCCCTTTCTGTCTCTCTCTCCCTCTTTCTCTCCCTCTCTGCCCTTTGCCCTCGGTCCCTCCTTCCCTCCCTCCACCTTTCTCTCCCTTTCTCTCTCTGTCTCTGTCTCTCTGTCTGTCTGTCTGTCTCTCTCTGTCTGTCTGTCTCTCTCCTTTTTACAAAAGGCTTCTACCCCAGCCTAATGATAGCACACGACTATCCTTGGAGCCTGAGAGGAGCCAAGATGAGGGGAGGGGAGGAGGAAAGGAGGCCCTGATTCCAGACCTCACCCCCTCCTTCCGTCCCCATTTCTCTCCCCACCCCAGGCTTCAAGGTTTGAGTGACTAGGGCTGAACTTTTGCCGTTAACGGTATTGTTGTGTTTGTGCTTTCTCTACAGGGGAGGGATTGTGTAGTCTGGCATTTATATAGAGGCTAACCTAACCCTGTGTGGGCACTGCCTTAGTGAGAGTTAAATAATGCAGCCTTTGAACACGGCTTATCTGCGCTAACATTGCAGATCCCCATAAAAATAAACCAAGCAGAGCCGCCTCTCTGGGGGAACCCCCGTGCTGTGATTGGGCCAGACTCCCTCAATCCCCGTGACCTTGTTGGCCTCCAGCTGAGACTTGCCATATCCCATCCAGTTTCCTTTTATGATATATCGGCTGCTTTTATAATCCCAGTGGGTTCCTGGGGGGAGTGAGTCTGGAAGGAGAGGAGAAGGGAGGGAGATCCTTTCTGTGGGGTTCGGAGTACTGCTGCTTGGATTGCCCCCCGGCCCCTGGCTAAAAACCATAATAGCCTTCTCATCTGTCTACTCCCTGGTCAGAGCTGATGACAACAGGCCAAGAATATATATAGCCTACTCCCTCCCACGGTGACCTCACCAGCCCCGGGAGGGCATCTTGCAACACCTGCATGTTCTTTGGGAAACCAGTTCCTCTGGGGATGAGGGCCCCTCTGCCCTGGCATTGGAGATCATAGAATTGAGAGGGGGAAATAGAACTAAGAGATCAACATCTGCTTCAACCTCTTCATATTACAAACGAAGAAACTGAGGCCCAGAGAATCAGAGTGACATGTTGTAAAGAAAAGAAGCTGGATTCCTCTCCCTGTCCTCTGACTCCAGACCCAGGGTTCTTTTCCACTGAACCATTACCTTCCGTTCTTGCCTGAGTTGGCAGAGGCTGAGGGTTAAAGCTGGAACTCTCCAGGGGACAGCTGGGCTTTGATTACAGACAGTTCTATAGGTCAAAACCTCAGGTCAGAATTTTAAATCCCTGTTTGGACAGCCAATATGTGCGGTGCCCGTAGAAAGAGCGTAGGATTTACAGGTCACCTGGCTTCGCATCTCAATTTCATCACGGACTAGCTTAAAGGGCTAGATAAATGTAAGCTGTTATAACCCAATTCAATACCATCCATCCTCCCCCTTCCTGCTTTTATGCCCCTCCCCCGACAAGGCACACTCAGAGGCTGTGGTGTCTGTCTTTGGTTTCCTTGCTTAAACTGTCTCCTGACCACATAGACCTAAGCTGAGCTAGTAGCTGCTTCCCCATTCCCCACTTCTCACCCGCTTATGTCCCAGAAAAATAGGGTGGAGATCTAGGTTGGCATCAACTTCATCGTGGCCCGAAGTCTTGGGGCTATCACTCAGGGCTCCCATGGATCTCCACCCTCCGTCCATGGTGTTGGGAAAAGCGGACCAGTCATGACTTCAGAGAACTGCCTGTCAAGGTCAGCAGTTAGGAATGTTGTTCTATGCATGCAGAAAGATGGCAGACTCTGTAAAATAGGCATACATCATCAGACATGACCGATGTGTTGACTTGTTTTACTTAAAGATATTTTGTTACAAAAGAAGATTTAATTCTTGAGGTTTGGGAAGTGACCTCATATAAAAAGAGATCAATAAAACTCTGTGTGTGTGTGCGTGTGTGAGTGTGTGCGTACATGCACTAGATTAGGAGTCTGAAAACTTAGGTTCTAGTCCTTCGTTCTCTGTTAGCTAGCTAATGTGACCTTGGGCAAGTCACAATTTAATTACATTTGTTCAGTCATTTCAGTTGTGTCTGACTCTTTGTGACCCCATTTGGGATTTTCTTAGAAGATTCTGCAGTGGATTTGCCATCTCCTTCTCATTTTACAGACGAGGAAATTGAGACAGGCAGGGTTAAGTGATTTGTTCAGGGTCACATAGATAGTAAGTGTCTGAGGTCAGCTTTGAACTTAGGAAGATGAGTCTTTCTGACTCCAGGTCCAGCACTCTAGCCACTGAGCCACCCGAGTTGCCCTATGCCATGCAACTTGTTAATAATACACTAGAGGTTCCAGTGGGCACAGTGGAAAGAGTAGGGAAGAATGGTTTAGAGACACTGGAAAGAGAGTTGATGTGGGTAGGCATGAAGAAAAAGGAGTAGTGTACAGAGAGGGAAACTTTGACCTAGGTAGCCTACAAAATTCCAGACTAGGGACTGAGAGGAGATACAGGGATGTGTAGACTGTCTTACTCTTTATAATCCCAAAGATAATATTGTCTCATTTATCAGTTCATTGAGAAAGAGATTGACAAAAGTGGTGTTGGTAAGGACTTAGTAACTTGAGCAGAACTTCTGTCTCCAGTGCTGCACAATAGATAATCAAACAATCAGCCAACCAAGATGTATTTATTAGGCAACTACTAGGTTCTAGGTTCTGGACAATCAAAGCAGGGTTTGGAAGAGTCCTAAGGTCAGTCTGGTGATAGAGGATTGAGTGAGGCATGTTTGAGATACTCGCCTTCAGCTAGTGTAGCTCAGCTCCATACCTTAACTCCATCAATTTGTAGATTTTGTGAAGACTTGGTGATGGTGGAGGGATAGGTTCCTTTATCTATAAAATGAACACTATATTAAAAAAAAACATTCTGTAATTGTATGATTCCAGAGCTGTGGATAGCTGAGAAGCTACGGTAATCAAGGGACTAAGTTTACTGAGGAACTGAAATGTTCATTACAAGTGGGTTGTCTTGCAAGCCTGCTCATCTTGCATATCCTGTGCATCACCTGCCTATGGAATTCAAGAGATTCAATGTCCCTGAAGAATGTGAAAAGGTTCTCTTAGGAGACAGTAGTTTTGCTGTGTGGAGTTATAGGTCCAATTCTAATGCTTTGTGACATCATCTGTTTTATTAGCTGGATGTCTTTGGTCAAGTCACCTAACCACTTGAGACTCCCATTTTCCTTGGCTGTGAAGTAAGAGTTCTAATACAGTTATCTCTTCCACATCATGACTTTCCCCATAGCAATATATCATGGTTTTGATATATATCGGGTTGGCAGAATAAACTAAATGGGAATTTTGGGGGAGTTTTGTGGGAGTCTCAGATAACATTTGAAAACCAGCAGATGATAGAAAAAGTTTAGAAACTCAGAAATGCATAAAATATATGTATAGTATCATATAATATCAACATATTTTATCTTTCAATATCAAAGTAATTCAGACTTTTTTTTGATAGGATGGGAAGGCCTAAAAATTTGACTCAGATTTTGCAGATCGAGGGGGTGCCATGCTCCCATTCCCCCTCCCCAATGTGGTAGGAATAACTGTCTAGTGCTTCTTTTTACCTCATGGGGCTGTTGTTAAGAAAATGCTTTGTAAACTGCTGCTCTTAATAGAAATGAATTAGCAGCCTCTGCTGTACTATCCGACTGTGCTTTAACCATGTCTTGATTACATTTAATCAATGTAACCAATCAATTTAATCACAATTAAAAAATACAGAAAGCAAATAGCGACACACCCAGATAGACAAAGGGCAGGAAAAAAGGGCTAATGCCTGAATAGGGCCAGCGATTCTGGAGTCCTGGATGGTAGATGAGGGCTTTTGGGGGGTAGAGGGGCAGTCACAGGAAAGACCTGGGCTAGACAGCAGCTTCTCTACTTGGGGTGAGCATTGTTTTTACTCTTACTCAAACAGCACTGAGGGCTTGGGGGAGCAGTATGGAAATGAAACGGTAGGGGAGTTGTGAAGCATCTTTGCTGGGCTGGAACATGACTAGTTAGTCAGAGATTTGCTTTGGGGGGTGGGAGCCTTGGAATTAAATCAACACCAGTCATGGAATTTGAGCTTTCAAATTGTAAACTGAGGCTATAGAGCTCTGAGCTCTAGCCCCAATCTCTTCTCTAGGAATTGGTTCCTATAGTAAATGCCTTTTCTCTGAACCTTCATATTCTGCTTAGAGAAAGGGAGTATACAATTTTCCTTTTCTTTCTCTGCCATAAGGTCTTGATTGGCCTCAAAAATCTTTAATTCCTCAGTTGAAACAGGAAAATTCTCTCTAATGGTGGAGTATAAGATCCATAAGGGCTTTGGTTGCAATTTTTTGTCTTTGTATACTCATTGTTTAGTAAAGAGCTTGTCATATGGTAGGCACCAAATAAATGTTTCTTGAATAGAATTACATGTGGGCAACAGATGTTGCTCAGACAGCTGACCCATTTGTACCTGGGGACCATCTCCAGTTGTCCTTATCTATATCCCGCCTCTGGACCTAAATGGCTGTGGAGGAGAAAATGAGGCTGGTGATTTTTCACAGTCCTCCTCACTGAAATCTAATTCATGTGCAAGTTTCATGGCATTACTTTCCTGATGTCACGGTCCTCATTGCAAACAAAGGACAAACAATTACCATTTGTACCATAAGGGTTTGTTGTTTCTTACTGATGTGTGATGTTATGGATTGGTTTGTTCAGTTTGCTTTTGGTGATTATCCCTTTCTCCCAACTCAAGAAGCAGTTTCCCTCTTTCTTTTTTCCTCTTCTCTCTTATAGCCTGGCTCAGAATAATGAAGGAAGTTGCTAATGATGGCAGCAGGAAGAGCCATGGGAATAGTCTGTAATACTAATATGCTTTGATTTTAAGGACTCTAGAAGGCTCCTTCCATCCGGTGATTTCCTACTGAAATCTCCTATTAGAGATTTTTTTTTTTTACTTTTCTGTAAAGCTTTGAATCTTGTCTACTTGCAAATATCCAGAAAGTGTTAATAGGAATTTATTATCAGTCATTTACACCTTACGGAGAATGGGTTTATCAGATCCTTTTAAGAGAGTAGGTTTGGATGGGAAAGATCCTACAGCACTAAGTACCTGAAGATAATGCAAAGAAATTCCAAAGAAGAATCTTCTAACACCCAAGACAAGATTTGTTGAGTGAGCGGCAGCAACGATGGTGGTCTTGTTCACCCACCTGATTAATAATATATTGCTGTCCCGTCCCTCCACCCCAGCAAAAGTACTGGACAAGTTAAATAAGAGCTGGTATCAACAAAGTGGTACCACCTGAAGGCAATTCACCTGTTACGTCTACCATGCCTGCCCAGATTTGTCAGGGGACCATTCCTTTGTTTTGGTGATAAGCTGCCATGGAAGGAATGGGAATGATTTACTCTTGGGACCCCATTTGGGGTTTTCTTGGCAAAGATACTGGAGTGGTTTGTCAATTCCTTCTCCAGATCATTTTACAGATGAGAAAACTGAGGCAAACAGGGTGAAGTGACTTGCCCAGGGTCACACAGCTAGTAAGTGTGCAAAGCTGGATTTGAACTCAGGCCTGGCACTATGTCTACTGTGCTACCTAGATGTCCCTGCCAAATTACTAATTAATTACTCTGAATTTATCTGCTACTGGTGAAAATTTGAAATCCCTCATATCTGCATGGCATAGTGACTGGAATTCTACTAGCCTTGGAGTCAGGAAGCTTCAAATTCTGTTTCTGACACAGACTAGATGAATGACCATGCACAAAAATCACTTAACCTTAATGAACCTTACAAGCTCAAGTTGAGAAACTCAAGTGAAAGAATGTGTGTAGTCCAGTTTGGAAATTTCAAAGTGACATTACAAAATGTCAGTGTCTTTTGGGTAGAAGACACAATATAAGTTATTTCAAAAAAATATTTTCTCCATACTGGTACTACCCTCATTCTAAATTAGGTTTGCTCTTTAACCTATGCATTTTGACAATTTGGGGCTGATAATGGACAGCACACTTTCATAAACTGATATTCATATCGTTGTTATAACTAGGTAGCCCAGTAGAGGGAATGCTAGACTTGGAGTCTGAGACCTAGGTTTGAATATGGCTTTGAATACTTCCTAGTTGTGTGACTCTGGGTAAGTCACTTAATGTTTGTCTGCCTCAGTTTCCTCCTCTGTAAAATGGACATAATAATAGCATCTTCCTGGCAAGGTTGTTGTAAATATTAAATGAGATCATATTTGTAAAGTGCTTTGCAAACTCTAAAGCACTATCTAAACGTTAAATCTTATTGTATACACTTAAGCTCCTAATATTTGTTAAGTACTGATAAGATAAATAAGACTTGGTCCTTGTCCTCAACATGCTTATAGTCTGGTAGAGGTATTAAACGTATACAGAAATAATTATGATACAAATATAATAGGACAGTGGAAACAATGTTGACTGGCAGACAGAAAATTCCGGTGTTCTACTGCTTAAGTCTCTGAGAAACTGGGAAGGGAACTGGATTTGACTGACAAACCCACTCTTCAATCCTAAATGGAGGTGACAAAAACAACGTTGGGTGGGAAGCTGGAGCTGCCATTGTTAACTGCAGAATAGAGGAGGAACAAATGTAGAACAATGGGCAAGAGAGGATGCTAGTGGGGAGGGGTCCTGAATGTCTTATCATGGTCTTGGTCATGAGAAGCGAATGCCAGAACACGGAGACAAGGATTGTGTGACCAGGCAATGCAGATTCAGAGTTCTTGGAAATTTTTTTATGCTTCTGAGAACAAAAGTAGTGATTCCTCATTTCCCTCAACTTTTTCTTCCATTCCTTTGTCCATCTCAGGAGAGGAATGGGTCTGTTCCTCAATCTCAGCTTCTCAAGAGTTTGTTTGCTTTCCATTTCATGGTTGTTGTTCTTTTAAAAGCTGGTTTCTCTAAGATAAATATGGTTACCCATTGTATTACTGAGCTGTCTGTGTCCTTGAACGGATGAGATAGAGGGAGTGAATTACTCAAGGAAAGAGAGATAGAAGAATTATTTTAATTAATTTATTATTTTAATTACTGGGGGCAAGTTCTAGCATGGGGACTCTGTACAAATAAGAAAGAATTATTCATTCAGATTTAATAACTTCCCAGAGCAGGGAGAAAAACATGGGCTTACTAAGTAAATGAGTTAGCAGTTTTGGTAGCTGGAGTTGGCATAGAATATGGTCCCTTGATGCCTTGTGCTTCCCATTGTCTTCCTGCAGGTTTGAAGGAAAACCCCTTCCTCTAGACTGGTAAAACTGAGGAATTGACTAGAGAGAGAATCATACCCAAAGGGGAAAAATAAAGGGAGTAGCTGGGAAGTATTGACCCAACCCACATGAAGATGGAGAACAGAAAAGAAGAATAGCTAGCTCTGTTCCCAGGAGTACAATAACACCTCCCCCATTCTGTACAGATCAGTAAGGCAATGGTCACTCACATTTGTCTTAGAGAAACTGGTTTTCAAGCAGCAGTGGAAAAGAAGGTAAACAAGTGCTTAAGGAATAGAAAATGGGGGACAGGCTCTTCTCTCTCCTGAGAGAGAGAAGGAAAGGAGTGGAAAAGTGCTCAGTAAACTGAAGGTTTCCAACAACTCTGTGAGGCTTCTGCAGATGTGGTCAGGTCACATGGTCTTTGTCTTTGGGTTTTAACATTGGTTCCTTGCCTATTCTATGACCAACATTCTTGCATGGCAGCAGCAATTCCTTCCTTCTTGATGCAGCTTCTGGCCATCCCCTTTGGGTTGAGGAAACTGAGAATCATTTGAGAAACGATTGAACACATGGTGGTACAAAAATGTAATGGAATACTATTGGGCAATAAGAACTAATGCCTGTGAAGTCTCCAGAGAAGCACAGGAAGACTCCTATGAACTGATGCATGGTGAAGTAAGTAGCACCAGTAGAACAACACACATAGAAAGGACAATAATATAAACAAAACCAACACTAAAATGTATTCATTTTAATAAAATATTAATTACAATATTACAGTAAGTGCATTAATAACAACATTCATTGCAGTTGATCAATTTCAGTGCTAGAGAACAGATCATGAAAAGCTCTTCTCTTGGTATGTGGGAGACCATGAAACTAATTGTTATGTTACTTGGTTTTGCTTAACAGTTTTTCTTTGTTCCAAGGGAGGGTTATATGAAGGGGTGTAGCATATCAGGACAAGACTGAGGGATGGAAGAAAAGACATCAATGAAACAAAAATAGGTGTTACCCCTTCCAACTTTTGTGTTCTAATTTCTTAGATGATGGATGCCCCATAGGTAGAGACATTTTGAGTAGAGGGAAATATATACACAAGATTGCCAGGTCGAAGCCAGAAAGGCATGGACAAGTCAAGACTAACAGTGGCAAATGTCTGGAAAGCTAGGCTGGACCCATAAGTCTGATAAGCCTTGAATGTCATTCCAGAAAGATCCAAATGCACTTTTCAGGCAATGAGGAGCCACTGAAGACCTTGAATAAGGTGATAATTTGACCATAGCTTTGCTTTAGGAAGACTGATCAGGACTCAATGTGAAGGATGAGCTGGAAAGAGACAAGGCTACAGTCTGGTCTGATGTTTTTTTTCTCCTTTATCTTTCCTCTTAATTTTTAACCTTTGGCAATAGCCTAGGAGGCAGATTCCTGATAATACAGACCTGGGGAACCCCATTCCAGAGTGGGACAGCTGGGATTCAGGCCAGATGAGAGGCTTCTGTAGAGAAGATAGCACAAGAACTGTAGGAGGTCAGAGGACAGAAGAGCAACAGACTGGAAAATGACAGAGAAAAAATTGAGACAGTAGAGGGGAGTTAGTACATAGAGGGGAAAAGTCATATAGTGGAGGGTGTCTGGACTCGTAGCCTAGGTAGCACCCTTGACTCTTCTCTCTCACCTCCCATATCCAATCTGTTGCCAAGTCCTATCAAATCTACCTTCACACCATTTCTCAAGTACACCTCCTTCTTTCCTCTGAAACTGCTACCGTCCTGATACCTGCCATTATCACCTCACCCCTGAGTTACTGTAACAGTCTTCTGCTTGAAGGCATTCCTCATTCTAACCCATTCTCTACTTGGTGCATTTCCCTAAAACACAAGCCTGACCACGTTACCGCACTCCCAATCAATAAAGTCTAGTGGCTCATTCTTTTTTGTTTTTTTTTTTGAGGCAATCAGGGTTAAGTGACTTGCCCAGGGTCACAGAGCTAGTAAATATCTGAAGCTGGATTTGAACTCAGGTCCTCTTGACTTCAGGAGTAGTGTTTAGTGGCTCACTCTTAAGCTCCAGGATGAAACATAAAAATCCTCCGTTGGGCTTTGAAAGCTCTTCATAAACCTGGCCCCTTTCTGCCTTTCCAGTTTTCTTCCACCTTCCCCTTATCTACTTACTTCATGGCCCAACTGAAACCGGTTTCTTTGCTAATTTTTGAACAAGACACTCCATCTGCTGACTCTGCGTTTTCCCTGACTGTTCCTATTGCCCAGAATTCTCTGCATCCACATCTGTCCCTCCTTCTCTCCAACTCCTGCTTTCCCAGGCTTACTTCAAGTCTCAGCTATGATCCTTCCTCCTGCAAGAAGCCTTCCTCAGTCCCTCCAGAAGGCCAGGTCTGCACAGAGAGATGATCCCTCTCTGAGATTATCCACAAGTTAGTCTGCACACATCTTAATCGCATGTTGTTTCCCTATGAGAGTGGGAACTCCCTGAGAGCCCTGAGAGTTTTGTTTTTCTTTTCATTTTTTGCCTTTCTTGGACCCGTATTGCTTAGCCCAGCTCCTAGCGGTACATATTTAATAAATGTAATATCATATAATATTAAATATAATAATAACATATTAGATATTTAATAAATGCTTATTGACTCGAATTGTTTCATCCCTGGTTTTGAGGCTGCCTCTTTATCCACCATGCCATGATGCTTCTCAATAACCTTTATATGGCTTGTATTTTGTTCCCATCCAGGTAAGTCTGGGAACATCTGAACATGTAACATATTTGTTACAATAAAATATCATGTAATATTGAAAATTGTTCCATTTTTATTTGTTTTATTTGCATTTTATTTGTTGTATTTTGATTGTATAATAAAAATAATATTTGCTTATGAACCCCAGTTAGTAAAGAAATAGGGCCATCATCATTTTAGCTATCCTACATTTATTCCCTACCTGCAGAAAGCCCAATTGCTGACACCATAGAACAAACACAAAAATAGAGAAATTTGTTTAACAATCAGTGGCTATCTAGCAAAGAAAAATCCCTTCTACATGATACCCAGCTGATGGCCACCTATTCCCTAAAGCAGGAGTTATTAAGTTGGGGTCTATGAACTTGTTTTAGAAAACATTCTTATAAATATATTTCAATATGACTGGTTTCCTTTTTATTCCTATGTATTTTGTTTTATTCATTTAAAAATATTATTCTAAGAAGGGGTCCATAGGCTTCACCAGACCCCCTTACCTAAAGGGTCAGGCTATGTGTGTTGTCCTCAATTTCCTTTTTGGGGGTGGTCCCATAGCTGTATTATTTTTAAGGAAAGGGATGGCCTCCCTCCCTCCCAGGCTATATGGCAAGAGGAGGCTATCCTCCAGGAGTTCAAGGATGCCTCCATTGTCCATCTCTATAAAGGTAAAGGAAATAGATTGTCCTGTGACAATCACAGAGGGGTCTCTTTCTAGTCATTACTGGCAAAATTCCAGCTACAGTCCTCCTTAATAAGCTGATTCTTCTCCTGGAAGATGGTCATATACCTGAGAGCCAGTGTGGCTTCAGAAACGGCCGAGGAACAGTTGATATGATTTTTGCCGCCCAACAAGTCCAGGAGAAATGGAGAAATTTCCAGGAGAAATGCCATGAGCAGAACAGAGGTCTGTACACAACATCTGTAGATCCGACCAAGGCCTTTGACACTGTTAGTCATCAGGGTTTGTGGAAAATTATGTCAAAATTCATTTGCCCAGAGAAGTTAATCAGTATTATACATCAGTTTCATGATGGCATGTTTGCTTGGATTCCAGATAATGGACAAAGCTCTTGTGCCTTCCCAGTCACCAATAGAGAGAAACAGGTCTGTGTGCTTGCTCCCAGGCTTTTTAGAATGATGTTTTCAGCCGTGATATCAAATGCTTTCAATGAGGATGAACATGGCATCAAGGTCAGCTACCGTATTGATGGTAAGTTCTTCAGTCTGAAAGGCTACAAGCCAAGACCAAAGTGGAGGGAGTGTTGGTGCATTCTGTTTGCAGATGACTGCACACTCAGTCAGCCTCTGAAGCTGAGATGCAACAAAGTATGGATCAATTCTCTGCTGCCTGTGCCAATTTTGGCCTAATAAAGAACACTAAGAAAACACAGGTGCTCCATCAGCTACCACCACTTCATTCATACATGCAACCATCAGTTATAACAAATGGAGAAGTTGTGAATGCTGTGGATAAGTGACCTCGAGGCCTCAGGTTCCCCATCCCTGTTTAAAGGGATACCAGATTTTAGTTTTCCCTTCTTTTGGAATTTAACTTGGATCTTTCTCAAGTGGTCAGTCATATGGCACTAGCCATCCATTGACAACCCTGCCACAATCTTGCCCTCCTGTTCACTATGGAGTCTAACTAATTTTCTTATGGGCAACAGATAACTGGGATACATTTGCTTTTCAGGCCCTGACACCATTTTATAGACTGGCAGATTACTTAGTCTTCCCACCATTTGGTAGAGGATATCTGCCATCTTGTACTTTCTCAAAGATACCCAGATTACATGCTAGGACTCAATCCACTGAGTGAAGTTCCCATAGGCAAACATAAACATTATACCTTTTCTTATTCCTCTCAGGGCTCCCCTGAATTTTAGCCATGGCTGGACAGTTGACTAGTCTTCCTCTCAGTCAGTCTGTCAGTCAGATGACACATTTACGGGGGGTGACTTTCTCCATCTTCCTCCTTGTCAGAGACTCCCAAAGCCATAGAAGTGTCTTATTGCCACACTAATTTGTCTAACATTAATTCAATGGTAAAAGCTATCTTTGTGGAGATGACTCCAAAATTTTTATAGCCAGACTGAATTTCTCTCAATTGCCTCTTAGACCTCTCTCTTAGAAGTCCTATCTATATCTTAAACTCAACTTGCCCCAAATGTCATTCATCACCTTCTCAACCTAAACCTATCCATCTTCCAAACTTCCTTATTTCTACTATAGGTACTATCATCTTATTGGTTACTCAGATCCAAAACCTTAGTCATCCTCCACTCCACCTTCCCCCTTGATATCTCCTTGCCCTCATCCCCCAAATTAAGGGAAAGGTAGAAGAATAAGCACTTACTATGTGCCTGGCATTGTGCTAAGTGCTTTGTAGACATTATCTCATTTTAGCCTTCATAACAACCCTGGAATGGAGGTACTTCCATTATTGGTACCATCTTATAACTGAGGAAACTAAGATAGATAGCTAAGTGACTTTCTTAGGGTCACACAGGTAATAAATATCTGAGCCTGGATTTGAACTCAGGTTTTCCTGACTCCAGGCCCAGCAGCATGTCCAGTTCCTATCCCAATCTCAGTCTTGATCTGTATCTTTGTCTCTATCCCCAACTAAATCTCTTCTCTACCTTTCTCTCCAATTCACTTGGCCTTCATCACCCTTCAACACTTGGACCCCTATAATAATGTCTTCTGTAATAATATAAATAATGCCTTCTAACCCTTCTTCTTGCCTCCTTGTCACAGAAAGCAGATGGAAGCGATTGAACAGACAGCAGCTGTTGTCCTACTAGCTAAGATGGAAGGCGTTGGGACTTTCCAATCTTTCCCCTATGGAAGAAGAGGAGAGGGTTTCTGAAAGAATGGGAAGGGAAATTACCAAAGTCTTGGAGAAACAGAATTTTGGGGTCAGGTTCCCCAGGCAAGGTTGAGGTGAAGAAGGTTTCAGAAACTATGCTAGCTAAGCTAACCTCTGGATAGACAGTAATTACCTGTAATTGCTGTAATAAACAATGCATGATCTGTAAAATCCTCTGTTTCTGTTCTTTTGTTGTTTCTTTTGTTTGGTTTTTATCTTAATTTGTTAGTAAAGTTTGTTTAGAAAAATTTTATCCTGGTGTGTGGACCTTCAGGGAGACCAGAGTTCCCCCAGAGTCTGGACATGGTTACTGCGGTGGCTGCCCCAAAGCAAAACTAGGGCTGGAGGGGAAAATCCGGCAGCAGAGAGGAAGGATCTTTGGTCACTGAACCCAGCCGTAATCACTGGTGTGTTTCTTCTTGGGACTTTCCCTTACTTCCTTTCTGAAATTTCCTTGTGTTAAATCCCCCCTTTTCCCTGCTGTCCTACCCAGATCCCCCAGGTTCCTTAGCGACCTTGCTGAGCAAACAGGGGGAGTGACAAAGGGGGAAACACAGTATTTTCTAGTAAAAATCACTTGTAAAGCACCAGCAAACACAGCCTCCATCAGTCACACTCCCTTTGCCCACCCCCATAACAGGAAAGACTGTCTGGTACATGTAAATGCCTGGCCTGTCAATGGCCTGAGCCCTGACCACCTCTCCTGACCACCTGTCAAGGAATTGGCCCCTGGATTTGCTTTGGCTCATGAAGGACCTCCTCGAAGGACTTGGGGACAGTCTGAACCTCTGAATGAACCCACGAAGCCTTAGAGCAGCTTAGACATCATTAATAATTCAACCTATTCAATTTTATGGATGAGGAAACTGAGGCTCACAGAAATTAATGTCCAGGAGGTAACATCAGGTTGTTTCTGAAACTTGTAATTACATCACATGCTTCTATGCTGTCCCAAAAGTCTTAGTGCAATTGTGACCACTCAAGGTTTAATACCTTAAAATTGCACTAAGACTTTTGGGGCACCTTGGATAACACATTTTTGTTTTATAATAAAGTATATACGGTAGGTAGTGCACCTGTTATTATTCCTATATATGACATTATAATATAATATTATATCTCCATTTAACATATGAGGAAACAGGTTCAGAAAGGTCTACCCATGGCCACACAGCCAGTAAAGCGTGAAAGCTGTTGCATGAGTTCAGGTCTCCTGACTCTAGGTCTGGTGTTATTTTCAATTATCCCACACTGCAGGAGAGTATTTTGCTTGAGCTCAAGTTCAGTCCCCTTGGATTGTAGAATGTGAAAGCTGGAAATTTAAGGATCACCTCTAGATTAATAATACAGAAGCAACTAGGTGGTGCAATGGCTAGAGTGCAGTCAGGGAGGTTCACATCCAGCCTCCAGCCAGGTTAATACAGTGACCCTGGGCAAGTCATTTAAAACCCTCCTTGCCTCAGTTTCCTCATCTGTAAAATGAGCTAGAGAGGGAAATGGCAAGCGCACCAATGTCTTTGCCTAGAAAATCTCAGTTGGGGTCATGGAGAATTGAACCTAACAGGACAAATTTAATTTTACTGCTGAGGAAACTGGACATCTTGTAAATAACAGAACCAGGATGTAAACTCAGCTCTTGTGCCTCCAAGTCCAAGGTCTTGTCTATTACCTCCTCACTCTGTCTTCTGCCGCTCCAGTCAAACCTCCTCTCTGGACGATAAGATCAATACCCTGTTAGAAAACCAGAAGGAAATTAGGCTGGGAGGGTAAGTTAGGGATTTAGTACAAAACAGAAACTCTGCCACCAAGACCTGCCATACTCCTTCAGGTTTCTTCTGATGCTTCCTGTCCTCAGGTAACTTTTCATTAATGACAGTCTAGTGGAAGGGACGGTGATGGTAAAATTTTGTAATTTCATTTGAGCAGACTCTCTAGGAGGTTGTTTTAAGCCTGGTGTTTAAGGCTTAAGTTTGGAGGTCTTGTTCAGTGGTGTCTGAATCTTTGTGACCTCATTTGGGGTTTTCTTGGCAGAGATACTGGACTGGTTTGCCATTCTTTTTCCAGCTCATTTTACAGACAAGGAAACTGAGGCAAATGGTGTTGAGACCTGTCCAGGCTCACACAGCTCGTGTCTGAGGTCAGATTTGAATTTAGGAAGAAAGTCTTCCTGATTCTAGGCGTCACACTCTATCCACTGTACCACCTGGTCTGGTACTATTAAATCTAGAAAGTAGAGTGTGTGTGTGTGTGTGTGTGTGTGTGTGTGTGTGTGTGTGTGTGTGCGTGTATTGATATTTATTAAACTCCTACCTTGTGTCAAGCACTGTACTAACTAACCTATGTGTGTGTGTGTGCGCGTGTGTGTGTGTGTGCTGGTGAGTGCCCATCTCACCTGTGAATGCAGAGTAGAGTGGCCGTAAGTCTGTGTAAATGTGTGTTTGCCTGCAAGTCTGTGCCTATGAGTGAGGCTGCATGTTTACTGTGGATTCATTGGTGAATACAGATTCCTTCGGAGTGTTCTCCAGATGGAAGCCGTGCCCTGGTCTGTTAGCCATTTTTCCTGATTAACCTTTCTGCTTATTGGTTCGTACTTGGGGGTTGGGGTGGGGGTGGACAGAATATACAAAGGGGCGCCAATCAGGAAGTGAGTAATAATAGTAAACAGTTCTCTTTGTAGCCAGTTGTGCTGGGCCCAGAGACTGACAGACCCTCCCGGGCTGGCCGTCCTGTTGCTTTTTCTGTGGCTCACTGGAGAGGAATCTTTGCTAATTTCATGTCCACACCTGGTTGATAATGCAACTCATCACCCTACTTACCTCAGTTTTCTCATCTGTAAAATGAGCTAGAGAAGGAAATGGCAAACCACTCCAATATCTTTACCTTGTCATTTTTCTATCATGTTCACAGCCTTGAGGTTTTTCTCCAGTTGTACTATTTAAGATAATCCAAACTTGCTAATTCAAAATATGACTTCAAACCTCCATTCTGTCCCACTAGTGACCTCCCTGACTTAAGACCCAACTAAAATCCCACCTCCTACAAGAAGCCCTCCCCAACTTCTCTTAATTCCAGTGTCTTGTCAATTATTTCCTATCTATCCCATGTAGAGCCTGTTTATGTATTTTTTTGTATGTATATATTGTTTGCAGGTGTCTCCCCCACTAGATTGTAAGTTCCTTGAAAGCAGGTTCTACCTTTTGCTTCTTTTTTTGCCTCCAACATTTAGCACAGAGTAGGTGCGTAATACTGTTCATCTCAGAGGACTGATGATGTCACAGGATAATATTTTGACTTAACAGGAGAATTGGATTTAAGTGAGGCAGAGCTGCACAAAGTCACCATCTCGCTCTCTTCCAGAGTCATTGAAGTCCAGTGACAAGACAAAGGTCAGGACGACTGAAGATAGCCTGCCAAGCGGACCTTGGCATCTTCCATGTCTGACCAAGCTCTGAGCACTCCATAGAGCCAGCTTCAGCTTCTTGGTCCTTAGAACAAATTGATCTCATCTGCCTAGATAGTATTCACATGATTTTGGTAGAGAGCCCACCCACCCCTCACCTCACTGACAAGTTTGAAGGGGCCTATTGGTCACCTTCAGCCAGGTTTAGCCCACAGGCTGAGAGGGTTTTATTGGGATGCGGCCACTGCTCATGGTCCAGCTTCTTGGAGCCACAGGCGAGAGCTGGGGGAGAGGTAGACACCAAAGGCGGGTGAGCAGCCCTGAAAAGGACTGAGAAAGCTCTCACACCAGAGGTGCTAATCCTCCCTGAACACCCCAGGTGCTTAATAATAAATGTCGACTGATTTATCCACTATTCAGCACAGTGTTGAGGGGGTGAGGGAAGAGAGGATATACAAAGTCCATGGGGTATTGCTTCACATAATTCCAATTGATTCAGAGCATAGCTGTTTTTGAAATCAGCTGAATATAGATCTATTGCCTATTCTGCTTCCATTTTAAGTTTTGCTAAAAAGCAAAAGTGTGCTGGAGCCCTCTGGAACCGACTCAGGAGAGCTCATTGTTAAATTTTCAGTGTGAACGTTTACCCCTCAGATTGGCCAAGGCTACAGATCAGGGCTTGAGCTGCCTTTTTGTATTGTCTAGATTTTTTTAAGTGATGGAGAAAATGTCAGTAACACAGATTAGGTGTAAAAATGTGTCATGGGTACTTTTTAGGGAGAATACGTTGAGCAGCACACCACTGCTGCGGGGGCATGGCAGTCAGTCACCTAGCATATATAAGCGCTTACAAAGTGCTTGGTTAATAGGGAAATAAGTTTTGCATGACTTCACATGTATAATGGGTACCATACTGATTGCTTTCTCCGTGGATGGGGAGGGTCTGAGAGAGGGAATTTGGAACTCACACACACAAAAAAAAGAATGTTGAAAATAAAACATAAAAACTTGCATGCTAAGTGGTAAACACAGGGAATATGGTGTGTGTGTTTGTCCTTTGTTGCCGAAGAAGACTACGCCATCAGAGAAATGATGACATGACTTACACTTGACTTTGTTTTGAGTGAGGGAGGGCTGTGCAGGTCACCAGCCTCACTTCTCCTCCAGAGCTATCTGAATCCAGTGACCAGATATTCATCAGTATGACTGGAGATGACCCAGGATGAGGCAATTGGGGTTAAGTGACTTGCCCAAGGTCACACAGCTGGTGTCAAGTGTCTGAGGTGAGATTTGAACTCAGGTCCTCCTGACTCCTGCACTGGTGCTCTATAGAAAAAGATATTATCTCAAAGGAAGCTCAAGGTTGGTAAAGGAAGGCTGGAGAGGGTTGAGAGGAGGGTTCACAATCACCTTCAAGGTAGTTGTTATTTATTCCCATTTTATAGCTGAGGAAGCTGAAGCTATTAGCAGTTAAATGACTTACTTATTTCATGTCATACAGCTAATATCTATGGCTGGATTTGAACTCAGGTCTTCCGGATTCCACAGCAGCTAGGTGGCACAGTAGATAGAATGCTGTGCTTAGAATGAGGAAGATTCAGCTTCATGAATTTAAATCTGTCCTCTAACACTGGCTGTGTGACTCTGGGCAAGTCATTTCACCCTGCTGGCCTCAGTTTCCTCATCTGTAAAATGAGCTGGAGAAGGAAATGGGAAACCACTCCAGTATCTTTGCCAAGAAAACCTCAAATGAGGCACAAAGGGTCAGATACGACCAAAATGGCTCAACAACAACTTCCTGATTCCAGGCCCAGGGCTTTATCTACTGAGCCAACTACCTACCTCTGGTGGGTGGAGGATACAGAAGAGTAAAGAGAGAGCAGAGACCAGAATGGATTGGTCTGGTTATGGTGGCAGAAGCAGAGAAAGGAAGATAGGTACTTAGGGATTGGATATGATAGATCTCTGAACCCAAGGAGCTGAGCAGGCCCAGGGACCAGGAAATGTCAGGAGAATTGGAGTTCAGTGATCAATCAGAGTAAGTTTCGATGAGAAAGCAGCTGAAGAGAAAAGCCTTTGAGGGGAGGAGTGTCAAAGGCAAAGCTTTCTGGATTCATTCCAAGAGGAGGAGCTGGGGCCTCGGGGAGTTCAGCAAGGCCTGAAAGGATCTGAGCCCCTAACCCTACCAGCCCAGCTGAGTCAGGGGAGAGTATGGCAGATCTGCCTCTGACCATTCTGACTTGTCAGGGCATGTGGGGACAGGGCACAAATTCCATTCCCTCCCTTCCCCCACACATATCAATGTAAAAAGCAGATGCTTTGGGGAGACTGAATGGGCCAGGCAATCTTTCTAAACTCCTTGTATCCTGCCAGTTTTCATAGGCCTTTAGCAGAATTTCACAGGGTGCAAGGTCATGGCCAATGGGTGAGCAAACATTTATTGACGTCATTACATCCTTGGCTGTATATCACGAGTAAAAGTCTCTGACCCTTGGAAGCTTAGAGGAGAGAGGTTCAAAAAGAAGCAAAGGTAGTACTAAAGCCTGGCAGTTTTTAAATTCCTGCTGTATCAGTGTAAGGCACTAAATTTCTGATATTTATAAGAGCAATTATTTGTCCGCCATCTGCCATGTTTTCTGACCTGGCTTAATTTCTCTCTGACTCTAAGGTCTTGTTCTAATTATCTCCAGAAATACATGTCTTTGGAGAACATAATCTTATTACCTCAACTCTGAACTCTGTGCAGTGTGGTACTAGATATGAAATGAGTACCTGAGTATTAGAATACCCGGGTTCCAATACCAACCATGACACTTATCATCTGTCTGATAATAATTCTTTGGTGTCTCAGTTTCATTATCTGTAAAATGAAGGGAAGTGATCTTAATGATTTCTAAGGTCCCTTCCGGCTCTGTATCTCTATTGATACCCTTAATATGGACTGTTGCCAAAGTCTTATTGCATGAAGACTTTTGAGACACCCCATAGAGTGCAGTGGAAATAACACTGGACTCAAGATCAGAAGATCCAGTTTCAGCTTGCCTGCATGGCACAGCGGCTGGAACACTGCTCCTGGAGTCAGGAAGACCTGAGTTCAAATTCAGCCTCAGAGAGTTATTAAGCTGCGTTGTCTCAAGCAAGTTACTTAACCTGCTATTTGCCTCAGTTTCCTCAGCCATAAAATGGGGATAATAATAGTATTTACCTCCCAGGGTTGTTGTATCAAATGAGATAATAATTGTAAAGAACTTAGCAAAGCATCTGGCACATTTTGTTGTGAAGTTGTTTTGCAGTGGTGTCCAACTCTCTATGACCCCATTTGAGATTTTCTTAGCAGAGATACTGGAGTGGTTTACCATTTCTTTCTCCAGCTCATTTTACAGATGAGGAAACTGAGGCAAACAGGTTTAAGTGACTTGCCCAACATCACACAGCTAGTAGGTGTCTGAAGCCAAATCTGAACTCATGAAATGAGTCTTCCTAACTCCAGGCTCAGCACTCTGCTATGGCACCACCTAGCGGCCCCTGCCTGGCACATAGTATGCCCTTAAAAAATATTTGTTTCTTCCTTTCTTCCCTCCCTCCATATCCTAGCTCAATATTTCCTAATATTAAGCCTTGGGCAAGTCACTTCACCTCTATACATCTTAGTTTCCTCATCTGGAACAGGAAGATAATATCATTCCTACATCACAATTTTTTTTTTGAAGAAAATACTCTATAAGCCTTAAAACTATAGGAATGTGAATGAATGTTTCTCTGGCTTTCTCTGGATTTCAAACTAGAGGAGACCTAGTCTAGACAATAGATAGATAGATAAGAGATAGACAGACAGACAGACAGACAGACAGACAGACAGACAGATAGATAGATAGATAGATAGATAGATATTGTTGTTTGTCCTTCATTCTCAAAGAGGACCATGCCATCAGGAAGGTGATGCCATGGCTTTCAAAAGAATTGGATTTAAGTGAGGCAGGGCTGTGAAAGGTCACCAGCCTCACTTTCTCCTCTGGAGTCATCTGGGTTCAGTGGCAAGATATAGATCGAGATGACTAGACATGGCCCTGGATACAGTGGAAGACCATGACCTTTTTAAGCTGACAGTATATTAAAAGTGACACTTCATTGATCTTCTGGTAGATAGATAGATAGATAGATAGATAGATAGATAGATAGATAGATAGATAGATAGATAAAGTAATCTAATCTAGAGGTATCTTAACTATAAGCCATAAGCCCCAGCAAACTCTGAGGGAAGCCTTAATGAGATTAAAATGAGTTGAGAAATACTTGGTAAAATAAATTAAAATATAATACAATATGGATGATGTTAATTTGTGATTTTCTAAGTCAATATGTGGCCTCAAGGATCCATTTCTATTTGAGTTTGGCATTATTAATTTAGTCCAATACCATAACTTTTCAGATGAGGAAACACAGGCCCAGAAAAGTTAAATTGGTTATCCAAAGTCACATAGACAGAAAATGGTAGAATCTCTGACTCCAAATCTGTGACTCCCTCTACTATGCCACAACTATATTTTATTTTTAAAAAATTTCTATTACCCCTTCCCCTATTCTGCCTTCCTTTCTATCACCTCCCTTTCTCTTACACCTTTCTCCTATTTCTATACTCCATTGCTGTATATCTTATTTCCCAGTTGCATGTAAAAACTATTTTTAACATTCATTTTTATAACTTTGAGTCCAAATTCTCTCCCTTCCTCCCTCTCCACCCATCCTCATTCTGAAGGCAAGCAATTTGACATAGGTTACATATGTGTAGCCACGCAAAACACTTCCATAATAGTCATGTGTTTCTTTTCACTCTGTCTTTTCTGAAACCCCCTCCCCCAATCTGCCTTCCCTTCTCTTATCCCCTTCCCCCCTACTTTCCTGAAGGGTAAGATAGATTTCCATACTTAATTGAGTGTGTATGTAATAAGAGTAAGGTTCCCTTATTGCCTCTCACCTTGCTCCTTTTCCTCTCCACTGTAAAAGCTTTTTCTTGCCCCTTCTATGTGAGATAATTTACCCCATCCTACCTCTCTCTTTCTCCTCCCAAAACAGTCCTCTTTCACCCCTTAATTTTATTTTTTAGATCTCATCCCTTCAAATTCAACTCATTCTGTGCCCTCTATCTATATATGATTCCTCCAACTACCCTAATAATGACAAAGATCTCATGAGTAACAAATATCTTTCCATGTAGGAATGTAATTAATTTTAGGGAGCAAACATTGACACCAGCATCAGAAATGTCAATATTCTCCCTATTTTTGTAGTTGAGGAAACTGAGGAAGACAGAAAAGCACTAAGAAACTCAATTGAGGAAGCAGCAGGCAAGCCATGGGGCTAGAGATGGCGAGGAACCCACTTGGCGCAGGGTAGGCTTCTTTAACAGAGGTGTGGAACTCTTATGATATCTTGTGATGAAGACCCTAAATGGAACCAGGCAGTGCTAGTAAAGAGGCAAGAAACAAGCCTACTCTGTTGCACCACTACCATTCCAAATTGGTACCCTGGGAGAAAGCCCCAATTGCCTTGCCCTAGTTATAGCTCCTTATTTAACTCCCTGAGAATCATTTCCTCCTAAAATTAAATTAAAAGTTTCTTCCTACATGTTCCCTAAAGTTTCTTCTAGGTCTAACTTTTAATAGTTTTTTAAAATAATAATACTATAATTTTTTAAAAAAGTTTTAATGATGCTTTTTAAAAAAAACCTTACTGTCATTTCCTAACAATTCCACACCCAAGGAAATGCCCTCTTGCAACAAAATGCAGTTGAGCAAAGGCATCATTTACCATGCCTGACTATATGACTCATTCCACACCACTTCCCTTATGGCTTGTTTTTCATTTTTGAAGAGGGCAATGGTATAACAAGGGTGACGTCTTGTGAATGGATCTGAATTGGATTTAAGCATGGCAGAGCTGTGCAAAAGCATCAGCCTACCTCTCTCCTGCAGAGTCATCAAAGACCAGTGGCAAGACAAAAGTTGAGATGACACATCACTTCCATGCTGAAAGGATGGAGATCTGTTTCATCATTGACTTCCTGGAGTCTAACTCTAATATTCTGTGATTCTATACTTCAACATTTCAACAACATGTTGTTGGTCCTTCATCTTTAAAAAGAACCAATGATATCACAGTATGATGTCTTGACTCTTATGCGAATTGGATTTAAGTATTTAAAAGTGAAGTAAAGTTATGCAACATCTGAGCCTCACTCTCTCTTCCAGAGTTACTGATGTTCAATCGTAAGACCAAAATGAGAACGGCTAGGATGCAGTGGATGACCTTGGCATCTTCCATGTCTGATCAAGCTCTAAACGCCCCACAGTGCCTGCTTCAGCCACCTCCATGGCTGTTGGAACAAATTGTTCTCATCCACCCATTCTGCCAGATGAATCTTCACATTCTTGGAGTAGACACCTCCCTAACTCACCAACACGTTTGAGGTCTGTTGATTAATTTTAACCTAGTTTATCCTGTCTTCTGAGGCAGTTTTACTGGGGTGTGGTTGCTCTTTCATGATTCTTGGAGTCTCAGATGAGAGTTGAGTGCCAGGGAGACCCAGATGGGCAGCCATGAAAAGTGTTTGGCAAGCCCTCACATCAGAGAGTAACCAAAGTATTCAAAGTACAAAAAACACATGTATTACTTAAAGCAAAGCATCTCCAAATGCTTAAAAATGATATCTAGCTAGTCAAGATAGTATTCTATAGTATACCATGAAATTTATAACCTATTTACTGCCATTAAAAAAAAACAAACTCTTATTTTTTGTTAGGTCTTAAATAGAACAAGGAAGGGGGATTGGACAGAGCTTTCCCAGAATGCTTTGGATAGAGGAAAGGCCTTGATTACTGAGAGAAATTTCCAAATGTCATTTCCCAGAGACTTGCATGTAGACTCTGCAGCATGATGAGGTCATCGAGCACACATTGTGAGTTTGTCCAACATGTTTCTAACACACAGAATCTGAAATGCTGAAGAGCCTTGTTGGGTTGAGTTGTGCAAAGCAGAATGAAGAAACATGGAGGCTGTGGCTAGAAGACAACAAGGCAGCTGCAGTACTGAGGGACAGTACTGTATCTCAGGCTGTAGCTCTTACACCAGGAGAAATCATCTTCTATTTAGACAAGACTTTCTAGCTGCCATGTTGATAAACCAATGCTTCCAAGTGTACAAGTCTGCCATCATAACAAGTTTCCCTGATGTCTCTCTCTCCATGAGTAAGTTGATGGGTCCCCTTCCTTCTGTGTTAAAGAGAATGAAGGTTTGAGAGGGAGCTAAGGCCAATATTTCCAGGAGACATCTGATGTGACAGGGCACCATCCTTTTGGATGGTATCTAAGAGACAACTCAATTTCTAAGCTACACTTGGTAATATCTTCCTCTCCCCTCTCCTACTTCATATTAAATCCTTTCTTGTACTAAAAGAAGAACAGTTAAGTAAAGAGCACAGACACAGTGATTATATCCCACAAAATAAATAACATTTAGTCCCAGCAGTCTTCCTCAACTCAAAAGAAGAAGGAGGAATGTTTGTTATCTCTTGTCTAGAAGTTGATGATTTTGCCATTTGAATGGAAGCATCCCACTATAAAGGTAAAGGCAGTGCTAAAGGATAAGATTTGGAGTTGGAAAGGACGCTGGGGAAAATAGACTCCAAACTTCACAATCAATCAAAGAGTCAAGAAGCATTTATTAAGCACCCCGTATGCCAGGAAATATTTCCAGGTGTTGCAGTTAAAACTATGAGAATGAGATAGTTCTTGCCCCTAAAGGGCCTCCCTCACTGAAATCCAATTCACTTGCAAGTCCTGATGCTGTGGTGCTCTTTGAGAATAAAGAACAAACAATGACAACAGTATTCTGTTAGAAAGATACAACACAGAAGAGAGAGTGGTGACCCTTGAAGGTAGCTTTGATTTATTTAAAAGGCAGTCACAGGGGTGTGAATGGAGCCCTAGGGAAGAAGCCCCTTTTTAGTAGCAGTGAACATAGTGACTTGATCACTGTTGCCTGAGCAAGAGGTGAATAGCTGTATGCAGCAGGGCATGTAGTCAGAAGTCTCCCTCCCCTGGCTAGATTCGAGTGTTCTTGTAGCTGGCTGGATGGGATGAAGGATGGAATAGGGCTGACTGGATAGAGGAGGCTGAGTCGAGGATTCATCCTGCCATCCAGGGACCTCCATTTTTAAAACTGACGGGAAGCTAGGTGGTGCAGTGGAGTCAGGAGGACTTGAGTTTAAATTTGACCTCAGATACCTACTCACTTTGTGACCCTGCACAAGTCACTTAACCCTGATTGCCTCCACAAAAAAACTGAAAACAAAAACAAAAAACTGAATTAATTAGTGACTCACCAAAGGTCACCCAGGTACTAAGTAGCAGAGCTAGAATTTGAACTCAAGTCCTCTGATTCCAAAGCTAGAGTTCTTCCCATGGTTACACAACCCTGTACCCCTTCATAGTCTAGCACTGTGACACCTGGTGCTGGGCCCAACATGCCCTGTTCCATACCCAAGGGTATGGTTTACATCAGGTTCAGTCCAAGGGAGCTTGCTTTAGGTGAGTTGGCTCCCTTTTCCCTCGTTGATTGACTCATTAAGTCTTCCATCAGGGACACCCGGGGGAATAATTTCACTTATGTCTAGGGCTTCCCCAAAAGGGGAGTAACAAAGTACAATATAACTCAAGTATGGGACGAGGAATTTATTCCTATGCACACAAGAAAAGCTAAGCATGAAAGACCTCACAAATATGTATGAACAGAATAAAATTTAGTACAGCACAATTTTCTGATACTTAAACTCATGAGAACATAAAGAAATTAGCAAAACTGCTAATCAGGCTTTTTACATTGCGCTTCTGCTTATTGTCCAAAGGGCTTTCTGTTGGCAACATTGCCCAGCTTGGACATCTTGCTGGCAGTCATCCTCTCCAAGAGTTCTGGGGAGTAATGTGTGGTTCATGCATAAACCCATTTACCATTATATATGCTTAGCAGGGCTGATGGTATAGCAATAAGACTTGCACTCATCAATGCATACCATGCAATTTTGTTGACTATTCGATAAACAAGGCTTCTACGAACAAAGCACCAACCTGATTCCTAAAGGTGGGCACGTCTCAGATCAAGGCTTATTAGTAGACTTCCTTTCTGCCCTTCTGGAGGCTGCGATGCCCTCTGAGGTGTCATTCGGGCAAGTCTCTGTCAACCAGTGCACCTCTTAAGCCAACAGAAGGGGATCACACTTCTAAGTGTGGAGATCTCAGGAGTCTTTTGACCCAGGATCAGTCTCTTGGCTGGACCCTCTGGTGGGTTTTTATGTTAAGGACATTTACATTTACAAGTTACATTTAAGTTCTAATTAGTGATCTAATAATTATTAGATCACTAATTAGAACTTAAATTAAATTATATATATGGCATCTAATCTCTCTAATCTAATAAAATAACAAGCTTATGATGAAGGGAAACTATCAATCAAAAGTACTGTCAATAATAAGTATATCAATCGTTTATAATGATATTATACAGTGCTTTAAATCTGCAAAACGCTTTACAAATATTATCTCATTTTATCCTCATTTTTACCCTCCAGAGAGGTAGGTGCTATTATTATCCCTGTTTTGCAGCTGAGGAAATGGAGGCAGACAGAGGTAAAATGACTTGCCCAGGGCATATAACTAGCAGATGTCAGAGCTCAGATTTGAACTTAGTTCTTTCCAACTTCAGCTCCAGCATTCTATCCACTGTGTCCAGATATTGGACATACAAACATCATACACACATACACACATACATTCACACTATACATCATTACCAGTGGTTTACCAAATTTGGGGGACACCTTTGTCATTAGTAGTTGTTTATCAAATTTAGGGACGAATGTCATTACCAAATGATACCACTCAAGTGCTTATCTTATTACAGAAAAAACCCTAGTCACAAATTGGAGTTACTCATCCTGAGATTCTAATACCCATTACATAGGATAGCGGTGAGGGAATTCTCCCTTACCACCATTTAGCTCCAACTGTCAAAGAGACCTCTGGACTTCTGGGATTAGTCAGTTTTCAGTCATGTTTGGCAATTTATTTGCGATTTTCTTGGCAGAGATACTGGAGTGGTTTGTCATTTACTTCTCCAGCTCATTTTGCAGATGAGGAAACTGAGGCAAACAAGAGTAAGCGACTTATTTAAGGTCATATAAGTGTCTGAGGCCAGATTTGAACTCATGAAAATGAGTCTTCTTGACTCCAGGCCTAATACCTAGCTCTGGAATACTTATTCTCCTAAGATCAGGAAAGCATAAATATAAAGAAGGAAGCCAAGGACCCTGAAGCAAGCTTGTCTACCTCAACCCACGTAAGCAACAGTGGGGTTGCCATGATACCAGGATCTGTCCTTGCCTCGCTTTTACGAGAGTCACATGACGCCTCTTGGGGAGTTACAGCTAAGAGGGCTGGAAAACTGTTTTTTCTTTAATAGTTAACAATAGTGACAATAGAGTATCCTACCACCATGCTTTTGTCACAGGTTAAAAAGGTAACTACACGACCACTCAGATACACTTTGGTGGCCAGTTCTTTTCAGATTAGAAATGGGCAAGAAGTTTGTTATTCCCCAAAGGCACCAGCAATGAGACGCCATGTCTCTGCAGTCCCTAGCATTGTCTAAGTCATCCTTGCTCCAATAGCATTACAGACCTAGAATCGAAAGAGACCATCTAATCCAACTCCTTTTTACAGACTGAGGAAACCAAGGCATAGGGAGATTATGCATTTTGCCCAAGGTCATACAGGCAGTAAATGCTGAGGTAATTTGAACCAGGGCCCTTTGACTTCCTCGTCATTTGCTCTTTCCACTGCACCATACTGTCTACTGAGACTAAGGGCCTTGGGACTTTAAATCCAATAAAGTTCATTAGGATAAAATCAGCTCACTCTTGGAATCTGTTTAAATTGGAGGGTGAAATTACCCCAAAGGGACCTTGAAAACAAGTGACTCCATCACAGTCTCTGCTTACTGTCAGTTCAGAGTTGTCTTAACTAAATTTTTGAATCTCCTCTAGTATCCTAGTCCAGAAGGTGCTTAGTAACACTTGTCCTTGTCTTGACTTCAATTTTGTTCTTTATAGTTCTTTCTGTGTGAAGTTCTGAGATTCACCATGCAGTCTACACAGAGAGACAGCACAGACAAAAAAATCAAAATCCAACCAGGTCAAGTATCTGTGGAGAGAGAGAGAGGCCACAGTTAAGCGTCTGCCTGTGCTGCAAATTGAAAACTTGTGGCGTGTAAAGACAGTCACTCCACAATCCGTCTTGGTATACATGTTTAATATACAGTAATTAGTCTTCAACATGGTTGTTTTTCCAGGCTAAAACCATTGGTGGATTATTTAGTGAAGCTTGGCATTGATATAACACTTAAAACACTTTACAAATATTAATATTCTCACTACATCTCTGCAGAGTAGGTTGGGTCTGCTAAACCCATTTGGGAGGAGGATAAAGATTGGAATGCAATGTGCCTGGCTTGGCTTGTCTAAGCTTGGTTCTCCCTTGGGCACCCACAGGCTAGAAAATGGGAATCCCATTGTCATTACGCTGTATCATCACTTATAGGTAACCCTGAAGAGGATAATCTCTCTCTTGGAAGAGAAATTGAGGTAAAAATCTGATTCTAGTCGTTTTCTCTACTAGGGCAGGGAGAGAAGGAAGGTAGAAAATGTGGGTTGGCGATGGTAAAACCCCACACTGAAGGTTCTTAGTATGAATAATTGTTGATTTTCCAACTAATACCTCCCAAAGATCTTGCTCCTAACTCTCCACACATCTCCATTCCCCAGTAGCCTTCTTACTCTAAAGATCCCTCCACCCCTGTGGATACCTTCCTCCAACTGGTCAGTTCCTCCTATAACCTCATCATTCCTCTGCCTGCTCTGCTTCTAACGCTAGTCTTCCTCGCCATGCCCCTTCCACTTTTCAGTTCCTTTTTACAGGCACATTTTATTTTAATGTGCTTCACAGATATTGCACTTTTTACAAATTAAAGGTTGGTGGCAAGTCTCCTTCGAGCAAGTCTATCAATGCCAACAGTTTGTTCTCACATAGCGTCTCTGTGACACATTTTGGTAATTCTCACAATATTTCACACTTTTTCATTATTCTTATATCTGTCCTGGTGATCTGTGATCAGTGACCTTTGATGCCACCATTGCAATTGGTTTGGGTGCCACGACCCATGCCCATATAAGACTTCGAACGCAATCTGTAAATACTGTGTGTGTGTTCTGACTGCTCCGTGGTCTCTCTTGTCTCAGTTCTCCCTATTCTGAGATACAACAATATGGAAATTAGGCCAATTAATAACCCTACAATGTCCTCTCATTGTTTAAGTAAAAGGAAAAGTCAGTTGGGGCAAATTTTATTGTCATCTTATTCTAAGAAATTGCCACAGTCAACCTAACTTTCAGCACCCACCATCCTGGTCAGTCAGCAGCCATCAACATGGGGCAAGACCCTCTACCAACAAAACAATTATACTTTCTGAAAGCCCAGATGATAGTTTTGGTTTTTTTTTAGCAATACAGCATTTTCTAATTAACGTATATTAGAATATTAGCTCCTTGAGAGCAGGAGCTAATTTTCCTTTTGCTTGCATTTGAATCTCTAATGCTTAGCAATGGAAAGCAAATAGACTTTGTTGCCCTATTTTCTTCAGATTGTGACTTCCTTTCTCCTTTTATTTCTCTCTGGAATTCTTTATCTGCTTAAAAATAAATAAATAAAGCATATCCCTTATCCATTGGGTCTGACACATTTTGTCAACTATTTCAGATGCAAAACTGAAAAAAAAAAACCATCAAACAGTCTGCATGCTCCATATGGGGTGATAAACCAAGGCAGCTTTGTGATATAGACCAGCCTGACTCAACCTGACCTCCGTGATGAGATTTTCATAGTTGTCCCTTTATTTTTGCTTCTCCGACTGGTCTAGAGTGTGGAATGAGCAGACTTGGACTGAATCCTGTATATTACTTATTACCTTGGGCAAAGTACTTACTCTTTCTGTCTTGGTTTTCTCACTTGCAAAATGAGAAGGCTGGATATTATGATCTCTAAGGGCCCTTCCTGTTCTAAAGGTTTTTAATCAGGGGATACTACTTTGTCCTTTCTAGCGAGGCTCCTGGAATAACCCTCTTGTCCTCATAAAAAAAGGCATCCTCTCATTATAATTTCCTCATAGAGCTTCCTTTTCTTCCATCTTTGGCATCAGTCAGTAGCCCTGATGGTGAACCTGTCAATCAATCATGAAATGAACATTCCTGCCCACTTTTATCAGCACCCCTTCTCTCTTCAAATGGAGGTACCTCAGGGTTCTTGTTCTCGGACTGATACATTTTTGTTGATATGTTTATGAGGTTGGTAGGATAAATTTAGGAACAAGGGAAGAAGAATTGAACAGTTCCTTTTCTGACCTCTGTCTAAAACGAAGCAGCTTTTCTCTCACACCCCAACCCGTGTTTTCATCAGTTTAGGTAACAGCTGCTTCTTTTGCCAAAACCATTGTGTATTGGTGAGTATTCTGTAACTTATCATCTCAGAGGGTTGCCTAGGACACTGACGTCAGTAAGTCACATAGTTCGTGAGTGTCAGAGGCAGATTATCCTGATTTCTAGGCTAGTTTTCTGGAATTGAGACTCCGATTGTCCAATGAGCAATCAATCAGTGTTCTATGCACGGGGACATATTACCTTTGAACACTTCCTTCAAACCAAACCAAACTAAAACACCCAAACTCCCTCACCCTCCTCATCCCTAACCTATCCTATCTCTCCTAGGGTTTCATCCTTTTGGAAACAATGCTTCCTAGGTTAAAAACAAAACAAAATAAAATAAAACAGAACAAATCTCTCCCCTCTCTTTCCTCCTGTTCGGAGTGGAGATGGATGCATATACATCACTGTTGATGCTGAAATATGTAGCTGATTAAAATCCATACCCATTTCCTTTATGAACTCTAGGTCTATTACTTGCATCTGAGATGTAGACACACACACACATGCACACATTCACACACATACTTCATTAGATTATAAGCCTTCTGAGAACAGGGACTTTTCTTTGTATCCCTAGTATGTAGCATACTGCCTGGCACATAGTAAGAGATTATAAATACTGCTTCCCTGACTGACTGACATCCACTTTGGTTAATCAGCAAGGCCCATCTGGGCAAAACTGTGAAGCCTGGTGCAGCTGGTTCTCAGGTTCTCCTGGCCCCACCTCTACTGACTTGTCCTTTTCCCATCCTCAGAAACCCTTCACTCCCAGGGTTTCTTCTGGCTCTCATTTTCCATTCCCAGGAAGATATTAAATACTATCTCCACCACCACCCAAACCCTGCCCATTTATATAGTAGTTCACAGCATTTTCCATATAATAACTCTTCTGTGAGGTAGGTAGCACAAATATTATTGTCCTTATTTTACAGATGAGGAAGCTGAAGTTCAACAGAGCTGTGACTAGCCCAGGGTCACAGACCTGATAAGTGTGAGGGGTTTTGGCAATCATTTTTTTTTTGGGAAGGAGGCAATTGGAGTTAAGTGACTTGCCCTGGGTCACACAGCCAGTAAATGTCTGGGGCTGGATTTGAACTTCAAGGCTGGTGCTTTATCCACTCTGTAGCCTAGCTGCCCCTTCAGGATTTGAGCCTTTTTAAACAGAAATCAGTTTTAAACTAAAGAGATGAGGCTTATGATAGGGGGAGGAGGGAGAGGTATTTCAGGTAATCCACAAGGAGATTATTTGGAGAGTATGGAAACCCTGGAACATTCCATGACCCAAGAAATCAGTAGCCTTGTCAGCCTCCTCTGTCTGGCAGTCTCCATGGAACAGTCTACACAGCACTGGTTCCTGTGACTTTTTGCAATGTGCTGGTAAGAACCATTAGTATGCAGTCCTATGGATCTGACAGCCATCATGCTATCAACATGACTGGCTGCGTTGTCAGATGTAACTGAACAATCTAAGCCCCATTTTCAACGGTTTGCTCTTTCTTTCAATGGACTGTCCACAGGCAAGGCTATGTGGTGGGTAGGAATTATCATCTATTCCAGGAAATCTAGCATCATTCAGTCATCATGACTCAGCCTCACATATCATGCCTCCCTTCTCCTGTCATGGAAGTACAGTCCAAAGGGTGTTTCTGTCTGACTCCCATGGGCACCAGGTATCGCAGTACCATATACTAATAGCCCAACCATAAAGCAGTGTTAGCAGTGTGTGCCAAGGAAAGAATGCTGAATCTGGAGTTCAGGGACCTGAGTTTGAATGCCTGTGTCTACTACTTATTAGCTCCCATGTATTACTGGGCAAGTCATGTTTCCTCTTCTGGAAAAATAAAGGGGTTGGATTACATGAGCTTGAAGCTTGCTTCATTCCTAAATCTATGAACCTCTTTGTAGTCCTGGGCAACTTTGAGAAGACTCTAGGAATTTTGGGGGCTCTGATACTTTTTCCACTCAGTCAGTGCCTGACTCAAGGCTTCCTTCACTATTTTCTCCTGATGTACGGAGAAAAAGTCAGTTTGTTACCCGGAGGCTGTTTCATGTTATCACTGCCTGCAGCAACTATGGAGGTATGAGGTATGTGGGTACACTTGTACCCACAGTGTAGAGAACAGAGGTTTCTTCAAGGCAAGAACTATGTCACTTTTGTAGTCAAACCCCTGGTGCCTAGTACAGTGTTTGGCACAGAGTAGACAATAACACAATTATTGATTAATCGATTGTTTGGTTGATTGCAGTAGTTTCTACTCATTTATTTAAAAAATGTAAGTGAATTAATATTTGCTCAACGCAGAATTATAGAAGCCCAGCCTTCTAGTACTTAATTTGAGACTTTCATGACACTCCTGGAAACAAACTCAGACATCCTTGGAAGCATCAGGAAACTAGCATGAAGGTTCACTGAATGTGAAGGCAGAAGACCAGAAAAAGAAAACATCAAGTCTGATTTGAAAAAGAAAAATTTCCTGATTTCAGGAAATCACTGCTTTGAATTCAGGTCATCTGTTTGTGAAGCAACAGATCCTTTGCTGTAAGGTGTCTTTTCTTTGAGTGAGTCATAGCCCTTGGACTTTTTGGGGAAAGAGTTCATTTACCTATCACTGGGAAAGTAGGGGAATAACTTCACACCAATTTCAAACTAGTTTATTTTTTTTATCCAGATTATTGTGTGACTCTACAGACCTTCATTCATTGATCAGAAACATTAGCCTCATTTTGGAGCTGGCTAATCTAATCTATACTCCTGATTTATGTTCTCCCTGCCTTATGCACCAGGAGCCTAGATTGTTGTGAAAAAGAAAAAGATTTTGGGAGTTTAGCTCTGAGGAGTAAATTGGGAGGCCTTGCTCTGATAAATAAAGCACTATTGAATGTAGGGGATTCTTACAACTTCTCTACATCATTAGTAGATGCAGGAGGTGGGGATGTGGGGGAGATCAAAATCCAAATGTTTGATTAAAGAGAAAGACCATGGGGAAGGAGGTATGTGTGGAGAGATCCTCATTTCAGAAAGGAGTGGTTTCTATAGAGAAAGTCTCCAGGGTACAGCACCCCTACTCCTCAGGGCATGGAAGATAACAGAGCTGGAAGAGACCGTGGTCGCCATGGTAATGGTATATTGGATTCAGACCAACCGTGTAAGCTCCCTGGCTGGCATGTCAATCATTAAGTGTCCTCATTTACAATGGGAATGGGACACAGGGCAGACAGAAGTGGAGGATGGGGGAAGGCAGGAATCTGAGCGTCTATGTGTAAGTAGGGGAATATGTATATGAGTGTGTGCATAGGAATACTTGTGTGTATCTGAGAATATGAATGTACACTGGTGTAGATAAGCATGAATATGAGAGAATCACAGAATGTTAGAACTGGAAAAGACCTGAGAGGTCATAACATCCAAAGTCCTCATTTTTCAGATGAAGGAACAGAGGCTAAGAGATTAAGTGACTTATCTAAGTCCACACAGGTAGAAAGTAAATACCAGTGCTGGGAATTGAACTCAGATTCTCTACTTCAAATCTAATACTCTTGACACTAATAATATACTTAGTTTAAAATCTATATTATATATTATAAATGTGACTATGAGGATATATATGAATTATATGTGTTTATTTTTTATATCCTGTCTGTGTATAGAGGTTAAGAATGAATTTGTGTGTCTGCTAATATAGATATGAAGATTTAGTTCACATTTATTAAAGTGCCTACTATGTGCCAAGTAAGATTTGGGGATTCTCCTTTCCAAAAATATCAACTCCATCAATTATCATTAAGCAGTTCAGAAGCTACTTATCTGGGCTCTTTATTGCTTTAAAAGCTATTATTATTTTTTATTATAACAATTGTTATAATCTCATAATTACATTTGCCTTTTACGGTTTATAATGTGCTTTCCGCACAATGACCTTATGAGGTAGTGTGATTATCACTGTTTTATAGATGAGAAAGAAGACTCAGGGAAGTGAAGTGACTTGCTTATTGTCAAACAGCTAATGCCAGAACCCAAAGGCAGATTTGAACTTAGATCTTGTCGGGGCAATTTTCTAATCTTTTACTATTTTCACTTCCTCTCTTTTTTCATTATTTTCTAAAATTTTTTTTAATTGTTTTTAAATCATATTCATTTCCAAATATACTCTCCCTTCTCTCCACCCAGAAAATTATCCTTTGAAACAAAGATTAAAAGGGGAAAAAAGGGGAAAAAAAGAAAAAAAAGCAGATCAGTAAAACCAACGATTGCATCAACCATATCTAACATAATATGTGATACTTCATGCCTATATTCCCTGCCTCTGTAAAGAAAAGAATTTCTCGGCTCTTCTTCAGGACCAAATTTTACAATGATTATTACACAAAGTTCAGTTTTGTTTTGTTCTGGTCATTTCATCTATATTTTTGTAGTCATTGTATGTATTGTTTTACTGGTTCTGCTTGCTTCTTGGAGTTCTCTGCATTCATAATTTCTGATGCTGCAGTAACATTCACACACTATACTTTACCTAACCATTCCCCAATTGATGGACATCTGCTTTGTTTTCAATTCTTTGCTCCCACAAAAAGTGCCACTATGAGGATTTTCATGTATGGGTTCTTTCTTTCGGTCTTTGGTGTCTTTTAGGGTATATGTTTAGCAGTAGGATCTCTGGTTCAAAGCATAAAGATGTATTAGACATTTTTTTTAGTTTAATTCTAAATTGCTTTCCAGAGGGGCCAAATCAATTCACAGATCCATTAACAGTGTGTTATGGGGGTCAGGCTCATGATGTCTGCATGTGTGCCTGAGCCCCATTACAGCCGTACTGGTGTGCCTGCCCTTCTATAACCATGCCAACCACCACTACTTCTGCCTTTTGTGAATTTTGCCAATTTGCTGAGGGTAAGATGAAACCCCAGAGTCTTTTTGATTTGGATTTCTCTTATTAGAGATTTAGAGCAATATTTCAAATGATTACTTGTTTACTATTCTTCTTTTGAAAACTGGCTGTTCATATCCTTTGACCAAGTATCCATTTGAGAATGACCATTGGTCTTGTGTATCTGTGTCAATTTCCTACAAATCTGGGATATCAGACCCATATCAGTCATAGTGGATGTAAATGCTTTCCCCAATCAGTGTCCCTTCTTATCCTGATTTCACTGATTTTATTTGTATAATTGCTTTTGAAATGATCTAGTTTACCTTTTGGTCAGTCTTTATTTGGTTAAGAATTCTTCCTCAGTCCATAGTTGTGTAAGGTACCTAATCTATTATTTTCTAAATTTTTAGTGATGGCACCTTTACTGTTCAGGTCACATATTCATTTGGATCTTATTGTGGTATGTGGTACAATATACAAACTACTTTCCAGTTTTCCCAGTCTTCTTCTTTCTTTTAAAAGACAAGCACCCTTGAAAGGTATCACAGTGCTCCCGTCACACACCCCCCAGAAAACTATGGCCACCCAATCTGGGGGTGCAGCAAATCTTCTGCTGGGCAGCCCAACATCCCTTAAATTGAGAAGAGGCAATTTAAGGGTCATGCTTTTGAACTTCTATTCAATAAACATTTATTAAGTGCCTAATATGTGCTAACCACTGTGCTAAGCACCTAAGATACAAAAAGAGGCGAAAGAGAGTCCCTGCCCTCAAGGAGCTTGAAATCAAATGGGGCAGAGACAACCAGCAAAAAATACAAAGCAAGCTTTACCCAGGATAAATAGAAAAAAAATAACTGAGGGAAGGCATTGAAATTAAGAGAGTTTGAAGAAGGCTTCTCATAGGAAGTGGGATTTTAGGTGGGACTTAATGGGAGCCAGGGAGATCAGTAGTCATAGTGGAGGAGGGAGAGCATTCCAGACATGGAGGACAGCTAGAGAGAATGCCTATAGTAAAGAGACAGAATGTCTTACTTCTGGAACTGTCAAGAGGCCTGCGTCCTTGGATCAAAGAGTATGTATTGGGGAGTTAGGTGTAAAAAGACTGGAAAAATAGGAGTGGGGCTAGGGTATGAAGAACTTTGAATGCCAAACAGCATTCTGTATTTGATCCTGGGAGCAACAGGAAGCCCCTGGAATTCACTGAGTGGGGACAGAGGGTGACATGATCATACTTGCATTTTAGGAAAATCATTTTAGTAGCTGAACAGAGAATGGGTTGGAGTGAAGAAGGATGTGAGGCAGATAGACCTACCATCAGGCTACTGTAATAGTCTAGATATGAGGTGATGAAGGCCTACGCTAGAAGTATCATAAGTGAGAAGGGCATTGTCAAGAGATGTCACAAAGGTGAAATCAGCAGGTCTTGGTAATAGTTTGGATATGGGGGATGAAAGACAGTGAGGGACCTAGGGTTGTGTTGTGCAAGGAAATAAAGTCCTGGACTTCCCTAGAAGGTATACATACATTGAATTATTCCATAGTTCCGGCTGCAATAGCATTAATTGAATTTGGTAAAAATGCTCAACAAAAGGGGAAATTGCCTTTCCAATTCCTGTCAAAAGTATGTGACAGCCATGTATATAATCTAGCAAGAAGTAGAACAGGCCTTGATGACATAGACTTGATCAGGATGACCCAAGTAGCTGTAGGCTTATGGGACAAGATTAGCATAATGGAATCTATAAAAACTTATAACAATGAAATAAACATTAGTCTGTGACTAACTGATAGATGTCATTTGACAATATGGACAACAGTTTATGAGACTGATTACTCATGGGACAAAGACCTAAACCCAACTGCCACAAGTGCATTTTTCTTATGTGGTACAAGGAAACTGAGCAAGAGAATGGTCCTATAGGTGCAGAGTCAATGGAAGGAACTCATAGAAACTTTGGGGAGAAGTAGACCCAGAAACAAACCAAGATGGCAGAAGCTGTGGCAAACAATGTGATGGGCTCCTTTCCACAAAGTCCTCCAGATAGTTCTAGAAAATGCACCAAACTGAATCCTTATGAGGAAATCCAGAAAAAGTGAGTCATTTGTCCAGTCCAGGTTGGTACAGGGGGACAAGCAGGGGGATCTTTGGACACCAGAGACCAGGTCAGATCAAGAGCAGATGCACAGGGAACACATCAGTGACTGGGGAGAGGCTATGCACTAGGGTAAAAGAAGGACCCAAACCCATCCTGCAGCACCCCCAGACCCATACTGAGGTACTGCAGTGGGAATGAATGAACTGGATGCTTTCTTGCCATCTACGTAGTTCTGAGTCAAGATCCAGGGCAGAGTGAGAAGGGGACCTCCACAGGGGGGTGGCATTCAGGTCCTGGCCTATGTATGGAGAAAGGAGGAAATACTAAAGCCAGTAGCAACAGTGGTATAGCTTAGACTCAAGCTCAGAATAGGATCTCATGGCATGTAGCCTACTTTGCAAAGAAATAATCAAGGCAGGGATCTCAGACCAAAAGGGAACCTATAGATCTGACACATTCAATCAAAAGGACTTTCCGATTGGCTGATAGGGGCAGAGACCTCAGTATTGTATAGTGTTGCTCAGACCCAAACCCAGTTCAGGAACTGACAGAGTTCAGTCCAGGGGGATGGAGGAACAAATAGACTTTCCTTATATCAGACCACTTTGGGATCATGTCACTGGCATGTCACTAGCTTGTTTCTGTGGTCTTGGAATACCCCAAGGAAGCAGTCATAAGACCAACTCAGACCTTCCCTCCAGAAGTGTCACATAGCTCAGCCTTAACATCAAGTCCACAGTCAGGAAGTAGCCTTGAAGAATGGGCAGACAGCAAGGAAAAGAACCGCAGGGATGATCCAGACACAAATACAGAAGAGAATCACTCCCAGGCATTTACAAGCAAAACCTCCGAGAAGTACCTAGCTTGGGCACAAGCTCCTGTAAGAGATGAGGCAAGAGAGTAAAAAAAAGAATTAAAAATGGTGTGATATATGGAATAATAGCACTTGAGGAAAAAACTGGAAAAGAAATGAGAGCTATGGAAGAAAGAATTGGAAAAGGAATTAACATCTTGGCACAAGAGGTACAAAAACCTGCCTAAGAAACAAATTCCCTGAAAATTTGAATAGACTAAATGGAAGCCAATGACTAGATGAGACAAGGAGAAATATTAAAACAAAGTCAAAAGGCTAAAAAAAAGGGAGAGAAAATGTAAAACAACTTACCTGGGAAACAGACTGAGGAAAAACATTTAAGAATCAGTGGATGAACCAAATACAATGACCCAAAGAGAGTCTTCACATAATATTTTTTAAATAATATTTTATTTCCTTCCAATTATATTTAAAACAATTTTAACATTTTACAAAGTTTTTGAGTTCCAAACTCTATCCCTCTCTTCTTCCCCCCCTCCCTTTCTTGAGACCGTAAGCAATCTGATATAGGTTATACATGTGAAATCATTAGACATAATATTTTTAAAAATCTGAAAACTTTCCAGATCTCTTAGAACCAGAGGGCAAAGTGGAAAAAGAGAGAGTCCACTAGTCAGTTCCTGAAAGAAACCCCAACATAAAACTCCCAGGAATATTATAACCAAAATTTAGAGGTTCCAGATCAAAGAAAAAATTCTACCAACAGCAAGAAAGAATTTAAGTACTAAGGAGCCAGACTTAGGATCACATAGAATTTAGCAGCCACCACTATAAAAGGGAAGGGAACTTAGATTATAATATTCCAAAAGGCAAAAGACATGGACTCATAGCTGAGAGCAAGTTACTTAGCAAAACTGAGTGGGGGTGGGAGGGGGGAGAAGGAACAAAACAAAAGATCTCCAAGCATTCCTGATGGAAAAATCTGAGCTGCAGAAAAACTTTAAAGTTTAGATATAGGAGTGAAGAGAAACCAAAAAACGTAAATATCAATGAACTGTGATAAAGGACTAAAGGATAAAATGCTTACATTCAAATATGGGGAGATGATACATGTGTCCTTTCTGAGTACTGTCATCAACAGGGTTCAGAGAGAATCTAATTAGACAAAGCCTTAAGTTTGATGACCTTTAGGAAAAAGTGGGAAGAGGGAAAGAGGACTTTTACTGGGAAATGAGACAGGAAAGGAAGGTCGGGGGAAGTGATCTCACCCAATTAGGTAGCACAAACATACATATAATGAGAAGGGGATGGAGAAAACAGCTGACACTTGAAACCCACTCTCATCTGAACTGGTCAAAAAAGAGAAGAATACCCATGCACATTTGGATCCAGAAATAAATTTCACTCAACAGTGAAATAGGAGGGAAAGGAGATAAGGGGGAAGAGGAAATTAGATGGCAGATTAAGGAAGGAATTAATCCTAAGCAAAACAAATTCTAATGATATACAAAAATATTTATAGCTCTTTTTGAGGTGGCAAAGAATGGGAATCTGAAGAAAGTCCATAAATTGCAGAATGGATGAACAAATTATGGTATATAAATGTGACGGAGGACTATTGTACTGAAGTCTTATCAGCATAATGACTAACCAGGATTCCAGCCTTCCAGAGGACAAACAACGAAACATGCTACCTACTTCCTGATGGAGAGGTGAAGGACTCAGAATGCAGAATGAGACAAATGCTTTTTTTGGCCATGGCCCATACGGAAATTTGTTTTGATTATACACATAGAATGGATTTTAATTTTTCTTGACTTCTCGGTGGAGTAGGGGAGGAGCGTAAGAGTGAGAAAGTGGGTCTTGGCTGATTAAAACAAATAAAATTTAAAAAAATTAGAATGTGGCCTGCCGTGCTGTCCAGAGAGAAGGGAAAGATTGCTCATCCTATTCTTGTCATGAGGAAAGACACTGGAATTAAGGAGGATTAGGAAAGGCTTCCTGGAAAAGGTCAGATTTTGGTTGGGGCTTGAAGGAAGGCAGGAAGAAAGAATGATATCTATGTGCCTTGGTTCTTCAATCTCTGAAGTGGATCCAAGGAATTTGACTTTGGGGATTCCCTGGTATCAGAGGAATGGAAGGGGCAGAAACCCAGCAAGGAAACAGGTACGCTACCACTGAATGAGTGGAATGTGAGATGTAGGGTACGGGATGTGGGATATAGGCTGCTCAATAACATCGTCCTCTACTTTAAAAATTAATTTAATCACAAAGCCATTGCAAAACAACCCCTTTGCTATGCCAAATATTCTAGGCCAGGTCTAGCCATCCAGGCTTTAGGGTTAAAGTGCAACGAGGTACTCATGAATCATAAAACTCACACATCTTTCCATTGTTTTTTCGACAATAGATGATGCATATGGTCTATTGAAGTCTGTGATGATTAACTGACAAGTTCTTGAGGTGTTTTCTGAGGTCACCATGAACAATAGCTTTTCTAGTTAGTTCCCAGAACAGTCTATATCTTGTGAGCTATGTAGAGGAAAGAGAATTCTGGGTGAATGGATAGACAAATATAGGATCCCGGTTTCTGGTAGCTAACGTTTTGTTCAGGGTTTATGGGGAATCCTCTTGATGGGATAAGGAGAAAGCTCTTATTCACTCGCTCTGTGGAATTGATGAGATGGAATCTTGACAGGGAAAGAGAAAATTCTAGTATTTTATGGCTCTTATTGATAACTCTGAAGAGGCTGGATTGCCAATACAAGGAGAGTGAAAATAAATTGTCCTTGTGTATTAGGCAATTAGAGACAGAGGTGAATGAGATTTTGATCTTTAGAGATTGTGCCTCAAAGGCAAAAGAAAGATTAATGTATTTGTTAATTACATAAGTAAAATGGGCAATGCCAACAGAGGTGCAGGCTAATAGGTGGAAAACGTGATCTCTGACCCTAAGGTTTCTCTGCAGAATGAGTTCAAGCCTGTTGAAATGAGAGATATGAGAGAATGATGGTATTAAACCATTATAACACTGATTATGAGTGGAAATAGGAGCAGATGATAAAAGCCTCAGGTTTACCCCATCACCTCCTCCCCCACCCTATTCTACTTCCCAGGGAATGAACTCATACATAGGGGATTCAGAACAGAGGTGGGATTTTTATGTTAAAGAGCTCTGAAATTCCTTTATTTGATTATAATCTTTTTATCATTTCATATTTCCCTTTGCCTTTGAACCATTTCATTCTTATTGTGACTTCCATTTCCACCAGCCCTTAGTTCTTTCCCAGACCATAACCTCTATACTAGCTCCACTCTTCTCCCTTCCCTATCTTTTGCCATAGTGGACCATTTCAGCTCTGCACTATTCTCTACATTTGAGTCCTTGCCCCCCTATCCTATTACCAATCATGCATTGCAAGCCCCAAACTTGGATGATTGCTACCATGCTTTGATTTCTCTCTGCTCCTGGGCTGCTGAACAGATCTGGAGAAAATCACCAAAGAGTTCTGACGGGACCCACTACACATTTATGATACGTAGTCTCAACTGGGAAAGGCAATCACTATTCACTATTCCACTTGCCACAGTGGTTTTTCCAAATCTTTTCATCTTTCCTCAAGCCTTCCCTGTCACTCCTTTCTCCCCACCCTCTCAGCTGAGAACTTGACCTCATATTTCCCTGAAAAAGGTGAAGCCATTCACCGAGAGCTCCCTCTTCTTCTTCCTCATCTCACATCACTTGGATGTCTTCCCCCATGATCTCTTCCTCTCCTTGCCAAGGCTGACATGGGGCAGCTAGGTGGTGCAGTGGATAGAGCACCAGTGTAGGAGTCAGGAGGACCTGAGTTCAAATCTCATCTCAGACATTTGACATTCACTAGCTGTGTGACCTTGGGCAAGTCACTTAACCCCAATTGCCTCATCCTGGGTCATTTCCAGTCATACTGATGAATATCTGGTCACTGGATTCAGATGGCTCTGGAGGAGAAATGAGGCTGGTGACCTGCACAGCCCTCCCTCCCTCAAAACAAAGTCAAGTGCAAGTCATGTCATCATTTCTCTGATGGCAACAAAGGATGAACACACACACCCTCTACATGCACCCTTGATCCCATTCCATCTGTGTTATCCAGAAAACTACCTTTTTATTATTCCCCATTCTCTCACTAATCTTCAACTCTCCCTAATTCCTGGTTCCTTCCCTGTCACCTACAAACATGCCCATGTCTCTCTCATTCTCAAAAAACCTTCACTTGATGCATCTAGTATCACTAGCTCATCATCCCATATCTTTCCTCCCCTTATTGGCTAAACTTGGGAAAGCAGTCTAGAATGGTTATCTGTACTTCCTCTGCTCTTACTCTCTTCTGAGGCTTCTGACTTGGTTATTCAACTAAAACTGCTCTGGCCAAAGTTATCGATGATTTCTTGAGAAATGTAGTAGCATTTTTTCCATGCTTGTCCTTGACCTCTTTGCAGCCTTTGACACTTTTGATCACTCCTTTCTCCTTAATACTCTCTGCTCTCTGAGTTTTCGTGACATTCTCTCCTGGTAGGTAGAGGTCCTACCTACCTGACCTCGCCTCAGTCTCCTTTTCTGGATCTTCATTCAGGTTGAGCCCACTAACTGTAGACATCCACCCAAGGCTCTATCTTGTTTTCCTCCCTCTTTACTATTTCATTTGGTGATCTCATCAGACCCCATGGATTCAGTTTTCTTCTCTATTCAGATGGTTCTCCAATTTCTTTATCTAGTCCTGACCTCTAGTCTCACATTTCCAAGTATCTATTAATCTTCTTGTACTAGATAAACTCAACCTGTCCAAAAATGGAACTTGCTTTCTTTCCCTCCAAACCCTCCCTTCTTTCTAACTTCCCAATTACTGTTCATGGTACTACCATCCTCCCAGGCACCCACGGAAGCCCAAGCGTCATCCTTGACTTCTCAGTCTCTCTCACACACAGACCACCTCCTCATACAATCTGTTGTTTCTACTCGTGCAATATCTCCTGTATACACTCCTTCTCCTCCGACATTCCTGTAGCAATATCCCTCTGGTTGTCCTCTGTGTCTTAAGTCTCTCCTCATTCCAGGCTAACCTCCACTCAGCTGCTAGCTCCTGCTGGACTTTGACCAGAAACTCTTCTCCTTTTTCCTTCCCCTCCTTTCCTTCTTACTCTCCCTTCTCCTTTTTCTATGGAGAATTATGCTATGTATATATGTATATATATATAGATGCTATATATATATGCTATATATAATATTCTCTCTCTATTTTATTCTATGGATTGGGAGGTGGTTCTAGCAACTGGTGAAGTAGGCTGGTTCTGTAAGGAGATGGAAACCATTTGATTATTTTTTTTGCTTGAAGAATAAGAGTCTCAATCTGGGGAGAAATTAATCTGAATTAATTAGGTTTGTTGGTAGTTCTTGAGATCATCATTTTAGAGCCGGAAGCCTTTCATTTTAGAGATGGGGAGCTGAAGTCAAGAGAAGATATGACATGCCCAAGGTCACACAGCTAGTATGTATATGAGGTGGGTTTTAACAAAGGTCTTCCTAACTCTGAGGCTAGCACTCTATCTACTATACTATGCTACCTAATTATAAATGCACATGTATTGAAGTTTCATATCTATTTTTGAATTTTCTTATATAGTCCAAGGACTCCTGAAAGGTACACAGGGATTTAAGATGCACTTTGGGTCAGAATGTATTCAAATCTACAGCTCAAAATCCTTCATATCTCCTATCTGATATTTCCTTGTACCAATCAAGTCAGATGACCCAAAAGTATAAAGGACCAAGCATTTGATGAAGATAGTAATATGCAATTAGGAAGACAGTAATATGGAATTATGCAAGTAGCAAATATTCCTAGAGCTTATACCTGGGTAGCTCCCTCCCACACTTCTATGAGTAACTATGAGTAAACTCTCTATTCCATCTCTGCTATGTTTCTAATACAGCAAGAGTAAGGATGGAGCCAATTTAATTTATGACACTGATGCTGGTGGCTGTACTGCCTACTCAGTTCACTTTTGCTGTCAAGCAGTTAAGGTATATAGTACCCCCTAGGTATGGATTCCTCTAGACATAGGCTCCAATCACTACCACAGTCCAGACAGGATGCTAAAGTTCAAGATGCCATGATAAGGTCAGTGATTACCAGTATTTCACACTTTCCCCTTCCCTCATCTTATAGGCTAGGCTAGTTCTTTCCCTTAAAGGCAAGGAAGCTGCCTCCAAACCTTGCTTTGTCCAGGGGGCTAAGGCTTCAGCTACATTACTGCTTATTCAGCTATTTGGTGATTCAGGACTTGTTGATGTGGTTTCCTGGATATTCAGGGAGATAAAGAGGATAAAAAGCCTGACCCCTAAGGAGTCAAACTTGACAGACGTCCCAAGGTCTCAAAAATCACCATGTCTTGTCTTTCTGGAACTCCCAGAAGCGAACAGTTAAAACTTTCCACTCTTGGGTCTGCACCAATGAAGAAATTCTGTTAATGTTTGAGATACACTTATATAGAGAGAAAAATACATGATGAGATACATTTCTGTATGGAAATGGTCAAGGGAGAGGATTGAGGGGGATTATAATTACCCAATCTGAGTATAGTTTCCTTGTCAAGTATTTTTTTCATTCTATGACTAAGTAAACTTCTTTTTGTCAACTACTGAATGACCTAGAAGTATCTCATTTCATTCTCATGTTAAACCTAACCAAACAGGAGACCAGCCTACAATAATCACCATTGGTGACTGCTGGAACAAGATGATATATCATGGCTTACCTTGTTGCTGAAGTGGAGGGAAGGTGATGCAAACAAGAAAAAGGTAATCAGACCTGGCACTGTGGCATGCTGGGAATTCTTCTGGTAGTATAAACAGGGTTCAACAACTATAGAGAACTTTTTTAAAAAATTTAAATATTTTTATTTAAGGTTCTGAGTTCCACATTCTATCCCTCCCTCCCTTACTTCCCTCTCCCCTCCCATGACACAGTAAGCAATCAAATATAAGTTATATATGTGCAATCATGTAAATCATTTCCATATTAGTTATTTGTACAAGAAGACTCAAATAAAAGGAAAAAAGTGAAAGAAAATGCAAAATAGCATGTTTTGGTCTGTATTCAAACAATTTTCAGTTCTTTCTCCAGAGGCAGATAGTATGCTCCTTCATTAGTTCTTTGGGATTGTCTTGAATCATTGTATTGCTGAGAATGGCTAAGTTATTTGCAGTTCTTCATAGAACAATATTGCTGTTACTTCTGATTCTGTTTACTCCACTATACATCAGTTCATATAAGTCTTTCCAGGTTTTTCTGAAGTCATCCTGCTTGTCATTTCTTATAGCCCAATAATATTCCATTACAATCATACATCATAGTTTGTACAGCCATTCCCTACTTGTCAGGCATCCCTTTGACTTCCAATTCTTGGCCAACAGAAAAAGAGCTGCTGTAAATATATTTGTACAAATATGTCCCGCTCCCCATTTTTTTAGATGTCTTTGGTATATAGACCTAGCAGTGGTGCTGCTGGATCAAAGAGTATATACAATTTTATAGCCCATGGTTTCAAAGAATTGTCTCCAACTCAGAGGTTTTTGCTCTATCCTGGTGAGATCAGAGAGACATAGGACATGAGTTGGAGAACCTTCATTGGAGTTAAGGAAGTCCCAGGCTTATTCTATTGCTACACATCAGAGTTTGATTTCTTCCACAGAGGGAGCAGAGGGTAAGCAGGCTTTCCCCACTAAGAAACCTGAGAGGTTGCAAGAGAAGTTGAAGCGAACAGCAACTTGCAGGAGTCAATGGAAGAGTGGCTGGTAAGGGTATGCTGCAGTGGAGCCTATAGCCATACACTCTCTGGAGCAGAGTTCCTTCTGTTTGGTCGTGTCCAAAAATATACTTTTGACTTACTTAGATGTCCGTTGTTCTTTGTCCCTTTTTTGGTGGCTAAGATGGAGAGTTGTGAGTCGCTGACTTCATGAAGATGAATTTCTGTTGCAGTCTCTCGTGGCCCTCTGTTGGCAATCTACTAGAGAAGGTACAAAGATCTTATGAAAAAAAATGATCCAACAGATAGGATCTATGCACCACCACCACCACTAGCATCATCCCACCCTCACCCTCAGGACCTGCCATGCCCTATGACCTGCACAGTGGACAATTAGATTCTTCCTCCTGGGTAGAAAGCAAACCCCACAGTGGTCATAGAATACAGCTACAGGTCCCGTCAAACAACTGTATATGTGTGGGCAGTTTAAACAGAAGTTTGAGACAGTGGTGGTTCAAATACAAATGCCAGTGATAACAGAGACAATTACCTGGCTAGATGGGTCAAGGGCCAAGGTACTGTCTCCTCCCAAGATCTTTATGTGTGGTCTGTGACACACAAGGTTGAGAAGAAAGTTATTGATTGCCAGCCTATGGAGGTGCTGCTAAAACTCAATGGTGAAATTTAGCACTAAGGTGAAAGGGCCCTTTAGCATCACTTAAACCCAAGGTATCCCTTAAAGTCCTTTCCTTATCTGGACATAAGGTGTTATAGTTACTGGCAGCCAGAAGGCCCCAGTGGTCCTACTGGAAACTCTCTCAATTTTCATGGTGATTTGTAGACAGTTGACTAACAGGGGAAGGGATATCATGAGCTCTTGGGAATCTGTCTCCTTATGGGGTCTTTCAACCCTTGATGCCTGTTATTGTGGATAAGGTTGAATGGGAGCCCTTAGAACTACCCAGGTCATCCAGCATGGATTACATCAAACAACAGTAGGTCACCAGGGAAAAAGGGACATTTCCTCTTCAGAGACAGAAATGAAGGAAGCTGGAATACTTTGCTACATCAACTTTCCTTATGACAACCTGTGACCACTGAAAAAGATAGTTGACTAGCAGGAAGGTGAATGATGTCATTGTGCCCATTACTTTAGGTATCTCTGACCTCATTAATGTGATGGACCAAGTGAACCAGGGTTGATATGGGGTTATCAGCCCTCTCTAGCGCTCTGTTCTCTACCCCTGTGGCTGTAATTAGTCAGGAGCAGTTTACTTTCAGTGATAGCTTTATCAGTCTTCCCTGGGCTACTGGAACTCCATCTCACCACCCCCAATATTGCCACATTCTGGTAAGTAGAGACCTGAAAGAGGCTTCCCTTCCTGAGACCATGACGTTAAAGACCTAAGGTTGACTTCCCTTCCAATTCGCTCAGAAAACCTTTTCATAATTCCTAATGTGTCTTTCTCCTTGCTATATTAAAATTTTCTTGTTTTTATCATCCAAGTCCCACTTTCTATGATTCCATCACTGAACTAGGGATGGGGATAAATCTTTCCATCACCTAGATGCCACATACATAGCTTTAGATAGACATAATAAGGAGTATCATGCATATGTTTTTAAGAATACTGATAATTTTTATTCAACCTGTGGTTCTTCCATTTTTTTATGCCTCTCAATCTTGAAATGATAGTGTAAAAGCTGGACAGGGACCTTATGGAAGGGTATCCTCGAGGTGTCCTCATCAGACCTCAAATGGAGCATTGTATTTAATTCAATATGGTTTAAGAAGAACATTGATAAATTGTATGGTGAGCAGAGGAGGGCAACTAGGAGGGTGCAGGTCTTTGAGTTCACATCATACAAGAATCAGTTGAAAAAATTGCATGTATTTAGCCTAGAGAAGACTTCAGAGAGGATGTGGTAGATGTTTTCAAGCATTTGAAGGATTATAATGAAGAAGGATTAGACCTGTTCTCTTTGGCCCCAGAAGGTAAAACCAGGAGTAATGGGTTAGAGCCGTTCCAAAACTGGAGTGGGCTGCCTCAAGGGGTGGCAGTCATGTTGGATCCCTTCAAGCAGAGTTGGATGACAGTTGGTACAGTATGTTAGAGTAGGGATTTCCTTTCATGTTGTGTTGGACTAGAAAGCTACTCTACTCCAACTCTTTTATTTGACAGATGAGGATACTATGGTCTAGAGAGGTTAAGTTATTTGCCCAAGGTCACATAACTGGCAAGTGG